>OY728132.1:355219190-356567357 GCA_963277665.1 Viscum album | reverse complement strand
AATGGAGTGGAAATTGAGATGAAATCTCTTACCTCAAGTTCAACTTTCCTCGTAAGCCATTTTAAACTCTAGTATAATAAATTTATATTTTTTATACATACATTAAAGAACCATGTATGTATATATAATTTCATATATGATCTATTCATAACATATTATCACCCATTTACATACAATAATTTATTATTATCATTGTTTTAGTTGTTCACTAATTTGTTTTTATGAGAATTTTTTTCAGTAGTTATGATCTTTCTACTTTGATTATGGTTAAATAATATCAATAATGTTATTAAAGATATAAATATAATATAAATTCATTACAAATATTTTTAGTTTCTTCCATTAAAATATGATATATAAAAATGAATTACATCATTTATGGAGATGGTAGGTCGTACGTATGCACGAAAACTGTTTTCATTTTTCGAATGATGGAACAAAATAAAGGTAAATAATAATTTACAATTATAGAATTATTACTATAAAATATATATATATATATATTAAATTTATCCTTATTACCATCCATGTAAATCATAAATGAAAAACGAATCACATCGCTTCGTGCAGGTGGTCGTCTACACGTATGCATGAGCAACATTATCATTTTCCAACAGATTGGAATGTAAGAAGGTAGATATGATAGTATAATTATAGAATCATAATTATGTCATAAATATCATATATATATATATATATATATATATATATTATTTTAGTATTTTTAAAAATCCATGTGTGTTGGTAATGGAAAGCACATTACATTGGTCCATGAGGTAGTAGTCCGCAATACACACGAGGGATGGATTTGTTTCCCATTTGATGGAGAAAGAGATGGATAAATATTATTATATCAACATAATCATATCTAATTGTATGGGATATAATGATTTTATTATATTATAATGGTTGGGACATAATTTAATGTGGTAAAATAAGAAAAAAAAATAATTTTTTCATTGAAGATGATTACCTCTTATTTGAAAGTGCTCCTTTAGATATCCTCTTAAGGGACCTATGGTTGATATTTTAGAAATATTGGAGCCTAAAAACTTGGATACTAATGTTTAGAAGATTATTGGGCAAGTTTGGATCAATATATCAGGATCAAGGTTCTGTTAATAAAATGGATAAGGGGTCTCTTTTTAGAAATGAGGGGAGCAACAGTTTTGGGAACTCATTAAATATTATAAAATGATATGTGTGTAAATATGGTTAAATGGGTCTAAAATGAAATATATTCAAATATAAAGATAGAATAGTGTTAATATAATAACCCAATAATTTTTTTACTATTTTAGATATTAATTAAAACTTATCCTTTAGAATAACCCCTTGGTTAACTAATTTTAACCTTAACTATGATAATGCCTTTTTAAATATTAAAGGGTTATAATTTTACTTATAAGGTGAAAACTTGATCATAAATGGAAAAGATATGAATTTTTTGACCATATACTACCCCTTGTATTATTTAACTATATATTTTTTTATTTTTAAATAATTTAATAAAATATTAGTTTCATAAAATATCATTAATGCTAATTTTGACACTATTCATTTAAGTTGACATTAAAAACACCAATATGAATATGTAATTTGAATAAAATACTTTAACACATAACTAATATGTTATATTTATCTTTAAAATTCATTTAACACAATAATTCATCCAAATTATGTTATTTTAATATTTTTAAAATCATTTATTTTGTTTTTCTATTAATTATATAAATATTGTGCTAGTGTTGGGTAAGCTTTTAAGGTAATTATTCAACTACTAAAAATTAAAAAATAAATTAAAATTATTAAAATATTTATATTTCAAAAAAAAAAATTAAAATATAATATAGCCTATTATTATGCTCATGGAAAAATATTAGAGATATTAAAGTACAAAGTGTGAAATTTTGTTTTTATTCTTTTCTTAGGTTAATATAAAGGTCATAATCAAATGAAAATGACACATAGTAGCCATATATTGAATAATTATTTGGATATTTCTGGAATAAATGCATAAAATAGGATAAAGTCAAGTGTTATATAAATTTTAATGTCTTATACAAACATTTTAACCTCATTTTACGTTTTTTAACCTTACCAAGGTCAAAAATATTCACCAAGGTTACTATTAATAATGAAAAAAATAAAATGGTAATATTTAAAAAAAATTAACCTAATTATTTAAAATTTGGAATATATTTTATCAAATTTAATTCACATAATTTTTAGAAATTAATTTTAAATAAAATCGCAAAATCCAATGATTTTTTAAAAAAAATGCGTTTTTAAGGAGAAAAATAAACTTATATCAAAATAAATTATAATGATGATTAAAATATAATTATTGATATTATTTATAACTAAAAGATTATTATATAAATTTAGGATTAAATTAATTTTTTTTGGGGATTTCTCAAAGAAATGAAAGTATTTACAAAAATTTATATTTTTCACTAGTCACTGAAAAATCAATCTTTTAAAAAAATCATAAAAATTTAAAATAAGATAATGTTGAAATTTTGAATTAAAAATGATATAATTGTCACATAATAACATTTTAATAAGGTTTTTTGTTTAATTTAGTCTCAGTGTTTCATGTAGAGTAAGCTAACAAATAATATTTTTTAAAGAGAAATAATTAATAAAATATTGGTCAGTTAGAATCCCAAAGGGGGAATTCATCCCAAATGGAGATATTTTTATCCTTTAAGGGAATTTTTTATTTAATATAGATGTGTTTATAAGTTTATGAGAAAATTTTATTTTCTTAAAAATGGAGGAGAAAAATATCAGTATCATGAAAATTCTTTCTCATATATTTTTATTTTAATTTAATTATTATTCATTTATTTGATACTATAAAAAAGGTTTAGATTGTTGTGATTATA
The DNA here is from genome assembly GCA_963277665.1 of Viscum album. NCBI lineage: Eukaryota > Viridiplantae > Streptophyta > Magnoliopsida > Santalales > Viscaceae > Viscum > Viscum album. Next base: position 356,564,466 of record OY728132.1, on the reverse strand, counting down.
AACATAATTTTATTTTATTGATCAAAATAACTCTTAAAATATTTAAAATTTTCATTTAAGTGCTATAAAAACTTCTTGATGGCATTTGTTTGAACCCTATGAAGGATCTATGACCATGGTTTGATGGATATTATGAAGTATTAGAAGAAGTATAGAATAATACCGGAGTATCATGAAAGGAAGTGGAGAAGAAACTTCATGAAGCCAAAATTTATAGGTTTCCCCAGGTAGCCGGTGCAGTTCTATTGGCCAACCAGTGGCATGCCCAGGATATTCCCCAAGGTGTATAACTCTACTAACAACTTAATGGAGGAGCACCTGATAAAATCTACTGAAGGTAATTTGGAAATATAATATCTAGTAGATCATTGACTAGATGGTGGTATTATTCAGTGTACAATAAGTTCCAATAAACCCACTGGCTTCCTTGTGGCACCAAGCCAGCTATTCAGAGCCTGAAATTTATGGTAGTCAAAGTTTGAAAAACATAGACTTTTCAAATTAAATACCCCTAAAAAATTCCATATGATTAGGAAAGGTATTATTTTCTATAAATAGAGACCTTGGTGGCCTTTGAAACTCACTTCCTATTCTATATACAACACCAACATGCTCAATTTATCAATTTCTCTCAAAAAAGTTATCTTTTCTAAATCTTAATTCTCTTTTCTAGAGTGTGAAAAAAATTATTAAATGGAATTAATATCCTATATTATTCTCATTATCTCCTAGAATTATTCATATTCTTAGAGAAAATTGAGACCAAGCTATAGACTTATTACTTTATAACAATATTCTCTTCAAAATATTTCTTCTATATTTGGCGATCACTACCATTAATGTGAGGAGCCTTGTTTTTATTTCCACTCTATTGATAAGTCAGAATATTATTAATCTTGATTTTTATAGATTTCATAATAAATAGCTAGTTTATATTGTATTTCTAGTTTCTTGATATAACCTAACAAGTAATTTAATGTTTTGTTATCTTTGATATCATTAAATCCAAGGGATTAACATTAAATCCTCATGTTATTGGGGTGGTAGATAGAGGGGATATTTTAGAACTATTTTCAAATATCCTTAACAAATATACTATCTCATTTAATTTTCTTTATTTAAATTATTTATCTCTTTATTTTTATCATTTATTCATTTATTTAATCCTTTAATAAAAAATTAATCTCTTAATCATTTTTATATTCAAATTGATTATTTTTTTAAATCGATCTTTTTTATCTCCCACATTTATTACTATTATATCATTATGATTTATAATTTGTTTATTTTGTCTAGAAAATGATTTTATTTTCTTCATCCTCTTTCAAATAAATTTGGAAACATGGATTTATTTCCATTAAAATTTTAAAAGGAAATTCGCCCTCCCCCTCTTCATATTTTACCCTACTATAACCTACACAATCAAATCCATTAGTTCTCTATCTACACACAGCTGATCATCACTCCAAAGGAATCAATAAAACTATGTGAAACCTATACAAACATACCTTGATGCATCAATACTTTTCCCCAAAATCTATTCCAACACTCACTATCCTCTTCCCAGTAGAGTGATCCTCCATAAACCCCCCCTCAAAGGTTCTTTACCTCTATCCAACTCACCTTATCCAAACCCAAAAAGTATATGATCTCATAAAACCCATTCACATAACCCGACTCATGATCCCTTGAGTCGCATCCCATCAAATCGAGGCTCAAACACAAAACCACTGACCACAATCATCTCACATGCAAATCTTATCTAACTAAAAGTAATCCTCACTTATTTATTTTTAAACATGCCGAGGTTTCTCACTCATGCTAAGGCCTACTACATATTCCCCCACTAATCGAGCTAGAGATGATATACCATAAATCCATTTTTTTCAAGTGATATATATAGATATATAATATTAACTGAATGAGGATTTCATAAATCATGAAAAACAATGTCACTACCTTCTCAATTGTAAAGTATAATTGAACTATATCTTAGTGAATTGTTTTTATACTACTATCTATGGAAAATCATAGGGTATGGTTGGATCCATATCATAAGGAAAATTTACATGCATTTATAATGTATGATATTCCTTTTCATTAGATAATTTTGTGGATAAATGATAGCTATTATCATTCATGAATTTATTCTACATTGGTTATCATTAAAGAGATGTTACATATGATATAATTCAAGGTAGTGTGATATATTCTTCCATGGGATGGAAAATTTGGATGAAAATTTTTGTCATGGGTTATAATAAAATATAAAATGAATAAAAACTCATGAATAACCCTTGAAGGTTTTATATAATGGATTCAGTTCTCATTCGATGGGAAAGTGTGTTTTCATGTGATACTGCCCAATATCTTAGCTAAAACTCCCTCATACTGAATGTATCTTCATCCTTCATCTTTTACAAAATGAGTTATTAGAATACCATAGGATATGGGTGATCCCAATTATGCAATGAGTGATTTAAATTTTACCCATGGATACACCATAGAGGGAATAACCTTTCAATTATTCATTTGAGGTATTTTTAAAACTAATTAAATAATGGATAAAGAAGAAGAAATGGAATATTCAATGTAAGGTATACATGTTTATAGTTTTATTAATTTACAAAAACCTTGGTTTCATTTATTCCATCATGGTCTGATCTTGGTTTGGGGATTTATTTTTTACCATTTCTTTAAAAAAGTGATCTGAGATACCTATGAAACCTAGTAGTTTTATCAAAGCTTAATTTTTTTTTATATTTATGAAATTATGCTTGAAATGAAGTTTATCAATACCATATTACCTATCATATTGCAATCAAAAAATATTACCTAGTAAAAATTATATATATTAATACTAATTATATCATTTGATATCAAAATATCATAAGTTCTTATGGTGAAATTTTATGTGTTAGAGAAACATCTTCCTAAGGAACCATGTGTTGAAGTTGATCAAAAAGTGAATATAGATGGTTATGATAATTATAAAATGATACATATTCCCAATTAACCATGGGTTTATTTTCTTAAATAGGTTACTTAAAGTCATTATATGCAAAATGAACTAAATAATTTCATCCACATATACTCAATATGATTGATTAAGTTAATGATATTCAGTATGAATGACTTTTTTAATGACTTAGAGTGACTGAATATTTCCTTAAGAATTATTTTAATTAGGGAATTCATTTATTTTTCATTGATGTAAATGTTATGACAATATGATGAATTCAAGAAATTCTTACACTATTATTCTAAAAAGTGTTAAGGATTGATAAAATGAGAATATGATGTCAAAGTCTTAGCATTTTATAAATAATTAATGTTGGTAAAATTTCAATATATAAGAATAAAATATTGTTGTAGAGTCTAACAATGTTTCTTCAAGTATCCAATCAAGGTCATTGAAACCTAAAGTTAAAATCATGAAAAATGAGTAATGATTACATAAGATTGAATTATTTGAGATATCTGACAGGGTTTGATCAACTCTATGGAATGTCTATATCAGAAATCAGTGTTACAGAAATACATTCTTTTATTTTTAAGAGTATGTGATACAAAATTTTTGTTTTAGAAGTGTTTCAAATATAAATGAGTTTAAAGTAAATGGAATAATTGATAGGGCTTAAAGATTTCATTCAAATTATGAAGCATAAAGTTGATACATAAAATGTTTTTAATGTAAATGAGTTTTTAAATACCAGATAGATCTCTATAAAGGATGTGTATATTAATTTAATTTCTCTTATATGATGGAAAATGTTTCTTGTTAAAAATTTCTTTTCATGAACAATATGAGATAATGAATTCAATACACATGGTTTTTGATTCATTAGATTTTATAACATGTTTCAAAAAGTGACAAGGTGAAATTGTTTTATACAGGATAAAGTTTTTATCTATATGTTTATTAAAATGTGAGGTAAGGGGTTCCCACCACCCATCAATTGTATATTTTAATAAAGTACTATTTTTAGAGGAAAATCTATGAAACACATAGAATACCATATATGAAATGTAAATAATAGTTTATTTGGTAAATATTTTTATTGGAAGGAAATAAGTTTTATTTATGATAAAAAATAGTTTTTGTAACTTAACATGATAATTTGAAGAGAATATAGTTTCAAAATGTCTATTTGGAGTATTTTTGAACATAGAGAAGTTAAAAAAATATTATACCAGTAAAAATTAAATTTTGATTTTCACTTAATATCCTAAAGAGTTAAGGACATGTGATTGTAAGTAAATTGTAAAGAGTTACATTTAGTCTTCATGAGAAAGTGAACATCACTATTTATTAAAAGGTTTATGCCAGTAAATATTAAATGTGATTTAAAATTAATAACCTAAAAGAGTTTTTGGGAATTGTGATAAAGAAAAATGTAAAGAGTTACATTTAGCTACCATAATAAATTTAATATTACTTTATCCTAATAGAGTTTAAGATGTGTTGGAATATAATAATTTAAATAGTTATATCATTTTAAAAAATATTTTAAAGTAAAATATTAATAGAAATGGTTCCAAGTATGTCAATGTTAAACTAATAAAGATTTCTAAGTAGGGGGAAAATTATCAAAATCATAAAATTTGATTTTGTGGAGTTAAGTAGTTTGAACATGTTAATGGAGTTGAACATTAGGAATATTATTCCTAAATATAAACATTATTAAAACTTGTATTTTCATAGATGTTACTCACTAAATATTTTAGTGATATTGAAATCCTAGATTGTCATATAGAGATGTGGAAGAAATTATATATAGATATAACAAGTTAAAAACCCACAAAAAGTGTTGAAAACATAAGAATGATCTAGTATTCTTTCATATATGGTATGATAAATAGGTTCTTATATAGGTTTTGTTAAGTATTATTAAAATAGTTTCATGAATATAAAATGTTTCATATAGATTAAAATCTCCATTTTATCATTATTTCACATTAACCGAATGTATGTATATATTGATATACATGTCATGAAGTATAATATAGATTTATCCCTTAAAGTAAAAAATTTGAGTTTCCCTAATTGATGTTCATCATGGAGTATTATAGGTCATGAAAAAATGTTAAGGTTAGTGCGAGTAGGATTATCTTATAGAGACATGAAACACACTGATGATAAGCAAAACTTGTTTTTGTGTGTTAGATGATCCATAATGTACACTATATGGAGTGTCATAAACTGCGTATTTGGTATAGTAGGGGTGAATAAATCATATTATTCCTCTTATTTAAGATTAGAAAAATAACTTTCATGAGAAACTTCATACATTGATATATTTCTTATGCAATACTTTAGGCTAATCTAATTAGGGAGTGGTTGGGTATGTTGTTATCATGTCATCGATTAAAGCTTAACCAAAATGATGTTTTACCCTTATATGATGAGTATGAAAACAAGGCCCTTGATTGAGATAGACTAAGGAGGGTATGGTTTCACCTAGATAATACACATGATGTATGTATCTATTCAGATAAGGGACATATGATGTGATCATTCAAAAAGATGAATAACATGTGATGTATTCATCCATTTGGGCAGTCTATACTTGAATATCCAAGAATTTATGATTTGGCTATATGGTATTGACATACTATGTGTACCAAGGTTACTTGATGCATTTCACAAAGGGTTTAGTTAATAATTCATATTATCAGGTGATGTTATTGGTGTATATAGTTATAGAGATACATGTGTTTTATAGAGATCACACAAGATCCCTATATTGGTTGAGTAAAATTAATGCTTTTATAGAGGAAACTAATTTCTTAAATTTATAAATATAGATGTTTGTATATGTTTTCTATTCTAAAAAGGACAATTGGGTCACACTATATGGTATATTTAATTAATATTTAGTTTGAATCAAAGAGATTCTCTAAAAGTGTTTCAGAGTTAATCCAAAAGATTTTTGAATGGGTTATTTCACAAGGTATTTCATATGATGTAATACAGAGTAAAGATAATGATAAATTTAAAAATTATATTTGGAATATATCCAAAACATTTTTTGAAATGGTTTCATAAGTTATCATATATGACAAGATATATGGTGAAATTACATGCAATTCTTTTAGTCTTTAGTTCAAGAGAAATATTGAAGGAGATATTCTATAAACCCATTTATTCTTGTGATGCATATAGATATATTATATATGAAGACTGAGGTTATTGTAAAACATGTGAAATAATTCCACTACCTTATCAATCATAAATTATAATGGAACTATATCATATTTTATTTATTATGCTACAAACTTTGGATAATCATAGGGTATTATTGGGGATATATCATAAGGCATACTCTTATGAATTTATAGTGTTCCATATACCAATGCCTTTGATAATTAGTTGTCCAAATGAAAAATATTATCATTCAAAAAATTTATACACATTAGTAATCATTAAAGAATCATTACATATATATATAATATAATTAATTGTGATATATTCATGATTGAGATGTATGAGTTGAATGAAGGATTTATATTAAGAAGGAAGTTCCCATTCAATAGGTAGGTGTGTTTGGATATGAGATTTACTAAACACATGATAGAAAATCAATTATCCCAAAACTCTCTTTATCCCAATTATTTTACAAAGTGAGGTACCAATAAACCATATATGAAGGATGACCCCACTCAACCCACTCATACGATGATTGATTCAGATTCAACCTATGGATACAACATTTAAGGAATAATATTATTATTATTTCTTGGTAGTATTTATTAAACTCATTAGATAATGGATGAATAAGAACCATTGATGGATTTAGTATAAAGTAAATATGTTTATAATTTTATATATTTCTAGAATGAATGGTTTCGTTTATTCTATCATGGTTCAATATTGGTTTGGATTTTTATTTTGGTATGTTTCCTCTAATGAGTGTCACTAGATCCCTATGAAACACAACATGAGCTTCATTTATATAACTATGAAGTGTCCATCTACACTTCCACCATGCCTCCCAAAAGAATATAAAAAATAAATAGGTCCATAAATCTAACCAATCCTTCCATATCACCTTACCTCAATACCAGAATCAATCAAAGTGATTCTCACCAAAAAATAACAGTTAAACTCACACACCTTTACTCAACCCTACTAGGGGTATTTATATCTCAGGGAAACACATTACCATCTCGAACAACTTGACTCAATCCTATATTATCTATTTCAAACCATCATCAATAAATCTAATGCCTATAAAAACCAAACAAGGGTCACTATATATCCCTAAAATAGAGGTAATGTATAGTCATTAACAGAGAATATTATTCCATAAGATTCGCATGACCTGAAATCCAAAAAAAACTTCATGGTTTAGTTGAGTAGAATACCACTAAAACGTTATATAGAAAAATAAAATATATGTTTTTATTAAAATTTAAAACACTTATACCCCTTGTCATTAGTTAAATCAATGAAACATAACCACATGAATGTTATGTGAATTTTACATGAAAAATATGATGCATGTACCTATGACTCTTTCCAATATGGTCCAAGAGGATAAATATTAAATAATATGCTCAAATAAACACATAATACTTGAAAATACATCTCAATCATAAAAATAAAACCAAGAAAAACAATATTATATCCTTGGTAACCTATAATTCCCACCAGAAAGGTATTCATGACTCACTCATTTGAGGTCCATCACAAGATTTGACATGACCCTATTCCGTGTCTTCCATATCCAAAATAGAATGATAGATAAAAAATATGTTTTGATACCATTTTTTCACGTTCATTATTGATATCAACCACATTTGTCCCAATTTTATTTCCATGTGACCTAGAGTGTACCTCCACATATGCTAGAGGCTGATAACTAGTGATAAGGACCTAAATCATACATTAAGGATATAATGACCACAATATCATAACCATAAATAATAATAAAAGAAAACAAGAAACATTAACCCCAACAATAAGAGTATGCATAATCAATAAATCATATTCATTCCATATTAAAATAAAATATTGTCATACAAGAATACATCCCACAGATCTCCCACCAAGATGGTCATATATAAAAATAAATAAAGAATTAAACTGAACAATAGGCTCAACTACCTTCTATAAGCCTCACCTCATCTCATCACCCCCAAATCCCTATTGATATTTTCTAACCTAATCTACTACACAACATGTTCTCAACCAATAAAGTATACACATGACTACATGCATAGTAGAGTGCTTATATAGGGTGTGAAAATACATCTCAATAGTGTCTCACTAAGTTCCCCTAAAATATTTCCTCATATCCATGTGTATGGATGAGGAAAATAAATAATATAAATAAAAATACATTTCAAATCATCATGTGACAACAAAAACACTACAACACCCAAAAAAAATAACTTAGACTAGTTACAGAAATCAGTCACCTCATGCCATAAGGCATGACTCATACTCAAAGATATAGGGTAGGATTTCATACCATGTACCAACATAAAACCTCATATTTAGGGTAGGTCCCACTTCCATATCTAGTATAAAACCCTCTCTCTAAAGGTGATCCATGTGAATTAATTATCACCTAAGATGATTTTAGTGTATACACCAAGACCACTACATTATCACTCAAGGTAGAGTCTATCACCCATAAAATCATGTATAAAACCGCACCTTAGTCCAAACTTCAAACTCAAGGTAGTCCATTACAATACCTTCTCACTGAAGGTGAAGCCATTATCTTTACCACTATCTTATAACTCAAGGTAGGGTCCAATATCACATCACAACATGAAACAACATTCTCACTCAATTTAGTCCATGAAAACACCTTCTCACTCAATGTGAGTCCATTATGCTGAACACTACCATATCCCTCAATGTAGCGTCTAATATCACATTAAAACCTAACCTATACCATATCACTCAAGGTGGGATCCTTCCATAACATTCTCACTCAATTTGTGGGAAAAAATACATCCCCATTATTTGGAATACACACAAGAAGGCACAAGAAATCAATAAAAACCAGGGAATATAAACCATCACATATAACCATTATATCATCACTAGGGTTCTAGTCTCTCATGACATAGCCTAATGTATCACAACACGTCTCATCATCCAATTATACCCATAAGGGAATATATTAGGGTTCTGAGACCCATCTTAGTCTCTGATCACTAGCACCAAACCACATCTAACATAGAATAGTTTTATCTCAGACTGAATTCCCTATATGAACCCAACCTCAAGTGGAAATTCCAAAACCAAATCAAAATCCCACATCACCACATGATCCCACTAATTAGGGATGGTCTCAATCCAACACACACTATCTCCCCTGACAGTCCACTACTACGTCCTCTAAACAATTCAATGAGGCATAACGAGTTCTCAACTCACATATCCCTCAAGAGAGATTTTGAACCCATAGTCTACAAGATCCAATCACCTTTACACCATATATATTCCTCAAGGACTTGTCCCACTCAAAATTTACACTAAGGATCCAATCCACCATCAAGAGAATGTTTTTCATATTCATGATATGCACCATGGATTGGGAGAAAGAAACCACCACAACGGCCACCTATACTTCTAAATAAACCATTATAAGGAGGTTCCTAACTCCACCAAAACATTACACATAAAACGTTATACACAATGGATATGATACACTCGTGTGTTCACTCATCCCCTTTATTGAGTATACCAAAAGTATATATAATTCCGACCCAAATAATTTCACAAACTTTTTCTCATCCATAAAAGGAAACTCACCAAAATTAAATAAAAATTGAAATACATTCAATAAAAAATACAAATAAAGAAATAAAAAATGATATTAACATTATTTAGACAATGATTCAAATATTAATTGGATAAAAACATTTATTTTCTTTTATATTCACCAAAATATACAAGAGATTAAAAATATTTTACTATGTAAAAGGAATCTAAATAAGGTTTTATATTCTCTGCTGGAAATGTTCCCAATGTCCATTATTCCTTAATTTGTTTTTAATCCCCCATATATTATATCTAAAGTCTTAAAAAACTATACATTAAGTATCATTTGGTCAATAAGATAAAACCACTCCCTTAAAATTACTAAAAACATTAGCATGACTGTTTTACCTTGGCAAAAAACCCAGTGAACCATCATATTTAGCAATAATATTTTATAACACCATCAGAAGATGATAAATTTTGATGGTATTTCTACCCTTGGAGAGATCTTCTTCCACTGTATAAACATCAATTCCAACCAACTTTCATTGAAAAAACATTTGGTAAATGTAAATCCAATGGATGGACTTACAGTGAACTGAAATATTATTAATATCCAATAATATCCCAATTTAATACCTATTTCATGTAACCTCAAAAATTTTACAACTATTTTTCAAAAAAATTAGTCCTATTTTGAAACAATAAGTGTTTTTCCATTCATGTTCCTCTATTCAACTGAGTCCCACCGAGGCATGATACTGCCTCAAAATTTCTTAAACCATCACCTTGGTGATATCATCCAGATTTTGGATTCCTAAAATATTTTATATCTATATATCTTTATCCATATAAATTTTTAAATGAAATTATACTTTAGGTTAATATTTTTTATTAAATCATGAAACACTTGATTTTTATCCAAGTAAATTATACTTTTCCTATCACAGAAAAGAACTTTTCCTTCCTTAATTATTTGAAGTTTCTTTAGATACTTTATTAACCAAATCATTTCTTCCACAACTTTCATTGTAGCTAAATACTCTGATTATTTTGTACTATAGTAACATACCTTTTAACATGTGACATCCACCTGACCACTATTCCTCCATATGTGAAAAAATCCGCTAATTCTCTTTTAAGTGTCTGAATCATCAGTGAAGTAAAAAAATAACATATCTACAAAAAAGATCACCCATACCATAGAACATGTTTTTATCTTCCATTACTTTAAAATACCAAAGGATCCAATTTATATCTTCACCTTTCACCTTTCTTAAATTTGATATAAAAATATTAAAAAATTCTACTAAAAATGATATATTTTAATGAGTACTAATAATTTTATATATAAAAATTATGAAAATTGATGCATATAGAAATTTATCTATATATTGGAAATCATATTGCATTGATGGTTCTTGTTATTTGGAAAATTTAATGTGTCTGATAAGAGTATTTGAGACCAACTTACATCCATTCATCCCAAATATTTTGATGACCTTCTGGATTAATTTCCTATGAGATATAATTAATATTATATAATTTTATCCTATTTCTATATTCTTCACCTAAAAATTATTCTCATTCCCCAAATACTTCATTTAGTGACTGAAACTTTTTACAAATACTATTACATTATTTTTAACATAAATATGCATTAAACACAAACCTATGATCGAATATTATATGGTATTTGGAAGACTAGGTACATAAAAATACAACATGAAATTAAATAAAACTTCTTTATTTTAATGTCTATAAAGAGATCATAACTTCCCTCGATCTCCAAAAACTAAATGGGATAAAATAGTGAATACATAGACAAAATGGGTAGGCTAAAAAATCTATTAAGGGAATAAACATGAAGGTAAGTCATAACATACTAATCAAAAGGAATAACATGATATCATAAATAAAAAAGGATCATGATTAATCACATGGGATCATAAAATAAAGATCGTTGAGTCATAATATCATGGTATAATAGGAAATTGGTAGTAAAATATAACATTACATAGACATAAGTAAAGGATTACTGCAAATTCAACATCACATGGTGGACATAGTACCTTAATGGATTAGGTTTACTCCCTAATAACATACATGAGGTCTCATGAGACTAAAACATTACCCACTGTTTTGGATCACTATCTGGGTGAAACCAACATAACATAACATGTATATGTGTGAGACATAATGAAATCAAACATAAAGAATAAATATTAGGATTAAACATGGAAATAAATGGGTCTTGTAGTCATTTCATATGGCATAACCAAATGGGTCTATCATAATGGATACCATGAAGGAAGGGTTTAAATTATTCTTGGACATCCATAAGGGAAAAAATCATAATTCACCATAAATTATTCTCATCTTAAGTGAAGATGTGAAAATGAGTAGAGAAATTCCTTTGTAAAATTACCTCTAAGTGAGGCTTTATGAAAGCAGGTAACGAGTCTTTAAAATTGATAAAAGAATAATAACTTCTATAAATACATAAAAATATCTAAAATGGTTTCCATGATAAAATTAGTTATTTTATAAAAAATGGGTGGTGGTATAAATTTTAAGTAGTTTACTTGAAATGGTGTAAGAAATAGCGAAGATCCCTTTAATGAGGTTTACTTATCTAGAAGAATTGAAAGGGGACCTTTTAAAACATGTATATCCCCATAAATGAAAGGTTAAATAAATATGGTGCATATGTGTGGGAAATATATACTGAAATTAGAAGGAATATATAAGAATAATTAAGATATAAATTGAGGTAAAGACAATGAAAGTGCAACCCAATGAAAATAGGGAGGTTCAGGAAGATCCCTTACATTGTATATAAATGTGTTTTTAACTTTCACTTATAGTCCTGGATAATAAAATTTGAATAATAAATTAATTAATTTAAAAACTTTTAAATTTATATTTGATTTATTATAATTTTATTATGTTCATTGATAACCATTTTAATGGGATATAAAGTTCAATTTCATTGTTTTAGAGGTGTTCACTTCATGATTCCATGGTCGGATCATGTAGGTATACTTATGGAAGCTATTACCAAATGGGAGTGAAACTAAAGAATTGAAATAAAATGTTATTCATGAAATTTAATAATTTTAAATGATCCTATATATCATTTTGTTTTCCAAAATATGGATGATTCATTTAATAAAAACATTAATAATAAATGTTTAGTTTATTTTGTCAGTTCTTCCAAGAATTACAGACTAGTTTCATTTTGTTTAATTTTATGGGCATATATTCATGTGAAAACGAATATAATATATATAATTAGTTTAATTTTTAAAAATAAAATTTAATTTAAACCCACCATAAATGAATTAGTTGGAAATGAAAACTCATCATCCATGAAGGAAATTAATCGGCATAATATGGACAATGATTTAATTTTTCTTTGAATAAGAGAAGACGAGAATGGAATGGATAGAAGATATTAAATTATCAATAAAAAATTAAATTATATACATGATACCGGGGTTATTATGATGTGTTTGATAAAGGAGGTGAGATTAAGTTAAAAGAAGAAAATAAATTAAAATAGGTAGTTTGAGAATGTCACCTCTTAAATGTCACATAGTTGAAGAGCCTCTTAAGGAACATGGAATTGGTATTTTAGTGAGACCAAAATAACTAGGAAATGGGATAGAGGTTTTTTAATGTAAATGGATATAAGTTTGTAAATCTCCATGGCTTAGGGGTTGTGATGAGAAGGGGTAGTGAGTGGTGGTATTTATAAGAGGATAAGAGGGTTGTTTTTTGAATATTATATTCATTAGTTAATTATTTTGGCACAAGAATATCAATATTATTGATTATTATTACTGTATATAGTAAATAGTTCTTGTGATTTTGAACTAATGGGTTCTTAAATAATTCATGACTCAAAATATCATGTATTTAGCTTAAAATGTTAAATACAATAATGTATCATATTTCACAATTCACTAAAAAATAATCTATTTTAGAAAAAACCAAAAAATAACCCTAATAATTTTTTAATTTTTAGATTAAAAAAATTAAATTAAATTTATTAATATAATTTATAATACTTTAAATTTAATTTTTAAATAAAATCCCCATTTGTTTGAAAAATTATTATTTCAATATTATGATCACTTTTATAACCCTTTGAAAATTTATTTATAGTCTCATAAAATTATCTATAATTATTATAAAACATAATATAAATTTATAAATATATTTTATTTAAATAAAATTTATTATAAATCATTATATTTATTATAAAAATTTAAATAAAATATATATGTTTTATAAAAATAAAAACACTTGTTTTACAATTATTAAAAAATTTATTTACTTATATTATGATATAAATATATCATATTTTTATTTTATTAGATACCTAAATATTATTATGCACTTCTATGGGTGAGTTTTCTATTCTAACTCACATATTTCTATTCATAATTTTCATATAACTATTCCAATAGTTAGATTATTATTAAAACAGACAAATTTTTAATGGTCATATGTATTCCTTAATTTCTATAAATACATCTCATTTAATTAATTATTCATTCTATTCTATTTTCTACCAATGATATATATTTTTTAATTTTTAAAATTTATATTTCATTACTATTACTCTTCACCTTTTTTACAGTGTTGTTTGTGAGTATGATTATTATGGGGAATCAACCAGCTCCAAATTTTACTATTATTATTGTCTTATTTTCTATTTATTGTCCCATATTAATACATTCAATTCATATGGCCACATATGTTCTCTAAATTTAGTGTTAAAATTATTGTAATAATTTTTTTAGTTTCATCATGTGGTACATGTGGAGAATATTAAATTAATAAATGAAACATAAATAAATTTTCATAAGGTAAATTATATTTATAAAATTCAGGGTCGTTACATTATTCCTCACTTAAGTAATCTTGTCCTCAAAATTTCATTTTACATACCAAGGTGGTAATCAGTGAGGGTACTTCTCCATCATATCTTTCTTCAGTTCCCATGTTGCCTCCTCATACTTATAGTTTTACCATAGTACTTTGACAAGGTGAGTTGTCTTATTATGTAGAACATTATATTTATAGTCCAGGATCTTCACCGAATTCTCCTCATAATATAGATAATTTTACATATGAACCACATCTAAATTTAGTACATGTGAGGGATATGGTATGTACTTTCTCAAGAGGGATACATGGAATACATAATGTACTTGAGATAAGGTTAGTGTAAGTTCTAGTCAATAGGCCACAACTCCGACGTAATCAAGAATATAAAATGGGCTAATGTACATGGTACTTATCCCTTATTCCAAAATCTCATGACTTTATTCCTTATAGATATACATATGAATAAATTATCTTCGACCTTAATCTCTAAATCCAATTGATGATTGTCTTCATAGATATTCTATTTACTCTAAGTATCTTTAACATGCTATTGAATAGTCTTGACCATTGATACGACTTCCTTTACTTTTTCAGGTCTCATGATCTTGTGTTCACTAGATTTATCCCAACATACAAGTGTTCTAAATCTTTTCCCATAAAGAGATTCATATGGATTCATTTGGATTCTTGAGTGGAAATTGTTGTTGTAAGATAACTCTACTAGAGTAAGATGTTGGTCCCATCTTACTTCGAATTCCCTCGAGAATTCTCTCAACATGTCTTCTAGTGTTTGAATAGTCCATTCAGATTAGAAAACTATTTTGGGGTGATAATACATACTTAATTTTAACTAAGTGATTATATAATGTTGGATAATCTTCTATAACTAGGAGGTAAATCTTGGATATCAATCAAATACAATCGATATTGGTAATCCATGCAGCCTCACCATTTCTCTAACATATATCTATGTAATTTGATCAGGTGAGAGGGAATCTAAAATTTTAATTAAGTGAGAAGTATTTATATGAAGATCCATAACAACCCATATACCATTATTTCCTATAGATGTCTTTAAAATTCTCTTGAAAAATTTCATGGTGATGTTTTCCCATTTCCATGAAGGTATGGGTAATGGTTGCATCATCCCCTTAGAATTTTTCCTTTCATCCTCCACTTGCCTATATACTGGTAATTATTATTTATAGTCTACAATATTATAATTCATATTGTCCCACCAATAGTTCTCTTGTAGATCTTGATACATATTCATACTCCCTAGGTGGATATAGAAGGTCCAACCATGTGCGTTATTCAATATCCCCTTCTTTATCTTAGGTTTTTATGGTACACATTGTCATGTACAAAATCATACAAATCCTTCCTCATCAATTTTGATCTCTAAGGATTTCACATTTTTGATAGCTTCTAATATCTTCTAAATTTACACATAATCTCTTTGATCATCCTTTATCTTCTCCAAAAGGGATGGTTGAGAAATCATTTGATAAAGTAATGATGATGTTACTTCCTTTATAATTACCATTTCCATCCTTTTCATGTATAAGAATATTAGATACTTATCAATTATAAAAATTAATAAGGTTTAGGGTACTCTATACTTAGAGAATATACCACTTTATTTTTATTCCTGAGATGTTAGTGGATTGAGTAGTCAAAATATGTAGTCATATCTAACCATATTCATTGGAACATATTAATATCCTTCTATGTGAATATATATTTTAGGCTCCTATAATCCATATATACCTCACACTTCTCCCCATATATATAATTTCTCCATATTTTTGATGTGAAGATCACAATTGGAAACTATAGGTCATGCATTGGATAGTTTTTCTCATGAACTTTCAACTGCCTTTAGGCATATGTAATCAATTTATCATTATGAATTAGTGCACAACCCAAATACTTATTTTATTAAATATTATATACCATGAAGAGATCCCCACATATGGGTAGTGTAATGACTAGTGTAGTGATAGTCCTATTTTTTAACTTTTTAAAGCCTTATCGACATTCATTGGATGAGACATACTTTACTCTCTTCCATTTCAACTTGGTTAGTGGGTTTGAAAATCATGAGACATTTCTCACAAATCTTCAGTAATACCGAGATATTCCAAGGAAACTATGGGTATCTATTTCATATGTTAGTCTAGGTCACTCCATAATTTACTTTTTCATAGAAGGGTCCATATATATTCTTTTTCTGGTGATAACATGGCCCAATAATTTTACTTCCTCCATCCAAAACTCACATTTACTATACCTTTTATATAATTTATCTTTTCATAAATTCAGTATCATTATATTCAAATTCTCTTCATGACCCCTTTCTTTTGGATCTTATTAGAATATCATTTATAAATATTACCAAAAATTTATTTAGGTAGTCTCTAAATACTCTATTCATTGAGTCCATAAATATTGTTGCAGAATTAGTGAGTTCGAAAGGCATCACTCTAAAATCATAGTTTCCATACCTTGATTGAAAGGTAGTTTTGGGAATACCTTCCTTCATCACCTTTCATTGTAAATATATCGATATAATATCTGCCTTAGAGATATACTTGGAACCACATAGTTGATCAAACAAGTCATCTATCCATGGATGGGGTTACTTTTTCTTTATCATGGTTTTTTTGTGTTCCCAAAAATCAATGAATGGGTGCATTGAATAATCGTTTTTCTTAATGAAGAGGCCCATCACATCACGTGGTGAATAACTCAGGAATTTAAAACCCTTGTTCAGATTCTCTTATATATTATTCTCTAGTTATTTCAACTTAATGGTATATATTCCTTATGGAGTCTTTTATATGGGAATAGATACTGGTATAAGTTGAATTGAGAACTCAACCTCTTAATCAGGAGGAATAAAAATGAATTATTTAGGTAGTACATCAGTGTAGTCCCTCATAATGGGGATGTCTTCATGAATGATTCTATTCTTTTTTCAATCATTTTAAAAAGATATGTTTTCTCATAAAGAAATAATATCAACACTTGAGAATAATATTTTTAATGAGATTCATCCTTCAATTTACATTTTTATAAAATAGAAGGATGACTTTGGATATGAAGAGTGATATCCCTCTCTCGAAAGTTGACATTGGATTTACATAAGGATAACTAATCCATGTGAAATATAGAATAAAAATCCTATGAAGGAAGTAAGACCATATTTTTTGGGAGGTTTAGTCTACAAACATTGACCAAGGAGGATATATAAATATTTAATGTAGTAATTTCTTCATTTTCTATTCTCACAGTTAACTCAACCTCTATTTTTTGAGGTGGTGTTTGAATAGTCATACTAAAATTTCAATATACAAATGAATATGTAGAACCGGAATAAAATAGTATATTCACTATTATTGAATAAATAATTATCATACCTTTCAACATGTCATTATTAGGATCCAAATCAATTGTATTGATGGAATATTACCTTACTTTCTCTTTATTCCTTGGAGGTTTTTGTTATTGACTTTCTCCAACAATGCTTAGATTATGGAATAAGATCTCCTAATTCTCATGTTATTTATAGTTGAAACAAAATACTATATACTGAGTGTTGATTTATACCTTCCTTTATTATTCCACATTATGGGGATTATTCGTACCCCTTTTGAAATTATTAGCTTGATGGCCCTGTTTTCCACATTAAAAGCATTTACCATACCCCTTGAAAGAGTTTCTAGGATACTTCTTCACACATTTTTTAATTTTTGTGTGTTGGGTTTTTTTCTACATGAGATTTATCCAATGATCCTACCAGAGTGAACTCCATTTTAGGTTTTTTATCGCTAGGCCCATGATACCACTAAGAGTCACCAATATCTATATCAACCTTGAGGGTAAAATAAAAAATATCCTCATAGCTTTCAAAGTCTCCAATCACCAAGGATTTTAATATAAATGGACTTAATCCACTAAATAATTGACCCAACTTTATTTCATTATTCATGAAAAATCTAGATGTGTATCATGCAAGACTTTGGAATTTTTCCTTATATGACCCAATAGAATCATCTTCCTTTTTCTTCAGTATAAAGAAATACCTCTGTATTTTAATACAGTGAGTTGAGGTAAAATATTTATTGAAAAATATTTTCATGAATATTTCCCATTACATGGAATCAATATCACATTATCACTTTGTGTTTTTGATCAGTGGCCACCACTTATCATATTTTCCATCAAAAATATAGACCCCAACATCACTTTATCTTATTTAGATCATTAAAGGACAGAGAATATCATTTCAATAGTGTTAATCCATTACTCCAAGATGAGGTGATCCGAAGATCTACTAAAGGTAGGAGGACCTTGTCACATATATTATTTGACCAAAAAAAATTCATTCATTAGAGAAGGATGAAATTATACACGATTGAAGTCATTATTCATAACTTGATATAGTTTTACAAGTACTTTCATGAAGTTATGATCTGCCACTCCCATCAGGTTGGGAATCTCATTAGGGTAATCATCACATTTCCTATCACACTCATTTTTGGAATGATATCTCCTATTTCCTTAAATAAATTTAAAATAGAAAATAATTTTTTTTTGTTTCCATACTTATCTAATGAGGATATAAAAATTAAACTATAAACATAGAAGGAGTAACTAAAAAATGAAAAGCATGTCCTAACTTTTAAGTCCCTAGATTTCAATTTAGGTTACCCATGGAAATTATTATTATCCATAGACTAATCCCTAGGGTTATTACTAATTTTTTCTATTCATAATCCAAAAAATTAACTAAACCATACCTTGATACAAACTATAGAAACCCCAACCCTTTACAGACATTGTTACATGATTTTTAATGTAAATATCCGTTAAATAAAAATAAAGGATTGAAAATCCTAGTGTCTTTGGAAGACTAGGTACATAAATAGTCAACATGAAACTAAAATAACTCTTATTTATTTTAATATTCATAATGAGATCCTAAATTCCCTTGAAATCCTAAAACTGGATAGAATAACCTAGGGAATACAAAGACAAAATGGGTGACCTAAAAAGTCTAGTAAGGGAATAAACATAAATGTGATTCATAACATAAAAATCAAAAGGAATAACATGATATAATAAATAATTAAGGATCACGATTAAGGATATATGACATAAAATAATGATCATGGATTCATAAAATCATGGTATCATAGTAACATGGTAGTAATATATAACAAGACATAAACATAAGTCAAGGTTAACTACCAAGAAAACATCACATGGTGGGTAGAGTCCCATAATGGATTAAGTTTACTCATTTATCCATTACATGAAGTCTGATGACACCAAAACATTACCAAATTCATTGGAGTGCTATATGGGTTCACCCATCATAACATGTATATGAATTTTTTTCCACATAAATAAATCAAACATAAGGCATAAACATAAGGATTACCCCTCAAAATAAATGAGTCTCTTTATCATGTCATAAAGCATACCAAAAATTGCGTATCATAATTCTTTCCATGAAATAATGAATTAAATAATTATTGTACATGTATAAGTAAAAAATAAGCATATATAATGATAAATTATTCCTAAATTATGTGAGTATGTCAAAATGAGTAGAGAAATCCCTTTGTAAAAGTACCTCTTAAGCGATGCTTTATGAAAACGGGTAATGAGACTTTAAAACAGATAAATGCATGGTAATTTACATAAATAGAAAAATTATATAAAATGGTTTCCATGAGAAAATGTATAATTTTAGAATGGATGGGTGGATTCAAAGGTTTTATTGAGTGTACCTGAAAAGGGGTAATAAATAGAAAAAATCCATTTAATCAGGTTTTCTTATCGAGAATAATTGAGAAGGGAACCTTTTAAAACATGTGTATAACCATCAAATAAAGGTTAAATAAACTTTGTACATATGGGTGGGAAATATATACCGAATTTATAATAATTATATAAAAGTAATGAAGAGATAAATTTAAGTAAAGAGAGATAAAGTGTAACAAAAATAAAATAGGGAGGTTTGGCGAGATCCCTTACCTTATGTTTGAATGCATTCTACACTTGAAATTAATATCCTGGATAATCAAATTATATTAATTAATTAATTAATTAATAACCTTTTAAATTTATATTTTATTTATTATAATTTTATCATGTTCATTTATAACTATTTTAATGATACACAAAGTTAAATTTCATTATTCCAGAGGTGTTCGCTTCACGATTCCATGGTCGGATCACATTATTATACTTATGGAAGTTCTTGTACAATTGGAATGAAACACCAAAAGTTAAATTGAATGGTATTAATTAACTAAAATAATATTAAATGGTCCCAAAGATAAGTTTTTATGAAATGTGAATGATACATTTAATAAAAATGTTAATGGTAAATATATAGTTTATTTTGGTAGTTTTTATGACCATAAAAAAATAGTTCTGTTTAATTTAATGTTATGGACATATATTCTTACTATAATGTGAAAAAACATTTAATATACATAATTAGTTAATTTTAAAAAATATAAGTGAATTTAAACTATCCATGAATGAATTATAGGAAAATAAAAACTCATCATCCATGAAGATGGTTAACCAACATAATATTGACAATGTTTTAATTTTTATTTGAATAAGAGTAGATGAGAAATGGTTGGATATAAGATATTACATTATTAAGATATAATTAAAGTATATACATGATACTAGGGTTATTTTTCTATGTTTGATAAAAGAGGTGAGGGGGATATTTAAGAAAAAAAAAATTAAAAGAGGTAGTTTGAGCATGTTACATCTTGAATGTTTCCACCCTGAAGAACCTATTAAAAAACATTGAATTGGTCTTTTGGAGAAAAAGAAACACACTAGGACATGGGATATAGTCTTAGGGAGGTAATTGGGAATATTTTTTGCAAGATCCATGGCTTAGAGGCTGTGAGGAGAATAAGGGGTTGTGTGGGGTGATATTTATAAGTGGAGGAGATGGGTGTTTTTGAATATTATATTCATTCGTTTATTATTTTGGATAAAAAATAAAAATATTATTTATTATTGTGAATATAAATATTAAATGGTTCATGTTATTTATAACTAATGGGATCTTACATCATTCATGTATAAAAAATTCATGAATTTATATTATAATGTTTGATATTGTAATTTACTGTATTTCATTACTCAGAAAAAACTAAATGTTTCTGAAAATTAAAAATCAATCCTAAAACATTTTTCAACATATATATTCCAAAAATAAAATAAAATTTATGAATAATTTTTTTAAAATACGAGACATTTAATTTTTAAATAAAATGCCCATTTATTTTAAGAATTCAAAATTTAATATTATGATTCATTTTATGACCCTTTGAAAATTTAATTATATTATCACAAAATTTTATTATCTATATAAAAAATAAAAATATTAATTTATAAATCCATTTTATGAAAATAATATTTCTTTTATATCATTTTATTTATTAGAAAAGTGAAAATAAAACATATATGTTTTACAGAACTACAAACACTTATTTTATAATTATTAAACATGTATCTACTTATAATATGATATAAATATGTAATATTATCATTTTATAAGATACATAAATTTTATTATACACTCCCACAGTAAAGGTTACTATTCTAATAGTTGTCTTACTATTTTTAATGGTCATAATACTATGCTAAAGATAAAATTCGTAACGGTCATATAAGTTTCTTAATTTCTATAAATACCAATTACTTAATTCATTATTCATTCACTTATATCTACTATAAAGGTTATAAATATTTTAATTTATTAAATGGATATTGATTTAATAATATTCTACATCTTTTTTATGATGTTGATCATGAGTGTGATTATTCCAAGATATCAAGAAGGTTCAAATTCTTCTATTCTTATTATATTATTTTCTATTTATTGTCCCATTGTATTAATTTCAATTATTATGGACATGTTTTTTTCTCTAAATGTAGTTTTCAAATTATTATAATAAATTTTTTTTGGTTTCATCCTGTGTTACATGCACATAATATTATATTAAAAAATATAATACAATTATATTTTTATAAGGGAAATTCTATTTAAAAATTTCGGGACATTACATTATTTTCATGTTAATATATTTCACCATCAAAATTTAATATTACATACTAAGGTATAAATAGGTGAGAATACTTCTCCCTCATCACTTCCTCTTTTTCCCATGTTTCCTCCTCATACTTATGGTTTCTCCCTTGTACTTTGACAAGGTGAGTTGTCTTGTTGCATAGAAATTTATTTTTATGGTCAAAGATCTTGAACAGGTGATCATCAAAAGAGATATCATTTTTCATCTATATAACTTCTGAAATTAGAACATGTAAGGGATATGGTATTTTTTTCCTCAAGATTGATATGTGGAATACATCATGCACTTGGGAAATGGTTTTTGGAAGTGTTAGTAGATACGCCACATCTCCAACGTGATCAATAATATCAAAGGGGATGATGTACCTAGGACATAACTTCCCATTCTTCAAAAATCTCAAAAATCTTTTCCATGGAGATATATAGAATAATACCTTATCTCTGACCTCAAACTACAAGTCCTATTGATGATTGTTGACATAGCTCTTTTGTTGACTCTATGAAGCCCTGATGTGTTGCTGAATGGTCATGACCTTTTCTACCACATCTTCAACCAATTTAGGCCCCAACATTTTCTATTCACTAACTTTATCCCAGCATGATGGTGTTCTAAATATTTCCCATAAAAAGATTAATATGGAGAATTTTTTATTCTTTATTGTATTTTTTTAAGATAACTAGGCTAGAGGAAGATGTTGGTCCCATCCTCCTTTGAATTCCATTGATCTTGCACTCAACATGTCTTACACTGTTTGAATATTCCACTTATATTGAACATCTTTTTGGGAGTGATGAGTCATACTGAAGTACAAATCAGTGTTTATATAATGTTCGAGACTCTTCTAGAACATAGAGGTAAAATTCAAATCTCAATCAGATACAATAAATAATGGTATTCCAAGTAGGCTCAAAACTTCTCTGATATATATCCATGCGTGTTGATAGAGCGAGAAGTCTTATAGAATTTCAATGAGGTGATAAGTCTTTGTAAGGAGATCTACAATAATCCATATATTGTTCTTTACTATGTATGTCTTCGAAATACCAGTGAAAAAGTTCATGGTGATGTTTTCCCATTTCCATGTAGGTATGGGTAATGGTTGCATAATCCCCTTAAAATTTTGTGTTGTAGCCTTCACTTGCTTACATAACAAGAAATTTTATGTATATTCCATGATCTCCTTATTCATATTGTCCCATGAGTAATGATATTAGATATATTGATGCATCTTTATTCTCACTAGGGGGATAGAGAAGGTCCATCTTTTTTGTATCAGCCCAAAGTTCATTCTATATCTCCAGTTTTATGGTAAATATAGTTATGTACTAAATCTTATAACTCATTTCTCATTAGTTTTTAACTTTAATGATTTCCCATTTTTGATATCTTCCACTCTCTTCTGAATTTAAATATATTCTCATTGGTCATCATTTATCTTCTAAAAAAGGGATGGTTGAGGAATCATTTGATAAAGGAATGAAAATTTTCCTTCTTTTATGATTCCCAAGTATATCCTTTGAAAATGTAATAAGATTATATTCTACTAAATTCTCATCATTGATAATATTGTAGAATCCTTTATACATAGAGAATCTTCCACTTTATTTACTTTCCTGGAATGGTAGCATATTAAGCGGTCATAATCTTTGACCATTTCTAATTATATTCACTAGAACATATTAATATCCTTTAATATGAATATATATTAGAGGCTCTTATGATCTGCATATATCTCACACTTCTTCCCATAAAGATAATGTCACTAGATTTTCAATTCAAAGATCACAACTACCAAATCTAGATCCTGCGTTGGATAGTTTTTCTCATAAACATCCAATTTTCTTAAGTCATAGGGACTCAATTTATCATTATAAATTGGTAAAAACCCCAAACCCTTCTTTGATGCATCACTATATATATTGAAGAGTTCCCCACTTGTGGATACTATTAGTACCGATACAGTGATAAGCTAAGCCTCCTTTTAAACTCCTTAAATCTCTCTTAACATGCACTAGAGAAAACATACTTTACTCCCAACCATGTCATATTTTTTTGTGGGTTTTACAGTCAAGAGAAGCTTCACAAAAATAATCTATAATACCCATATTTCCCAAGGAAACTAAAAATACCCATTACAGTTGCTAGTCTAGGACACTCCTCAATTTCCTTTGTATTAGAATGGTCTTTATATATCCCTTTTCCAGTGATAACATGCCCCAATAATGGTACTTCCTCCATCCAAAAATCACATTTACTATAAATTTCATATGTTTTCTCCTTTATAAAGTTCTAAACATAATATTTAAATGATCCCCATGATCCTCCTTTATTTTGGAGTGTATTAGAATATCATCTATAAATACTACCTAAAATTTTTCAGGGTAATATCTACAGACTATATTCAATCATGATTATCTATTTTGAATCAATAATTTGAGCTAGATATAATTTCTCATAATGAAATAATATCAACAATTGATTTGAATATTCAAAAGGAGATTCATCTGCCTCCTTACATTTTTATAAAATAAAAGGATAACACAAGATGGGAATAGTTATCTCCCTCTCCTAAAAGTTGATGTTGGATTTATATAAGGATAGCCAATCCATGACCAATATAGCATAAAACTCCATAAAATGATGTAATACTAGATTTTTTGGGAGGTTCAGTCCACAAACATTGTTTTGGGAGGTGTCGTAAACATGCGACGCTATAATGACACCATTTTCTGTAATCACAGATAACTAAACCTCCTTGTTTCGAGGCAATGTTTTAATAGTTATAATAAACATAAAAGATATTAATGAATGTGTAGAACTAGAATAAAATAGTACATTCACTATTCTTGAATGAATAACTTGCATAACATTTACTGTGTTGTTATTAGGATCCACCTTAGGAGTAGTAATGGAATATTCCCTACCTTACTCTATAAGCCTTGGAGGTTGTTGCTGTTGATTGTGTCTAAAAACCCCTATCTTAGGGAATTGGATCACATAATTCTAATTTTTCTTGTAATTGAAACACTATACCATAGGATGAGTGTTGATATGAACCATCCTTTCATCTTAAAATTTAGTGGGATTCTTCATATACCATTTAAAATGATTAGCCTAATTCCCCTATTTCCCACATTTAATGATTCTCCTGGATCCCTTGAGATCTTTTCTAGGATATTTTTTCCCACATTTTTTACATGTGGGGTGTTGATTTTTATTTCCTCCATGAGATGTATCCATTTTTCCTACTAGAGTAAACTCTATTTTAGGATTTTAATCTTTAGGCCCAAAAGACTAATAAGAGTTATGAATCCCCATATCAACCTTAATGGTACAACATAAAATCTCCTCATAGATTTAAAAGTATCAATTCATCATGTATTTTCATATATTTGGATTTAATCTACTATATAAGTAATCCATATTTCTTTCAGTGTTCATGAAAAATCCGAATGCGTATTGTGAAATCCTTGCAAAGTTTTCCTCACATGATTTGATAGAATGAACTTCCTTTTTCTCCAGTCTAAGGAACTTCCTATCCATTTTAAGATGGAGAGTTCATGGAAAATATTTATTGAAAAATATTATCTTGAGTCCTTCCCATTCTATGGAATCAATATCATTTTTGGATTGTATTTACTTGATCAGTTTCCACCACTGATCAGCTGCACCAGCAAAATGATAGACCACCAACATGAATTTCTATTCTTCTTGTAATTATAGGATATTGAATATATTATAATTAGAGTAAACACATTATTCCATGATGGGGGGATTAAAATATCAACTAAAGGTAGGAAACCATTATCACATAAAGTATTTGACCAAAAATATTTATTTATTATGAAAAGGTGGGAATTTCCAACAATTCAAGTTATTATTCATAACTTGAGCTAGATGAGATAGTACTATAATGAAGTTACAAGATGCCACTCCCATCAGGTTGGTAATATCATTAGGGTAATCATCACATTTCCTATCACATTACTTATTGTCATGGGTTCTCCTATTTTCCATAATTAACTAATGAAAGAAAATTAAGTAAGGGGGTTTGAATACTTAGACAATGAGAACATGAAATGGAAACTATGAACATAGAAAGAATAACTTATAAATGAAAATAATATCTTGACTTATGAGTCCTTATGTTTCAATCTAGGTTATCCATCATAATTATTCTTATACTTAGACTTATCCCTGTGGTTTATAATAATGTTTTCTAGTAACAATCCCCCAAAAATAACGAGACCATCCTCTAATATCAACTATTGTGACCCAAAAACTTTACACATATTTTTATATTATTTTTAACAAAATTATCCATTAAATACAAACCAAGTATTGAAAATCCTAGTGTGTTTGGAAGACTAGGTACATAAATAGAAAAAATTAAAATAAAATAAAACTTCTTTATTTTAATCTCCCTAATGTGATCATGAATTTTCTAAAACTCCTAAAATTTAATAGGATAACCTAGGGAATACATAGAAAAAATGGGTGAGCTAAAAATCCTTGAAGGAGAATAAACATGAAGGTGAGGCATAACATATCAATAAAAATGAATAACATGATATCATTAATAAGAAAGGATCATGATAAATATTATGGGAGAATAATATAAAGATCATGGAGTGATAATATCTTGGTATCATAGGAACTTGGTACCAACATATAACATGAAATAAACATAAGACATGCTAACTTCCAAGACAACATCACATGGTGGATAGAATCCCATAATGGATTAGGTTTAATCTCTAATACCATACACGACATGTCATGGGACTAAAACATTACCCAATTAATTGGAGCACTATTTGGTCACACCTATCATAACATGTACATGTGTATGTGTTCAAAAAAAGGAAATAAAACATAATGCATAAACATAAAGATTACCCATGGAAAGAAATGGGTCATGTAATCATGACATAAGGAATAGACAAAAGTGCACATCATAATGGTTTCCATGAAAGAAAGAATTAAATAATTATTTGAAATACATAACAAAAAAATAAGAATATATCATGATAAAGGATTCCCAACTTAATTTAGTACGTGAAAATGAGTACAAAAGTCCCTTTGAAAATGTACCTATTAAGTGAGGCTTTATGAGAACGAGTAATGACTCTTTAAAATGGGTAAAATAATAATAATTTACATAAATATAGAAAATTTTATTAAATGGTTTTCATGAAAAAATGTTTAATTTTAGAAAACATTTGTGGATTAAAACATTTTAATGAGTGTACTTGAAAATAGGTAATAAAGAGAGAATTTCCATTTAATCAGGTTTTATTATCAAGAGGAATTGAGAAGGGGAACTTTTAAAAAATATATATCCCAATATAATAATGGTTAAATAAACTTGGTATATATTTTTGGGACATATATATAGAATGTATAAGTAGTATATAATAATATTTAAGAGATAAATTAAGGTAAAGATAGAGAAATTGTAAACCTGTGAAAATAGGGAGGTTCAAGGAGATCCCTTACCTTATGTTTGAATGCGCTCTACACTTACAATTAACATCCTAGATAATCAAATTAGATTTATTAATTACTTAATTCATAACATTTTATATTTATATTTTATTTTTTTTAATTTTATATTATTCATTTATAACAATTTTAAATAGTTAAAAAGTTCAATTTTATTGTTCTGGAGGTGTTCGCTTCATGATTCCAAGGTCAGATAGCTTATGTATGCTTATGGAAGTTCTTATAAAATGGGAATGAAAATAAAAAAGCGAAATTAAATGGTATTAATTCAATTTTAGAAGCTTAAATGGTCCCATACACACACAGACAAACACACACACACATATATATTCTGACATGTGGATTTTTCTTTTAATAAAATTGTTAATGATAAATGTTTAGTTTATATTAGTAGTTTTTTCCAACAAAAAAAAAACTAGTTTAGTTTTATTTAATGTTATAGAAATATATTCTTTCTAGAATGTGAAACCACATATAATATACATAATTATTTCATTTTAAATAATAATAAGTTAATTTAAACCTTCTATAAAGGCATTAATAGAAAACAAAAACTCATCATTCATTCACAATGGTGGTTAACCGACATAATATAGAAAATTGTTTCAATATTCTTTGAATAAGAGGAGATGAGAAATGGATGTGTATAGCCTAGATGGATCATGCAGGGCCACTAAATGGGGGGGGGGTGAATTAGTGTACCCAAATTTTTGTTGGATTTTACATTCTTTCAATTAACCCCTATACTCTTGAACCTCTTCCATTGTTTAGAAGAATGAATCTATTGCATAATCTTAAAAATTATTTAGACATGAAATGTAGATAATAAAAGAGATAGAAGCACAAAAGTATTTTTATATGGTTTTGTAATAATTCCTACTCCTTTACATGGTAAACCAATGGTTATTTTACTAGTTATCATATCACTATAAATTTGAAATGATTACAAATGCATAAATTTACCACACAATGTTTATGTAAGAACTGATCAATATTCCTGAGTGTGTGGTGTTCATTATACTCATACCAAAATTCTTCAATGGCATTGTTAATGTAGGTTCCAGGCATATTGGAAGTGCATTGGTGGGTTTTCCCAACTTTAATTTTAGTGTTAAACAACTTTCAATCTGAGATTCGTCATGATAATAAAATACCAGATCTTTAGAATAGAAAAAATAACGAAAAGAAATAGAAGGTTCCCGGAACCATAGAGAGGATCATCATATTTTGGTTATAATTAATTTAATTAATTGAAAAGAATTACCTTGATGGAATTATTTCTTCATTGATGTTTTCTGGTCACATTTCGATGTGATTCATCGTTGCATCGTAGAAGCCAAGTGTAGAATTCCTCAAGTAGTGATCCACACATGCACCACGTATCTCTGGACACCGCCAAAGGAATATCCGGGTGCTAGCATGGATAAGACTTTTCTTGCATTGTCTTCCTTATATCACCTTGATATGATGGAGGAGGATCTCTCTTGGTCTTGAGAGCATTCTTGGAGGAAGGAGCTCTCTTAGCCTTGGGAGAATTTTTCCAGAATTGTTGTGCACAATGATTCATGGAAAAGTGTTGGGGTTGTGAGGATATTTATAATCGGGTTTGAGGTTATAGAGTTATGATAATAAATAATCACGTTACATGTTTTATTTATTTCATTAACGCTTATTGAAAACCCCCATGTCGAATCATTAATTCCTTGACATGAGACCACACTGATTATAATAAATATCATTTAATAAAAAAATATTATTTCCCCAAAATCCTGACTGGAAAAACTACACAGTGTGTAATCATTAATACATGGTGTGTACTTATTTTTCATTTCCTTTTCAAAATGAAAACTACATGGCGTGTACATTCAATGTACACGGCATGTATATCTTTCTTTTCATTTTATTCTTCCTCCAACATTAAAATGAGTTAGGCTTCCTTGAATAATTATTAAACCACATACAAGAATAATCATTATTCTACTTGAGATACTTGGATACACTTAGTGTGTGACCCTCTAGGCCTCTTTCTCGTTGGCATTAGGAGGGATTTCATAAATTCCAAGATTAATATCTATCAATGGGTCAAGGAACCCAAGAGAAAGAAGTTGACGCCGCATTGACGTTTCAACTTATACAAACACTTACCATGTAATTTAATTCCTTTGTCTCGATATCTGTAATGACCCAAAGCTTAATTAATGGAAAATCCCTCTTGATTTAATTAAATGTCTCTTTATGTTTATATAAAGTGTCAACTTCATTGGTTTTATGTTAATAATTTTGACCGTTTCTAATATAGTGGTTGAACAATGATCACATGATTAGTATAAATATAGGACTCTAACAAATCCAATTTACTCAGAAGGAAGTGATGGCCTCATCCAGTAGAATTTCACCATACAAAGCCCATTTTTCAAAGCTCGGAAAATAGGTGGCGTCTTTGGGATTTTCCCTTGACCAAGCCCAAGATGAGCTTCATCATTTCAAGCTCAAACGTGACCGTCTACGGGAAAAGTAGAAGTTGATTGAAATTACCACTCGAGCGATGTTATCCGAGCCACCCCAAGAGTCTGTCACCATCGTACACCTTACCCTTAGGTCTTATGCAGTTGTTTTAAGGGGTTATGTAACAAATAAGTAGTACTGTGTTCATGTACATTATTTTTGTAATGAATATAATTTCTAGTCATTTTTGATACATTGTAAATAGTTTTTTAAAGTACAAATGGTGTTTTTAGTTATTATTTAATTAAGAAATATATTTTATTAAATTAAGGGATTTTTGAAGTAAATAATATTTTAATAAAATAATAATATTATTATGAAATTAATTTTTATTAAATATAAATGATCTTATAATTTTATGAATGCAATTAAATTTTTTTATTAAGGTTTGAAATCCATTTCTGTCAAAACCCGTGAATTTTCGATAAATGTAGGTTTTTATTTTAAAAGTGAAAATTAACATATTTAGAAAATTATTTAGATAAAATAAATTTCATTTTTGGAATTAGGACGTCGAAATTATCCAACGGTGAATTTTTCATAATTTTCTGAGACAGTCAAATTTTTGGGTTAAAATTAAATACCGTTTAAATATATAATGTGTTTTATGACGTCATAATGACCCAATGGTGATGAAATAAAATAATATAATCCTTATGTTCGGCCAATATATGTTTTACCATTAAAATAATTTGATTTTGGGTTTGTTTGACTTACTTTTAAAAGCATTAATGGACCCCTCAAGACATATTCAACACTTTGCCTTTTTAAATTAATTTCCATGGGAGTGTGACTCACCTCCACATAAGAAACCTCATTATTTTCAGAATTTCGGACTTTGGCCTTATAAAATAATGTTTTCCTCTTCCATTTTCCTAAAACCATGGGCAAAAACCATGGGATGGTTTGTGGTTTGGATTAATTTAATATAAGGGGTCCCAAACCTAAATAATAAAGAATTCCCTCACCTTTCCTATATAAACCCACCCAAGATCCCACTTCCTCCTCACTAAAATCCCTTGAAGTTCGTCCAACCTCTTCTCTACTCTTTCTAGAATCCTCCCAAGGTGCCCCAAGCTCCCAAGAAGCCTCTCACAAGCCTCTCTCTATCCTTTGGAAGCACACTTCCAAGTAAGGGTTTTTTCTTCCTTTCTCATTTTTGTCAATTTACTTTAAGTTGTATTACCCTTTTAATTTCAATTAGGAATGTTGGGTATGGTTTTGAACCTCCCCCATACTGCCCTCTTATTTTTTGAATGATGGGATACTCCTTTCTCTCTCATTAAATTCCTCCCATGTACACCCGTTACTATGCCGAAATTCCGAAAGGAACTTCTCTCTCTTCTTTTACATTCCACCAATAATTTTGTATCATGATTCTAAATTCCATTAAAATTGTTGGGACATGTATCTATATGAACTCATTACTGTACATTACATGTAAATATGATGAGGAACACCTTTCTCTTTTATCAACCATTTTTATGAATTTTTTTGTAACGTCGTTACACTGCCGAAATCGCACCGATTTTCTAAGCCAATGCCATTGTATAGTGGATACAATGCCCATTTATCCATCAAGGGTATCTACCTTTATGAACCTTTACTTATTGATTAAAAAGTTTCATGTATGAATTCCACATTCCTTTATCGTGGAATAAATGATTATGTTTTATGAATCCATGTTTTATGATCCATGTGGCACACTTATGCATAAAATGAAATGTTTAAGAAGGGTGCACCCTTATAGCGCTCCAATGCATTGGGTAAAGTGTAGTATCATGATACTTCATGTGAAATGAGTGTTGACTCATGATAATTCAAGTGCAACGAGGGTTTACTCGTGCTTTATGTGCAATGAGGATTTACTCTTGCTCCATGTGCAATGGGCCTTGGCTCATGCTAATTCCATGTTAAGTGTTGTTGCGACATTTCCATGTTATGATTATCATGATTTATCATGCCTTTATGTTCATGTTTTTCTTATGCTCTATTGATATGCCTATTGTCTAACATGTATTGTACTCCTCATGTTATTCCATGTGTACTCCCTTACTGGGCTTTATAGCTCACCCTTTTCTTATGCATGTCCTCAGGTTATCCCGTGCAATGCTAAGTACGAAGGAATGTAGTGGTCATGAAAAGGAAGTTTTCAATAAAGATGTTGTATTTCATGTTTAAAGTTTTTATGTAATTTTGTTAATCCCCAAAGACAATAAAACTCTCTATCTTCTTTGTTGTATCAAGTTAAGTTTTATGTAATAAACCATGTTTAGGTTGTAATAAAAAGCAGGGTTGTCATAGTTGGTATCAAATGATATGTTTAGTTATTTTTGGGATTATGAAACCCTAGTAAAGCCTTAGATACAAGACTAGGTATAATAAAAACATCCCTAAGTTTTGGTAAGTAATGAGTAAGTGGTTTATCAAACAAAAACATCCCTGTCTGGATACGAGCAGGTAGAGGCGGCTCTGGCACAGATGTATCCTAGGGGTAAAACCCAAAAACACCGCTTTGAGCTAGACTCGAACGGGAACCGGTGCACAACAATGGTCCTTTCTGCACTATTGGTTATGACAATCCCAGGGGATATGTTTTGATAAATTCAAAAGCTTAGTATGAACCCTTATTTAGGGAATTAAAAAAAATGCCTCTAAGAATATAATCTAGAAAGTAGATCATGAAAAGCCTAGATTGAAGCCTATAGACTCATGAGTTAAGGAAATGGAAGTTTATTTATAAGTCATCAACTTTTGTCTTTGGATTACCCTTTATGTGTTACCCCATAACTTTCCTTTTATTCCAGCCAATGGCCGGTAATAGGAGGACTCGGGCTAACAACCGATGTGAAGATCAGTGTGATGACTATACTAATGAGATGCCCAATCCAATGGGAGCGGGAATCGCAAACTTTGTCACGCTTCTCTCTCAGCTAACTCTAGTTTTGAATAGAAACATGGGTCAAGAGGAACGTTCAACCCCCTAAGAAAGAACAATTCTCTATCGAGAGCTTCATGAGACAAAGGCCACCTAATTTTAGTGGATAATCTGATCCCACGATCGCTGAACAATGGATCAACTCCATTGAAAATATCTTCTCCATCCTTCAATGTTCTGAACAAGAGAAGGTTCTCCTAGCTGTTTATCGTATGGAGTGTGAAGCTGATCAATGGTGGACGTTGATCAAAAATACGAAGCCTGAGGAGGAGATCGAGGCATTGGAATGGAAGGATTTCCGGAAGATGTTTTTTGATAAATATTTTCCACGCACCCTACGGCTTAAGATGGAAAGGGACTTCTTTTCCCTCAAGAAAAAAGATGAAGAATCTATTGGAGCGTACAAGGAAAACTTCACAAGGCTTGCACGATATGCTTTCGGCTTTGTCGTTACCCCCGAATGCAAAGTTGATCGCTTCTTTGGTGGGCTTAATCCTAACTTGCGGAAAGCATTAGCGATCGATGACTTCGATAGCTATGAGGAAATTGTCCTATGTGCCATCAAGGTCAAAATGGAGATCATAGAATCACAGGGGTATAATGGGGACAAGAATCGTAAGGTGGAATTCAATGCTGGTGGTCCGATGGATAAATCCAACGGTGCTAAGAAGAACCAGCACCCCACATGCCAAAAGTACGGAAAGAAGCACCCTGGAAATTGCCTTAAGGTGATGAGAAAATGCTTCAGGTGTGGAAGAGAAGGGAACCTAGCTGTTAACTGTCGGCAAGAAAGACCCATGACTACGACAGAGGAGAGGAATGCTCCGTTCGAACCTCAACGCGTTGTTCAATGCTACAAATGCAAAGAACCGGGTCATTTTGCAAATCAGTGCCCTAATCCAAGGGTTTTCGGAGACAACCAACAACCTCCAAGGAAGCAAGGAAGATCTTTTGCCATCACTTCTACCGAAGTGAACCCCGACAATGAAGTGGTGACAGGTACACTAGTTATTCATTCAAGAATAGGGAACATAATTTTTGATTCAGGTTCTACGCATTATTTTATATCTCGAAAGTTTAGTAGAATAATCCTTGCACCACCACAAATCATGGAAGTGAAGATGTCAGTGAGTATGGAAAATGGGGAAATCATTGCATCCCATGAGTATAAGTCCTCCCCGGTTATTATCTGTGGATTGAATTTCCCGGTGAACCTCGTCATACTCCCTCTGGTGGAATTTGATGCAATTCTTGGCCTGGATTGGCTTTCCTTATATAGAGCCAACATAAATTGTCAGGAGAGGGAAATCACACTCCATATGGAGAATTGACCCCCGATTCTTTACAAGTGTTAGGAGGAAGATGAATCTCCTTTAGCTCCATCATCTAATGAATGGATATTAATGTTATATGAGCACGCGTATCTGGCTCAGATGATTGAGTCCATGGAAGAAACCATCCTTGAAGAAATGCCTATTGTGAGGGAATTCGCTGAAGTGTTTCCTAAGGAACTGCATGGTGTTCCTCTAAGAAGAGATGTTGAGTTCTCAATTGAACTTATACCTAGGGCACTACCAATATCCAAGACTCCATATAGAATGGTTGTTGTAGAGATTGAAGAGCTGAAGAAGCAACTATAGGAGAATCTGGATAAAGGGTTTATACGCCCAAGTGCTTCACCATGGGGTGCACTAGTCCTCTTCGTCAAGAAGAAGGATGGTTCAATGTGTCTTTTCATCGATTATTGTGAACTTAACAAAATCACAATAAAGAACAAGTATCCTCTCCCAAGAATCGATGACTTGTTTGATCAGCATCATGGAGCACAATACTTTTCCAAGGTGGATTTGCGGTCGGGATATTATCAAGTAAGGGTGAAGAAGGAAGATGTCCCCAAGACTGATGTTCGTACAAGATATGGGCACTATGAATTCATAGTAATTCCTTTCAGACTCACCAATGCTCCAGAAATATTCATGGACTTGATGAAGAGAGTTTTTAGATATTACCTTGACAAATTTGTGGTAGTCTTTATAGATGATATTCTAATATACTCCAAAACCAAGGATAATCATGAGGAGCATTTAAAAACTGTACTAGAGACTTTGCGCAAGGAGAAGCTCTATGAAAAGTACATAAATTGTGAGTTCTGGTTGAAGGAGGTCTCATTCTTGGGCCATATCATCACAAGCAATGGGATATCTGTGGACCCCTCTAAAAAAGATGCAATTGAGGGATGACTGATGACAACTTCAGTAACGGATATCCGTAGCTTCATGGGGTTAGGTGGATATTATCGACGATTTGTGAGAAATTTCTCACAATTGCCTAACCCTCTTACCAAGCTAACTCAAAAGGGAGTAAAGTTTTCTTGGAGTGATGAATGCGAAGAAAGCTTCAAGGAGTTGAAAAGGAGGCTTATCACTGCGCCCATGCTCCCTTTACCCACAAGTGGGGAACTTTTTGTGGTATTCAGTGATTCTTCAAAGAATGTCTTAGGCTGTATGCTGATGCAGAATGATAAAGTGATATCCTATGCCTCAAGGCAGTTGAAAATACATGAGCTAAACTATCCAACGTAGGATCTGGAGTTGGCAGCGGTTATCTTTGCCTTGAAAATCTGGCGGCATTATCTCTATGGAGAGAAATGTGAGATATATACTGACCACAACAGTCTTAAATATATATTCACACAGAAAGAGCTTAATATGTGCCAGAGAAGATGGATAGAGCTCATCAAGGATTATGACTGTTCAATCTATTACCACCCTGGGAAAGCGAACAATGTGGCAGATTCCATAAGTAGAAAGGATCCAGCGATTCTATCAATAACGAGAATTGAGAAGGATCCAATCTTTTTAGACTTGATGAAAATGGACATGGGAATCATAGAGAAGGGAACATCATCAATCCTTTCACAAATGATTTCTCAACCATATCTTTTGGAAAGGTTAAAGGATTCTCAAAAGGATGATGTGGTAATTCAAGAAAAAGTGGAAGCTATCAAAAAGGAAAAATCCTCAGAGTTTAATGTTAATGAAGAAGGAGTTGTGCGATTTGGGAAAAGAATACGTGTTCCATCAAGTTCGGAGCTGAAGAAGGAACTTTTGGATGATGCACATAGTTCAAATTTCTCTATTCACCCAGGAAGAAAAAAGATGTATCGAGATCTCCGAGAAAACTTTTGGTGGGATAATATGAAGAAGGAGATCGCTGAATATACACCAAAGTGCCTGGTGTGTCAATAAGTGAAGGCAGAGAGGTAGAAGTATAAGGGGATGATGCAACCATTTTCCATACCATAATGGAAATGGGAGAACATCACCATGGGCTTTGTCACCAGACTTCCAAGGACATCCAAAGGCAATAATGCAATCTGGGTTATTTTGGATCGTCTTACAAAGACTGCACAATTCATTGCTATTTGGGAGGATTTCTCATTGGATCAATTGGAACAGATATATATCAGGGAAGTGGTAAGGTTTCATGGAGTACCACTATCTATTGTATCTGACCGAGATCCAAGATTCACCTCTAAGTTTTGGAAGAGTCTTCAACATGATCTGAATACTGAACTGAACTTTAGTACGGCCTATCGTCCTCAAACTGATGACCAATCCGAGCGGACTATCCAAACACTTGAGGATATGTTGAGAGCGTTCTCAATGGAATTTAAAGGAGGATGGGATCAACATCTTCCTCTGGTTGAGTTCTATTATAATAACAGTTTCCACTCAAGCATCCAAATGGCACCATATGAAGCCCTGTATGGGAAAAGGTGCAGAACACCAGCATGTTGGGATGAGGTTGGTGAACGTAAGATGCTTGGACCAGAAATGGTTGAAGAAATGGTGGAGAAGGTGAAAACCATTCAGCAGCATATCAAGGCAGCCCAGAGTCGACAGAAGAGTTATGCAGATAATCGTCAACAAGACCTTGAGTTTAAAGTTGGAGACATGGTGTTTCTACGCATATCTCCGTGGATGAAGGTCATGAGGTTTGGAAGGAAAGGGAAGTTAAGTCCAAGGTACATCGGCCCCTTCGAGATTCTTGATCGTGTCAGGGCTGTGGCCTATTGACTAGCACTTACACCTTCCATGGCCAAAGTACATGATTTCTTTCATGTATCCCTCTTAAAGAAGTACATACTAGACCCTTCACATGTACTCTCTTTCGAGGTGGTACAATTGGGAGATGATCTTTCTTATGAGGAGCAACCAGTGAAGATCTTAGATTGTAGAGAAAAAGTTCTACGAAATAAGACAATGCCCCTCGTCAATGTGTTGTGGAGAAACCACAAGTTTGAAGAAGCAACTTGTGAAATGGAGGATATGATGAAGCCGAGTTACCCAAATTTGTTTTAGTGTGGGAAAAAGAAAATTTCGAGGAAGAAATTTCTTAAGGGGGGAATATTGTAATGACCCAAAGCTTCATTAATGGAAAATATCTCTTGATCTAATTAAATGTCTCTTTATGTTTATATAAAGTGTAAACTTCATTGGTTTTATGTTAAGAATTTTGACCGTTGCTAATATAGCCGTTGAACAGTGATCCCATGATTAGTATAAATATAGGACTTTAACAAATCCAATTTACTCAGAAGGAAGTGATGGCCTCATCCAGTAGAATTGCACCATACGAAGCCCATTTGTCGGAGCTCGGAAAAGAGGTGGCGTCTTTGGGCTTTGCCCTTGACCAAGACCAAGCTGAGCATCATCATGTCAAGCTCGAACATGACCGTCTATGGGAAAAGTGGAAGTTGATTGAAATTACCACTCGAGCGATGTTATCCAAGCCACCCCAAGAGTCTGTCACCATCGCACACCTTACCCTTAGGTCTTATGCAGCTGTTTTAAGGGGTTATGTAACAAATAAGTAGTACTATGTTCATGTACATTATTTTTGTAATGAATATAATTTCAAGTCATTTTTGATACATTGTAAATAGTTTTTTAAAGTACAAATGGTGTTTTTAGTTATTATTTAATTAAGAAATATATTTTATTAAATTAAGGGATTTTTGAATTAAAT
The DNA here is from genome assembly GCA_963277665.1 of Viscum album. Taxonomy (NCBI): domain Eukaryota; kingdom Viridiplantae; phylum Streptophyta; class Magnoliopsida; order Santalales; family Viscaceae; genus Viscum; species Viscum album. The sequence continues at coordinate 356,525,723 of OY728132.1, read as the reverse complement.
AATATTTTAATAAAAAAATAATATTATTATGAAATTAATTTTTATTAAATTTAAATTATCTTATAATTTTATGAATGCAATTAAATTTTTTTATTAAGGTTTGAAATCCATTTCTGTCAAAACCCGTGAATTTTCGATAAATGTAGGTTTTTATTTTAAAAGTGAAAATTAACATATTTAGAAAATTATTTAGATAAAATAAATGTCATTTTTGGAATCAGGATGTCGAAATTATCCAACGGTGAATTTTTCATAATTTTCTGAGACAGTCAAATTTTTGTGTTAAAATTAAATAGCGTTTAAATATATAATGTGATTTATGACGTCATAATGACCCAATGGTGATGTAATAAAATACTATAATCCTTATGTTCGGCCAATATATGTTTTACCATTAAAATAATTTGATTTTGGGTTTGTTTGACTTAATTTTAAAAGCATTAATGGACCCCTCAAGACATATTCAACACTTTGCCTTTTTAAATTAATTTCCATGGGAGTGTGACTCACCTCCACATAAGCAACCTCTTTATTTTCAGAATTTCTGACTTTGACCTTATAAAATAATGTTTTCCTCTTCCCTTTTCCTAAAACCATGGGCTAAAACCATGGTATGGTTTGTGGTTTGGATTAATTTAATATAAAGGGTCCCAAACCTAAATAATAAAGAATTCCCTCACCTTTCCTATATAAACCCACCCAAGCTCCCACTTCCTCCTCACTAAAATCCCTTGGAGTTCGTCCACCCTCTTCCCTACTCTCTCTAGAATCCTCCCAAGGTGCCCCAAGTTCCCAAGAAGCCTCTCACAAGCCTCTCTCTAGCCTTTGGAAGCACACTTACAAGTAAAGGTTTTTTCTTCCTTTCTCATTTTTGTCAATTTTCTTTAAGTTGTATTACCATTTTAATTTCAATTATGAATGTTGGGTATGGTTTCCCACCTCCCCCATACTGACCTATTATTTTTTTAATTATGGGATACTCCTTTCTCTCTCATTAAATTCATCCCATGTACACCCGTTACTATGCCGAAATTCTGAAAGGAACTTCTCTCTCTTCTTTTACATTCCAGCAATAATTTTGTATCATGATTCTAAATTCCATTAAAATTGTTGGGACATGTATCTATATGAACTCATTATTGTACATTAAATGTAAATATGATGAGTACCCCCTTTCTCTTTCATCAACCATTTTTATGAATTCTTATGTAACGCCGTTACGCTGTCGAAATCGCACCGATTTTCTAAGCCAATGCCATTGTGTAGTGGATACCATGCCCATTTCTCCATCATGGGTATATACCTTTATGCACCTTTACTTATTGATTACAAAGTTTCATGTATTAATTCCACATTCCTTTATTGTGGAATAAATTATTATGTTTTATGAATCCATGTTTTATGATCCATGTGGCACACTTATGCATGAAATGAAATGTTTAAGAAGGGTGCACCCTTATAGCGCTCCAATGCATTAGGTAAAGTGTAGTATCATGATACGTCATGTGAAATGAGTGTTGACTCATGATAATTCAATTGCAACGAGGGTTTACTCGTGCTTTATGTGCAATGAGGATTTACTCTTGCTCCATGTGCAATGGGCCTTGGCTCATGCTAATTCCATGTTAAGTGTTATTGAGACATTTCCATGTTATGATTATCATGCTTTATCATGCCTTTATGTTCATGTTTTTCTTATACTCTATTGATATGCCTATTGTCTAACATGTATTGTACTCCTCATGTTATTCCATTTGTACTCCCTTACTGGGCTTTATAGCTCACCCTTTTCTTATGCATGTCCTCAGGTTATCCCATGCAATGCTAAGTACGAAGGAATGTAGTGGTCATGAAAAGGAAGTTTTCAATAAAGATGTTGTATTTCATGTTTAAAGTTTTTATGTAATTTTCTTAATCCCCAAAGACAATAAACCTCTCGATCTTCTTTGTTGTATCAAGATAAGTTTTATGTAATAAACCATGTTTAGGTTGTAATAAAAAGAAGGGTTGTAATAGTTGGTATCAAAGGATTGGTTTAGTTATTTTTGGGATTAGGAAACCCTAGTAAAGCCTTAGATACAAGACCAGGTATAATAAAAACATCCCTAAGTTTTGGTAAGTACTGATTAAGTGGTTTATCAAACAAAAACATCCCTTTCTGGATACGAGCAGGTAGATGTGGCTCTGGCACAGATGTATCCTAGGGGTAAAACACGAAAACACCGCTTTGAGCTAGACTCGAACGGGAACCAGTGCACAATAATGGGCCTTGCTGCACTCTTGGTTATGACACTCCCGAGGGATATGTTTTGATAAATTCACAAGATTAGTATGAACCCTTATTAAGGGAATTAAAAAAAATGCCCCTACGAATATAATTTAGAAAGTAGATCATGAAAAGCCCAGATTGAAGCCTATAGACTCATGAGTTAAGGAAATGAAAGTTTATTTATAAGTCATCAACTTTTGTCTTTGGATTACCCTTTATGTGTTACCCCATAACTTTCCTTTTATTCCAGCCAATGGCCTGTAATAGGAGGACTCGGGTTAACAACCGATGTGAAGATCAGTGTGATGACTATACTAAGGAGATGCCCAATCCAATGGGAGCGGGAATTGCGAACTTTGTCACGCTTCTCTCTCAGCTAACTCAAGTTTTGAATAGAAACATGGGTCAAGAAGAATTCTCAACCCCCCTAAGAAAGAAAAATTCACTATCGAGAGCTTCATGAGACAAAGGCCACCTAATTTTAGTGGATAATCTGATCCCACGATCGCTGAACAATGGATCAACTCCATTGAAAATATCTTCTCCATCCTTCAATGTTCTGAACAAGAGAAGGTTCTCCTGGATGCTTATCGTATGGAGTGTGAAGCTGATCAATGGTGGACGTTGATCAAAAATACAAAGCCTGAGGAGGAGATCGAGGCGTTGGAATGGAAGGATTTCCGGAAGATGTTTTTTGATAAATATTTTCCACGCACCCTCCGGTTTAAGATGGAAAGGGACTTATTTTCCCTCAAGAAAAAAGATGAAGAATCTATTGTAGTGTACACGGCAAACTTCACAAGGCTTGCACGATACGCTTCTGGCTTTGTTGTTACCCCCGAATGCAAAGTTGATCGCTTCTTTGGTGGGCTTAATCCTAACTTGCGGAAAGAATTAGCGATCCATGACTTCGACAGCTATGAGGAAATTGTCCTATGTGCCATCAAGGTCAAAATGGAGATCAGAGAATTATAGGAGTATCATGGGGACAAGAATCGTAAGGTGGAATTCAATGCTGGTGGTCCGATGGATAAATCCAACAGTGGTAAGAAGATCCAGCACCCCACTTTCCAAAAGTGCAGAAAGAAGCACCCTGGAAATTGCCTTAAGGTGACGAGAAAATGCTTCAGGTGTAGAAGAGAAGGGCACCTAGATGTTAACTGTCGGCAAGAAAGACCCATGACTGCGACAGAGGAGAGGAATGCTCCGTTCGAACCTCAACGCGTTGTTCAATGCTACAAATTCAAAGAACCGAGTCATTTTTCAAATCAGTGCCCTAATCCAAGGGTTTTCAGAGACAACCAACAACCTCCAAGGAAGAAAGGAAGATGTTTTTCCATCACTTCTGCCGAAGTGAACCCCGACAATGAAGTGGTGACAGGTACACTAGTTATTCATTCAAGAATAGCGAACGTACTTTTTGATTCAGGTTCTACGCATTATTTTATATCTCGAATGTTTAGTAGAATAATCCCAGCACCACCACAAATCATGGAAGTGAAGATGTCAGTGAGTATGGAAAATGGGGAAATCATTGCATCCCATGTGTATAAGTCCTCCCCTATTATTACTTGTGGATTGAATTTCCCGGAGAACCTCGTCATACTCCCTCTGGTGGAATTTGATGCAATTCTTGGCCTGGATTGGATTTCCTTATATAGAGCCAACATAAATTGTCAGGAGAGGAAAATAACACTTCATATGGAGAATTGACCCCCGATTCATTACAAGTGTTAGGAGGAAGATGAATCTCCTTTAGCTCCATCATCTCAAGAATGGATATTACTCTCATATGAGCACGCATATCTGGCTCAGATTATTGAGTCCAAGGAAGAAACCATCCTTGAAGAAAATCCTATTGTGAGGGAATTTGCTGAAGTGTTTCCTAAGGAACTGCCTGGTGTTCCTATAAGAAGAGATGTTGAGTTCTCAATTGAACTTATACCTAGGGCACTACCAATATCGAAGACTCCATATAGAATGGATGTTGTAGAGCTTGAAGAGCTGAAGAAACAACTATAGGAGAATCTGGATAAAGGGTTTATACGCCCAAGTGCTTCACCATGGGGTGCACCAATCCTCTTCATCAAGAAGAAGGATGGTTCAATGCGTCTTTTCATCGATTATTGTGAACTTAACAAAATCACGATAAATAACAAGTATCCTCTCCCAAGAATCGATGACTTGTTTGATCAGCTGCGTGGAGCACAATACTTCTCCAAGGTGTATTTGTGGTCGGGATATTATCAATTAAGGGTGAAGAAGGAAGATGTCCCCAAGACTGCTTTTCGTACAAGATATGGGCACTATGAATTCATATTAATGCCTTTCGGACTCACCAATGCTCCACCAATATTCATGGACTCGATGAACAAAGTTTTTATAGATTACCTTGACAAATTTGTGGTAGTCTTTATAGATGATATTCTAATATACTCCAAAACCAACGATGAACATGAGGAGCATTTAAAAACTGTACTAGAGACTTTGTGCAAGGAGAGGCTCTGTGAAAAGTACATAAATTGTGAGTTCTGGTTGAAGGAGGTCTCATTCTTGGGCCATATCATCACAAGAAATGGGATATCTGTGGACCCCTCTAAAACAGATGCAATTGAGGGATAACCGAGGAAAACATCGGTAACGGATATCTGTAGCTTCTTGGGGTTAGCTGGATATTATCGACGATTTATGAGAAATTTCTCACAATTGCCTAACCCTCTTACCAAGCTAACTCAAAAGGGAGTAAAGTTTTCTTGGAGTGATGAATAAGAAGAAAGCTTCAAGGAGTTGAAAAGGAGTCTTATCACTATGCCCGTGCTCACTTTACCCACAAGTGGGGAACTTTTTGTGGTATTCAGTGATGCTTCAAAGAATGTCTTAGGCTGTATGCTGATGCAGAATGATAAAGTGATATCATATGCCTTAAGGCAGTTGAAAATCTATGAACTAAACTATCCAACGCAGGATCTGGAGTTGGCGGCGGTGATCTTTGCCTTGAAAATCTGGCGGCATTATCTCTATGGAGAGAAATGTGAGATATATACTGACCACAACAGTCTTAAATATATATTCACATATAAAGAGATTAATATGCGCCAGAGAAGATGGATAGAGATCATCAAGGATTATGACTGTTCAATCCATTACCACCCTGGGAAAGCGAACAAGGTGGCAGATGCCCTAAGTAGAAAGGATCCGGCGATTCTATCAATGATGAGAATTGAGAAGGATCCAATCTTCTTAGACCTGATGAAGATGGACATGTGAATCATAGAGAAGGGAACATAATCAATCCTTTCAAAAATGATTTCTCAACCATCTCTTTTGGAAAGGTTAAAGGATTCTCAAAAAGATGATGTGGGAATTCAAGAAAAAGTTGAAGCTATCAAAAAGGGGAAATCCTCAGAGTTTAATGTTAATGAAGAAGGAGTTGTGCGATTTGGGAAAAGAATATGTGTTCCATCAAGTCTGGAGATGAAGAAGGAACTTTTGGATGATGCACATAGTTCAAATTTCTCTATTCACCCAGGAAGCAAAACGATGTATCGAGATCTCCGAGAAAACTTTGGGTGGGATAATATGAAGAAGGAGATCACTGAATATACACCAAAGTGCCTGGTGTGTCAGCAAGTGAAGGTAGAGAGGTAGAAGTCTAAGGGGATGATGCAACCATTTTCCATACCAGAATGGAAATGGGAGAACATCATCATGGACTTTGTCACCAGACTTCCAAGGACATCCAAAGGCAACAATGCAATCTGGGTTGTTGTGGATCGTCTTACAAAGACTGCACAATTCATTGCTATTTGGGAGGATTTCTCATTGGATCAATTGGAATGGATATATATCAGGGAAGTGGTAAGGTTTCATGGAGTACCACTATCTATTGTATCTGACCGAGATCCAAGATTCACCTATAAGTTTTGGAAGAGTCTTCAACATGATCTGAATACTGAACTGAACTTTAGTACGACATATCATCCTCAAACTGATGGCCAATCCGAGCGGACCATCCAAACACTTGAGGATATGTTGAGAGCGTTCTCAATGGACTTTAAAGGAGGATGGGATCAACATCTTCCTCTGGTTGAGTTCTCTTATAATAACAGTTTCCATTCAAGCATCCAAATGGAACCATATGAAGCCCTGTATGGGAAAAGGTGCAGAACACCAGCATGTTGGGATGAGGTTGGTGAACAAAGCTGCTTGGACCAGAAATGGTTGAAGAAATGGTGGAGAAGATGAAAACCATTCAGCAGCATATCAAGACAGCCCAGAGTCGACAGAAGAGTTATGCAGATAATCGTCGATGAGACCTTGAGTTTAAAGTTGGAGACATGGTGTTTCTATGCATATCTTCGTGGATGAAGGTCATGAGGTTTGGAAGGAAAGGGAAGTTAAGTCCAAGGTACATCGGCCCCTTCGAGATTCTTGATCGTGTCGGGGTTGTGACCTATTAACTAGCACTTCCACCTACCATGGACAAAGTACATGATGTATTTCATGTATCCCTCTCAAGGAAGTACATACCAGACCCTTCACATGTACTCTCTTTCGAGGTGGTACAATTGGAAGATGATCTTTCTTATGAGGAGCAACCAGTGAAGATCTTAGATTGTAGAGAAAAAGTTCTACGAAATAAGACAATTCCCCTCGTCAATGTGTTGTGGAGAAACCACAAGTTTGAAGAAGCAACTTGGGAAATGGAGGATATGATGAAGCTAAGTTACCCACATTTGTTTTGGTGTGGGAAAAAGAAAATTTCAAGGAAGAAATTTCTTAAGGGGGGAATATTGTAACGACCCAAAGCTTCATTAATGGAAAATCCATCTTGATCTAATTAAATGTCTCTTTATGTTTATATAAAGTGTCAACTTCATTGGTTTTATGTTAAGAATTTTGACCGTTGCTAATATAGCCGTTGAACAGTGATCACATGATTAGTATAAATATAGGACTTTAACAAATCCAATTTACTCAGAAGGAAGCGATGACCTCATCCAGTAGAATTGCACCATATGAAGCCTATTTGTCGGAGCTCGGAAAAGAGGTGGCGTCTTTGGGCTTTGCCCTTGACCAAGCCCAAGGTGAGCTTCATCATGTCAAGCTCGAACATGACCGTCTACGGGAAAAGTGGAAGTTGATTGAAATTACCACTCGAGCGATGTTATCCGAGCCACCCCAAGAGTCTGTCACCATCGCACACCTTACCCTTAGGTCTTTTGCGGCTATTTTAAGGGGTAATGTAAAAAATAAATAGTACTATGTTCATGTACATTATTTTTGTAATGAATATAATTTCTAGTCATTTTTGATACATTGTAAATAGTTTTTTAAAGTACAAATGGTGTTTTTAGTTATTATTTAATTAAGAAATCTATTTTATTAAATTAAGGGATTTTCGAATTAAATAATATTTTAATAAAAAAATAAAATTATTATGAAATTAATTTTTATTAAATATAAATTATCTTATAATTTTATGAATGCAATTAAATTTTTTTATTAAGGTTTGAAATCCATTTCTGTCAAAACCTGTGAATTTTCGATAAATGTCGGTTTTTATTTTAAAATTGAAAATTAGCATATTTAGAAAATTATTTAGATAAAATAAATGTCATTTTTGGAATCAGGACGTCGAAATTATCCAACGGTTAATTTTTCATAATTTTCTGAGATAGTCAAATTTTTGGGTAAAAATTAAATACCATTTAAATATATAATGTGTTTTATGACATCATAATGACCCAATGGTGATGTAATAAAATACTATAATCCTTATGTTCTGCCAATATATGTTTTACCATTAAAATAATGCGATTTTGGGTTTGTTTGACTTACTTTTCAAAGCATTAATGGACCCCTCAAGACATATTCAACACTTTGCCCTTTTAAATTAATTTCCATGGGAGTGTGACTCACCTCCACATAAGGAACCTCATTATTTTAAGAATTTAGGACTTTGGCCATATAAAATAATGTTTTCCTCTTCACGTTGCCTAAAACCATGGGCAAAAACCATGGGATGGTTTGTGGTTTGGATTAATTTAATATAAGGGGTCCAAAACCTAAATAATAAAGAATTCCCTCACCTTTCCTATATAAACCCACCCAAGCTCCCACTTCCTCCTCAATAAAATCCCTTGGAGTTCGTCAAAACTCTGCCCTACTCTCTCTATAATCCTCCCAAGGTTCCCCAAGCTACCAATAAGCCTCTCACAATCCTCTCTCTATCCTTTGGAAGCACACTTCCAAGTAAGGGTTTTTTCTTCCTTTCTCATTTTTGTCAATTTTCTTTAAGTTGTATTACCCTTTTAATTTCAATTATGAATGTTGGGTATGGTTTTTAACCTCCCCCATACTCCCCTCTTATTGTTTTAATGATGGGAGACCCCTTTCTCTCTCATTAAATGCCTCCCATGTACACCCATTACTATGTCGAAATTCCGAAAAGAACTTCTCTCTCTTCTTTTACATTCAAGAAATAATTTTGTATCATGATTCTAAATTCCATTAAAATTGGTGGGACATGTATCTATATGAACTATTTACTATCCATTACCTGTAAATATGATGAATAACCCCTTTCTCTCTAATCAACCATTTTTATGAATTCTTATGCCACACCGTTACACTGCCGAAATCGCACCGATTTTCTAAGCCAATACCATTGTGTAGTGGATACCATGCCCATTTCTCCATCAAGGGTATCCACCTTTATGAACCTTTACTTATTGATTACAAATTTTCATGTATGAATTCCATATTACTTTATCTTGGAATAAATGATTATGTTTTATGAATCCGTGTTTTATGATCCATGTGGCACACTTATGCATGAAATGAAATGTTTAAGAAGGGTGCACCCTTATAGCGCTCCAATGCATTGGGTAAAGTGTAGTATCATGATACGTCATGTGAAATGAGTGTTTACTCATGTTAATTCAAGTTCAACGAGGGTTTACTCATGCTTTATGTGCAATTAGGATTTACTCATGCTCCATTTGTAATGGGCCTTGGCTCATGCTAATTCCATGTTAAGTGTTGTTGCCACATTTCCATGTTATGATTATCATGCTTTATCATGAATTTATGTTCATTTTTTTCTTTTTCTCTATTGATATTCCTATTTTCTAACATGTATTTTACTCCTCATGTTATTCCATGTGTACTCCCTTTCTGGGCTTTATAGCTCACCCTTTTCTTATGCATGTCCTCAGGTTATCCCATGCAATGCTAAGTACAAAGGAATGTAGTGGTCATGAAAAGGAAGTTTTCAATAAAGATGTTGTATTTCATGTTTAAAGTTTTTATGTAATGATCCTAAGCCCCAAATACACTAATCCTCTCGATCTTCTTTGTTGTATCAAGTGAAGTTTTATGTAATAAACCATGTTTAAGTTGTAATATAAAGAAGGGTTGTCATAATATCTCTAATCAAGTGGGTTGCATGATAGTGCTATCAACCCATGTTCTCAATTATTATTTCTTTGACTTCCCGGAATTGAACTCTCCCATACCTTACCATGGACATGGATTTATTTAGGCTATATCAATTCCATCAAAGGGTCTGAGACATCTACTTCCATTATGGAACAGAAGGGACAAATCCTTTCTCTCATTATCTATTAATGTAGTATCACTCGTGAAGCACCCAACATATCCTACCACGTTGCGAATAGTGTGACGTCATAGTTTTCGTCAATACATCTAAGTGCACAAGTTGTAATACCCATTAATAATAATCTTAAATTATAAGGACCAATACACACATCCATAGATAGGAACATTTAATGACACTATGAAATGTAGATTTTCTACTAGTGGGTCTCATTCTCATAATACCCTCCTAGATATTACCAAGGACGCACACCATGATAAGGTGACTCAAAGTTTTATGAGTCCTCACCCCTCACGGCCTATATTATTTTTGTTCCCAAATAACATCATCTGGCTATATAAAATATATTCAAGAATAGTGTTATGGCACTTCCAGGTTCTCATCATAGCAAGGATATGCTATGACCCTTTAATGAAACAACTGTCCTTAGGACATTATCACATGCATTGTCAGGCAGAAGAACAAACAAGATGTGATAAGGTATTTATTAATAAATAAAGTAAAAAGTAGTTGATCCTAGGCAACCAACTCCAACAGACTCCCACTTGGACTAGAGCCAACTTCTAACAACCTTTAACCCGCTAGATCTCACATGATATTCATGATTCTTTTGAGATAAGCCTTTAGTCATGTGGTCTTCCATGTTCTCTTCCATGGACACTCTGCTCACTAAAACTTCACCCCTTTGGTGTAAATACCTCAAGAGGTGATGCTTCCTGAGTATGTTCTTTGTCTATTGACGTGACCTTGGTTCTTTTGCAAGATCCACTACTGCAGTATTATCACAATATAATGTGATAGGATCTTTACTTCTAGGAACCACATCAAGCTCCTAGAAAAAGTTATAAATCCAGACGGATTCCTTGGCTGCATTAGAAGACGCTATATATTCAGAATCCACTATAGAATCGGTGACAACTGGCTGCTTTGAACTCTTCCAGCTTACAGCTCCTCCATTGAGATAGAAAACATATCTAGATTGTGACTTCAAATCATTATGATCTATCTGAAAACCTGCATCAACATACCCTCTGATGACAAGTTCTTCGTCTCCTCAATACACTAGGAACATATCCTTAGTTCTTCTCAGATACTTAAGGATAGTCTTAACAGGTTTCCAATGCTATTCTCCTGGATCTTCTTGATATCTTCCTACCATGATCAGTGCATAAAAAACATCAAGACTGGTACATAACATGGAATTCATAACAGATCCTATAGAGGAAGCATATGGGCTATTAATCATTCTTTATTTCTCTTGTTGTGTCTGAGGAAACATTCTCTTAGAAAGATGTAGGCCATGTGAGACTGAAACCGATCCCCTCTTGGACTGTTCCATACTAAATCTCTTTAGTATTTGATCAATTTATGTACCATGACTTATTCTAAGAAGCCTCTTGGATCTATCATGAATGATCTTGATCCCTAGAATGTAGGCTGCTTCACCCAAGTCCTTCATGGAGAAACACTTGTTCAACCAGTCCTTAAATGACTGTAAGAATGGTACATCGTTTCCAATAAGCAATATGTCATCAATATATACTACTAGGATAACAATTTCCTTCCCATTAGACTGCTTATAAACACATCACTCATATTCGTTCTTAATGAAACCAAAATACTTTATGGATTCATCAAATTGAATGTTCCAGGACCTGGATGCTTTCTTTAATCCATAAATGAATTTCTGCAACTTGAAAACCCATTTGGCTGCACCTGGTGCCACAAACCCTTCTGGTTGTGTCATATAGACATCTTCCTAAAGGTCCCTGTTAAGGAATTCTGTTTTGACATCCATTTTCCAAATTTCGTAGTCATGGTAAACTGCTATGGAAAGTATGATTCTTATGGATTTAAACATGGAAACCGAAGAGAAGGTCTCATCATAGTCAATTCCTTGATGCTGTCTGAATCATTTAGAAACTAGCCTTGATTTATTGGTTCTAACTTGAACTTCTATATCCAGTTTTCTCTTGAATACCCATTTGCATCTAATAGTTTTTACATGAACTGGCTCATCGACCAGAACCTAGACTTGGTTCTGATACATGGAATCCATATCAAAATTCATAGATTTTATCCATCTTGTAGCTTTTGAGATTTATACTACTTCCTTGTAGGAGAGAGGTTCATCATTGTCCAACAATAATGATTCACCATCCTCGGTGACTAGGAAACCAAATCTCTCTGGTTCCCTTACCTCTCTTGAGCTCCTATGTAGTACTTGTGTTTCTGGAACCTCTTCCACGGGGACCTGTAGAACTTTTTACTCTACCAACTCCTGTGTATCTTGAGCATAAACTTTGTTGAAGTCAATCTTGCTCCCACTATCCCTTTTGAGGATGTGATCCCTCTGAAGAAATATGGCTTTTTTGTGATAATCACCTTCTTGTCTTGAGGGTTATATAAGTAATATCCTTTTGTTTCCTTGGGATATCCTATATAGATACACCTTGTTCCCCAGAGTTCTAGTTTGTTTCTTGAGAAGGCCTTAACAAATTCATCACATACCCATACACGTGTATGTGACAAAATGGGTTTCTTTCAATTCTATAACATAGAGGGAATTCCATTTTTTTCCTTATTTGGTACTCAGTTTAATGTGTATGCTGTAGTTTGTAATGAAAATCCCCAAAAGGATAATGGAAGATATTAATGACTCATCATTGACCTCACCATGTCCAAAAAGGTGTGGTTACTCCTTTCACTAATATTATTCCACTGTGGTGCATAAGTAGGAGTGATCTGGGATAGAATCCCAGACTCCCATAGAAGATCGATGAACTCTTGGTTCAAATATTCTCCACCTCGATCCGATCGAAGTTTCTTTATCTTCTTACCAATCTGATTCTCTACTTCATTCTTGAATTCCTTAAATTTATCTAAGGATTCTGAATTATACCTCATTAAGTAGACATATCCATATCCACTCAAATCATCAGTAATAGTAATGAAGTAAGAATATCCACCTCTAGCTTCTACTGGAAATGGTCCACACACATCTGTGTGCACCAATCCTAAAATCTATGTGGCCCTTTCACCTTCTCCACCGAAGGGAGGATTGGTAATTTTTCCTTGTAAACAAGCATGGAATCTATCAAGTGGTTTTAGCTCAGTAGAGTCCAAATAACTACCTTGGCAGAGCTTTGTCAAGCACTTGTTGTTTACATGACCAATATGGTGATGCCACAACTGGGTGATGTATGAGTCATGTGAGTTTATATCGTTATCAATTTCCAACACTTGGTTTTTGTAATTTAATACATACAAACCATTATTTAAATGTGCCATACCATAACATACATTGTTCTTATAAAAGAGACAACCGTTATTTCCAAACTTGAAAATAAATTCATCCATATCCAAAAAATATAAAAATATTATGTTCTTGGTAACACTAGGCACATAATAACAATTATGTAAAACCAAAATCATCCCAGTTGGCAATGAGAAGTGGTAATCGCCAATAGCCAACACAGCCAGCCTGGTGCTATTGGCAGTTCGAAGATCCACCTCTCCTCTATCAATCTTTCTAAATCTACTTGGTTCATTCATTTGAATACAGATGTGATCCCCACAAGATGTATATAATATTAAATGTGTAGAAATGGAAAGACTACACTCGATAACGAACACACCTTTAGCATCCCCATGCTTCTGAGTGCAGTTCCTCTTCCAGTGGCCTTGCATGACACATGCAAAACATACTGCCTCCCGTTCCTTACCCTGCCTCTGGATCTTCCCCTTCTTGGAGGGGTGATGCTTAGGGGATTCAGAGCATTTATAAGTCTTTGGCCCCTTTGCCTTGTCCTTACTTTTCTTATTCACCATAAAAACTACAGGTTTGTCACTCCCCATGTCCTTATCTAACTAGATAACTAAATTCAAAAGTTATGATAGAATCTTCTCATTGTTTATCATGTTATAATTGACAATGAAGCTAGAGAAGGTCTTGTACAGTGATGATAGGATGAGATCTATATGCAAATCATCTAGGAATTTAATCCATAAGATGTCCAGACATTCAATGTAGCTAATAATCTTGACTACATGAGGCCCAAATGGTGTAGACTCTCCAAGATTAGTTGTTAAAAAAGGATTGGAGATCTCATATCTCTCTTTTCTCACCTTATCTTGGTAGAGATCCTTAAGGTGAGACATCATGCTATACATATCCAGGTTTTCATGTTGCTTCAAGAGCTCATTAGAAATGGCCGATAGCATGAAACACTGGACATCTATGGAATCATCCATTTGTTTCGCATAGAGATATATTTCCTCATCACTGGCCTCTTTCCGAGGTGCAACTAGAATAGGATCTTCCAACACATACAATTTCCTCTCATGGAGAAGGATGACGTGTAAACGCCTCTACCACTATTGGAAAATTGTGCCTGTGAGAAGGTTATCCTTCTCGAGTATGGGTTTTAATGATATATTTGAAGTCATTTTTCTTGTATTTTATATGAATTAATATGATCAAATGTTTTAGTACTTTATAAAATCAAGACAAATAAATAAAGTAATACTTATTAGTCTCCCACTATTTTATCAAAATCCAATATCCCTCACCATTGACTTCGGAATATTCTATTGCCTGAATATTCTAGTAGAAATGATCCATATTTCCCTTCAAATTACCCCAACTAGGGCTGGTCAATCAACTTGGAGGGGTTTAGGTAGTTATTATAAATGCCAACTGCATTAACTCACAGCTCCTAGATCAGCTGAGTGGACTCCCTAATCCTGAAATCCTTTTATTTTGGATTTCCTCAACCTCTGCCTCTTGGTCACACCAAGTCCTACTATGGTAGTCAACCCTTGAAGCAAACCAAGTCAAGTCAACCCAAAGTATTGAATTAAAATTCCCTAATAATTGAAAGCACCCCACTAGTGTTAGTCAAGCACTTTGAACTATGGTTTGATTCTAACCAAGATTATGGAAGGCTATAACGACTTAATATTTCTTTGAGGGATTTTATCCTTATACATAAATTTCTATTTTATTATCTTTGATTACATGCTTGTTAATATTAAGTGGGATATACTTAAGTGATTAACCATGTATAAGATAATATTTATGCATAAGCCGATCTTATTTTAGTTCCATATTGCATGCATGTTTAATTCATTAATTGTGTGATCATGAAAACACACCCACAATAAATAAACCATGAAACTGATAGAAATAAAATAAATGGTATGATCATGAGCTTGTACTATTGGTTATTTTATCTACCAGTTGATAATCTTACCCAAGACCTAGGGGAGAAACACCTTGAACCTTTCGTGTTCGTGTTTACAACTTTCCACCTCTCCACCTTTGTATCTCCTTGGATTGGTTTCACCTTGGATTCTGACTTGAGCCACCTCCACTAGCATGGGATCTCCATCCATTACATATTCATTTATCTCACACATAGGTGAGGGGTAAAATGGGGTTTTACATAAAATAATCCTTGGGTGCACATTCCCTACATATTAATGAGGAGAAGGATCGCAAGACAACAAATTTAATTTAAGTAAATAAATTAAAAAAACCATTCACATACAAAGGTCTTAGTCTATATCATAATCACCTATACATGCAACAATATTTACACATAATTAAACTATCATTCAATTATTTAATTGTTCTTTCTTAAGATAAATGATTCTCCAATCAATTAATTATCTTTAATTAATCAATCCTTTTATCTTAAACCTTTTTCAGAATTTCCTTGAGATTCTCATCCATTATAATTTTAAGTAAATAAATTCATTAAAATTATCTTTTTTCATAACTTGTACCTTGGTGGCAACCCGGTGAATTTCCATTCATTAAGAAGATGTTAAATTAAACACATATATATAAAACACCTATCACGTGTTGTGCCTCAACTTTACGCCTTCACTATGGTACACATCTCAAGGGTTTTTATAATATAATAATAAATTTTAATAAATATTCATAATTTGGATGAGTAAACGACGTATAGTTCTGACTACACGGTATGCAATTTTGTTCACCATCCATCCGAAGTACATGCCTAGGGACATGGTGTGTAGATGTACTTCAGAAATTTTTGGAGTACACAGTGTGTTCAGTGGTACACACGCCGTGTAGTATCCGCATTACATGGTTTCCAGCCAAGAAAGTTGTGTACGGGGTATACGGTCCAACCTTAACCTAAAGGGACTACACGTCATGTTTAGTGGACCCCACGACATGTAATCTAGAAACCGTGTGCCACCTGTTCCTGGTCAACACATAGTGTCATTTATAACATAGGTATACTCCAATACACGGCCTGATTTGGCGGACCAGACCGATGCATTGAACCTAGAATACAGGGCGTGTACTTCCAAATACACACTGTGTATTCTTGAGTTATACAGCCAGGAACATTTGGAACCTCCGGATGAGATCCCTTATTTTATTTTAATCAAAGTTAAAAGAAAAGTTTGTTTCTGTAAGGTGAATGAGAAAAAAGAGAGGAGGAATAGATATCGAGATTCAGATTTAAATAACGATTAAATTGAATTGAAACAACTAAATTATTAAATACGTAAATCACCAATGAAAAACTAAATAATTATAATCAACGATATAACCTCCCTTTGATAGCACTTGTAGGTTCCAGGAATAGTGGAATCACGTCGGTGGGTTTTCCCAACATTAATTTTAGGGTTAAACAACATTCAATCAGAGATCTATCATGATAATAAAATGCCAGATCTTCAGAATAGAACAAAGAACAAAAAGAAAGAGAAGGGTCCTGGAACCATCGAGAGGATCATCATATGTTGGTTATAATTAATTTAATTAATTTATAAGAAATACCTTGATGGAATTATTTCTTCGTTGATGTTTTCTAGTCATGTTTTGATGTGATTCTTCATTGCGTCACCGAAGCCAAATGTAGACTTCCTCTAGCGGTGATCCACACGTGCACCATGTATCTCTAGACACTGCCAAAGTAATCTCTCAGTGCTAGCGTGGAGAAGCCTTTGCTTTCATTTTCCACCTTAGATTTCCTTGATCTGATGGAGGTGGATCTCTCTCGGTCTTGAGAGCGTTCTTGGAGGAAGGAGTTCTTTCAACCTTGAGAGAATTTTTCTAAATTTTTTGCGCACAACAATTCATAGAAAAGTGTTGGGGTTTTTAGGATATTTATAATCGGGTTTGAGGTTATAGAGTTATGATAATAAATAAATGTGTTACGCATTTTATTTATTTCATTAACTCTTTTTGAAAAACCCCATGTTGAATCATTAATTCCTTGAAATGTGCCCAAACTGATTATCATAAATATAATTTAATAAAAAAATATTATTTCCTCAAAATCCCGAATGAAAAAACTACACAGCATTTAATCATTAATACACGGTGTGTACTTGTTTTTCATTTCCTTTCCAAAATGAAAAATACACGGAATGTACATTCAATGTACACGACTTGTATATATATTTTTTATTTTATTCTTCCTCCAACATTAAAATTATTTAGGATTCCTTGAATAATTATTAAACCACATAAGAGAATAATCTTTATTCTACATGAGATATTTGGATACACTTAGTGTGTGACCCTCTAGGCCTCTTTCTCGTTGGCATTAGGCAGGCTTGCCTAAAGTCCAAGATTACTGTCTAGCAATGGGTCAAGGCACCCAAGACAAAAAAGTTAACCCCGAATTGATGTGTCACCTCATACGAATGCTTACCATGTAATTTAATCTCTCTGTCTTGATATCTCTAATCAAGCAGGTTGCATTCTAGTGCCATCAACACATGTACTCAATTATTCTTTCGTTGACTTCCCGGAATTGAACTCACCCATACCTTACCATGGGAATGGATTTATTTAAGCTATATCAATTTAATAAAAGGTTCTAATACATCTAATTTAATTATGGAACAAAAGGGACAAATCCTTTCTCGCATTATCTATTAATGTAGTATCACCCGTGACGCACCCAACATATCCTACCTTACTGTGAACAGCGTGTCGTCACAGTTTTCATCAATACATCTAAGTGCGCGAGTTGTAATACCCATTAATGATAATCTTAAATTATAAGGACCAATACACGAGTCCATAGATAGGAACATCAAATGACGCTATGAAATGTATATTTCCTATTGGCGGGTCTCGTTCTCATAATATCTTCCTGGATATTACCAAAGGCGCACTCCATGAGAAGGTGCCTCAAAGTTTTATGAGTCCTCATCCCTAATGGCCTGTATTATTTGTGTCCCTCAAATAACATCATCTCGACATAGAACATATATTCAAGAACAGTGTTATAGCACTTCTGGGTTCTCATCATAGCAGGGATCCACTATGACCCTTTAATGCAACAGCTGTCCTTATGACATTATCACATGCATTGTCACAAAGAAGAATAATCAACATGTGATAAGGTATTTATTAATGAATAAAGTACAAAGTAGTTGGTTCTAGGTCACCAAATCCAACAGTTAATAACAGAACCACCAGTTCTTCTATGATATTCAATAAACATGCTAAAAAGTTATATCTACTTCACTAGATGACTTCGATCAACTGTATAATCTTGTTCCTCTACTGAAGGTCTTCCACTACTACTGAATCAACTAGATAACATGAAAGATGGCCTTATACTTTTTAATAAGTGGAATATGAAACATCCACTTCAAATCTCTGATTTCTCATAATGAACAACTAATGAATATATAAATTTACTTCAATTTGAATTATTCATCACTATATCAAATGATCATGAAGAAACTCCTTCAGTGATGGAGTTCCCAACCTCAATTCACATCATGCATGTGTTTCATGGAATTCAAAACACTACCACAGTTATCTATATGTTATGTTATTTTATGTGTTATTTAATGATTTTTTAGGTTATCTAGATTAATCAATGTTTGTAAATATGCATTCAAGTATGCATCCATCAGTATTTACTCTTTGAATAACTAAAATTCGTTTTCCTTCTTACTTTCTTCATGGATGCACACACAATTAACGTTTAAGTGTCATGCATGTGTTGCATGTAAATCCTTAAAGAAAGTTATAATTGTGAAAACACTATCCACTTCTTCTTTAGACACACAATGAAAATTACTACACACACCGTATTTTTCATTCTAATTCAAATAGTGTAGGATCCCATTCCTCGTGCGCATTACACCTTCCCGCAATTGCACTGAATTCACACACGAACTTCCTCCTTTTTGAAAACTCAAATGGTTGAGACCTATTTTCCTTCATGAAAATAGTATAAGAATACATTGTCTTACAACTTAAAAAAAAACACAGGAACCAAGAACCATTCTCGAATCTTAGCTTTTTGCAAAAAAGTCGTGTTTTCCTAAAATTCTGTTATGCAGTGTGCAAATATTCTTCATGAAAGAAGGTTTCATAGAATGTTCTCCAATAGTTATATTCAGAGTCCAACGAATCTTCTCTGAGAGTTAAACTGAATCGATGCCTCTGAGTTTTGTACCGGGATGAAGAACCATTCAATGAGTTGAAGATCTCGGCATTTATCAAATGAGTATTTAAATGATGTATGCTGAAAAACATGGTGAATTTTATTTTTGAATTCATGATTCTCCTTTGAGGTGGTATGATCATGTGCATTTGATAAGGATCACATGATTCTCTTTTGAGGTAGTTTTAAATCCTCCAAAAGTAGTGTTTTCTGTTGTCCCAAATATCATTGAGTTATTCTCATGCATGAAAGATGGAGATTGCATGTATGGGTCCAAATTAGTTTGAAACTCAACACCTCATGTTATATATTTTATTAAAAATATGTTATTGTTATAATTTTATTCAAATTATTTATTAAAATAAATAGAGTGTTTTTTCAAATTTGAACCGGTGTGTCTCTCACCAAGAGTTGTGTATTTTCGGTTGAACCAATGGGTTCTTTGATCAAATGGTGAGATCGAAGCTGTGTGTCCCTCACCTAGAGTTGTCTTGTTTCGGTCGAACCAATGTGTTCTCTGACCAAACTGGTTCAATTTCCACCATTTCTAATCTATAAATAAGCGACGATGAGATCGCTTATGTATTAATTAATTTAATTCCAGGAAATTCTCCAGAGTTCTCCCAACATCGTTGCAGTTGGGTAATCAGAAATTGGTGTTTGATTTTTCCCAAACCTTGGGGAAATCCTAGAGGGATACTTCCACCGAGAACCCTACACCATCACGTGGGGGGGGGGGGGGGTGGATCAAACCCTTTTGGGAAGTGAACCCGATTCACACATCAAGGTTCTATCCGTCTTCTTTTCTGCCAACTTATTTTTGTATCAATAAATTGATAAGGAAAAACCTTTAAGATGGATTCAGAATCTCTCAAAGTCATTAAACTAGATATGGTCAAACATGACCATTTCGATGGATACAAATTTTCCCGGTGGTAAGACAAGATGAAATTTCTTCTGACAGTGTTGAAGATTTCATACATTCTTGAATCTAATTTTCCTCCCATACCCGATGAGCCCGTTTCAAATGCCGACGGTCCACCCATTGACATGAATCAAGTTGAGAACATTCGGGAAATGAGTAAGAAACGTAAAGATGATGAAGTCTTGTGTCGAGGACACATTCTCAATAATTTTTCAAATCATCTTTAGGACTACTTCCGCTAAATGAAGACCGCTCGAGAGATTTTGGATGCACTCAAATTCAAGTATAAAGTGGAGGAAGAAGGTACCAATAAATTTATTATTGCAAAGTATCTAAATTATAATATGGTTGATAACAAGCCCGTGTTGGAGAAAAATCACGAGCTTCAAGTTATAACAAATAAAGTTCTTTCCCTTAAGATCAATATACCAGAAATTTTTCAAGTGGGTACAATTATTGATAAATTGCCTCCTATGTGGAAAAATTTTGGTAAGTAAATTATTAGGAAAAGTGTTGATATTTCCATGGAGAAATTGCAAAAACTTATTCGTATTGAGGAAGAATCCATGTTGAGAGACGTGGGTATTTCTTCATAATTTTATACCAAGGTTAATATTGTTGAGGGAAAGAAACAAAAAAATTCTTCCATACATGTCAAGAAGAAGAGTAAATAATTTTAGAAGAAAACAAATCCTTATATGAAGAAAGGAGATTGCTTCCTCTGTGGAAATCCATGGCATTTTTCAAGGGAATGTCCCTATCAAAAGAAAGTCGACAAAACCACTGCAAATATGCTGACGGAAGAAAATATAGTCACAATCATATCCGAAGTCAACATGACTTTGATGAAGATGGGATGGTGGCTAGATTATGGAGCAATGGTGCATGTGTGCAAGGATCGTTCAATGTTCAAAACATTTGACGATTGTACTATCATGAAGAAAGTACATATTGTAAATAATGAAAACATCAACATTAATGGAAATGGAAGCAGGGATATTGACTTTACTTCTGGGATGAATTTGACCCATCTCAATGTGTTGTATGTTCCCAAAATTTGAAAGAACTTAGTTTCATTTGACCTTCTGTGTAAAAAGGGATTTCAGGTTTCATTCAAATCCGACAAGGTTATCTTGTCAGAGGGAGGAATGTTTGTGGGAAAAGGGTATTCAAATGATGGGATGTATCAATTGTCTATTAATAATATGATTGAATCTTCTAATTTGTGGCATGATTGTTTTGCACATGTTAATTTTAATTCATTAAAAGTAATGAAAAAATTAAACTTGATTAATTTTAAAAAATATTTTAATAAATGTGAAACATGTGTAGAATATAAAATAGTTAATAATCCTTTTCATAGTGTTAAATGAAATTCTAATATATTAGATTTATTGCATTATGATATTTTTGAATTAAATGGTTTGTTAACTCATGGAGGGAAAAGATATGTTATTACTTTTGTTGATGACTGCAGTAGATATTTACAAATATATCTTCTTAAAACAAAGGATGATACCTTTAATGTGTTTAAGAAGTATAAAGAAGAAGTTGAAAACCAGTTAGACAAAAATATTAAAATATTACGCTCAGATAGAGGTGGTTAATATTTTATGAATGAGTTTAATGAATACTGCGAAGAAAAAGGTATAATTCACCAAAGAACTGATCCTTACACACCTCAGAAAAGTGGCCTAGCTGAAAGGAAAAATCACACTATAGTAGAAATGGTAAAATGCATGATTAATAAATCTAAGTTACCATTAAATTTATGGGGCGAAGCTTTATTGGCTGCATGTCATATTCATAATAGGACTGCATCTAAAAAATCTAAGTTATCTCCTTATGAAATTTGGAAAGTAATAAGTCCTAATCATTCTTATTTAAAAGTGTGGGGATGTTTAGCATTTTATAGAGTTATTGATCCTAAAAGAACTAAAATTGGTCCTATAGAAATTAAATGTGTTTTTGTTGGATATATAGAAAATAACAATACATATAAAATTATGGATTTAGGAGATAATATAATTCTTGAATCAAGAGATATAGAGTTTTTTGAAAATAAGTTTTATAAATATGATTTATAGGAAGTGATCCCTCATATTCCTATATCATGTACTCAATCTAGTTCAAATATAATAGTATAGAATTATGAAGATTCTCGAGTTGAACCTAAATGAAGTACAATAATTAGGAAGGAGAAACATCTATATCTACATTTTATTTCTCCTGATTCCATAATTTTCCTCGTTGAAGGAGATCAAAATAATCAACTTCTGAATAATTATCCTATGGTTTTGACTATATAATATGACCCAAAGACTTATAAAGAGGCCATGTCTTCTAGAGATGTTTCTTTTTGGAGGGAAGCAATTAATGATGAAATAGATTATATTATAGGGAATAATACTTGGGTTATTTTAGATTTTCCAAGAGGTTCAAAACCTATTAGTAGTAAATGGGTATTCAGAAAGAAAAATGATTCCAATGGTAACATTCAATCTTTTAAAGCTAGATTGGTTGCCAAAGGTTTTAGACAAAAAGAAGGGATTGATTATTTTGATACATATACCCTTGTAACACCAATTACTTTAATAAGGATATTATTTTCTTTAGCTTCAATTAATCATTTGTATGTTCATCAAATGGATGTCAAAAATACTTTTTTAAATGGAGAATTAAATGAAGAGATTTACATGGAACAACCGAAAGGGTTTGTTTTACAAGGTTATGAAAACAAGGTATGTGAACTAGTTAAATCTCTTTATGGTCTTAAACAAGCTCCTAAACAATGGCATGAGAAATTCGATTATATTATTTTATCTAATGGTTTTTCTCATAATAATGAGGATAAATGTCTTTATTCAAAGTTTACTAAAGAATATGGAGTTATTGTGTGTTTATATGTGGATGATATGTTAATTTTTTTAACCAATATAATTGGTATAATCGAGACAAAGAATTACTTATCTTATATGTTTAAAATGAAGGATCTTGGAATAGTTGATATTATTCTAGGCATTAAAGTTAGAAAACATAGTGGGGGTATTATTTAAGTTATCCTCATTACATAGAAACAATGTTAAATAAATTTGATCATCTTGGTTTCAAGTATTTCAATACTCCATTTGATTCTAGTGTTAAATGTTTTATAAATACAGGTAGAGTTGTAGCACAACTTGAATATGCTAGTGTAATTAGTTATTTAATGTATGCGATGTATTGCACTAGACCTGATATTGATTTTGAGGTATGTAAAATGAGAATATATACTAGTAATCCTAGTGTGGATCATTGGAGATGTATAAAGAGAATTTTTGGATACTTAAAAAAGAACAAGGATTTTTGTTTATACTATAATGATTATCTGGTTGTATTAGAAGGATACACTGATGCAAGTTGGATTACCAGTATTGGTGATAACTAATTCACTTATGGATGGTTGTTTACTCTTGGAGGTTGTGATGTTTCTTGGGAAAGCAGGAAACAAACATGTATTTCACATTCGACCATGGAGTCAGAGTTTATCGCCTATGTGTTATGTGGAAAGAAAGCTGAATGGATTAGGAATATATTATTAGATATTAGATTGTGGCCTAGTCTGATACCTCCTATCACTATCAATTGCGATAGTGAAGCAACATTATCAAGGTAATATAGTTTCATGTACAATGGAATGTCTAGACATATAATTTTGAGACATGATTATGTGAGACAATTGTTACAAGATGGTACCATAACAATTGTTTATGTGAGATCGTGTAAAAACCTTGCGGATCCGTTTACAAAATCTATGCCGAGAGAGGTTATTCATGCAACTAATAAAGATATGGGGTTAAAACACATAGAATAAATCATTTCAGTAATAGAAACCCAACACTTTTTTTATGTAGATCCTAATCACAATGTTTAATGGGTAAAAACAAGTTACGAAGATGATTATTGATATTGACAATTATAACCCCAATTTTTGGTGTCAATATCATCTGTTATGACAAGAGGTTGATTTTTAAACTCTTAAAAAAATATTAAGACACAATGAGTTATGTGTTATTATAACAGAAACACATTGTAATACTTTTCCTATATGAACTTAGAAGTGGTTCCGCTTCTTATAGGAGATAATGGGTTTACTCCTTAGAGAGTTCATGAAAAGGATATAAGAACATGGCCTTAAAAGTGATAAAAAAATGAGATATTGGATGAAAGTTCATTATATGTATGATTTCTCTAGTTTATCATTAAGGTTAATAAGTTTAATGTTTCGAAAAATTATAAATCTAATAAACTTTGAGATATTGATACTAATTAAAGGTTTAAATCGAAAGATAGCTTTATTATGTAAAATGAATCACCTGTGATTTGGAGAATTAATATTTATGAATAAAAGTGGGGGATTGTTATATATTTTATTCAAAAGTTGTTATTGTTATAATTTTATTCAAATTATTTATTAAAATAAATAGAGTTTTTTTTATCAAATTTGAACCAGTGTGTCTCTCACTAAGAGTTGTGTAATTTCGGTTGAACCAATGTGTTATTTGATCAAATGGTGAGATCGAAGCAGTGTGTCCCTCACCCAGAGTTGTCTTGTTTCGGTCAAACCAATGTGTTATTTGACCGAACCAGTTCAATTCGCACCATTTCTAATCTATAAATAAGCGATGATGAGATCGCTTATGTATTAATTAATTTCAATCCTAGAAATTCTCAAGAGTTCTCCCAATATCGGTATAGTGGGGTAATCGGAAATTGGTGTTTGATTTTTCCCAAACTTTGGTAAAATCTTTGAGGGATACTTCCACCAAGAACCCTACACCATCAACGTGGGGGTGGATCAAACCCTTTTGGACAGTGAACCCAATTCACGCATCAAGGTTCTATCCGTATTGTTTTCTACCAATTTATTTTGTAACACCTCAACCAATCAAAAAGATCATCCAAGGTCGCCATAGGTGATCAACGGTGGTTAGATCGTTCTATGGGCAACTAGAAATCCTCAAGGTGGTCATTAAAGAAGATGTGGGACGATTTAAAACTCATGGTATGAAAGTCATTGAATGGGTAGATCAAAATGATCAAATAGTGGAGGATATGTCAGTTTTTAATGTGAGGGTTAACAATTACTGTACACCCGTATCTAATTCTGGCCTAGCCCGAGCTGCCTGGAAAAGACCACATTGGGCCAAGCTGAAGGTTCATCGGGCTTGGGCCTATCCAAGAAGGCCCGCAAGCTAGACCGTCCAGAAAAAGCCAAGCCCACTAGTCCGTCTACTATAAAAAAAGAGAAAACTGCTGGTAGTAAAATTCGATCCCCTTACCACATGCTTCAAAGACTACGCCTCGACGGTCCAGGTGCTACGTCTGTTATGTTATCCCCAGAATTTATATATATATATAATAATGTATATATATATACATATTATTATTATTATATATAATTATAATGTGTGTGTGTGTGTATATAAAACGATATATAATTATATATATATATAATAATGTATATATATAAAAAAAGCGATTAATAATATATATCAATTAAGTGAGGCTTTTAAAAATCCATTAATATATATATATATATAAATGATTTAATAATATATATATACATATATATAAACAAAACTATTAATATGTATATATATATCAATGATTTAATATTATATATATAATAACTTGTTGTATATTAATAAAAAATAACACAATCACCTAAGGATGTTCGCGCACGTGCAACCTCATTAATTTGTTTAAGTATGTTGCAACTTACATATATTATATATACTATACATATATAAATCTATTTAGAAAAAAAATTAACCCACCCACTACGGCACACCCCAACCCCTAAATATTATTTTTACAATTTTCTCATATTATATATATATCAATCATTTAATATTATATATATATATATAATAAATTATTTTATATTAACAAAAAAATAGCACATAAACCTAATGATGTTCGCGCACACCCCAACCTCATTAACTTTTTTAAAATATGATGAAACTTGCATATTATGTATATGTATATATATATATAAAATCTATTAATAATATATATATCAATGATATGATATAATATGTATATAAACAAAGCCATTAATAATATATATATATATAAAGATATTAATAATATATATCAATTTAGTGTGGTTTTTAAAAATCCATTAATAATATATATATATATATAAATGATTTAATATAATATATATATAAAAAAGTTATTAATAGTATATATATATATCAATGATTTAATATTATATATATAATAACTTATTTTATATTAACAAAAAAAATAACACACTCACCTAATGATGTTCGTGCACGTCCCCCAACCTTATTGATTTTTAAGTATGTTTGAACTTGCATATATTATATATAAATCTGTTTAGAAAAAAAATTAACCTGCTTACTGCGGCGCACCCCCAATCTTTAATTATTATTTTTTACAATTTTCTCATATTATATATATATATAATAACTTATTATATATTAAAAAAATAACTACTCACCCAATGATGTTCGCACACCCCCAACCTCATTAATTTTTTTAAATATAATAAAACTTTCATATATTATATATAATATATACATATATAAATCTATTTTGAAAAAAAATTAACTTACCCCACTACTGCGCACCCCCAACCACTCATTATTTATTTTCACATAATATATATAAATTAACATATATAATTTTATTTAGAAAAAAATAATACATCCTCCCACATTAAAATTTCAATAAAATAGAAAATAAGTGTTTCTACAAACAAATGTTTAACGTTTAATAAAAATAAATGTAAAAAACATGTGTTTAAAAAAATTAAAAATCATTTAAAAAATGTTTTTAATTAAAGAAATGCTTAAAAATACTTTTCATAAATAAGATTAAAAAAACAAATGTAAAAAACCATTTTAATAAAATGATAAAAAATGTTTAAAGAACAACGCTTTAAACTCACCCACTACTGCGCACCCCCAATCCCTCATTAATTTTGTTTCAATTTGCCCATAATATATAAAAATTAATAGAAATATATAAATCTATTTAGAAAAAAATAACATATCCACCCACTAAAAAATGATAATAAAAAAAATGTTTTTACATAAAACATATAAAATGTTTTGAAAATACATGTACAAAAATGCATTCAAAAAAACATTTTAAATTAAACATCCAAAAATAAATGTAAAAAATGTTTTAAAAAAATGTTAAAAAATGGTTTAAAAATAGGTTTAAATAAAAATGTTTTAAAAAAATGTTAAAAAAAGTTTTTAAATAAACATTAAAATTAATTTTCTTAATCAAACACTTAAAAAACTGTTTACAGTAAAATTTGATTTTTTTGTAATGTTTTAAAAAAATACTTTTAAAAAAGCATGTATTTAAAAAAAATTAATTTTTTTTAAAATTAATCATTTAAAAATAAATGTAAAAAACATTGTAAAAAATGTGAAAAAATGGTTTAAATAAAAATAATTAAAAAACTCTTAAAAAATTATAAATAAGTTACAAAAATCAAATGATTTTTTTTAAATAAATGTTAAAAAATGTTTAAATAACAATGCTTTAAACTCACCCACTGATACACACCCCCAACCCCTCATTAATTTTTTTTACAATTTTCACACACATATATATATAGATTCACATATATAAATCTATTTAGACAAAAAAATAACATATTCACCCACTGTAAAATGTTAATAAAACACAATATAAAGGTTTTTACAAAAAAACATGTTAAACGTTTAAAAAAATACATCTAAAAAACATACGTTTAAAAATTAATATAAAAAATGGTTTAAATAAATGTTCAAAAAATGTTTAAATAATAAAGTTAAAAAAAAGTTGTAAAACAAATATTTATTTTGAAAATAATAAAAGTCAAACATGGACCGACTCGAAAAATCCCAGCTTGGCCCGAAAAAGACTAACCCAACTCGATGGTTTGGGTCGGCCCGATGCCAGACTCGGGCCGACCCAAATAGTGGTCAATGGCCTGATTTTTTGCAGGTGAGGTCCGACCGAGGCTGGGCTGAAATTACACCCTTACCTGTATACCACATCAAAATTCCCAAGCACTTCCTCTCTAGTATAATAGTCAAGGTATATAATAACCTTCCAATAAATCTCATATTCCACCAGGTACCACCCCTACCATTCTTCTTGCTACTGTTCCATAATGGAATGTGGATCTACCGCTCTTATGCCTTACACAAATGTGCTCCATGCCGCTTGTGGGATGTCATGGTCTTTACTTTTGGCATGTTTGACACTAGGGTCCATATGTACCTTAGTTGTATGGCTAAGGATGGCCTTAGTTTTATGTCTAAGGATGGCTTGCTGGTTGTACTTCTTTTTTAATGAATCTGCCCTAAAATACATAGAAAAAAAATGATAAGTATAAAATATAAAACACCTTAAGAAATCCAGATTCTCTTTCTTATATAACATGCCAACCCAAAAAAAACCTCCTCTCACATTCAAATTTTCTGTATTCAGAATACATTTATATTTTACAAGGCCTAAATATAATCACTTCTATATGAAAATCAATATTTTCATGGTCTTCAATCCATGGAATCAATATTTTTTTTTTCATAGAAGCCTAAAATCATCATAAAATACATAAATTCTTTGTATATAGAATCAAAAAATATTTTTTCAAAAATAAATGCATCATACAAATGAATATATGAATGATATTTACCACATAAAATGTTGAATAAAATGTACACTCTCATAGTATAATAAGAACATTTCTTTGAACTTAAGAACATTTCAACGATCATTAGTCTTGACAACATGGAGAATTTATCAAGAATGAAATCCAATGTAATGAATCCATAAAAATTTTATACGAATTTTCACTAATCATGGAGAACTATCATACCAATTAACAACCAATGAGTCTGTAATAATTCTCCAAGAATTATCACTAACCTTACTGAATATTTATTAAACTCCTTACAACATTATCATTGAATTATTAATCACTAATAAGAGTGTAATTCATTATACATTGAATTTTAATTCCTTCTTATATATTTAAAAAAATACAACCATACTCATCACCCATCAACATGGGCTCTTTAATATCCCCCTTTGTCTTTTTTGTCAATATTATTTCCTAAAATTCAGTGTCCCTTCTCTCCCTTATTGACAATAAATTCAAAGTATTAATGCAAGGTTTCTGATCTTCATTTCAAGGAATTCAAACAAAAACTTCTCTTTTTTTGTTAAATAAGGATGTTACAACATGTTATACTTGGAAAAGAGACTTTAGTTGGTCTAATCTAAGTCTACATGGGCTAACCCTCTGTCGAAAACAAGATAAATGTAACCAAGGTTTTCTATGAAATACATTAACAATAATGAATGTGATATCATGCTCATATTTATTTCTCCATGAGGGGGGGGGGGGGTTAAATAGATTTTTTATGTATTATAATCTCTTGAAAACATCAATACAAACATTAAAAATTTCATATGAAAGAATATTTACTCCCCATATCCATGAGATTTATAATTAATCAATACTCCCCATTTGATGTACATTTTTGATATAATCATGAAAAGAGAAATAAATATAATTGGATTACTTCAATTTTCAACTTATGTTGAGATGACCTTATCTTCTAGATATTTATTAAACAAGTATTTATTTAATATCATTTATATTTTCTCCCCCTCAAGGGGTGAACTCCCTTTTATTTGAAATTGTGGAAAATTTCATTAGATAATCTTCAAGATATTCTTGTTGATAACCAACCATTGTGGAATAATTCATGTTTCTATCAGATATTGAATAATCATTCCAACTTGTTGTCTTCAACTTTTTTCAGAAAGTTCTCATATTTAGAGTGATAATCACATTCAATTACCTACAATGTAATCACAAATACTATACTAGAATAAGGTAATAAGACAGAACACTTGTGAGCTTCTTAATATGTGAAAAAGGACTGAAAATTTACTCTCAACCCCAAGAATCCATTCATTGTAGCTATAAAGTTTCTAGAACTCTTCATGTTTGTGTCTTCTATGAATTTAACACTTTGATATTTCTTTGATATCATGTACACTTTACTTCCAATAACATTCATCTTGTGTGGATTTTTTATCCTCACTTCTTGTAGAGACCCGAAGCTTGACCTACATGAACATTACATTACTTTTGTGGAATACTAAGTACATAACAAAAACATACACACAAGGACCGTAATAGTTTAGTGTCTTTGGAAACTCGGAATATAATATTCTAATCATGGTGAAAGATCATCAACATCTCCCATAAAGATCTTCCCCCTTTTTTCTTACCTAAAACCTTTCTTTATATCCTGGGGAAAAGAAAACATAAAAGGGGTGAGATCAAATGCCCAGTAAGGGTAAACATAGAGAACATAGAACAATCCATAAACATTTGAATGCAAAAACTTGAACATAAAATATAAACATCAAAATCATGAGCAAAGACATGAATCTTGGAAGTAAAAAAGGCATATATCATAAGGGAACATCAATCATGATAAAATAGCATGGGAATAAAACATGTAATTGTGGAAACCATTAAGCACATGTTATGATTTCCATAGTAGCCAAGACATTGCTGCCAAGACCATCTTAGTGGACAAAGTCCCTTTCTGAATCGAGTTCACTCCTCGTTTCAGTCCTGTGACACTGAACCGAATTAACTTAGCGTTCCAGACATGTCTATCTCATGAGATATAAATATTTACCCAATGCATTGGATGGAGATATAGGTCCCACCCATCTCATAATTAAATCATTCTTACTTGTGCCACAAAATAAACTTAAAACATTCATCATAACCTAAAGAATAAAATGTGTTTCATAAACATCATCCCATCATCTCATAATCCATATAAAACAAATGGACATTTCATCATAAGAAAAGTGAAACCATGTATTTCATAGAGAAATTAAACTTTAAACATACACATATAAAATAATGTCATCTTAGATAGAAATGGTTTTGATAAAAAATTTGAAATGAATTCTTGAGGAAAATATCATTTCTTCTTCAAAATCATTTTATTTTCACAAAATGCCATGCAATTTTAAAATAAAAAGATTTTTTTTGATAAAAATCATGAAATCTTGTAGAGTAAACTTCTTAAAAATAAGGCGTTATGAAACCGTAAGAATCCATTCATGCCGTATAAGTTAAAAAAACATTCTTCTCGTACTTTTGTCAGAAAAGTCAAAAAGTACCTCGTAAAAGAAAGATTCCATACATACCATGTAGTAAAAGTAAAAAATGGGTAAAAAGGACTTTAAAAATACATGAAAACAATTTTAGGAAACATGGACAGGGATGAGAACAATAACCCCAGTAAATACTTACGAATAAAAAATCTCAGATAAGAATGAGATTGGAAAAGTTATCCCTTACCTTAGGTCCCATATGATTCGTATGGATCTGAACCTCCTGTATAATGATTTAAATAATGTCATTGACTTATTAAATAATCATATTCATTGTTATGATATCATATATGTTTCACTTATGACTTTATATTACCCATTCTTTTGTAAATTCTATGTTAAAGCAGCGTTTTGGGTAAAATCATTTCATTTATCGTATGTGTTTTGACTTTTCGTTATTGATATTTTTACTTATATCATGATTTAAATAATTCAAGAATGTAAAAAATGATTTATATATAATATATATTCATCATATACATATATATTATAGATTGATAAAAGGAATGAAATACACCGTTCATGGAGACAGTAGGCCATACGTACGCATGAACGCTG
Source organism: Viscum album (assembly GCA_963277665.1). Lineage (NCBI taxonomy): Eukaryota > Viridiplantae > Streptophyta > Magnoliopsida > Santalales > Viscaceae > Viscum > Viscum album. Next base: position 356,493,657 of record OY728132.1, on the reverse strand, counting down.
TTTTCATTTCCTTATTGAGTTGAATGAAACTAAATAGATGACATACATATATATATATACATAAATCGAGTAGCATTATTAGTTCATATATTTCATTATTATTAATTATATAATCTTTATGATCATTCATGCATGGTTAACGTGGAGAATGAATCTTATCGCGTCGTGGAGACGGTAGTCCGTACGTACGCACGAGCGATGATATCGTTCCCATAATTATTAAATAGAATTGGAGTGGATGGTATAATATATCAGAATTAGTATGATTTTATAATAAACATATATATATATATTCTTTACACCATTATACCCATCCATTTAAGGTGTTGGTGGAAAAACAGATTACACCATGGCGTGGAGACGATGTTCCGTACGTACGCACACGCGGTGATTTTGTTTTCCGTAGGATTGATAGATGGTGAAATAGGGTTGTTTCATACTTATAATAACATATAAGTATATGAGTGATACTTATGTTATTACTTCATAATGAAACAACTAAATAATAAGAATTAGAAGAAGAAATAAAGTTGAAAGAATCGGTAACGAATATTACCTCTTCTTTCGACACACCTTTTTGAAACCTCCACTTAGGGCACTAATATTGGTATTTGAAGAAGAAAAAAACCTCTAGGATGTTTCTAAGTAAGTGGAGAGGAGAAATTCTCAGCGTTTGGCCAAGCTTTAAGGCTCAAAGTTGTGTGAGGAAGAGAGGGAGGATGTTCCCTTTTATAAGGGAGGAGAGGGGCACCTTTGGAATAACTAAAAATATTATTTTATTATAAAGTCATATTCGGTTTTTAATAGCTCCAAATTGAGTTATTTCAAATCTAAGGTGGGGATGGGTCGAAATAATCCCATACAATAGAATTTAGACAAGTTTAGGTTTCTATTTTAACCTTATCATTTATATTTAACTTTAAGTTAAATAATTGTTCTCATACCATGTCTTCTTGTTTTCTTACACTATAAGGTTAATAAACTTACTATAACAAGTCAAACGAACCCCAAGTTGTTTATTATTAATATATATAACCTTATCTAAGTCATTTGGACGATCCTTATATTTTTAGGAATAAAATAACAATTAATAATATAATATTTGTTTTAAAAACTATTTTATGTCAATTTTGACACTATTTGGTAATTGATTTTTGATAAAATCATAACAGAATTATTAGTTAGAAAAAAGTTAACTAAATAAATACTAACATGTTTAATTAACCTAGAAAATTAGTTTAATTCATAAAAAGTATTAAATTTCATTTATTTGGTTATTTATAACATCAATTATGTCAATATTTCATTAATAAGATAATTACTGCATCATCATTGTGTCACAAATAAATTAAATTATTTAATGTCTAAAAATTATAAATAAAAAATCATTATGTAGGAAATATTTTTATCTTTCTAATTAATATTTATAGTCGAATTTATCTTATGTATAACTCTATATTAAAAATTATTTAGTTAATAAACTTTGATTTTAACTATTTTAACTCTTTTTTAAATAAAATAACAATAAATGTCCTAATCTAATCCAAGTGGGCCTAAATGTTCATAAGTTATTCCTAAGGTTTTTTTATCGAATTACACTTATCCAATAGAATTAGAACATGTGTTAGGTTAATAATAATATCATTTTGACCCTTAATTACCCTATTTACTTTTAATCGTGGTAAAAAAAGTAAAAAGTTACTATTCACCAAAAATTATTTTCATCTCATTGAACCAAATTTTAGTCCTCGATATTAACCGTGTCTCTAGGTTTTTTGAAATTCTACTCAGAGAAGCAGTAAAATTATGTTTTATGTGAATTTGCAAATTCTCCTAGGAGGTGGGTAAAAGATGGTGAAAAGTTCAATAAAATTTTTATATATCTAAAATTATTATAAAATGACTCCAATGACTTAAATTGAACTTATATAGGTATTATATATCAATTTTTACCTAAAATAAATTTAAATAAAATAAATAATTATTTAAATAAAAAGTCGGTTTTTGAATAGTAACCAAGTGTTTTCACTATTCATTAAAAATTGAAAGTTTTCAGAAAAATAAAAAAAATTCACCCTAGGCTAATTTCGATATTCTGAATCCAAAAATGAAGTCCATTTTGAAAGATAAAATTTATAAAATTTCAAAAAGTGGGTATTACTATTCATAATGGCTAGTTTATATAACATATCGTTGTTTAGCGAAACTCGGTATTGCGTACAACACACGCTATCATGGAAGGTCGTGATTGCGTGTAATGAAAGCCAAGTTAGGGATGCGTTTTGTGAAAGATTCTTTTGGTGTAGCGTACAACACAATACATTAATGAAATTAAAAATAATATTTTTCATAAAATATCGGGGTGTTACATTCTACCCCCCTTAAAATGAATTTCACCCTCGAAATTCATCGGGGTTATAAATGGTTTACTAATCAGAAGTTTATTTAATAGAAACCCACATCATAAAAAGGAATACCAAAAATTGGATTTAAAAACTAAAGTATGAAACGTAACGGTTACCCAAATTAACTAATCACTGGTTTTCCACATAGGAGAACATAGGTGAAAATATGGATATGGAAGAGAAATCTAACCGTCATATTCTGATGGAGAGTGGTAGAGAACATGGCTATGAAAAAGCCAAAAATCACAAAGCCATAATTTTGTGATGATCTAGGGTACCATCTGATTAATCGAATATAAGGGCACTAGGACAACATTTTTGGTTTTCAAGATCATTTCCCTAAAGTTGAATAATTTGAATTATAATAAATACTTACTTTATTTTGGTATAATCTCACCGTTTTTCGTGAATTGAACAATTTCCACTTCATCTCTTTAAGAAATGAAGTTGAATTTGTCTTTCACGAAGTTTTAGCAGATCATGTGATAGAATGATAGGTCATTCCATCTGTCTCAAACCAAAGTTAGCAAAAGTTATATACACAATTCCATCTATGGTGAGAGTAATCATATATGGTTCTAAAATGGACTTATACTTCATCTATAATTCTGTATAATAAAATAAAACTAGTTTCTACTATCCAAGGACTTCCTATAGGCCAGTGGTAGGAAATAAAGTCCTGTCGCACTTCGGTTGTGGGTTCGATTCCTATAGCCTTGTCCGACGTGACGGGTTGTCGCTCGTTCTACAGGTTGTCCTTTTTTTTCTAAAAATACAATACTAACTTATGTCCAACATAATCCATTCCAATATTTAGGCTTATCCATAATATTGTAGTCTATTCTCATATTATAGTGAAAATGATTACCAGACATTTCATATAACAAGCATGTTAATACCATTGTTGATCCCCATATATCATAAGATATGTCTTGTTGGTCACATTCCAAACATTCAAAGTCCTTAATCATGTATTCTCTTGAAAAGTGAATACCCATTGAATCTTAGTGAAAACATGAGTGCTGTCAAAAGTTAACTCTTTCCACATACCAAAACCCCAAAATTCTATATACTCAAACCATGATATAACTATTTCCTTATATTAGTCATGAGCTCATGAATACTGTCAATCATTTCATTTTCTCCTTATCCCTTCATTATGCACATATCTTATTCTTTCCAAAAATATCTCAATCACTTTCCATGGTTACCAGTACCATAAAATTATTGAAAACCACAATAGACCAATACATTAATATTCCAATATTCCACGATACTATATAGAACATTATTTTGGAATCCCATTATATAAACACTTAATCATTCCACCACATCGTTGTCATATTCAACATTGCCAATAGTGATTGCATGTGACTTACATTTTTTCCTTTTCCTTAAGTGGTTTCTCATGTCGATCATAATTAACCCTTGGATTAGGGCATTGATTAGCATAATTACCCATTTCATTGCACTTGAAGCATTGAAGAGTTGGTGGTGCGTTCTCTGTAGTCTTTTCTTTATTCACATCATTAGCAACCCTTTTTCCATTACTTCGAATCTCAGCTGCTCGATGACCTTCTTTTCCACACTTAAAACATTTTATAGTCCCTTTAAGACAATATCCACCATGTTTCTTTCCACACTTTGAGCATAAGGAAACATTCATCTTCTTTTCACCATTATTCTGAGATTTCTCCTTGAACTCCATCTTTCGTTTCTTGTCAAAACCATGAGATGGATATGTAACACCAACTTCCATTTCTACCTTGATAGTACAACGCAAAATTTCTTCATAGCTATTGAAGTCTCTTATAGCTAATGCCCTTATAAGATTTGGTTTTAAGCCACTGAAGAATCGATAAACTTTACTTTCAGGTTGGATGATAAATCCAGATGCATACCTTGAAAGCCTTGTAAAATTCATTTCGTATATACCAACAGATTCATCATCCTTTTGCTTTAGTTCAAGAAACTATTTCTCTATCTTTTTTTGAAGAATACGAGGTAAGTACTTATTGAAAAATAAGTTTTTGAACTCGTCCCATTCCATGGACTCAATTTCATCTCTTGGCCTCGTATTCTTGATAAGATTCCACCATTGATCAGCTTCACCTTCCAAATGATATACTGCTAAGATAACTTTATCTTGTTCAGAACATTGAAGAACTGAAAATATCTTTTCAGTGGTACTGATCCATTGTTCAGCAACAAGTGGATCAGAAGACCCACTGAAAGAAGGTGGACGTTGTCTCATGAAGAACTCAACAGAATATTTTTCCCTTCTCTGCTCATTTGGAAGTCCAGAATGATTCATAGCTTGTGTACTTTTAGAAATAAGATTTTTCACTCCATCTCCCATAACATTTGTTTGTTCAGGAGGACAATCATTTCATTGTCCATTACATTGATCAACATGGTTCCTTCGGGTTCCAGCCATAATCGAAAACCCAAAAAGAATAGTGTGAGAGGAAAAAATCATGCTTGGGAAAACAACATAATAAAGGGGGAGTACCTTCAATATCTAACATCTTAGGTTTAATTCTAATATTGTTACTAAAATTCTAGGACTATAACCTATACTTATACTTAACCTTAGGGACATCCCTATACATACATTATAAATATCTCTAGGGATCTCACTAAAGTTCTCGCATCCTAGTTTCCAAAGGTTGACTAAATCTTTCCTCTAATACCAACTGTAGAGACCCGAAGTTTGATGTACATGGACATTAAATTATTTTTGTGGAATACTTAGTACATAAAAAAAATATACACACAAGGAATGTAATAGTTTAGTGTCTTTAGAAACTTGAAATATAATCCTCTAATTGTGGTGAAAGATCTTCATCATCTCTCATAAAGATCTTCCCCCTTTTTTTTCTTACCTAAAACCTTTATTTATATCCCAGGGAAAAGAAAACAAAAAAGGGGTGAGCTCAAATTCCCAATAAGGGTAAGCATAGAGAACATAAAACAATCCATAAACATTTGAATGCAAAAAATTGAACATAAAATCTAAACATCAAAATCTTAAGCAAATACATGAATCTTGGAAGTACGTAAGGCATATATAATAAGGGAACGTAAATCATGATAAAATAGCATGAGAAAAAACATGTAATTCTGGCAACCATTAAGCACATGTTTGATTTACATAGTAGCCAAGGCATTACTTCCAAGACCATCTTAGTGGACAAAGTCCCTTTCTGAATCGAGTTCACTCCTCGTTTCAGTCTTGTAACACTGAACTGGATTAACTTACCATTCCAGCGATGTCTATCTCATGAGATATAAATCTTTACCCAATTCATTGGAGGGAGATATTGGTCCCACCCATCTCATAATGAAATCATTCTTACTTGTGCCACAAAATAAACTTAAAACATTCATCATAACCCAAAGAATAAAATGGGTTTCATAAACATCATCCCATCATCTCATAATCCATATAAAACAAATGAACATTTCATCATAAGAAAATTGAAAACATGTAAATCATAGACACATTAAACTTGAAACATACACATATGAAATAATGTCATCTTAGACGGAAAATGGTTTTGATAAAACATTTGAAATGAATTCTTGATGAAAATATCTTTTCTTCTTCAAAATCATTTTCTTTTCAAAAAATTCCATGAAATTTTAAAATAAAAGGATATTGTTGAAAACAATCATGAAATATTTTAGAGTAAACGTCTTGAAAATAAGGCATTATGAAACCGTAAGAATCCATACATGCCGTATAAGTTAAAAAAAACATTCTTCTTGTACTTTTGTCGGAAAAGTCAAAAAGTACCTCATAAAAGAAAGATTCCGTACATACCATGTATTGAAAGTCAAAAATGGGTAAAAAGGACTTTAAACATACATGAAACCATTTTTAGGAAACATGGACATGGATGAGAACAATAACCCCTGTAAATACTTACGAATAAACAATCTCGGATAAGAACGAGATTGGAAAAGTTATCCCTTACCTTAGGTCTGATATGCTTTGTATGGATCCGAACCTCCTTTATAATGATTTAAATAATGTCATTGACTTATTACATAATCATATTCATTGTTATGATATCATAAAATTTTCACTTATGACTTTATATTACCCGTTCTTTTGTAAATTCCATGTTAAAGCAGCGTTTTGGGTAAAATCATTTCATTTATCGTATGTGTTTCGACTTGTCATTCTTGATATTATTACTTATATCATAATTTACATAATTCTATATTGTAAAACATGATTTATATATAATATATATTCATCATATACATATATATTATATATCGATAAAAGGAATGAAATACACCGTTCATGGAGACGGGAGGCCATACGTACACATGAACGCTGTTTTCGTTTACTTATTGAATTGAATGAAACTAAATAGATGACATACATATATATATATATACATAAATCCAATATAATTATTATTTCATATATTTAATTATTATTCATTATATAAACTTTATGATCATTCTTGTATGGTTAACATGGAGAATGAATCTCATCGCATCGTGGAGACGGTAGTACGTACGTACGCACGAGCGATGATATCGTTCCCATAATTATTGAATAGAATTGGAGTGGATGTTATAATATATCAGAATCAGTATGATGTTATAATAACCATATATAGTTATTCTTTACACCATTATACCCATCCATGTAAGGTGTCGGTGGAAAAAAAGATTACACCACAGCGTGGAGACGATATTCCGTACATACGCACGCGCGGTGATTTTGTTTTCCGTAGGATGGATAGATGGTGAAATAGGGTTGTTTCATAATTATAATAACATATCAGTATATTAGTGATACTGATGTTATTACTTCATAATGAAACAACTAAATAAGAAGAAGTAGAAGAAGAAATAAAGTTGAAATAATCGGTAACAGATATTAACTCTTCTTTCGACACGCCTTTTTGAAACCTCCGCTTAGGGAACTAATATTGGTCTTTGAAGAAGACCAGAACCTCTAGAATGTTTCTAGGGAAGTGGAGAGGAGAAATTGTCAGGGGTTGGCCGATATTGAAGGCTCAAAGTGGTGTGAGGAAGAGAGGGAGGAAGTTCCCTTTTATAAGGGAGGAGAGGGGCACCTTTGGAATAACTAAAAATATTATTTTATTATAAAGTCGTATTCGGTTTTTAATAGATCCAAATTGAGTTATTTATAAGATAAGGTTGGTATGGGTCAAAATCATTTCATCAAATAGAATTTATACAATTTTAGGTTTCTATTTTAACCTTATCATTTAGATTTAACTTTAAGTTAAATAATTTTTCTTTTACCGTGTCTTCTTATTTTCTTACACTATAAGGTTAATAAACTTACTATAACAAGACAAACGAACCCCAAGTTGTTTATTATTAATATATATAACATTATATAAGTCATATTTCCGAACCTTATATTTTTAGGAATAAAATAACAATTAATAATATAATATATTTTTTAAAAACTATTTTATGTCAATTTTGACACTATTTGGTAGTTGATTTTTGTGAAAATCATAACAGAATTATTAGTTCAAAAAAGTTAACTAAATCAATAATAACATGTCATATTAACCTATATAATTAGTGGAATTCATAAAAATGTCTTAAATTACATTTATTTGGGTATTTATAACATCAATTATGTCAATATTTTTTTAATAAGATAATTACTACATCATCATTGTGTCATAAATAAATTAAATTATTTAATGTCTAAAACTTATAAATAAAAAACCATTAGGTAGGAAATATCTTTATCTTTCTAATTAATATTTATATTCTAATTTATATTATGTATAACCCTATATTAAAAATTATTTAGTTATTAATCTTTGATTTTAACTATTTAAACCCTTCTTTAAATAAATTAATAATAAATGTCCTAATCTAATCCAAGTGGGTGTAAATAGTCATATTTTATTCCTAAGGTTGTCTTTGGTCGAATTACACTTATCCAATAGATTTAGGACATGTTTTAGGGTAATAATAATATCATTTTTACCCTTAATTACCCTATTTACTTTTAACCGTGGTAAAAAAGTAAAAAGTTACTATTCACCAAAAATTATTTTCATCTCATTGAACCAAATTTTAGTCCTTGATATTAACCGTGTCTATGGGATTTTCGAAATTCCACTCACAGAAGCGGTAAAATTAAATTTTATGTGAATTTGCAAATTCTCCAAGGAGGTGGGTAAAAGATGGTGAAAAGTTCAATAAAATTTTTATATATCTAAAATTATTATAAAATGAATCCAATGACTTAAATTGAACTTATATAGGTATTATGTATCAATTTTGACCTAAAATAAATTTAAATAAAATAAATAATTATTTAAATAAAAAGTCGGTTTTGAATAGTAACCCAGTGTTTTCACTATTCATCCAAAATTTCGAGTTTTCAGAAAAATACCAAAAATTTAACCTAGGATAATTTTGATATTCTGAATCCAAAAATGAATTCCATTTTGAAAGATAAAATTTATAAAATTTCAAAAAGTGGGTATTACTATTCATAACGGCTAGTTTATATAACATATTGTTGTTTAGCGAAACTCGGTATTGCGTACAACACACACTATCGTGGAAGGCCACAATTACGTGTAATGCAAGCCAAGTTAGGGATGCATGTTGTGAAAGATCCTTTTGGTGTAGCATACAACACAAGACATTAATGAAATTAAAAAAAATATTTTTCATAAAATCTCGGGGTGTTACACTTCTTCCATTAGTTAATTACCTTCCCCTAGTGCCTATTTTTATATTTTCAATGTCTCCCTTTTGTTGGTGTTGGTGGCCTAGAACCAACTACTTTGTACTTTATTCATTAATAAATACATCACATCTTGTTTTTTTTCTGCATGATAATGCATGTGATAATGTCCTAAGGATAACTATTTCATTAAAGGGTCATAAAAAATCCCTGCTATATTGAGAATCCGGAAGTGCCATAACACTGTTCTTGAATATATGTTCTATGGTCGGATGATGTTATTTTTGGTAGAAAAATAATACATGACATTAGGGGCGAGGACTCATAAAACATTGAGGCACATTGTCATGATTTTCACCCTTGGTAATATCTAGGAGGATATTATGATAACGAGAGCCTCTTTTAAGAAATACACATTTTATAGTGTCATTTGATGTTCTTATCTACGAACGTGTGTATTGGTCCTTATACTTTAAGATTTTTATTAATGGGTATTATGACTCACTCACTTAAATGTATTGATGAAAACTGTGATGACACACTATTCACAGTGAGGTAGGATATGTTAGGTGAATCACAAGTAATACTACATTAATAGATAATGAGAGAAAGGATTTTTCCCTTATGTTCCATAACGGGAGTTGATATGTCAATCCTTTTGATGGAATTGATATAGCCTAAATAAATCCGTATAAATGTTGAGGAATGGAAAAGTTCAATTCTAGGAATTCAAAGAAAGAATAATCAAGAACATGGGTTGATGGAACCAGCATGAAACCCACTTGATTCGAGATATCGAGACAAAGATATTACATTACATGGTATGCATTCGTAGGAGGTGACACGTCATTTCAGCATTAACTTCTTTCTCTATGGGTTCCTTAGCATGTTGCTAGACCCTAACCTTGGAATTTAGGTAGGCTCTGCCTAATTCCACTAAGAAATAGGCCTAGAGGATCACACACTAAGTGTGTCTAAGTATCTCAGTTAAAAATTAATTTAACAAGTTGAATAATGATTATTCCCGATTTTGGTTTAATAATTATTCAAGGATGTATGACTGCATTTATTTTGACTCTAGTTATTCGAGAGAATATATTGTGAGAGAAATAATATATTTATTAGGGAGTAATGCAGTGATATTTATTTGAGAAATAAATATCCATTATTCAAGATCTAATAAATGTGGTGGAGGAAATAAAGAAAATACAAAAACAAAAGTACATGCCTTGTATATTAATATACACATCATGTAGTTTTTCTGGCGATTTTTGAGAAATAATATTATTTATTTCATTAAATAATATGAGTTGTAATTCTCTGTGTGCATGTCATGTAATAATAATAGTCAACTATTATTATTAGATATGGGGTATTACTAAGAATTAAATGAAATGAATAAATTCTTTCGGGAAATTAGTTCATTTTATTATTATAAGTAATTAAAATACCAATTATATAATTCTCATTAGCCTAGCCATTATTGAGGGTTATGAACAATGTATATAGAGAAATCTCTGAAGGAAAGAGAGAATTATTTTCTTCTAAGAATGCTCTCAAGCTATAAGAGAGATCCTCCTCTACCGAATCAAGGAGAGCGCTTTGCAAGATGCTCTCAAGGCGATCAAAGGAGAACATTGAAAGCGAAGGCTCTTCTGTGATATCACCCAACGATCCCTTAGGTGACATCTAGAGATATGTGGAGAAAGTGTGGATCTCCGCTAGAGGAATCCTACACATGGATTCTATGATGCAATAAAAAATAACATCAGATCATGACCAGAAAAATCAACCGAGAGAGAATTCAATCAAGGAAAATCTTTTCTTTTAATTAAATTAATTATAACCAATATATGATGATCATATCTATGGTTTTGGGACTCCCTTCCTTTATTTTGTTCTTTGTTCTATTTTGAAGAACTGAGTTTTTATTATCATGACATATCTCAGATTGATCGTTGTTAATGGAAAAATTAAAGTTGGGTACACCCGCTAACGCGCTTCCGCTATGCCCAAAACCTACGAGTGGTATCAGATGGGTCATATTTTTGATTATAATTATTTATTTTTGTTAACTATTTACACATTTAATAATTTAGTTGTTTCAATTCAAGTTAATCGTTTTGTAAATATGAATCTTGATATTTGTTCCTCCTCTATCATTTCTGGTTCACCTTACAGAAACAATTTTTTCTTTTAATTTTGAATAAAAGAAAATAGAGGATCTCATTTGGAGGTAAAAAATGTTCATGTCCGTACAAAACCAGAACACATAGTGTGTATTCAGCAGTACATGTCATGTAGTCTAGGTTCAATGCATTGGAATGGTCCACCAAACTAGGCCGTGTCAATGGATTCTATCTAAGTCTTTAAGAATCCATGTGTTAACCAGGATCACATGACACATGGTTTTTGGATTACATTTCGTGTGGCCCACTGAACACAGTGTGTAATCCCTTTGGATTTAGGTAGGACCATGTGCCCCATACACGGCTTTCCCATCTAGAAACCTTGTAACGTGGATACTACATAGTGTGTGTCCCACTGAACACAACATATACTCCGAAGATATCTGAAGTACATCTACATGCCATGTCCTCGGTCATGTACTTTGGATGGATGGTGAACAAAAGTACATGCCGTGTAGTCGGAACTACATGCTATGTACTCATCCAAATTATTTTGATTTATTAAAGTTTCTTATTATATTACAAAAATCCTTGAGACGTGTACCGTAAAGCTGGTGTAAATCTGAGGCACAACACATGATATGTGTTATATATATATGTGTGTGTGTTTAATTTGAAATCTGTGTATCATTCATTTCTACTCATTGGGTAGTTATGAACAGGAATTCACCGGGTTTCCTCCAAGGTACAAGTTATGTAAAAAGATAATTTTAAATGAATTTATTTCTTTAAAATTATGATGGATGACAATCTAAAGAAAATTAATAAAAAGGGTTTAAGATAAAATGATTAATTAATTAAAGATAATTAATTAATTCGAGCATGATTTATCTTAATCAAGAACGATTAAATAATTGAATGATAGTTTTATTTATGCATAAATATCGTTTCATGTATGGATGATCATGAGCTAGACCAAGACCTTTGTATGTGAATGGTTTCTTTTAATTTTTTTATTTAAATTAAATTTGTTGTCCTGCGAGCCTTCTCCTCATTAATATGTAGGGCCTGCATGCCCAAGGTTTCTTTTATGTAAAACCCTATTTTAACCCTCACCTAAGAGGGAGATAAAAGTATATGTAATGGATGAAGCTCTCAAGCTAGTGGAGGTGGCTCAATTTAGGAGCCAAGGTGAATCCAATCCAAGGAGATACAAAGGTGGACAGGTGGAAAGCTGTAAACACTAACCCAAAAGGTTCAAGGTGTTTCTCTCATAGGTCTTGGGTTAGTTTATCAACCAATAGATAAACCAACCAATATAACAAGATCAGGATCATACCATTTATTTTATTTTTTTCAGTTGCATGGTTTATTTATTGTGGGTGTGTTGTCACGATCACACAATTAATGAATTAAACAAGCAAGCAAGATGGAACTAAAATAAGTCCGGCTTATGAGTAAATATTATCGTAGACATGGTTAATCACTTAAGTATATCTCACTTAATAATAACAAGCATGTAATCAAATATAATAAAATTACAATTTACATATAAGGATAAAATCCATCAAAGAAAATATTATGTCAGTATAGCTTTCCATAATCTTGGTTAGAATTGAACCATAGTTTAATGTGATTGACTAACCCTAGTTGGGGTGATTTCAATTATTGAGGAATTATAGTTCAAGGTTTTGGGTTGAATTGAATTAGTTCACATCAAGGGTTGACTGCCACAACAGGACTTGGTGTGACCAAGAGCCAAAGGTTGAGTAAATCCAAAATAAAAGGATTTCAGGATTGGTGAGTCCACCCAACGGATCAAGGAACTATGAGTTAATGCAGTTGGAATTTGAAATGCCTACCTAAAACCCTTCAAGTTTCTTGACCAACCCTATTTGGGGTAATGCAAAAGGAAATATGGATCCTTTACACTAGAATACTTAGGAAATAGAATATTCTGAAGTCAATGGTGAGGGCTATTGGAGTTTGATAAAATAGTGGGAGACTAATAAGTATTAATTTTTTTATTTGTCTCAGTTTTATCATGATAAAGAACTAAAAATTTTCTCATCTTAATATGTAGAAATGGAATGAAAAATGACTTCAAACATATCCTTATGAACCATAATCAAGAAGGAAAAACTTTTCACTGACACCAATTTACTGGAGTGGTAGAGGCGTTTACGCGTCATCCTTCACCATGAGAAGAAATTGTATATACTGGAGGAGCTTGTTCTAGTTGAGCCTGGAAAAGAGGATAGTGATAAAGAAATATCTCTCTACATGAAACATTTGGATGACACCACAGATGTCTAATGTTTCATGCTATCTGCCATGTCTAATGATATCTTGAAGCAAGATGAAAACAGGGACGCGTATAGCATGATGTCTCACCTTAAAGATCTCTATCAAGAGAAGGAGAGATAAGAGAGATACGAGATATCCAACATTTTTTTACAACTAAGATTAAATATTTTGCACTAATTGGGCCTCATTTAGTCAAGCTTATTGGCTACATTGAACGCCTGGACATCTTAGGGATTATGTTCCTAGATGAGTTTCATACAGATCTCATTCTATCATCACTGCTTAAGACCTTATCTAGATTTATTGTCAACTAAAACATGAGAAACAATTAGAAGAGTCTATAAAAACTTTTGACTTTAATTATCCAGGTATATAAGGACACAGGGAGTGGAAAACCCTCAATCCTTATGGTGAATATAAAAAGGAAGGACAAGGAAAAGAGGCCAAGGATTCATAAACAGTCTGAAGCCCCTGAGCACTGTCTTTCCAAGAAAGGGAAGATCTAGATGTAGGTAAAGGGATGGGAGGCAGTATGTTTTTAATGTGGAAAGCAATTCCACTGAAAGTTTAATTTCACCCATAATCATTGGGATTCTAAAGGTGCGTTTGTTATCGAGTGCAATCTTTCCATTTCTACACATTGGGCATTAGATACAGCTTGTGGATCTCACATATGTATTCAAATGCAAGAACCAAGTAGATTTAGAAAGATTTCCAAAGTAGAGGTGGATCTTCAAGCAACCAATGGTGTGAGGCTGGCTGTGTTGGCCATTGGTGATTACCATCTCTCATTTCCAACTAGAATTCTTTTGGTTTTACGTAACTGTTATTATGTTCCTAGTGTTACTAAGAACATAATTTATGTATCTTTATTGGATATGGATGGATTTATTTTCAAATTTTGAAATAAGGGGTTTATCTTTTATAAGAACAACATATGTTATGGTATGGAACATTTAAATATTGATTTTTATTTATTAAATTACAAAAAAAAGTGTTGGCAGTCGATAATGAAACAAACTCACATGACTCATATATCACCCAATTGTGGCATCACCGTCTCGGTCATGTAAATGAGAAGCGCTTGAAAAAGCTTTTATAAGATGGTTATTTAGACTCTACTGAGCTAAAACCACTTGATATATGTCATGATTTTTTAAAAGGTAAAATGAACAAGATGCATTTATGTGGATAGGGTAAAGGGCCATTGAGTTTCTAGGATTTTTGCACACGGATGTGTGTGGACCATTTCCAGTAGAATCTAGAGGTGGATATTCTTACTTCATTAATTTTTTTGATGTTTTGAGTTGATATGGATATATCTACTTAATGAGTTATAATTCAAAAGCCTTAGAGAAATTTATGTAATTCAAGAATGAAGTAGAGAATAAGCTTGGTTTGAATATAAAGAAACTTTGATCAGATCGAGGTGGAGAATATCTGAACCAAGAGTACATCGCTCTTATATGGGAGTTTGGGATTCTATCTTAGCTCACTCATCCTTATACACCACAGTGGAATGATGTTAGTGATAGGAGGAACTACAACTTATTGGACATGGTGAGGTCGATGATGAGCCATGTAGATCTTCAATTATCCTTTTGGGGATATACATTACAAACTACAACATACACATTGAACCAAGTACCAACTAAGGCAGAAAATGGAATTCCCTCCTAGTTATGGAATGGAAAGAAACACATTTTTTTCCACACACGTGTATGGGGATGTGAGGCATTTGTTAAGGCCTTCTCTGGCAACAAACTAGCACACCAGGGAACAATGTGTATCTTTATAGGATATCCCAAGGAAACGAAAGGATATTACATATATAACCCTTCTGATAAGAAAGTGACTATCACCAAACATGTTGTCTCTCTTGAGTGGGAGCACATCCTACAAAAGGATAGTGGGAGAAATATTTACTTCAACAAAGTTGATGATCAATATACTCAAGAGTTGGTACAAGAACAAGTTCCACAGGTCCCCATGGAAGAGGTTTTAGAAACAAAAGTACTATGTAGGAGCTCAAGAGAGGTAAGGGAACCAAAGATATTTGGTTTCCTAGTCACTGAGGATGTTTAATCATTATTGTTGGAAAATGATGAACCTATATCCTACAAGGAAGTAGTATAAATCTTAGAAGCTATAAGATGGATATAAGATATGAATTCTGAGATGGATTCCATGTATCAGAACCAAGTCTAGGTTCAGGACGATGATCTAGTTGATGTAAAGTCTGTTGGATTCAAATGGGTATTCAAGAGAAAAATTTATATGGAAGGTCAAGTTATCACCTATAAATAAAGGCTAGTGGAAAAAGGATTCAAAAAGCCTCACGGAATTGACTATGATGAAACCTTCAAGAAAATTTACATATTTAAGTCCATAAAAATCGTACTTTCCATAGCAGCTTACCATGACTATGAGATTTGGAAAATAGATGTCAAAACATAATTCCTTAATGGGAACCTTCAAGAAGATGTCTATATGACACAACCTATAGGGTTTGTGACACCAGGAAAATATTAACGGGTTTTCAAGTTGCAAGAATCAATTTATGGATTAAAGAAAGCATCCAGGTCATGGAACATTCGATTTGATGAACCCATAAAGGAATTTGGTTTCATTAGGAATGAATGTGAGCCATGTGTTTATAACTGGTTTAAATGGAATGCGGTCATTAACCTAGTAGTATGTATTGATGACATATTACTTATTGGAAATGATTTACCGGTCTTGCAGTCAGTTAAGGACTAGTTGAACAATTATTTCTCCATGATGGACTTAGGTGAAGTGGCCTAAATTCTAGGGATTGAGATAATTCATGATAGATCCAAGAGGCTTCTTGGATTAAGTTAGGGTATATACATTGACCAGATAATAAAGAGATTTATTATGGAACAATCCAAGAGGGGATTGGTTCTAGTGTCACATGGCCTACATCTTTCTAAGAAAATGTGTCCTCAGACACAACTGGAGAAAGATATAATGAGTAAAATCCCATACACTTAGGCTATAGGATCCATCATGTATTCTATGTTATATACCAGGATTGATGTTTCCTATACACTAATCATGGTAGGAAGATATCAAGAAGATCTAGGAGAACATCATTAAGATGATGTTTAGACTATACTTAAGTATCTAAGAAGAACTAAGGATATGTTCCTGGTGTATGGAGGAGACGAGGAGCTTTTCATCAGAGGGTATGCTGATGCTGGTTTTCAGATAGATCAGAATGATCTAAAGTCACAATCTGGATATGTTTTCTATCTGAATAGAGGATTTGTGAGCTAGAAGAGTTCAATGAAACCGGTCTTCGCCTATTCTATAATGGAGTCTGAATATATACCTGCTTCTTTTGCATCAAAGGAACACATTTGGTTTCAGAACTTTTCCCAGGAGCTTGATGTAGTGCCTAGAAGTAAAGATCCTATTACATCGTATTGTGATAATACTGCAGTGGTGGCTGTTGCAAAAATAACCAAGGTCACATCAACCAACAAAGAACATACTATGGAAATATCACCTTTTGAGAGATTTATATCTAAGGGGTGAATTTGAAGTGAGCAGAGTTTCCATAGAAGAGAACATGGTAGACCCCATGACTAAAGGACTGTCTCAATAGAAGCATGAATATCATGTGAGGGCTAGTGGGTTAAAGGTTGTTAGTAGTTGGATCTAGTTCAAGTGGCAGTCTGTTGGAGTTGGTGGCCTAGAAACAAATACTTTGTACTTTATTCATTAATAAATACCTTATCACATTTTGATTATTCTTCTACGTGACAATGAATGTGATAATGTCCTAAGAATAACTGTTGCATTAAAAGGTCATAGCGGATATCTACTGTAATGAGAACCCAAAAGTTCCATAATACTATTCTTGAATATATGTTCTATGGCCGGATGATGTTATCTGAGGGACATAAATAATACATGCCATTAGGGGTGTGGACTCATAACAAGTTGTGGCACCTTTTCATGGTGTGCACCCTTGGTAATATTCAGGAAGATATTATGAGAACGAGACTTGTCACATACATAGATTATTTTAAATGTATTTTTATTTTAATTTCCATTAATTCTTTGTTTTGGGGGGTTTCCAAAGTTTTTATGGAGAATAGGTGAGTTTTCATGAATTGGGCCAAACCGTGAGCCCAATTCCAGATTTAAAAATAAATTTTTCTTCTTTTATAACTTATTCATTTTTTAATATTTTTCACACATTCCAACTCCTAAATGTCCTCCCCTAATATATTAACACCACAATTAAAATTTGGAGCCTTTGGAAATCCATAACCAAGGTGTATATGAGTTTTTATTTAAGGGATTGAGCCTGCCCGAAAGCTCAATTCCAGTTTTAAAAGTAAAATTTGATTAGTTAATAACTTATTCATTTTTAATGGGTTTTCGGTGATTCCAAGCCCCAAACACGCCCCTTGAACCCAGCCACGCGTCCAATATCCTCCCACACTCGTTTGAGCTCTTTTGCATCGCGGTTTAGGTCGAAAGTTCTTAAGAACTCAAATTTCGGGAAGATTTATAAAGGTAATTTTTTCCTTCATAACTCCTTCGATTCTTACTCTTTTTCCCCCATTCAAATTCATAAATGATCTAACTATTCTTGTTCGAACCGACCTTGTAGGTTTGAGTATTTGTGAAATCAGATACTGGTATTTTGGGGGGTGATTTCTACAAGATATTTTAAGTAAGTTGTTCTCCTCCTTTCTTCTTTCAATTTGTTTAGGGTTACATCCAATTTAGTTAGGGTTTCTTCCATTATAATTGTGGTTCCTAATGTCCAGGAAGTAGGGTTTAAAATTTAAGGTTTTATATTGTGTTTTATGGTCTGAAATTCTAGTTTTAGGTCTGGTTTAGCTTTCTTGAGGTGCGGTGGTGGTGCGTTTGAGTTTTCACACAAAGGATTCAAGGGTTTCCTTGGTTTTGGTAGGTGATTCCATTGTGTATGAAATCTTTGTGAATTGGCTACTGTTTTTATGGTATTTTCATGCTTATTAAATTTTATTATTTCTGAAAAATATAGTTTTAGTGGTGTTTGTATTTAAAATGAATCCTAAAGGCCAATTTCATGTGAAATTGGGGGTTTTTCATAGAAATGTATTATTAGTTTAATTGGGGCTACCCTATAAGTAACTAGTTGATTTTATTGAAGTATAATAGGGATAGAAATACTGTTTTTAATGATTTTCCCTTGTGTTTGTTGCTGAAAAATCTGGTTTTAATGGTGTTTGTGAACCACATGAAATTCTAAGAGTTGTGTTGTGTAATAATGGAGACTTTGCAATGATGTCGTTTCTTGAACTATATAGGGTTGCCCTAAAAATGATTTTGTGTTTTAACTGAAATGTAGTGGGATCTAATTTATGTTTTGGAAACTTAAATATGTGCACATAGTATGCAAGTGAGGTTTATAAGGTGTTTTGTGTCCGAAACACTACGAGATTTTTGAGGAATTGTTTTATGAAAAATCTAAGTGTTTTGTTGCGTGTTTTAAGTGGTATAAAATGTGATAGCTAATTTATTGGTTATGATTGACCAGTAATGGTGTTTTATATGAAAATTTATTTATGTTGCATGATGAAATTGATTGAGCACAAAAGGAGAAGCCCGAGTACCTAGGTGGGGCGGATTTGTACTAGTACGGCTAGTGGACCGGATGGGTTTTGTCCCTGTTTCACTTAGCATTTGGATAACGACAACTCTAACTAAACTATGTGGATGATTATTGGGAACCACTAGGTTATGGGTGTGTTCCCTACTAGTGGCTCGTGCACGAGAAATGATTTTGCTATGGTTACTTTACACCGAGGTACGAGGTACATAGGGCCCAAGACAACCTAGTGCCTAGGGGTGTTCCCAATGTTGTTGCTCATTGGATTTGTAGTATATACCCATGTCTTAGGGTGTGTTTGGAAGTAAATTACAGTATCTAACATTTCTATTTTAATGTGTTAGTATTCTAAAAAAATTTGGATTGAAAACTATTTTCAATTAGAGGTTTCATTTCTTGAAATTTGAACACTACTTTTCCTTGCGTTTGAAAACTGCTTGTTTTTTTTCACATTGTATTTCTTACTCTTTGGAATCATTGGGTGGTATCCTACTGGGCTTAGGATCAAACCCTACTTACACCCATTGGGTGTATGTAGACTTGGTTATGTTTGATTCAGGTAAAGGAAAGGCTAAGGGTGATGGAGGTTCATGGTGTTAGTTCCCATTCTTGGTGCGGAGTTGTGGAGATAGCTTGGGGGCGATGACCCCTAGTCGTGTGGAATCCTTGGGGATGTCTTAATGCTATAATTATTTTTATTTGGACCACTTGTATAATCTTTAAACCAATGTACTCAGTTTTGGTTTTCACTTAAGTCTTGTTTGGCTCAAAAATTTCTGATTTATATTATGGATTGTTTTTAATGTTTTATGCTTTCATACTCGGGTAAATCGTTCCCAAACCTATATTAATGATACCTGGGCACTTGTGCCAGCCCGTGGGGATAGGGAACGCTTTTTGGGTCATGTCACGGGCTGGGTTTGGTGCCGGTTTTGGCGGTGACCAGATTCGGTTCGTGACAAAATGGTATCAGAGGAGGTTCGCTCCTTGGGTCATGTTATTTGGGGAAGAGTCAACATAGTCTGGAGCTAGGATTTTTGGGACTTGAAATTTCAGTCATGGGTAGTGTGCCTGGCCAGCACACCTCATGAAGGGATTCAAGTCACCATGGTAAGTATGGATCTATTTGAGTGCTTTGGTTTTCTTGGTTTAATGATGACTATGGGAAATGAAAAGAGAGTTGGGAGAATAATCTCAGTGAGCTCGCAGGGCCTGGCAAGCCATGTGGAGCCATGGATATTTCCCTAGAATACTCTCTGTGACGGCGTAGTGATTGGAATATGGCTGCCAACCATATGTCCAAGTCACCCACCGAAACTAGTTTCTTCTTGCATTGTTTTGTGCTTTAGTTTTGAAATCTTAGCACTTTGGTTTTAAGGTGACTTGGTTTTAAGAAGCGTAAAATTTTTATGAAATGATTTTCAAATAAAGAGGGAATGGTTTGGTTTATGAAATGGTGGAACTGAATTTTCAGAATTGTTTTGAAATGTAAAATGGTGCGCTTACACCTCTTTGAAAGCAGGAACTATATTGAATTTGTTTTTTAAGCGTTTCCAATAGAGTTTTCTAAACAATTAGAGTGTGTTTTAATGGGATGATATGTTTCGAAATTGATGTGAATAACTTAAAAGTGAGTTCTTTTTTAAATGGTTGTGTCCTTATGA
The DNA here is from genome assembly GCA_963277665.1 of Viscum album. Taxonomy (NCBI): domain Eukaryota; kingdom Viridiplantae; phylum Streptophyta; class Magnoliopsida; order Santalales; family Viscaceae; genus Viscum; species Viscum album. The sequence goes on along the minus strand of OY728132.1, from coordinate 356,472,802 downwards.
AATGTTTTGTAAGATGTGAATTGGGATTTCGATCTCATTGTTAGCAGTTTTGAGAAAAAGGTTGGGTTGGTTGACCATTTTTTTTTTGAAAAGTGGAAGGAAGTTTTGTTTTACCCTTTGGTATTTCCATTAGTGACCACAAGCATGGGGTTATATGGGATGATGGATGGTTGATGGAACGACTGGATGAGTGCTGGGATGGATATGAGGAGGGTGCCCGGTGTGGCACAAAAACATGCATGTGTGAGGCCCATGGGGTACCATTGGTGGATACTCTTACTGCTAAACCGTTTGTTTTAAAAGAATTGGTTTTAAAGAAAAACATGATGTCTTGATGAATAGTTTGGTATGGTCTGTATTATGGATTTTTAAAAATGTTGATGTTGTGGGAGGTTTTGAGTTCAAGAACCCCTTCTGTTTGAACTGTGTTTTGGGTTTGTGTTTGGTTGGTAAGCTATGTTGTAGGGACGATTAGTGGTCTCTTTTGAAAAAAAAAATTGGGATTCCTTTACGGTGGTTCCCTAAATGTGTTTGGATCTGGTTTGTGGCATGTTTTGACCAATGGACCAGCTTGGTTGGGTCCTTGGGTTCTCTCATTGGATAAGGTACGCCCCCATTAAGGGTTAATGCACAACTGAAGTGCAACCCGTTTTGTTTCGCCATTGGAAAATCCTCCAGTTGATCAATATAAATAATATTTTATCGAACATTTCTTTTATTGAGTCTACACCCATTCATTTCGCTGATTTTTGGATCCTCTTGTAGTGGGATAGTGCTTGGGGAAGGTTGAAAGAGACCTTAGTTTCTTAAGTTTCCTGATTCACCAAAGGTGGGAGTGTTCTTTCGTTGTTAGTACAGATGAGTGTCTTGATGGTGTCTAAGAGGGCCTCTGGGTTATTTATAGTTTCTTTGAAGAAAGAGTTATTATTAAACAACCAATTTTGAGATTTAGGTCATGATATGATATTGTGTCCACTTTTTGGACTTATCTGTTGTTTAGGGACTTTGAATATGGTCCCGTTCCATGTATTCTTTCTATCAATCGTCAGGGTCATGTTCGGTGACGCATTGTGATGTTGTGTGCTCTTTTGACCATAAAGGTGAAGGTCACACAATCCTTTAAGGTTCTATGTTATGTTGGGATTATGTCTCCCTTGGGAAAAACATCAAATCCTCTATCTTAGAGGAAGGTGTTTATACGTGTCTTTCCCTTCTATTGTTTCTCACCCAAAGAAACAAGGTGCGATGTGTGTGCATCTTCTGATCCCTTGTTTCAATGAAATGTTTGGTTTTGGTAAAGTGGGTTATGGAGTGTGTTATGTCTTGATAAACCCATCAGGGTATGCAGTGTAGTTGTTTGTGGCACCGAAAGAAGAAGTTCCACATAGGGGTTTCAACAGCCTAACTGCGTGGCCGAAGATGCTTCAATATTTTGAGCTCCAGCCATAGGTCCCGGAGAGAAGCTGGCGCGTAGTCAGGGGAAACACCAGTGTCGTTTAAACACTTGTACAAAGTCCTATCCTCAGTATGAAAGATAGGAACAGTTTAAACCTATGGTTTCATCATCTTCCTTCTGTTGCTCTCGTTCGGTGGAAATAGGTAGAGGGCCTTGTACCCATGTCATCGCCTAATGTTTTTCCCTCCCACGTTGGTTTCCATTGAGTCATTGGAGAATGGTTGGAAATTTGGCTAGAAAGTTTGAGCACACATTTTGTGCATGATTAGTAGTGTCAGTGTGCTAGGAAGCCACGTTCAAATAATGATCAGCATAGTTAGTGCATGGTTTCCCAAACCGTGCGGACTGACCCTGCACCCTTTCCAAATCTTAAAAAAACAATTGGGTCTTTTTGTGTCGGCCCATGCTGGTCAGTTAAGATGGTTGGTTCTTGTGGTGGGAAGACCCACTGTGGGTATCATGTATATTATTTTGTAAATTTCTAATTTATGTATACCCCTTGTACTAGGGAGTCTGTTTGGGCCTCCCCCTATTAGTGTCTTGATTCTGTCTCGGAAAAAAAAAATTAAGTTGTCTCTTATGGTGGGGAGCCCATTTGTGTCTCTTCATACGAGTAACTCATATTTTTCCTTGGTTTTGTATGGGAAGTAGGTATTATCATTTGGAGATATCTAACTACCTACATCTTTCTTTGGTAAAAATTGATATTGGAGAGTGACCAATGGTTTAGTTATAGTCGGGAAAGTGTAACCATGTTCGATGTTGTCGTTTATTTGGGTAAATTGATTGAGTGTCGTTCAGATTGTGTTAGAGGAGTTTTCATTTGGGATAAAGCTTGAATGTGCTTTATTCGTTCAGGAAAGTGGTGTATGTCAGGTTTGTGAGAGTATTCCTTCCTTCATTGATCACTGGAGGTTTTATGGCCTTTGGGGGTGAAACCTGGCAAAAGAGTACCACTTGGTTTCTCAGTTGGGTTTAGTTGTTGCTTTGGCCTTACTATGACTTTCCGGGGAGGAAAGTTTTTATGGTGGGGAGAATTGTCACATACATAGCTTATTTTAAATGTATTTTTAATTTAATTTCCATTAATTCTTTGTTTTGGGGGGTTTCCAAAGTTTTTATGGAGAATAGGTGAGTTTTCATGAATTGGGCCAAACCGTGAGCCCAATTCCAGATTTAAAAATAAATTTTGTTTCTTTTATAACTTATTCATTTTTTAATATTTATCACTCATTCCAACTCATAAATGTCCTCCCCTAATATATTAACACCACAATTAAAATTTGGAGCCTTTGGAAATCCATAACAAAGGTGTATATGGGTTTTTATTTAAGGGATTGGGCCTGCCCGAAAGCCCAATTCCAGTTTTAAAAATAAAATTTGATTAGTTAATAACTTATTCATTTTAAGGGGTTTTCGGTGATTCCAAGCCCCAAAAACGACCCTTGAACCCAGCCGCGCGTCCAATATCCTCACACACTCGTTTCAGCTCCTTTGCATCGCGGTTTAGGTCGAAAGTTCTTAAGAACTCAAATTTCGGGAAGATTTATAAAGGTAATTTGTTTCCTTCATAACTCCTTCGATTCTTACTCTTTTTCCCCCATTCAAATTCCTAAATGATCTAACTATTCTTGTTCGAAACGACCTTGTAGGTTTGAGTATTTGTGAAATCAGATACTGGTATTTTGGGGGGTGATTTCTACAAGATATTTTAAGTAAGTTGTTCTCCTCCTTTCTTCTTTCAATTTGTTTAGGGTTACATCCAATTTAGTTAGGGTTTCTTCCATTATAATTGTGGTTCCTAATGTCCAGGAAGTAGGGTTTAAAATTTAAGGTTTTATATTGTATTTTATGGTCTGAAATTCTGGTTTTAGGTCTGGTTTAACTTTCTTGAGGTGCGGCGGTGGTGCGTTTGAGTTTTCGCACAAAGGATTCAAGGGTTTCCTTGGTTTTGGTAGGTGATTCTATTGTGTATGAAATCTTTGTGAATTGGATACTGTTTTTATGGTATTTTCATGCTTATTAAATTTTATTATTTCTGAAAAATATAGTTTTAGTGGTGTTTGTATTTAAAATGAATCCTAAAGGCCAATTTCATGTGAAATTGGGGGTTTTTCATAGAAATGTATTATTAGTTTAATTGGGGCTACCCTATAAGTAACTAGTTGATTTTATTGAAGTATAATAGGGATAAAAATACTGTTTTTAATGATTTTCCCTTGTGTTTGTTGCTGAAAAATCTGGTTTTAATGGTGTTTGTGAACCACATGAAATTCTAAGAGTTGTGTTGTGTAATAATGGAGACTTTGCAATGATGTCGTTTCTTGAACTATATAGGGTTGCCCTAAAAATGATTTTGTGTTTTAACTGAAATGTATTGGGATCTACTTTATGTTTTGGCAACTTAAATATGTGCACATAGTATGCAAGTGAGGTTTATAAGGTGTTTTGTGTCCGAAACACTACGAGATTTTTGAGGAATTGTTTTATGAAAAATCTAAGTGTTTTGTTGCGTGTTTTAAGTGGTATAAAATGTGATAGCTACTGTATTGGTTATGATTGACCAGTAATGGTGTTTTATATGAAAATTTATTTATGTTGCATGCTGAAATTGATTGAGCACAAAAGGGGAAGCCCAGGTACCTAGGTGGGGCGGATTTGTACTAGTACGGCTAGTGGACCAGATGGGTTTTGTCCCTAATTCACTTAGCATTTGGATAACGACAACTCTAACTAAACTATGTGGATGATTATTGGGGACCACTAGGTTATGGGTGTGTTCCCTACTAGTGGCTCGTGCACGAGAAATGATTTTGCTATGGTTACTTTACACCGAGGTACGAGGTACATAGGGCCCAAGACAACCTAGTGCCTAGGGGTGTTCCCAATGTTGTTTCTCATTGGATTTGTAGTATATACCCATGTATTAGGGTGTGTTTGGAAGTAAATTACAGTATCTAACATTTCTATTTTAATGTGTTAGTATTATAAAAAAATTTGGATTGAAAACTATTTTCAATTAGAGGTTTCATTTCTTGAAATTTGAACACTACTTTTCCTTGCGTTTGAAAACTGCTTGTTTTTTTTTTCACATTGTATTTCTTACTCTTTGGAATCATTGGGTGGTATCCTACTGGGCTTAGGCTCACACCCTACTTACACCCCTTGGGTGTAAGTAGACTTGGTTATGTTTGATTCAGGTAAAGGAAAGGCTAAGGGTGATGGAGGTTCATGGTGTTAGTTCCCATTCTTGGTGCGGAGTTGTGGAGATAGCTTGGGGGCGATGACCCCTAGTCGTGTGGAGTCCTTGGGGCTGTCTTAATGCTATAATTATTTTTATTTGGACCACTTGTATAATCTTTAAACCAATGTACTCAGTTTTGGTTTTCACTTAAGTCTTGTTTGGCTCAAAAATTTCAAATTTATATTATGGATTGTTTTTAATGTTTTATGCTTTCATACTCGGGTAAATCGTTCCCAAACCTATATTAATGATACCCGGGCACTTGTGCCAGCCCGTGGGGATAGGGAACGCCCTTCGGGTCATGTCACGGGCTGGGTTTGGTGCCGGTTTTGGCGGTGACCAGATTCGGTTCGTGACAAGACTCGCCCATAGAAAATCCACATTTCATAGTGTCATTGGATGTTCCTATCTGCGGATGTGTGTATTGGTCCTTAGGCTTTAAGATTATTATTAAGGGGTATTACAACTCACGCACTTAGATGTATTGACAAAAACTGTGATGACTCATTGTTTACAGTGAGGTAGGATACATTGGGTGCATCACGAGTAATACTACATTAATAGATAATGCTAGAAAATATTTTTCACTTATGTTTCATAATGGGAGTTGATATCTCAGGCCCTTTGATGGAATTGATATACTCTAAATAAATACAAGGACATGGTGAGTAATGGGCAAGTTTAATTTTGGGAATTCAAAGAAAGAATAATCAAGCATATGGGTTGATGGAACCAACATGAAACCCACTTGATTCGAGATATTGAGACAAAATAATTACATTACACAGTAAGCGTTCGTAGGAGGTGAAATGTCATTGCAGCATTAACATATTTATCTATGGGTACCTTGGTGTGTTTCAAGATGATAACCTTGGAATTTAGGTAGGATCTGTCAAATTATACTTAGAAAAGGGCCTAAAGGGTCACACACTATGTTTTTTCAAGTATCTCAGTTAAATATTAATTTAACAAGTTGAATAATGATTATTACAGATTTTGGTTTAATAATTATTCAAGGATGTATAGTCATATTTATTTTGACACTAGTTATTTGAGATAATATATTATGTGAGAAATAATATATTTATTAGCGTGTAATGCAGTGATATTTATTTGTGAAATAAATAGCCATTATTCAAGGTCTAATAAATGTGGTGGAAGAAATAAAGAAAATGGAAAAACAAAATATCATGTCGTGCATATTAATATACATGCTGTGTAGTTTTTCTGGGGATTTGTGAGAAACAATATTATTTATTTCATTAAATAATATGAGGTTTAATTCATTGGGTTCATGTCAAGTAATAATAATAGTCAACTGTTATTATTAGACATGGGTTATTACTAAGAAATAAATGAAATGAATTAATACTTTCGGGTAATTAATTCATTTTATTATTCAAAGTAATTAAAATACCAATTATTTAATTCTCATTTTCCTATCCATTTTTGAGGGTTGTGCACAAATGATCTAGAGAAATTTTTCAAGCCAAGAGAGAATTATTTTCTTCGAAGAATGCTCTCAAGATACGAGAGAGATCCTCCTCCACCGGATCAAGGAGAGCACTTTGTAAGAGGCCCTCAAGGATATCAAAGGCGGACATCGCAAGTGAAGGATATTCCATGATATCACTCAAATATCCCTTTGGGGACTTCCATAGATACGTAGAGAACATTTGGATTATTTCTAGAGGAATCCTACAATTGGATTATACGACACAATGACAGATCACATCAAATCGTGATCGGAAACATCAATAGAGAGAGAATTACATCAAGGTAATTCTTGTCTTTTAATTAAAATAATTATAACCAACATATGATGATCCAATATATGGTTATGAGAATCACTCCCTTTATTTTTTTCTTCATTCTATTCCGTTGATCTGGAAATTTATTATCATGACAGATCTCTAATTTATCGTTGTTAATAGAAAAATTAAAGTTGGGTACACCCGCTAATGTACTTCTGCTATTCTTGAAACCTACACCATTGAGATGGTAAAATAGTTATACAATTATTTTTATTATTTCAATCTTGGTTGGACATTACACATATTTTTTGTGAGACATTAGAGTTAACATGTGTTGAAAACCTCGCATGAAATTTTAGATCATTATGTAAAATAATTCATTTTCCCCTTTTATTTTCATTAGCAATTAATTCATCCTTACCTTTCTAAATTTCTCTAGATACTTTTAATTTATTAGGGTATATGATTAATAAATCCTTAACATATTCCATATTGGAGTTACCACATGTAATCTTTAATTCTTTTGAGTTACTTTTCTATGGAAAATAATCAAAATATTCTTCAGGAATTTCTTTAACGAGTAATATCTTCTGGTTTCTATTATTAATTGATTCTATTCTTAGTTTAATCATTTTTCCATTAATTTTCATGGAATATTTGTCGTGATACATGTGATGAACTCTCTTTTCCATATTAGAGGCATCTTTTATTAGTTTACATGACATTATTGTAATCCAACTTATCATTCTTCTTGGGAGTAGCAAGTTTCATAGTTTTATTAACTTATGCTTTTGAATATTCCTAAAGTAAGACTTTTTAGATTTTGTTCTTTGTTCCTTTATTTTATTTGGTATTTTATTCTCATTAACACATTAATATTTCAGTATTGGAATATACTAGAACTTATCATAACTATGACCACTTATGTTGCAATAATAACAAAATTCTTCATGATAACCAAATCTATTCTTGATAGATAGATTCTTCTCCATCTTTGTATTTTGATTTAGTTTTGATGGTTTGTTCACTTCTTCACTGTAATGACCTAGATTTTTATGGGAAATTCTTTTGTGAAAATATATTGTTTAGGATGTTATGGGGGCTGTCCATGGATCATTCTGAGAGTTTTCCAAAATCTAGTTTTGAACTGTTAGTGTGTCGGCATCAGTGAGAAAGTGTGTCAACATCAGTGAGTCAGGGGTGTCAACATCAGTGAGTCAGGGGATTCAGCATTAGTGAGTCAGGGGCATCGATTTTGTTGAGTTAGGTACATCAGCATTAGGGATTCACAAGTGTCAGCATTAGTGAGTTAGGGGCATCGACATCAGTGAGTCAGGGGCATTGGTGTCGGTGTCAGGGCGTCGGTGTCAGGGCGTCGGTGAGCCATGTCATTGGTGAGTCATGGCATCGGTGAGTCATTGTGTTAGTATCTCAACATTGGTGGCTCCGTGTCAGTAGGTCACATTGGTAGCTTATCTGTCAGGGGCTCAGTGTCGGTGAATCACCCATTGGTGACTCATTTCTGGTTTTTCCAGTTTTTCCCATTTTTCCAGTTTCACCCCTCTTACATCTTATTTGATGTAAACTGAGTTTATATCTTTTTTTGGACGTTTTAAGGGAATTTAAAATTATATTAAGTATATATTTAGTATCATAACGTTCTGGGGTATTGGAGATACTCGAACCTCATAATCTTGACCACGATCCCACAATTAATGGCTTTCGAAACCGTTCTTCCTTTAAAATAGGAGATGGCTCTTCAAGGATGGTATCTTCCATTCCCAGTTTGTTTTTAATTCCTTATTAATCCTCCTAAAGTGTTCCTATCTAGAAGAGTTGTGCGCCTATGCTAGAGCCCCCTCCAACTCAGTTTTCTCGGGGTTTCCTACTGCTCACTCGATCCCCTGTTCTTAGCACAAAGATGAGATCTGGTTGCCTATTGTTCTAAATAGGGATTATTCTACCTCTCTTCCATTTATGTATCATTTGGGGTGGGTGTAAAAGTGATTCCTTGTGAATAATGGATGAATCATTTTCATAAAAAGTTTCAAAAAAGGGAAGGAAGTATGATCAAAAGATAATGGGTTCAAAGAAATAACGGGATGAGAGTGGTTTGATGTTGATTGCTTATTTTATTTGTTATCCTTTTAAATGATGTGAATTGTTGTCGTAGTAAAGCCTTATGAAAACATGGTCATTGGTGTTATTTTTATGTTCATGGATGATGCTTTATAACTGTTGTTTTTTCCTCATAAATAATTGGTGTGAATACTAATCTGACTAATCACGTATACCCGGTTAAATGAAATGGATTCCCCAGGATGAAAACCGTTGTCTGATCATCGATATTTATCAAGTTAATTAAATAAAAATGTTTACAAAATCTATATATATATATATATATATCAGTTTGATAAGTGTGGTTATGTTCTGTGTCCTGTTGGAGTTTTTTTGTGAGTTGTGTGGTGCGACTGTTGAGAGCATAGTTATGGGTACAGGGGTGGGCAGGGGAGTTGGTTCTATGAGAAATGAGTGGTATATGTGTGAATAAGGGCTATATATTAAAATTATTTGTTGTGGGAATTGTGTGTGTGGGGTGGTATAGGTGGTGTGTTAGTATCCTAGTTTGATAGACTGATTGATTATGGAATGGATGGACTTGTAGGCAGCAGAACTGCCTTTGTTTGTGCTGTGGCTATCGAATGACGTTGGGAATTGGGAATGTGGTGTTGTTATGAACTTGTTACGTAGTGGGACTACATTAGAGAAATTTTAGGGTAGTGGGGATGTAGGAATGGTTTGGGAGAGAAGGATTGTGCAGTATAACATTGATGAATCACAATTGGCAGTATCAATGAACAGAGTGGGTTAGTTCCTGTGTGTTTTGTTATTTGGCTCCTCAATTTTTGGATGGTTGCAGATGTTGTGCTTTGTAGTTTCACCAGGTAGTTCTAGAATAAAATAAAGTGAACCCCTTAATTAATAAATGGAATGTGTTTAAACAAAAAGGGGATTGGGTTATGTTTCAGCAGTGGCTGTATGTGTGGTTATGCATATAGGGGTAGCAGAAAAGGTGGTTCTCGTGGTCTGGTTGTTTTTTTGGAACCCATAGGTTGGGATGAGTGTTTAATTACCTATATATACAAATTTTAGTTCCTTTTGATTTCTATATGCACCCAACCTTGTTGATAACTCTATGCCAAACACCCCCATTTCATGGGGGAGGGTGTCTTTCCCAACATCCCTGTGAGAGGATGTATGGTTGGTTACTGACTTTCTTCCTCACACCCACTTATAGGTTCTTACTGATTTACCGTATCCAGGAAACATATAATTTATTAAGGCTTAACATAGTCCAAGATCCTTCGGGCGGGTTTGTTGTAGATGAGGGGCCTAGGGTTTTGTGAGCCAGGATTGTTTTCCCAAGTGTCTTTGGTATGAGGCCCAAGTGTCTTCGAGCGAGGGGTGTGGTTTTCGTGACCCAGGTGTTTGTGGGTGAGATGTATGGCATGGTTGAGGATCAGGTGTGTGTGGGTGGGTTTTGGTAGTGGGAATGCATTTTTAAAGAGTGGAATAGTCAATACACTAGTCATTAAGAATAGAAGTTAACTAATGGGAAAGTGGGGCAGGGTACCCAAATGTTGATGTTCTTATACTACTAATTTACCTGACTTGCATTATTTTGTGAGTGTACCTTGGTGAGGCTAGGCTAGTTTTACTCCTTGGTAGGTTCTTTTAGGTTCTACTATTTTCTCACAGGGAAATTAGTATGTTCCCCCACTAGTGAACATGTGGCTTTAGTTTTCTTAATGGGTATACTTGCATACTCACCCTACATCTGTAAAACTATTTTCAGGTTTCCAGGAAGTCTTTAAGGACCATGATGGACTTTACTTGCTCAGGCATCAAGATAGTTGTTTTGTTTCTTCTTAGTCTCTTTTATTTTGGTACTATATTTTATAGTTTTGTTATACTTGGTATCAGATTTACTTTTGAACATGAAAATGGGAAAGGATTTTGGCCTTTCTTTTACCTTTAGTATTTGGAGTTTTTTGGATTTTACCATCTTATCTCCCAATCTTGTTCAATAAAAAGGGTAATGCCTTCCATTTTTTCTGAGATTCTATACCCTTGGTTCTAGTCCCCACTCTAGGGCCTATTGAAGGTGGGGTCAGGGGTCATTATCTCTCCTTCATCTTGAAGAAGGAAGGGCATGGCACTTTGTTGTCCCTTCCCTTATCTTGAAGAAGGTTGTTCATGACGGAATGGTATTAGAGAATGTTTGAGAGATATGATGAAGTTTTGAGTTAGGAAAAGTGAGGCTTTCATGGGATGGTAGGGAAACTATGTTAGGTAATCTTAGTGCATGAAATAGGCCAAGGAAAACCAAATAGGACACCAGATTTTAGGCCCCCTGTGATCCAATGCAAGGAATCTAGACCTACTGAACGACCAAGTGAGGCTACATCGAATGTATGGTAGAAAACCTAGGAAAGGTACATGCATCATAATGACTTTTGTTCTTGTGTGACTTGGGTGTTTTGGGAATTACATTTAAATATAAAGTTAAAATAAATCCAAAAAAAGAAAATTTCCATACTACCCAGACTTAGGAGTTCCTCATTTACCCTATTTCAGCTAAGACACTTGGATGTCTCCCACATGTGGTATGAGAATTTGAGGCCCAGAAGGTTGGCCTGGTTGATCAGTTTAGGGACGACCGAGAGGAGAAGGATGACTAGTGGTAGAAGATGTTTCATGCCTTCTAGAGGCAGACTCTGGGAAAGTAAGAGGGTGGTGTCTTGGACATGGAGATAGAGAGTTAGCTCATGGAGCTGGTGATATCTAGCAGGGGAGTATGTCAGTAAGGGAACTAGAGATCAAGTTCAAGGATCATTTATGCTTTGCACCATATCTCTTTTCGAATGAGGAGTCACGAGGGAGATGCTTGGAGGAGGCACCCAGACCTTCTCTTCAGTATATCGTCACTCCATTTACTCTATTGACGCATATAGAAGTTTAGAATGAGGATGGATTAGTGGAGAGGATTCACTATCATAGATTTGTACCATGATAGGGGATACAACTGAGTTTATCAAAGGGTAAGGCATTCAACAACAGTTCCCTAGTGTCAGAGATTTCCAGGTTTAGGCTAGTAGGGAGTAGGCCTTAGCAGTTCCAGTTCTGATCTCTTGGCCCTTGCCCTTTCTACATGGGACTGGGACCAAGGTTCTTTTTATGTGGAGGTTGTGGAAATATTTGGGAACAATTCCTAGTTCGAGCGTAGTACAGTGGGGGTGGGCGGGTTCAACACCCACCCCACCAGTAGTGGTTACTGGCCAGGCCTTTCAAGCCGTAGGGGAAGTGAGCTCCCACTTCACCAAGGGTAGACAGTGCTGGTAGAGGCCGACCTCTAGTTTATCTATAAGGATTTCTACCTGAGCATGGCCAGGGAGGTGGTCGATAGAATAGGGGTATAGGAGATAGATGTGGGAAGTTTCATGTCGTTGAGGCATCATTTCCAGCGAGGCCAGATGTTTTTTGAGGTACGATCAGTCTGTTTAGCACTCTTGCTTGTACTTTGTTTGATTCAGGATGCTCACACTCCTTTCTTGCACCCAGTCTATCCTATTCTATGGGTCTAGACATGGAGAGACTTTACATGCCCCTAGTGTTGATTACTCTAGTTGTAGGTCATACTAATCTGTTTGATGTGTGACTGGGAAGTAGATTGATTTTGAGACAACATCAGTCCTGTGGGGACTTTTTCTTGCTAAAAATGCAGCCAAGAGATGCCATCCTAGGCATTGAATAGTTTGTTTTGTGCACACTTTTATCGACTACTTCTAGAGCAGAGTCATGTTTTCAGATATGGATGAGCAATGCCTAGTGTTTGTTGGCGATCCGAGTTGTCAAGTGGGTAGTTGGTCTGTAGAGCCTCTTCTCTCCATGTCAACCAGGTTGTTAGTGTAATGTGTAGATACAGAGATAGAGGAGGTTTTGGGGGTTGTTAGATAATTCTTATATGTCTTCCCAGAAAAGCTTGTGGGTCTACCCTCTTGACGTGATGTCAAGTTTGAAATATACTTCCAAACCGGTTACCGTCCGATTATGACGGCTCCCTATCGGATGAAGCCTTCTATGTTGCGAGAGTTACGAAGTCTGGTTGACCATGTGTTGAAGAAGGGTTTTATCTAGCCGAGTGTGTTTCCATGGAGTTCTCTAGTCTTGTTCTAGAAGATGACAGATAGTGGTTTAAGAATACGCATAAACTACCAGAGATTGAATCATGTGACGGTCAATAATTTTACCCACTCCCTCGGATCAAAAACCTTTTAGACCAGTTAAAGGGATCTGGTTGGTTCTCTATGATCGATCTTTAGTATTGATATCACCAATTAAGGGTGAAGGAGAGTGAAATCCTGAATACTACTTTCAGATGCAGGTATAGTCACTTCTAGTTCATTGTCATGCCCTTTGGTGTCACAAATTCATTAGATATATTCATGGGGTTCATGAACTCTATTTTCCATGAGTTCCTAGACTAGTTCGTAATCGTGTTCATCAACGACATCTTGATCCACTCAAGGTTAGAGGATGAGCACGTCAATTATATGAGAAATATCTTAGAGGTCCTCTGGCACCACCATATCTATATAATGTTTTCTAAGTGCATGTTCTGGACGCAAAAGGTGCAGTTCCTCAGAAACATGGTTTTTCAGCAAGGGATAACAGTGGACCCATCAAAGGTTTAGGTGGTTGTTTCTTGGGAAGAACCAAAGAACATGGAATAGGTTCACAATGTTCTAGGTCTAGAAAGCTATTAACCGAGGTTTATACCTGAATTCTCTCAGGATACATCTATGATGATGGCTTTGAAAAGAAAAGACCAGGCCTTCTTGTGGAGTGAGCAATGTGAGGCATCCTTCATCTTCCTGAAGGGGAAGCTGGTCAGTGCCCCAGTTCTTAGGTTTATAGAGGAAGGGGTGATGTTTTAGGTGTTTTATGATGCTTTCGGTCTAGGCTTGGGATGTGTACTGCAGCAACAGTAGGGTTTGATCTCCTATGGGTATAAGAAGTTATGTCTGCATGAATTTAACTATGCCACCCATAATCTGGATCTTTCGAAAGTCGTGTTTTGGTTGAAGTTGTTATGACCTTACCTCATTAGGGAGTGCTTTGTGGTCTTCACAGATCACAAGATCTTGAGGTATGTCTTATTCCAGAAAGACCTGAACTTGCGACAATGATGGTGGATGAAGTTTCTCTAGGATTACGACTTCGAAATCTATTACACCCTAAGAAATGGGAATGTGGTGGAAGATTCCTTAAGTATAATGTCATGTGTGGAGGTTGTTTGGGAATACATAGATACTTAGAAGGTAATGGAGGAGTTTTCCACTTTATGTCAGGATGTGATATTGGAAAACGGTAGAGGATATCTATTTTAGATGACAGTCTAGTCTTCTTTATCGCTGTATGTGGAGGAGTCTCAGTGGGGAGACTTAGATTCTTAAGTGATGTGCGATCATGTTGTCCAAGGTGATACTCCAGATGTATGGTTAGAGGATAGTCAGAATCAGATGTTCTTACATGGTAATTTGTTTTTCATAGTGGTGATGCATGAGATATTTCTCCATGAATTCTATAGCTCACCCCTAGTAGTGCATCCACGAGTCTCTAAGATATACCGAGGCTTCAGGGAACATTTTTTGTGGCCAAGGGTGAATTGGGCAGTGCCAGAGTTTGTGGAAAGGTGCCTAGTGTGTTTGCAGGTGAAGTCTGACTACTGTGTTCCCAGTGGTCCGTTGCGTCCCTTAGACGTTCCCAAGTGGAAGTGGGATGATATATCTATGGGTTTTTTCATAGTATTACCTAGGGCTTAGGGAGGATGTGATTCGCTTTGGGTATTAGTGGACTATTTGATGAAGTCAGATCACTTCTTGATGATCAAGGAGTCGAGTGTAGTGGATTCCTTAGTACGGAGGTATGTGAATGAGGTGGTGTGGCCGCATGAAGTTCCAAGATACATTGTCTTAGATCAAGATACACATTTTAGTTCATGAGTATAGAGGGGATTTAAGCATGCCTTTGGCACCAGGTTACACCTCAGTACTGCTTTTCACCCTCAAATAGACGGACAAATAGAGAGGACCATCTAGATATTGGAGGACATGTTACAGGAATGTGTTCTAGACATTAGTGGGTATTGGGTGTGACATTTTACCTTGTTATAGTTTACTTACAACAATATATATCACTCTTACATTGGTATTCCCCCATTCGAAGCCCTATACGGGAGGCCTATTCATTTACCCTTGTGCTGGATGGAAGTTGGGGAGGCTGCAATTCTTGGTTTGGATGTGGTGCAATGTACGATAGAAAGGGTGAAACTTGTCTATGAGAGGATAAAGGAAGTACATGACCAACAAAATTTGAATTCCGATCATAGGATGAGGCCTTTGGAGTTCGAGGATGGGGACCATGTCTTCTTGAAGGTTTCCCCTCAATGTGGAAAACAAAGTTTTGGCAGAGGGAGAAATCTTTATACCAGGTTTAACTGACCTTTCAAGGTGATATGACGAGTTTTCAAGGTGGCATATCAGCTGGAATTGTCACTGCAGTTGGAGAGGATCCACGACGTCTTCGAAGTCTCCCAGATCCATTGGTATCTACATGATGACTCCCACATCCTTGACTGGGGAGAGTTGGATATCAAGGACGATGTGATGTTTGTGGAGAGACTGTTAAGAACTGAGTATCATGAGGATAAGGTTCTTCATGGATGAAACATTCCCTTGCTTCATGGGTCATGCAGGCATGGTGGCCTCGAGGAGTGTACTTGGGAACAAAAGACACAGATGCATGCCCAGTACCCAGAGTTGTTCTGATTTTTTCTCTTGTGTTTTTCTTTGTGCCTTGATTATGATGTAATGTATGATATCAGTTGCTGTAAGATGAGATTTTCCATATTCTATGAATATGTGTGAGAATTCCTAAATATGGGGATGGGAGGACATGATACCAAAGGAAAAGGTATTAATGTGGATGTGATTAAACCTATATGGGCGAGTCAGTGCCTCCCAAAGTAGATAATATCTTGACATGGAGGAAGGAGCTCCCTAATCCTTGTGTTTGGATGGTGTGACCTTGGTGTTTGTGTGGTTTTTTGGGGGAAGTGGGGACTTATTGTTTCTACAGTTTTTCAAGAGATAAATTTCAAGAAGGATTTCTTGGATTTCAGGGTTTTCACTTCATCTTTTGAACAACCCAAGGTGGTTCATCCTTGAGAGGTATCTTACAGGGTGGTTATTCAGACCTCTCTTTTCCTGGGTTTGGTTTTAAATTCTTGTGGAGGAAAATAGTTTGAGAGGTATTTGATGTAATGGACCAGATTTTCCTAGGCCATTCATTTTTTAAAATCTAGTGTTTAGGGTGTTCTGGGGGTTGTTCGTGGCTCATTTTGAGAGTTTTCCAAAATCTAGTTTTGAACTATTAGTGTGTTGGCATCGATGAGTCAGTACGTCGACATCGATGAGTCAGGGGTGTGAAAATCAGTGAGTTAGGGTCATCTGTATTGGTGAGTCAAGGACGTCAGCATCAGTGAGTCAGGGGAATCAATATCTGTGAGTCAGGGGCATCAGCATCAGTGAGTCAGGGGCCTCAGCATCGGTGATTCAGGGGTGTTGGCATTGATGACTGGGCATCGGTGCCAGGGAATCAGTGTCAGGGCATCAGTGAGTTAGGGAATTAATGAGTCATGGCATCAGTAAGTTATTATTTTAGTAACTCAACACCATTATCTTAGCTTCGATAGGTCACGTCGCTAGCTCATCTGTCGGTGGCTCAGTTTTAGTAACTCACCCATTGGTGACTCATTTCCAGTTTTTCACAGTTTTCCAATTTCACCCCTCTTACATCTTATTTGATGTAAACTCAGTTTAAAGTCTTTTTTAGACATTTTAAGTGAATTTAAATGGATATTAATTATATATTTAATATTCTAACATTCCATGGGATTTGAGATACTCAAATCACATAATATTGAACATGATCCCATGATTAATGGATTTCTAAACCACTCTTCCTTTAAAATAGGATATGGATCTTCAAAGCTAGGATCTTCCCTTACCAGTGTGTTTTCTATTCCTTATTGGTGTGCCTAAAGTGTTACTCTCTATTTGAGTCCGGATCCTATGCTAGAGTCCTCTCCTGCTCTGTTTTATTAGGATTTTTTATTTCTCACACGATCCCATATTCTTGGCACAAAGTAGAGCTTTGGTCTCTTGTTGTTCGAAGTAGGGATTCTTCTACCTCTCTTCTATTTGTGTATCATGTGGGGTGGGTGTACTAACGATTCATTATGAATAAAGGATGAATCATTTTTGTTAAAAATTAATAAAAAATGGAATGAAGTATGATCAAAAGATAATGGGGTCAATGAAATAATGGGATGAGAGTGGTTTGATGTTGATTGCATGTTTTATTCGTTATCCTTGTTGATGGTGTGACCTGTTGTGGATGTAATGCCTTCTGAAAATCATGGTCATTGGTGGTATTTTTATGTGCATGGCTGACACTTTATAACTACAATTATTTCCTCATAAAAAAATGGTGTAAATACTAATCTGGCTAATCACGTATACTCGATTAAATGAAATGGATGCCCTAGGTTGAAAACCCTTGTCTGATCACCCAGTTATAGAACAATTTTTACCAAATATATATATATATATATATATATCTTGTAGATAAATTTGGCTGAGTGTTGTGTTCTGTTGGGGTTTTTGTGTGATTTTTGTTGTGATGCTTTTGGGATCAGGGTTATGGGTACATGGGTGGGAAGGGGAGTTGGTTCTACGAGAAGGGAGTGGTATGAGTCTGAAGTAGGGATGTGGTTTAACAATAGTTGGTGTGAGATTTATGCGTGTGGGGTGGTATGGGTGGTGTGTTTGTTTCCCAGTTTGAGTGACTAATTGATTTTTGAATGGATGGAATTGTAGGTAGCGGAACTACCTTTGTTTGTGTTGTGGCCATCAAAAAATGTTGGGAAATGGGACTGCGGTGTGGTTATGAACTTGTTATGAAATGGGACTATATAAAGGACATGTTTGGGTAGTGGGGATGCAAGAATAGGTTGTGAGAGAAGGATTTCACCGTATAACTTTGAATAATGATAGTTGGAAATACCGAAGAATGGAGTGGGTTAGTTGTTGTGTGTTTGGTTATTAGGTTCTCTGCCTTCTGGACGGTTGTAGATGTTGTGCTTGGTAGTTTCACTGGGTAGTGCTGGAATAAACTAAGGTTAACCCCTTAATTAATAAATGGAATGTGGTCAAACAAAAAGGGGGCTGGATTATGTTTTGGCAGTGGATTTTTGTGTGATTATGGATATAGGGGGAGCTGTAAAGGTGGTTCAAGTGGTCTGGTTGTGGTTTTGGAACCCAAAGGCTGAGTTGAGTTTTTTATTAACTATATATTTAAATTTTAGTTCCTTGTTATTTCTATACACAACCCACTCTTGTTGAAAAACATGTGCCAAAAACCCCCATTTCGTGGGGGAGGGTGTCATTCCCAACATCCTAGTGGGAGGAAGGATGGATGGTTACTGGCATTCTTCCTAGCACCATCTTTCAGATTCTTACTGCTCGAGCATACCTAGGAAGGCTGTAATGGCTTGAGGCTTACCATAGTCCAAGATACATTGGGTGAGTTTGTTGTAGATGAGGGGCCTTAGTGTTTTCGGGCTATGATTGTTTTCCCAAGTGTCTTTGGGATGAGGCCTAGGTGTCTTCGGGTGAGGGGTGTGGTTGTTGTGGCGCATGTGTCTATGGGAGAGATGTGTGGTATGGTTGAGGCTAAGGTGTGTGTGGGTGGGTTTTGGCAGTGGGACTTTATTTTGGAAGAGTGGTAGCATCAAGAATTTAGCCATTAGTAATAGTAGTTAACAAGTGGGAAAGTGGTGCAGGGTACCCAAATTTTTATGTGATTATACTACTACATTACTTGACTTACGTTATTTGGTGAGTGTGCCTTGGTGATGGTGGGATGGTTAGCACTCCTTGGTAGGTGTTTTGAGGTTATACTATTTTCTCACAGATTCATTAGTATGTTCCCCCACTAGTGCACATGTGGATTTAGTTTTTCTACTGGGTATACTTGTATACCCACCCTACGTCTGCAAAACTATTTTCTAGTTTCTAGGATAACTTTTAGGACTATAGTGGACTTTACTAGATCATGCATTGGGATAGTTGCTATGTTTCAGCTTAGTCTCTTTTCTTTTGGTACTAAATTTTGGAGTTTTTTTTGTACTTTGTATTATCTTTTCTTTTGAACATGCATGTGGGAAAGGATTTTGGCCTTACTTTTGCCTTTAGTATTTGGAGTTTCTTGGGATTTACCATCTTATCTCATGATCTTGTTTCGTAAAAAGGGTAATGACTTCCATTTTGTGTTGATTCTATACCCTTGGTTCTAATTGCTACTCTAGGGCCAATTGAAGGTGGGACTATGGGGTCATTATCTCTCCTTCATGTTGATTAAGAAAGCACATGACACTTAGTTGTCCCTTCCCTGATCCTGAGGAAGGTGGGTCATGACATTCACATTTACTCTCCCTGAATGAAGGCATTTTTTAATTTTCATATTCTAACAGATAAGGTGAAAAATAAATGCAATGATGTCCAAATTTCCATCATCACCATCAATTTCCAAAAAATATTCTTCTTTTAATTGTAGTACCAATCTGACTAGTCTTAGTGCCTTGTTATTTATAGATTTTCCTTCCATTCTTTGGAGCATAATTATGGGAGTTATGTATCTTGGTATTTCTAGTATATACACTTGGTGTTTTTTGGATGTATTATAAATTTTATTAACCCATATTTTCCAAGCTTTTTGCTTTGAACATGCACTAGCAGATGAAACTGCATTAGTGGAAATAGAATTAACTCAGTTATGAGTTACCTTCATTCATGAACTTGTATGATGTTGATTAAGAGATGGTCTTGAGTCATCATTTACACCAATACGAGTATCTTGATAAACATGAGCCTCATCAACATTTTTTGTAGCAATAACCCTTATTGGAGCTGGACTCTCTTCATTGATTGGGTGGAAGAATTCATCTTCTAAGTAACTTGGGAAGTTCTAGCATGTGTCTCCATTAAATTTCTCAATTCAAGATCAAGTTCTAGAAACCTCATACTTAAGGAACACTTCTCTTTTTGAGATGATGTTTTCCTTCCTTCCCATTTAATTTTCATTGTTTTAATCATATATTCATGTTGTTTTCTACCTTCAATCAATGATTTTTAATGGCCTTTAATTTTTATGACTTTAACATTCAATTTAGAGTCCTTGACACTATAGGTAGCTTTATGTGATTCTTCTATAACATGGATCTTATATATATTTTTGTATTACATCTTGGTCTTTTCATCCACTAACTTATCAAGCTCTTTGATCTTACATGTTTTGAATTCAAGTTGAGCATCTCAAACATTCATGGAAACATTGAACAATGTTTAAAGTTCCTGGATTGATTCTCCAAAAACGTGTTTTCTCACAGTTCTTTCATAAGAATTCTATTGAAATTCTTCTTCAATTATAGAAACATTTTTTTAAAATGTCATATATTCTTCCTTTTCTTCAATGAGGTCTATGAGAATATTTCACCTTTTGAATTTATTTTCAACTGCATTCTCCTGTTTATTGATTTTTCTTCAATTAGTGTTCTTTCATCAAAAATATCTTTTAAAGAACAAGGTATTTATAAAATAAATTCCTCTGGAACATTCTTTACATATCTTCCAAATTGAGGGCAGAATCCTTCAACAATTTTTATAGTGAATTTTCTCATACTCTCCATAGTTTGAGCTAGTTTCTTTACAAGAATCATTTTCAACTGATTTGCAAGAGAACATTGATCCTTATCCTTTTTTTTGAGTTTTTTATTAATCTATTTTCTCTCATCTTATTCTTATTTTTCAGAGTCTTGGATGATACATTTATATTTTCTCCAATTGGAGTGGAGATTTAATTTTCCACCTGAGGTGATTTAGAATCATCTTGAAATTTCCATTTCATACAAACCTTCTAAAAATAACTAGGAATAGAAATATGATCCAATCAGAGGTAGAACTACCCTTTGATACTACTTGTAGAGGCCATATTGATAATGTAGATATGTTGGGGGGTGAATGAGTGTACCCAAATTTTTACCGTATTTTACTTTCTCTAAATTAACCCGTATAGTTTTGGTCTCTTCCCCTGTTAAGAGGAATGAAAATATTATGTGGTATTAACAATTACATAGACATGATATGAAGATAATAAAAGACACAACATCATATAAGGATTTTTAAAAGGTTTGGTACTAGGACCTACTACTTTCTGTGATGAACATATGGTTGTTTCATAGAATATCTTCTCACTATAAATTTTTTAGTGATTAAAAACGCCAAGAATTAGATCACAATTTTTATGCAGGAACTGATCAATATTCCTGAGTGTGTGGTGTTATTTATACAGGTACCAATAGTCTTGAATAAAAGTTTTTATACTATTACGACTAGTTATTCTATTATATTCAATGAAAACACTGAACAAGAATCTCTATTGCGCTAGATGACTTTGCATCAACTGGATAAAATTATTCCTCTACTGGTGGTCTTCAAATGCTATTGAATCAACAAGATAATATGAACGTTGGCCTTATACTCATTAATTAGTGGAAGATGAAGATTCCAATTCAACTATCTTCATTGTCAGAATATAAAACAGATGAATATATCAATGTACTATAAGTTGAATTCTTCCTCACGATATCAAATTCTCATGAAGATACTCCTTCATTGATAAAGATCCTAATGTCAATTCACTTAATGCATGTGTTTCATGAAATTCGAAACATTAACACAATTATCTATGTGTTGTGTTGTTTTATGTCTTCTTTATGGATTTTTTTCAGGTATATCAATTAAACATAGTTTTTACATAATCATGGAAGAATGCATCCATCATTATTTATTCTTTGAATAAATCAAATTCTTTTTTTACTTCTTACTTTTTTCATGGATGCACAAAAACTTCCTATTTATGTGACATTCATGTGTTTCATGAAAATACATGACACAATTTATAAGTGTTCAAACACTATCCACTTCTTCTTTGAACATACAATGAAAAGTGCACACACTATATTTTGTATGCTAATTGAAATGAGTGTAGGATATCTTGCCTCATGTTCATTACACCTTACCATAAGCCCACTATCTTCACAATGCATTGCGTCCTTTTCATAAATCAAAATGTGTGATAATGCTTCTACTTCATGAACACAGTTTAAGAATACACTATCTCAAGGATTCTCAAACAAAAAAAGTGAACCAAGAACCATTCATTAATCTCAGTTAATCGAAAAACAAGCTGAGTTTTCAGTGCACAAGTTGAAACACGCTTGGGTTTTATCAACGCTAATTAGAAAGTACTAATAAAAGGGAGAATTTTATCTGTGCTAGAAAAAAGCACTGATAAATCTACCCTTTATCATCGCTAACAAAAAGAGCTGATAAAAAGGAGACTTTACAGCGCTATTAATAGGGATGATAAAAGTTTTTAATAGAAAACATTATTAATTTATATAATTTTTTAAATTATATTAAAAAATAATGTTTATATGTATACATAAATAAAAAATGAATTTTTATTATGTTTATGTTTTATTTATGTTTAATATTTTTATTAGTTTTAGTAATATCTTTATTATATATTTATTATACTATATGTTTACGATATTATATATAAATACTTTTTAATATATATATATATAAAAATACTTATTAAATATATAAATATTTAAATAAATTTATGTTTCCAAATGAATATGCCAATTGATACATATATTTATATTCTCATGAATATATGTTCATTGTTTACCCTGATGTTGGTCATATATACTATAGTACTATATATACTTTCTGTATTCATTCATTTCCTATATATATGAAGCTTTATATTCGCATAAATACTTAAAATCATGATAAATATATTTAAATAAACAATAAATGTATTAATTATATTTAAAAATATAAATATTTAGTTATATATAATTATATAATTTTTAAATATATTATATATAATAATAATTATATAAAACTAATTAAATATAAATATGTCTAAATAATTATAAATTTACAAAATATTTTTTTAAATGATAAATATATATTTATGAATACCTTTTAAGTATATTTATTTGTAAATATATATCTTTAATTAACATACACACACACACAAACACACACACGCATACACATATATATTTAAATACTTATGAAATTAAATTAAAATTAATATATCAATTTATATTTATATAAATTCAATTTTAATTTTAATTATAAAATTATATATATATTTCGTTATAATTTATACACAAACACAAACACACACATATATATATATATAATTATAATTTAAATTATTAAATTAAAATAATTAAAATAATTATATATACTTATAAAATTAAAAATTTAATAAATATATTGGTTATAATTTTATAATTTTGAAAAAATGATATGTTTTATCAGCACTAATTCAAAAGCACTGATACAAAAAACATTTATCAACACTTTTTTAGCGCTGATAAAGATGGGCCTTTATCAGTGCTAAAAAAGCACTGATAAAGTCATGTTTTATCAGCTCTTTCAATTGTAGCTCTGATAAAACATACTTTTATCATCACTTTTTATCTAGTATTGATAAAATTGTTGTCCCATTTTATAAATAAACCCTAACTTTCTCCTCCTTCCTCACAACCCTCAAGATCTCGTAGAAGCCGCTCCTTTCCACCACCGCCACTTCCTCTCCTCCCTCCCTCCTCCTCCTCAGCTACTGACTCCTCCGCTGCCACGAAGTGAGCTTCACCGCACGGCTGTCCTCTACCGCACCTTTCCTCCACTAGTGGATCTCTTCCGTCACGCCTCTCCATTCACTACATCTCTCCTCCGCCATTGCCTATCATTCACCCTGCCTCTCCTATGCCACATCTCTCTTACACAGGGAACACACCTCCATCGTGTGTTGAACCAAAAATCTGCAGTTATTTTTCTCCTCTTTCTCATTGGGTTCACTTATTACAGTTTGTTATTTATGGTGATGCTATGAATTGTACGAGATAAACGCCTTACTGAAAATTGTGGTCGTTGGTGGTCCATGTTTGCACACTAGTTATATTTGGTAAAATTTAATTTTCTTATACGAGATTTTGAATTGGTTGATTTAAAAATATTCAATGTAATTTGGGTTTTCGTTATTGTTATTTGAAAAAAAATCAAAATGGTTTTACATAAATTCAAAAATAAAATTTTTACCATCAACTGCTATTTTTTATTACTCTTAGGTATTTTTCATGATTATATTATTAAATATTTATTTGAAAATTAAATTTATTCAAAGTGTTTCCACTTATTTTATAGAAATAATTATGTATTTTTTATTTTTCTATTACAAAAAAATTATTTTTAAAAGTAAAAGTCTTGAAAGTATTTCAACTTCATTTACTAAAAAAGTTATACATTTCTCAAGTTTCCATTATCAATGAATGTATTTAGCAATTGACCTCCATGATCCCGCTCCAAAGCTTGTTTGAGAAGCTAAAACACCATCTAGGACTCTTTCCTCATCTAAAAAATCTACTTAATATGTCCCAAATATAACACCCCAAACTAAATCACCATGACTGAGCCAAAGTGTCACATGACCTCATGTATGCTTCCTTTTACAAAAAATGTTTCGAACTGGTGGTGAGGGAATAAGTGGCATTGTAGGTATACTATCCCATTGGTAAATAATAATAATTATAGTAAATAATAGTATAAATAATAATCAAAGTAAAAAAATTAGAACTTAAAAGGAAAAATAAGATCATATAACAAAAACGTCAACCCATACAATAAAAATATGACATACAATATCCTATGCAACAAGTCAAGAGGTCCCAATATGTGGTAGAAATATAAAAAATGAACAAGGGAAAATAAATAAATAAAGAGGAATCTCTACAAGTATCCATGAGTCTATCCTGATATCACCTCAATTGACCTACTCCTCTGGTATAATTTCCCTAAGCAGGGCCACGACCCTCATATGAAATCCAGGTTAAAGATGTCTACGTATGCATCGACATGCCCGTGTAGGGTGCGAGTATAAAACTTAGTCGGAAACCATTTATTTTTTATTAACATAAGTAAATTAGTTATATATATGTGTATATGATGATAAAAATTTAAATTCACAAGTAAAAAAATATTATGATGGGTCATCGTTCACTAATCGGGCTTCCACGAACCCCAACCCTACAAGCTCCGACTCCATATCAGAAGAAAACCTATATCTGGTTGCTATGAATCTCATAATAGTCTATATGGATAATTTAAGTCTCATAATAGGTCTTAATTATATCATGACTTAGGTTAATCCATAAGTCTATCATGCCTCACCAATTATCATAAGTCTAACCATAAAGCCATAATGCCCCACCAACTATCTCAGGTCAAGTCACAAGTCTATCATGCCTTGCTTCTAATATCAGGTTAAGACACAAGACTATCATGTAACAATATTTTTCATTCAATACCCCACCATAATCATCATGCATCATGTTGCACATTCTGCCCCTCTAAGGGATTAACCAAGCCACGAAGGGTCTATATGTCACCATGATACCAGATAACATAAGTTTATATCTATACACATATACACAAATAAAATCCATAAAAAGGAAATTATTGAGATATACATATTAATAAACATGTCAAATTAAGAGAGGTATCATGGGTCACACACACAAACAAAATAATGCCTTATTAAGAGAGGTCCCTTAGGACACACACACACACACACAAGAATGTCATACCAAGAAAAGTGTTATGGTAACAAACACAAACAGACAAGAATTTTTTATCATAAAATTATATATAATTTCAATAACATTCTAAGGAACTTACTACTTTAAGAGTATCAAATGCTAAAATCATGGTTCTCCAACTAAAAAAAGCTCAGACACCAAAGATCTATATAACCAACGCCAAATCACCACATAAGGATTAAAGAGTGAAGATACAAGAAGAAGAACATATCAAGGGATAAGATTGGTTTATAATTACCCCCAAAAGATCCAAAATAATGACCATATCTAGATAAATCAGATACAAATCTAGACAATATGTATTTCTACCTTCCTTTTCTTCAAATATATAAGGAATCACATTAGATCATGTCGTAATTACTAAATCTAACCATAACAGTCAGGATCTTGGGTATTACCTAAGTAGAAGAGAGAAGCTCTTATATAAAAAAATAATAGAGGGGCAAGCAATCAATTACCTTAAAATCCATAGGGATGATGTCTATAGATATAATATAAATGCTCCATAGAGGTAAGTAATTAACCAAGACCAACCACTAGAGTCCCTGAGCTTGAGATACCTCAGTATAGAAGGAAGAATGAGGGGGTTTAGGGAGGTTTTGAGTTAAAAATCCAATTTTTGGATTAATTAATCCCACATGGATGGTTTGGTCTCACAGTTTATCAAACTATGTTCCAACCATGGAAGGATCATTGCCTCTTTAGGGTAAACTCATGGTTTAGCTACATGGTTTGGTTAACCATGTGCAAATCATGATTTTGTTTCTATTTCATGTTACATGGTTACCTAGGGTATGTTACGTGGTTAGATCTAACTATGTTCCAATCATGTTCCACCCTCTACTCATCTCTAATAGGCTAAATAATTTCCTAGTTAAAATCAAATGGTTTGCCTTATCCATAATCCCCCTTAAAGGCTTTTAAAACCCTCAAAAAACACTGAGAAAATACCCAAGACTTCACCCAAACAAGTAATAACTAAAATCACTTAAAATAAAAGCTGAAAATAAGGAATAAAAAACCTAGAATGTCTGATTCCATTAAAATCTCCCCTATGAGGGCTTATCATCCCTAAGAAGTGTCTATAGAGTTCCTGCTCGACCATATTAGGCCACTGAGCCTGAACATCTGACTCCCGATTCCAATATTCTTCTTGAATACACCCACGATTCAAAAAACTCAAATGTTAGGCATCATATTCCTTCTCAATACCTTTTAAATCCAATCAATAATTCATAGTTTATGTTTCTCAAACGATGAATTTACCTTTAAATGAAATTATTCATTATCAATAACATATGAAGGATCCAACTCTTACTTTCTAAGTAGAGATACGTAGAACACATCATGCACACCTCGATGTCATGGAAGAGGATCCAATTGAAAATAAACCATCCTAATCTATTCCACTATCTCGAATGGTCCCACAAACCACAATGCCAACTTCCCCTACCTCTATAATCACTGATTCCCCAACCAAGTTGATACCTACTAGAAAGATTAATCCTACTTGGAGAACTCTAAAGGTATCTATCATTGGTCTATATAAGAACGCTGTTTAATATAAATGGTAATGGGCCACTGTATGATTAATTACACCCACTCTGAGGTTTCCTACTCGAAACTCAACTTGATAACTACTAACTCAATGGATTCTCTACTAACAACTCACACATCGGGTCCCTCTCATGCTCACGAGCATTAATATAAAGTTTTCTTACATTACCAAGTGTAGATGTCTAAATAAAAATTCATTATTATTTGTCACATGATTCAAACCATGAACTAAGTGACAATCCATAATATCTCCCATCATCAAGTTCCTCTAACAACCCAAGCCCTGCTCTATAGGTTGAAATCATTGATTCATTCTTGATCTCATATAATCGATACCCTTAAATGAGTATCTATCATCTAATAGTACAACTCCACCACTTATGCGCACACACAAAACCAGCCACCTCTACATATGAGTTATGTTCACCTATACACCACTACCAATATTCACTAAGAAATTCCATCACTACAAAAACATAAGCATGAACATATTTCATTGTTAGCTGAATATCGACACTCAAAATCATTGCCAACAACTTCCATACATTCTCACATCACTAAACCCAATGGAATAAATCAAGGACCCATCCACTTACCCATACATGACTCTTACACTTTGAATCTCTACATCCTCACATGGGATTGTCAGTAACCAAAAATTTTATAGGATTTTTTTGAACCATAATTAATCATTACTGAAATTAAAATCTATCATGATGAGATAACACCCAAAATGACTTGGATTTCATCACCACACTACTCATCCCATGATAGGTCATATATTGTTCCCCAAAAAAACCGATTGTCTCACACACCTACCACACCATGACCTAGGGGTCTATAATTTACCACATTATACATTCCTTTACCCATGAATACATTATGTATTTTTCAAGTTTGAATTATTAAGGATTCTATTAAAATTAATCATTTTTAAAGTATTTTTACTTATAATTTTTGAAACCATTGTATCTATTTAATAAATTTTTATTAGGAACTATTTATAATAATGTTTTCAATAGTGATATATTTCCATTCAAAAAAAATATATATAATTTTCACTTCAATGTTTTAAAATGTTTTCGGGAAAAGTTTTGTATTTTCACTTATATTTATCATCTTAGGATTGTTTTACATGTATTGAAATTTTAGTCACACTTTATATATTATTATGATATTATTTATTTTGGAAAATGAGAATTATAATATTCTATGATTTCTTAAGTTCTTGTTATGTGTTTTTTTGAATTATTTAAGAAAATAATTAATTTTTCATTTCAATCGTTCTTCCCACTATTTCTTCTTTATCTCCCCCATACCTCTTCTCTTATCTATTTCCAATAGTTTTCCCCTTCTCCCAGAAACTGAAATTATTTTTTCATGAGGATTTAGGGATTTAGGTTTTTTAAGTGTTTTCCATGGACGGTGACATGTTATGTATTGGTTACCATTTAGTTTGAAGTAGGAGTTTCTTTTCTCTTCCTTTATTTTATAATTTATGGAATGTGTATACTTTATATATTTATTTTCAATTAAAGTATAGTAATGTATGGGTTCTTGGGTGAAATTATAAATTTATTTCATAAATTATAGGCTTGGCATAAGGGTTTTTTCATAATAATTTCATGTACTATTTTTAAATTATATTAATTCACATGAAAAACATATTTTAAAAGGTTCATAGGGACAATTAAATGTTTTTATATTAAATTTTGTCTTATTTATTTTTTGGTTTTTCAAAGGAATT
Source organism: Viscum album (assembly GCA_963277665.1). Classification (NCBI taxonomy): domain Eukaryota; kingdom Viridiplantae; phylum Streptophyta; class Magnoliopsida; order Santalales; family Viscaceae; genus Viscum; species Viscum album. Next base: position 356,444,116 of record OY728132.1, on the reverse strand, counting down.
TTCCATGTGCTTGGATAATGTTTTGGAAAGAAAATGGATTTTTTTAAAGTGGTTCTAAAATCATTGAAATGACGAGGCTTTAAAGAAGGGGTGTGAGACTTTACATACTAAGTTGGTTTTCATGTGAAGACCCATTTTTCACTTTAAAAAGTAAATGGTTTATTTCTCATGTGACCCTTAATTATTTCCCCTATACTTGTTTCACCAGTTATGGGTTATTTATTATTTATACGATGGATGTATGATGTGAAAAGTGCATGTTATATGTGATGGTGTTGGTCCATGTTGTTATAGTGCCATTTTGAATCATCACACACTAGTACCTAGGGTATATCCCATAATATTTTTTTCCTTGATCGGGTGTTCTACATAGAAGATTAAATTATTATATTGATTAAATCCCCCTTATTCTTGTTTTATTAGTGTAACTATTAATATTTGTTTTCTTTAATATCATATTGTTACTTGATCACATGGTTCCATTTTTTTGTTGTAAATTTATTTTCTCTAATTCATATGGGTCTTCATGAGATAATGAATGCTTGATTTTCAACCGGAAAACAAATTTATGTATTATGATATGGGTAGTAATTATATTTCCCACAAATTAATTGGGAAAAAGATTATATATCATGATATATAAATGTTATTTAAATAGGTTAGTAAGTATATAGGTTCAAAAAGGGTGAGTGTGATTTCGTTAATCTCTACTCATAATAATACATGTGAATAAGTTAGCAAGTTTCTAAGTTAATGGGTGAGTGTTATGGTGTTAATATCTAATCATAAATTTAAATGTGAATATGGTTTTTAGTAGCCAGTGGGGGGTCAGAACAATGGAAAAGTAGTTCAACCACCAGTGATGGGTTGGCCAATCCACAAGGTTGATGGGAGGAACACTGAAAACTAGTTATCAGAGCTATATAGGGGGTGTCATGAGACAGATAATGTGTGAAAACATAAATGATTTGCATTAGATAGAAAGAGGTAAGTGACAATGGCATCTAGAGATTTTGTTAGATGATCACTTTTACAATGATTCAAGTGCTTTGAAATGTTTCTCATAAAATTATTTGTGTTCAACATACCCTTCTTTTGTTTTAAATTCATTTAAAATTGTTTAAAAAAATAATTGGGGTTTTGATAAAGGATATTTGGAACTAATTGGTTTATTTTAAAAAGGGTTTGTTATTTTAAAGAGAATTATGTGTAAATGTTTTGTTTATTAATGGGATTTAAACTATGATTTTATAAATAGTTTTCAAATGATATTTAAAGTTTATAACTTTTTTAGCCTTGGTTAATTTTTATATAAAAGTTTTGTGTATTTATTTTGTTTAATATTAATATGACCTAATCAAATAGGATGGATATGAAAAAAGAATGTATTGATTCCAGTCATCTAACAAAAGAGTATAAAGATGGAGTGAAAGAGTTCACCATGTTTTCAAAAGATCATGCATATGATCCTTCTTAAATCCTTTGTCTAAACACATGATCAGTCACGGAATAGATCAAAGTTATAAATGTTGGAATAAACATGGGGAAAAAGAGAATGTACCAAGTGACTGAAACAACACTGCGTTTTATGGATCATTTAATTCGATTACAAGTGTGGACAATAAAGAAGACCATATCGAGGATGTGATTACAGATGTTCATGATGATGAAGAACATATTAAGGAAATAAAAAGGATAGTTAAAGATAAAATTTGTGATTTCCCAAAATTGTTTGAGCAGTTAAAGAGTTGTGAAGAGACACCATTGTATGCTGGTTTCACTAAATATATAGCATTTCCAGACATAATGAAGCTATATAATTTGAAAGTAGGAAATAGATGGAGTGATACTAGTTTTATAGAGTTACTTTCTCTCTTTAATGACATGATCCCAAAAGATAAGGAGCTCTTGATCCAAAAATACAATGCCAAACTAATGCTATGCTCGATGGGTATGATCTTTGAAAGAAGAAACGCTTACCTGAATGACTTTATTCTATTTTGTAAGGACCAAAAATCACATAGAGAATTCCAAAAGTGTGGTGATTCTCGATACAAGAAAGATGAATCCGGTCTTATAAAAGTTGAATGGAAATTTCCAATCACTCTAATGTTTAGGAACCTATATGGAAGTGGGTATATTGTAGGGAAAATGATGTGGCACATAGAAAGAATAAATAAATATGGAAAACTATATCACCCGGCAGACTCTCTTCAGTGGAAGATAATTGATCACTAGTATCCTTACTTTCGAAATGAGCTGAGAAGCCTTCCTCTTATGTTATCTACATATAGAGTGAATCCTTTTGGTTTTCAAAGCAACACTCATAGTGCATGGTAGATTATGTTGGTAAATTATAACTCTCCACCATGATTATGCATGAAATGAAAACACATCATGTTATCTATGATTATACGAGGGACAAAACAACTGGGTGATGATATTGATGTTTATTTGGATCCATTGATCAAGGATTTAAAATTATTGTGGGATTCAGGTGTTACAATGTATGATGATTACACAAATAAAGATTTCATGTTGAGATCCATGTTGTATGGGATGATAAATTACTTTACTGCTTATAGAAATTTTTCAGGATATAGCATTAAAGGAACTCTTGGGTGTCCCATCTATGAACAAGGTACACAATCAATCAGGTTGAAACATTCATTAAAAACTGTGTTTCTAAGACATCGAAAATTTCTACCCTAATGACACAAGTACCAATATTTGAAGATATCATTTGATGTATGTTCATAAGAATGTGAACCACCATCTCCACTAATAGGTGATAAATTGTTTGAGAAAGTTAGATATGTGGAAACTACTTTTTTTAAACCAGTTTCAAAAAACCTTATGAAAACCAGTTGGAAAAATAAATCAGTTTTATTGAATTACCATACTGGAATTGTCTGTACGTCAAAAATTTTCTTAATGTTATGCATGTTGAAAAAAATGTATGTGATAGTGTCATCGACACATTGTTTAATGTACCCAATAAAACAAAGGATGTAATTAAGGCTAGGTTGGACATGGTTGACATGGGAATACGAGAAGAGTTGGCACCAGTGAAGGGTGAAAAACAAACATTTCTTCGTCCTCCAGCATACACTCTTTCCAAGCAAGAGAGATATTGATTTTTAAACTTCCTGAATGATGTAAAGGTTAGATATGGGTATTCATCGAATATCAAGAACATTGTTTCAATGCATGATTTAAAGTTAAAAGGTCTGAAATCACATGACTTCCATGTTTTGATGAAAGATCTAATTACAACAGATTTACATTTCATTTTTCCAAGAATGTCTGTCATACATTAACGAAGACCTGTTTCTTCTTTAAAGCTATATGTATCAAAGTTATAGACCTGGCGAAATTGTCGACTATGGAAAGATAAATTTTCATCATATTATGTGAATTGGAAATGTTTTTCCCGCTGACATTCTTTGATAAGATGGTTTATTTGATAGTTCACTTGGTGAGAGAGATTCATATATGTGGTCCTGTGCACTATAGATGGATGTAACCCATTGAACAATATATGAATATTTTGAAAGGGCATGTCAAAAATTGAAGTCAGCAAGAGGGTTATATTGCAGAGTGATATATTTTTGAGGAAGCCATTGAATTCTATACCGAATACCTGTTTGGTGTGAAAATTATTGGTCTAATAAAATCACATCACACTAGGAGACTTATGGGTGAAGGATTTCTAGAAAGAAGGTTATCACAATCAATATTACAGATCAGGAATAGTCCCACCTTTACGTATTTCATAACTGTTTGGACATTGAACCATATGTTGAAACCCACAAAGAAATTATTAGGTATTCAAATACATAAAGGGATGAAAAATGGATATCAAATAAAAATAATCAAAAATATATAGGATGGATTTAGGACCACATTTATAAGGAGTAAAATGAAATATAGACTCAATTTCTGAACTACTTCGATGGCTAGATGAAGGAACAAGTGTGTATGTATTATCCTACAATGATTATGTAATTAAGGGTTATAAATTTTATTCTAATAAACATGATTAAGACTGTACCAGAAAAAATATTGGAGTTACACTTGTGGCTGAATAGATGCATGTTTCTAGTTATAAAGACATAAATCCAATTTTTGTGAATATGTCATATTTTTTCATCATCAGAAAAATATGGGAGTTGGATTATATGACACTCCAAGTGACAATTTTTCAATTCAAGTGGGTTGATAATAGAAGTGCTATTAAAATAGATGATTTGGTATTTTTGAAAGTTGATTTAAGTAAGTAAGGGTAAAAATAAGAATCTTTTATAAAGGAATCACAAGTAGTACAAGTATTTTATGTTCCAGATCTTGTAAACCAAAACAGGTCAATTGTTCTATTTTTGACAAAAACCACTGAAGAGTAAGATGAAAATTCAAATTAGGATAACCCTTTCATTGAGATTTCACAATAATTTCGCATTTTTCCCAGTGTAGATGGTATTTTTTATGTCATATAAGACCATAATTAAAGTATTTAGATAGTCCATAGAGGGGTTAAATCTCTTCAACCTTTTAAAAAAGAGATTTCAATAATTAGGTTATATATTTTTTCTAATATAAATCATGTTAATTTATGTTAATATCTATTCACTACTGATTTTATGTTATCTAAATTAAATATTAAACCACTTTTTCAGATAATGATTTCTTCACATGATGATGATCCCAATCCCCAGACACAATAGGTTTCTCAACCTGTTGCCTTATGTTAATATCTATTCGCTAATGATTTTATGTTATCTAAATTAAATCTTAAACCCCTTTTGTAGATAATGACTTCTGCACATGATGATGCTCCCAATCCCTAGGCACAACTAGTTTCTCAACCTACTGCTTCTCGCAGTGTAGAAGAACAACATATTTCTCAACCTGTTGCCATTCCCAGTGCTTAGGTACAACCACCATCTGCACATGATGATGCTAGCCCTCCAGTGCTGGAGGAACATATTGATGATGGTTGATCCATGGAAATTAACGGTTGTGAAACACCGACGACACAGAAAAAACATGAGAACCGTAATTTGACGGTATTATAAAAAATCATTAAGCCTAAAGAGAAAGGAATCAAATACGAGATTGGATGGAATAAGTGGGGCCAACATGTTAACCCCCAAAAAGAAATTTTCAGTAGTTACATTGAAATAGTCACTCAGCAATGCATGGAGATTGATGTAAATTCATGGAACCATGTTGTGGCTAAGATTAAGACACTGATGTGGGGAGATATTATGGTAACATCATGATTTCATTTTTTTAATTTAATAAAAATTAAATAATGAAACATTGACTTATACTTCACCATCTCTTATAGAGCACATTAATAGTATATGAATCACTGAAAGACTACGTTTTAATGGTTACTAGAAGGATTCATAAGGGTTTTCACACAATTTTAACAAAATATCATCTTGAAGATACTGAAGGTAAAATAAAACCACACCCACCTCTTATTTATGCACACTTGATAACCCAAGAAACGTGGGATGCATTTACTGGCCATCGTGTGAAATAGTATTTTTAGGTACACTGTGTATAGTAATATGTTTTTTTATGGTATCTGTATTCATCACTTTGATTGACAGTGTTTTATTTATGAAACAACAAATGAGTGATAAAAATACACAATTAAAATCATAACAAGCGTACCCCTACCATAAAGCAAGGATGTGGTACGAATCACTTGAAAAAAATTTGGTATGTATTTTAAATCTATTACAATACTTTTATGTGACATAAAACAACACAATAACTATGTTGTTTTGTTTATATGCATCTTTAAGAGTCTAAATCCATAACCACTTCCATCCCATGCCATGTTCTATGGAAGGAGGTGTGTGTAACTAATGATGGAATACTAATAGATGAAAACAAACAAAAGTGTGGGAAACATGTGTAAGTATGACATAATAAATTTTTTCTCTTAATCACTATTATATAACAATGATTACATATTTTTCTATATATTCTATCTGATATAGTCACAAGAATCAAAAACACCCACATCGGATGTAGACATACTTTCAATTGTGTTGAAGGAGTAAAAAAAGTATGGCCACGTCAGAGGTTCAGGTTTTGGGGTGATACCCCAAAGATATTTTGAGAAAAAAACAAGCGGAGGATCAAACAGAGGAAATGAAAAATATGATAGAAACATTATCTATGTTTCAAGAAGAATTAAAATACCAGGGAGAGATGATAGAATGTTTTATGAGGGGAGGAAAAGAGAAGAGACAACTCAAGAACAACCCGCACGTGAAGATACCACCCCACCCCACCAGTTTTGAGGCAAGACATTCCCCTAAAAACAATTCTTAACTAAGGCAGTCAATATTCTAATATTTTTTTTTCTGTGAAATGTGATTCAGATAGACCCTAGACACTGATACCTTTCCTGGATTGATATTCTACAGGGTTAAAATGACTATGATTTATATCTATCCACACACACTCATCGCATTGTAGTGAGGGATACAATGTTCAATATCCAGGACAACATGCTACACAACGGACCACTTCTGACAGGTCATGTCATATTGTCAATTACAATATTGTTAGAGATGAGCACTGAGCAACCTAGTCCAATTGATGATGTAGATATTCATACGGTCGAACAAGCACTTGAAACATTCATCGCATGGATGTCACATCTTGTAAAAAAACATGTAGATAATGAGGTATTCATTTCTAATTTAATTTTCAAGCTAAACCTTAAAAATTAAATGAAAAAGGTCTAAACCAGTTCATTTTATTAAATAAGGACAAAGGGAAGGGGTGAAATGAAGACTAATTCAAAACCATCTTAAGGATCAACCAACTAGTCAAAAAGATCTACCCAAATAACCTTAAACCCCATCATATATCGACATTTATTATCATTGAAGGATCATTTGGATACGAAGTTGAAAAATTGTGGTACTCACATAATTGATTTTGAAGCAAATATGTACCGATGGGAAGACCCATACTTCATTGGTGTTGAGAGTGAAACTGAAATCCTCAACTTTGAATGGTTAGGAGACTCAGTTGTAAATTTTTACATGAGGTATGTTTTCATGATTTGATTTTCCAAAAGATGACATACTATAATAATTATGACTAAATACCTTTCATATTTTTCACAAGCCTATATATGAAAAAAAATTGAACGGATTTTCTCATGAACAAAAATTTTGACTCATTAGTCCTCATGTCACCTCTACAACACTAACATATATAAGTTCTTAGAAAGAGGGTGAAATAGTGGAAGACCTGCTCAAGTCCTTTAATAAAACAATTATGGATGACAAACTCTTCCTAATACCAACGATGCAGGGGTAAAAAGTGTAAAATTTAATCATATCAAATATATTTTAATTTCATTCATTACTTATTACTTTTTTTATTTTTAGGTAGCATTGGATGCTCATTTTTGTCAATTTGAATACTCCAAAAATTTATTTCTTAGATTCAATGCATGGATATCCAAAAAACTGACTACAAATGATGATTTTTTTCAATTTGTAATAAAATACATCCAAAATTTTAAAACTAAACATCTAGTTATATAATTTATATTGTCTTTTAATGAGGATTTTGTTTTGATTGGGCAATGAGTGACTATCGTCTAAATCATGGAATGATGCTAGGGGAAATGGACAAGAAACACAATAATTAATACAAATGGATAAAAATCAGGGTATATATATTAATATTTCACTATCCAAACACATATAAAAAATATTACTTAATTTTCTCAATGTTTATGTAGTTCCCAAAACAAACAAACGATAATGATTGTGCTTATTATGTTTGTAAATTTATGAAATAGATCATATTCCATGAACCAAACAGTATCCCGGAAGAGGTATTTTCAAAGATAATTACTATTTCATTTAATATTCTTATTAATAATTTTCGTATTTATAGTTTTTCAGTACTAACATGAGTATAAAAAATAGTCATATTCACAAGACAATATAGATATGCATAGAAACGAATGGGTAGCATACCTGATGGAATAATATACAAAAATAGATTGAAGATAATAAACTTATCAAATAATTTTGACTTTAATAATCTTGGATTCCTTATATTTCTCTTTTTTTAATAGACCACAAAAGACAATGAGTATCCATAAGGGGTTTCTCCATCCCTTGAGTTTGTCGTGACTTATTGAGACATAATAGGCATAAGAGCTTACTCCACTCTTCTCGTTTTCAACAACATGATGTGTTTTTCTCTAAAAAACATTGATTCAATCTGCAACATTGTAAGTTACTTTCTTTAGCTGACCTAGTGAAGAACCAAATTTCATATATTCTTTAGGAGGCCCTGAATATATGATAGTTGGTTCTTCATTGGGCCGAATAAATCTATGCTACTGAAGGAGGATATTATTCCATTTCAACCATACAAGGATCAAAGGTTTTTCCATAATCCTCTTAAACTAGGTAGATTGACCATATTGAGTAGGTCATGTCTATTTTTATGTTTCCAAGGTAAGGGTGCATTGATTTTCAGGAAAACAAATGTACCAAAAATTTGTTCTGATATTTTAGGACAATTATCCATGAGTTATTTTTAACCAGTAGGAATCAACTGTACCTCAATCTGACGCACAATGTCACTGGTATGGCTCCAAATGTGTCTTTATTTAAAATTGACATTAATTCAAGTAAAAAAACACAACCGACACATTGAAAACCAAGGAAATTCATTACTATTGTTTTGATACTTTAAGAAAACGATATATCACTCATTTGTGATGTGTAGGAATCAACCTCACCTCAATCTAACACACAATGTCACCAGTAAGACTCCCTATGTGTCTTGTTATTTCAAATTTAAATTAATTCAAGTAAAAAAACACAACTGACATATTGAAAACCAAGAAAACGAATTTTTATTGTTTTGATACTTTAGGAAAATGATCCATGAGTTAGTTTTGATGTGTAGGAATCAACCCCACCTCAATTTGAAAAATAGTGTGACCGGTTTTACTACAAGTGTCTGCTATTAGTTTTAAGTAGAAATTTTAGTTCAAAGTGTGTCACTCACTAAAAACAAATAAAAAGAAATCCAATTTTCTTGCAAATTAAGGACATAAATTTTTTAGTCCTTTGTGATGTGTATGAATTAGTCTCATTTCAAACTGATGCACGATGCGACCGGTATGAATTAAATTATATGTTTCCAGTTTGAAAGGAAAATTTAGTAAAAAAACACAACTGATACTTAAAACTGAGGAAATGCATTCCAATGGTTTTGATACTTTAGAAAAATTATTTATCAGTAATTTTTGACATGTAGGAATCAACCTCACCTCAATACAAAACACATTGTGACAGGTAAAACTCTAAACGTGTCTTATTATTTAAAATTGACATTAATTCAAGTAAAAAAACACAACTAAAATACTGAAAACCAATAAAATGAATTCATATTGTTTTGATACTTTAGGAAAATAATAAATGAGTCATTTTTGACTTGTAGGAATCAACCCTTCATCAATCTGAAACATTGTGTGATCAGTATGACTAAAAGTGTCCGTTTCAAGTTTAAAATTGACATTTTAGTTAAAAACATGCAACTCACTGAAAAATAGGAAACACACTCTGATTTTCTTCCAAATTAAGGAAAATAATTCATAAGTACTTATGATGTGTATCAAATAGTATCATGTCAAACTGACACACTATGCGACTGGTATGACTCAAATTGCATGTTTTCGGTTTGAAATGACATTTTAGTAAAAAACACAATAACATACTAAAAACTAAGGAAATGCATTCCAATTGTTTTTATACTTTAGAAGAATTATCTATATGTCATTTGTGATGTGTAAGAATCTATCGCACCTCAATCTGACATTTTTTGTCACCAGTATGACTCTAAATGTGTCTTGTTATTTAAAATTGACATTAATTCAAGTAAAATAACACAACTGATATACTTAATACCAAGAAAACAAATTCAGATTATTTTGATATTTTAGGTCAATGATCCATGAGTTAGTTGTGATGTGTAAGAATCAACCCGACCTCAATATGACGAAAAATGTGACTGATATGAATAAAAGTCACTACTATCAGTTTAAAATTTACATTTCAACTCAAAATGTGTCACTCAATGAAAACAAAGAAAGCACACTCCAACAGTCTTTAAAATTAAGGAAATCAATTCTTAAGTTCTTTATTATGTGTATGAAGTAGTATCACATCAAAATGATGAATTATGTGATCGGTATGAATCAAATTTAATGTTTTTTATTTGAAATGACATTTTAGTAAAAAAACAAAACTGACATACTGAAAACTGAGGAAATTAATTCTGATTGTTTTTATACTTTGGTAAAATGATCCATCAATCATTTGTGAAATTTAGGAATAAACCCCGCCTCAATACGACTCATGGTGTGACCGGTATAATTCCAAATGAATCATTTTTATTAAAAATTGAAAATTTTAAGATATTCTTCTTATTAATGTTTAATTTATATATTTATAGTATTACTAAAATAATATTCTTTTTCTTATATAGGTGGAATATTTTTCTCAAATTGGGATTATTTTTTCGACGACTATGACCATCAGCGGACATTTTTTAGAGGGGGCCACATACATCAAAAGAGAAAACATTAATGTTTTTAATTGTTTGTTGGATATTTGTAAATTTATTATTATAAAACATTGTTGAAAATGTAAATAGAAGTGTTTTTTGGCATATACCATGAGTGGATATTTTTGAATTCATGATGTTAATTAAATGTATATAGCATTGTTTTCCAAAATTTTGTGATCACTGGTTGTTTTTTAATCATTTTAATCATGTATGTGGTTCTTTTGTAAATACTATGAGTGGTTATTTTTAGTAGGGTTTTACATGTTTGCGCTAGTTATTTTTTTCTGATTTGGTTATTTTGGTCTGCTATTTTGGTGCTCTTTATTTTTTTCAGGTTGCTGGGTGTGTTTTTATATAAACAATATGGCCAGACAGGGAGGCCTTTATTAGCGCTTCAATTAGTGCTGATAAAGGGGGCCTTTATTAGCACTTTTCTGAGAGCTGATAAATAACCCCCTTTACCAGTGCTATTTTAGCATTGATAAAGGGGACCCCCTTTAATAGAGGCTTGATTAACAACACTTTTTGAGTGCTGATAAAGGCCTTTTTTTAGATCTAATAAAATCTTGTTTTGTGGTAGTGACTCCTATGGCTTATACATGGGGTGCTCTATGCCACCTGCTAGCTGGAATGGGATTTTTCTTCATCGTGGTTTTCCCAAGGGTCCCATATGATCCTTATTTGAGTATCTAAGGCCGCACTATGTATAATATAAAACACCTTAAAAATCCATATTCTCTACCTTATAAAACATTCCAACCCAACAATAACCTCTTATCATATTAAAATTATCCCATAAAAAATACATATATATTTTACATTTCCTTTATATAATAACTTCTAAATTAAGATAAACATTTTCATTATCTTCAAACCATGTGATCTGTAAATTATTTTTTCATGTAAACCTCAATATCATCATGCAATATATATTTTTACTATCTTCACTCTATGTGATATGTAAATTATTTCGCATGGAAACATCAATATCATCATGCAATATATATTTTCCATATTATCTCCACTCCATGTGATCTGTAAATTACTTTTTCATGGAAAACTTTATATCATGAAATATATATTTTCATTATTTTCACTCCATGTGATATGTAAATTTTTTTCATGGAATGTGATTTGTCAATTATTTTTTATTAAAATATTATTTTAAAAATAAATCCATCCTGTAAATGAAAATATGCATGATATTAACCTATCAAATGTTAAAAAAATGCACACTCTCTTAGTAAAATAAGAACATGTCTTTTAAATTAAGAACAATTCAACAATTTTCAGAGTTGATAATATTTAGAATTACTCAATCCTGACATCCAATGCTTTGAATCCATAACAATTCTTCTAGAATTATAAACAATCTTGGAGAACTGTGTTTCCAATTAATAACCAATGATTATAAAAAAATTATCCATGCATCATCACCAAACTTATTGTATATTTCTCAAACTCCTCCCAATTTTCTCATTCCATGATTAATCACTAATCATAGAAAACTTCACCACACATTTTTTTTGATTCCTTCTTATATATTGACAATAAATACACCAATACACATCACCCATCCACATGGGATCTTCAGTGTGGATAAAAGATATTCTATTAGAAAGATAAATTATAGTATATAAATGATATTGGAGTTATTATGCTATGTCTTATGAATGATTCAATGGAAATTTATAAGAATAGAATAAATTAAAAGAGGTAGTTTGAGTATGCAACTTCTTGAATATCGTCTCTATGAAGAACCTCTTAAGGAACCCAAAATTGATCTTTTGGTAAGACCTGTAACACTAGGACATGGGAGAGAATCTTGTTAATGGAATTGGTTATAATTTTGGAAAGATACAAGGCTTAGAGGTTTTGAGGAGAAGGGGTGGTATTTATAATAGGAGGAGAGAAGTTTTTCTGAATATTATATTCATTAGTTTATTATTTTGGATTAATATTATCAATAGTATTGATTATTGTGACTATTTACAATAAATAATACATGTGATTTCAAAATAATGGGTGATTAAATAATTAATGACTCAATAATTTAAGTATTAATATTATAATGTTAAATATCAGAATTTAAAAAATTTACTATTTATGAAAAATTAATATATTTTTGAGAAATCAAGAAAATTAATCCTAACTATTTTGTACTTGTAGATTCCAAAAATTTAATCCTTTTTATGAATATAATTTTATTAATATGAGAAATTAAATTTTTATATAAAATCCTCATTTGTTGGAAAAAATCCAATTTTAATATTATGATGGATTTTTTAAACCTTTGAAAATTTAATTATGGTCTCATAAAATTATCTTATCATTATAATAAAACATAATACTAATTTATAAATCAATTTTATGAAAATCAATTTCTTTTAAACAATTATATTTATTATTAAAATGAAAATAAAATATATAACGACCTATTCCATCCCTTCCCTTTACCTTTTCAATTTTGGGCTTTGAAGGTGTTTTATAGGAGGCTTCAAGAGGTTCTATAGTGGTTGGAGGTGCAGAATAGATTCAAGGGGAAATTCACATTGTGAAATTGGTACATGACATGAATTGGTGGTTTATTTCTTGTGTAGTCGGTTAGTTACACAACTTATATACAGACGAGGGAGAAAACCATGAAATGGATTCATGTCATGAATTTAATGAACAATGGGTAATTAAATAAATGTCTACACAACCTGAATTTTGGTAGAATTTGTTTTTAAGAATTCCCAAGTAATTCACTTTGGGAATTAGTATCCGGATGTGAAATAGGTTGGATTCAAGGTTTTAAATTTATTTTTTTGGCCGAACCCCTCTTCATTCATCCACATTTATTCCTCTAATTTTTTAAAGAGTACTATTAATTTTTTAGGTATCTTCCATCCCTCCTTCCCTCCCCTTGAACGAATGGTTGTGGTGGATTCCCCTTGGTGATCGGTGGTAAGCCCTTTTTCTTTTTCATGGATTTTTTTCTTCCATTCTTCTCCTGTGATCCACTACATTGGTGCAATTTTGCTTTGTGTTGTGATTTGGGTTGTTTTTTTTTATAACCCTTGATGTGGTGAAGGTTGATCCATGGGGTTTTTATGTAGTTTTGTTTTTTGGAAATTTATGCTTCTCCCTATGGTGAGTAGTGAGTTGGAAATGCTTCTTTGAGGTAGTTAATCCCTTGTTTATCACATTTGAGCATCATGTGGGATGGTATTACTCTTTTTATCTATGGGGTATGGTTATATTGGTCTAATCAAGATAAATTAACAATTTAATTATAATTTAAGGGTAAGGGGGAATTATTCTCATTGTTTTAAATCATTGTTTTTATCTTAATACTATAATTGTATAGGCTAAATTACCTGCTAAAAATCATGGAAATAAGTGTCTTTTTTATGCTAATTTAGAATGAGTTTTGGAAACAATTCTTGTTATGGAGTCACCATAAAATAGAAATTGGATAACCACTTATATATAGCTAATAAAATTGTTCCCACATGATTTATAACTTGTGTGATAAGACCCCTAAAATGAAGTGAAATGTGATAAAATACCCTTTATTAAATATGAAAAATGTTTTATGATGTGTTGTGATGTGTGGTTTGGGACTGTGGGACTGATGGGTGATATGTCATCATCGTTTTGGAGAAGTGAGGTGATGGTTATCTTGGACATGTTTTTAGGTCGGTGATGTGATGTTTTGTTTGGTTGTTCTTTTGGGCTGTCGAGGCTATGGATTGTTTGTCCGTGCCTTTGGGGCGGTGAGATGATGATTTGTTTGGACGTGATTTTGGGGTGTCAAGGAGAAGATTTGTTTGGTCATGATTTTGGGGAAACAAGGTGATGGTTTTATCATCTTTTCTTTTGGAATAGTGAGGGGATGGTTTGTTTGGACATACTTTTGGGGTGGCATGGTAGTGGTATGATAAGTAATGATGAGCTAATTATGATGTGTGGTTGTATTTTTCTAGATTCTCGGGTACTAATGGAATAACTGCTTAATAGTAAAATACATCGGGCTAGTTTTGTTAATGTGATGAAAATGATTAATGAACAAATAAATTATGTCCTATGTGGTTAAATGTGGTTGATTTTTAAGGATAAAACAAATGGTATAGATAATTTAATTGGATGGAAATGTGAAATGTGGCTTGTGTTTTGTGTGGTGTTATGCTTTTAATGGTGGTAGTGAATGTGGGGATATTGTGAGTTAGTTATTATTTTTTTGAGAACCCATAGGTTGGGATTTTGTGTTGATATACATATATATATTTTTATATTCCTTGTGATTTTATATATGCACCCCACTCATATCGAGAAATTTGTGCTGACACCCATACATTTATACAGGGGTTGTTTTTTCCAACATCTCTAGGATAAGGATGAATGGATGGATATGTTGTCTTTTCCACTATATCTTCTAGGAAGGTAGATATACACAGGGTGTGATGTTTCGAGGTATGATAATGCACTAGGTGATGGCCCAGGTGTCTTCGGGTGAGATGTTTCATAACCGTGCTATGGGGTGGTGGCCCAGGTATCTTATGATGAGATCTAATCTGACTTTACTAAGGGGAGGCTTTTGGTGGGGGGTTTTCATGGTAGGAGGATGGAATGAGGTTTATTTACTTCATTTTCATTACACATAACTACTTTGGTTATGGTTGTGATGTGATGGACTAGGTGTATTCATGTGAGATGAGATGTGACTGGGAAATGGGGTTGTGGCCCAAGTGTCTGCAGACTTGATGTGATGTGACTGTGCTGTGGGGTGGTGATATATGTTCTTCGAAAGAGATGAGAGTTCCAGGATGTAAAATGTTGGGGTTTGAGAGTGGAAAATTAGTGTAAAGGTAGTGCGGAGTACCATTTATTGATATACTTATTATTTTTCTATTATACATGGATTACGTTATTTGGTGATCATTCCATAGCGAGAATGGGATTAGATAGTTGACCTGTTTAGGTGTTCTTGGTTCTATTTTTTCCTCACCAGTGAATTAATATGATTATTTCACAAATACATGAGACTTTCTTTATACTAATGAGTATACTTATATTCTCAACCTATTTATATAATTTTTTTAGGTTTCCAAGTGGATAATGTGGATTATGATTGATAGTACAAGATCAAAACTTTTGATACAGTTTCTGTGTTGATGCTTTATATTTTCTTTTAGGTATTTACATTTGGATAATTTTACCTCTACCTATTTTATTTATACATGCATTTTGGGATGGATTTAGTTTATTTTTATATTATTTCATGAAGTTTATTATGAATTATTCATCTTACATCTAGATCCTATATTATTATTGAGGGTAATGCCTCCCATTTCATGAGATTTTTACACCCCCAGTGCTAGTTTCTAATCTAGGAAGTACTAGAGGGGGGGGGGGACTCGGGGGTCATTATATCTCTCCCCTCATTGTGGTATCTTTGGTAGGAGGCGGTCATGAAAGTGTTGTACCGTAGGTGATGGTTGAGATATAGGATAAATTTTGGAGTTTGGAAGAGTAAGGATTGAATGGGTTGGTATGACAACAATTCCAGTTGACCTTGGTGCATGACATAGGGTAGGGAGACCGGCTAGGACATGATATTTTAGGGACCCCTATGATCTAGTTCATGGAATATGATCTTATTCAGTAACCAAGGGTGGCACACCAGTTTTCAAGGTAGAGACCTATGAGAGGTACACATATCATGATGAATTGTGTATCTATTTGAGTTTAAATTTATATGAAGGTTAAAATGAATAAAGTGAATTAAAATGAATCTAAAGAAAATTCAATAAAACCAAACTTAGGAAACTATTATTTTCCTTTTAGATTTAGATCCTAGAGGCCATCTTCATGTGATTCAAGAAGTATATGTCCAGTAGGTTGATCCAGTTGATCACCATATGGTTGATTGGTTTGAGGAGGATGATCAGTGGCATAAGACATTGTGTTCTTTACAATGGTAGGATTTGGGTATATATGGGGGAAGTGCTTTAGATATGGAGACAAAGAGCTGGTTAGAGGAACTCAAGATCAATTTTAGTTTGATTCAGGCCCTGATAGAGTATTGGGCCCCTTTTTAGTTAGTTAGATGTGGTGAGTAATATGTCAATGGTGGATTCTCTATCTAGGTGTGTAGAAGGAGGAAGATTTTTCATTCGGTGAATTTTGGAAAAAAATTTGAGATAAGATTATTTCTTTGACCATGAAGGTAGTAAAGAGGTAAGAGATTCATTATTTTAAGTATGGAACTATGTCTATTTGGTATTTGGGAATTAAATTCTTGGACCTTATATATTTTCCCCCAACCTCTTTCCAGATCAGGAGTCTCATGTGATACATCATGAGGAGGCACTTTCTCCTTTGATCTACCATGCATTTACTCCTTTTATATTGAAAATGTTTCTAGAGGGTCATAATAAGCTAGAGGTGATTGTGAAGATTTAATAAAGAAGAGTTTTTACAAGAGAGGGGAACAATAGGGTTCCTCAAGGAAGTTTGTTTTAGTGGAATATCTCAAACACTAGGACCTTTGAGGTTTAGACCAGTGGGGAGTCGACCTCAGTAGTTCCCATCAGGCCATATGGGGATACTGGTTTGCATGATTTTACTAGAGATATCAAGCCAGTGTGTTGTGTTTGTGGGGATCAGGGCCATCGGTAGAATCTATTCCTAGTGGTTCTTTGAGATCATTTTAGAGGTGGAAGATAGGTTGATCACCAATATTAGCTGATGTTTCTAGTGAGATCATTTCAGTATCCAGGGAAGCATGCTTATGATCTGCTAAGGGGATATGTATTAGTTAGAGGACAACCTCATGGTGTCACTTGTGTTTAGCGACCTATATTTTAGCGTGGTTGTGGAGGTGATCATTATAAGAGAGGTAGATTTTGGCATGGTCAGTTTCACGTAGTGGAGGTAGCAACACTAGATGGTCCAAGACTGTTCTAGGTAAAATCATTTTTTAATATACAATTGTTTATTCCATGTTTGATTTAGGATCATCATACTCATTTTATAAAACCACTCTATTCCCTAATCTGGGACTATATGTAGAGAGTATTCCCATTTCCTTAGTGTTGACTATGAAAGGTGAAGGCTAGAACAAATTCTTTGATGTATTCTAGGGGTGTAGACTGATGATGGGACCACATCAGTATCATGGGGATATTTTATTTCTACATATGAAACCATACAATGTTATCCTCGCAATAAATTGGTTTTATTCCATCTGTG
Organism: Viscum album; assembly: GCA_963277665.1. Classification (NCBI taxonomy): domain Eukaryota; kingdom Viridiplantae; phylum Streptophyta; class Magnoliopsida; order Santalales; family Viscaceae; genus Viscum; species Viscum album. The sequence goes on along the minus strand of OY728132.1, from coordinate 356,426,239 downwards.
AAATTATCAACTACTTTAAAAGGAGAGTTATGTTCTCATATATATATGGACAACATGCGGTTTTTGTTAGCAAGTGGGGTTTTCAGGTGGGAAGTTAGTGTGTGGATCCCCTTATTTCTTTTATGGAAGAGTTTTTGGAGGTATAAGTGAATACTGGGATAGTGGAGGGCCCTAGGGTCATATTTTTTGGATGATTTCCCCAAGTAGGTTGTGCTTCTACCCCCTTAATGTAATTTTATGTTTGGGATAGACTTGCATCCTGGTGCTTCTTTGATTTTTATGGATCCTTATTAGATGGAACCTTTTGAGTTGTGGGAGTTGAAAATTTAGATAGATGACATGATTCAAAAAGGATTTATCTAGACTAGTGTGTCACTATAGGGTGATCCAGTATTGTTCACTGTTAAGGTATATGGCTGTATGATGTTGTGTATAGGTTACTAATGGTTTAATTCGGTGATGTTCAATAACTGTTACCATCTTCTAAGGATATATGATATTTTAAACTAGATTAGGAGGATGATTTGGTTTTCCCAGATTGATCTATGGTCTAGATACCACTAGTTGAGTGCGATGGAGGGTGACATCTTGAAGACTACCTTCAAATGAAGGTATTGGAACTTCAGGTTTTTAGTTATGTTGTACGGTGTCACAAACACAACATATTTGTTCATGGGACTCATGAAATCCATGTCCCATGAATTCCTAAACCAGTTCATAGTCATGTTCATTGACAACATATTGATCTACTCAATGTCAGAGGATGGGCATTAAAATCATCTCAGATCTATGTTGTTGGTTCTTTGACACCATTACCTCTATGGAATGTTGTATACGTGTATGTTTTGGATACAATAGGTGAATTTAATCCCACATGTGGTGTATCAGAAATGTGTGTTAGTAGACCCATAAAATGTTGAGGTAGTTGTTTCTTGTGAAGAACCTTAGAATATGGAGGAATTTCATAATTTCCTTGGTATTTTAGTATATAATTATGTTTTACTTGATTTCTCTTGAGTTTAATCCCCATTGATAGTGATTAATAGGAAGAAATATGTTTTTGTGTGGAAGAATAAGTTCCATATAGTGTTCAGTTTCCTTAAGGGGATGTTGTTCAGTGCTCTAGTTCTTGAGTGGCCTAAGGCTGGTGTAATGTTTAAGGTGTTTCTTGATGCTTGCTATCTAAAATTGGGATGCATGTTGACTTAGAAATGGGAAATGATATCTTATAGGTATATAAAGTTACTACCCCATGACCATAACTATTTCACCCATGATTTGGAGATAAAAACAGTTGTGTTTGAGTTAAAGTTTTTGTAGCATTACCTCATTAGGGATAGATTTAGGCTATTCACAGATCACAATATTTTGAGGTATATTTTTTGTTTGTGTGATCTAATTTTTAGTAGAATATGTTGATGTAGTTTCTTCAAGATTATGGTTTTTGAGATCTTCTACACTTTAGTAAAAGTGAATGGAGTGGAAAATTATTTGTGCAAAATTTCATGAAAGGATATTATTCAGGATTTTGGGGATGTTTGGAGAGAGATAAAGGAGTTGGCATCCCTATACTTAGATGAAAGTGTGGTTTATGGTATAGATATTATATTGTATATGAAGGTGAAGTATTCTTTAATGTAGTAGGTGGAGGAGTATTAGTGGGGATACATAGAGGCATAGGTGATGCATGATCCTGTTTTCCATGGTGATGGTCCATAGGAATGATCATATAATATTCATAACCAGATGTTAATTCATAGGAGGATTTTTTTCTAGTAGTTATGCATGATGAATTCCTTCACAAGTTTAAAAAATCACATTTTGTGGTAAAACCAGATGTTTCAAAGATATACCATGGTTTGAGGATGTAGTTTTGGTGACATAGGATGTAATGGGAAGTGGAAGAGTTTGTGGTGAAGTGTTTGGTTTTACAATAGGAAAAGCACATGCATCATGTTCCTGATGGTTTTTGAACCCTTTGGATATCCCTGCGTGGAAATAGGATGAAATATCTATGGATTTCATCACAGGGTTTCACTGAGTATAGAGTGGTTGTGATTCTATCAGGGTAATCATTGATCAATTGACGAAATCAACCCCCTTCTTTATGATAAAGGAGTTTGTAAAAGTGGATGATTTGTCTAAGATTTATGTGGATTAGTTGGTGTGGTTTCATAGAGTTATGAGTTCCATTATCTTAAAAAGGATTTATGTTTTACCTTGTGAGTCTGGAGGGCATTGTAGAATTCTTTTGGCACCCATTTATGCCTTATCACTACTTAACACCCTCAAATGGATGGGAAAATGGAGAGGACTATCCATACATTGGATTATATGTTTCAGGAATTCATATTTTACTTGATTGGATCATGGAAATGACACTTGACATTGGTTTAGTTTTCTTACAATAATAGATATCATTCATCCATTTTCATGGACCCATTTGAGACCTTTTATGGGAGGCCATTTCATTATCTTTTTTGTTAGACAGAGGTTGGGGAGGCTACAGTTCTTGGTCTCAATGTGGTGTAGAGAACAATAGATAAGGATAAACTTGTTTGTGAGAGGATAAATGTAGTGTAAGACTGAAAAGTCTTATACCAATCATAGGAGGGCCTTGGAGATTGAGGGTAGGGACCACGTGTTCTTGAAGATTTCACCTCTATGTGCGTAGCATAGGTTTAAGAGGGGGAGTACACTTTATCATAGTTTTTTTTGGACCTTTTAGGTTATGTGGATATATGGAGAGGTGGCGTATAATTTTTTGTTGCCACCATGAATATAAGGGATCAATGACATCTTTCATGTCTCGCAGCTCTGTGGTTATCTTCGTAATGAATCCCATATCATTGACTGGGGAGAGTTGGATATCTTGTATGACACAATGTTCATGGAGTGGCCAATAAATATACAGGATCACTAAGAGAATTCACTACGTGGATGAAAAATTCTATTGGTTTGTGAGTTATGGATGAATGGTGGCCTGGAGGAGAGTACTTTGGAGCAAGAGATGTAGATGTGTGCCCAATAAATGGAGTTTTTTTATGTTTTATCTATCTTGTTTCATTTTTTATGGATGATGTAATATTTGGATATTTTTTTATTAGATTTTATATTTTCCTTCTCTATGATGTGTGATAATGTCCCGATATATGAAAAGGGGAGGACCTGATTCCCAATAGAAAAACATTATAATAATATGAAATTAAACCCATGAGATAGATTTAGTTCCACCAAGATTAGATTGTATCTTGACATGGGGTATGGAATTAACTTATTTTTATGTTCTAGGTGGGGTTGTTTTTTGGTTGTAGCGGTTGTTGATTTGGGATTCATGTAGGTTGAGATTGTTTTGCGGTGGTTGTGTGGTGGTGTGGTTATATAAAAGGAGGTGGTTTGTGGTTGGTACTAGATGTTGGGGTGTTGTGATCAGTGAGAGGTTTGAGTTTGGTTGTGTGGTGATACAATTTCATGGGTAGTGTATGGGTGTTTTTGTTGGAAATTTTGTCTAGTGAATGTATTTTCAGTATGATGAGGTATTTGATAGGTATCTTTCATGGTGGTTGTTCAGACCCCCTTTCATCAGTTCTTGATTTGATTCTCGAAGATGGGAATCATATTTGAGGTATCTGAAGTAGTGGATCATTCATTCCCATCATGTTACTTTGTCAGTTTTGGGTGCTGGTAGTGTTTTCAAGGATTGTTAAAGAGGTTCCGTGTTGGTTGGAGGTTCAACAGAGTTGTAGTGGAAAATTCATGTCATGAAATGGGTATGTGATGTGAATTGGTCATTTAAGACTTATATAGCTGGAATGTTTCATGAATTGGATGTGTCTGAGGGGGAACCCTCGAAATGGATTCATGTCATGAATGTAATTCACAATGTGTAATTAAATAAAGGCTGAGGTGATGTGAATTTTATCGGATGTTCATTTTGGGGAATTACCTTGTAATTCACAATATAAATTGGTTTCATTATGTGAAAGGGTTGTGATTATAGGTTTTAAATTATTTTGTTATGTGGAACCCCTCTTCATGTGGCCACTATTTTTTCTCTCTTTTTTGGAAGATCCCTAAGCTATTTTGAGGGATATTCTATCCCCCCATCCTTCATCTTGATCTATTGGTTATGAAGGATATGCAATAACGATTGATTGTAACCCCTTTTATTCTTCTTGGTTGTTTTTCTTCCATCCCTATACTAGGTATCTACTGAGGTGGTGAGTTTTTGGTTTTGTTTGTGATTTGGTCTTTGTTTTTGATATCCCTTGTTGTGTTTATGGTTTATTCTTGGGTTTTTCCTGCAGTTGTGGTTTCAAGCATTTCAACTTCACCCCGTAGTGCATTGCGAGTTGGAAAAGCTTCATTGAGGTAGGTAATACCTCATTTTTAACCTTTTTGTATTGTGCAGAATGGGATTACTATTTTTATCTATTATAGATGGTTGCATAGTCTTAATCAAGAAAAATTAATTAGTTAATTGAAATTTAAGGGGAAGGGGCAATGATTCACATGATTTTACAACTTTGATATTATCTTGATATTGTAATTGTATGGGTTAAATGCCCCACTAAAAATCCTAACTATTAGGGTATTTATTTTCACTTATTTGGCATGTTTTTTTGTAAAAATTTATTAATTTAACTTCACCCTAAAATGAAAATTGGATAAGAACTTATATTTGGTTAATAAAAATGGATTCCCTAGATTTATGTATTGTGTGATAAAACCCCTAAAATGAAGTGAAATGTGATAAAATACCCTTTTTTAAATGTATCAAATGTTTTATGATCTGCTTTGATGTATGGAATGGGAATGTGGGGACGATTGATGAGATGTGGTTATGCTTTTAGGGTGGTGAGGTGATGGTTTGTTTGGCTGTTCTTTTGGAGTGGTGGGGTGATGGTTTGTTTGGCCGTAATTTTGGGGTGGCATGGTGATGGTTTTTTTGGATGTTCTTTTGGGGTGGTGAGGTGATGTTTTGTTTGGTCATTCTTTTAGGGTAGTGAGTTGATGGTTTGTTTGGTCATTATTTTTGGGTGGTGAGGTGATGGTATGATGGGAATGATGAACTACTTCTAATGTGTGGTTTTGTTTTTCTAGTTTCTCAAGTAGATAATGAATTACTACTTAATAATGTTTAAAATATATTGGTTCAGTTTGGTTAATGTGATGGAAATAATTAATAAAAAAATAAATGATGAAGAGTATGGTTAAAGGTGGTTGATTCTTAATAATCAAACACATGAACTGGATATTTGTATTTGATGGAAATATGAAATGTGCAATTTGGTTTGTGTGGTGTTATGCCTATAGTGGTGAAAACAAAAGTGGGGATTTTTTGAGTTTGTTTGTGTTTGGTTGTTAACCCATATATTTTTCTTGCGTGTGTATATATTTATATATATTTGAATGTTCCTTATGATTTTCTATATGCACCCACCTATGCTGAGAACTATGTACCGACACCCGTACATCTATACAGGAGGTGTTTTTCCTAATATCTTGGTAATGAGAGTGGATGGATGGCTAAGAAAACATTATTTCTCCCTCTTATATATAAGTAGATATGAATAGATTGGGATGTTGAGAGGTCCAATAGTGCACTAGGTGATGACCTGGGTTTCTTCAGGTGAGATATGATGTGACCGTGTTGTGGGGTGGTGGCCCATGTGTCTTCAGGTGAGATGTGATATGACCATGTTATGGGGAGGATTATGGTGAAGGTTGTGCATGGTAGGATGAGGTAATGAGGTTGATTTCCTTCATGTTTAATATAAAATACTACGCTGGTTATGGTTTTTATGTGATGGCCCGGTTTTTGTCAGGTGAGATGAGATGTGACCATGTTGTGGGGAGGTGACCGAGGTGTCTGTGGGCATGATGTGATTTGACCATGCTGTGGGGTGGTGGTATACATTATTTAAAGGATATGAGGGAACCATGACATATGATGTTGGTGTGTGAGAGTGTAAAATTAGTGGGAGAGTAGTGTTGGGTACCCATTATCGATATGATTCTTATTATGTTGTTATACTTGGATTGCATTATTTATTGAGAATTACAAGGTGAGGATGGGGTTGGATATTTGACTTGTTTATGTGCTATTAGTTCTGCTATCTACTTAAGGGTGAATTATTATTCTTCTTTCACACGTTCATGAGGTACTTTGATTATATAACTGAGTGTACTTGTATTATCACCCTACAAATGTAAACTAATTATTAGGTTTCCTGGAGGATTACATATATCATACTAGATAGTACTACCTTAGAAATTTTTAGATACTTTCCATTTCCCGAAATTAGATTTTGTTTTATGAGTTTACTTTCTATTAATTTTATCTATTCCTTTTTTATTTATACCTGAATTGTGGGATGGTTTTGTTCTCTTCTTTATATATCATGTCATGGAGTTTCTTTTGGATGATTCATCCTATCTCTTAATCCTATATTATTATAAAGGATAATGAATCCCATTTCCTAAGATTTTTATACCCTCAGTTCTATTCTCCATCCTAGTTCCTACTAGAGGTGGGACTCAAAATTCATTATCCCTCTCCACTCATTGCGGTGTCATTGGTGGGAGGGGGTTGTGGAAAAACATATATGATTTATAAACATAAAAACACTTATTTTATAATTTTTAAAGCATGTATTTACTTATATTATTATATAAATATGTCATATTTTAATTTTATAGGATACCTAAATATTATTCTACACTTCTATAGGTGAGGTTACTATTCTATTGGTTAGGTTACTATTACAATGGTCAAATTACTATTACAACGGTCAAATTTTTAATGATCATATGTATTTTTTAATTTCTAAAAATTCCTCTCATTTCATTCATTATCAATTCACTTATATTTTCTATAAAGGTTATATATATTTTCATTTTTAAAATGGATATTTCATTACTAATATTTTACATCTTTTTTATTGTGTTTTTCGAGAGTGCAATTATTCTAGGGGATTGACCGTATTCAAAATTTCCTATTCTCATTATCTTAGTTTCTATTATTTCCCCATTATCATACTTTTAATTATTAGGACCATATTTTTTCCCTAAATGAAGTGCTAAAACAATTATAATAAATTTTTTTTTGGTTTCATCATCTGTTACATGGGAATAATATTACATTACTAAATATAACACAATTATATTTTTAGAAGGAAAATTATATTGATTGAATTATGGGTCATTACACTTCATTTGGAATCTTTCAACCAAGTCACATTTCATCTTCTAGATCCTTAATTAGAATGCTCTATCTAAAAATATTTCATCTATATATAATAATTGTATGAGGAATGTTCAATCATTACACTCCTTCTTATAACAACAATGATATACAATGATTTTGTTAAAACCCCCTTCTAATATAAATGAGTCTGATTTTCAATTTGATTGACTCATATCTCACTTCAATACATAGAGTCTAATCATTAGATCACAAAAAAATTCCAATTTTTAACTTCATTGAAGCCATTTTCCTGCCTCATGTAAATTTCTTCCTCTAACTTGTCCAGAAGAAAATATGTCTTTATATCCATTTATTATAAGTACATATATTATGATGAAACCATACTTAACACCTTCTAGATAGTTTTATTTTTGACTATCAATGATAAAATTTCTAAGAAATAAAATCCTTATATTGAAATACCATCACCAATAGCCTAATATTATAGCGCTTATTTCCATTAATTGCTTATTTTAACTAAAGAAACTACTTATTCCTTAGTTTCTTCTTTCCATCCAGCAAGTCAGTAAGTTCCCATAATTTCAATGAATTCACTTGTTCATTAATTGTTGGCTTCCATTATTCAGTATCATTAAGTGTGTCTAAATATTTTGGCTATATATATATATATCCTACATCTATTAAAAAATGAATTTCAGGTTAACCCCAAACATATAAATCATGTTTTTAACTTTTTTTGATCTTATAACATCCCATAAATAAGTGAGTTTAGAATGACTAAAAGATAGTATCCATGTCAATAAGGGGATCCTTCTTTTTGAGATCCCACCTAATTAAAACTCTATAGTTAATCATGCTTATCTTGAAGTAGTTTCAGAATGGGTGACCTCCTGGGATGTTTATCAGGGTGTGTGTGAGTGTGGATAAAAAAAATGAATAAACATTAGCCTATAGGTAAAATAATTAGTTTGATAATTGACCCCTATGGGTGACCTCCAAGTAAGTTTCCCAAGGTGTGTGTGAGTGTGGAGAAATCACATTAAAATAATATTTTTTCTTATGGGGACAATCATTAGTATGATAAGTGACCCCGATGTTTAATAGTGTGTGGTGTATTGGGAAGGTTACAAAGGTATTAGAGGATACCCATGTGGTCATATGACCAGGTTCATGGCCTGAGGATGTTGAGTCATTAAATGGGGAATGATATCAAATACCCTTATAAGAGTGTAGTAATACAACTGGGTTTTAAGTGTGGGGTATACAATGAGGATTTTGTTCTTTTAAGGGTTGTATAGTGTAAAAACCCAAGAAAAGTGATAATTAAAATAAAAAATAATACTCCCAATGTCAATAAGGTGAAATTTTATTTTCATAACCCTACATGATGAGAAATACATAGTTAATCATTATTGGCCAAGAGTAGTGTTAGTATGAGTAACATTCTGGGAAGTTTCCCGGGGTGTGTGTGAGTGAGGATAAAGAACATTAAAACAAAGTGAGTTGTCTTATAAGGATATTCGTTAGTATAATAAGTGACCTCAATGGGTAATAGCACATGTTTTGTTAGGTAGGATACTAAGGTATTACATGAGACCCATGTGGCCAGATGACCTAGTTTATGGCCCAATGAGGTTGGTTGGTTATAAATGGTATGAAATCCAATACCCATCCATATGTGCAGTGGAACTTCCTAGGCTTGAGGTGTGGGGTACACAATAAGGGAATTTTACTTTAAAGGGTTGTATAATGTAACACCCTAAGAAAAGTGAGACTTAAAAGATTAAATGTTACTACCCATTTTAATAAGGCGTGATTTTAATTTTAGGAGCCTAACTAATTAGAACTCAATAGTTAATATTCTTTGCTTGGAGTAGTGTCAGTATGAGTAACCTTCAAGGATATTTTCCAAGGTGTTTGTGAGTGAAGAAAAATCACACTGAAAGAACCATGGGTTGGTCTATAGATAAAATAATTAGTATAATAAGTGAGCCTGATCGGTAAAATCCTACGATGTTCTAGGAAGAAAACTGAGGTATTACAGGAGATCCATGGAATTAGATGGACAAGTTCATAGCCTAAGGTGGTTGTTATATGATAGATCTCCTAAAACAAGTTGGCTATGCTGAAATACAAGGAACAAATATTCCTTATAGTAACTAAACATCCCAAACTATATATTTTGGATCCCTAACTTCTAATGTACCAATATAAGATTCAAATACTTATGAACTTTTAAAAACATCTTCCAATAGTTTCACCTCTATACTTCTAATTCTTTTATTTGAACTCTTCCTAATTTTTGAACTTTTAATTCTTTTAATTAGATGAACCTATACTTTAGTAGATTATTTATCAATAAATATCATCTCTACCATGTTATGGTGCTTTCAAGAACCCCTTTATTGAAGTAAACATATCAACTTATGATAAAATTTCTCTTATATCTATCCCATAATTGGTATCCAAAGTTCCCATCACTATAATCAATGAAAAAAAAATCTTTGGACTTAGCCTCAACCTTGTCCCTATCCTTATCATCAATATAAATGTATTTAATGATTCTAAAGACTATGAGGTTGCTAATTTTTTTTTCATTTACCAGACCATAGATATTCTATAATTTCTGGCCAAACTATTGATGCTATACTTATATTGACATGGTATGATATCATGTTGAGTTCCACTATCAAAACTCTCTTGGGAATTCCATAGTGAAACCTCATACATTGACCCTTCCTCATCAACATATGCTTCACATATTTAGTCACTTCATTCTATTATGTAATTTTAGGAACCATATTCTAATACCTAATTACATTATTTTTGAAGAAGTTCCAGAATCTATGTCCAGTGTACTCACCACCATTGTCATAAAAGAGGAATATCAACTTACGACTACATTCATTTTATACCAAATATTTTAATTTAATTAAAACTGAAATTCATTAGACTTTATCTTTATAAATTAAACCCATACTTTCCATAAGATATTTTCAATAAATTTTATGAAGTATAGAAACTATAAGGGAATACAAAAGGGATGGTCCAAAAAAATATTATTACAGTAGATCAAAATTTTAGGTTCCTAGATTTTGTCTATCTAAATCGAGGGACACACTTCTCTATTTCCCCAAAACAAAAATTTCACACTTTCTTACAACTGTGTGATAAAAAATCACTATGACTTTGGTAGAAAAAACATTCATATTCTTTTAACTGAGTTGGTCCAGTCAATAATGATTCACCTCTAGATCCTCAAAATATTGACTTTAGATCATTCCAATTCTCTCCAATATTTTGGTCATGTAAATAGTTCTATCATTAACTCATTGTGAAACCACCATGGAACCTTCGGTAGGTTTCCACAATCTATTGGAAAAGGTAGTTCCATACCCTACATCATCTAGTTTCCAAACTAAAATGACATTCTTCTTAAGGTTGGCAAGGTTCTTTACTCCCGTTAGGTTCATTAATCCTCTATTATTCATCCAGATATTTACATATCCTTTTAGATAAATCTAAAAATATTCATCATTATTAAAATGTACTTTGATGAAAAATTTTAATACATAATTTTAATAAATTTATAATCTCCCATTAAATTTAATGATTCTGCTAAGTCAAACAACACTAAATCCAAAAAAATATTAATATTAATCAATAATTCACTACCTCCTTCTATATTATTTATATAATTTCAGTTCTAGAAGTTTATGTTCTTCTAGATATTTCATTTCATTACTATAGTCCTTCGTAATACATCATTTCATACCAAATTTCATACAGGTTGGACTAGGATAACATGACTTACCTCGAATCTTCTCCTTTAGATAACATTTTGATGGTTTATTCTAGTATAACTTCTATTGAAGTAATATTCCTCATCCATCAACATTAATAGTGCTATATGATTGATCTATTACTTCCATTTAATGATTTTATTTAATGAGAATCAGATTAATCTCTGAATATAATCTATAAATTTTACATAAAAGACCCATTATTTCATATGATTCCCACCATGATATGATGAAAACATCATAAATAACCTAGCTGAAGACACAAAAATCAGATCCTAGAAATAGAGGATTAGAAAATAAGGAAAAATTGGAAGATTATACATTGAATATGAAATGAAAAAAACAAGTGCATCACCTCATCATGGGGGGAAAAAGGGAAAAGAGTGGGGAGATAGTTTGTTGAAAATATTTTCTACCAACACTCTGCTCGATCTAAAATGTGAAGCTGTCCAACTATGAAATGACATGTCTTCACTTTATTTAAAAACATAAAACAGGGCTCTTCATGGTGTGACCTGTATGGGTCACAACATAAAACTCTATAGAGGTATCCTATCATAACATGACCCCTTTTTTAATAATGTGAAAAAATACCCATTCAGAATAAAAAACCCCATGAATTCCCCTCACTTCATGACCCATTTGGTCACAATGTGATACAACATTCATAGGTCAGACCAAAATTCTTAAGGCTATCCCTCACTATGTGGCCTCTTCCTCACAGCGCACTGTGACCCTAATCATTGAAAGGCATACCATCTTCTATGAAAAATAAAAAAGGAATTAATATTGTTTTCTAATTTATTGCACTTGAGGACTCATCATAACAAGGTTTTCATGGTCACAACAAGATTACCATATATAATATATTTTCTTTAGTGAGAAACCCCACACTAAAAATAAATCACATCATGACACCCATTGGTCACGACATGACCCATTTAATCTACATCCTATTGCCTTCCTAACCATGGAATTAACTCTCAACAAACCCTACATCATAATGTGGCCTTCACTAATCATTGTGAGATGGGATATCTGTAGTAAAATTCAGTAAAGGGGTCACCTTGATCCCGCTCTGACATTCACACTAGAACTTGAAACATCTCTTAGGACTTTTACCACTTCTAAAAACACATCCTCGATATTTCTTAACCCTTATAATTTCAATTTTTATATCTATTATTGATACTTCCCAATATCCAAGATCGTAAATTCAAATTTCAATTCAATTTCACCACCATTAATGATGCGGGCTGTTATACTATTCATAGTGTAGAAACTGTATATTTTTCAGGTACGTTATGTGCTAATCTTAGCCATTAATCATGTTTTTTGAAATATGAGTTGACTAGGATGATTTATAAGGGTTTAGGTTGGTTTTTAAGTGTTTTAGGCCACTTTTATGATGCATGGTTTGATCATGGTTTTCCCAAACCTTGACGATCTTCTAGGAAACAATGAGGCTAGTGAAAGTAGTATATAATGTGGAGAATGGTTTTTGAATGCAGTTTATCAAACCATGTAGGCTCACCTAAAAAACCATGAAACACACACCAACATACAAAATCATGGGTGGTTCATAGTTTACAAATCCTGAAACCAAACCATGCGGAATCCCAGGATAGGAAGTAATACTAACACAGTTGGCGCACATTTTCTTAAACTATTCTTACAAACCGTATGTGTGTGGTTTAATGATTATAAAATCCACTTTAATGGCCATTAATTTCATTATTTGGATCATTTGTCTTCCTATTTGTATCCCTCTCTAATCTATAGGATTCATAGGCCTTCCTCAATGTTTTAATCTCCTTACAATATTGATTCTAGTGTATCCAAGGGTGTAGATTATTGATAATTATTTTATGTGATCTAGAAAACTCCATTCTTTTGGTTTCTCCTTGATCTACCCATCTTTACTTGAGAGGAATTAAATATCCAAAATTCCATTTCTAGATATATGTATTCTAATTCCATAAATAAATTAATTATTGGTTTTTTTCTAGAACAACATAAAATCTAGAGTGTGAATAACTCCTCCTTTGATCAAACTCAAATATAGAATAATTGGAGGATCTAAAGAGGTATTTTGGGGTAAATCCTTCTATATTTTCTTAGAATATTATGGAATCTTGTTCTATAACCTAGATATTTTTGAGTTGGGATTAGTTATAGGGATTCTCGATGCATAAGATTTATTTTGTTAGAGATCAAGTGTGACTCAGTTATCTTATCTTGATGGGTTTCAATTTTTTTTTCAATAATACCAAGGTAGAAAATTCCTTAACATTTGGCTCCCATGCATACTATTTTTTTCATAATGTGATACTTGTTTTCACATAACTTATTTGACCATGATTTATAGTTATCACATGCATGTGCATGTGTATCCTTTGATACCCACATATGACACTTGATTCCATGATTATGCTAGTGTGGCTTGTTAGACCATGTTTGATGTTGATCACACATACTTTTAAATTCATACCAATTCTTATTATGACATTATATGTTCTACCATTATATGATCTACCCTATTATACGTTATTACCATGCCCATAGAGGTATTTCTTTTGTACTCAGAATCAGTGGACCATCGTTATATGGTTATCCCTTATAAGGGGGGTGTTTACAACATACAACAATGGAAAATATGGTCCTGAATAAAGGGTGGGGGAATAATTAACTTGAGAACAGACTCAAGGTAGTAACAATAAGGGTATTATTTCTTTGGGTCCTAGCCTGAGACATAGTTTTGGTATACAACAACAATGTGTCTTAAACTGAGGTAGATCGGGATATGATGTCCTTTAGGATTGACCCATGATTGTTTTAGGATGCAATAACCATGTGTCTTGATCTAAATCGGTGCCTTGAGACTTACAAGAAACATGTTTACTAGCCTTTTGGAAATCTCTTGGTTAATTCATAAATCATTATGACTATCATTCAGGATTAGATCTGAAGAAGGTATAGTCAGGGCCTATGTTGGCTTGGATAGAGCATGTGTGATTGGGATATGATTGTTTACTATTTCTTGCACATTTATCATTATCTAGAAATAAACCTATTATAACTATGAAAACATGTTAAGGATTAATTGTTGGTACCCTACTTTCTTTTATGATTAACACCTAGTACATGAATCCTAATGTGTTTGAAAACTTCATGATTAGGGATCTAGGAAAAGAAAAGGGCCCTGTGATAGATAGCTAAGCTGTGGAGCATGGAGTTAGTAGAACTACCAGGATAGAATCTAAGGGGTTCTATAATGTTTCTTTATTTATCATCTTATACCCTGCATAGTCTTACTTGGATTTTCATATTTTTATCTTGGTTTATTTATATTTCTGACATGGGTGAAACTTGTTTTTACATTATGTATACTTTATTTACCTCTTGCTACTATGGTTTGTTTTATTTATTTTATTTTATTGTTTATGGATTTGATTACAGAGGGTATAGTCTTCTCAATAAACTTTTTTCCCTCAATACTAGATGGTATCCTCTTTTTTATATAGGGAGGTGCACATGAGGGTTTTTGGTGTCTCTACTCGGGGGTTATTCAAGAAAATCTAGTCCAAGGTGTTTGAAGTGGTATCAGAGTTTGAGTTTATTTTTTTTCTAATTAGTTATTATAAGATATGATTGAAAGGAGATAGTTCATGTGGGAAATAGGTAGGGGAGTTTCCATATTTCTAGCTAGTTCATGTGAAACAGACCTCTTAATTACCATTTACAAGATTATTGTTACATATTTATGGGATTTGGGAACATTCATGAATCATGAGTAGGAATATATAAACACATGTTATATATTTATACCTCTTGTATACTATATAATAGTTCATTAATTTAATGACTTGATTGTGATATTAGTTTAAGATAGAAACATATTCTCTATTTTCATGATATATTTATTTTGGAATTAATTAGTTGAATTTAAGTATAATATTATGTTATATATATATGATTATGACTAACATGCAAGTACAGAGAGCCATGAGTAGTACAAGGTGGGATGTTCCTTCTTATTACAACTACCTATTAGGATATGTTTCCATAAGAATCCATTATGTGTACATTATAACTGCTTTAGTTGTTTCGTAAGAAATTTATTCTTGGTTCACTAAACATTCATTTTGAATTTTAGAAAAAATTACTCCATGAAGATGTATATATGCTCTCATTAGTGATGACACACTAGTTCCACCATAAGCTATGTAGGAGGATAGACCATAGATAGATCACATAGTAGATCAAGTTGTTTAGGGGTTGGAGCCACTCCGACCTGAAGTCTTTTATATTGTACCTACCCATGGAAGAGGAGTACAAAAGACCATGGTTGACTATGATCATGAATTTTATCTCTAGTATTCTCCATCCTTTTAGGTCATTATATGACCATATGATATTGATGAATAGATATAAATTATTGAGGGAATATTCCACTTGGTCTAGACATTAGAGGAACTCCAAGTCATGTTAGTGTAATTTATGCATCTAAGACCCCCCAGAAATGGTCGAGTGTGGTTGAAGAAATAGAAAGATGTGAGAGACTTTATTGGGAGGCCTTTAAGAAATTATTCTTCACGGAATTATTTCTTAACATTGTTAAGTTTCATTTTTCCTATAAATTAATGGATCTCTTGTAGAAATCCATGACTATATCCACACAACCCTATTATTTCACTAAAATACATCATTTTAATCCTATCTTGGCCAAAAATGAGCCAGAGAAGTCTAAGAAGTTCGAAATTGGTATTCATTATAATATCATATGGAATCTTAAAATTTTTGAGTGAATGAAATACCTGGAGGTTTGTAAAAATTACTTGAATATTGATAAGGGTATGAAAGAGGATCAAGAACCTTTTCATCTTCCATACTTTAGTAATCAGGTGAGTGTACCAACTACTATTTTTTTTAGTGTCTCCTATAATATCAGGAAGAAGAATACTGAGGTCATGTAGTTGGTTAGTGGTAAAAATATTGAGAAGATTATATCTTCTCAATCCCCTCTGAAGGACTCACATAGTGATTCAACCGTGGTAACATGGGTTCTTCCCAGTACATTATAGAATGTGTCGGTAGTGTGGAAGGATGTGGCTACTTCAGTAGTTATGTTCTGGAGCTTTAAGTTCATGTTCCCACAGGGGTGAAAGATAGACACAATATATGATTGGGAGATCCAACCAGGGTACTTAGTAGTAGGTTCAAATTCAATATACAATGTTAATAAAAAGATCCATTCACCTCAAGTTCAAGTCATGGATTATATTTGAGACATATTAGATCCATCATGACTTAATAAGTAGGATTAACTCTCATAGTGGAATTAAACATTAGGTACTCCTCTTTTATTACTATTTTGACATCTATTTGGATGTCTTTCCAAATGACATATTCAATATTCCTCATAACCAATAAGTATATTTCAATATAGAACTCATGCTGGGAGTGCATCCCATTTTTATTCTTCTATATCAAATGGAATTGACTAATTTGAGTGAACATAGGATTAGGAATGAGGACCTAGAGGTGAAGGGCTTCATCAGACCAAGAAAATCTCTATGGGGTGCTCCCATGTTGTTCTCTAAAAATAAATATGGTAGACTAGTAATTTTTTTAGTCTTCATGAAGTTGAATCTTATGATAGTAAATAAATAGGATCCTTTAACCTTGATTTATGATTTCGTTGATCATTTATAAGGATCCCAATGTTTCTCTAAGATTAATCTTCATAAATGCTACCATTAACTATAGGCCAGAGAGAAGGAAATTCCAAAGATGATGTTCATTAGTTGATATTGATAGTATGAGTAATTTATTAATCATTTTTATTGACGAATATATCTACAGTGTTCATGGATATTAAGAATAGTATATCCCATCTATATCTAGACTATTTCATTATATTCTTTGTAGATGATATCCTTATATATTTATAGAATTCTGAGTTACATGTCAAACACCGTTATATCATGTTAAGTACACTCTGAGTGAATCATCATCATTCCCTGATTTTGAATTATAACTTTTGGATCCAATAGGTAAGTTTCCTTATTCATGTGATCTCTGATTTAGGAATTTATATGGATCTAGAGAAGGTGTAAGTGGTAATGTCTTGGGCTAACCCTCATAATATTTTTGAGATCAAGAGATTCCTCATGTTAGCTAGATACTAAAAAATATTCATTGATTATTTCTACTACTTAGAAGCACAAATGATAGGGATTACTACTAAGGGGTGAATATTATATAGTCTGATTAGAATGAGGATGTTTTCCTTGAGTTTAAGAGCATATCAAATATAAGAACATATTTTATTCTTCTAGATATTTGGATTGGATATGTAGTGTATTGTGATGAATAAGGTGTTGGGTTAGGAGATGTAATAAATGTAGAGGGATCAAGTGGTTTCTTATGAGTCACTTCAGTTATGACCCAATTAGTAGAACTACTCAATAGAAAAAATTGAGTTGGTAGTCGTGGGCCATTCTCTAACATTTTGTAGAAATTATATCTTCAGTGATAGGTTTTTTTTTGCATAAACAACAAGAGACTCTGATATATATTCTATAAGTGGGGATTAATTTGAGAAACAATTATTTGGTAGAGTACCTACATACATTTGGATTTGAGTTGGCCTATGATCTAGAAAAAATTAATGTTATTGAAGATTCTCTTAGCAGGAAAACATTGGAAATATAATATCATTGTGAGAAGAATTACTTAAAGGAATGGAGTCTTATGAGTTTGATGGTAGAATGGATTGTGGATGGATATAAGGATATAGATTCATGGTCATTGAGCCCTTGATAATCATTTAGTCATTAGTGGGTTGTGTGGAGATTGTATAATATTTGGATCTTGAGTGTGGGGTGATGTGATAACAACTGACACGTAGTGACCAAATTCCATGATGGTTAGTAGACAATGATGACTTGATAAGAATACATGGATGAATTGTGTTACCAACATCATTTAAAGAGGATTTTATGAGAGAAAATCATGATTTAAAATGGTTAGTACATCCAAGGTCAATTAATATATACCATGTCATTAAATTATAGTTCTAATGGCCTGGTATGATGAGGGACATCGCTATTTTGTTTCACAATTCCTTAACAACTAGAGGGTAAAAGCCGAGAATCAGAATTTTGGTTGTTTTATTTGAAAACTTATGGTACTAATGTGGAAGTGGGATGGTGTTATGATGGAATTCATTAGGGGGTTACCTTGAATCTTTAAAATTCATGATGTGGCTTGTGTGATAGTTAGTTGGTTGAAAAACGTTTCTCACTTCTTTCCATCTTCTAAGACACACTTAATAGATGAGCTGGTAAAGATTTGTTTGTGGAAGATTTTATACTTACATAGAGTTTTCTTAAAAATTGTATATGATAATGGAAAATTCGTTATGTCATGGTTTCAGTAGGGCTTATACAATGCTTTGGGTACTCAACTGAAACTGATTATACCGTATCATCCATAAATTGATGGTGAATCAGAGAGGGCAATATAGATTTTAGAAGACATGTTTTTGGAATACTTATTAAATTTTAGTGGAGAGTGTGATAATAATATATAAATATTTGATTTCATGAAAAGTAAAAAATTTAAATATTCTATTCAGATGGAACCTTTTGAGGTTCTCTATGGTTGGCCTTGTTATTCACTATTATGTTAGCATGGGGAAGGTGAGAAAACTATGGTAGGACTGATATTTGTACATGAGAACTTAAAGAGAGTAAAACTAATCAGCATATTTTTGAACACTATATTGATAAGGTAGTGATCATATTCCTACTAGAGGAGATGATCCTTGGAGTTCACTTTTGGTGATAGAGTTTTCTTATAGTTGACTCCTCAGTTAGGGGGTCAACATTTGTGTAAGAAAGGAAATATTTCTCCAATATTTGTTTTAGTATTCAAGATTTATGAGCATATTGGATCTATGGATCACTATCTGTACATTCTTAATTACTAATAAGGTATGGAAAATGTGTTTCACATATCTCAACACCAATGGTACATTAAAAATTCTACGCATGTCATCACCTATGAGGATTTTGAGCTGGAGCCTAACACATTGTACATGGAACACCCGATGCTGGTTGTGGAATTGAGTGAAAAGGTTTTATGCGGGAAAACGGTCACACTTTTCTAGATCCTATGGTATCATGGATGGATCTAATAGTAATATTTGGAGATGGAGTATGATATTCAAGCTTCGTGGCTTGAGTTTTTCAAACATGATTCTTATAGGCTATTCTTGAATATGAGAAGTATTTCTAGTGAAATATTATAATATCCTTGGATTTTTAGTGCATTACGAGTTAATTTAAACCATCAATCAGGTTTTTTTGAACTATGAATTAATTATTGTTAATTTTGAGTGGGTTTTCGAGTGGGTTGACTGAGTTTCGAGGCTTTTTTGAAGGTGATCATTTTGAGCACACTTTTCTCAAATCATGTTGATCCACCAGGAAACCATGTGGCTAGTGTTAGTATCACTAGGGGTGGAGAATTATTAAGGTGCATGGTTTATCAAACCGTTCAACCTCACATAAAAATTGTATAACATTATATTGTGTAAAAAATCATGGTTGGTGCATAGTTTGACAAATCATGTGACCATACCATGTTGGTTCCTAGGAGAGGCAATAATACTTACACCATTAGTGTAGGATTTTTCAAAACATATGAACAAACCATGTGCACATTATTTGGTGATCCAAAAATCCCTTTTAATGAACCTTAATTTCCAACCAAACTAATTTTTCTTCTTATGTGTAGCCCTCTAGAATTTAGAGACTCTATAGACCTTCCTCATCATTTTTCTCACCTTCCAAGCTTTATTTTATTTCATAAAAGGGTGTATATGATTAATAATTAAGGCATGCGATCCATGAAACTCTATTATTTAGGTTTAATACCCTTATTACATTGATAAGATTCATATATCTAACTTTCCATTTCTATATATATAGATTCCAATTTGATATAATGATGAAGTCTTGGATAGTTTCTAGAATGATTAATAATTTAAAGTATTAATGAAATATACTTTGATAAATCTCAAATATAGAATCATTATAAGATATTGAGAGGTATGTAGGTGTAAAACCTTATACACTGGCTTGGAATCCTCTTTAGACTCATTATAGAACTTTGATGTATTTGATTTTTAATTGGTTATAGGGAATCTCGGCATGTAGTATTAGTCTGATTAGAGATCAATTGTAACTCACGTATCATCTATTGATGGGTTTCAAAGTTTTTCATTAACAAGATTTAGGTAGGAAGTTACACACTATTTTAGGGCCCTTGTACATTCTTGTTTCCTTGTTTTGATACTTGTGTTGGTATAACCTGTTTAACCATTTTTGATAGCGATTGTATGTGTGTGTGTAGCCTGTGAGACCCACATATGATTCCTGATTCCGTGAGTATTATAGTGCATCTTAATAGACCATGTTTTATGTTGATCATATATACTTATATGTTGCTACTAATTCTCATTATTACATGATTTGTTATACCCTTATATACTCTACCATGTTAGGTGTGATTACCAAGACTTTGAAGGCATTTCTTTTGGACATGGGATGGGTGGTTCATCCTGATATGAATACCCATTAGAGGGGGATTGCACATGAAATGATGTGAAGTCAATTATGGAACTGAAAAAAATGTAGTGGAATGAAGAAATTATGGACAAACCCCAGATATTCTCTTAAATATGAAGAAGTGTGCATGAGGTATTGTGGTGTCTCCACTTGGGTATTTTTCTGGAAAATCTAGGTTAGAGCATTACAAATAGATGGAATGGATTTTCAATAGAGCCTCAATATACAATATTGGTGATCACTTGTTATATTTTAGTTTTAAACCTTTAACCATAGATCTATATTATATGGAAAATGTTATGGTGATCTTTATAGTTTACAAAACCAAAATAACATGAAAATGATATTTAGGTTTACTCATCCCCATAAATTAATGCTTCGAAATTTTTATGAGAGGCAGGTGTTAATGTATTTTATGGATATAAAAAACGTTTTCCCTTCTATATGATATGATGATTTTCTTTATAAACAACTTTACTACATGTAGAAATTTGTATGAATACAATGTTTAGGGATACAAATCTTGTTCAATTTGAAAATAATGGAATTAATTTCATCAAATATTGAATGGTAGAAAGACAATGTACATGGGTCATTGAATATTTTTGTGAATGGATCAATATTATCAAAGATTACAAAAAGGTATTTAAAGGAACCGAATTTAATATGAATGGAAGTCTTGATTGTTATGTATTTATGGAACAACTACTTCAAGTTTTGCTATATGTCATACTTCCGATGAATGTTAGAAATGTTATCACCAAATTGTATTTTTTTTCCAATTCCATTTATTGTAAAGTAATGGATATAAATTAATTAAATTTATTGAATAATGAAGTTTTCATTACACTTTTTCAACTAGAGATTTATTTACATCGTCATTTTTTACAAGAAAATAAATTTAATGATTTATTTAGTATGATGTATGAGGATATGTGGACCAATAATTTTACATTGGATGCATCGTTTAAAGGATATATGAAAATTATGAAGGGATCCATTGAAAATAAACCTCAACTAGAGGTCTCTATTATTCAAAAATATATATCCATGGAGGTAGTGGTGTTCTATACTAATTACTAGTATAATGTGGAACACATCAGTCTCTCTATATCTATCCACATGGGAGTCAAAAATAGAGGTAAGGGGGTCGATGGCGTACGACTAAAGTCAATGATACATTATGAAATAATCCATTCACATTTATATATTTTAAACAACACAAGTGGGGTTAAATCATATACAATATAAATATTATAGGATTAAATGTTTGATATATGAAATGAAATAAAATGTGGTTGATGAAAGATCATAATTTTTTTCGTGGTTCAAGGAGAATGTTAGTATTGATTTATCTATATCATAAATATTGAAATGGTTTGTTGGGGGACCATGTGTTAATGTGACCACATTAGATAGTTTTTTCATTAACAATTTTATATATAATACAAAAAACAAGGAACAAAATTGTGTTGTTTAAAATAATGGAGAAATGTTTTTTGATCGAGAAATTCAATTTTTGAGTGAAAAATACAAAAAACCTATTTTTTCATCAATTTCAATATTTAGAGTTATTGAGGATATGTGAAAAATTTATAACATTAAATTTCGAGTTGTAATGTTTTAGTGTGACTGGGATGATATTAACAATGATTTATAACATGCCGCTTTTGGATTTACAGTTATTGATTTTATAAGAATTAGTTTTAAAGAGGTTCCATTTTTTATTATGGAACATGAAAAATAGTTATTTTATATTATTGATCCATATTATGATTATTGGTTTATCCATTTGTAAGGAAAAAAATATATTTGTGCGATGATAATTTTGATTATGTTGTGGTATTATATGTTAATCCCCTATATCTTACATGATTACTTGAGGATAATGATAAATAATATACATACATGTTCCATGATATAAAAATGATCACATTGAATGAATATGAGAAATAAAATGTTAATATATTAATAATTTAGGTAAATATATATATATTTGATATTATTTAGTAAAAGATACACTTATAACAATAATTTACGTTCTTAAGATCAGTATTTATATTTATAGATGTTCATATATTATTCCAAATTTATATTAATTTTTATATTAATCATTTTTTAGGTAATAATTTTTGGTTGATAAATATGGTATCATCAATTTTCCATAACTAATTCTTTATATTCATCAACATTAGATACACATTTTTTTCTTCCATTGGTTTTTAAATATCATAATGTTTATATTTTTTTATATATTATGAATAATAAAAAATTTTATTCTAACTATAATTTACTTATTTTCAAATACTGGAACACATAATTTCATTACATTAATATTCACCTATTTAATTAGAGTAAATTGTGAGAGATGAACATCTACTAAGGTATTTATGTGTCTCTTCAAATAAATATACCTACAATAAATAAATTATTTCATTAAATTTAACATATGTTTTTCTAAATTATTTAAAACCCTATAAATCCAATTATTGGTCATCCTACTACCACTAAGTCTTTATCTTTTTTAGAGGAGAAGATATTAAAAGTTGGTAGGCATTGGAGTACACATTTTTCTAAAATTTCACTTGATTATGGGAAGGATAAAAGGTTACTAGTTGAATTGAATGACAATGATAACCTAGTAGGACCAAATGTAAATCATTTTAGGAGTTTCATGGAATAAATAGTCAAGGTAAGGTTATCTTCTTAGGTCTTTATTAGAGGATCATTGAGCAGAAGACACCTGATCATTAAATAGAGTCTATAATGGTGTAATATCTCATCTATCCTATTTTTTCCCGATAGTTAAAATTTTTATATTTCATATAAATAAAATTGTATTTATTAAATTATTAATAAATTTTAAATATCTGATATTAAATAGATTAATATGTGGTGGTTTCATTTTTTAGTATTTATATGGATGTATTTTAAATCAAAATTGACTTCAGATTAATTTTTTTGGAAGAAAAATATTGAAAAACAATTCCTTAAATACAACTTCTAAAATAACGATAAATTGAAGAATATTTCCATTAAACTATAAGAAGATTTATTTATGTTACGTTATGTATTGATTATAATATTAATTTACTTCATTATTTGGTAATTATTATTCTTTATATGGAAGAAATCCATGATATATCACTAGGAGGTGTTGAGAAAGAATGTATACTTTCATAATTTCTCACATGGATAGTCACTACTATAAATATACTATAACAATTTTTATATAGACATTAGCAGTTGAACCATTCCAGGAGGTCAGACTATGACCATTTTACATTCTTTCCCATGATCATAGGATGCATTTCGCCATAATCACTGTCACCCATGGACATAGTTTGACCTGGTAAATCCATTTATAGTGTGAGAATAGTATGGAAATAATGAGGGAAGGCCCTACGACTGTGAGACACAACACCCATGGTGGTAGAACCATGCATGAAAGTGTTATGGGTTCATGAATTGTTTCACATGGTCATTGGTACCATCAGGGAGACCCTATTGTCATAGGCTACATTTCTTGTGGTCGTAGAGCCACCAGAGGTGACCCATAGGCCCACTTAGGCGTGGTCTTGTTGCCATGGTTCACATATACTATGGTCATAGGGCCCCTAAGGATAACCCTACCACCATGAAAAATGTGGATTATGGAAATATATTTCATAGGGGCACACCTATCACTATGATCCATCTTGACCATAGTCATAGATCTCCCCATGGGAACCCCTTACTACCATGAGCCACATTTCACTTGGTACTAAGTCCATATTGGGAGAACCCTACCACCAAAGACCACCATTCTGGTGGAAATAGGTTAACCTAGGTCCCCCTAACACCATGATCTATGTGTCTCATGGTCATATCTCCCTGCCACATGAACATATATTTATTATAATGAATGTAATAATTATAATAACTATAACTATAAATATTCAAATAAAGAAAGAAATAAGGAAAGAAATTTTTATATATATATATCTGTGTGTGTGTGTAAAACATAGTTTAGATGAGTGGTATAGTTATATACCTATTGTCTTGTGAAATTTCTATGGATATAGACATATTTCCATGAGCATTACTGACCATGATTGTAGGTTTTCCATTGATTTCTCATGGAGATAGGGCTATATCCATGAGCATTACCAATGACTACAAACCTATGAACACAATAGAAAATTACCATGGACATTGGTTGACCATTGGTTGCTTATGGAAATAGGGATATATCCGTGGGCACTTCCCATGGCTATAGATCTATCTCCACAAGCTATAATTCACATGGAAATAGGTTGATAGATGGTTTCCCAAGGAAATGGGTTTAAAAAAAAGGTTGGTGCTCATGGAGATTAACCCAATTTCTATTTCCATGAGTATAGCCCAACATATGAGGAATGCCAGCATATATAGCCTACAACCATAGTAATTGGTCCTACAAGAACAATTTTTACTCATGGCCGTAGTACTTTTTTTCTAGTAGTTGGTGAACATTACTACATTAGAAAATTAGTGCTGAAATTTTTAATGAATTAAGTTAAAAATCAATTAGTTTTAAATACGTTAAATTTGGTTCTCCATATTCCCTTATCACTGTAAAAATGGAAATGATTGAGAATGATAAAAAAGGTAATAACCTTACTAATAACTTTCAAAGGATACAGTTGATAATATTATATGATAATTTTTAGATACATTTTTTTTGAAAATTATGTACATCAATATGAAATTTATATATTTCACTTTAGAATGTCCATCAAAAGAAATAGAGACAGGGGAAATTGATCCATGATGGTAGGATAAATATTCTTGAAGCTACATTAAGATTAAAAAAATAACCACATTGTATTAGAGGATATGAAGTAATTGTTATTATGAGGAATTGTTTTGGGTTTTCTATTAGTGAATAGAGGGAGGATGTGTGCAAGGGTGAAACAGATTATTTAAAGGAATAGATTAAAAATATATATTAGCCAATAAAAGAGATAATTAGATTATATACACCCTCTATGTTTTTAGAATTATTGTAACAGTTGTATCCTACTCAACCTAACCATCCCATTTCACTACCTCCCAGTTCATACTCAACTATCACTTATAGAAAAAAGATTACACCAATGATTTCGAACTGGTTTTATAGGTATCAAAACCATTCGTATATCCTATACCAATGTTTTGTAGGGGAATTTGATACTACGGTATTAGTATATACCTATACCAATGGTTTTTGAAAAATCATTTGTATATGTCATTTGAAAAACCTATACCAACGTTTTTGAAAAACCATTGTTTTAGTTAATGTAAAAATAAAATCCATCTTGGTTTTGACCCCAACAACTCCAACTTATAGTCCAATAACCTAAAATCTAAGCTAAAATCATATTTTAAATATAATTTTATAAACATATATATGTATATTTACATGAAATTTATCTTTTGATGTATTTAATGTAATTTGAAAAATTAATGAAAAGAAAATATTGGTACCTATACTAATGATTTTGATAACTATTGGTATAGGTACCTTTATTTTTAGTGTAGACCTATACCCATGGTTTTTGAAATACCATTAGTATGGGTCTCTACAAGGGACCCATACCAACAGTTTTGACCAAAATTGTGAGTAAAAGTCTCTACAAGGGAACAATACCAATGATTTTTGAAAAATTATAGGTACAGGGTCTCTACAAGGTATTTATGCCAATGTATTGTGATAAAAAATGGTATAGGTTCTCTCTATGGTATGTATACCAATAAATTTGTTCAAAACATTTGTATAGGTTACTTATACCAATTATTTTCCAAACTATTGGTATAGGTCCATTGGTATAGCTCCAATTTCTAGTAGTGTGGGTGTTGTGAGTTACATGATGAGAATCCTCATTAGTATATTATATAATAAAAAAACATAAATCATCTGGAATATTATTTAAATAATAAAGTTATATAGTTGGAATGAATTAGCGTGATAATAAATAATATTTCTGACCCATCTACTCTAATTTCATTTCGTAATTAAGTGGTTTCCACAGTTAAATAGATTCATAATTTTTTACTTTGTCTAGATAGACTTGTTCAATAGTTTATGATTGAGGTATGCATTATATTTATGTGTCTGTATCTATCTATTTTTTCTTTTATCTTTTTTTTTTCTAATTTATTCTTAAACTTATCTTATGTAGGAGTATTTGAAATCTAAAAAACAATATAATTGATTTTTTTATTATAATTAACTTCAAATACTCACCATTTTTTCAAATTTAAGGGCCTAATTTTTTATGAATCCCTTCATGTCTCAGGTGGTCATAGGTTTTTGGGGGAAATATATAAGAGATAAAGAGTATTTGAGATAAACTTTCAACTATATTGTGTTTTTATAACATGGGTCTTTTAGATTTAATGTGAGGGTTGTCTTACATGGTGTAGTTGTGTGTTAGATTAGGGATAATGGTTGAAAGATGAGGCTATAGTGTGGATGGATAGTTGCATTGTGAAGGCTTGGGAGAGGAGTTTTATGTGGGTTTTCCAATTTCACTATTATCTCAATATAAGTGTGTGTGGGGGTAAGGGGGTATAATAAAAAATAGAGTGCTAGGTAGGTGAGTTCTGTTATTTTGTTGAGTTCATGGTCACTATGCCTTAGGAATGGGTTGTGGCATGACCATATTATTTTTAATTAGAATTTTATGATATAGTGGTTCCCTTGCAGAATGGCCTATTTTCTATGTTTATATAATCGTTTAATTAACTATTCCATGGATATTAGATGTGGATTTTACCTAGTGTGCTATTACATGGTATCTTGATTTTTGAAGAGTTTTTTCCTATGTCACCACCTTTGCACCATGGTATAGGGGGTTTCAACATGATCTTTTAATATTTAGATCCGCCTATAAATTTCTTAACCCTCCTAAACTCGATCTTAACTCAACCTTTAATCTCAGTTATTAAGTGTCCTAGTTATGTTTATGAGACTATTTTAAGCCCCATTTCCATTTCTTTTAACCATAATTTTGGGAGATTGATCCTTATTGATTCTAGGTGAGTTAAATTCTATTATATCATATATTTTCTTTCCATTATTCATCAAGAGAGAGTTTATGTTTCAGTAAAAGATGTTTTTAGTGATGGATTAGTTAGATAGTAATATGATACAGTGTTTTCTTGGTTTTTGACGTTTCCTTGGGGTAGTTATAATTTTTTGGAAACCCCTATTTTCTTTGGATTTACACAACAAGTTAAAAAGTGATGATTGAGGTATGGAATATACCACCTTTCTATTATTTTAAATATAAAGTGTGGTATTATCATGATTTAATCCTTTGGTTAATAGTGAAATTAACCTAATAAATATAAGAAAAATGTAATTTTAGGTAATAATGATGTTGTAGTTTGTGTTTTTTATTTCTCTTCATTTTATGCATATTGATGCCTCATGTTTCACTAAGATAGTGTGCTATATTTTTGTGTGACTATTGTTGTGCTCAAAAAAGTTATTTTTTTTGGAAATTGGATAAAAAATTAAATGGAAAAATTATTTTAATACTGTTTATAAAGAATTTGGAATGTTAATTTTTTATATATCCTTCCTAGGTTTTGATGGAAAATAAATAAATGATAAGCACAAGTTTAGGTTGTTTCGAGATTTGGATAAATGATATGTTTTATATGGGAATTAAAATAAATAAATTATAACGATAATTGATTTATAGATATGAGATCCCATACTTATTGCAAAAGGATTGTGTTTCTTGGTTTTATAGACTTAGTGCCTTTACCTATATATGGAAAATAGTTTTGAAAAGTTTTTTTTATATAGGAATTTTAGTGGATTTTTGTGAATGTTTTATAACCTAGTATGGTGAGTTTTCTTGATGATTAATTTGTTGGGAGATTGAGGGTGTTTGAATAATGGGTTTTTTGATTTGGTTGGAAACCGTAGATGAGATATGGTAAAGTATCCCAATCTATGGTGATAGTTGATACTATAATGGTGGGATAGTTGATGTTGTTTTCAATGGCGTGGTACACTGGGGAAATTGAGACAAGTTCAAAGTTAGGTTTCCTCATTGATGTTATTATGGATTGATTCTTGTTGGATGGATTTTATGATGAATTTTATTTATTGTTTTCCCAATGCTTTATATTTTTAGACTCTCTACACAACATGTGCAGTTTTAATGTGGTATCTTAGGTGTAACACCCCTAGTTTGATGTAATTCATTTTTTTCTACTTAATTTATGTTTGGAGTAGTTTGTTTAAACATATAAAGGTTTTAAAAGGGAAAAATAGAATGGAAGTTTTAATATTCATTTAGGAACAATTCATTCCATGAATGGTTATTAATGACGTTAATGTTTTCTTGGTATATTCCACGAGTTACTTTCAAGGTGTTAATGGGTTTCATTAGGGAGATTACTAATACCATTCATTATGTGAGATTCCATTCACAAAGTGAACATAATTATAGTATTTTAAGCTAAAGTGACATGAATTTTGTCATATGTGACCTTTCAAAGATTCATGATACAAATTCCATTTTAGAGTTGTGAATCGGGTCAGGTCCAACATATTTTAATACCTATTACACTTACAAATCCACATTTAGGTTCCTATTCCCTTCTCCTTAACTTCTAGGGATATTATATGTGGATTTATATGATCTTTTACTTATGAACACCATATTTAACAAGTACCTAAGAATTATACCTCAGAAATAAAGTTAAGGGCTCCAATATTTCCTATAATCAGGATTTGCTTATTTCCTCTTGAATGCAACACTAGATCAGGTTTGTTATGGAAATATCTATCGAATCAAACAAGGATTGATCAAAACCTATTGTGATTCACTCGATGAATAGAATAAATATCCTAGATTAGTATGATCGTGTGCGGTTTCTTCATGTCAATCATTTCTAAGGTAGGTGGTTTTTCCCTCTTTCCATTTTTATTAGAATATAAAGCATCTTAGGTTTATATAAAGAAACTCATTATTACTTCAACTGATTTTACCCTGCCAAAACTCTTATATATTTTCTCTTATAGGTTGGTTCTTGAGAATGGGGTTTGGGGTTTCACCACAACATGTTTGAAAAATTGATTAATTTTTTTTCAAAGAAATATAGTTTTTGACTTCTGTTCATAATATAACTGGGTTTCAAGATTTCATGTACATGTTGGAAAAATCATGATCAGTAGTAACAATATCAAACAGGGAATCATGAGATGGATCATGGTCGAATGTAACAATCTCAAATTTGGTCACCAAACAATGACTTAGTTAATGGGTGATTCACTTCTCACGAGTATTGGGAGGTCCAGGTTATGTGTGTACATGTGTGTTTGAGTGTGAAAACATAGGTGGGTTATTCCAAATTGAAAGTAATTAATTTCTTATATTACTTGAAAGAAGGAAAAATCTTTAGTGATAATACAATTGGAAATCAAGTTTATATACTTTATTTAATATTGTAGAAACTACTCTATCTTCTTTTGATATTCATCATATCCATTTTATAATCGCATGATCTAATATATTTATGGTTCTAGTGGTAT
The DNA here is from genome assembly GCA_963277665.1 of Viscum album. Classification (NCBI taxonomy): domain Eukaryota; kingdom Viridiplantae; phylum Streptophyta; class Magnoliopsida; order Santalales; family Viscaceae; genus Viscum; species Viscum album. The sequence continues at coordinate 356,396,032 of OY728132.1, read as the reverse complement.
GTGCGAAAATTTAATTGTAGGATTCCTACATCTTAAAATTACTCACCCCTATTTATGCACTTTGGTTCACTTGCTGATGTTGTTTTTCCATGATACAATAAAGGGGATGATTTCTTACTTCATAAGTGGTGATCCTTGATGTTGATGTCATAGCTGGTGGAGATGGATCTTTGGAGTAGTTTGTGTCATGGTTTTCAATGGTTTCACTTTTTTCCAGAGATATTTACTATTTTCAAGTTTCAATATTCTTCTTTACATTGTTAAACTATTACTTTGATGTTGGTATCTGGTTCATTGATTATTATTGGTTTTGTTACATGCATCATTTTAATAAACATACTTGGTTTTATATATTTCATCCTTATCTTGTGAAGGTTGTGTGTGTGTGTGTGTGTAAATAGGGTAAATCATTCCCCCTATATAACATTGTGTTTAAATCCTTGAAATTTATTTCTTGACTTTGGTGGCTGGGGAATGTCACCTAAGGTTAGTAGCACCTCCGACCCCACCTAAGACAATGGGTTCATAAGAGATGTTGTAAATGGTATTAGTTTGGTCAGTCCATCAGTTGGGATAGTAACATGGAGATAGGACTCCTCAGGGCACGAAATATATAGAAAAAATACATATATGACCTTTTTATACTGAACTGTATGTTACCAAGGAATTTTGGGTAAAAGAATTGTTGTTAATCACTTATACGTGTGTCATAAACTCATCATACCGAGTTTATCTTTTGAGTGATAGGTATCATGAATTATTAAAGAGACTTACCACTAATATTTGATTATCTACATGATTACTTGAATTTATTAATGTGATATTGTGATCATTTTGATAATACATATAATATAATAAGGAAATTATGAATAGTAAAATAGAACGATTTATATAATTTTAAATGGTTTTAGAATGAAAACTTCTCTAGTAAGGAGAACAAGAAACCAATGAGGGGGGAAAATTGATAACGGGGTTACACCCAAACTATAGGTGAAAAAACATTTAGTTTAAAGTATTGTGAAATCCTTTCAAGATGATGATAAGGGACTTGGGAAATAAGAACCTCATCAGGTGAATCACTTGGAATAATTTCTAAAGCAGAATCCACTAACATTTTTTTGGAAATTTTTCACCAGAGTAAGAAGAGGTATATCTGATCCGGATGACTATGATTTTTGATTTTTTGGGACTGAAAATGAAATGAAGGTCCATCTAGAAATTTATATTCTTGAGTACTAGATGTAACATGGCGGGACTTAGCTATTTAAGATTAATAGAATTATTATATCAACTAGAAAGTATTTTTTGATCTGGTTACTCACAAATTCATTTCACAAGCCTTTTAAATATGAAATAATATAGAATTATTTTAGTTGAAAAAAGGATGCATGTTAATTATCGAATATGAAAATAAATTCACTTAACTTATCCTCTTGACCCTAGAGCTAGCTACTATCTAGAGGCTCAATACTTAGATCATTGAGGAAGATCTCTACCCCGAGTTTTTATTAAAGGGTTTAATATTCTATATTAATAACTTTAAAAAAATGTTGAATAAGAAACTTTATGGATAGATAGATATTGTAGGAAATCTTAGTGGATTAGACACCTTCTTCCATCCAATTTCTAGGGTAACTTCATCACAGGGAATAAACAAAATAGTGAGGGTTACTACAAGGGTAACAAGGTATTAATAAATCAATCTTATATATCAGTCTCTTATCCACCACATCAAAATAATAAACTAGGATATTTCTAGTGTGGATCACTTACATATAGAAATAGGAACATACTACACCACTAAGTAATTTCCACCAATGTGGAAAAAATGTAAATCTACCGAGGTATTGTAATAAACTTATAAAATTAGTAGGTGTTTCTAGATTGACTCAACCTCAAGATTTATATACTCAAAGGAAAAATATCCTCAGAATAGTTATTGTCTAGGGAACTAGGTGAACTAGGATAACACTCAGAAAATGTAGGTCATCTAGTTGATGCCTCAGTAGGGAAGTAATAACAATCCCGTGATAACTGATCGATAGCTATATGAAGTAGAGAAAGATATCATGACTGAGAAACCGGGTCCCTTCGTAGTTCCAGGTACCATCATTTTGAACATTAATCTTATAAATGTATTTTTTGATACTGGTGAATCAATTAATTTATTGATTATTTCATGGTTAAACAATTGGGATTGCATATGGAAATGATGCCCCACACCATGAGTATCCAGGAACCCCTCATACAACAAGAGTGTAGAGGATTCAAGTTCCTAACACGTTCAATTACCATTTATAAAATAAAGTTTCTATAAGAGTTTATAGCCTTAGAGATGGATATATTTTATATAATATTTAGAATAGACTGACTAGTGGAATTTAAAGCCCATAGTAATAGTTATAATCACCAAGTGAAATTCATATCCCTAGATGTGACTCCACCTATATTTAATTGGGATTGGGACATAAATATAGATAAAGTAGGAACTCTAGTCTCAGTAAAAATAATATTCACTAGTAAGTTATTAATAATGGCCTAAGGAACTATAGATGAAACTATAAATAAGACTCTTCCTGGAATAGTGGATCGATACCAAGATTTTAATCCAATGAATTTTTTTATGTGACCACCTAAACTGGAAATTAAATATTATATTTATATAATCCTAGGAAAAATCCTAATTTATCTCCCATCACATATAATGTATTCAATAGAATTTCATGAATTAAAATAATAAATTTAATAATAGGACATTAAAGGATCTATCAAACCTATCATATCTCCTTGGTATGCACTAGTTTTATTCATGAAGAAGGTGGATGGTTACCCTGAATAATGTATTTATTATCACAAAATAAATTAATTTATGATCAGAAATCAATATACCCTTTTAATTGATGATCTATTTGATCAATTAATTTGAGATAAGTGGTTCTACAATATTTATCTATGACCATGAAATAATAATATTAGAGTTATAAAAAGGATATTCAGAAGACAACATTATAGATTTGATATATCCATTATGAATATGTCATAATGCCCTTTGTCCTGACAACTTCACATGTAGTCTTCATGTCCCTGATAAATCATATATTATAAAGGTACCTTGATTATTTTATTTTGGAATTTTTATGGTATTTTGGTTTATTATCAAAGTAAGAATGGCCATGAGGAGAACCTAGGAATTTTATTGAGAATATTTCATGATCATCAATTACATGGAAATTTTTTCTAAGTTTTCCTTCTGGATATAAGAATTTTTGTTCTTTGGGAGTGTCATTTATGAAGAAGAATATTATTTAGTCCTATAAATACTGAAGTATTAATCCCATAGAATACTTAAAGACATAGACCCTAGTACCCTAGAGATGATGGTTACTTTATTACATTGACACTAGATACAAGTGTTTACATCCCAACAGACCAAATAGTTTAGAAGAATGATAAACTAGATACATGTGTGAATATCTCATTACATTTGAAAATATAAAACAAAACACAATAATTTCATGATAACATCATTATTATCCCTATCATATCCATGAATATCATTCATAGTACAATTTCTGGCATCTCAAGGAAGGGAAACATAAAAAATGGGTGAGCATAGATGCTAATTAAAGAAATTCATGCAATAAAAGAAATCATATAACAAAGATGGAATGGATAATATGGAAGGAATAAATGATAATTAAATAATTCCATAAAAACAATCACATGAGCTTTAAAATTATCCAAAGATTCAATAACCAATATAATTATCACACATACATCAATAACCAATTTCATAATAATTTAATATATAATGTAGGAAATATTAAACTTACCATTGAGGCCTCATGCCATGAAATCATACATAAATTGGTATGTACTCATCTAAATACCCAACCTATTTTGTCTCATGATACTTATAAATTTATATAAGGGTTATATAATTCTATGACATACCCATCACTTAATATGTTCAATGAATTCCTCATTTGAATAAAAAATAAAATTTAGTCAACACAACTTAACACTCTATAATTGACTATATTAGAAAAACTAAATATAGAATATCCTTATTTTTCTAGTCAAGATAGTCATAAATCATCTATAGAAACCTAAAGTATGGTATAATTATATTATATCCTCAAAGAATAAAAATATTCATTAAAGGATTTTTATATAGATGAAAATATTTTTTTTAATATTAGTGGAAGATTTATTGCCGAAAATTTCCTTTACTTTTTAAAATAAATTATTTAAAATTTAAAAAATTATATAATATTAAGGAAAATAATTTATTTCAAAATAATATTTGAAACTTGTAATGGAATATTCAAATCAGTGTTTTGTTGTGATATTGAAAAAATCTAATCATGTTTTTTATGTTATAATAAAGATTCCCTTCACACCTTCAGTAAAAGGTGACACACTTGGAAAACAATAAGAAGTTTTATTTTATACCATTTTATAAAAATTTAAAAATTTGTAAAAAAAAATTGAATAAAAAATTGGATAAAATTAATATTATTCTTTAAAACATTTTAAGGAAAATATTGACATGAAATAAAAATTCTCCCTACTGAATAAAAAACAAGGATGGTTTTTCTTAAAATATTTATTTTAGTATCTTGAGTTCTTAAGAGAGGAAAATTATAGAGAAAATTTTAATTTCTTGAAATAACCATATGATAAGAAAATATACTAGGTTTAAGATAGAAATATCATATAATTTCCCCAACATATACTTAAACATAAATAATATCAAATAATTATGAGATTTTGAAATAAATACTTACCACAAGCTTGAATTACACAAAAAGTTATCTAACCTAATATATAATAAATTTAAATTTATTCTAATTATATACCAGAATAACGTACATATTTTATACACTTACAACATTTCAACACCAATTTATTAACAATTCTTCATTAAAATCATCATTTCCAGTTGTTAATTTTTTTTTCATCAAAGTTTCAATTTTTTAGTTTGGAACCTTGTAATTTTATCGTAGTTAAATCATATCCATAATGTTAAAAATGATGTAAATATCATATATATTCATTATATATATAATAATTCATAAAATTTAGAGATATAATTTTTTTATGCCATTCAAGGAGATGGAAGGTCATACGTATGCATGAACCCTGTTTATATTTTTCAATTGATGTAATGAAATAAAGGAAAATAATTATTCACCTTTATAGATTTATAATAATATCATTAATAACCTATATATTTATTAAATCTATTTTTATTACCATCCTAGTAAATTGGTGATTAAAAATGAATTACACTGCTATGTGGAGACAGTAAGCTGTATGTATGCACAAGCGATGTTTTCAATTTCCATGGGATAAAAAGAATACGAATGATGGTTGTTCAATAATAATAATAATTAATTATACTTAAGATATTTAATTCATTATTTTATAATGGATACCTCATATTTAGAGTTAGTATAAAAATAATTAAAATTGAAAATGCTTGGTTAAGAGTTATACCTCTTCATTGAAAAATCTCATTTGGCCTACACCTTAATCCTCGAAGGAATGCTATTTTAGAAAGAACATAAACTATATTTTGGGTTTAAGGAATCTAGGAAGATATTTTGGTATGAATTTTATGATCTACATGGATCAAGAGTTCCAAGGAAGAGAGGAGAAGAGGGCCCCTTTTATAAGAGAGGGGAGGGGCACTCTTGGAATTTCATAAATTAATAAATTAATATAAATTAATTTTTATAATAAAGTTAATTAAAATTGACATATTTTTAATATAAGATGAGAATAATTCTAAATACTCCCATAAAATAAAATTTATACAATTTTATGTGTAATTTTAATCCTTATATCTAGGTTTCAACCCCATTAATCCTTTTGGAAAGTTCCACAATATCAACATTTTCTATTATTTAAGGGTCATTAATGTTACCATAAAAGGAAAATTAACCCATAAATGTACTATGGTTTATATTCTAAAAAATATCCCATTAAATTTTATGAATATAGTATTTTTATTACTTTTAAATCATTTAATAAAATTATGTTTACTATAAAATATCATTAATGTATTTTTTAGAACCATTCCTTTACTTTGACATTAAAGACGTAAATATAATCATGTAATTAAAATATAAACATTTAAAAAATACCTAAAATATTATATTTATCTAAAAAAATATTAGAAAAAAAATTCATTGAAATTTTATTAGTTTTAATGTTTTAAAAAATCATTTATTTTATATTCCTATTAATTGAATAATTACTATATCGATGTTGCGTAAGAAGTTAAGGAAATTATTAAATAACTAAAAATTAAGAATAAAATTCAATGATTAAAGAAGGATATTTATCATATCAAATAAACATTTATAACTAAACTTAACATCTTTTTAACCTTATGTAAATTTTATTGAGGTATTGAAGTCAAGAGGGTGACATTTTGTATTTAATATTTTCATAAACTAATATAAAGGTAGTAATAAAAGAAAAATGGAACCATGTATAAATAAATTAGATAATTATATGGAAGTTGAATAATTAAATTCATAAAATAGGATAAATTCAAGTGTTAGAGACACTTTAAAGTCTTATCCCAATTTTTAACCCTATTTTTAACAGTTTTACCTTTATGAGGTTGACAAACATTTACTAAGGTTATTATCTATAATTAAAAAATAAAAGTGAAATAATTATCAAATTTGAACCCCCTATTCAAAATATTGAATCATTTTTTTAAAATTCAATTTATGGAACTGTTATAATTTAATCTAAAATTAAACCCACAAAACGTGACGAAAAAATGTTTCAAAAAAAAAAGTTTCTTGTTGTATAAACATTTTTATACCAAATTACAACATAAAATTAATTTTAATGACCTAGATTTTTTTATAAATATTATAGATGAACTAATTTAAATTTTAAACCATTTTAAGATAAAATATAACCTTTTCGATTCTATAAATAAAAAGTTAAATTTCAATAAAAATTATTATTTTTCATTTCAACAAAAAATAAATATTTTCGTATAATTATTAAAAATTATTTATAATATTATTTTGAAATTATTATTTGAAAAATTAAATTCATTTCATTGAAATATATTTTCTAAAAGTGGATGAAATTAGTTATATTATTTAATAACAAAAATATATAAATACCACTTGAGGAAAAAATGTATTTTTAAAGAATATAATGACATTTATAAAAATATACTCACTTCATCTAAATCATTTAAAAATTATTTTTAATAAGTGGTTACTCCTATTAACTCATCCAATTTAATATCTAGGTTATAATGGTATACTATATTATAATTCATTTAGACTATTGGTTGCATCTATCCCTAGCTATTGAAGAAATTAAATTTATTTGAAGGGAAACATATCCTAAAATTTTAGGGTGTTACATTCTACCCCACTTAAATGTAACAGCAGTGGCACTGTAGCGACGGTAAGCACTGTAGTGGTGGTAGGTCACTGTAGCAGCGGCAGGGTACTATAGCAGTGATGGGTACTGTGTGAACTATAGCAGTGTGGGTATTGTAGCAGTACTATTCACAGAATGGGATTTGGGCCAAAAAAATCGTCCTATGGGCCATGTACTAGGCTAAATGCCCACTGGGCCTTTGGGCTATGTAATTGGTCTCCCTCTACCCAGACAAAGAGGTCTTTTCTTTGCTTTAATAATAAATGAGGCTTATGCCCCAACCTTTTAATAAAAAAATTCTACCCCACTTAAAATGAATTTCCCCCTTTTAATTATGTTACTCTGATAAAAAAATGAGGATATATCTATTTCATCACATCCTCAAGTTCCCATTTAACATCACAAAATTTATGGTTTCACTGGAAAATTTTGACCAGGTGAGTGGTCCTGTTTCATAGACCTTTCCCTCTATGATCCAAAATAACTATCTATTGTACCTAATAAGAGATATATTTCACTAGTGGTATAAAATATGAGTTTAATAAATGTGAATTCTTAGGTATTTAGTTCCTCAAGAGAGATACATGGAACACATCATTATCTTGAAAGAGATTCATTGGAAGTACTGAGAGTTTAGTTACCATCCCAATTAGATCAATAATTTCAAAGAGACTGATATATCTAGGGAAAACCTTTACCTTCTCTAAAAATTACAAAACCTTATTCCAAGGATATATTATTAGGAATACCTTTTCAACAAAATTGAACTCAAAATCTATCTGGCGATTATCATCATAACTTTTCTTTCGGCCCTGAGATGCTTTAATGTGATGTTGAATAGGCTTAACCTTTTATTCCATTTCATTATCTAGATCAGGTATTGAAATCTTTATTTGTTAAACTTTATCCCTACATGTTGTAGTTATACACTTACTACCATATAAGGCTTCATAATTATCCATCTAAACGCCCGAGTGACAACTATTATTTTATGAAAATTCCCCCAAAGGGAGGTGATGGTCACAATGACCTTTTAAATATAGAGAGAAATATCTCATAATGTATTTTAGAGTTTAACTGGTCCTTTCATACTAAATAATAGGACGATGATGATCCATATAATTGAAAATAATCTCTTTATATAGATCCATCTGAATACTTCTCTATAAATTTTAGGTAAACCATGGGTCCAGATAAAATACAATATAATGTGGTACTCCATACAATATTACCACTTCCTTATTGTATAACATGGAAAGGTTATCAGGTTATAAATATTATCTAATTGAAATGAAATGTGCTAATTTAATTGGGTGAATGAATATCACACAAAGAGAATTATTTCCTTTAGATGATTTAGTGATTCTAAAAAAAATCCATTGTAATTATTTCCCATTTGCATTTAGGTTTGGGTAATAGTCATAACATCCCCTTAGAATTCTGTCTCTTAGTCTTAACTTTCTGTCATACTAGGTATCGAGATACATATTCTACAATATCCCTCTTCTTGTTATCCCTCTAAAAATATTCTTTTTGATATCCATAAATCTTTATAATTATATGATATATATAGAATGATGAACTATGAGAATTATCTAATAGTTAATTCTTCAATTATGGTATTAATAAGATACATACTCAATTCCTAAACCTTATCATCCCATCACTATCATATTTAAACTTAGGAACACTCCTCACCTTCCTCTATAGTTCCACATCCTCCTTATAGACCTTCTTAATCTTCTCATAGATTAATATTTGAAACTTCAACTTAGAAAGTTATGATATTTATCCATTGATCATGATTTCAATTTCCATTTACAGTAAATATAAAAAATTGGATCTCATTAAATCATCATTATAGACAAACTAGCTTGGTCTTTTTGACTCAGATTTTCAACCACCCTATTTACCTTCCCAGTGTGGAAATATATTTAGCTGTCACAATATTTGATCAACTCCAACCATATTCTCTAGAATATATTCAATTTTTTTGTGTAAATATATATTTTAAGATTTTATGACCATTATATATATAAAACATTTCTATATATAGATAATTCCTTCCCATCTTCAATGTGAAAATTACCACTACCTTCTCAAAATCATGAGTCAGATAATTTTACTATAGAAGTTTCAATTAGTGAGAGGCATAAATTATCCCCATATAATTTTTAATGAGGATTAATCCAAACCCCTTATTTAATGCATGACTATATATAAAAAATCCTTATATAAATTATGTTAGTATAAGAATAAGTACATTGACCAACCATCTCTTTAGTTCTTTTAAATTCTCTACACATTCATCAATCCATAATAACTTGAACACATTATGAGTAAAATTGGTGATTAGATTTTATATTCATGAGAAATCTCTCAAAAAGGGTTGGTATTATCCATCCAACCCATGAAAACCATATATCTCAATTACTATGGATGGGATAGTCCATTTCTCAATAGATTTTGTCTTTTAAGTATCCACTGATATACCCTCACTTTAGATTATATGACCCAAGAAATAAAATTTTTGAATCCAACATGCATACTTGATAAGTTTATCATATAACCTATCCTTCTTCAGGGTCTTCAACATAATGATCAAATATTATTCATGCTCTTCCATGAAGTAGGAATATATAATAATATTTTCTATAAAGACTACCAAAATCTAATCAAAGTAATCTATAAATACTATACTAATTAAATATATTAAGATAGAAAGATAATTGGTAAGTCCAAATGGAATTACTATAAATTCATAATGACCATACCACATACAGAAGACTGTTTGGGGTATATATTCTTTCTTAACCCTTTGCTGATGATATCCAGATGAAAGATAAATAATGGAAAAATATTGATCCCCTCATATTTGATAAAATAAATCATCAATACAGGGATGAGGATAATTATTCTTCATTTTCATCTTTTTTAGGTTCCTGATAATCAACATTGAGTTACATTGATTGATATTTATTCTAATTAAATGGAAGAGGTGCAACCCAAGGTGCTGCACATTGATGAATGAATCCCATGTCAAGATTATCCTAGAGTTAATTCTTCAATTATTATAAATCAATAGGTTATATTATATATGGATCCTTTGAAACAATTTTATCACCAGGTATTACTTCTATTAAAAACTCAACTTCATGATTTAGAGTAAGACTAGGAAACTATTCTAGAGAAACATCAAAAAACTATCATAAATTGGTTATATGTTTTATGTTGAGTTTATAACTAACTATATATAATAAAAAACCCCTTTTGAAATGGAATCAAGTCCCATATAATGGATGAAATTTTCATTCAAAGCTCATATTTATCATCTTATAGTTAAAAAAATATTGGTTGGTTTAGAATGTCATACATGACTTCCCTTCCTCAAAAGATGAGATGGGATTTATGTAAAAAAAGAAAACCCATTACCAAATTAAAATATAATTTAACTAGAGGGAGAATTATAAGATTTGATGTAATTAAATTCCCATAATATTTTATTAGAAATGAATCATGGAATTGAGATGTGATCATTATACCATTGAGAGATTTCAATATTAATTCAACATCAAATATTTGGTGTTGTAATAAGATAACATTATAAAATTATTCAGATATAAATGCTTGGGTAGAAACTGAATCAAACAAAACATTTTCAATTCCATAGTGGATGATAATTATACCTTTCACAATGTCACTATGACCATCCACTTTGGCTATAATAATTTCATAATCTTAAAATTATCTCATTAGATTATTTTTTGGTAAATTCTATTGAAATTTGGGGAATTTATTGAAATTATACATCATCTTTTATAGTTCAATAACTATACTTTGATGTCTTCTCCCTTAACCTTTAATTCATGAGAATTATTACCTTTTTATCTAAACCTTAAAAAACTCATTTTACTTTTAGTCATGTACCAAGGTGTTTCTTTCAAAAAGTATGAAATGTTGTTAAACCCCCCATTTTATTCTTCCCAATATCTTTTTTTCCCAAACATCCTCTTCTTCTCTTTATCTCCTTTTAATCTATAAGACTTGGAGAATTATTTCTCTATCTTTATGGCACATGATACTATATCCTCATATGATTAAAATGTTTGGGAGACCAATTCCCTTCAAAGGATTGGATTTTTCCCATTAAGTAAATAGTTAATTTTACTCATTGGATTACATACATAGTATGTACCACAAATTTCTAACAATGTAAAGTAAGCTTCGTACTTATAAAAATTTTCCTCTTCCTTTTAAATTAAACTAAGGAATTCCCAATCCATATCTATTCATTATTTTCAAGGAAAATATTTTACCAAGAAAAGTACCTTCAAATCATTCCACTCCATGATATCTATTTTCTACATATACTTAGTTTTTTTAATCAATAATAACCATTGATTCACATCCCACTTAAGATTATAAACTATAATGTAATAATTCTCCCTTTCATTAATTCCTAAAGTAGAAAATATGTTTTCTAATGAAATTATCCCATGCTCAGTAAAAAATGGGTATGGGGTTTCATTGAATTATAGAGGTAGTCGTCGCATGAAATTTTCTAAAATTGTTATAACATATTGTGGATTAGAATACTGCTCCATATGAGAAAGGTAAATAGTCATAACCCAAGTCAGCTACTCCAATATAGTTTTAATTTTATCAGTTTCATATTCATGTACAGATCCATGTCGAGTTACATTATATTTCTGACAATGTCAATACATATATAGATTATGTGAATTAATACAGTCTCCATTCCTTCCACTAGGTTCCATTTTTTTTTAAAATGTAATAGACTATATTGGATCACAAATTTATGAATCATAATATTTAATTTTAAAACTAGAAAAATAATTAATATATGTTTATAATTTATGCATAGTTAATATTTCAATTTTAATCTTAGTATCATTGGGAATATATTCAAGTAAAAAAATATTTTCCAATATTTCAAAATGGTTTGTAAAGAATATATTAATTAAATTAAGCATAACCCCTTCTAGTTTCAAAATTTCTATGTAGTAAGGGCCCATTCATCATACACTAGAACAATGATTTAGATATAATCAACCAACAATTTTAAGTATTTTTACCCCTAGATGCATTTGTTCCAAAACCACACTCACTTTTAGTATCCTAATATGGATTTATTTCTATGAAAAAATGATTATATTTACCTTAAAAAATCAGTAATATTGTATCCTATACATAGAATTATCATCAAATTTTTTCATAGGGTGATGTTCCCTAATTTATATTTTTTGTAAATGTAGTTTCTATAGTTTATACTTAACTTAATTTGATAACAACTATAAATACACCAACCCTAGTAGATCAGATCAAAAGGTTTCTTTATTACATTGATAGTAGATTCAACTATTCACATCACAGAAGACCAAATAGTTTTGTAGTATTGTTAAACTAGATACATACGTGAATGTCACATTACATTTTAAAACATAACATACAACATAGTATTTTCATGAGAACATCCCTATTCTCCCTAGAATATCCTTTCATATAATTCATAGTAAACTTTGTTGCATCCTGGGGAAAAGAAACATAAGAAAGGTGTGAAATAAAATTCTCAGTAAGAGAATGAATACATCTTAAATTATTATATAATAAATAAGGAATAAATAATATGGTTGGAATAAATTATGATAAAAAAATTCCACATAAATAATCACATTATATTGAAACATATCCATGGATGAAGTAAGTTTTGAATCATCACATGGACATCAATAACTAATTTTATAATAATGGAATGCATAGTGATAAAAATCATAAACTTATTGTAGATGCCTCATGCTAAGACAAATTACATAAATGCATTGAGGGGCTACATAATTTTTTTCCCCACCCATAAATTATTAATTCCTATGAATTCATTATATGAAAAAATAATACAACTTAATCAACATTCGATAATAATTAATAACCATCTATATTGGAAAAACTAAATATGAAATGTTAATATTTTCCCTATTAAAATTGATCATAAACCATAAAGAGAAATATTTTAGATAATATCATTATATTATAACCTCATTAAATCAAAATACTCATTAAAGGATGTTGACATAGATGAAAATACATTAAAAATATCACTAGAATATTTATTGAGAAAAATAATCTTTTCCTTTTGAAATAACTAATTTAAAATTTATAAATTTACTAAATATTAAGGAAAAAATATTATTTTAAAACAATATTGTAAAATTTTCATGTAATCTTTAATGTAATATTTTTTTTCCTCTAGTGGGAAAATTTGTAAATATGGTGTACGTTAAAACAAAGATTCCGTTCACACCATCGGTAAAAGTTGGTTCATTTAGAAAACAAATGGAATATTAATTTTTAAATTTTTTTATAATGATAAAAAAATCTTGATAATGAATATAATAAAATATTTTAATGAAATTATATACATGGAAGAAAAATATTAAAATCTGGAAGAAAAAAGGTCAGGTTTCTTTAAAAACCTTATTTTGGTATACTAAGTACTTAAGAAAGTAAAATTGGAGTAAAATTATAATTTCCAAAAATTAATTGAGGTGAATAAAATAGATTATGTTTAATAAATAAATATCATATAATTACCCCAATTGAGACTTAAATATATAAAAAATTACAAATAATGATGATATTTTGAAATAAACCCTCATATCAAGCCCAACATGTTACAAAAGTGATCTAGCCTCTTAGATAATAAATTACAATTTATTAAACTTATATTTTATAATAATTTATATATAAATATAATATCATATATGTTACACTTATAACATTTCATCATCTATTTATTAATAATTATTTATTAAAATAATCATTTCTATGTGTTAAATATTTCATTTTTCAGGGATGTTTTGATTCTGTAGTTCCACTCCCTGTACTCTGATCATGGTTCCAAAATCTCCAGAATGATAAAAATGATATTGGTATAATATATATATATATTCATTTAATATATTTTTATTCATCCATAAAATGTCGATATAGAAAAATGACATCATTCATATAGACGGTAGCCCATACGTACATATTAATGTTGCTTTGATTTTTTGATGGATGGAATGAAAGAATGTTAAATAATAATTCACATTTCAATAATCATAATAAATGCAGTGATAAAAAATGACTTATATAGTTACATGGAGAAGGTAAGCCATATATATGCACGACTGATGCTTTTATTTTCCCTATTATGAAAAAGGTTTATAATGTAACATCCCACCCATTAACCATCAGTTTTGGAAGATGTAGAGGTGATACTAACCTTATTTTACATCCAAAAAGAAAAAAAAGGCTAAAAATAAATGGCACAGGTTTATAAAACCATTAGGGGATGATTTTATCTGAAGGACACACAACCTGATTTGATAAAAAAATAAAAAATTAATAAACTATATGACGAATGGGAAATAAATTGCATAACATAGTAAAATAACAATACACAAATAAAATTTAATTAACAATGGAAAATGAAATAAAGGTGTAAGTACAAGAATAAAAAAGTAATGAATCTATCACAAAAGTGGAACCAATCCATATCAGGGCCCAAATATTCCACTTCTCGAGCTCCACCAACCTCGAAATAAAATCCAAGAACACCAATTTTGAAATAAAAAACATAAAACATCGATGTATCTAGGTAGATTACACCTAAAAATTCAACAAAGTTCCCAAAAAATTTGGTGAGTATAAACACAATAGAAATTCCCTAAAGGCTTCAAAATACACACCACATAGATAAGAACAAGTTTGAAAATATAATATAAAATAGTTTTTAAGTAGGAAAAATGATGATACATGTTATAAAAAAGTTCCAAGAAAAAAATTAAATAATTAATTTAAATCCATTTAAAGTTACTTTTAATAATCATTCCAATTCCACACCCCCACACACATAGTGCATGCAACCATGGGCCACCCTATATTCACGAGTGGTTAGTAATCCTTTCACGAAGCCATCACATGGTGAACCCATTTCTATAGTGTTTATTTTACACCATTATCCATACCAATTTGATAATGTGTACTTTCATTCCATTATTCCATCTCATTTCAATTGAACACATACCAACATAATAATGCCAGGATACCCATTAAAACATTTATTACAAACACAATTCCCATTTGGTTTCTTTTAAAATAATATTTTTCCATCTTTCAAAACCAACCCTGTTGAAATAAAATCAAATAGGGATTATCTAATAAGAGAATAATATCAATTTAGGAAAACCTAATCCAATATGTTCTATTATAGTAGAGTGGGAGAGAATCCATCTACCTTGAATTTAAATGATTTGCAAAAATAATCTAACACAATTCAACTAATCTCAACAATTCATTATGTTCCTCTATTAAAACCCAATAAAATATCATCAATCCATAAATAAAAAATTATATCAAGTTATTCCAATAATGGAATATGATTGTTTTCAATACAAAGAAATTAAATCCAAGATGATAAGGAAGAATGATACCATAACATTTGATTTCCATGATTAAATTCTCGAAGTGGAGTTTCAAATAGAGTCTATACATAAAAGTTCACTGGAAAAAACATAGGGTATCCTTGGATGTTGATAGGGAGAAATAAAAAATTGTTTGTTAGTTTAAAGGCATGGGTGGATATAAAACATGCGGGATATGACTCATTCCCGATTTGAATTCAGAATTCACACCTTGAATCTTCCAGGGGTTATGTACACTGAAAAACCTAATACCTCAGTTCTATTTTCTAGAAAAACTAATTACATGTTGTGAATGGATTTTACGTCATAAACGCACTAGAGAAAATCCAATCACACTATGGAATAAACCATAACATTTTCTCTAACCAATTCACATCGTGAAACCACCATTCATGACGTGAATATTTGAAGTAGAATTTCTAGTGGCCAAATGCCAGGTTCTTCTCCTATTAAACCTTTGAACACTTACCTTAGAAAAATAAAATGAATCAAATAATAAAATACACACATAAAACAATAGCATACCATAAAATGGGGGTTCTAGAATCTCCCCACCATTGGTATTTTCATCTATGGGAAGATATAGATCAACATTTCCCTTGAATAAACCAGGAAATTACACCTTTATAAAATTTTCCCTTTCCTATATTTCATCTTGAACCTGACCATGATACTATTAATCTCACACAAGAAGAAATATATCCCATTTTAAGAATATTTTCATATCTATCTAGAACTTATAATTGTTCTGGAATACATGTCACATCATGACTAAGGGTAACATGATCCCAACTGATCACATGAAAAGGATCCATGTGATACTCATTATGTTGAGAAACAAGAAATTCATTATGAATAGAAATGATTCTAAATGGTAAGGCTAACTGATATAAAACATTTCCAATATGTTGAACCTCCTTTAAGGGTCCCACATACTGTGGTTCAAACTTCCATTGTCTCCCCAAGCATTAATGACCAAGTCACACTAAAACATTCAAGAAGATGGGTTCACTCAAATCAAAGGATAAGGGTTAGTGTTGATTATCTATATAGGATTTAGGTTGACCGTGAGTGGTATCCATCTACTTATGGATCATATGAATCTTATCCATAGTATCATGAATGTTACCTGTTCCAATCAATGATGTCTCTCATGTTTCCACCCAAAATAATGGATAATTGCAAGTATGAACAAACAAAGACTTGAATGAGGCCATTTGTATTATCTATTTATATCCTTTATTATAGGATAATTCCACCTATGGTGTATGATAATCCAATGAGCTTACAAATTCCATGACACAAAACCTATCCATATCTTCAAATTTCTAAATTTTTTATTCTGAATTCTCATCCCATCTATAGATGATATATGTTCTCATGGTTAATTGAATCATGGGAGCCAGTTGTAATGATCAAAAAAATTTATAATTGAGTTGAGGATCTCTGTTAGATACAATTGAAACTGTAACACCATATAACTTTTCTACTTATCAGATATACAATTTTTATATGTCCTCTACCATGTTTGATTTTATAATAAGGAAAAGGTGTAATTAATAGGGTAGTTGATCAAAAATCACCAAAATAACACCATGCTTATAAGATTTTCTCTTGAGAAATGTGATAAAATATATGTTAATATATTCCCACTTCTACACAAGTATAAGAAAATACTATATTATATTATACAATCAATGAAACCCATCCTTTACTTGATAAAAAATTAGGCATTTTATCACATAATTTACAATCTTTTGTCTCATACCTGACCACAAAAAATGATCTTCATCACCTTGTACATTTATATAAAACCTGTATGAATAAAAAATTATTAATGGTGTTACATGGAAAGTATTTGTTTCTAGAAATACTAGGGTAATAATATTTAACCCTAAAAACATAATAAAGAGTTTACATCTTTATTCTTGTTGTCAGAATTCTCTCAACCATTTAGGTATTAAGGTTTGGTGATATAATTAGGATCTTAAATATGATTCTATTTACCAAATAAATTATTTCTAGAACAATATTTATATAGATGAAAATTTCATGCTCATCTTATACGGTATAATGAAGATTCATGTCAGAAATCATGATCATCAGTTGTCATTGGTCATGATCTTCTTAGACCACTTTGCTATACTAATTCGAAATCAATGAAAATGCCACATAATTACAATTACTGGGTGTGAATACCAAGTTAATATCAAACATCTATAGGTACTCCATCCATCTCTATTGTCTCAAGTTTATGTATCACTGGGAAAATATGCATTTCAAACTCTTATGGCTGGTGAAAACGTTGATCTTTTCTCTAAAGAGGAAATAATGCATGCCTTTAAGGAATGAACAACTACCTTTAATGTTAGGTAATGTATAGTATAGTTATTATCATGTTCTCAGAATATCCTTGAACCACAGGCCACAAAATTATCTCCATTTATAATAACACAACCAAGATATGATCCAGATGAATCATAATATACAACATAACCCTAACTTGGTACTAGAAGGATTAAGATGGGTTCCAATTTGATATTGTATTTAATATATAGAGATAATTTTTTTAATATACATAATTCTATTAAAATGGAATAATCTTTTTATCAAATAAACCATTAGGGAATAAGGAATCGAGAAATGATGAACAAAGTGATGATAATAGCTTGATAATACTAGAAAACTAGGTATCTTGAAAAAAATTCTTCAGTACCTCCCAATAGACTACTACTAAAATCTTTATAGGGAAAATTTATATTAATTCTTAAAAAATGACATTCCCAAGGAAACAAAATTCTTGTATCCAAATGTTTCACTAAGAAAACATAACATACAGTTGATGATGTCATAATGTACTCAATACAATTTCCAAGTGTTCATCTTGGTCATTCCAATTTCTCAAGTAAATCATAATATAATCAACAAATACAAAAAATATAGTTGATCTACCTATATAAGATACAACTAATCATGTTAGGAATATTATTGTTTCATTCTTCAGACCAAAGGGTATACTGACATATTCATTGCGGCCATAGTGACTCTAAAACAGTGTTTTTTAGAATATCCTATCTTATGACTCTAAGATGATGGTATCCTGAATGTAGAAAAATATTATTGAACCACTTTGTTTCCATTAAGTTTCTGAATAAATCATCATTTCAATTAGGTGAATACTGATTTTTAATCATAACTTTATTTATTTTATGATAAGTAACACATAGCCGAGGAATACCATCTTCCTTTGTTACAAATAAAATTGGTTTATCCCAAGGTGATGAAAAAGTTACGATGAAGCCTTTAATTTATAACTCTTATAGTTGAACCTTTGACTCTCATAACTCATTCATATGCACTATATAAGATGCTAATTAATGATTTATTTTTCCTAGGAGTAGATTGATAGAAAATTCAATTTTCCACTGGGGTGGTAACCATGAGAAATCATTCAGAAAAACATCTGATTATCGATCCACTATGGTAGGAAGAGTAAAATTTCCTTTTTTTACCCATAGAATCCATGGTCATTGCTTTTTACTATCCAAATATGGTTCCATTCAATGTTATTATAGGTCCCTATCAACTTGAACTTGTATCCCAATCCCCCTTAAATATGTGAAGAGATTCATTTAGGGATGTGTAAATAATTTTCTAAGCATAACAATCGGTATGGTCTTTATATACCTCCAACCAATACATACAAAATATTAAATAAAAAACATCCATAACATTGACTATAAACTCCCATATAAACTAGAATGCAACAATATTAATAAAACATGCTAGAAATTTGAATCCTCTGTACTCCCACAGTACAAGGGGTGTCCTATTACTCATTACATGAGGCATTATTTCCACATGAAATCACAACTATTTAACCATAAAAGAACTAATGAAAGAAAGTGATTCACCCGTATGAAACAAGACATGCATAATAGTCAATTTCATGATAATGGTACCTTGAACTGTAGAAAGACCCATTTTTCACTCATGATAGCCTTCTCTATTCCATAAAGCTGTTAACCAGTTTCTATATTATAGCTATTGATTACTAATTGAGGTATCTACTAGGCATACAAAGTGTTCCTCATAATGTTCTAATTCACCTGTGTTAGTGGATGAGAACATGTATAGTGGGATTTTATTGTCCAATCATAAGATATCTGAGGATGATTCAACCCTATTCCACCTAGGGATTTCAATATATTATGATAATATCTCTTAATATAACCTTTCTTACAATAGTGGTGGAAATTCCTCAGTGGTAAAGTTCATTATTTCTTCATATGTGTAAAAGAACTACAATTTAATAAAAGAAGTTTTCTATTAGATCTTGGTGGAAAATTAACATATATAGAAGTATAATTCTAAGGTGATCCACCTGCTTGACAATAGGTGTCCCTCTTGTACTTTTTCCCATACTATAGTTCCCACCTATTCAAATGGAAACAAATCTAATTACTCCCATATGATTACCATAACTATCAATTTTCACCACTATTTACCTATTGAACATATCTATATTTTTCATAGTGTAGAGGAAAACTATCTTAGATCAGATATTTGGTCATAGTCCAAAATCAAATATTCATACCTTTAAAGATTCACTTGAAAAAACATCCATAGAGAAACAAACCAAGTTCATAAACAAAGCTGTGTATTCTATGATAGATAAATTTTCTTTCTTTGAGCTAAAGATTTCCATTTTCCTACTATCTTGAATGTGTAGGGATATAATTTTTTATTAAACAAATCCTGGATGTCCTCCCACACTAGTCCACAGTTGAATTTAGCTTGGAAATCTAAATATCACCATTGATGTGAATGATCCTCTAACATATATGTTGTCACATAAATTTTAACTATTCCAGTATAATAAGAAAATTTAATATTACATTCATTCAATTGATAAACACTTGATATTTTCCAGATTGGAAATCCCCTTTAAAATGGATGGATTCTATTTCTGAATTTAGACTGAATGATCCACTTTCCGTGGATCATCATTTAGATCCCTCTATAAATGTATTGAAAATATTTCATAACACTCGGTACAAGTTTTTGTTTCACTTGTGGCTATGATGAAACCACAATTTATGTAGCCTCTTCCTACTAATTTTTATAGTGTCTACCTAGTGCCATTTTCTATAACCAAAACAAAGAACCATTTAGTTATAATGGTTTGAAGATTACCAATCACCATAATCAATCATCATCACCCTTCCCTTTTTCAAAAATCAATCATTTTAATAATTTTTCAAAATTCATCAAACGACATATGAATAATGAAATACTAGTGGGGAGTCTTAGTTTTATTTCATGACATGATTCTATTATTGGATAAACCAAAGATGAAGAGATAAAAATTTACCAATAAGTGTATTAGAAAACTTTTAACCCCAAAATAACCTAGTATCTTGAATTTCAGCATGAAATGATTATTTATTTTCTTTTAAGCTATAAATTTCATGTTTTGATATTCCATATGTCCTTGATACCAACCCAATTCGAGGACTAAACAAGACTGATACAATTTGTAACATCCCTAACCTCACCCACTATCTTCAAAAGAGGAATAGGTTCTAGTAACCTTAGGTAACTTTCAGAAGCCAGCAATGGTTACAAATAAGGCCAATAGCTTAATAAACCATTGGGATACAACTTTACCCGAAGAACATTGAACTTACTATGGTGAAAGAATAATAAAAATTAATGAAATTATATGATTCATTGAAAATAAATCAAATAACTCAATAAAATTGTAACACACAAATAAAATTATAGTAACAATGGAAAAATAAATACAAGTGCAAGGCTACTACTCCAAAAGTAACGATTTTATAAAAAAATGGAACCACTATAGACTAAGACACAGACACTCCACTACAATAGCTCCAGTTACCATGGAAACAACATTAAGCAACACCACTAGATAAGTAATAAATGTTTCCCTTTCCTATATCTTGGTAGATTACATATGAAAACACACCAAATTTTCCAAGTAGGGGGTGAGTATAAAGTCAGCAGGAATTCCCCAAAGACATCCCAACACATTCCGTAAGGAAAATAAAAGGTTATAAAATTTTATATAAAATTCTTGAGATGAAGGTAAATAGTTTATACATTCTATGACCAAGTTTAGTAGAAAAAATTAAACAAATATTTTAAAACCATTTATTATTACTGGAAATAATCATTCCAATTCCACACCCATGAACTCATGTTTTGAGTCATCCTTTCAGTAAGAAGTGGCTTGCTGATCCCATTTTTATGGTGGAACATTCATGCCATTATCCATTCCAGTTTGACATGGGTAATTTATGACACTTATTCCATACCATTTTTTCATGAACACACAACAAAAAAATTATGAATGGAAATCCATTAATGAATTTCTTGAAAAAAAATTCTAATTAATTTTATTTTAAAATAAACTTTGTTCCCATATTTCAGATCTTACCCTTTTAAAATTACTCGAAATACTTATTTTCTAAGAAGTTAATATGAAAAATTTAAGAATACTCAAGACACAATTTTCCAAAATAGTAGTATGAGAGATAGACCACCTACCTCAAATACGATTTATTGTCATAAAGGATCTATGATGATTCCACCAACCTCAACTCTTCCTTATTTTCCTCTATTAAAACATAAGAATGTATCATCAAAGTATATCCAAACACATAGATCCAAGTATTCTAAAATCATTATATAGTACCATTGAAGAAAATATAAGGAGAAACAAGAAGAGAAGGAAGAATGAGAACCATTAATTTTATTTACATGATTGAAAACATGAAGAATCACTATAAATGGAATCCAGACAACAAATATCACTAATAACACCTAAGGTTTCCTTGGAAGCCGAGATAGAGAAATCATGAACTGTGTGAGTGTTTATAAGTGTAGGAAGAAACAAAATATGTTATAACTTATTGATTCATGATGTGAATTAGGAATTAATGTATTAAATCATTTGGGGCTTGCTTACACTAAAAAAACTGACGCCATAGTTCTTTCCTCCAGAAAAACTGATTTCACATCATGAATAGATTTCATATCCTGAACTCACCTGGCCAAATCCATTTACACTTTAAAAATACTCATGACATCCTCCCTAGTGAATTCACATTATAAAACCACTATTCATGACATAAATTTTTCCTGTATACTTTTCTGTTTCCAAATTCTTGGTTCTTCTCCTCTCACACCTATAATCACTCCCAGTAGACAAACCCAATGAATACAGAAATATAAGATACACATAAAACAATAGTGTACCTAAAATAAAGGGTGAAAAAATAATGGTCGTTCTATAATAATAAAAAATAAGTATATTTAAGGCACTAAAAAATTATTCTAGAATGAATACCATAGATTTAGAGGAAGTATAAGGAGAAATAAAATTGGAAATACCAGGTTAAGAGTTCTATTACTTTGTTGAAAAACCACTTTTTTCAGACACCTTAATCCTTAAAGGGTTGATATTTTGGAAAGACTAAAATATATAGGATGTGGTTAAGGGATATTGGAAGGTATTATGGTAAGTATTTTATGATATAGATAGTTAAAAATGTGTGAGGAAGAGAAGAGAAGTGGCACCCTTTTATAAGTGGGGGGGGGACACTCTTCAAATTAAGTATTAAATAAATCTAAATTTATTTTTCAAATAATGTTACTCCAAATTTAAATATATAGAATATATGATGAGTAAAAGTTTAAATACTCTCATATAATAAAATTTAAACAATTTTATGTGATGTTTTATCCCTTATCTCTTGGTTATAACTCCCATTAATCCCTTGAACAATTACGACAATATCATAGTTATGTACTATTTAAGGGTTAAAAATGTTACCATAAAAGGATAAGTTACTAATAAATGGACCATGGTTGATATTTTAGACCCTTAACCATTCAATTTTTTGAATATAATATTTTTATTAATTTTAAATCATTTAGTAAAATATTATTTATTGTAAAATATTATTAATATCATTTTTGGAACTATTCATTTACATTGATTTGAAGGTCATCAAGATAGTTATGGAATTAAAATATAAACCTCCAACATATCCATAATATGTTATATTTATATAAAATATTCATATTACATAATAATTCATACAAAAGCTATTAATTTCAATAATTATAAAAAACAATTTATTTTATTTTTCTATTAATTGGATAAATGCTCTGTTAGAATTATGTAAGGATTTAAGGTAACTATTAAATAAATTAAAATGATTAAAAAAATTAATTTATATATAATATTAACATTTATAACTAAACTTATACTTTTTTACTTATATAAAATTGTTTGAGATAATAACATGAAGAGGGTGACATTTTGTATTTATTCTTTTCCTAAAATAATATAATGGTCATAATAAAAGAAAAATGGAACCATATAAAATTATATTCAAAAAATGGATGGATATGGCCTAAATAAACTCATAAAATAGGATAAAGTAAAGTTTTATAGAAAATATAAAGCCTTATCTAGAATTTTTAACCCTATTTTACCCATTTTACCCTTATCAAGGTGCCAAATATTTACCAAGGTTTTTATTCATATTGAAAAAAATAAAAGGGAAATATTTACAAAATTTTATCATCATGATTAAAAATATTTTATACATTTATCAATATTTATTTCAAATAATTGGAATAATTTATTTAAAATTAAATTCCCAAAATGATTTGAAAAGTAGTTTTACAGAAAAAATGTTTACTAAAGTATAAAAGTTTTTACACCAAAGATTTGTTTTCAATAAACTTAATTAGATTTTTCATAATATAAATTATCAAATATTACTCTAAAATACATTTAATAAATTTATCCTTTTAAATTATTCAAATGAAAAGAAAATTTTCAATAAAATTCAGTAGTTTCTCTATTCATCAAAGAAATAATGTTTTCAAAAAATTATAAAAAAATCACTAAAATATTTTAATGACATGAAGATTTTAAAAATGAATTTAATTTTTTTGAATACATTTTATAAACTATATATAAATAAATCATATTATTTATTCACATAAAAGAATAAAAACTATTTTTATGTAAAAAATTATATTTAAAGAACATAATGAATTTTTTTAAAATATACTTGATTCATATAAAAACTTTTTAATTTTTTTAAAAAGTGTTTATTCATATTCATTCCAATTATTTAATGCATAGGTTTTAATGGTATAATATATTATAATTCATTTAGACTCGGGGTTTCTTGTATTGTAAGATATTGAATAAATTAAATTTATTTGAAGATAATTATATCATAAAATATCATTATGTTATAAAACCACCAAATATCATTTTCAAGATATGAATATTTTGTGGATTGACAGTATATTATTACTATTTTTTTTGAATTTCTCAAGGTTTTGTTCTCTTATGACTAGTTTGATGAGAGATTCACCTAGAATTATGTCTGTTAGAAATGATTTCTAGAACTTAAAACCTCAGAAAACATTAACACCTATTATTGTATTTCTAGAAATAATTTAAGGATATGTGGTATATTATTATTTGCCTAGATCCGGCCTTGGATGTGTTATTATATAGAGAGATCATGTTTTGGCCTATGGTTTGAGGAATTTACGAATGAAAGAGAAGAACTATATGATGCATGAACTTTATTTAGCTATATTTTTTCTTGAATTAAATAGATGTTTCTTATATATCTATAAAGAAAAGTTTTAGTATTCACTAATCATAAATGTTTGAAATATATCTTCTATTCATGAGAATTGAACTTGATACAATGATGTTGGATAGAGAATCTTTAAATGATTGACTTTTACTTTGTGTATACACATGGAAAAGAATATTTTATGGGAGTGAATTTCTGTCATAAGTCATATAAAAAAGTTTTTAGGGAGACCCAAGAATAGTGGTAGCTGATGAGAATTATTATTGGAATGCATCAGGAATGTTCCAAACTGAATGAGAATTCAATTTTCTTCCCAGTTAATATTATTCCTAACTTGATTGACTTTTTTAAAGAGTCTCAAATATCAGATCCTGATTTCACCACCATTTGGCCAAATCTAAATGGAATGAAGAATTCTAATAGATGAAAAATGAATAAAAAATCATTTTTATGCTTTTATAACTAAATTGTGGTCCCTCGGTCATGTTAGAAAAAACTTCTTCTGGTATATCACCATTCAAAGTGGGATATTCATCTGAGTATTCATAAGTTGCACAAAGTGATGGATGCTCATTTATAGTGGTCATGTTTGAAACAAAATATTGTATATTATGATATGAAATTTATAAGTTATCAAAAGGTAGAGGCTTAATATCCATTACCAACTGATATGATAAAATATATTACTATATATATATGAAAGTGGGAACATATAACCACTAACTTTGTCACTGTTATACTAAGGACAATTCCAAAACATGATGATATTTGGATATTTTTTGATTAACTCACCAAGTTGGAATAATTCCTCCCTATTCAGGAGTCCAATAGAGTAGAGGATTTTTAAAACTCATATATTTGATATGTATTCAAGTTTCATGGAGTTCCAATTGTGATCATCTCTAAAAGCGATCCTTGATTCACTTCTTGATTTTGTTAATTGTTGTAATAGGATCTCAAAAATCCATTAATAGAAACCATCGCATATAATACATAGAAATATGGATAGTATAAATTCACAATTTAGACATTGTAATATATTCCTATATCTTATGTTATGGAATATAGTGGTTCATGAGAAGATCATTTGATTGTGGGGGAATTATCCTATTATAAATGCTACCACATAACGAAACATATATCCCCATTAAAGTATTTATATAGTTGTTACTTTTATTCTACACTATATTGGGTGGAAACATGATAAAATTCACTTAATGGACCTATCATTTTCCATGATACAACATAAGACATTTTGATGATCTTGAAGCAAATGGTCACAGATCAGAGCCAAAAAAATCTTATACAGATCATTGTTACCAACCTTTATCTTTCAATTTGAGTGAGAAAGTATTCTTGAAAGTGTCACTGATTCATGGTCATTGATTATTGGAAAATAATGGGAAGTTGGATATATGGTATGTTGGACTATTTGAAATTTTTGAACTAATTTGTAATGTTGTGTATTTTTTTTCCTTACCAGCAAGATTCAGTGTTGTCCATAATATATTATACATCTCTCAACTCAAGAAGTATCACCTAGATCCTAGTTATGTGATTGGTTGTGTCCATGTTAATCTTAGACAAGATAAAAAATTATCTATGTATTATTTCATATTATAGATTGATAATAGAAGATAATATAGGAAACAATTATACATTTATCATGGATACTATAGTGGTATAGTAATTTCCAAGAAGAACCCTAGGAAAGAGAGAATATATTTTTTATGATATTGGGTTTTTATATGAGGTATAAATATATATTTTTAGTTTAAGTCCTTTTTTGAACTTTTTGAAGTTAATTTGGAGATCAATGGTGTTTCGTGGTTGTCCAGGTCTTATTCAAAGCCTGGAGCCTAATTTTTTGAGAATGGTGGTTGGGATAAACTAATAGTAGAAACTGTTTAGCCCAAACCACATGGTTTGAGGAAACTGTGCAAGGATTGACAGAGGGGTATAGGAGGCCACGCGGTTTTAGGAAACCATGAAACCATAGGTTCATGACCATGTGAGAATTATGTTGTTTTTTACTGAGGAATAGTGCATGGTTAGTGCATAGTTTTTCTAATTATGCTGCATGACCATGAAAGGCCCCCTTATGATAAGTAAGGGAATATGGTTGGCTCATAGGTTGGTCAATAATGTAGTCAAACTATGCAACCCAACATTTACTAGGGAAACCACTTTTTCCCATTAAAATATTTATAACTTAATATTTTTTTTCCTTCTTCTTATATTGGATAGAACCCTCACCATTTGAGCTCTCCTTTGAAGCCTAAGCTTGTAATTGAGAAAAATATTCCATTAATACTTGGATTTGAACACTGATAGTCTCGTTGGATCTATGCTAGTGATTTATTCATTCATTAGGCTCAATTATTCATTTTTCTTAGTATCGATATAGTTATTTCGGTGTAATATAATATTTCCTTTTTTTTTCAGGATTTTATTTTAGCCTTCATTATTCTTTTGATCTGGACCGAATCAGATGTTGATAATAGATGATTGGTTTACTACATACCTATGGTAGGTTGTATATAACTTTTTGGTTCTTTTGTGTGTGTTTTGTAAGACATATTTTCATTTTGTCACATGTTAGACTTCATGGAATTTCCCTATAAATTAATTAAATTTTTAAAGTGAATGAATTGTAACATTTTAGGTTTCCCCTTGAGTAAGATTTTATGGTTGAAGGTATTTTATCTTCAATCTTGGCCACCCATGGGGTGTGCCTATGTATCTACCTTATTTAAAACCACCCCAATGGGTGTTTGAGTTCTCACCGTTTTATAGGGATAATTTATAAATTGAATTGAATTGAGATGATTATGATATAGTGTTTCATCCTCTTCCATGTGATTAAATGATGTTAAATGATTGAATTATTTGA
Source organism: Viscum album (assembly GCA_963277665.1). Taxonomy (NCBI): domain Eukaryota; kingdom Viridiplantae; phylum Streptophyta; class Magnoliopsida; order Santalales; family Viscaceae; genus Viscum; species Viscum album. The sequence goes on along the minus strand of OY728132.1, from coordinate 356,367,563 downwards.
ATAAAAATTGTGAAAATGCATTGTATGAACTCATGAAATTTAAATGATATGAAATGATGAATGATTGGGATGATGAATTCAAGTGGTTGTGGATTCCTTGGAAGATATACTTGGATACTAATTCCAATAGATTCCATACGAATTTCTCCCATGGATCTTGTTTACAGTAGTGGATTTCTTAAACATGTTTACTCCTTGGATCCTGATTCTGTAGGATGACAAGGTCTTTGATACCTCTTCAATCTGGCCTTCTTGGTCCCATTTTGGACATGGTCTATTGAAATTCTTCTTGGGATCCAACCATGTCCTTAATGAATTTCCATCGAGATGATCCTTGGACATGATGTGGATGCGTTGGTCTTCTATTCCTTGGATCTATCCCTTCATGGTATGACACTTTTGATTACACAGCATGTCCATTCTGGACACTTCTAGTTATATGGAATGGCAATGATGTATGTTATACACATAGTTATACGGTGAGGTGTTGGTGGATATTTTTCAATGGTTTACAAATAGAACCGGTATGGGTATCAGAATATAGTGGTTATATTGAACTATTTCACACATTTTTATAAAATAACTTGTTTTTGGGAGGTGTATTATTTTTTGAAAGGAGCCTTGTTTGGATAGACAGTAACACATATTCGTTGGGAACATTAATTTTAGTGTTTTATTAAATGTGATATATTTCACATTACTTATATTTATATTACAAAGAATAGATTTGTTATAGACATTGTTTGTGGTGGACTAGTGAGTGTTATCTCACACTCTGTTTAGGCCACCCTTAGGTACTTAGATAGAATTCATGAATGTAGGTAGGGATTGTGGAAAGCGCCCACTATAAAATGTATGACTTTTTGGTTGTTCTTAGTATTAGGGTAGAATGAGATCGAGCTAGGTTTATGATTCTAGATGGGATAATTATTTTCATTCTTTATTAACATTTAATAAATTTATTTTACTAGATGCTTATATACCTATTTTCCTAATGGGTAGATACATAAAATGATAGATCATATTATAAATGATATTACCTTTAGAATTTTTTATTTATTCTTTTCTTAGATATTTATCATTTGTATGGTTGATTTAGTTCTTCTACTATTGTTTGATATTATTATTTTATCATGTTACACTTTGACATGAGGAAACGGTCTCCCCAAAAACACACCCAAGGACCTTCTTTCAATTTGGAAGCCTCTAGAATATGGGGAGGTGTGCTTGATTCCATGTGACCCACCCACTCGGGTCACTATATAGTGGTTCCTATGTCAAGATGTTGAAAAGTGGTAAAAAGAAATTTTATTTTTCTAGTTTATTTTCTATTTTGAGACAATAAATTGGGATTAAGAATAATTGGAATTTGGTAATGATCTGTTCCTACAAGTATCTATCCCACATATTAAAAAATCCAAATTTCATTAAATGAAATAAGTTTTTATGGATTTTTCATATTACAGTTGACTTTATTCCACCATTGGGTGGAACACTTTCTATTTAATGTTCCTTGTGATTGTGCATTTAAATGTTTCAAAGTGATATGGTGGTATGCATCTCATGCATCATTTTAGGAACCTATTCTAATTTACATTATATGAATTATGACATGCAATATAGGGTTTATTTCTTGACTGTATGAAATTTTAATGTGTTCCTTACATGATATATCCATGAATTGTTAAGTGATTTGTGTAGAGAATTGAAATACGTGGTTGATACTTAGAGTGCCTTCCATAACTAAAATAGTGTTTTCTTGTTTAAGCTACAAAATACACCCTAAGATGTCAGCTATGGAACATTGAGTCATGGACCATTGTTCGTATGGACTGAAACGTGTTATGGTTAGGATTATGTGGAAACCACATTTCAGTTCATGAGGTGTATGGGACATTATATATTGGAATTTGTGTCCCATTTGGTTCAAAAATTTAATAATAATTGTGATATAAATGTGAATTAAAATCAAAATTAAAAATTGTGAAATAAAGAACTTGACCATGACCTATCTTTAGGGTGGGTAGTAAGTAGTGTTCAAATTATGTTTCAACTATATATTTTCACACAATCTTGGATTTAGGAGCAGGTATAGTGTTGCGAACTATTTATAGGAAGGATTCGACCTATCCTATGCACATACATACATACATACACACACACACACATATATATATGATCCTTTTATATCGATTTTTTTCTTAGGTGTGTGTTTGGTATTGTAGAGTTATTCCATCACAACGAACTCCAGTCGTACACCTGAAGGATAGCGACGACCATGTTTTAGAGGTGGTGGGCCCTGGGATAGTAGTGGATCCCCTTGTAGTGCCATTTGAGGCGAAAATTTTAGTATCAGATATGGGTGATGAGGCATAGTTTTTAGAGTGTTTCATGTAACACCCCTAGATTTCAAAGTATGTTATTTCTTCAAATTAATTCAATAACTTTCACTACACGCAACACCGAGTTCAAGCACACCACAACTTACCAAACTAGTAGTTCAAAAGCAGTTTTGAATAGTATTAACTGAATTTTAATCTTTATATAATCCTTATAATTTCATAATCCATAATATGAGTTTCTTAGACCTAATGTAAGAACAAATTCAATTTTTTTAGATAAAGGAAGTATTTTTTAGAAAATGCAATTTTACCGCATTTTGAGGGTGAACCTTTTTAAAATATAATATTTGACACTTTTATATATTAAATTTGACAAAATAAATATCTTATTTAGAATCAGTAGATAAAAATTTAGTTTTGATAAATTTTTGGAATTTTTCGGATAACTTTCATATTTTTGTGAATATTGAAAAATACTAAATTTTAATTAAAAAACAACCTTATTAATCAAAATAATTTATAGTGTTAAGTTATACATTTTAATGGTTTGGAAGTATAAATATATTATATTTTTACCATTTAATCCATTGCTGTTAACTGCATGTAATTTCACTTTGAAATTGGACATAAACAAGTGTCAATCTTTTGATAGTTATTATTTCTTAAAAATATGCATTTTGGTTTTGAAAACGGGAATTAATTTTAAATTTATAAATTCAACTTCTATGTTTTTAGTTTGGTAAAATAGTCTTCATTTTTGAATTCGCAATATCAAAATTAGCTTAGGGTGAATTTTCTGTATTTTTCTGAAAACTTTTAATTTTTGATGAATAGTGAAAAACACTGAGTTATAGTTTAAAACCTACTTTTAATTTAAATGATTATTTATTTTATTTAATTAATTTATGTCAAAATAGATACATAATACTTATATAAGTTCATTTTAATTCATTGGAGTCAGTTTATAAAAATTTTAGATATATAAAAATTTTATTGAACTTTCACCGTCTTTTACCCACCTCCTAGGAGAATTTACAAATGCACATAAAACGTAATGTTACTGATTCTGTGAGTATAATTTTAAAAATATGAGAGACACGGTTAATATCAAGGAGTAAAATGTGTTTCAATGAGATAAATTTAATTTTTGGCAAATATTAACTTTTTACTTTTATTTACCACAGTTAAAAGTAAATAGGGTAATTAAGGGTAAAAATGATATTAATATTACCCTAAAACATGTAATAATTCTATTGGACAAGAGTATCTCGACCAAAAACAACCTTAGGAATAAAATATTATCATTTAGGTCCACTTGGATTAGATTAGGACATTTATTATTATTTAATTCAAAGAAGAGTTTAAAGAGTTAAAATCAATGTTTAATAACTAAAACATTTTTAATATAGGGTTATACATAAGATAAATTATATTATAAGATTTATTAGAAATCTAAAACAATTCCCAACATAATCGTATTTTATTTATAATTTTTAGACATTAAATAATTTAAGTTTTTATGACACAATGGTGATGCAGTAATTACCTTATTAATGAAAGAATTAAATAAATAGTATTATAAATATTAAAATAAATATAATTTCAAAGTTTTTATGAAATAAAAGAATTTTATAGGTGAATAAGATATGTTATGATTGGTTAAATTTATTTTGTTTCAAGTAATCATGTTGTTATTATTTTAACAAAAAACAAATACCAAATAGTGTCAAAATTGACATAAAATAGTTTTTAAAACAAATATTATATTATCAATTGATATAATGGTCTTAAAAATATATGGTTCAGCCAAAAGACTTATATAATAATATATATGACATTAGTGAACCAATTATGGTTATATTGGTAGTATATACTATGTTTATTAACCATATAGTGTAAGATTACAAGAAGACATGGTAAAAGTTAAATTTTTTAACTTAGAGTTAAATCTAAATGATAAGTTCAAAATGGTATTATAAAATTGTCTAAAACCTATTGGTTAAGAGGATTTAGAAACATCCCCACCCTATCCTTGAAACACTTTGGATCCATTATAATCCGAATATGAATTTATTATAAAATAATATTTTAAGTTTTTCCAAAGGTGCCCCTCACCCCTCTTATAAAAGGGCACTTCCCCTTCTCTCAACATCACACCTCAAAATCTTTTTGGCTCGGCCAAAATCTGTCCAAATATCCTCCCAAATTCCCTCAATTCAACCTGGAGGAATTAGTTTGATCATAAAGTCAACCTAACGAGCCCTTTTGATCAAATCAAAAGGAAGAACCCGAAGAAGAGGTAATGATTTCACTACCCTCTTTCAAGTTCATTTCTTCTTCCACTTCTTCAATCTTTGTTATTTCCATTATAAAATAATAAATCCAGTATCTTATATATAATTTTATGTTATTATAAATATGGTACAACCATATTCAGTATTCTATCCATCCTTTGAATGACATTTCACCATATGTGCGTACACACATCTTACTGTCTCCACGTCCCGGTGTAATTGTTATTCAATACATTATTATTTGGATGGGTATAATAATGATGTGTATTTGATGTAAATAATAAATATAACATGATAAGTATTCTGTATATATGATATAACATCAAATTATATATTATTTTAAAATAAAAATAATGATATTTTCGCTCGTGCGTATGTACGGATTACTGTCTCCACGACGCGATGAGATTCATTTCGAAGTTCACCATTCATCGATGATTATAAAAATATATGTTACTAATAAGTATGTAATATATGAAATAAAAAAGATATTGGAGATATATATATTTATATATATAACTATTTTTTTACTTACATATATCTTATTCACTTACTTCCATTCAATACTATATGAAAATGGAAACAACGTTTATGCGTACATACGGACTACCATCTCCATAAATGGTGTTTTCCATTTCATATATATGTATATTATACATATTTATATTCTAAACATATATGATATATAAATCATGTTTTATATTCTAGAACTTTTTAAATCATGATCTAAGTGATACAATCAAGAGTAACAAGTTAAAACACGTACGATAAAGAAAGCGATTATTACCCGAAATATTAATACAACATGGAAATTATTATTATATGGGTAGTATAAAGTCATAAATGAATAATGTATGATATCATAAATATTAATATAGTTCTTTTATAATTTAATAACATACTATAGTTTTCACACAATAGGCTAAATGTACCCTCGGCTAAAGGAAAGTGCAAGGTAAGAGGTTTTCATCTCAATCCTTATTCCCGTGAGATTTATGACATATTGTCATCATTAACTTTTGTGTGGTGTATGTAATGACCATAATTGTATTCTTTGTTTAATACAATTTAATATATGTGTATTTACATATTCATTGTATGATACCTCTTTCATGGGGTGTATGTTTCGTAAGTTACCAAATTGGTAAGGGTTAATCCCTCAATCTCATTATTATCTGAGATTGTTTATGTGTAAGTATTTACTGGGACATTTTTATCATCCATGTAAATTTTTCATATAAATTATTTCAAAATGAATATTTTAAGGATTTGTTAAAGTTACTCTTTATCAAGATCATAATTTTAAATGTTTAATAGATTTATATTTCTAAATATTTTTAATTATTGTCTCTGTTTTTAAAATGATTTTAAGGATTTATTTATATGGAAATGAATGTTTTGAAATGATATGTATTTTAAAAAGTTTCAAAGTTGTATGGGACACTTTGATTCAAAAATCTCTTTTAAATTACATCCTTTATAAATGTTTTACTTTTAAATGATTTTACAAAAAGGATATTTCTCTCAAAAAGTTTTACGCATCATTTTAAACTATGTCATCATCCTTTACTAGATATTATTTTTGATTGAGGTTGATTTATTATAATATAATATTCCATATTGTATTTAATGAGTTATGATATGTTTGACTATGGATATTCTATTTTTATACCATTCATGGTTTATGGTTAATCTATTAACATTTCATATGCTAGTTTTAGTACGAATGTTTATGTTATATTTCAACCTTTTCATATGAGGAATCTATTAGACTTAGTAAGTTACAGGTGGATCCTGCTATATCTCCTCGATGCATCGGTAGGTCTCATGAGACAACTAGACATGGAATTATCCGAGGCCCTTTCCCAATTTGATTTATGGTTTTGGTCGAGGCCTTAATCATTTTTAGAAGTCTTGGCAGAGGCCTTGATAAAAGATTTCAGAATGTCTGGCATTATACATTCCCTAATTATAGAAATGATAATTATTATTCATGTGGTCATACGACTAGTATAATAACCATGATTATGTTTTATCATGGAATTATTTACTCAGTTCATATTCTTTCCATAAAAGTTTTCATGTTTATTATTGGTAAAGTCATGTGGTTTAAAATATTCACCATGCTTAATATTTATGTCATTTTCCGCTATATTACTTACCCTTAGTGAGCGTTTGAGCTCACCCCTTTTTATGTTTTAATTTTCTCAGGATTCCAAGAGGTGTATTATGATTGATAAGCAGGGTTATGCTAGGGGATTAATGTCATACTCAATGGATCCTTTATGTTGTGTTTTATATTCTAAAGTGTAATGTAACGTCCATGTATGCAATCTATTTTCCAAGACTGCTAAACTGATCGGTCTTTCAGGACATAATTCTTTGTAATCACGCCAATGTATTAAAATAATTCACTTACTTTAGGTAACTGGGGTTGTGGCATTACAGTTGGTATCAGAGGAACTTTAGCAATAACCTTGGAAATAAGATTTAGATAAACTCTAATTAGAGCACATTACCCTAAGATATACATTGAGGATTAGTATAGAGGAAATTCCTAGAATTTTGGTAATATAGAGATTTTTTGAGTTTTCCAAGAAAATACATCCCTGTTTGGATACAAGCCGGTAAAGGCGGCTCTGGAACATATGTTACAAGGTGTAAAACCCAAAAACACTGCTTTGACATAGACTCGAATGGGAACCGGTGCACGAAAATGGGCCTTGATGCACTCTAGGTTATGATACTCCCAGGGATATGCTTAGGATAATTCTCATTTTCTTTACAAATAACTATGAAGGATCTAAGAGTATATACCTCCTCAAAGAAAATATTTTTTATGTATTATATCCATAAACTATTCAATTTACGTTAGGTATTTTACAAGTTTGGAATTATTTATTGCAATTCATAAACTAACCTAGTGTATTCAATTGTATAGAAATGGAACCCAGTAGAAGGAATGTGAACTCCAGTAATACTTATGATCCAAAGAGTAAGAAGGATCATATCTTTCACCTTATTAATCCAACATTAATAAGGGAAATAGTCTCCCACGTATTCTCAACATATGAAGAAATAATATCACGTGTTAATAATATAAGTAAATAATTCTCTGAGTCCTATGGATTTGAAGGGAAGAAAGAGAAGAAAATGATGGAAGAGAGAAAGATGGATAAAGGGAAGAGGGAAAAGAAGAATTTTCCCATATGTGATAAATGTGGGAAGAAACACCTTTGAAATTTTCTGAAGGGAATGTGAGTTTGTTATTAGTGTGGAGAAAAAGGACACCAAGTACGTGACAACAAGGGTAAGAAAAAGGTTTAAAATATACCATATTGCCACCATTACCTTTTGTGTGGTGTATGTACTACCCATAATTGTATTATTTGTGTAATACACTTAAATTTATGTGTATTTACATATTCATTGTATGGTACCTATTTTATGGGGTGTATGTTTCGTAAGTTACCAAATTGGTAAGGGTTAATTCCTCAATCTCATTATTATTCGAGATTGTTTATGTGTAAGTATTTACTGGGAAATTTTTATCCTACATGTCCATTTTTCATATAAATGATTTCAAAATGAATATTTTAAGGATTTGTGAAAGGTTATCTTTATCAAGATCATAATTTTAAATGTTTTAAAGATTTATCTTTCTAAATATTTTTAATTAATGTCCATGTTTTTAAAATGATTTTAAGGATTTATTTATATGAACATGAATATTTTGAAATGATAATTCTTTTCAAAAGTTTAAAAGTGGTATGGGACACTTTGATTCATAAATCTCTTTTAAATTACTTCCTTTATAAATGTTTGACATTTAAATGATTTTACAAAAAGGTTATTTCTCTCAAAAAGTTTTACTCATCATTTTCAACTATGTCAGAATCCTTTACTGGATATTATTTTAGATTGAGGTTGATTTATAATAATCAATATTCCATATTGTATTGAATGAGTTATGATATGTTTGACTGTGTATGTTCTATTTTTATACCATTCATGGTATATGGTCAACGTATTGACATTTCGTATGCTAGTTTTAGTACGAATGTTTATGTTATATTTCAAATTTTTCATATGAGGAATGTAAAGACCAGGAAATTTCATGGAAATTATTTTTTCTTAATTTCTTTGGAATTTTACGAGTCTGAAGTTTCTGACGGCGCCTGATTCCAAGGCCCGGTGTGCCAAGAATCAATTTCTGAAGTTTTGTTCGGGTACATTCAGTAAACGTATGTGCGAGTTTTTCTATCTTTTGAACCGGTGCTCAGAATTGAAATTCGAGGACACCGATGAACTCGTAGCGCTGATAATTACTTAATGGGACCTTTACCGCAGTTGCGTTTTAGGTGGGTTGAAAGTTAAAATTTGGTGATTAGATAAAAAGTTAAATAAAATTGTTTAGAACAATTTTATTCACCATGGTGGTTAAATCCTACATGGGGAAGTTAATGGTGGGACCCACCCCCACATAACTTCCCATGTGTGGATATTTGTAAGGTGGGGCCCAAATGATCCCCAAACTTTCATCTCCCTTGAAACTCCCCTTTAACCCCCATTAATCTCCCCTTATTTAATTATTGACACCTCTTCATCTTCTCTCTCTATTTAACTTTTCCAAACCATGATAACATAATTAAGTGAAACACTTAATTAATTATTTTTGGGTGTTTGAATTATAATGGAATACTTGGAAACATTATATCATCGGGAAGCCATTTCATTTCATTTTGTTGACAAATATTTGTGGGGGAAGAGCCTTTGGAGATTTGGAGGAGTGTTTCATCGTTCTTCGACGAAGAACGATGCCCTCTCGATGAAGAACATTCTCTCTCCACGAAGAATGACCATCTACTCTTCTCATCCTCCGCGTCAAGGGAGAAGACACTTACCGCAGAAACCAATGCCAACGACAACATTCTTCTTCCTCCGATGTCGATGGAATTGACATCGTTCTTCCATGAAGTTGTTCTATCGTGACGCTTGCCTCTTTTCACGGCTCGATGACGTGTGACATCATTATTTGAGGTAGGGGTTTAATTTGACTATGTTTATATTTCCATGTTTTTCCCTTATAAAACAAAGAACGAAGATCAAATCATTATCAAGTTGATCAGCATAAGTTTTCATTTGTGGGTTGGGAAATAGTTATTTGCAGGGGAATTGTAGGATGGATTGTTTCAATTTTATTTGAATAAAATTGTTATTCATTCTATGTGAATCCATGATTAACTTTCGCCAATTGATAAAACCTAATACGGAGGGCGCGGGCCGAACTAACATGGCCAGACGACCCTCCACTGGTGGTTCTTTTGTGCACGGATTGATGGGTGATAATGAAACGAGACCGTAACGGAGATTTGAAGGCATCGTAGTGAAGAGCAGGTCTAGGGAGAGCCACATGCACAGACAGTGGGCGAATCGGACCACCAGAGCGCATTCAGTGGTCTGCGGAAGGTGCTGCCGGCATGCCATGCCGGCATGGCAGCACCGGCATCAGGTGGTGGTGGCGCGCCACTAGAACAGACCACCAAGGCTGAGCCGTGGTGGTGGGAGGAACCCGTAATGACAGAGCCGTTTCGGTGGTGAAGCGGCGCGACATTAAGCCGTGCCAGCTAGAAAGGTCAGGCCCCCACCCCCTTGCTCGGCCAGGCCGGCCGAGCCGTGGCCGGCCGCGGGGTGGGCAGTGCCCAACTGGGCCAGACCCGAACCCAAGTCGGGTCGACCCAGATTCAGGCTGACCCAGGGTGGGTTGGGCCGGGTCGGACCGGGCCCAGACCCCCCTTTTTCGGACCATATTTGTTTAAATGACCCTAACTAGAGGTAAGGACCTCAGATCAATGCACTTTCAGTTGAGTAGGAATGTTTGGATTGAGACGGTCATTTCTGTATATTACACTCAAGGTTTAGGAAAAGTTTGGGTATGACCGGGTTGGTTCGAACCCGAAACCTACTGGGCCCTCAGAGCAGAAATGCTTATAACTTAAGGACCAGACGTCTGATTGATGTGACGTCAATTACGTTGGTTTCCTTTTCTTGATAAATATATTTCGGAATACTCCGCTCGATGTTTGGATGCAGTTGGAGTATGGTCGAGTTGGTTTTAGCTTAAAAACCAACCGGGCCCGTGGAATGGAAAAGCCAATAACCTTCAGACCAGACGTCTGTTTGACGAACTATCAGTGGCGTTGGTAATATTGTTGAGAAATGGTTCCTTTGAGTATACCCCATTGGCGTTTGGGGTACAATTGAGATATGGTCGGGTTGGTTCGTATACGAAACCAACCGAGCCCCCGCGATAAAAAGGCTAATAACTCACAGACCGGGCGTCCGATTGACGCGCCGTCTATTGCATTGATACCCATATGAAGAGGTGGTCCTTTGAGATACTTTTTTGTGGGAATTCTTGACACTTGGAGTGTCAACCAGTAGCTCTTGGAGTGGATCTTCTCGGAGATGAGCATACAGAGTATGGTGACCTTGTAGCTGGCTGAGACCTGATGACTGCTTGTCCGATTCGATTCGGAGTGACTTGTCTAGCCCATTGGGGATCCCTACTATGTCGAGGCGATAGACCCATGGTGAAAGAGCGCTACTATGTTGGGGAGGCATACCCGCGGTACTCGACAGGAGGAGTACCTCTATAGGCTATTAGGGGGAGCGCTACTATGTTGGGGTGACAGACCCATGGCGGGGAGCACTACTGTGTTGGGGTGGCAGACCCACGGTACTCGACAGAGGAGGAGTATCATAGCAGTATAAAGTTAGTGATTGGATCCTCAGAGTCATGACAGGACTACTGCACTCGAAAGAGGATGAGTTATCCAGCAGCCATGTTTTTGTCATCGTGATTAAAAATCCTGGTTTGAGCTGAGTCATTAACCTTTGTGTTTTCCTCATGATTGAGATGGGTTACTTGATAACTTAGGTGGATGTATGAGAATATACCTAAGTAAAGGTTATCTGTTGAGATATTACTTTGTGGTATATCCTTGTTGGATTTAGTGAGACCTTGAGGGTCTCAAAGTCCCTACTGAGTATCGTTATACTCACTCCTGCACGGGCTATGCCCATACCTCGTTGTGTTGGATGCAGACAACGGACAGTGCTGACCGAGGTAGAGTGTACAAGGACTAGACGGTACCCATAGGTGGACACTTGGCGTGACGGCATAGGGAGTAGACCGATAGACACAGAGTGCTGAGGAGGAAATCTATACCTACCCTGCAGGTAGGAACTCGGAGAACGATCTAGGAGCTACTTCACCTTTCAACTGTTGTCTTTTCAGTTGTAATTTTATTTCAGTTGTAGCTTTACCTTTCTGTTGGGCTTGTATTTCTATCCCCTTTGTACTTTAATCACTTTTTTATATGGATTTACTTAGTGTTTGCTTCTGCTTGTACTCTAGTTGTGTGTTTTTACATTTCATAATGGCATTACCTTCCCTTTTTATCGGGATTTACATTTTTGGTGCTAGTCGCCAGCCCCTGGACTACGGAAGGCGGGCTTGGGGTAGCCACGACATGGGCCCCGAGGATGGGTTGTGAACAATTGGTATCAGGGGAGTTGGTTCTACCACAGAACATAGAACTCTGATATTTTATTTTTGTGAAGCAATAGTGTTAAGGGTATCGAGTGTGGTTTTCAGTTTAGAGAGTCCAATGTTGGTGCGGCGGCCGACGTATCCATACACCAAGACCCTGACTTTTGATTTCCTACTCAGTGCACGAAAACACTGATTGCGTGTGTGTTTCAAAAATTTTCTTTAAGTCAAATCAACCAGGTCAGCTCCCCAGGTTTAAATCATTTGACTGTGTCGCATCTGTTCAGGATTCCTCCACACAGACATTCAGCTGGAGTTCCAAGAGAGTACACAATGACGGCCCACCGAGCATTGAGGCTCTAGTGCAGGGCCCTATTGCTATGTTGGCACCTTCGGGTGGTGTACCGGAAGCACCACCACTCATTGGGCAGCAGATTCCACCAGCCGTACTAGTGTATGGTGCACGCTGACAGAGCGTATTGCACAAGTTCCAGCAGTAGAGGCCTCCAAGGTTATGAGACGAGAAAGATTACCAAGCAGCAGTGGACTGGATGGAGGTGATTGCTATAGTTCTACACCTAGTTTATACACTAGTAAAGAAGATGGTGATCATAGCTTCTGGTGTTTCCCAGTGAGTGACCATGAGGTTGGTCCGCATAGTTATGAGTCTTCGGTACATGGACTGATGCCTGAGATAGTACCTTTGAGTAGTGTTCCAGCTATATTACTACCTGTTGGTCAGCAGTTACAACCAGTGGTACCAGTAGATGACACATATAGGCTTAGTGCCTTACACTTGTTTTAGCATCAGATACCCCTCAGGTTCCGAGGTGAGCCCGACTCACAGGCGGTTGAGGACTGGCTTGTGGAGGTGGCTGTGAGATTTCTAGAACATATACAGCTTCGGCAGGACGACAAGTCAGTAGCTGAGTATTCATCGAGGCATACCGATCTTTCTTGGTACTCGATGAATATGATACGATTAGTGCTTTAGAGATCAGACCTCTGAGTGAGGTGTGTTTAAGGATATCCGAGCCAACACTTTTTCCTCTATGAATTCCTACTTATGTTAGGGTGCAAGAGAGAACCTTTGTGGTTGAATGATCTTTGGATGAATAGATACAGCTAGTGAATGGTAGCAGTGGGAAAGCAGAGAAGTAACGCCAGTCTCAGAGACTTGGGCGTGTAAAATGTTTTAAGAAGAGGAAGTGTTAAGGACATATGCATCTGTAAAGCCTTAGACATGGAAATAGATCTAGGAGAGTAGCATGAGGTGGTGTACTTTTCGACATGTTACAACCACCCGCCTTTGTATTCCCCGCCAGGCCGAGGAAGCAAGAGGGAAGGGTAAGAGAGTAGCTCCATGCGGTCAAGGACTGTGACCCAGGGCTCTAGGAATGATTCGAGGTACAGTCTGTGTCTACAACTAGTTGTCGTAATAATGGACATTGATACGACTTATTCCTTCTTTCCACGAATCTTGTCCCAGACCTAGAGTTTCCAGTTAAGCTGTTGACTTGACCCTCATGTCTGGAGATACCTTTAGGAGGAGACTCAATAATCACTCTTACACCGACAGTGTGATCTGACCCTTGAGGTGAGATTTTGAGTTCGAACCTCTTGTTGGAAGCGTCAAGGCCTTACGACGTTAGTTTGGGAAGGGATTGGGAAACCATAGTTCATACACAGATTAACTGTATTAGGAAAAAAGGTTGTGGTTTACCTACAACCTTGGGATGAGTTTTCCTTGGTCGGTGAAAAGGAAACCCCAGGAATCATAGGATGGAATCATGCATAAGTGGTGCAGTCAATCAGTCATGAGTTAGCCAGACTTATACTTGAGCCATACTTCTCAAGAGTTGCTGCACCACTTTTAACATTGACGAAGAAGGGGAAACCCTTCGTGTGGTCAGAGAGATTCCAGCAGAGCTTTTCAGGAGCTGAGGCAGAGGTTGACCAGTATGCCCATTTTGAGGCTACCAGAGAAGGTGCAGATCATCCAGGAGCAGATGAAGACTGCACAAAGAAGACAGTAGTCTTATACTTATAGAAGATAGAGAACACTAGAGTTTGAGGATGGTGACTATGTATTCTTATGGGTCTCACCTCGACGAGGTCTACGATGTTGTGGCCAAGGTGGAAAGTTATCTCCACCTTTCGTCAGACCTTTTTAGGTCATCAGCTGAGTAGGCGAGGTGGCTTACCGCATGGACCTTCCACCTCAGTTACACCGGGTGCATGACATCTTCAATGTATCTCAATTGAGGTGATAAGTGAAAGACCCATCCCACATCATCGACCATGGGGAGATGAACATCGATGATAGGGAGAACTTTATGGAGACTCCATTAGAGATTGAGAATCGACAGGCATGGGTCCTACGAGGATGGTCAATTCCTCTGGTGCGCATTCACTGGCAATACGAGAACCTCCAAGAGAGCACATGGGATCAAGAGGCTCAGATGCGTGCCCAGTACCCCTTTAGTTTCCCTAGTGTGTGTTTTAGCTTTACGGGGATGTAAATCCATGAGTTGGAAGTAATGTAAAGACCCGGAAATTTCAAGATAATTTTTTATCTCTTAATTTGTTTATAATTTTATGAGTCCGCAGTTTCTGACGACGCCTGATTCCAAGGCCCGGTGTGCCCGGAATCAATTTCTGAAGTTTTTTTTGGGTACGTTCAGTAAACGTATATATGGGTTTTTCTATATTTTGAACTGGTGATTGGAATTTAATTCCAAGGACACAGATAAACTCACAGCGCTGGTAATTGCTTAAGGGGACCTTTATCGCAGTTGCGTTTTATGTGGGTTGAAAGTTAAAATTTGGGGATTAGATAAAAAGTTAAATAAAATTATATAGAACAATTTTATTCACCATGGTGGTTAAGTCCTATATGGGGAAGTTAATGGTGAGGCCCACCCCCACATAACTTCCCATGTGTGGATATTTGTAAGGTGGGGCCCACAAGAGCCCCAACCTTTCATCATCCTTGAAACCCCACTTAAACCCCCATTAATCTCCCCTTCATTAATTCTTAACACCTCTTCATCTTATCTCCCTATTTTATTTTTCCAAACCATGGTAACTTAATTAAGTGAAACACTTAAATAATTATTTCTGGGTGTTTGAATTACAATGGAATACCTGGAAATATTATATCATTGGGAAGCCATTTTATTTCATTTGGTTGACAAATATTTGGTGGGGAGAGCCTTTGGAGATTTATAAGAGGGTTTCATCGTTCTTCGATGAAGAACGACGCCCTCTCGACGAAGAACGTTCTCTCTCGATGAAGAATGAAAACCTACTATTCTCTTCCTCCGCGTCAATGGAGAATATGCCGACTATGAAAACCAATGCCAACGACAACGTTCTTGTTCCTCCGATGTCAACACAATCAACACCATTCTTCTGCGATGTCGTTTTATCGCGACACTTGCCTCTTTTCGTGGCTCGATGACGTACAATGTCATTATTTGAGGTAGGGATTTAATTTGATTATGTTTATATTTCTGTGTTCTTCCCTTCTAAAACAAAGAACACAGATCAAATCATTATCATGTCGATCCATGGGCGTTTTATTTTGTGGGTTGGGAAATAGTTATTTGCGGGGGAATTGTAGGATGGATCGTTTCAATTTTATTTGAATAAAATTGTTATTCGTTCTACGTGAAACCATGATTAACTTTGGCCAATTGATAATGGCTAACGCAGAGGGCGCGGGCCGAATGAACATGACTCGATGACCCTCTCCTGGTTGTTCGTTTGTGCATAGATTGACGGGTGACGACGAAACGGGACCGAAAAAACGATTTGAAGCCGTCACAGTGAAGAGTTGGTCCCGGGAGAGCCACATGCGCAGATGGTGGGCAAATCGGACCACCAGAGCGCGTCCGGTGGTCCATGGAAGGCGCTTCCGGTGTGCCACGCCAGCACGGCAGTGCGCCGCTGGAGCAGACCTCCATGGCTGAGCCACGGTGGTGGGAGGAACCCGGAACGGAAGAGCCATTCTGGGGGTGAAGCGGCACGCCATTAAGCCGCGCCAGCTGGGGAGGTCATGCCCCCCCGCTCGGCCAGGCTGGCCAAGCCGCGGCCGGCCGTGGGCCAGGCTGCGCCCCACCGTGGAGGACAGCACCCGGCCTGGCCACGCCTTGCCCAGCCGGGCCGGACCCGGACCTAAGTCGGGTCGACCCGGTTCGGGCCGACCCAGGGTGGCTTGGGCCGGGTCGGACCGGGCCCTGACCCCCCTTTTTCGGACCAGATTCATTTAAACGTCCCTAACCTAAGCTATCGACCTCCAATCGACGCACCGTCAATTGCATAATAATCCTTGTATTGAGATGGTCATTTAGGTATATTACACTCAAGGTTTCTTAGAAGTTTGGGTATGGCCGGGTTGGTTCGAACCCGAAACCAACCGGGCCCTCAGAGTGGAAAACTTATAACGTTAGGACCAGATGTTTGACTGACATGTTGTCAATTATGTTGGTTTCATTTTGTTGAGACAGATCTTTTGGCATACTCTGCTCGAGGTTTGGATGCAGTTGGAGTATGTTCAGGTTAGTTAAAACTTAAAAATCAACCGGGCCCCTGGAATGGAAAAGCCAATAACTCTCAGATCGGAAGTCCGTTTGACGAACCGTTAGTGGCATTGGTAATCTCGTTGAGAAAAAGTTACTTTGAGTATACCCCATGGGAGTTCGGGGTATAGTTGAGATACGGTCGGGTTGGTTTGTACACGAAACCAACCGCCCCCCCAGGATAAAAAGGCTAATAACTCATAGACCGGACGTCCGATTGACGCACTGTCTGTTGCGTTGAGACCCCTATGACGAGGCGGTCCTTTAAGATACTTTTTAGTGAGAATTCATGACACTCAGTGTGTCGACCAGTCGCTTGTGGAGAAGATCCTCCCGGAGACAATCATAAGGAGTACGGTGACCCTGTAGCTGGCTGAGACCTGATGACTGCTTGTCCGATTCGATTCGGAGTGACTTGACTAGCCTAGTGGGGATCACTACTGTGTTGGGGAGACAGACCCATGGCAGAAGAGCGCTACTGTGTTGGGGCGGCAGACCCGCAGTACTCTATAGGAGGAGTACCTCTGTAGGCTATTAGGGGGAGCACTACTGTGTTGGGGCGACAGAACCATGGCGGGGAGTACTTCTGTGTTGGGGTGGCAGACCCGCGACACTCGACAGAGGAGGAGTACCTCAACAGTCTATGCTTAGTGAGTGGCACCTCGTAGTCATGACAAGACTACTGCGCTCAACAGAGGTGGAGTTCTCCAGCAGCCATGTTTTCTTCATCCTGAATAAAAATCCTGGTTTGAGATGAGTCATTGACCTTTGTGTTTTCCTCATGATTGAGATGGGTTACATGATAACTTAGGTATATGTATGGGCATATACATAAGTAAAGGTTATCTGATGAGATATTTCTTTGTGGTTTATCCTTTTTGTATTTAGTGAGACCTTGAGGGTCTCAGGGTCCCTACTGAGTATCGTTATACTCACCCCTACAAGGGCTATGCCCGCACCTCATTGTATTGGATGCAGACAACGGACAATGCTGAACGAGGTAGAGTGTATGAGGACTGGACGGTACCCGGAGGTGGACACTCGGTGTGATGGCACATGGAGTGGACCGATAGATGCGGAGTGCCGAGGAGGACATCTGTACCTACCCTTCAGGTAGGAACCCGGAGGATGATCCAGGAGCTGCTTCACCTTTCAGCTACTGTCTTTTCAGTTGTACTTTTCTTTCAGTTGTAGCTATACCTTTTTGCTGGGCTTCTATTTCTGGACCCTTTGTATTTTCAAAACTTTTGTTATACTACTTTACTTAGGGTTTTCTTTCGCTTGTACTATGTTTGTGTGTGTTTACATTCCATAAAAGAAACACCTTACGGTTTTATCAGGTTTTATGAATTTGGTGCTAGTCACCAGCCCCTGGCCTATGGAAGGTGGGCTTGGGGTAGCCACGACACCGGCCTTGAGGACAGGTCGTGACAAGAAATGTATTGGGCTTAGTAAGTGATGGGTGGAGCCTACTATAGCCCCTCTATGCATCGGTAGGTCTTATGAGACAACTAGACGTGGAATTGGCCGAGTCCCTTTCCCAATTTGATTTATGGTTTTGGCTGAGGCCTTAATCATTTTTAGACGTCTTGGTCAAGGCCTTGACAAAATGTTTCATAATGCCCGACATTATACATTCCCTCATTATAGAAATAATATTGATGGTTCATGTGGTCATTCGACTAGTAGAATACCCATGATTATGTTTTATTATGTCATTATTTACTCAGATTATATTCTTTCCATAAAGGTATTCAAGTTTATTATTGTTAAAGGCATGTGGTTTCAATTATTCACCATGCTTACTATTTATGTCATTTTCTTCTGTATTACTTACCCTTACTGAGCGTTTTATCTCAAACCTTTTTTATGTTTTAATTTTCTCGGGATTCCAAGAAGTGTATTATGATTGATAAGCAGGGTTAAGCTAGGGGATTAATCGCATACTCAAAGGATCATTTATGTTGTGTTTTATTTTTTAAAGTGTAATGTAACGTCCATGTATGTTATCTATTTTCCAAGACTGAAAAACTGATGAGTCTTTCTGGACTTGATTCCTTGTAATCATGTCAATGTATTAAAATAATGCACCGACTCTGGGTAACTGGGGTTGGGGCGTTACATTTCATGCACATTATGAAGATTGTTTAGGGAACCCTTTATCCTTACTGGTCTATGGAAGAGTTGACACATGTGTTCTAGCAGAAAAATACTCCAATGTTCTATGGATATGAAGGTTTATAGGATACTAAGCTATACCTAGAGACTATTCTTTCGATTTGGGATCATCTAAAAACACCTCCTCAGAGAAGAGCGATGTTTATGATATATATGCTTCATGGAGAAGCTAAGTGATGGTGGGATGTTTTAAACATGGATAATATTCTCCAAGATATGGTTTAGAGGGATTTGAAATCTAAGTTTTATGACTAGTTTTTCCTTAATAATCTGAGAGTAGAGTGGGTCTGTGAGTTTATGAATATAGAGAAAGGCATGATGACCGTTATTGAATATTTGACAGAGTGTACAAAGCTTCAGTTTTTTTCACTGATATACCATACTGATGAGCTATTTAGGGTGACATGCTTCACGGAATGTCTCAAAATTTCCATTAAATCTCATTTAAACATGTTAAAGTTGAAAAATATTATTGAAATAGTGAATATGGAACCAATTAGAAATCGGAACATAATGGAAGCTGCAGGCATAGAGCATGGTAGTTTATCATCTCGACTGAGTGGTTTAGCTTCTAGTGGTAGTTAGCAGTGTTTTGAGGCTTCTCATGAGGAGAGTACCTGCTAGGATATTAGTGTAGAGAGCTCAGTTTTCTATCATCAGTGTGCCATATGGGGACATATGAGGAATTAGTGTGATTGAGACCCATTTGAGTGCGGATCTTATGGTATGATGGACCAGATAAAATATTTTTTCAAGTATGTCCCTCTAGTAGTGAGTGGAAGGAGATTATATCTGACTCTAGGTTTCAAAGAAGGAATCATAGCTCTACATCATGTAGGGAATTGGGTTAGTAAAGGTCATTCAGGATGAGGTGGCATTCGTGGGTGAGGAAGATGATGAGTTGAACCTAGATAGCATTGTGATCCAACTCTAGGCAGCGAGGTTGTTTCATAGGGCCAAAGTTCATGCAAGATATATTTTGTATAGCCTACACCTAAGGAGAAGAGTGTTAGGCTATATATGATGAGAGAAACAATTTTATTATCATATAATCTAGTATCCAACCTTTTTGATAGAAGTTCTAAGAATAGTTTCATATCGTAATCTTTTGTGGAATTCAATGGGATAGTTTTTTATTTTTTTATTGGCATTATGACCTTGGATACTACACATGAGGATCAAAATAGTGGGTGCATGCCAGTTTAGGGAGTTCCCCCTTGATATAGGTGGGTGTCACGTTATATGGGGTCTTTTTATCCTCAAGATGACATGGTTTGACATCATACTTGGGATGGAATAGCTATTTTCTTATCAATACCATGTGGATGGATATCACTAATGGGTGACCTTCACGTCACTAGATAGTAGAGTTTTTAAACACAAGGGTGAATTTGATGTCTATGAGAGCCAATATGGACCAGAGAATCATAGGAAATAATGGAAGAAAACCCAAATTACTAGTTTATATCAGGAAGATTAAGAAAAACGTCATGTGGAATTTCCTCTAGTGGTAGAAAATTTCCGAGATGTTTTCTTGGGTGGATTTTTTAGTTGAAATCCTATTAGAGAGGTGGATTTCTCTATCAATCTAGTGTTAGGAATTACATCAGTATGCATTCCTCCATATAAAATGACTACTAAGGAGTTGTAGGAGCTCAATAGGAAGCTATAAAATTCAGAGGAAAATGTGGTTATACAACTCAATACTTTTCAATGGGGATTTCTTATGCTTTTGAAAAAAAGGTGGGTGGTAACCTCAGGATATATATGGATTATTTGAAATTGAACTGGTTGATTATTAATAACTAGTACCCCTTTTCATGGATAAATGATCACTTTGACCATCTAGGTAGAGTTCAGGTATTATCAAAGATTTATTTGAGATCAGGTTATCAATAGGTGCATGTTCGAACTACAGAAATACCTCATACAACTTTTCATTGTAGTTATGGTATATATGAGTATCTGGTTATGTCGTTCAGTATCTTGAATGCACTAGTAGTTTTTATGCCACTGATGAACCAAGTTTTCCACCCTTGTCTACATTATTTTATGATGGTATACATGGATTATAACTTGGTGTATTCTCAAAATAAACATGACCATGAAAAATATATTTACATCATTTTGGATACAGTAAGAGAGAATCAGTTATATGATAATATCATAAAGTGTAACTTATGGATGGATAAGATTCACTTATTGGGTTATATAATCTCAGAGAAAAGAGTATCAGTTAACCCAGATAATGTGAGAGCTATAGTTTCCTAGGATCATCCCAAGAATGTTTTTGACATACAAAGCATCTTGAGGATATATGTACATTATAAAAATTTCACACAGGACTTATCATGCATATAAGAATATATTACTCTTTGACTAAGAAGAGTGTGAAGTTTTTATGGTCATTTTTTACAAGACATTCTTTCAAGAGTTTAAAGAGAGGCCGACTTTAGTGCCGGTCCTAATTCTATCAGATACAGGAAGCATCTACACTGTATACTATAACTCATCGATTATTTAGATAGGTTTCATTATGGTGAAGGAGGAGTGATTTATGGCATACGAGTCTCCTTAGTTGAGGTCACATGAGAGGAAATACCTGACACATGATCTTGAGTTAGCCACTATTGTTCATGCATTGCACTGTAGGAGACACTATTTATTAGAGAACATTTTGTGCTAGACAGAAACCAAAAAATCCTCACACACACACACAGATATATATATAGATATATGTTTACACACTGTGATCTAAATTGGATGCAGTGAAGGTGGGTTGAGTACATGCAATTTTTTGACATTGATATTTCCTATATACATGAAAATAGAAATGTAGTATCCAATTCATTGAGAAGGTGGACTAAAGTATAGGAAGTTCAGGAATCCATTCGCGAGTGGTATCTTATGATCTTGTTTTATGAGATGCACTTAGAGGTTAAAGATGGTATGGGAAATACCTTTTCTTCCACTATAGCTATGAGATTTAATCTTCTGAATAGAGTAAATATGAGACAAATTTATGATGTTGAGGGACCTTTCATATAGGAAAGTGTGGTAGGCGAGGACCCGTCTTCAGGTTGGACTGTGTGAGAGGATGAAATTTTGTGCATCCATGGTTATGTTTTGGTTCCAGTATACATATGTGAGGAGCTTATGTGAGAGTTTTATGACTCATGTTGGGAAGTAAATCCCAACATTACCAAAATTTATCATGATTCACATAACCTGTATTGGTATTAGGGATATAAAATGATGTTTGTAGTTTTTTTATGAGGTGTTCCACCTATCCGCAGGTGAATGCAAAACATCCACAACCATCTTGGATTTTACAATATTTTCCTATTCTTAAGTGAAAACGAAATGATTTCATGATGGATTTCATGATCGGTTTAGTGAGGTTTCTTTGAGTTAGTAATGCTGTATGGGTGGTTATTAACAAGCTCATGAAGGTCTTTCATTTCTTTCTGATCAGGGATACCTTCTCAATTAATGAGGTTAAAAGGTTTTATATCCATGAGATAATGATTCTTAAAAAAATTCCTCTAACCATTATAAAAAATATGGATGACTAGTTTAAATCTCAAATTTAGAAGATTTTATTGAGGTATTTGGGTACATTGGTGCTTTTGAGCACAACATACCACCATCAAACAGATGTCCAGTTAGAGAAAAATATTTAGGTGCTTGAGGACATTCTACGAGAATGTACCCTAGATTTTGAGGGCTCTTAGAAGAGGAATATAACCCTTGTTGAGTTGTCCTACAATAATGTATATTTGGAAATGATACATATGGTACACTATGAGGATTTCTACGGTATGATATTATAATCACCTCTGTGCTAGTTATAAGAAAGTGAGGCATCATTTCTTAGACTGTGTATCATGTAGAATATCTTAGAGAAGGTCAAGTTGATTAAAAAATGGTCGGATACCACATAGTCAGGAAGAAATATTATGTTGAATGCCTTTGATGAGCATAGAAGTTTGAGGTCAGGGAGAAAATATTTTTATGTATATCTCTGTGGATGGGACCCAGACGAATTAAGAGATATGGTATGCTTTCACCATGATATTTCAGGTCGTTCAAGATTTTGGAGAGAGTCTGGCTAGTAACCTATAGGTTACAGTTATGTTAGAGGTATGGGGCTATGCATTAAGTCTTCCATGTATCTTAGTTTCACCATTATTCATCAGACCCATCTCACACTCTAAAACTCGATGAGGTAGAGTTAAAAATAGATGAGTCCTTTGAGAAGCATCCTATTTGTATTATTGACATGATAATAAAGATTCTATAAGGATACTTAGTTACTCTATTATGGGTTATATGATTGAATTTACATTTATAAGAAGATACTTGTGAGTAGGAGGCCAATATATGTGCTCCATGACCAGATTTATTCTCAGGTTATTCTTGAACACCTATATAAGGGAAATTTGAGGATGAATTTCATCAAGGTAGGAAGAATATAAGATCTTGATTTTTACTCAAAGGTATATCTATTTTTTTGTTTAACTCATTTTTTTGACCTTTTAGAATTGAATTTTGATATCATGAGAGTTTTTTTAGGGGGGGGGGGTGTCTGAGGTTTTTTCTAAGCATGGAGACTGACTTTTTCAGAAAGGAAGCTACACCAAATGGTCACTACAAACTATGAGAGACATACCACATGGTTTTATGAAATTTTGTGGGGCTTGACAAAGGGATAACAGAGGCTACACGATTTTAGGATAATGTGCATCCACAAGTGCATACTCATGTTGGGGCTCTAAATTTTTTAATAGAGGATTAACACATAGTCAAAACATGATTTTTCTAACTATACACAATGCTCGTGGAAGGTCCCAATTATGGTAGAAAAATGGTACATGATTGGTGTACTCATAGGCCAATCATGTGGCCAAACTATGAAACCTAGTGTTTATTGGGGAAATTAATTTTTTCTTTTAAAATCATTATAACTTATGATTCATTTTCTTTTTCCTCAGTTGGACAGATTTCTTACTATTCAAGCTCTCATTCAATGACTAATCAAGGAATTGAGTGATCTTCTCTATTTGGACTTTCATTTGAAAATAGTTTCTCTCAATGGATCTAAATCAGTGGGCTCTTTATTCCTTAGGATCAATTCTTCATTTTTATCAGTATCAGTTAAGTTATTTAGGTGTAATATAATATTCTATAATCTTAGGATTTTTATCTATTATAAATTTTTCTTTTGATTTGGACCAAATAAAAGGTTTATTCTATAAAATTACTTTTCTACGGACCTCTGGTTGGTGTTATATACCTTTTCCTTTGTTCTTTAGTGTATAATAAGTCATATTTCTATTTTCATGCATGCCAAACATCTAAGCATTTACCTAAAAAATAATTAAATGTATAATGTTAATTAATTGGAGCCTATTAGGTTTTCCCTTGAGTACTATTTTAGGGTTTGAGATCATTTTTCCTCAACCTAGGACACCCATGGGGTGTTCCCTTACATCTGAGTTAATTTATACCACATTTTTGGGTGTGCGGGTTCCCAACATGTAATTGGGACCCTTTATAAATTGTATTTAATTGAGATTTTTAGGAAATGTTTATTCCACATTTTCCATATGATTAAATGATGGTGAATAATTTAATTGTTTGAATATAAATAATGGAAATGGGATTTATGAACTCATAAAGTTTAAATGTTATAAAATGTTGAATGAATGAGACAATGAATTGAAATTGTATTGGATGACTTGGATGAGATCCTTGGATACTGATTCTATTAGATTCCATATACATTTCTCCCATGGATCTTATTTATTATAGTGGTTTCCTTGGACATTTTTACTCTTTATATCATAATTGTTTCGGAATATAAGGGCCCTACTACCTCTTGGATATGGATTTATTAGAATCACATTGGACATGGTCTATTGACATGATCCTTGGACTCTAAACACTTTTTCACTGAGTTTTTATCGAAATAATCATGGGACTCGATGTGGATGACTTGGTCTTCTGTACTTTGGTTCCATCCCTTCATGGTCTAAGACTCTTGATTACATAGAATGGATATTGTGGAAAATCATAATTATACAACATGGCGATGATGAATGTTATAAAATTGGTTATACAGTGAGGAGATGGTTGATATTTTGTAATTTTTTACAGATAGCCCTAGGTTAGGTATCTGATTACAGTGGTTAGACTGGACTGTATCACACCAGTCATTTCTATTTACAAATCCAATTATTTAAGGGATATTGAATATTTTTTGTAGGTATTCTTGTTTGGAGAGACCATATCACATATTACATGGGAAATCTAGTTTTATCATGATTATTACTATGATATATTATGAACAGATTTTGTTTATATTACATAGGTTGGTTTTTTTATAGACACCTTTACTGGTGGCCTACTGAGTTTTATGTCACACAATGTTCAGTCTGCCATTGGGTAGCTAGAAATAATTCATGGATACAGGTAGGTACTAGGAAAATTTACCAATTTATGATTCTTGACTTGTTGGTTATTCTTAGGATAAGGGGGACACAAGAACAATTTAGTCTCAATATACTAGTTGGGATAGTTAATTTTTGTCTTTTTTTACCTTTTGATACAAATAATTTACTGAATTCTTGTATAACTATTTTTTTCTATATTGAGACATAGAATGATACATCATATTGTATATGTGATTACCTATATAATTTTTTATTTATTCCAATCTTAGATATTTACCTCCCGTTTGGTTGATTTGCTTATTCCACTATTGAATAATACTATTATTTCACTATGTTAGTCTCTAAAATGAGGGAATAGTATCCCCAACAACATAATCTAGGCCCTAACATATATTTAAAATCCTATAACATATCAGTAGGAATGCTTAAGTCCACATGACCCACTGGATCCTAAAACCGTTTAGTAGCTCTCAGGTCGGGACATTATAGTTATTCTGGAGCAATGTATTGAGATTTTCAAAGCCACTAAATACCTCAAACTTTTTGATGATGGAAAGATGAATAGTGGGGATAATGTAAATCCCTCTAGTTTGAGGCATGTCCTTGTTTTTTTATGTTTGGATTACTTGGGTTAAATTGATGGTGGTGTTTGGGGGGAGAAGGGAAGATAGAATCTACTATTTAGTCCCTAAATGATTATTCCAAACAAGAATGTTTTCTAGGAATATTCAATGAGTTACTTTTAATGGATGAATGGGTTTCATTGAGTGGATATAAGAGGACATTCTCAATGTGTTATTACATTAACAGTGTGAACCAAATTTTTACATTTAATGCTTCACCAACATGAATTTTGAAACATGTGATCTTTCAAAGATTCATGATGTGAATTCCTTTTTTATATCCTAAATAATTTCTAGTCTATCCTATTTTAATCCATCTTATACATTTAAATCCTCATTTTAGTTTCCATTCTATTATTCTCAACTTCTATTTTTATTCTAGGTTGTGATATTTGGATTATGAAATCTGTATCTAATGAATACATGATTATTGGGCCTTGGAAGCAATGGTAAAGGGACAAATATTCCATTCCCATCTAGATATGATAATTTTCTTTTGAAATAATCTATATATCAGGGTTTTTATGGATAAATATATCGAATAGAACATGTTTTTATAGAAACTTATTTTTATTCAGTAGAGAAATGAAAGGAAGAGCTAAAACCTATAAGATTATATATTTTTTCTTCATGTTAGTCATTTTTGAGGTAGTTGGTTTCCCCTCATTTCAATTTTATTGTAATTTGAATTATTTTAGGTTTATTTAAATAACTACCTTATGGTTTTAAATTATTTTACACAGATGAATCTATAATTAATTTTCTCCTATTCATTGATTCGTAAAAACTATGTTGTGAGTGTTAACAAAACTGTTTTGAAATTTTTTTTGAATGGTGTTTTCATTTAAATATTTGTTTAACTTGTGTTCTTAGCATAAATGGGTTTTTTTATGTGTATATGAGAATATTCATTTTTGGAATTACCACTATCACATAGGGAAACATGGGACATTCCATATTTAGAAGTACCACCCTAAAATTTGATCACCAAGTGATGAATTACTGAAATAATGAATCAACACTTGCATGTATTGGGATGTCTAGATAATGTGTGTAAATGTGTTTGTGATTTTCAAAACATGGGTGGGGATTTTATAAATTAAAATTAAGTAATTTTCTTTTATAATTTAATGGAAAACTCATCTCTAGTGATACTAGTTTCTGGTCTTTGTGGTATGTGGGAAAAGTATCCTAGGTCTATCCTAATGGGTATGATTACTCACCCCTTACATATGAACTTTGGTGCATATGAAAATATTTTTTTTCATGATATAGGAAAAAGGTAAGTTTATTTCTAATCTAGTGGTTCTCCTTGATGTCACTGTCATAGCTGGTAGAGATAGATATTTGGAGTGATTAGCGTCTTGGTCTAGTGTGGTGTCACATTGGTTCTAGAGTCATTTATTAATTTTGAGTTTTAGTATTTTTATTTACACTATTCTTCTATTACTGTGATGGTGATCATTGATACATTAATGTTTTTTGGTTTTTTTGTGCATCATATTTATAGACTTCCTTGATTTTATTTATTTCATCCATATAACATGATGATTTTTCTTATGTTAAAATAGGGTAAATCACCCCCTTAAGACTTTGTATTTAAATCGTTAACATTCATTACCATCATTTGGTGTATACATAATGACACCAAAAGTTAGTTTCACCTTTTACCCTGCTCAAGAGAATGTGTTGGGCGAGGTTGTTACATTCACCAAAATCTTAGAATCCCCAGATAATGTATGAATGACAGAAGAATAAATATTAAACCCATGGGATGTGGTGTTGTTTATGAAAGTAATGTCAAAGGTTTAATATCATACTAACGGTGATTATATACTTGGGAGTATAATAAAAATAATTAATAACACCATCATCACTTAGATTAAGAAGTTTAGAATGTAAATCTTTAAATAATATTATTTAATGTTTAAATAAATAATTAATTATAGGGAGATTTAATGCATGTGTGATTTTATAAAGCGTATAACATAGTAGTAGAAACTAGGGGTCCTATATGATTATAACAAAAGATGAATCTAAGGAATGGTTTTTCCATTAGTGTGGTTTTTGAATGATATTATTTATATTTTCTAATTTAATATTTTATCCCACCCACATCGATTGGGAAGTCGATGACCAAATGTTTTGGGAGACATTTTCTCTAGTTTATTGGATGTGGAGTGAATGAATGGATAACCTATCCATATCCACCACTCTCTCTATGGATGTAGATATGAGTATGTTTATCGTGGTCTATAATAGATTATGGTTTAGAGTGCATTCTAACCAGGTACTTGATGAATCACAGTTTGCTATACATTTTTCTGGGGTTTGTAATGAATTAATATGTAAAACATAATTGTATCTAGGCATTGTGGGTATGGTATCCCACAAGATTATGTTCTTGGGATATTATGCATAAAGATATAATGCATTTACACAGGATGTAGTAGCTTCTATAAATACACTTGGTTATATATGAGATGATCTTGAAGGTGAGATGGTTTTTTGGAAAGATGCGAAAATGAGATATTGGGACCTGCATGGGACTATGGTATGTATGGTTGAGTACTACATAATATCAAGGATTAATTAATTATGGAAGGTATGAGAACAATATGTATGAAATTATGACATGAGAGTGAATAACCAGCGGAGAAGTGGAAGTGTGGTACCATCATCCTTATATATATTATTTCGATATAGAATGGTTTATTTATATGAATTATTTGGTGAGAAAGACATAGTGAGGATGGTAAACAAGTATTATCTATTTATGTGATGAGTTTGTTTCAATTTTTTTTCAAGTAGGATTTAGCATTCTTCTTCCACTTTTTTATGATAATTTTCTATGAGGATCCTACAAAGAATACATTTTATTCTCACCCAACATATATATAAATTTTTTAAGTTATCATGAATAGGTTTTAATTTTCTAGATTAGAGGATTTGTTGTGTAGTTTTTAAGAGTTATTAGAGTTTATTATTGATTCTAACTTTTAATTTTGGAACTTGTAGTTTTCCATTAAATTTATCTATGATATCACATGTATTGGGATTTATTCTAGTTTATTCCTAGTGTTGGTTAGTGGTTCATCCTTATTATCTCTTACTCCTTAAATCATAAAGAGGGTATTGCCTCCCATGTTCCTGATTAATATTCCCTCAATGCTAGTCAGAAACCCATGGACTATTGGAGGTAGTATTCGAGTTTTATTATCTCTATTTCTTCATAACCAACCTAAGTGTCGTACGTTTAGAGGGAGGGGTCATGAAATCCAACTTATAATATAATTATCACTAAATATTTTATAATAAAGAAATATTAAATGTTTCCAATGACTGGTGACACATGTCAGATATATTATACATTAAATATATTTAATAAATATATCATGTATATCTTTATCAGTGATAAGCTCACAATATGTGTGTTTCAAGTAATTTCAATGAAATTAATCTTTAATTTTTAATTTTTATTGAATTATTTTGTTATAATTAATAATGATTCAATTTATTACTTGTCTGATCAGGTATCTTCATATTATTTTTATTCCAAATAAGACAATCTCAATTTACGGTTTCATAGTTCCAAAATAGATTTCAATTAATGTGGAATAATTGAAATAGTAAAATAGAATTAAATATCTATCTCAATGATTTATTAATAGAAATATCTAGTATTATTTCTTTCCATATACTTATAAGTAATATATCTTATATTATTATAACATATTATTTTATTACATTTTAATTCATTTTATAGTTATTTATTTTTGAGTATAGTAGATTTATTTCATATATATCCGACATAAATTAATTTTGTATTGGTTATAATACAGAATGGGTGAATTTTGAGAAGACTTCAAAGATTTATTAGATTTTCTTATTATACCATCTTTTTTTTTAATTTTAAATTTTCTATATTACTAAAAATTTTATAATATGAAAATTGATAAGGCCCTGGAAGGTGTTCCAAATGGTTCACTTGTCAAAAAAGAAGTCAAAAAAATTAATTATGTATATATGTAGCTATAAAATTATATTAATTAATACAAGATTTGATTTTTAATTATTCTCAATGTTTCTTATTTTTTAATGATTGTTTCAAAATGATACAATCATCGTCAAAAAGGAAGATTTGAATATAGTTATTAAATTTTAAATTTAATTTATGAGATGACCATGATTGGGACAATGGAATCTTTTGACATGATTAATTTCATAACAAATTTCTATTTCACACTAATATTTTATATATTTAATTTAATTGTATTTTTTTTTAGATTTTTTATAACATTTATTTGTATTATTTTAACAACCTAAACCATCTATGGGGATTATTTTCAAAATATTTTAGCTGTTTGATTAATTTTTAGATTTCTAGTTAAATGTATTTTTTGTTTATGTTGTGTTTTTTAATGTTACTGTAGTATAATATTATTATTTTTGTAGTTAATGTCTCTATTTTTTATCTACATTAGTGGTAAACTAATTTAAAAACAATTATTTAAAAAATTTCCATCTTTCAATTCATGTTATAATTTGAACCAACATCTAAATTTATTATGAAACTCGTTTAAATTATACTTTCAATGTCGATCATAATAATTAGTGACATGGAATTTATCTTATAATGTCAGTTATATAGTAAAATCTTAAAATATTATTTAAAACATCTACTATATTTACATGTTCATTTTATCAAAGTTAATAACCCAAAAAATTACATTAAAAAACTATTTTCTAGTAGTGATATGTGTATCTCTTATCCTGTAATTTTTATCAGTTAAAGAAATTCATTCATAAATTAGTATAAACAAATAATTTTTCTATAATGAAAAACATAATCATATTGGTGACCAGATAGTATCCTAAAAAGGTGAATATACAAACTCATAGTTCTGTTTAGGTATAAAAAATGGTTGAGTAACCATATTAGTGGTTCTAGTTGATGGCTCAAAGTCAGTATCTAGTATATGGTATTTTGAATTTCCATTTGATTGTAGAGAAGACTCTTTCATTCTATTTGATTTTGATTTGTTGGGGTATTTAAATATTTTATTCATTTTAATTTCTATTCTATAAAAATGTTAGAATATATAACAAATAGTATAATAAAAAAAATTAAATAAAAAAAATATAAAAATAAAAGAAAAATATACTACAATTTTATTTCCATAGAAAATGATGAATCAATCCATAAAAGGTTTTACAATATCAATATAATTGGACACTAAATATAGTTAAATTTTAAAAATGAATAAATTAATATAATCATACTAAAAAAATAAATATAAATATACACATGTTATTATTTATTTCATCACATTATAATTGAGAATTATACAATATTAGCAGTAAACCAAGTATACATTATATGTTAAAAAACACTTACTTTTATAAAAGTGCAATTTAGTAGAATTACATATTTTAATGTTTTTTATTTTTATCTTGATTTTCCATTTTGTTGTTTACCTCTAAAATCAACATTTTTTTCATATCCACCATCCATTGCACACTCTAATGTATAAATATCACTAGATAAATAAATAAAATGTTTTGTTATTTATGAGGTTTACTATCTGAGAACACTTCTTTAACTTCATCACCTATATCATTCAACAAATTTTTTTCAAGTGAAAAAGAACACTCTAAATTGAATATACTTCATCATCCTTATAATATATCATTTTTTCATTTAAATACAAGATATATTTTGGTTTTAATGATGTAAAATATACATAAAGTGTGAGAAGTTGATATGAACAAAATTTAAAAATTCTTTACTTATACACCTAGGAGTATTTACCATCTTTAATTTGAATAACATAATTAATAATTGACCATGACTATTTAATTTTATGATATCAACAGTATTTCAATAGTATCCCACATTTATAACTATACATATACTAATATATTTTATTTTTAAGACATTTTTTGGACCAACTCTATGAAAATTGAAACTTTCAAAATTATAAGCATCTAATATATTATCATTCAATAAAGGGATTCAAACAAAGGAATTAAGATCATTTGATACTTCAACTAAATTATTAACATTAATGATCTAAACAAGAGGATATAAATATTACCATATACAAAAAATAAATAAAAATACATTATAAATATGAATTTGAGTATGTACTTATGAGATATGTAAACAATCTAGTAATATCTATGTTGATATTTTATTTCTATCTCATTTTGATTATGGATCCTAAGTCATATTTTTTTTCAATATCAATTACTTAATTAATCGATATAAAATATGAAATTTTGGTAACACATATCTATGTTCTTTGAGAAACTTCAATTTGGTAAGTGTAAAATTTGTCACCATTCTAATAGGCCATACTATAATTGGTAAGATTAGTGAGTTTTTTTATGAAAATAAGAATCATTATAGATTTCTTAAAAATTTTTATGCCAATTTAATATTGAAATAATTCCATATAAATACATAGAATAATAAGACATACACTCTTTGGATATGTAACCTTTAGCAATAGATCATTTTGGTTATGATTTATTTTCCAAAAATGAATTCAAATAACCTAAGAAAAATCATAGTACAACAAATTTATATACATACATAAATATATAATAAAATGTAATCCATCATTTAAAATAAAAATAACGTTAATATAGATATAAATTGAATAAACCAATGAATAATTTACATGTTATCTAGGTTTACCTTCCTTGTTTAAAATTACAGTCAAATGAATCATCACAATGAAAAATAAATGGAAAAATACTATCACTAAATAATGAAGTATTATCATTTTTTTTAAAGTTCCTTAAAAATAGTAAGATTCATATTTTTATCTAAAATATATCATAATAATTTTTATAAATATAATTATTTTTTGGTAATAATTTATTCAAATCCAAGGGTATGAAGTGCACTGTAAAAATATGAGTGGTGAATTTTAAATTCTTGTTATATAGAATTATTTTAGTTAATACACCATGAAATATTACTTGAATATCCATAAAGTACTTTTAAATTATTTAATTCTTATAGTATAATGTATTTTCTTCAATTTTTTCAGTATAAAAATTATTATAGGATACTTTCAATTCTCATTTACCCATGGATTAAAACTTATATTTTACACTTCTAAGTCCTGATGATCATTTAGAATATCCTTTAATTTCATTTTCCCATTAATATTATAAAAATAAAATTAGCATAAATTTTATTCTCAATGTCCACAATGTAAATACCACGACATAAAAAATTAAACACCCTAAATAATGTTTAAAAAATATACCCATTTTATTATATTATTATATTCAAACTGATTCTGATTATGTAATTCAAACCCATTTGCCACATTCTTTTAATTGATGAAATTTTCAAAATTTTACAGTAATATTTATTAATTATCCCAATATTTATGAACTATATAAGAAATTTAGTGACTTTATTGATTTAATTTTTCCATTGAATTGCATTCTATTAAATCTAAATATAAGATATATATCAAATAATAAATGATGAATCATGAAATACCATTTTTTCTATGATATAATAATTAATATTCCAATTCAAAATTAAAAACTCAACAAGAAAAAATAGAGTGAGTGTTCAAACCAAATAAGTTTCCAAGTCCATGAAAGTTATAAATAGTAAATATTATTGCAACATACAATAAAAATTTTATTTCATTGATGAAACAAATATTTAAACACCATATTTCAATAATTATTTAAATTGTTTTATTAGATATAGAAGTTATATATAAATTCAAAATCTACACATTTTTTATAATAATCATCAAAATTATAAAAGAATTCTTCTTTATATAGATCCAAGGATGTAAAATGTAGAGGATAAAAATAAATTTTCATATGATATAATTGGTAATAATGACCCTTGAGGGGATTAAATTGATCCAAATATAAAATGGATATAATTAATAAAATATATCCCATTATTTTTAGATGTTTCATTAATCCATCATTGTGGCTTTTCAAAGTATTCCACTTTATGTGGTATACTCCTTAGAATGAAGGGATTTAAATTTTTATTAATAAGACAAAGCCCCATTAAAATAGATTAAGAGGGAACAATTTTATGGTATGGATGAACAAATTATATGTCCTGAAGGCCTAGAGGTAAATTTTACTTTTACCATTTTTATTGACTCTATTGAACTAAAACAAACTCTCACCAACACCTATTTAATGTCTTTGACTATATCACCACATAAAATTGTGTTCATGTTGTTCTTACCCCATATAAAGTTTCATGGGGCTTATAACTAGTGGTATTCCCACCTTTTCCCTCCCCATTGGTATCTTGTTAGCTCCACCATGTGATTGGTACCACTTTGATCCATTTTCATGAGATTTATCATGTATAGTCAAACCACTCTAGTTTGATAACCCAGAGTAACCATTTCCTAGAGTCCCAATGAATTATCTTAAATCCTAATTAAGGTTAATAATAATAATGCTATAGTACCCCACTATAGTACCCTTACTACTACAGTGCTACAATACCCATATATGAATCATGGTTTCATGAAGTATTATAAGAATCAGTTACCACTTAGATAATCTTCCTAGCTATAGTTCATGTGATATTTGATTTTATATGGCATGAGTAATATTTGAAATGTTGTTTATAATGGAAACTAGTGTTAATCAATCACAGTTTTTTTATATATTTATTTTAGATATTACATTAATTCATACTTTCACAATTTCTAGTTGATTTCCATATATATGTATGACTTATTCTGCATTCGTTTTTATCAAAATATTTTCCTTAATTATGAATAAAATCATTTTAACATGCATGCATTTTTTTATAATCAAGGCAATGTTTGTTAATAGTTTTATACATCTAATAAATTGATTCAACGATCATAAATTCAAATTTTTTTTCATTTATTAAATCTCATATCATCCATATTTTTTATTGGTAATTCTACATATTCCCTAGATATTTTATAAATTTAATAGAAATGATAGTTTTAGATACCAATAACTTTCTTCATATAATTATTTATTTTCATTTTTATATAATTCAAAAAACTAATTTCTTTTCCCACTTAAAATATGAGGTATTATAATGTGACTCCCCAAACCCACACTTATAGTTCTGGTGTTAAGAACAAATTTTTTCATTATGGTTTCATATAGATTTAAGTGACCCAAACTTAACCTTATATAATTATAATATCGATAAAAAATAATGGGTCACTTATATACCCAATAAAATTTAGGTTTGTAGTTTTATATAATTAAGAAAAAACTTTAACTAATAAAACCCATATCTTTCCAATTAAATATGAATTTTCCAACTTAAATAATTATTCTTTAATTTACAATATTTCCTCAATTAATTCCATAAAATTATACACAAATAAAACCCTTCTATACATATCATACATTATAGTATTCTTAATAACCTAGGGAAATTGAAACATAATAATGGTGAAATTAAATGCTCAGTATTGTGTGGTGTATATCATAATCAATCATGGAATAAACAGGGTCGAATAATATGGCAAGAATACAAAAATTTATGTAACTTATAACATGAGAATGTGATTGATCCATGGATAGAATAATAATGTTTATAATCACAAGGAAAAAAACCTGATTTCATCATTTTATAATTCATAATTATGTACAACATAAATATACTACTAAGGCTTTTTTCCAAGACATCATACATAAAAGGTAGGGTATGCACTAAATACCCAAACAAGTTTGCCTGATGAGACCTATCACTACATCCAGGGGCATATAGTTCTTGATCCCCATCTGTAGATAAATATGTCTAATGCATTCATTATATGAAATAATGAATAAATAAAACAATACATAAATTATATGCCTTATTAATTAATAAATATCCATATTTTAATAAAAAGTATATATAAATGAAAATATTAACCAATTTTATAAATGAAATAAATTTCTTGGTAAGCACCCTACAACCTGAAACCATAAATAGTATAGGTTATATGGTCAAGTAAATAAAATAAAATACAATATATAAATATTATAAGTGGTATATAATATATCCATACAATTAAATAATATAGACATGAGGGAGAAAAATAATTTTAATATAGAGATGAATAGTGGAATAGAGCACAACCATTATGATTAAAGTGAGGTATGAAATATAAATTCATAAGATAATTTAGAGGGTAACACATGAAACATAACCCCAATATATATATATATATACATTAGTTTTAAAAGAAAATGGAAGCGAAATTATAAAAATAATTTTCAAAAATATTTTGTAACATGGTTGTAAAAAAACTCTTACGTTATTTTCAAAAATATTTTCTAAGTGGTGAAAAAATTAAATTGAAATTCAAGACATAAAAATAATACAAAATTTTTAAACTTTGAAATTAGATAACAATAAAAATAGGAAATCTTGAATTGAATCTAAAAAAATTTGTAAGAGGATTTAAATCCCTTCATTTATTAATTTAAAAAATTAACCTTTATTTTTAAAATGAGAAATACCCAAAATAAAGGGGATAATATTATATTTTTAGGACCATGAAAAAATTTATAGTAATATTTATTATGGAAAAATGTTTTAAATTTTGGAAAATGTTCTCAGGTGGTAAACATTAAAAATGCTATTTTTTCATACTTTTTTTAAGAAATTCCAAAAATAACCCATGAAAAAAATGAAAAAATATTCTTTTAAAAAATTGGTAAAGAAAGTAAATGTATATATAAAATAAACTTAATAAATCATTTAAGTATATATAAGATCATTATTGTAACAAAATAAAAATATGTATATGGAGGGAAAATATTCTTAACTATAAAGAAGAGATAAGTCTTAGTCCACAAACAAGTAAAAATTTGGTTGAATTGCTGACCAAAGGGAGGTGAAATTTCAAGAATAATCATAAACCACAGAAAATAAAGTGGGAATAAAATATAATAAAATAAAATGGTGGAATACAAAAAACTCATAATGATGATGTTCAAAAATAAATCTTATAACATAATGAAATTAAATTAAGTTAACGACAACCTTTACAACATAGATAATGAATTGAAGGAAAATAAATAAGAATATATTAAATGAAATTGAAACTACAAATATTAAAAACTAATTTAATATATAATAATTCAATAGGAAAATATTTACACCATATAAAATTAAATTGGGGAATAATGAGAAACATGTCTCAAGGAATTGAAATTAAGATAAACAACCATTACCTCAATTCCCAACTCGCTTGGTGCATGCACCTAACCAGCTGAATAACCAAATAAAATTTGTTAAATATTTAATTCAAAACCCTTTACCAATATATTTTATTTTATGTTCAATTTATAATCATATTTCATTCGTTTATTGTATATTTTCTTTCTCACATCAACCACTTGAGGTTGTTTGGAGAATTTCTCTAAAACTATTTCAGTAAATTGACTGTAGGCAAAGGATTTATAAAATAGTTTCATAATATTTAGAATTTTCTACGTATGTTTTTTTATAATTATAGTATAAAAAAATTTATAGTTTAATAGTTTTTAAAACATATTCAAAATAATAATTAATTCATGGTATTCTCTTTTTTGGTGTTTAAATTTATAATATCCATTTATTATTAATATTATTAATGAAATGCATTATTTTTTATTTCCATAATATTAATCACATGATGAATATAATATCCATTAATTATATACACTTTTACAACCATCCATATGATGTGGTTATGTAAAATGAATTATGGATGGGGATGGTCTTTTGCAGAGTTTGGTTGAACTAAGTAGATTTAGGTGTGAGGATTAATGAGTAACTAAAGGGGCCCTTTTAAAGGTGAGTAGAGTGACATAATTTTAAATATTAATTTGTTGATATAAAAAGAGATTACATATTCAAGTAAAGTGGATCGAAAATTCATAATTAGAGATGAAAATATATGTTAGGATCTCTAAATCCCTCATTAACCCACTTATAGATTATTTTTAGGATATTTTGAGACTTTACATCTTGATTTAAATCTTTTTCCTCATTTTGAATTTTACTACAGTGAATAATTTTTACCTTGGTAAATTATTTTTATTCCCTAAAATTAAATTTAACTTATTACCTTATATTTATTATGATGATTTAAAATATAAAATATTTTTTTTTGAAATAAATTTATAAAACTGGTAAAAAGTACCTTTAATTTAAGTAAGAGAAACCATATTTTTACTATTCACTAAAAATTAGTTGTTTTAGAAAAATCCAAAAAATAATCCTTCGATAATTTTAAAATGATGAATGAAATTTTTTATTCCTTTTATCAAATTTAAATTTTAAAATTTAGGAATTTAACATTTATATGGGAATATAAAATATAATGAAAAACTATTTTTTAGAAAAATTAATTTTTAAAATTTTAAGTGTTCTTAATATTATTGCAAAAAAATTACTAATTAAAATTGTGTTAATTTGTTTTTTTAAATTTAAAATATTTAATATAATGTTCTTATAGAAATGACCAATTTAATTTATTTCAATTAAAATATATAATATATAAAAAATACAACTCTTTAAAAATAGGAATTTTAACACTATATGATTTTAATCACATCCCATTAATTATTTATCTTTTAACCATTAAATTTATTCTATTAATTATCATTGTAACACATAAAATTATTCTAGAAAATAATAATATAAATTTCATGTACAAAAATATTTTTTCTTATATTTTTATTTACTTGAGGTTTTAATTTTATTTATAATTTTATTAATGTGATTTCACATTTTTTTCAAAATGTATTATATTTGTCTTGTATTGTGAAATATATTGTGGTTCATTTTGGTTTAGTGTTAGATATTCAAAAATTTATTCAAAATATTATTTATATAATGGAAAACTAATACTAGAATCTCGGGGTGTTACAATTAATATTCTCAAGATCATCCTAAGGTTTTACTAATCTATTTATATACTGGTCATGGTGTCATGAAAATACAAATACATAATTTATAATATTTTGAGGTTTATAATCCTTTAATAGGTTACTATGAATTTCATTAATAGGATATCCAATTCATAGATTTTCTATAACATTGGATTTTCTATACTAAATTCGGTGTACATATTGAACTAGAAATAATTTCAATATCAAGTGGTTGGGTACTTCATTTACATACAACTTTCATCTAAATTTACAACATGTACATAAATGATTTATTCTTCTATCCATTTTTTATCTTCAATTGCAAAGTCTAAAATTTCCTCTAAAACCCTTATCTTGTCGAAATGTTCTTTTGGGTAAATTAATCTAACATTGGTCCATACATAATAAATTATGAGTCTTTATTACCCCATACCTTCAAATGAAAAATATAAATGTATATACAAGTCTTCAAGAATGGAAAGAGAAATTTTAGTCTAAATTTTTCAACATATAAATGCATAAAATTTTAATTGTTAAATATAATTTAAATTTTTATTACACTGTTTACCCTTTGGTGAATTGGTCACTTGATGATTGATTGAAGGGGGATTGAGTTTTGTGCAATCATTCATCTAAGGTTCACTAGTTCCAAATGGGTTTTATCAGGTTTTTTTTGTGGAAACAAAAACTCACAATGGTTCCATATCCAAGAGGTCCTGATTTCTATATTTATGAAATCATTAGGTATTTTAACCAAAAATGCTTAAGAACTCACATTGGTCAAGTGTATGGGAGTTCAGGCTCACCACTTCCTTTTAAGGGGAATTATTTTATACTCAGGTACTCTCTTATATATTTAATATATATTCCAGAATTCCCATGTGTGACACAGGTTTTCCTTGAATTAGCAATCAATTATTATCATGTATAGAATCTTGAATCATATATATGCATCTAAGGTTCTTAATCAATATATACATCTATATGTATATGAAGTTATCTAATGATGGTATCATCTCACGTACTAATTATATATTCTTTGATAGTTATAATGACGATGCAAGTTTTCTAGCCACCCAGTGGGGAACTCTAGAGTGTATTTTCATCCAGTGATATAGAAGTTGTTTTGATGTTGGGATCAAACCCATAAATAGGCTTCATACATATCATTGAAAAATGAATCAGAAACCATGTATTTCAGTGTCATTTAATGGGGGCACATCATACCTTTTAATGTTATATGATAATTTCCTAACCGTACAGTTTAACATAATGTTTCATTGATTCCTTGGTGGAAGATTCGTAGTCAATTTTTTTGTATTAAATATGAAAATGAGGCTGAGGGAACATAGAAGGAAGATGTATTTTTTGTTTGAATTAGACACTTATAGGGATGTGTCATAAAGAGAACAAGGTTGGTTTTAGATGATAGGGTCTGGACCTCAATGAGGCTTCCTATGTATACAATTTTGATGGGAATAAAATATGACTTAGTTTAGTTGGAATCATTGGGAGTAAGAACCTTTGATAGAATAAGTTGGGTCATATAACTTAAAAGGATACCCATTGATAAGGGACCAAGGGGAATATAAACTCATGGTTATTTAGAGTTTTTATTCAGGGATTACTCCTCTATAGGGTGCCCAGATTAAGGGAAATATGTTTGGGACTTAATCCTGAGGAGGATTCCCATTGATATTAGACCATAAGTGGGAATCCTACGTATCCTCATTATGACATGAATCAAAGTTCAATTAGTTTAATCGATTGAGAATATGATTGTGGCTTACTCTTAAGTGGGATTCCCATTGATCGTGGGCACTAGATGGGAGTCTTGTGTGTCCTGATTGTACCTAGAATCAAAGTTCTCAAAATTCAATAGATTTTATATATTGTCTAGATTTCATGGTAAACGTTATCCTCTAAGACCACATGAGTAATGCTCGTTGTGAGACACATGAGTAAGTGGATGATCTGAGGAACCACACATTCTTCTTTTTTCCTCATGTGGACATGGAAACAAAGCACAAAGGGAGAGGGATGTGGAATTGAATGTTCCCATTTCATCTTACCCCATGAAAATGATGGAAGAGGCTAAGGGTATGACACTTCCCTCTCTTCAATTTACCCTGGAATGGGTTTAGGTTATGAAGATTGATGAGGGGAGGCAATAGGATAGAGGGGAGAGGGCTTGGGTGCACATCCCCTCTCTGACCCAGTGACCTAGATACAAAGAGAAGAAAGAGTGAAACCTAACACAATAAAGGTTAGGGGTTAACTCTAGGAGGGATTCTATTTCGGTTCAACCTATAATAGGATCCAAGTGAGGATATTTTAGGAGTTTCTTGAGGATTTCATCATCTTACATTACTCAATGAATCCAAGAGGTGAATCTCATCTTATAACATAAAAATGTAACTAAGAAGAGTATGCCAACTCACATAATTTCAGTGAGTGTGGATAAGTATGTTAAATAATGGTATTTCAAGGGTGTATGTTAAGTATGAATAATGTGTAATGAAAACTTTCCTCAACCCATCCTGAAAAGTTGATGATGCGAGTTTCCATTTTTTATAGGGGTCAGGTCTAGGTCACCAATGTGTGGGTAGCTAGGTATGGGTCACCTAGGCGTGGTTATCCCAGGTCTAGGCCAACTAGGTATGGGGTAGGAGCCTCTTCGTAGTGAGGGTGGGCCATGGTTGGTCACCTAAGTAGTGATGGACTACTTGTGAAAATGGGCTGCATGACCAGAGCCCTCTCCTAGATTCGTCGTCCGAGAGTTCAGCCATTGCCCAAAAATTGGAGGCAGAGGGTTCTATTTATATACACACAAGTAGGCCTACATGAATGGATCTATGTATAGGGGCATGTTTGGAGTGGCCTACATGGATGGACTGGTTCGAGTGGGCATGCACGAGTGGGCCAGGGCATGACACCATTTCCTTTATAAATTTTTTCCATCTTCTGAGTACAATAACATTTAATCCATATGTCTGTTTGGGCTTTTTGTAAAATAAAATTGAAGATCTCAAATAGGTACACACTTCTTGACATGGTTCATACACTAAATATTCTCAAATTAAACATGTAAACTGAATTTTTATTCATGAAACCCTTTTTTACCATTGATCTTGTAAATATATAGCGTACTTCTAGTGGGGTATTTATGCTAATAACTCTTTGTAGAGAAGTCTTGTAGAACTTATAAATCCAACCTACATCATCTTCCATCATGTAAAACCATCTATACCAAAACTCAAAATTTTTTAGAGTGAGGATTACATCATGAATTATACAAAAAAGGGCTTGAAATGAAATTTTCAGTGTCAACAAAATCCCCACCATATAAATAGATTCACTTGGAATGAAAGGAATATTGTTTTAATGTAAATTCAGGGAACATTGATGTATTACAACATCATTTGGTTTTATTTGGAGCTATTTAAAGTGTGAAAGAAGTCTCTTCTTTTTTTTTTTCATAATCTACTGGGCCAAGAGAGCATAGTTTAATTGTTTATAGGGTCATATGAACAACCCTACAAGATTTATAAATTTTTTTAATCACTATAATTTTCACTATGATCAATATGATGGAGAAATAGTAGTAGGGAATTGTATTTTTCTTAGGCCTCCCTTATTAGGTTTTCATCCTAATAAGTTTTGGGCCTTTTATATTTTCTTTTCTCAATTTTTCCTAAACCATATAGAGTGAAGGTTTAACGACATAAGACTCACATTTTTCTTAGAGTTCCCTTTGTGGTTTTTCAATATAATGATAATCACCTTTTTTTGTGGGATGTTTAAAATCATTCAAGATGGAATAGTGAGACATGTATTTTATGACAAACAACTTTGAACATAAATTTTGAAATGATGACCGAAACAGGTCTTGATGGTCAATAATGTTCCAAAATTATTTAGATACCACCAAGGAGAATCTAGAGACATGATTTTGGGGTTTTTGAATCCAAAACATGGTATTTAAGAATAAGTGATATCTCTATTGGGGGAGAAGTTACCATTGGTTGATGAACCCATTATGAGGGCTGTTTTGTACAATTAAAACTAGGGAACATACTACATAGTCAAATAGTAGAATCCTTAGGCTAATAGACCCATTATATGGGTGACTTATTCAAGGACAGTGGAGGTGGATACTATATTTTTAGGTAAAAACGTTCCTAGGAATTCCAAAATTTTATTGCTGATGGATGAATGAAGTTTATAGAGATTCATATTTCTCAACACCAAAAGGAAGGTTTTTCCAAAGGGAGGTCTCTACGAATGAAGGGAATATCTGTATTGGTACTAACATTGAATAAGAAAAAAATCTTATAGAAATTTGGCTCAAGTGAAGGAGGGTACATTTTTTTAGATGTCTATTTTTAGGGGAAGCCCCATTTCTAAA
Source organism: Viscum album (assembly GCA_963277665.1). Classification (NCBI taxonomy): domain Eukaryota; kingdom Viridiplantae; phylum Streptophyta; class Magnoliopsida; order Santalales; family Viscaceae; genus Viscum; species Viscum album. The sequence goes on along the minus strand of OY728132.1, from coordinate 356,324,213 downwards.
AAAGGTAAATGTATCCTGTAGTTTAATTTTATGTGATTAGGATATTGATAAAATAGTTTAACATTTTATGGTGAGGATATTGTTGTATAGTTTAACATGTTTTTACTAGAATGTTATGGTATATAGTTTAAAGTCATACATCATGGACATTATACTATGCAGTTTATTGTTGTACATCAAGAACATAATGTTATACAATTTAATGTCATAAAACAAATACATTATTCTATGTAGTTTAAATTTGTGTGGTGAGGACCTTATGATTTGAAGTTTAATTCCATGTGGTGAGGACATAATTCTATGAGGTATAAAGTTTCACATTAATGACATTATTCTATTCAGTTTAACACCATACTACAAAGACATTATGCTATGTAGTTTAAAATCACACAAGAATGACATTATGCTATACAATTTAATGTCATATGTAATGACATTATTCTATGAAGTTTAAAGTAGTGAGGTGATGAAATTATTCTATGAAGATTAAATCCATATAACAATTACATTATGCTATAAATTTTGAAGTTGTATAATAAGGAGACCATGGGGATATAACTTTAAGGTTATTATCTTCAAAAAATGGTTTGATGATTCTACAATTCTGGGTAGTTTTTCTAGAAATGCGCTACCATATTTAGATTTGGGAAGAGAAATTTGTAATATATGATTTGGGGATTTACAGATCCAAAGAGTGGTATGGGGAAAAGGCTTACGGCATTATAGGATATCTTTACTAAGGATGATTTTTTCACAAATTGAAAAAACTATTTTGTGGGATTTTTTATGCAAGTATAACTAGAGTGCATGCAACATAGTAAAATAGTGGAATCCTTTGGATAACATTCCCATTATGAGGGTCAATTTATGAATGGCCAATTGGGGTGTGTACTTCATACTCAAGAAATGATGTTCTCAAGAATTCTGACAATGTATCACTAAATGCCTATGACAGTTTATGGAGATCTAGATTTCCTTGGGCACAATGTTTTATTACGGGAAGAAATTAACTGAATACAAAAGGGGTATTTCAAGTGATAAATTTCCATGAATAGGGAATATAGGTTTCCCATGGAGGTCTGACCTAATCATAGGAAGCATGGTGTATATAGTTTTCGGTCATATGATCAAGACCATGATGTTATGGAAACATATGATGACATGAAATATACCAAGACAAGGTAATTCCAATAAACTTTGGACATAAAGGAGGAAATCATAAACCACTATCTTGGGGGGGGGGTGGGGTTCTTAGATTAGGAGAAAGTGTACAAGATGAGTATACAAGGGATGACCGCAAACATTGAATTGTGGGTAACAACATATTGTTGTCAAAGATTATAGGGAATGAAGAGGCTTCTCCCAAGGGTGAATTTACCACTATTTGGAAAACCCATTTTTTGATATATTTTATGAAATTCCAACTAGGGCGTGTACTGCATAGTCAAATAGTGGAATCCATTGGCTGTCCAATCCATTTTTTGGATTGTTTTATGAAAATACAACTGGGGCGTATTGCATCCTAGCCAAGAAAAATATTTCTTAGGTATCAGACACTCTTCCACCGGAAGCTGAGGAAGGATTATGAAGATTGTAAAATTTTAACGATTCAGAGAATGGCGTGTGTAAGGGATAAGACATAGAAAAATGAAATGTTTGGATCGCTATTGGCGATGAGTTTCAAGTCCCTTGTATATATCAAACTCATATGTAAAAGGGGGATATCTTTGTTTCCTCAGTGGAAACTTTAATGTGGGGACCCAAAAATAAAATCTCTTACTTGGATCTTTGTTTGTATATAGGAAAAATTCATTTTTTACCCATTGAATACGACTAGTACTTAAGGACTAGGCGTCACTATATATGTCAATGGGATGAGAGTCAAGACAAACATAGTTATTTGGGTAATGTTCATTTTAAATTGAATAGGAAATGACATTATTTTATACATTTTAAAGTCGTACAACATGGAAAAAGATGTCTCAAGGTGGAGAGAAATGGAATATCATGGCTGGACTGGGTCATAGGGCCTGAGTGTCACTACATATCTAGTCAGAGTAAGAATCAAGCCACACATAATTATGAAATAAAGGTCCCCCACCCAAATTGAATTCATGAGTGGAGGAAAATGGAGATTTTGTTTTGATATGAGTTCATGCATAGGATGAGAACTCATATTGAGTCTTCCCATATTGATCTTACTCACACATGGGAGAGTGGAAGTATTTTATATTTTTTAAATGGATGGACCTGAGATTGAGGATCTAGATGTCACTACATCTCATATGGGTGAAAATAAATACACACATACTTCTTGAAGGACCATGCGGTTTATCGTTATGCGGTGAGTGAGTTGGCGATTTCAACATCAAAAGGAATATTTCAGTTGGACTAGGACATGGGGCCCAGACATCACTATGTATCTTATTGGAGAAATAATCAAGCCACATGTATTTCTTGAAAATAACATGCAATTTATTATCATGTGATGAGATCATATGGTGTTCCTTTTATGGTCTTGTATCCATGAACAAGATAGCCCCAATGTGATTTGATATAACTTACTCATGTGGTTAACTCCTTAACTAAATTAATAAGCCCAGACGAGTAGTGCTCGGTGTGAGAAACAAGGAGTGGTAAATGTTTATTTCATTGCACAAGGGAAACACAAATGAAGAATATAAACATTTAGAATTTGTGGTGGCTGAGATATGATATATGATCTAGGAATCACTACGTATCTCATCTAGATGATAATCAATAAATATGTAGTTATTGAGATACCAATTAGTTTAACATCATGCAGTAGGGATGAAATGAACTGACATGAAATGATGAAAATTTTGTGTCTAGAACAGAGTGTAGGACCCAGGTGTCACTATGTATATTGATGGGGAGATAATCAAACAAAACATAGTTATTTAAAAGGTTCTCAATGTAGGTATGATCCATACCCAGGTAGTGTGGGATTTTTTGATTGTGGATAGACTCAGATTTGAGATTCGGGTGTCACTATATATCTTTTTAAATCATGAATTAATCCACATGTAGTTCTTGGAAATATTCCTGACCCCAATAAGGATTTTATTTGGGGAAAGAGGCATTAATATTTTTTATACTGATGGTTGGGATAAAAAAATTAGGTCTAGGTGTCACCATGAAGCTCGTTGTAATGAGAATAAAGATATATGTTCTAGATAAGTTCCCTATGAATATCTATTTCATACATAGGTAAATCATGTCTATCTATCCATTCATCATTTTTTTCATAGAGGATGTAAATTCGATCATCACTATATATCTCACTAGAATTGAGAGTTAATCCACATGTAGTTATTGAACAGATCATACAGTTTACCATCATACAATGAGGATGATGGACAAGGAAAATTATCATCTTCCGGTAAGGACATGAAAATTATGGGGCATATACCTCTAAGTGGGGCCCAAATTCCATTGTGGTGTGAAAATGATTCATGTAGGTATTGTGCACGGTAGTTTCCAAGTTTTGTTTCCTCATGTTTGTACATGAGGTAATATCGACCCATTAAGAGGTTAGAGGGATGTGATTGGGACCTACATGTGAGATGCATGCCCATTTTTAAGAGGCCATGAGGAATATCTCCACACGTGGTACTTTGGGGGGTTTCTTAATGGATAATTAAAGGGACGTTGAGAATACATATTAATGTCATTTGGTGAGGAATATGGATGTATTTCATTTTTAAGTCATACTATTCAGACCTTATGTTGTGTATTTTATTATCTTACGACAGGGAATAATGTCATGCCTTTTAAGGTAATGTGACAAAGTCCCACTATGAATTTTAACGTCTTGTAGAATGGATGTGAATGTGGCTATTCAATTTAATATCTTGTAGTTAGGAATATTATCATGTAATTTACAAGGAATATTTCTTTAGAAACTTTTTACTAGATGGGGTTATAATGATCTCTCTATCCATTGAGATCAAGGAATAATCTCTTTGAGAGTGAAGATTATGTATGGAGTAATGTCCCTCCCACTGTGGCTCAAAATTTGGGGGGTTATTTCTTGGTATCATTGGAGTCAAAAAAGAACAATACCAATTATCCTTGGGGGGATGAATGGAGGTGGACCTTCTTGTTGAAAGATTGTACTATCTGATTTTGTTATAATTACAAGTGATTTAACGTGTGAAATCTTTTTCATCCAGTTGATCCAATTTATCTAGTCGTTTCTGGGATTTTTTAGATATTGATAGATGATCACAGATGAAAAAACAGAGTGATGAAAACTTAACCTAAATGGGAATAACTTCTTCTATCCTATATTCCAGCGAATATGGGGTAGCCTGCATGGCAGTATGAGCCATAGTCTGTTAAGCCCATAAAGAATGCAAGATCTTATCATGATAATAATTCTTATCTTTATCAAACATCATTTGGAGTTTGTTCTAAAGAGTATTGTTGGAATCCTATATCTATCCATTATCCAATGCATGATAGCCGGATGAATGGTTTGATTTGATATTATCTTCCTGGAATAACCTTTCCACTTCAATAGAATAGAAATTGGTACCATTTTCAATCAATATTGTATGATGGAAACCAAATCTGGTAATGATGTTGGATTTTAAAAAGCTAATAATTCTCTTTGCCCCAAATTATTTCAGGTTTATTGAATCATCCAATTTGGAGAAGAAATCAGTAATATTTAAGATGTATTTAAACTGTTGGATGTAGTAGAGGGGTACAGTCCCAAAAAAATTATTCACCATGTGGAAAATGGCCATAATTAGTTGGATGTATGTAGAAACTGAGGGGGTTGATGGATGAAACTGGCATGCATCTGGATGGAATGACACTTATTGGTGAATTATATGAAATCCTACATTATCGAAGAAAATAAGTATCCAAGTCTTCAGATTTGATAAAAAAATCTTGTATCCTTATTAGTGTTCACCATGGGCTCCTGCATGTAATTCTTCCAAGATAACCTTAGACTCATATCCATTGATACATCTCATAAGGAATCCATAAAATACTTATTTTTAGAGGAAATTCTTGTGATTTTGATCTTCATAAATAGTTAATTTGGCTGGTCACCTCCATATTTTTTCTATCCCAGCTCTATCTGATAGAAGCACTCAATCTTGGAGATATTCCACGATGGGTTTCATCTATCTTGTGGTAGGAATATATGGATCAGTGATGGGGGTGAATTTATTAACCTTCTATATTCTAGCGTGAAAAAAAGGTGATTCTATATAATGATGGGAAATGATGATGACAATTTCATCCTGGTTTGGATATGCCAGGGCTAGGGTGTCATTTTCTAATGGACCGTCGTAGGTGTTCTATGACCACGAGATATGAGTCAATGTTGGTTCTTAGTGGAAATCAACCATCAATCTTTATACACATTAATGTATGGGGATTATCTCTTCTTTTCTGATTGCATAACCCATGTTGATATGTTTGATTACCAACTATGAGTCTCCCTTCACCTCTAAGTGATTCACTGGTATTTGGAACTTCTATTCTAGACCTACAATGAGGTCCTGAAACTTTACCTCATTATTGATACAACCTTATGATAACACGAGGGAGTAAAAAAATTCCGTATATGGGGAGATAATAATAATATGTAACCCCAGTTTATTGAAATTAGGGTCTTCCATTATATTCCCCATTATACTCTTAGGCATGCTGTTGAAGTACATTTCCCACATTTTGTGTCCACCTTGAATAAAGAAAATATCCTCACTGGGAAATTCAATATTAAATGACCCTGCTTCTACAGATGGGTTGTTGGTGAGGAAATCTTCAATGGATTGACCTTTCACTTCTTTCTAAGGCATGAACTGTATACTGAACTAATATAGAACAACTGACCACAATTCCATGCATCCTATCAGCATAGGATGACTGAGGATAAATTTGAGTAGGTTATTACAAGAAACCAAGTAGATCTCATGGTGCTGCAGGTAGTGCCTTAATTTTTGAAATAAAAATATTAACACAATTCTACTCTTCTCAATATTTGAATAATGATTCCTAGGGTCGATCATGGTTTGAATGATATGATAAAGGTTTTTTTCATTCCCAAAAATGTTATTTTGTGAAAGAAAGTGACCCAATGATCACCCCAAGCCTGTCACATAAAGGATATGTGTATTTTCTTATACAAGTCTCATTAATACTAGTGGAATCAAGACATATTTCTTGAGGCTATCAAACATTTCCGGATAGTAATTGGTTCACCGATATGTGGCCCCTTTATTCATTATTTTGGTAAAGGGAAAACACTTTCCTATAAGGTTAGCTATAATGCTCTTGATATAGGAAAATTTTCCTTGAAGTCCTCTCAAATATTTTAGTTTTTGAGGAGTTTACATGCGAAGGATATCTTTAGCATTCTCAGGATCAACATCGATGCCATGATGGCATATAATGAAGCCTAGAAATTTCTCCAAGGTTACCCTAAAAGTGAATTTCAAGGGGTTTATCTTCAAGAAATGTTGTTTTGGATTGTGGAAGATTTTTTCTAGGTCATCCAAGTGGTCATAACATTTCCAATATTTGAGAACCAAATCCTCAATGTAACATCTTACAAAATCCCTTAAAAAGGGTTTGAAGATGTGTTGTAGAGAATGTTTGTATGCGGTGCTGACATTATTTAAGCCAAAGGGAATTACCCGATAGTGGAAAATTCCATGAGGGCCCCTAAAGGATGTGTCTTCTTCATCTTTCATGGCCATATGAATTTATTTGTAACCAGAGTAGCCATCCACATATAATATGGATTGATGACTAAATATTGCATCAATCATGAGTTTTTTTATTAGAACTTGGAATTCATCTATGAGAAAATATTAATTGATATATTTTAAATTGATCTAAAATCTAATTTTTCAACTGTTCTTCCTCACAAGGATAATATTTTCTATCTAATTTATATATTTTACATTTCAGATGATGTTGGAATTTATGATCTTGTCCATATCAAACTCAATTTTGGAGGTGTGATTCGGGTGTGTCCTTATGGATTCCAATTGGTTTTCCCGATGATCTTCTGAAAAACCCAAGTGATTTGTGGCCACCTAAATATTAAGACCTAGAATCTTTGTGTTGTTTCAAGTAAACAAATATTGATATTTCTTCATAAGTAAAGTATATACCTATTTTTCTTCAGAAGTCATGGATTCACTAATCAGTTTGGGTCATACATATTCTTTTATACTCATATTTATCTATGTGAGTTCATCCACAGTTGCGAATACACCTTCCAAAAATAATGGAGGGGCATCCCCAAGGTCTTCATATCCTTATTTATCTTCAAGTATTAGTTCTTTCACCTATTACTAGGAGGTATGCGATATATTAAGAATCTATGAGTTAAGGGAGGAATCATCATTTGGACATCCAGAAAGCAGAGTAATCTTTTCTGGATAAATCAATAGTGTAGGGAATATTTGGAGCTTCGAAGGGAAGACGAGTGATTGAGAATGTGAATATATATCTTCTTACATGATTGTGACAACTTATTCAAAACTAGATTATGAAATAGGTATTTTTTATGCTTGAGGGTTGGAATGAAGACATTTCCATTCCAGATTTCATTACATCTTAGAGAGTTGACAACTTCTATTGTGCTTTCAGGTTTTGTTGTAAATACTGACATTATGGAATATATTAAATGAGTATTTTTATTTGGGACCAGCCCTTAGATTTGATTTATGATAAGAAAATATTCTTTACCATGTTTCTTGAAAGGATTATCCAGAATCATCACCAGACCATTTCGGTAATTAATTTGAGTAACATCATTAACAACAAACTATTTTCCTTATGGTAGAACCCAACACCAATGTATTGTGACTCACTATATTTTAATAAGGAATTTTTACCCTGGAATGGCCACATGATGATGTATCCCATGTCTTCCAATTAGGTTATTGAATGTTTTATCCTACCGAACAATAATATACTCTGAGCCAGACATGAGATCCCTGAACATAGTTCTGAGTGTGATATCACCGAGAGGTTCTTTCTCACTCTTTTCATAACCCAGTAACATCAGTGTGGATGGAGAAATTTATGATTAATTGAGACCCAAATAGATAAGTGTCTAGAATAGAATGAGGTTGAGTCATGATCAATTTTTAATAAAGTCTCATTAGCTATCAATGCCATTTGTCATGCCAGATATGCATAAGGTCATAACGTGTCCTTTTATGAAAACATCCTCATCCTGATATGTGAAATAGATGATCACATGGAATTATATGGGATCATTCTTTAAAAAATGCACTTAAAAAAATATACCTCAACCTCAAACTCATGAGAGCTTGAAAAGGCCTTAATGAGTTCATCCCAGAGGGATTTTGATAGACTCAGGGCATCTAGGATTGATAACTTAGTTTGTACTTGGGATATGTTTCCTAAAAGAATCATACTTATGGTCCAAAGTTTTTTGTTTTACCACATGGGTATGTTCCTTCATATGTGGTTTGGGAGATGATATTCGTGACGTAAATGTACTATCCTTGGAGTTGGAGTGGAAAGAGCTTCCATTGCTAGCAGGTTAGGTCAGCTGGGTCTGCCTACACGCTGAGGTTGATCTGGTGATGACAAATCCTCTAATAAATATTACCATAAAATTGTGTCAAGTCAGATAATTTCATGCATAGAAGCATTCCATCATTCCTTCTAAACATTTCAGAGTCCTCTTCTATGATTTTTGGCCGCAAAGATGGTTCAATAAGGGAATGTTCTTGAAGTAGAGACTTCTAGAATTATTGCATCTTCACCTATACCCTAGGTTCTGATGAAAACTTTCCTCAGTTCCCCAATCAAGTGTGGGAATTTTGTTTCTAATCATGATATTATATTTAGAATGGATAAATTAATTTAATAATGTTAATTTAACTAAAAATCAACCACCCATCTGATAAAGATTCTATATGATGGGTTGATTGTAGTTGTACTGTTTGGTGGGGGAAATGCCTGTGGTTTTGGGACTTCCGACATAAAGTATTCTAAGGTGAAGGATAATAGCATGAGACTGGTTGATCATTTTCTTAACCATCAAGTCCTAAAAAATATTTTAAACCTTGTTATTAAATTCATTCCATCCACTTTACTCTTTTGGAATGATAGATGAAACATATGCCACCTGAGTAGAAAATTTATTAGATTCATTTTCCTAGAGTCCACCATCATTTGTAAGAGGTTCTTGGAGACAAAACAATCATAAATGTGGTCTCCTAGAATTTAATAGAATGTGAAATAGTTTGGGAAATATTCTCTATATTCTTTTCTAGGATTCATGGGATTTTCCCACTTGACCATGTTGTTTTACTAAGGCAAGATGAGGCATCAAAGGACTTGGTCATTTTGAATATAATAGACCATATTTTCTATCTTCTAAAATTGTATCCACCTTTGATCTCTCTGATCATCATGATGAGATAATAATTTTTATCGACGCTCAGAAGCTGGAGTTGTACAAAAAGGTGTGCGATTTGAATTATGAGTGGGTATAGTGAATTTATTATGTGTAACTATAGTGGCCTCTATTTTTCTGGTTCTCCTTCCCTTAGTTGATGGAATTACTTGAGACTTTGATTTTGTCTCTACGATAGAGTTTTTCACATGTTGAGAAATTGAGGAAAGGTCTTGAAACCCACTTATGTATTTTATAGGGATCAATGATGTGAACAATTCATCATGAAGATTATCTACATAGATGGAAAACAATCTTTCTGTTGGAGTGGTAGGTTTAAAAAGTGTGTCCATCCTTTGCACTGAGAAATGAAATATGAGACCCTTTCATTGACCCTTTTTTTCATTTTGTGAGATCAAACACTATTGTATTCTACTATGTTAAGTTGAACTAGAAGAGAAAATTATAATTGAGTTGTTACCACACAGTAATTGACCAAGACTAAAAACTTGTGTACCACACAAAGGATGGCCCATGCAGTGATTGCACAATGAACCCGAGTTTTACTACCTCCTACTGTTCAAGGGTAACCATCATGGGGTCATAGTGAGAGATGAAATGAGTCATGTTCTACTCCAGATATCCTAATTTGTTGAAGATTGTAAATATGAGATTATTAGTGTTTAGAAATGGAAAATTAGAATCTACCCATTCAGGATTAGGCTTCATTTTAGTCTATATTGGTGCACATCATTCTTCCATGTATTCCAATCGAGATGTCAGTGAGTCAATAGTGTTCATAAGAATTTTAAGAATGTATAGATGAGAAGGATCCTAGACCAGTGTGGTAGTTGGTAGGGAAATCCATGGTGGAACTATTGGTATCTTCTATGGGTAACCAATAGAGGCATTCCTATAAGGAAGTTCCCTACCCTACTCTAGTTGCACACGCAACAGAGAGAATTTCTGAATTGTAGCTATGGGATCCAAATATATTGTTGGTTCATATCTTTTGTTGAGTAGATATTCCAGGATGCTTCTATTTTCATGAAAAAATCTATTTGTTGAGGTGATCCAACTAGAATTGTCAGTTTTGGATCTTCATAAGAACATACATAACCAGAAGGATGCCTTAGAGTAATTTTACATTGAGTCTCCCCAATTATTTCATCTCTTCCTCTTAATGGAAAAATATTTCCTTTAGTAAAAGTGGATTATCTTATATGGGAGGGAGGTGATACATGATTTAACCCTTTACTTTTTCTCTATTGGATTCCTTTTGGGGAGGTAAAGGTTGATTTTTCGAGGGAGTGCCCAAATTCAGGGAAACCCTCTAGTTTTTCATAAACACACCTTCTTCATTTGTTTCGGTGTAGACACCATTATGAACCAGAATATCTTCTTTTGAATCCTCTAAATTTCCCTTGAACTCTACATAATCTTCAAGGGAGGCATTGATGAAATTCACTAATGAGAAATGAATTTTAGGCATTTTATTAGTGTCTTTGCAAGACTATCTTCTTATACACCCTCTATGAGGTCTTATCCTTTACTTTAATGATTATTTGGTAGTTTCTTCACAGAAAGTAATCTAAAGTGAATATCTAGATAATTCAGTTACGTACATTTTACGTGACTGTACTGGATCAAAATATGAGATGAAATATAAGGATCTATTCTGTAGCATTTTCCCTAATCGTGAGAAAAATGATTCCCACTAAGAGGTTTGGGGGGGGGGGGGGTTGGTAAAAAGGCCTCCCATACCTAAGGGATAAGTTGGTTCTCATTCTTCTTTCACAACACTACATGTATTTTTTTGGCCCCAAGGTTTGTGTTAAAAAATCCCCCATCCCTATGGGATGGGGTTGTTCCCAAATTATTATGGTTGATTTTACTGTAGCTACTCATATGATTCTATGCAGTTTTTTCAAACATGGGTTGGGTGCACTATTCATCATGCCCTTAAATCAATAATGTATAATGATCATTATTCCATTTCCAACATCTGCTCTATCTAATGACTGACATCCTCTATACAGAAGGACTGCTCGATATTATTAGATTCTTGATGCAAAAGTATTTCAAGAACCTTATCTCTTCTGGCCCGATGATAGTGAGAGTTGATTGGGCCTTATTTTTTTTGAGTATATCTTCAGTTGTGAATAGATTATATTTTTTAAGCTGTTATGAAGCTATAAAATTTCATGTCACAACCTTTAGTGGGACTTTCTAGTTAGGGAGTGCAGTGAAATGAAATTCTACATGTGCACCCCATCCTTTAATATAGATACATGCTCGGGTCTCTACGATCATTTTTCACTCCCTCATTAATGCATTGAGTCATGCACGTTGAATGGATCCTTATTATTTATTGATATTTGGATGTCATGAATCTAGGAGAGATACCAAGTCATTTTTGGTATTGAAACCCTTTTATTACCTTGACATGAATATGATACCCATCTTATGGTAATATAATTTCTTCCAATTGATGAAGAGTTTTACATATGTTGAGGTGGATGTTGTGCATACAATATTCTGAAAAGTCCTCTGGAATACTATAGTGAGGGGTGGACAAAGGATAGAACATGATTGGAAGTTCACCTTTAGCCAATTGTTTCCTCATGTTTAGTATGAATTATTCTTCTTTTCTAGAGTTTCCTCTACTTAGCCTGACTAGAGCGAGATATTTCTAGTTGATATATCATAGGATGTGAGATTAATAGGGATTTCCTCTATTACAATAGAAGATAAGTGGCCCAAGGGTGGTTTGGAGAATGAATGTCACCTTGGGATATATTTTGGTTAATAGTGGATTTCACCTTTTAAAGGAAAGGCATCAGACTTGACTAGAATTATTTTTGCAAGTGCCCCAAGATAGGAGGGATTTTTCATCACTACATTTCCAATTGGATAATTCTAATGAAAATGTTAAACACTATAGTAGAGAGAAATTTTTCTGCAAACACCATCATAGAGAGGACCTCCATGGTGGATTATAGTAAGAGAATACCCTCTTTCTACTTGATCTTCTAGATACATAGAGGGTTATTGTGTATCTCATCAGGTGAGGGGTTATTGAGATTGATCAACTTTTATGCTTGAATAAAGCCTTCATGGTGAAGTGTCTAATGAGTCTCTTGAGATTTACCACTACTGATCCTATAATTTACTAATGGGAGGGTTGGATCTTGATCTACCGTAGATAAGAGTATGAGGTCTTCAATAAATATAGAATGAAGTATATTTATATCATAGATCTACTATTGATTTTCAAATAATGTTTTATGATTCTTCTACTCGGATTCCTTCTAATGTGAGATTGGGGACACTTTTTGGGAAAAGTGGGTTTTATGGGTAGTTGTTTGGGTCTTCGTTAGAGTGGCCACTGGTATAGGCTGATTACCTCAAGTTATAGAAGGTCTATGTTCTTGATCCAGTTGTCCATATAATATGGGGGTGTTTTCTACGTGACCCTATTGAATGGGAGTAAAGTTGTGTATCTACTCTGAGGTGACATACTAATGGGCCAACCCACTTGTGTGGAAAGAGTTATTAATCCATCCCTCAAGAACTACTTTCAACATCGTTATGATGTCCTAGAATGTTTTTAGGATGTGGGAAGGGATTTCTATTTTCCATTTCACCATTTTAAAGATATGCATGGTGACTTCAGTGACTGGAATTGAGATATATGACCATTTTGTATCTGGAGTTGGATTATGTGCCTGCTCTTGTCCTCCCTTTCCAAACAATGGATACTGACAGTAATCATGTATGGGGAAAGAGAGTTAAGTCTTCCCCCTTCTTGTTGTCAATACTTTCTATCTGGATTCTATGAGTTCTTCCAGATGAGGCTATTGATAGACTTGATGAATGTTCTTAGGTGTGAGTTCCTACTCAATTTTTTCCACCAAACGGTTTTAGTGGGATTATTTGAGTGTTTCTAGATGAGTTTTCTAGTAGTATTGGTGGGTGAAGGAAGTTTTATGTTAATGCTTGCAATATGCCACCATATTTGGTTGGTGTAATTCTTTGAATGAGATAAGATTAGTCTAATGGTTGGATGAATTAAGAAAAATAAGTGTATGTTCCCACTCTAAATTTTCCACCAATTTGGGTTGGTGGGAATCTCCAGAGGAGGAGATGGTGTGACCTTGCTCCCAGTTGATTGGTTTTCATCCTCAGAGGGGTGTCTTGTGTTCCTGAGGTTGAAGGACCTAAACTATATAATTAAGGACAACACCATCATCATGTTGATGGTTGACTAACATATGACATTAGTGAAGTTGATTACTGGAAGGATCCCTTAGAATGGACACTTGTGTCTCCAGGGTGAGGCCATATGTGGCCTATTCTTCTACCTCCATGAGGTATAGGAGGGGATGTTTATCACATTCTAGGGATAATATCCTAAAATGGTTGAAGATGTTGGTCATCTCTATCTACATCCGGACTACTAGTCATCGTTGACCAGATGATCAGTGGGGCTTCATGAACTGGAGAGATTTCTGGGTGACCTAACTGGTTGGGATTGTACCTTTTTGGTGGTATTAATGGACCATACAGTTAGATAACTAGTGTTGAAGATGCAGGGTTCTTGATGAAATCCTCTATGTGGACAATGATCTGGTTTGAGAAATAACCTAGGTATTCATTGGGTAAATCTACAATGACTCCATTGGATTGAAGGGATCACTGAGATTAAGTGCCTAGAATATATGAAAAACACAAACAAGAAAACCCTATAAAATAAGAATATAATTTTAATGAACACATTTGTTATTTATTTCCTTGCATCGGCATCTATTATCAATTGATAGGGGCCTCAGATTGGTGACACTATCTTCTTGGTTAAGGATTCAAGTCGGGTTCACCATTTTCCCCCCTTAGAGAATCCATCAACCAATGATTTATTACATGGGGGTTGAGTTTTGTGCAATCATTCATATCAGTTTCACTATTTTTGAATGGTTTCCATCAGTTGGTACTTGGAATCGGAAACACCCCATGGTTTTTTATCCAAAAGAACATTCTTTCTAAAGGAATATGATCATTATGAATTTTAACCAATGATGCTTAAGAAAACAAAATGTTCTGGGGGATGGGATGTTGGGCTCATCACACAATTTTAGGGGGAATTATTTCCTACTACGGGACCCTCTTATAGATTTAAGATATGTTCATGAATCCTTTATTAATTACCAAATATGATGTGGGTTTCCCTTGAATTAGAAATCAATTATTAGTATGTATGGAATCTAAAATAACCTATATGTATATGAGGTTCTTCATCAATAGGGACATCTGTATGTATATATGGTTCTCCCTTGATGGTATCCTCTCATAGAATACTTATAGATTTTTTGGTCTTCATTACAACAATATTGGTTTTCTATCCACTTAGTGGGGCACTCTAGAGTGCATTTTCATCTAGGGAGACAGAAGTTGTCTTAATATTGGGATAACACCCATAAAAGGGATTCCTATGTATCCATGTGAAAGGAATCAAACCCCATGTAGTTTGGTTCCATTTAATGGGGGAACATAATACCTTTTAAGGTCATGTGATACAGACCTACCTGTATAGTTTAACTTCAGGTAGAAATAACACCTAGGTAGAAGAGCCTAGTCAATGTTTGGTGTGGGGCTTATGAAAAAGTATAACAAGAAATATGTAACCTGTCAAATCAAAAACTACTAGGAATGTGGACTATAGAAAATAAAGTTGGTTTCAGATGATTGGGTTTGGACCATAGGGAGGCTTCCTATGTATTCCATTTGGATGAGAATCAAAGATCATGTAGTTTTGATTAGTCTTATAGTGGAGTATGAACCTTTGAGAGGATAATTTGATTCTAATTAATAAAATGGAAAACCATTGAGAAGAGAATATGGATAATTTAAACTAATAGTGATTTAGAGGTCTGTTTTAGGGATTAATCCTATAAAGGATGCCTAGATTAAGGAAAATATGATTGGGGATTACTCTTGAGGATAATTAACATTGATCAGTCCCCATATAGGACTCATACATATCCTGATTATTAAAGGAATCAGTTTTCTCATAGTTCAATCAATTGGTAATATGATTGGGGTTTACTCTAGAGGGGGATTCCCATTATGTCGAGGCCCTAGATGGATGTCCTAAATATCCTAATTGAAGTAGGAAAATGAGTTCTCATAGATCAATAAATTTTATAGATCATATATATTTCATGATTTACATTAACCTCTAATCCAATGTAGTGTGAGAAACAAGAGGATGTGGAAAATATGATGAATTACACACTCTTCTTATTTTTTGTAGGTGGACATGGCGACAATGAGTAAAGGGATATAGATGGGGTGTTGAGTGTTTCCACTTACTCTACCCTCTGGACAATGGTGGAAGAGGTTATGGTTATTAAACTTACCTCTTTTCACTTTACTCTAGAATGGGTCTAGGGTATGGAGATTGAGGAGGGAAAGAAGCAGGAGAGAGTGTAGATGGGTCAAGTTCCCATCCCATCTCCGAACCAATGGCCAGGTGGAAAAGTGAAGCAAGAGTGAAATATCCTTCAAGATAGGCTATGGGATTACTCCATGAGGAATTCAATTCATGTTGAACCTATAATAGTAGTCAGTTAACGAGGTTTTAGGCGCTTCTTGATGTGCTTATCGACTTAAGTTACTCAAGGAGTCAAAGAGTATAATCTTAACTCGTAACACATGAAATGAAAAAAGAGGACTACATTGACTCAAGTAATTTTAGGGAGTGTGGAGGAGTATCTCCAATCATTGTATTCTAGTTTTGGAATTTATGGTCGTATAAGGTGCAACTAAAAATTTCCTCAACCTGACCCCAAAGGATCAACGTGTGACTTCCCATTTTTCATGGGGGGAAGGTCTTGGTCCCCAGTGTGTGGGTCACCCTGTTCTGGGTTTCCTTGGTGTGGGTCACCTAGATGTGGTTTGGGGGCCTCTCCCTAGTGAGGGATGGTCATGGTAGGTCAACAAAGTGTTGATTGACTACTTGGGCGAGGGGGGAACATGACTAGAGCACTCTCCTAGATTCACCATCTGATAGTTCGACCATCATTAGATAATTTTAGGTGGAGGGGTCTATTTATAAACCCAATGGTGGGCCTATGAAAATGGACCTATGGTGAGGGGTCTACATGGATGAACCTGCGTAGTGTAGCCTACATGGATGGGCCTACACATATGGTATTGCATGAGTGGGCCAACACGAGTGGGCTATGTGGTGACAAAATTTCCTTTACAATTTTTCTTCTTCTACTGAGTTTCATAAATTTTAATATGTATGTTTGTTTAGGCTATGAGTTTAGTCAAATAAAATATATTGAAGAGATATATTCTTCTTGATATGGTTCATTCACAAAATATTCATAAATTAAATATGGGAATTGCATTGTGGTTCATCAACACCTTTTTAAAATCGATCATTGAAATCCACAACCTTATCCAAGAGGAGGGATATTTCCACTTATCCCTCATTGTGGGCAAGTATTGTGAAACATGGAAATCCATCCTATATATTCTATGGGAATGTAGAATCATGTCTATAAAAAACTCAATATTTGTTGTTTGATTGAGGATGATATCATGAATTATATGGGAAAGTTCATGAAAAAAATTTTGTGGTGTGAACATACACACATATTTTTAAAATTGAAAAATATTATCCTCTAAATAAAACAAAAATACAAACAATAGTATAATATATTACATGTTTCATACATTATTTCAAAAATATTAGTTGTTAATAAAATTGACTATATAATTAATATAATAAGCTATGATCAAATTATAAATAAATTAGTAGTTTAATAATATTTTTGTCATCATTGTTTTATAATAAATAACATTAATCATTTACTAGTACATAAGTATATGAGAAATAAATGGAATTAAATGAAAATAGTTTTAATAAATAATTAAAAACTCTATTGAATATACCAAAATTATTGGGAATGATGAATCTCTCAACCATAAGTTTGGAACATATAATTTACAGTGGAAATAATAACTGAAACAACCAAATTAAAATGAACTTGTTTACCTGATGTATCGATAAATTGAAGATAAACTACAATGAGTTCACTACACAAAATTTTACTATAACAACCCAAATAAGAACATCTAAAATACAGATGAAATGGAAAAATGAAATCAAAGAAACATGTTTATGTGGTTCGAACATGGTTCTACTCCACTAAGGGAACATTGTAAGTAATTTTATTTAAGAGATAGAAGATGGTTATAATATTAAACTATCATTCAAAATGAATTCACTATAAAAAATACAGTAGAGCTTAGATGGTGAAACCAATGTCACCACCTTTCGATATTCATAGAGATAAAGTCCATCTGGATTTTATCTTTATGGTTACCCTTATTCTTGGTCAAATAAATCCACCACATTAAATTTAACTTTTAGTGTATAGTAAAAACTTCTAGAAACTCTATGATTTTACTCTTATGTATCATATTAAAGACCCTTACATATATAATTTTCTATAAAAATATCATAAAAAAAATTACTTATCCTTTAGAAAGTCTCTTATATATGTGTAGAGAAAACCATACACAAGCACTTTATATATCCAAAATTCCACCTTACAACTTCTTAAGGTTACTTCGGATCGCATGCTTTCATCTATATTCTTATGGACATTTAGATGTTTTCATTTCTGATCGGCTAACTTCATTTTTACTTCAAAAATTAAGAACTTCTAGAACTACCCCTTTTGTTATTTCTAACCACTTAGATGAAAAATATTTTTCACATGGATGAACCTATAATTCTCCCATTTGAGAATAATTTTCATGAGTAACCACCAAGTCCTATAATAGTATTCACAAACCTCATCCACTCTCAAACCTCCTTTATTTCTATATACTCCCCCACCATGATTCTATTTATCCTGGTCCAAATGATGCACAACATCACCTCAGAATATCTGGAACTATAACTTTTTTATTCTATTTTCTAGATTCCAAACACTATACACCATCAATAGATTGAGAAATTATTCCTACAATAACTTATATATGGGGTGATATATAATTTGTTTTCTTGGAATGAAACTTCATATTATTGTCCAATTATATCAAAATTTATTAATCATAGAACAACATCCTAACTTATTTCTTTCTTTTGAGATATTTTAATATCCCCTTTAGAAATATCAACTACTTTTCAACTTTAGTTAATGAAATATAATCCATTTTAATTGTTGAATGTGAAACCACCAGTTTAAGTTTCAATATACAACTTACAATTATGTATTTTAAAGTGAACATATAGAATGTGGTACTCATATGTGTATTTAAATATCACCCAAAGTATGAGTATGAATACCCCTGCATATATTCATACATTATGAAATAGAGATTAGTATTTTCTAAACATTGAGATAATATAGGATTGAATTCACTACTTCCTAATTTTCTTTTCCATGATTCACAATTATTAGTTTCTGAGTTTTAGAAGAGGAATAACTTCACCAATTCTTTGAGAAGAATGTAAAATTTTCAGGGCGAGGGGAGGATAACTATCTTGGAACCAAGATGATATTGTTAACAAATCTTATATGTTCCCACATTACCTATGAATGATGTTTCTATGTGATGTATCCACCTTATCTTCATGTCACCATCATGCCCAACCTTACATACACCGATTCCATGCACACTGCTTAAAGTAGTTAGGTACCCTACAGTTGTGGATGACATCATCCCATGCATAGTTCTTGTTTCTAATATACGAACCCCCAAAACTATGGTTTTGAAACTAAATGAAATAATGTTTTTATTGATAACATAAATGAAGACTTGTTAGAACCTAAACATAATAAATCTATAAAAAACTCCTAGAAGCTCCCCATTATGTGAGCTTTGACTCCAAAATAAGGGAAAATAAAGGATGAAAATGGTGTTTGTGTCTTTTAATGAATATTTCCACTCAAATACTACTTTTAACACGTCATAAGGTAAAATAACATGCTCAAGAGGTATACCCAAGTAACCAAGGAATGCCATCCAAACACCTTGTTTGTCCCAAGAGGGGTACACCTACTGTGTAGTCAAATGACCTTTCCTAGCTCCTGGAATCAACCCAATTGAGAACCCATTTAACCAAGATTCTATATAAAAATAACATTTGACCTCTAATATCTTTCTAAAATAGTACCTAGGTCTCTCTATGTAAAGTTTTATTAAGGTCCTCTCAAAAGGGTGAATGGAATATTCTATAAGGATCTCTTATATATTATATATATAAAAGTATATTAGATAACGTTTATGATAAAACCAATCATAATGAATGGATCTGACACATTTTTTATGTGATGGTTATGTGAAATCATACCATATGATTGGATAAAATCATATTTCATGGTTGGAGATAAAAATTTACTCTACAATGAACCCTATGAAGCCATAAACTACAATTGTGTTGTCACATAAAATATATAATGATATTACATTCAACTTAAAATACTATAAATCATATGTTATGAATAATTTATCAAAGGATATGATACATGTGTAATCCTAATGTCATGTTTTAAAATTTATTATGATATTTTATGATTGGATGTAATTAAATGAGTTGTTAAAATTGTTATAATGTGAGAGTGGATTTTTATACATTTATGCGATACATGAACTAGAAAAGTCATTAACTCATGAACTTTAACATATGATTTAATGCATTCATCTACTAGGGAGTGTCCTAGGGGGTTGATTAAATCCACTCCCATGAGATGATAAGAATTATATTTTCATGTGGATTATAGTTTGAGACTCTCGATAACTCAAATCTCTCTCCTCTTCCTTCCTAGTGTATGAAGTGGTAACACACTATCATTGGAAAGGGATTTCCATCTTTATTATGGATGAATCTAGTGCAACCCTAGGATATAACATAGATTCATGGATGCTTTTATTATTCCTTTTTGATCATGATCAAGCATGGAATATTTTTGGAGAAGATCATTGATTTATGGTTTATAGTTTGTACTTATATTCATTTAAATTTTTACATAGGTTTTATATTTATATACATGAGAACTTGGGATGGTTTCTATTTTATTATGCTAGATAATTTTTTTATTTAATCCCCTGTGATAAAATTTAGTGGTATCAAATCTATCCAGGCCTTTTGATTCATTAAGTAATGTTTTAAAAATGTAGAACACCAATGGATATTATGTTATTTGGACAAGATAATATCAACTAATAACATGAAATTACCTTGATAATCAACCTAATCTCAATAAGGTTCATTGATATTAAATAATTAACATAATATAATATTTTCTGAATATTGATATTAAATTAAGAGATAAAGAATTCTATGGTAGTTAGATATGTATATTTGGATTGATGCAGTGATGTATAATATGGGATATCATAATCCTCAACACAGTTGAATCCCATGGGTTTGTTACCAATCATAGAGTATGATAGTAGTCTACCAAAAAATATGATTGTAATATAGAGTTTTTATGAACAGATCATTGTATCATAAAAATTATATGACACGTACTGTATAGTACAATACCTTGTATCATGTAACAAAAAATTCCTGCATCAAGAGAAATCAGGTCTTGAAAAATTGTTATAAAAAAGAAAAAATAGAGTCAATAATTAAAAGGGGTTATTATAAAGATATTAAGGACTTTCAACACTCATATCTACATCCACCATTGTAACACAGTAATTAGTAATACTAAAGTAACATATCATGTTCATCTTTATAACAACATTCTTTGACAGAGTATCTATTGTCTGATTTGCTTCTTTATATGCTTGTGAGATAACCAGGTTGAGATGAGTGACATTGTCAAGAAAATTAATCCAATGAGGTAAAAGTTTATATTGAATGTTTATTTTTTTGAATGGTTTTGACAGTAATTTCAGAATCAGACATAATCCATAAGGGGTTTTATTTATATTAGACAATACATTAGACTTTATTGACAATAACCCATAATTTTGCTTCATTGTCCACTCTAATTCCATTGTATTTATAAAAGCATAATTTGACAAAGAAAAGGTGTTTACAAAGACACCAGCACACCCTTAAGGTCCTGGAATGACAGAAGTAGAATAATCAATATTGAATTTGAGCCATGGGTTGATTATAGAGATCTACAGTATTTACTTGACCATTATTTGTTTCCTCGGCCTTCTTGTCACACCCAATAATCTGAGAGTGGTCATATCATTTATGAAATTATTCATACTTTTTATTTTCACAATTGATGAAGCGTAAGCTTATTTATGCAGTGCATGAATTTCCATGTAGGATAAGGGTTTTTTCATCACATAACATGGCATTTCATGCATTACAAATTTCTGAAATAACTACTACAGCTGCACCCGACATGATATTTTGGACCTATTCTCTACAAACAATGTTAGTTATTCTTTCTATGAATTTAGCAATTTTCACATTAGGTTCAATATTCAATGCGATGAAATAACCTGTATAATCCCACAAACTCTGAGAAAAATCACATTCCAAGAACAAATGTTTCAAATTTTCTTGTTCCTTTAATCATGGGTGATAGGTTGAGGCAAATGATAGAAGTCATAAAAATTGATTAAGATAGTTTTTTTGATATTCAATTATAAATTGAACAAGTTATTTTTAAAATGTTAATAAATAATATAAAAGGTATTTTGGTATATTTTAATTTATAAATATATTTTATATATTAATTAATTATAAAGTGGTTAGGATTAATTAACCATATATTAAAAAATATTAATTATAAAAACTTAATGAGTTTTAGGTGTTAATATTAAGAATTTATTTTCAAATTTATTTTACATACATTACAATTTCAATGTAAATCGTTTCTATAAAAAATTATAAATACAATTTACAAAGAGTTTATAAATTAAAAAATAAATCATAAAATAAAGTGTTTATATTTAGGAAAATTATTAAATATTCTTAATGAATAATTTTAAGTAATAAAATTAAAATATTATTTATTTTAAAATTATTTTACCCTCATAAAAAGGTGTTTTTGGTGGTTGATATTATTAAAAATTTTAAAATGGTTAGATATGTGATATTTAAGATTAGGTAAACAATTTACATAATTGAATTGTATATTCTTTATAATTAAAATAAATATCATATAAAAAAGTAATTTTTCATATAATTAACTATATTTAATTTTCACATTATTAAAGTTAATCATTTCAATTTAAGAGTTATAGAATATCCATAGTTTATTAAAAAAAATTATAATGTGTTTATGATTAATCGTTGTTTTATGAATTGTTTATAATTCATTATATCATGATGAATTTATAAAGTGTTAATTTATTTAAAGGATATAGCTTACATTATTCATAGTTGTAAATTTTTTATTTGTTATGAATATGTTTGTTATTTTGTTTAAATTTTTTAAAATACTTCTCATAAATTATCAAACCTTGAATTAGATGATTGAGATGATCACATTATATTTTTTAATCTACTATGACATATTTTTATACTTAATTTATTAGATTAAATATAGTTTTTGGATTCAGTTTTTATATATTGGGAGTTAGAGATAAGATGAATTGGATTATCCTTTGGGTAAAGTATCCCAAGGTAAAAAGACATTGGGTTTGTATTCCCATAATCTTATAGGGTTATGCCATATTCTAAGAAGTGGTAGGGTTGAATATCTATGACTCCATGATTAATCATGAAGATATAGTGAATTTTTTATAATTTTTTCCTTTACATAGTTATTTTATATAAATTATTCATGAGATGTATCTGGATATGTATAGATATGTTTCATTTCTATTTTTGTGTGAGTAAAAAAATTGTGTAAAGGGTTACATATAATTATTGATTGAATATATTGGTTTAGTAAAAATAATATTCCAAAACCAAATCATTAAAATCATACATATTACAAGGGTATAACATGAGATAAGATGAGGAGATTAAAAAACCTTCAAAATACTAAGTGTTAGATTCCTTCAAAAAAGGTACATGTAATGTCCTTGATCATTGAGCATTGGTTTCCCTAACAGTTATGTTCTCATGAATTATATTGTGTTAATAAAGACAGTAATGAGGTGACCCTAATGTTTAGGTTCATTTTTCATTGAATTTTATTTGGGTTTCATATAGTTGGTAAACCCTAATAGTTAGGATACCAGAAGAATATATTTGATTTTTTCTATATGATGGATATGATAACCTGTAGAACCATCAAATATCTGAGAGTCATATATGATATGATTATAAAGTGATGCCTACCATATATAGTCATGTATTTTTTATGTTCCCTAACTGAGGTAACTATGGATTTAATATAGATATTTCACCTTTAATTTATATTATGAGTTAAAAAGAGTTATCATTTTAGTGGGAGACCATTTTTAAAAAAATTCTTTGTTAATTGGTAATAAAACATGAATCCAATATGATAAAATATTCTATTTTAGAAAATAATATAATCATAATCAAACATAAATTTAATATTAATCCTTAAGAAAGAGAATCTTAATGTAAAAAACTCCTCAGAGTGGTAACTTAAAAATGATCTTAAGTATAAAGAGAAGTTCAATGTGTTAATCCAACACTTTCTTCAGTAACCAAGTGTTGAAGTTGTTAAATAGTTAAATCTTGTTTCTTATGAAAAATAGTATGATTCAATTATATTTTCAAAGTAAATAGATTCAAAATAACCAAATAAATATTATTCTCCACTCATATATTCAATATGATTGGAAATGATAATGACTTTATTAGACTAGTTGTAGGTTCTATTCTGGTTAAGGGAATAATCATATTTTCATCTAGGGAAATGTTTTTACCAAGAAAATAATTCCAAATTGAAGTTTAAATGATGTTATAAAGTAATAAGAATAATTGAACAAGGAATATGATGTCTGGGTTTTGGTGATGTATTGATAGTACATGTAGGTAAAAGTTCAAACTAAAAGAAGATATGTTTTTTTTGTAGACGCCAATAATGTTTCTTCAAATATCCAGTCTTGGTCATTGAAACCTGAATTTATTATCAAGGTGGAATGATGACTCTATAGAATGTAATTATTTAGATACCACA
This sequence comes from Viscum album, assembly GCA_963277665.1. Classification (NCBI taxonomy): domain Eukaryota; kingdom Viridiplantae; phylum Streptophyta; class Magnoliopsida; order Santalales; family Viscaceae; genus Viscum; species Viscum album. The sequence goes on along the minus strand of OY728132.1, from coordinate 356,299,679 downwards.
ATTTTATTGTAAAACTTCTTATAATTTCAATATTACATGTATAATTAAAAAATGTTGTAAATATATAAAATGTTTAAAAAGAAAAGTAAGAATTAAAGTATCATGTTTTTTATATTCAAGGGATGAAGCAAGAGATTATACTTCACAGATTTGAATATAATAGAATATATCATTCTCAGATGGATCATAAATGGATTTTCATATTTATCTCATTTCCCTTATGTGTTAAGAAATGTTTTCTGTTAACAAAGAGTTGATATAAAAAATATAGACGATTAATTATATATGCATGTTTTATTATTCATCATGTTATATAAATTTTTTTGAAGAAAATATTATTTTCTTTATGGGATAATTTTTTTATCTAAATGTTTGTTAAAATATGAGGGAAGATGTTCCCACCACCTATTAGTGGCATATTTTGAAAAATAGTATTATTTCAGAAGGAAATGATTCAAAAATATAAAAAACCATATATGATATAGATTTATTAGTTTGTTTTTTAAATATTCCTACTAAAATGAGATATGTGTTATTTCCAAACAAAAAAGTGTATTTCTATCTTAGCTTGATATTATTAATATAATATAATATAAAATAGGATAGATGGAGTATGTTTGAACTTAGAGAAGTTCAATGTTAATAAAAAAAAGATTATACCAGACTAAAGTTAAGGTGAATTTTACTTATATCCTAAATATCTTAACATATGTAAATGTTGGTAAATATTTATAGAGTTACATTAATTTATCATAAATATTGAGTATCACTATTCACTAAGGGATTTATCTAGTCAATGTGAATGTCACTTTATCCTACAAGAGTTTAAGATGTGTTGATAAATAATAATGTTATTAGTTACACTATTTAAAGTAAAATAATTAATGAAATAGGGTTCCAAGAAATATTATATTAAACATAGAAAATGTTCTTAGTAGACAACAAGAATTCAAATTTATAACATTTGATGTTTTCAAGTTTGGTATTTTGAATATTTTTAAGTAGTTGAAAATTAGGTATATGATTCCTAAATCAAAAAAATATAAAAAAATTTATTCTTAAATGATTTCACTCACCAAAGAGTTTATTTATAGGTTTTTATTATATCACCACATAGATATGTGACTGGAATTTTAAATAAATCCAATAAGTTAACATTACCCCTAAAAAGGGAAGAAAACATAAGGATGATTTTGAAATTTATCATATGTGATGCGAAAAACCAATTATTATATAGGGGTTATTAAACATGATTAAAAGTGATTTAATATTATACAATTTATCATATTAATTGGAAGTCTCCATTTTATTATTCATTCATTTTGGACATATAAATGTATAAATGGATATACATTTCATGAAATGTAATGATAATTAACCACTCAAAGTATGCTTATGAGTTATCCCTATTTTTTATTTTTCAAGAAGTATTATAGATTATAAATAAATGTTAATTTTATCATGATTAGGGTTATTTTATAAAATAAAAAATATCCTCATTAGGAATAAGAAACAAAATAAAGGTTCTTTTTTGTGTGTTGGATGACACACTAAGTATACCACTTAGAGTGTAATACACTATTTCTCTTATATACAAGGGGTGCGTGGATCATTTTGGGTTCCCACCACCTATGCTTATTAAGATACATAGCATGATAACCTTTATATTTTGATATATTTATTATGAAATCCATTGCATATTTGGTAATAAAGGGGTGGTTGGGTATGTTGCTGATGATGTCATTGGTTGGAACTTAACCAATATGGGATTCCACCTCTCTTAGGATGAGTATGCTATTTTTCCTTCAATTAAGACATAATGGGGAATAAACAATCACACAAAGATAGTACATATGATGTAATTATCTATTCAAATGAGGGTCATGCAATGTGATCATTTATAAAAATGAATATAGTGAGATGTATTCATCAAAAAAGTTAGTATATATGTAGATAACTAAGAACATACAAGTTGGATATATGGGATTGTCGTATTCTATGCCCCATTATAACTTGATATCTTGGAAGAAGGGAATATATGAGAATTCATGATAGTATGATACAAGGCTGGTGGACTTAGGTATAAATATGTTTTTGTATGATAGAGATCACACTAGATCCCTTTATAACTTGAGTACCATTCAATGTTTTATAGTGGAATCAATTTTCTTAAATTTATATGTATAGTGATTTATATTTATTTTAAATTATATAAAGACTTTTGGGGTAACAATTTATGGTTAACTAAATAAGGATTGTTTTTGACTCAAAGCGATACACTAAAATTGTTTTAGAGTTTTATACAAAAAGTGTATTGGATAGGTATTCACATTTTATTACATATGATATGATACGAGGTGAAGTTAATGATATATTTACAAGATTTTTTTGGAAGATATCCAAAAATATTTCTAGATAAGGTTTAACATGTTATTATATATGATACTATATAAGGTGAAATAAAACAAATAATTTTAAGCATTACTGAATGTCATAGAATGAAAGGAACATGCCTCCAAGATATTATATATATATACATGATACATAGAAGTATATAAGTTATAATGGCTTTTATGACATAACCAATCATAATGCATGGATTTAGCCTATTTCTCATGTGATGCTTATGTGAAATCATACTATACAATTGGTTGCAATCTTATTTCTTGGTTTGGGAAACCATTCATAGCCATAACCAATCCATTTCAGCCATATCATATGATTGGTGTGTCATATAAATTATGTAATTATATTGCATAAAACTTCCATTGACATGAAGCATATGTCATGATTCATTTGGAAATGGTTATGATATATGTGGCATCTAAACATTAAGAGTAAATGCCCATTATGATCTTCCATGCTTGGGTATCATTAAAGGATCCATTACAAGAGTTATAACATGAGAGTAGTGTTTCATTCATGCATGTGATTCATAAAATCAAAAATAAATTTATTCATGAATTATAATATAAGAGTTAATGCATGGATCAGTTGAGGATAATCATCGGTGTACTTAAGGTCACTACAATGTAATGATAGGAAAGAATGATGAATATGGATTCTAGGACAAGAATCTTGGTATCTTGAAGCTCTCTCCTCATCCTTATTCATATATTAGGTACTAAATTTCTATCTTTGAAAGAAGAGTTCCATATATATGATGGATGATTCAGGCATAACCCATGGCTTTACTATGGAGTAAATGGTTATTTGATCATTACTAGGTGGTCATAATCAACAATGAAAGATTATTGTGGAATATGTTTAGTGTAAGGTATACTATTTATACTATTCTTTATTTATAGATTTATATGGGTTTTATATTTCTATACATGGGAACTTGGTATGGTTTCTATTTACTTCGAATAGATATATAAGTGTTTTTTAATCACTGATGAAAAATTTCACAGGGTAGCACCCTGGTCACTCACATTCTCCCATGCCCCTAAGTCACATATCTAGGAACCCTATTCACTAAGGTCACCCACCTGGGTTTCTATTCACCCAGATCATTTACTTGGGAACCCCATTCCCTAAGGTCACCTATATAGGCATCCAATTTTCCAATGTTTCCTACTTGGGAGGCCATCTACCTAATAATCCTACAATAACTCTTAAGATACATAAATATTTCCTTAAAACCATCAGTCTTACCTTTGATTATACATTCCTTTGATAATGGGGATTGTGAATTCCATGAGAGACCCTAGTTAGGGTTTTCTACCTAACTGATTTTACCCTTAGAGTGTTAAAAATCATGTATTTCCTTGACAATTATGGGCCCTATCATTAAATGATTTATGAAAACTACAATGGATAATGATTCTCATCCTGGACATTCTAGACTAGTCTAATAAATTCTCAATATTGGGCTAGTTTTAAGGGAACAATTTGATGATCCATAGATCTAGGAATACACTTATGGTCGTCTAATCTGGTGTAAGCCCCAACACATATTGAATAGGTTATATCATCTATGAGTTTAGTCATCATACCTCATATGTTTACCAATAAATAATATGAGAGTGTCCAAATGTGGGTCTCCTCTTAATGGTAAGCCTCAGACATATCCTTACTGATAATATCATCTTCATTACCCCATCAATGCAATGTAATATGGGCCTCCTAACAGATATAATCCTAGGTGATATCCTCATTGATGATCCCATCCAAAATCCCCCATCACTAATCCATAAATATATGGTCCTCCTACTTGGTGTAATCCCCAACTATACCATATCCTATATAGTTTTCAATAGGCAAGATGATTCATAAAAGGATATGCATGTGTCAGAATCACACCAACTATTACTTAGTTTTTTTCACCTAGTATTCCAAGATTTGTGACTTTAAAATTCATAGAATATTTTCTATTTTTAATTATACTAAACTTCTTGGAATTATTCCTAGTTATATGACTTTAAAATACATTACATATAGTCCATTACTCATTATTTTAAATGGCCTGGAATTGGTTTTAGATGCATAAACTTAAAATTCTAATAATTTTTCATGAATACGTGACCATAAAAGGAACATCATTTGTTTTGGATGTAGGGCCTTAATAGGAACATAAATTTTCATGGATTCAAGTCCATAAAAGTCATTATAGTGGTCCTTGTCACATTACCATAAATGTTATAACTTCATCATTAAGTGGAACCAAACTATGTGGGTTCTGATTCTAATTATAAAGATGTACCAGAATCCCCACTCAGGGTCCTGATCCCAACTTCACAACACCTACCACCTATCTTGATGGAGATAAATTACAGAGAACCCAAATATGTGACATTAACTATTAGATTAATCAACTATAAAAATATAAATTGAGAACATCTGATTCATAGATATGTATACATAAATCCATATTAACAATTGATCACTTTCATAAGCAAGGTAATCGCTGTTGTTAAATAGAATTATTTCATTAATACATCATAAATGTATATGAGTGTCCCATAATAGGAAAAAAGATCCCAAGGATGACCCAACATACCATACTCTTATCCAATGTGAAATACATTGTTTTTATTGTATTTCCCACTGAATACCTTCCTTTAAAAAGTTGGTTCATTTTGGTTAAACATTCAGGGATTTAGAGCATGTGGGAGAATAATTGTTTTACATGACATGTAATCCTATAACCATGAAAGAGATCAATAGACCATGAAATTTTGATTGATAAGTTTCACTGAATATTCTCTTCATTAAGATATTTTAAAACATCCAAATAGAACCATTATATGTAATATCACACATAAAACTCACTCTACAAGATTGTGGTGACCGCATGACACTTTAGTTTTCTTTAACTCAAAAAATGAGGCCCAAAATATACGCCTCAACTAAAATTAATGTCATAGAAACAACACCTATAAGTATGTTTTCAACAAACAATCACTAGTTAGATAATGATTTGTTACTAGAGTATCAACTCAATAGCTCCATCTTGATCATGGAGGTTACTCATAAAGGACTCCAATAAATGAAACCCTCTGGGTTGTACTATCCATGATGGATCATAGAGAAGTAAGTAGACTATGATTCCACCACCAACCAATTCCTGAGATTATCCCTATAGAAGAAAAATAATTACATCCATTAATATAATGAAGTTGAGGAATATATTAAATTCACCTCAAATTCTACTTAGTAGATCTCTAGAAGGGCTCTAGTCATCTTTCATTATTTCCAATGCCACATAGTCCCAGCCCATCAAGAGTATGATAAGGATAACACCTTGGAAATCCAAGTCTTAATTTTCCATCATAGGGAACCGAAGAGGATGAAATTCTAGGTTAGATGACTACTGAAGATATGGAGTAGGATTGCATTTCTATTCCTATAGATGACTTTCATTAGGATATTCTGATCGAAACCTAGGACATGGCTCCTATCTATTTTCTCATAAACACTAATGATGTTTAATGCATTATTTTGAAAAATTATAAATAGAAATATAATATATCTATTTCCATAAACACAAAAAAAGTTTGTTATCATATTTTGAGGATAGACCATGTGCAAGATCATATATCTAATCTCATTAGCACCTAGGATTTTCATCAGTATATTTTGATACTAACCCAATAAAAGGATCATTTAATAATCCCCTAAAATCCTAGGAAGTTCATCGGTATATTATAATAATATCATCAGAGTAGTATTATATACCTATTACAATAAAAAAAATGATATTTTCATTGATATATCCCAATGTCATCTCATGAATAGTCTCATATCTATGTTCTAATAAAAACTCAAGAAGTTTGATAGAATATTTCAGTGAAATATTAGGAGTAATATCATATCTCTATTACTGATAATATCTATAAATTGCATCAGAATATCCCAATGGTATCTTAGGGGATTATTTGGAGGAATATTAATCAATAAATTTGAGTTTAAAATCACAAAACCCTAATTTTGATTGAGGTTCTGACCATAGTCTTCTGACCTAGAATTTCTAGAAATAAGGATCACTGGGGGAGATCCGTAATCCCAAAGAACATTTGCAACCCTATGGATATTTATTTCCCTAAATATCATTGGAATATTATGATAGTGTCTTTACTATATATTAACTCTTTATAAACATGATATTGTAGTTATAGAATAATTGAACCTCCATATGATTCCAAGATCAATAACTCTATATGTCTTTATAATATCATCCACTATAAATAAAGAGACCCAAGATAAATTTAACATAAATAATATATTAAATACATAATTTGAATAATAAATAAATAAAAAATCACAAAACCCAAAAACATAAAGATTTATTGTATTATAAATTACCAACATAAAAATATTATTTTATAACTCTTTAAATAATTTATCAAAAAATACCACTCCCTTAATCCCTTTATATAAATATCATAAGATATAATCATTTTCTTAACTTAGAGAATAGAAACATAAGAAATGGGTGATCTCATACACTATGTAAGGGAAAAATTTATAATAATGTTCATATAATAAACAAAAGGGAGAACATAATGAGGGGATAAATATATCTTTAAATGTTAATTAGTCTATAAATGATAATAATAAAACATGATATAAAAAAATAAGATCATAAAAAGGTTATTAATGAAGTATAAAAGTTTTAAATGGCTAAAAATACATTTCAATAATGTTAAAACATGTGATCAAGACATAAGAGTGAAGAATATTCTAAAAATAAGGCATTACATGAAAACATGACATATCATGAAAACAAAAATCATCTTGAAAATATGACATAACTTTATAATCATCGTAGAAATGTGTCACAACAATAATAATAGGGAAATATTTGTGAGTAAATTCATTATATCAATTCCTTTATGAATAAACTCATTATTTTCATGCCTGAAAATGTGTGAAAAATCATTATTTCAATGTCCATGTGAACAAAATCATTACGTCCATGAAATAATATTTCATGAGATATCAACTTAAAAAAATTCATTGTATGTTGATATATCACCCAACTGATCATTATCCTTACATATGTGTTCCACATAAATTCAATTGTCATCATATATTAATGTACCCCTAGAAAGAGAATGAGTTTATTTAAATTTTCTATAAAATAACATAACATGAACTTATAAAATCATAATATATAAAAGATACGTTTCCTAAAATCAATTATATTATAATAACATATATAGGGTGATAAAAACATCCTTTTAAGAGAGATCATCCTTGGAGGAAAAAAAAGTGAAAAGTATAAAAGTTCTCATAAAAAATACCAAACATTATTATAAGATATGGAGATAATGTTACATTAAAAATAATTTTTAATAAAGGGAAGTAAATACTTTTTTTAACTTTTTTATAAATATTTCATAGTAAATGATCCTTGAAAATAAGTAACATATCATGATAAAAAATATGTAGTGGTAAATAAGGAAGATTAATTTCATTATGAATGTATTAAAAATTTTTAAAGAAAAAAAACATCAAAGAAATATTAAAATAATTTAATTTCAATAAATATTTTAAGGAAAATACGAGTAATATAAAATATAAAAAAACTTTTTTTACATCATTGAATAAAAAAGTTTTGATTTGAAAAACCTAGACATGGAATAAAAGATCCTTTGGCAATAATGGGAGTTATTTTTACAAATGTTATAATTTTATTTAAGAATTTTTTTTAACAAATAATAAGTTATTAATGATGAGAATTAATTTCACAAAAGAAAAATAGGAAATAACATATAAAATAATGGAATTATAAGATCAAATAAAACTTGAAAATTATATTCAAGTAATAAATTCTTTTACTAATTAATCGTAAATAAATTCGACGAAACACTTACATTGAATTTATAGTTAGTTGATCATATTATATCCTCATAAAAACAATAAATATTAATTAAGTGTTTAATAACCCTATTTATGTATATTTCCTTTCATAGACTTCAATTATACCCATTTATGGCTAATATATTAGTTAATTATGTCTCATATTTCCCATTGGGTGTTAGTAAATTTTTATTGTTTTGTGCACGCTTATAATATAAATTCTGAAACCAATTCATTGTTATTAATATTATCATTACTATATTATTTAAATTATTATATTAGATCTCTTATATAAATTTATAAAGTTCTTGTCTCATTAAATAAGAGTTTCACTTATGTTGTCTGAAAATGGAATCGATGTTGGATTATTTTAGTAATTTTAGTAATCAATGATGGTATTTTAATAAAAAGGTAAATTAATAATATAGACTTCAAAAAAACCAAAAAATAGTCATAATTTTATTATTAAATTTTAATAATATTAGTATTTTAGTTCCCATAGTCAAACATTACAGGGGTTTATACTATTTTTCAAGGAGATAGTGACCGAAATATTATCATGCAATAATTAATAGATGATTATTGTTATAAAATTGGTTTCATCTGGAATAATATCATTACTATAAAATAATAATGATATAATTTATATATTTTATGTTTTCAAATCATACGTTTAGGTATTTTACTAAATAAAAAAAAATAGTTGAAAAATGGGACATGTTACTTCATAGAGTTGGTGGTCCCCACAACACACGCTTAACGTTTTCATTTCCGAAAAATAAGAGGGTGTGAAAGTGGAATAGAATTTATCTATTCATAATAATAATTATATTATATATATATAATTTAATATTTAATTACATCCTCATAACCTACAAATAGAGGCAGAAGTGAAAAATAGAATACGTTAATTTATAGAAGTGGTAGTCCACATAAAAATATGATCAATGTTATTTTATTTTTCTCTGTGGACAGAAAGGAATGAATTAGGGATTTTACATTAATAGAATAACACATTCATATAATAATGATACCTAGTTTTTTATATTTCTATGTTTATGGTAGGTTTGGAATATAATTAATAAGAATAAAAGGATAAGGATTAAGTAATACTAATTTTGGGACCTTGAACATTCTCTTGAAAGTTTCCATAATAATGAATGGATTTAGATAAATTATAGAGACCATATGATTTTTGGTAATTTAAGGTACTTCTATGAGTTGAATATTTTATAGGGGTTCAATGAAAATTTTATGTATATGTATAACTTTGAAACGGTGGAATTGATCCCCTTTATAAGTGAATAAAAGAAAACTCTTGTGAACACCCATTATTTTTCAATAATGGAATGACACTATTCAAGGATAAATGGTTAAGAAAGTGAGAAATAATGGATTGTGGGGTGATATAATGTTGATTAATCCAAAAAAATGAATTTACACACACGTTTTGAAATAGTTTCAAGTCATTTACCTTTAAGGTTTTACATGTCACCATTTTTATTTTTTACTTGGGTAACTAATTTTTTACAAAGTAATATATATTTTACTAAAAATATAAAATAAAAACCAAAACAAATTTTTTGTGTGGTGAACATAAATTTATTATAAATTTAAAACAACTAAATATATAAATATGATAAAATTAAACTAAAAATAAAAATATATATATATAAAAACCATTTTGGTATAAAAATGATATTTTATCCATTATGTGTTCTTAATATATTTTATAGTTAGTTAAAAATATAATTAATCTTAATATAATAATATTTCTATTTAAAAATAATATTAGTGTCATTATATAAAATATTCTTATTTATCATCAAAAAACTAAATAATATTAATCATGAAAATTGTTGAAAATTTTAGTTTCACCATTATGGTTGTAACTAACTTTAATCTTAGTAAAATTATTTTTATGACTAAAAATAAAATGATTATTTGTAATTAATTTGTACCTATTTATTCCAAATATGGAATCAATTTTAACAAATTAAATTTAAAAAGTCGAAAAAAATTAATTTCCATATTTTCTCAGTTAATGTTTAAAAGAGTTTTTAGAAAAAGTGTTTGTGGAAGCATAAAATGTCCTTTGTTTTATTTTAAAATTTTATATAGTTTTTAAAAAGTACTTATTCTTATTTATACGTAAAAATTTAATGGATATAATATAAAAATAATATTTAATATTTTATTAAGGAAACATAACTTTCATTTTAGTTTAATGTTGTATGCAAGACAAACTACTCACACAGTATTTAATTAAAGAATGGTTATTACTAAAATAATGGGTCTTTAAATTTTACCCCACATAAAAATAATTTCAACCGTGAAATTTTATTATATAGAGGAAAAAAAGTGAGGATAATTTTCTCTCACAACATCCTCAGGTTCCCTTATAGGCTCCTAAATATTATAATTCCAGCAAATTTTTTTTTGACAAGGTGGGTGGTCTTGTTCCTCCAAACCTTGTCTATTCGATCCAAGATTTCCATAGGTTTTTCTTCATATGAAATGTCTTGTTCCAATTATGCAGCTTCTGATCTCATTACATGTGATGTATATGGTATGTACTTCCTCAAAAGTGATACGTTAAACACATCATTCTATTGAGAGAGATGTGAAGGGATTGTTAAGTGATATTTTATGATCCCAACATGATCATGAGCCAAAAAGGTACTAATGTATCTGGGGATTAGCTTTTATTTCATCCAAAATATTCTTACCCTCTTCTATAGAGATATTATAAGGAACAACTTGTCACTATCTTTAAACTCTAGATCTCATTGATGATTATATTTATAACTCTTCTTCATATTTTTTTCTCTTTCATAAGACCTAGAATGGTTTAAAACTCCTCCAAAATTTCATTGAAAAAGGTTAAGACCTATCAAATTCCACTGTACAACTTTATCCTAGCATGTTGGATTTCTATATCTCATCCCATAAAGGTCCTCATATCCTACCATTTGAATTCAAGAATATAAATTATTGTTATATGAGAACTCTATTAGGGGGAGGTGTTGGTCCCAAAATCCCTAGAAATATATCAAACAAGATATAATCATATCTTCTAGAGTTTTAATTGTCCTCTAATAATGAAAATCATTTAATGATGACAAAGAGTGCTAAAACTCATCTCTTCCACAAATTGATTTTAAATAATTATCTAGAACATTGGGGTAAAACTCCAATCCTGATCCGATAATATGTTGATCCGAACTCCATGCATCATTACTACATCCCATAAATATATATATTGGTGATTTGGTAATGTGATAAATCTTCTTTTATGTCAATAAAATGTAGTGATTTTTTCAAAAAATTGACTATAACCCAGATAACATTATGACCATTAGATATTTTGGGGAGTCCTATGACAAAATACATGGTGATTTTTTCACATTTCAATATTGGTATAGGTAATGGTTTACGCATTCCCTTATAATTTTAAATATAACCTAAACATGGCGACATACCAAGCATTGGAAAACATATTCCATGATCTCCCACTTTATGTTATCCAATCAGAAGTTTTTCTCTAGATATTCATACATATTTGTGATTCTTATATGAATAAATAATTATGGGGTTTGTGAATCATATAAAAGTCCCATCATTATTTTTGGTTTTTAATTGATAAATATTTGGGTCATAAACCTTATAACTCCATATTTATCAAAGGCTAGATCTTGAATACTCACTATATTATTCTATAGCCACACATCATCTTTCCAGGATTATTTGATCTTCATGTGGATGGAAGGTTTAGTAGTATGTTATGAAAGATAAGATTTCTATTCTAACATTATTAATTTAAGATTTATACTTTGAAAATCCATATGTCTTGATTTTTTAAATCCTAGTTATGGATAATATTGAATCATCTTTCATAGTGTATCAACCACCTTGTTTTCATTATCTGGTGGTAGTATACTATGAATTCATAATATTTCATTAGTTTCTACTATATCCTTTGAAACAAATTCAATTAATTACCTATGAATATATATTTATATATATCACACTTTTATCTAGAGAGATAATTTCACCAAATATATAATTTAATATGTTATTATCACTAAGTCTAAATCATGTTTTATGTAATTTTAATCTCGAGTATTTAGTTTGTATGAGGCATAAGAAATTTATTTATCATTATTCATGGAGACACATCCAAATATTTTTTCAATGAATCACTATATATTTGAAACCCATCCCCACTAAATGGTAGTTTATGTATAAGAATAATGACTAAAATCTTCTTAAGATCATTGAAACCTTCATCAAATTTTTAAATACAATGGAACTTTACTACCTTCTATGTTATCATGGATAGTGGATTTGATATCCCTAAGAAAATAATCACAATGCATATATATTATCCATGTTAACCAAGAAAACTATCGATACCCGTTATTGTGTTTGGTCTGTTCCGTTTCTCGATAACTTTAATCTTTTATGGATCTATTGATATTCTGTTATTTGTGATTACATTTCCTAAGAATGATACTTTATATATCACAAACTATCAAATTAAAAATTTGCCATATAATTTATCCTTTATCAAGGTATTTAGAGAAATACACAAATGATCTTCATGAATTTTCATTTTCATTGAATATATTAGAATATAATTTAGAAAGAGAACCAAAACATTATCACTGTAGTATCAAAATAATCTATTTATTAGATCTATAATGATAATCGGGATATTCAAAAGTCCCAATGGAAGCATTATAAATTCATAGTATCCATACCTAATAGGTAGTGATGTCATGGAAATATCCACCCTTTGACCCCTAACTGATTGAATCAATATTAATGTTCAATCTTCAAGTAGTATCAAGATCCTCTATGTTGATAGAACATATCATCAACATGAGGTAGAGTATACTTGTTCTTAATAAAAAAATTATTAATATAAATATAGATAATTTAAATACTCATCAGTAAATCCTTCTTCTTGAAAAGAGGTCTAGTTCACCCCATGATGAAGCACTAGTGAATATATAACCCTAGTCCATATTATTTTTAACTTTTTTCATTAATTCATCCAATTTAGTAGGATTCATTATATACAGACACTTTATGTTTGGAATAGATATAAGTACGAGTTCTATGGAAAACTAAAAATCACACATCAGTGGAATACAACCAAGGTTATCCAAAAATACCTTATTATACTCCATTATAATATACATGTCACCAATGGTGACTTCCACCATGATAATTTGAGTAAAGAGTCCCTAATTGTTAGGTTTCAAAACACATATTTGATAATTTTCTTATACATCGTGTTTATAATCATCCTTTCATTGATACTTGATTAAAGAATGATTTTGGATATGAAATGATATTTCATTATCCCAACATTTGATATATTCTCTATGAAGTTATACACAATCCATATATGAAATTACATTGAACTCTTCCAGGGGAAGTATAAATAGATTCATTCAGAGTATATTCAAATGAATATTGATTAGAGAAGATGCTCATATCTTGTATGTAATCATCATTCAACCAGTTTTTTCCTATATTTTTTAATATGTAGTGCTTTAGGGGGTGAAGGAACATTCTTATGAAACTTTTATGATATAAAAGAATAAAAAAACTAGAATCAAATAATGCAATAATATATCTATAGTAAATAATAAGTGAATATTTCAATACATAATTATTTTTATCCACCCTAGTATTGGTGGTTTGGTATTCTATCCCCATTTCACTTGTATTAGGATGTTTTTGGGCCATATTTTCTTCTTTTTCTCAAGACTTAGGTAATTGATTCTCATAATTCCCAAACTCATTGAATTTGATGTATTGTAGTTTGGATGACACAATAATAGGTGAATTATTCTCCACTATTGTCTTAATCATCCTCTTAAAACATATTTGGTAGTAATGATCTTGGTGTACTAATTTATAACAAATAAAAAATCTCCTAATCTCTTGATACAATTACCCGGATGCTTCCCGCCAAATTTATTTCATGTAGAAAATTAGACAATCATTTTACTATTAGTATTATCATAAGAGAATCCATGATAATGCATTTTCATTTTATTTTCCCCAAAATAATAAGAGTTTATATTCTTCATATATATCTTAAGATAATATAATAAAATATATTAATATCTACCAATGAATTACATGGATAACACCCTTTAAAGACTATGATTTAATATAGTGAAGAAGGGATCAATTTTATTTTTAATATTAGATATGAAATCTCTATCATATTTTATGAGTCTTGTGAAATTTTCTATAAAACATACAACATATTCACCCAATTTTTACATCAACTCCATGAATTAAAGGTCCATTCATGTGTGAATAGTTCAAGGAAAATACTTAGTGAAAAGTATATTCTTAAAATATTCCCATTATATTGAGATTATTTCCTTCTTTTTCTATGGTATTCTTAGTGATAATCCACCATTGGAAACCACAAATTTTAAATAGAATATAGAAAAAAACAACATTCTTAAGGACTAATCATTGTAGAATGAGAAATATTTTTTACATCACATTTTCCCACTACATAGAATCTTATGGATTAGAATACCTACTAAAAGAGTATGGCGTTTATGTCATGAACGAATCGATAGAGAGGTTCTCCTTACTTGGTGTGTTTAGAAGCTAAAAATGATTATTAAAATTTATCACATCTCTAGATAGTTTTATGATCATTTCAATAAGGTTATTCATCCAAACGCAAATCTGAATAGGTTTTCTATTTGGAAAAACTCCACATTTTCTATCACTCCCATTGTTAACTCGTTAATTTTTGGTTCTGAACATTACCTTGACTAATGGAAAATTGGGAATGTGTATAATTAATTAATGTAAAAGTAAGGAAAATATGAACATAAAAATATAATTTCCTAAATTAATCACTTACATTAACTTATAAATATTTAAGTTGAAATCTATGTTATAAATGGTAAGTTTCTTATCTGAACAAGTTATAAATTCAAATCCTTCATAATGGTTTATTGATATAACCTGAATTAAGAAAATAATATCTGTTGATAATATATATCGAGGTGTGTAGTCTTAGTCCCACTCATCATGAACTAGAGTGAATATTGAGCACTACTAATCCATCCTTTTTCAGGGTTATTACCCCTGAGTGAATTTATTCCACAAGCATATCAACATTCATATATGTAGATTGGTATTAAATTTCTAGTAAACCAAACACACTATACATTACCAAAAAATTAAAATATTTTTCTATATTTATACTTATCCTTATGGTTTTAACTAATGTTTAATAGAATTATATCTAAAATAACTAAAATAATCCCCAAAAATAATTAAACCCCACTCTGATTCCAACTAAAGAGACCTATGATAGAAATATTATAAATAATACATTATTTTATATATTTGAAAAATATATATCATAAATATTCACACATACCAAGGACCTAAAGCTTTAGTAGATTGAATATTAGCTACATAAACATATTATTTTACAAAATTTTAAAACATTTATCAATAATCAAAATCCTATATTCCCTTTCTAGACACATCAAATGATATAATCATCTTCAAAATCTAGGGAATGGAAGCATAAGAAATGGATGAGATAAAATCATCATTTAGTGAAACAATTGTAATAATGTATCAAATAATTAACATAATGAAGAACATGATGACTGGATAAATATCTCATTAAAAGATCATGAGACCATAGATGATAATCATAAAACATTATAGAGTATCATAAAATCATAAAAATATCATTAAGGTATCATAAATGTCATGACATGGATGAAAATAAATCTCAATAATCATAAAACTTGTATGTATGACATAAGGTTGGGGAGAATTCTAAAAATAAGGTGTAACATGAAAAAAAATCATATCATGAAATTTAAAATAAAATATTAAATATGCAATAAAATTATAGAAAAAATAGAAATTCTAACAACTATATGTATAGAAAAACTGTTATGGGAAAACTCATTATTCACATGCCTATTTGAACAAACTCATTATGTTCGCTCCTCAAAATGTGAAAAAACCCTTTATGCCCAAGCCTATAGGAAAAATATCACTATGTCCACACCTGACTATATCATGTGATGTCATCATAAATCATTGTATTGGAGGGTGATATTAGACCCCACCCATCATCACACTTAAATAATTGTTCTATTTAATATCAATCATTATCACTTATTAAAGAACCCATGGAATGAGAAAGGTTTTCTAATTATAAAAAAACACATAACATGAACTAAGAAATAATAGGATATCAAAAATATCATTTTAAAAAAGGTATAATATCATAATAATATATATGGGGCAATCAAAATAGTACTTCTTGAGAGATAATCCTTAGTGAAAAATATAAGTTAAAAATATAATTTTTTCACAAAAACATTTAAACATTTTTATAAAAGATTATGTGATAACTAATTTCAATTTTTTTTATAATTTAAGATGAGTAATTTTTAGAACCTAATTATAGATAGTTAAAAATAAATTATCCTTGTAAAGAAACAAAAAAATATAAAGCTAATAAATCCAATGTGGTAAATAATAAAAATAAATAATTTTATGAATTTTTTTCACTATTTTAAAGAAAAAACCACATGAAATATATATTGAAAGAATTTAATATAATAAAATAGATAAATAAAAATTTTATTAATATAAAATGAAAAATTATATTTGGATTTCATTAGATAAAAACTTTTGATAGGGGAAACCTGGACATGGAAGAAAATATCCATTGGTAAAAATGGGAGTCATTCATAACAACATTATACTTTTATTTGATAGTTTTTTATCAATGTAGTTGTTATTGAAAATGAGTAGTAAGTTAACCAAAGAAAAATTGGAAATAACATATAAAATAGTGTAATTTAATGATCAAGTAAACCTTGAAATATATATTACAGTAATAAAGACCATGACACAATGAATCATAAATTGAGTTGATGAAACCCCTTACTTGAATTCTTACTTGGTGATCACACTATAACCTCATAAAAAACAAAAATTAATTTCAAAATTTACTATTTAAATAAATAATTTATATATATTTACTTTTATATAATTCCCTTATAACCATTTATGGAAAATATATTAGTTAATTAAGTCTTATCTTTACCATCAAGTGTTGGTAAATTTTTATTATTTCTTGTGAGTTTATTATGCCGATACTGAAACATATTCATTGTTATTAATTTTATCATTAATATATCATTTAGAATATTATAATATATATTTTCCATCTATTTATTAAATTTTCATCTCATTCCATATAAGTTTTAGTAATATTTTATTAAAATGGTATCAATATTGGATTATTTTTTTAATTTTAGCAACCAAAGATGTTATTTTAATAATAATTTAAATACATAATATAAAATTTAATGAAAAATAATTTTTTCTATCAATAAATGTTAACAATATTAGTATTTAAGTCCCCATATTCATCCACAATAGAGTTTTATATCATTTTTTGAGTAGGTGTTTAGATCGCCCCAGACATGATCAAACCATAAATAATGGATGATTATGGTAATAAAAGTGGTTTATTGAAAAATAATATCATCATTTAATAATAATTATGATATATTTTATATATTTTTAATCATGTGAATTATCCTTTAATAGATTTTAATAAATAAGAAAGAAATTACATGAAAAATGAGACATGTTACTTCGTAGAGCATGATTAACGTTTTCACTTCACAAGGAATGAAATAGAGTGAAGTAAAATTATAATTTTTATATTCATAAACGTAATAAAAATATATATATAAAATTCATTCTTTAATAAAATCCTTATAACTAGTTAATAGAGGCAGTAATGAACAATAAAAGGCATCACTTTGTAGAGGTGGTAGTCTACATAGACACATGAACTACATTCTTTTGTTATTATATTTTGGATGTGTTTCAAGTAATTTTCAAAGTGTACATGTATGTTCTGAGAGGGTGGAAGTCATCCCATTTTATAAGTGAAGAAAAATGAATTCATGTGAATACCCATTATTTTTCAATAATAGAGTGAAACTATCCAAAGGTAAATGGTTCCAAAAGTAGGAAATAATTATTTTTTGGGTGAGATAAGGTTGATAAATCCTCAAAAACAAATTTACACACATGTTTTAAATCATTTTCCATTATGTTTTTATATTTTATAATTTTTATTTTTTACCTAGGTAACAAGTTTTTTACTAAGTAATATGGGTTTTACAACAAATATAAAACAATACCTCTTACCAAATATGGGTGTTGTAAATATAAAAATAAATTTAATTTAATTCAATTCAATTTATAAATAATATAAATTTATCTATTATATTAATTCATTTTATTATTGGAAAAACATTTTCTGAAGAAAAATGACATTTTAACAATTTTGTGTTATTAATTTTATTTAGAATTATTAAAAAATTAAATGTGTGTTAATATAATTATATATGTGTTTAAAAATAACATTATATCCATTATTTTAAACATGTAAATAAAAATGAATAGTTAAAAATTACACACTAATTATAAAAAAAATCTTTAAAAATAATAGTTTCGTCATTATAATTATAATTAACTTTAATATTACTAATAATAATATTATTCCTAAAAATAAATGATACCTTTCACATAATTTAGGCCAACTAATTCCAAATATAGAGTCCATTTTAGAAAATAAAATTTCTAATGATTATAAAAATTAAATTTTTTATATTAGCGCACTTAGTATGTAAATAATAATTTTTAGAAAATTTCTAATCACCAAGAATAAAATGACATTTGTTTTATAATAAATTTTTATGTAATTTTTATAAATTGGGTAATTATTTTGATACTCATCAATTTAACTGAAATAATATAATAGAAGTATTTAATAATGTTATTAGGGTAACATGATTTTTGTTTCAGTTCAGTGTTGCATGAGTACAAGATACTCACATGGTATTTAATTAATAAAAGGTATTTAATGAAATTAGATATTTTTAAATTAAATTTATACCCTTTAAAACCATATCCACAAACTCTGTAATTCCTCCCTATATTATCTATCATGGATTTATAACTCGTGAAACGAAACATAACAATCTTAATGATCCTCCTCACAATAACATAGAGAATATTACCATCCATGGAGTTATTTGTATGATAAAATGAAATAAAATATATCTATAGGCCTTACATAGAGCATGTGTTATATTGGCCATGCCCACTATGATGAAAAATACTAATATAAGGGCCCTCTCTATGAAGGAAATCCACAAATTGGTAACCATGGAGGCCTTCCCCATAGAAACCTAACCATCAATCCTAGAGGTCATCCTCAAGGAATGTTTTAAAAAGGTCCTCACTATAATAAATAATTAAGCAATAATGGAGGTCAAATCTATGATAACAAATCAAGAATCAGCCATGGAGGTCATCCCTATAGTGATTATTTTGAAGTCTCTCCCCACAATAACTTATCTTCTTGGCATGAAGGTACCCCCCATGTTTAACCTACTCAAAATTTTCCCTTATATCAAGAGGAACATGATAAATCAAGCTAGGTTATATCAGGAACTAAATCATCAACTATATATGTCTTTTCCTGGTAAAAAATCTATCCTAGGATAAAATCATCATTTATAATTCCCTCAAACCATATACCCTTTGATGCAACTAAGGATGCTCTAAATGATCCCACTCCAATTGAAAAATTAGTGGATGAGTGACCTTAATAATAAGATCAGGCTAAGGATCCCCTTATAGAGGATAAATATAAATCTATGGAAATTTGTAAAGGGTTTTATGAGGATAGAATATTGGTCTTGTTAAGGCCCATGACTACTCCCCAGTATGATATTCCAAAAGCAATGAAATAGGAATGAGTACTCTAATTTCATTGCAACTAATTGGTGGTTGTCCATAATCTCATGTCTAGATACCAATATTATGATGGGTATGATAACTATATCAAAGTGATAAGTGATCCTTATCACTAGGTCTATGTTAGTGTCCTAAAACACTAAGTTTTGGAGACAACACAAGTGTCTGTAGATTACCAACCTCAATAGTATAAAGGTAGTCTTCTAGAAATTCGCTAACACACCACATTAGATGTGTATTAGGGGGTTGAATAAATATGGTCCCCTATATTTTACTTTTATTATGACAAAAAAATGTTCATCATGAAGAAAAACATTCAATTTTATCTATTTGGGACCAGTGTCCAGACCCAAGTCTGTATATTCTTGTTGGTTTATCCAATGAAGCTCCATTATTCCAAAATCCTTGAAGTGACATACTTAGTGGGAGTGACCCATTAAAGGAATCATAAATCAGACAACCCTATGTGGTAAGAATATATTTCCCAAATATAGTTCTATATCCAAATCATGCCATGATAAAAGCATGATAGTCTAGGAAGTCTATGAAAGTAATATCAATGGGTTTAAACCTCGTCCAGTATGGATGGGGGAATTTTTACCACCATTGATACCCATAAAATCATTAAACCTTCACCAAGGCATGATATTCATGGTGTATTAACAAAATCAACCAAAATCCATAAATTTTGGGGAATTATTACCTCCCCCTCTATCAATAAATTTGATCTTTTACAGATTGAGATCATCTTTAAAATAAATATCTCTAAAGTTTTTTCCACTTCATGATTCATCTCTTTCTTTAGGAATGTGTTTAGTGAAGATAATTTTAGACTCCCTTTGGATTACCTTTTACAATCAGCTTTTAGGATAACATCAATGGAAAAGGGTGAAACCTTGGTATGGTATCAAACTGAAATGATCATATAAGGAAGTAAATATCAAGGCTGATTATGAGTTATCCCTTAAAAGATATATAGAGAATAAAAATACCCTTGTTACTCAAATATGGATGAGGATATGATCCTAACTAAATTATTAAAATTTAATAATTTCATTACCATCAAACCCATTGATAATATGAAACATGACACTAATGAATAAAAATTAAATGATAAATAATCCATTAGAAATATTCCACACACCAGAATGTACATAAAAAAGGAATGCACACCCTATATTAGAGGCGTGCCTATGATATTGTAGATCCTCTGAATATTTAAAAATTTATCATTTACTGAGATTAAGTTAAAGACCAAGGGAAGGGGTAACTACATCCACACCCCATCAGCCACCAAAAATAATTGAACACCCTTTTTGTGATGTGAGGATTTCTCAATATAAAATTTGGTTGGAAAACCTAAGGCCAATCAATACCAAATTTATTTGGGAAAATATACATACTGATTGTAACTCATAATTCAAGGTTAATATCTATCATATTGATAACCCCAATAATAAATATGTGATATAATAACAAATTAGGGTATATTATAGCCACTTGAAAAACATGGGATCTAGAAAAAGGTACATTTGATTCTATCAGCTATATACTATCTGTAATTCACTTCCCTATATAAATAAAAACCAAAATCTCAATAAGGATACCCAAGGTAAGATCACGTTAGATATAAAAAACTAAAATAACAAATCCAACCATATTAGGATCTACTCAATTCATCAAATTTATCATAAACCTTGGTAATATTCCTATAAGAAATTATTGAATCTATTGAGTCCCTTATCACTTAAATGAAAGGCATGGAAGGGGTGATACCCACCAGTTAAACTGGAGATAAAACCATATCCTGAGTTGGGGGGCTTGTATCCTCCTACACAAAACATTTATAATCCCATATTCCTAGTATTAAATGTTATTAGATATCTGATAAAGAACCACATAATGTTTTCATCCTATTGCAGTGTTATGATGGGAACCCCAAAGTAGTAGGAGGTAGTAAAACTGAGATTCATCATGTTGAACCTAGAAGGACCCAAGTTATTCTATTTTTGTAATTTAAATTTGAGTATATTTCTAATTGGTAGGATATTTTATGGCAATTCTATTACTAATTCATCTCCATTATAAAGAAGACACCAGTCCTCAACCACTCAAATTATAAACATTGAAAAAAACTGGAGAGTTTTGGACTTCATTTCCCAGTGGAAAGGTTTAACCTAATCACTTAATATTTAGATTATACAAGAATATGTATTGGATATATTAATATAATATATATATATATATTATTTATAGATTCCCATTATTCCCATGAAATATCTTAGTTGATTTTTGGAGATTGGAGCCATTGAGAAGTACCTAGATGATGTTAATCGACATTCGAAATCCAAATCATGACTTACACCATCACCAAAATTGAAGAAATTTGATTAGTTTGAGGTTGAAACCATTGACCTTAAACTATATTAAATGCAAGTATAACCCCTAATCATTCTCAAGATCATGTTCTTCTTCTTTCTAATCAACAATCATAATAAAAAACCTTATCGGGATGAAAACATAGGGTAAAATATTATGAATAGTGAGGAAATTAATAATTGAGTTTATTCCTTATAAAAATAAAATTCTATGATTTTTAATTTCCACCATAGAGAGGAACTTAATTTAGTAGATATATGTTAGAAGACCTAATGGATTTGGTCTAAATGATCTCTCAGACTATTGGACCTTTAATAATATGTTAGTGTATAACATCCAATAATGTTTCTTCATCAAATACATACTCTAACATATTATTGAATATGGGAAGGTTAAATTGGGAGTCCCTATAACAGGTGACCTATTTTTTTACTACTCTCCTAGAATAATGATAGTGAAAAAAATTCCTGACTACTGGGGTACAAAAATTTGATAATTATATGAATAGAAGATCAGTCAACCGAGATCATGAAATCAGTATGGAACAACTAAATCATCCAACCATGACCCCAATTCCACCTATTTAACTCGAGGAAATATCTTCACCATTATAGTCTTATAATATTTTAAATAATAATCACTAGTGGAATAAATAATATGAAGAAAATCCCTTTATAGTACAAAAGTTATTCTAGACTCTTTTGGACTTCTTACATAAAGCACTTGGAGATGGGAATCACCCCACCCAAAAAAATCCTTCATATAATTAGAAGTCACAATAAATCATTGTCAATTCCATTCACTTGAAATACCCTTTCACTAATGATTAGGGATTATATGAACCATTTATCCCTATTTATAATCAAGGAAGAGGTTTTAAAGGTTGAGTAAGATGAAATAGTGTTGGACATCGATGGTCATGCATCATTTATTCTAACATTATATACATAGCTGAAACCCAAATATAGGTGCTCCAATGATCCCAATTGGAACATAAATCTAATACTGAATCCTTTAAGGATAACTCATACACAATTTTATTGTAACACCTAGTAAAAACATGAAATTATCTAATCAATATCAAAATTTGGGAAGGAAAGTTCTGCCTAGCCTATAGATAAAAATGATTTACCTTTGTTTCAGTAAAGGGAAGTATTCACCATCACAATTAGTATCATATTCCAATCCCCAAGAGAGGGAGTAGAATATTGGAAGGAATGGTAGGTCCTTAACTAAAAAGTATGAGTTTTAGAATCATATCCCTATCATCCAACCAATGATTTCAAAAATAGACATTGTTCACTTATCAAATGAGATTAGAGAGTCCCTTATTGATTCTATTTTAATTCCTAAATAATTCAAGACTAAATTAATTCATTCCAAGAAAAAGTATGAAAGAGACTGGATAGGTATAATGACACAATGCCATTTATTTTATAGAATAAAATCGGGATGCTACCATGAATATGAATATAGGTCCATTGTACATATCTTGAAATTTTGATGATATCAAATTCTATTGATATATAGCTGATAATGGTATGGGTTAAAACCTATCTTAATCTATAGCATATAATTTCATGGCTATAGTGAATCTGAATTTTCTCCCTCTAACATGAAAATTGAAGGATATGTTATGATAAATCATAGCCCACTTAGGAAAATATAGTTGAGAACCCCATTAAGTGATCTCATTTCTGACTCTAATTTCTTGGTGGGTTTTCAAGAAATGGTTCTCAATATATTTATAAGAAGGTTATGTCCCTCTTTGCATGAAAAAATGACCGCTTTGTACAATTATTTCCTGAAATATTCTATTAATGGGAAATTTGGGGTACTATATGGTGATACTTACCCTTATGAACATTATGAATCACATTAATAAACTTAAGATACTACAAAAGAGAGTGGAAGCATATGATGGTAAAAAAATCATATTTATACTTAAAATGGCATAGAAATCACCCGCATCAATCTATAAAGTGAACTCAGTGAAGAATACATGATTACCATCAACTAAATTGAGGTGAAAACTCTAGATCTGTTGATCTATTTGGTCACATGTGTCACATTGTATAATGAATTAAATCCTATGATCACTTTCCACTGATATAATGGTTAAATAGATTTTTATATTGAAGAAACACCATTAAAAGAGGAAAATACCTACATGAAATCCTTTAATATCAATATTTATCCCCATGGTCTTTAATTTACAGTAGGTATGAATAATATTTAGATGATATAGCTAAGGATATTTTGTTGACTAGAAATAAATCATATAAAAATATCATGGGATTTAAAAACACTCACTTTAATTATAATGGTGTCATCTGTATTAGTATAAATCAACCATTCTATAGAATATGCGGTACATAGGGAAGTAACAAACACCCTCACATTATATTATGGGTCTTAGGATGATAGTCGATCTTCTACTCTATACAATGGTGTATAAGAGTAATAATTAATAAAAGATGCTCCTCTAGCATTTTAAGAATGTATCTTTATCACTTTTTATGAACTCTGATAGGTGAATCTTTGTAAAATGAAGATCCATGACTAAAATTGATTGGTGTTATCATAACCCCTGAAGAATATTTAAATTACATATATTTTCAAATGTATCACCAAGATTTATTTTCATGGATTTATACATAAATTATTGTTTTTTATCCCCAATTGTATACCCATCATATGGGTCCACTAGAGGACAACCATTTTTATAAATCAGAATAAAACAGAAAGAATCTAACCCATGATTCCAATTTGGATGATAAAATTGATAAGTTAATATGACCTAACATCATATATGATTTTCAATATTCGAAATAACACATCCACATCACCCCCTTCAAGAAAACCTCATAAAATATAGGAATACATTTATTTTAGGGATCCCAACCACCACTACCCAAAAGATGATTCCCAATGAAAATCATGAATCTATTGATTGATTTAAAATTGAATCATAGGACTATTTCCTTATGGATATGTATTATGGATATAACTAGGTTCCAATGTACCATGTAGATGAAGAGGAAACTGTCTGTAGGAAACTTTATGTGGAATACTATTATAAAGTAGTTCCCTTTGGTTTTAAGAATAAATAAATTACATATCAACATGTCGTGAATCATGTTTTCAATTATTTTTTAGGTAATATCATTGAGTTTTATATGAAGGATATGGTGGCCAAATATCAACGATTTTATGATAATATTATTAATTTTATGGTTTTGTTCAACGAACTACATCAACACACCTTGAGAATAAACTAATTGAATAGTGTTTTTGGGATGACATCAGGAAAATTATTTGACTTTTTGATATGAAATTAGGACATTGAGGTTGACCCTGAGAAGACTATGAAATTACATTACATTCAATATCATCATAACCTAAATGAATTGAGAGGACTTATGGGGAGATTAACCTACACCATGAATTTCAAAGCTCATCTAAATGGAAAGTGTATGGACTTTAAAATGTTAATGAATAAATTTTTCACCTATCATTGGTATATATATTTTTAAAAAGACTTTGACAATCTCAAAAAATACCTTCCGCAGCCACTTATCTCGATGCGACCAATAGAAAGTAACCCACTAATCATTTATATGGGAACTAGAAAAATATTTAGGTTTGGATTTTTTGTATAAAAATGATCTAGGAAAACGAAATAGTCTTTAGTATATTAGTAAGAGACTGATGCATTCTAATACTTGATATTATAGCATCGAAAATAGCTACCCTGCATTTATCTTCATAATGAACATGTTTAGACACTATTTGAAGCACCATGAGCTCAACATGATCTGATATGTTCATATTCTCATGTGTATCCTATGTCTTCTAATGCTAACTAGGTGTCTATTATGGTGGGAAGTAATTTTTCAATATTTTGAAATCTATGAAATATCACATAAGGTAATCCTGGGTCAAGAATTACCGAATTTCCTTTTGCCTCACCCTATCCCAAATAAGTTTCCATTAGAATCGGAGTTCCCAAATGAATAATTTTTCTCCATCCATGAAACTTTATACAACCCAACCCACTATGGAATTACCTAAGCTAATGGTATGCTGAGAGTTCCACCCCAATCTAACCTCCTATAGGCCAGTGGAAGGTGACTAGAACTGAGTAAAAATATCTCACAGTATGGGATTCCATAAAATATATCGATCTAATATATATATATATATATATATATATATCCAATTAATAAAACAAAAAAAGGATTTATATATATAAATAATCAAATGATCTGTATTTGAAACATTCACATGTCATCAAGTCCAATTACATCACTATAATGGAAAATAAAAAGGAATTATACATTTGACAAGCCTATGAAATATGATATATATATAAGACACAAGAATAATAATCCCCACTATGTGTACTCCTCGGATGACCTCCATCTTCAATGATTATCTCCACAATAAAAGTCCACAAATATCCATTAACTGCTACCAAGATACAACAAACATCTTCTCTAAACAAGACACACCAGCTCCACCTCTACCAAGAAAAAATACTACATGTGTGCTATCTATAGAGACACAACATGAGTGAACATGAATTACATATAGGGGTGAGTATAAACTTACCCATTGAGATTCCCTATAAACCAAAATGAAAAAAATATCAATAGGTTAGATCAAAGATCATGGAACTAGTGACTTACCAAGATGAAGATGGGGAAGAATAATAAAAATATTCTCAAAAACTATAATTCTTAGAAACTAATAGAGATCCTAATCATCTTGGATCCAACACATGAGGTTTTTAATATCATGATAAACTATGTATTCATTATATATATAAATTTATTCATAGTATAAAGTTGATAGCTGATCATATGTTGTATCTCAAAGGAAACCAATGGGGTTCCTATCATGAACTAGTTTGGGGAAATCCCAAAATGGCTCATGAAAAGTCCATAGGGGAATTCCCAATCCCTATAGGTTGGAAAGAAGATCCATGACATAAAATTGTACTTATTTGGAATTATTATGATTGAATAAATTATATTTAATTAGTAGTGTAATTTTTCTAAAATTGTGGAATGATGAATCTGTACATTGGATGCCCACACCAAATTAAATAAGCTGATTTAGAAGTGGGAAAAAACATATATGAACTATGCATGGAATATAAATCTAAATAATAATATGAACGAAATAGATTAAACCAATACAAAATCTAAACATCTTTAAATCATTAATTGGGTGAACTAATAAAGAACTATAAATAAAACTAACATACCTAACCAAGATTCCCCATGTGACCTATGTTCATGCTCTATCCACTAATTGGAGATCTACTCTGGAAGTACCATATAAGGAAGATTCACTAATGTGGAACTACTCTAAATAAAATTATGAACTTCCAAGAGACACAAAGTCTACAAACCTTGAGTTATGTGAGTAGGGTGTGATCCAAACATCCCAGTAGGTTTTCATGAATGGTTCTATGCATTCTATTTCAAAAAACAATCATAACATTCTAGTTTATAATATATTAATTTAAAATAGGATTTCTTATCCTTTTTTTATCAAATCCATGATCTTTCCTTCGAAAACAACCATTTTATAAAACAATAGTTTGAGAATATTTCTCTTTGGAAAACCATTTCTAAAATAATTATTTAGTTTATTTGATAGAAATAACTATATAGAAAAGTCAACACACTTAAATAAGTCATCAATCACAAAAATATCATTAAGAAACATAATAATTAATTATAAGCTAATGAAACAAGTCCCAATAAGTCATAATAAAAATCAGGTATCAATTAATAATCACTAATTTAAGGAATGAATATAATCAACTAAAGTGAACCAAGATAAATGGGAATAATTCATGAAAGATCAGTAGAAAAATGAATAAATCAAAGAAAATAAAATAAATACTAAATAAGTTAATTCAAAAACCTCTTCAATTATGGGTATAAAAAATTAAGAAATATTAATAGAAAAACCATACAACTAGTTATTTATAACAAGAATTATGCAAGAAACATTCCAAAGTCACTAAGGATAGTAGAACCTAATAATTCTATTTCACCCTTGTGAAATAATTTGGTTTTTTTCTATGTCTCTGAATAGTGGGAATTCCATATCTACTTTACTAGTAATTCTATTGGGGGACCTCATCACATATAGAATTTCTTACCCAAGCACCTTGAATTTTCTTATGTTTTTAAACTAAATAAAACAACTAGTATTCATTAAATCACTCCACCAAATATTTAATAAAATATCCAAGATTTCCACATATAACAAGATTTAAAAGAAATCACCCCCACCCATATTAAACAAACTATTAAAAACAATATATATCCTTGGAAAATCCATATTTAGGTTTATATTTATTACAAAATCTAGTAAACTCTATTATAAAATCTAAAAAAATTATAATAATAACAATTAAAAAAATAATAATAATAAGAACAATGAGAATATTAATGAAAATAACAATAACAATAACAACAATAACATCATTCATAACCTTCTATATAAAATTCCAAATTTTCCCTAAATTTAAAACTAATAATAAAACATTTAAATTCCCCTTTTAAAATTCATTATTAAACCCAAATTTCAAACATCATATTTGTATTTTGAAACTTCACATTATCATTATACACATATTTAATTATATATATATATACAGCTCTCAATGCACATATTCCCATATTCAAATGTGAATACATGCATGAAAATACACACACACACACACTCACACACACACACACACATATCTCTCTCTCTGTGTGTGTGTATAAACACCAGTAATAATTAAATATCATAAAAATGGGACATGTAAACTCAATATCCTAAATAAATAAATACCAACCAATTAAACCTTTTAATCCCATTAAAAACAAATAAAACTATATAATTGAAATTAAAAAACTAAATTACTTATCTTATATACAAAAAATACGGTAAATATGCAACTAGTAAAAATTATAACAGTTCATTTTGTATAGACATATGAAAGATGAGAATCCATAAAAGACCATTTAGAAATCAAACAAAATTTATTAGAAACAATGAAAACTATATATTTCCAAATAGATTTAAAATTAATACCTTGTCTAATTTTAATAAAAACTAGGTTGGAATACTCAACCACACATAGTGTATCAAAGAAAAGTGAAATCATAGAACCATCTTCCTAGGATAAGAGATGACCTCAAAAAATATTCTTGAGAAACTAAAGGAATGATCAAGAGGGAATTCACACACCATAGTAACAAAATAAATAGGATTTGTAGCCCAAATCCCACCTATGTTTCAGCCTAAAATGAGATTCAGTGATAAGAAGAACAAAAAACAAGGAAGAGAAGGGATAGAGGATCAAACAAAGTGGAAGCCTTAACCATTGAATTTTTTTTATTGAAATCTCAATATGAAATTCATGAATTGGAAGAGGAGGCATGGTGGTTTGTGTTCATAGGTGTTTTAGATATAGTTATCATGTGAGAGAGGGATAGAAGTTGCGGAGAAAGATTCGGGGTAAAAATGGAGAGGGGTATTTTTGTAACACAAATAATTTTTTTAATAAGTTGGGTACATGACATGATTCAAATACATGGTTAGCCAAAGAGTGTTCCAACCATTCACCCTTTATAGTCCACACCTAGGAACTCAAAAAGTTTTGTCGCATGATTAGAGAAAAAAATTCCAATCATGTGAAAATTCCCTGTTATAACTATAGAATTCTCTTCATGGTCACCACACAATTTAACTAACATTGATGTATTATCATGTTAGAGGATTAATCGCTATAATTTTATAAATTATAAAAAATTTAGGTCTAAAGATTAATAAAAATATCAAAATCCAATAAATAAATGATAAAATTAGGAATTTAGTGGTTGGGGTGTGAAAATTCTACCCACCACACCACATTCAATTTATAGAATGTCATTAAGTTTTGAAAAATTTCTTAAAGAGGATATCCAATGAGAATATAAAATAAACAAAAAAATGATCTTTAACCACTATAATTATTACCAAAACTACCACAAAAAACCATTTCTAAAACACCACTCGTGATCTATATAAACAATTACTAAGAATATGATATTTATTTATTCAAAATGAACACCTAGTGAATGATATCCCAAAAAATCCATGATGTAATATGGAGGGATATGCACCACCACACATGTGGAATGAAACAAAATTGGGTTGGAGGAACCTGACTTATATTCAATTTCATGGTCCCCTTTAAACAAAGGTTAATGATTTGGGCCCCATGATGGGATAATGTGCGCCGCCATACCCATAAAACTCATTCCACCACATCCTCACACACCATTTAGTGGATGGAGAGTTTTTTTGATCCCAATGGACTAGATGGATAGGGGTGAAAAGGTTTCTCCCCCCATCACATATCCTACACAATATCATGGCCTCCACTGTAGTTCTCCCAACATGGGATTCTGTTTGGCATATTAGTTTCCAATGAAGCCGATCTCCTCCATGCACCGGGGGACCACTCTATTGTTGTGTCACCCATCCTTATGATGAATTCCATTAGTAACTGAATAAATGTAAATGTAATCATTACCCCTTTACCAGTTTAATATAAGAAAATGATAGTTTAATGGATTTTTTTTATATAAGAGGTGGTTTAAACTTCCTCTATATGGTGTAGTTGTGGTTAGAAAATTCACCTCATATTTTATGGTCAACAATCATTTAACGACTATTTTTACTATTTATATGTAGTTTTTATTTGTTTTTACTTGGGTCATTTAGTAGTGGTTTCCCATTACATTAGTGAGTTTTTTTAAAATAAGATGAAAAAAATTGAAAAATGATCATAACTACCACTAAAATATGTTTTAGCGGTTACATTTAGCAGTGGTTAATCATAACCACAATTTATTTTAATTAAAAAATAAATATAAAACCTTTTACATGGAATAGAATAAAAAATAAATGCCTAATAAACTCTTACATACACCATCATGAATCAATAGTCATATATGTACAACCTCAGTCAACCCATGCCTCTGTCAACCAATACCCTAGTCAACCTATATCCCAGTTATCAATATATACATACAAAATATTTCCATAAACAGAAAACCATGGCCAATATGTATCCATCCCACAACCTCCACTGCATACATCTACCTCCAAATCTTATCATTAACTCAAACTGACCAAATCATCTCATCAACTGGAACAGAAAAGAGGATAGAAATTATAACTAAACATAATAAATTAGAATTATAGTAGAATCCTTGATAATATTTAAACATACCATAAAAATTAAGAACCCTCATGACTACCTTCTGAAGAATGTCATGGATCTGAATGATCAACCACCTACCTATTATCTTCATTTATACCCCACAATAAAAACCCAAAAATTTAAGAAAATAAATGTGAAAGATAATAAATAGAGAATATATTCTGAGTTTTTCAAATAATAATTCTAATTTTCATAATCAAATAGAAGAAATAGTATCATAATAAATAATATATCATGAATAACAATATAAAAACATTAACTAATATATTTAAGATATGATTCTATACATGGAACTGAAAATAGATAAGCATATTACAATCTAATAAATTTCTAAATCGACGGGAGGTGTTCATTTAATTTACTTAATAAAAAAATTAAATACATTAAAATCATAGCATGTATTATATTTCAAAATTAATTCAATGGTGCTTTTTCCATGATTTAACATCAATTTGAGGTCATTTTCTACTATTTAGACCATTACAAGCACATCTTAGTGTCTTGAAACACTTAGAAAGTGTTTATAGATATCCTAGGAAAATTATAACTTACAATAATGTATCATCAGTTTCTACATTTCAAAAATAAATGTACAGTAATTATTTTATGATTTAATAGTAATGAAATTTTGTTTTCATAGTTTGAAACCCCCGATAAATGTTTTTGATTAATTTAGTATCTTACAACTACTTATTGAGACATTTTAAGAACATCACACGTTAGATTGATGTTTTTATACACATACAAGAAAAAATAATTCAATAGTGGTTTTCCTATGATTTTACATCTATATGAGATAATTTTATATTTTTTGGCCATTACACACACGTTTTAGTGTTTTAAAGTACTAAAAATAATTTATATTAATCCTAGAAAAAACTTAACATAGATCGATGTGTATTTAGGTATCACATTTAAAAAATCAATATATAATTGTTTTCATATAATTTTATGGTAATCTGATGTCTTTTTTTAGTTTTAACCCCCTAAAATAAAATTTTAAAGCCCTTGGTATCTTTAAAAGTTGCTGATTGATTCATTCCTAGCACACCACACAATGAATGGATGTTTTCTATATGCATAAATTCCAAAAATATTTAAATAGTGGTTTTACCCGGACTTTATTTCAATATGAGGTAGTTTTATATTCTTTTTTCCATTAAATGCATATTTTAGTGTTTTATAAGCCAGAAAACACATTTATAGGCATATTAAGAAAACCATAACTCACACTTATTTTTCATTAGTTCCTACATTTCAAAAATAAATATACAGTCATTTTCATATAATTTCATAGTAATATGATTTCATTTTCATATTTTTGACCCATTGATGCACATTTTTAAAGACTTTGGTATCTTTAAAAACTACTTATCAAGTCATTTTAATCACACCACATATCGGATGGATATTTATTCTATGAATATGTGAAAAAATAATTAAATGGTATTTTTAACATTATTTTACATCACTATGAGTTATTTTTCAATGACTTTGTCCATTGCACAAAAAATTTTCTATTTTAAAACACTGAAAACATGTTTATGGGGATTCCAAAAAAACCGTAACTTCTAATGATGTTTCATGAGTTCCTACATATGAAAAATAAATATATGGGTTTTATTATGATTTCGTAGAAATCTGATATCATTTTCCTCATTCTAACCCCATGACACACATTTTTAAAGACTTTGGTATCTTTAAAAACTACTTTTTATGTCATTATGAGAACAATGCACATTGAATGAAAGTGTTGTCTATGCATACATTCCAAAATTAATTTTATTGTGTTTTTCCCAAGATTTTACATCAACATGAGATTTTTTTCTATGGTTCTGTCCATTACACTCAGGTTTTAGAGTTTTAAAACATTGAAAAAGTGTTTAGGTGAATACCACGGAAAAAGTAACATAAAATGGAATGTTGTTGGTTCCTACATTTTTGAAATAGACATCTTGTTATTTTCCTCTAATTTAATGGCAATATGATGTCATTTTAATAGTTTTGACCCCTTGACATAAGTTTTTAAAGACTGGTATCTTCAAAAACTAATTATTGAGTCATTCTGAGCACACCACACATCATATCGATGTGTTGTCTATGCGTACACACCAAAAACATTTCAATGGTGGTTTTACTATTATTTTACATCAATATGAGTTATTTTCCCACGGTTTTGGTCATTTCTTACACAATATAGTGTTTTAAAAAAAATTGTGTTTATGGGAATCTCAGCCAAACCGTAACTCATAATGAATTTTCATTATTTTACAAATTCTAAAAATAAACCTATGTTCATGTCCAATGATTTCACATGAATCCAACATTGTTTTCATTGTTTTGACCCCCTAACACATGTTTTTAAAGACTTCAATATCTTTAAAAACTATTTATTGAGTCCTTCAGAGCACAATGCATGTCAGATGGATGTGTTGTCTATGTGTACACATAAAAAATAATTCAAATATGGGTTTATCATAATTTAGCTTTAATCTTAGGTCGTTTTCTTTGGTTTTGAGCATTAAACACATTTTTTAGTATTTTAAAACATTGAAAAGGCATTTACAACATTCTTAGGAAAACCGTAACACAAAATGATGTATCATCAGTTTCAACATTTTACAACTCAATGAACAATCATTATTCTATGATTTAATATCCACACAACACCATTTTCATAGTTTTGACCCTTGGACACACATTTTTAAAGACTTTGGTATCCTTTAAATCTAATTGTTTAGTCATTTAGAGCACACTGCATGTCAGATGGACGTGTTGTCTACGTGTACACATCAAAGATAATTCAACAGTGGTTTTCCCATGATTTAAGATAAATTTGGGGTCGTTTTTTATGGTTTTGACCATTATATTCATGTTTTAGTGTTTCAAAACATTGAAAACTCATTTACCGGCATCTCAGGAAAATTGTAACTCTAAATGATGTATCATTGATTACTACATGTTAAAAATTAATATGTGTTAATTTTTTTGATGATTACATATCCATATAATATCATTAGTGTAGTTTTTATCTTTAGTAACATGTTTTTAATGACATTGGTATCTTTAAAACATGTTTTTGTGTCATTCTGAGCACACCACATGTGGGATAGATGTGTTGTGTGCATGTTCATTCCAAAAATAATTCAACATTGGTTTTCCCATGATTTTACTTCAATTTTAAGACTTTTTCTATGTTTTTACTGTTGTACACATGTTTTTGTGTTTTAAAACACCGAAAACACATTTATGGGAATCTAGAGAAAAATATTACTCAGATTGACATGTCATTGGTTCCTATATTTCAAAAATAAATATATAGTCATTTTCTTATAATCTTATAGTTATTAGACACACAAAGTGGGTGATATAACTCAAAGTGTGTGTTTTAATTATATACAATTAATATTCATCTTCATTATCTTTATTGTTATCAACATCCATAGCGATGATTACTTAATTTTCACAATATCTTGAAAGTTATATTGTTTCAATGTTTTTAGGAAAAAACATTTCAATGGTTTGTGTTTGATGAGGCTCTCTATTAAAAAGTACCAATTCAACATCAATTCCCATATCAGTCAACTCTCCATACTTTAAGTGTATGAAATCTCTCCAACCATTATGTATTTCATCATTCACATAATTGACCATATTATCTTGTGAAGATAATATAAATGGATAATTTTCTACACACTCTTTGTTATGGATCTAGTAAGATAAATTGGATAAAGTAAAATGTAAAAAATATTTCATTATACCCCTATCTATGTTGACCCACTTTCATTTGAATAATAAAACTAAAAATTGACCAAGAAAATTTAATTCAATTATATCAGTCATCCTTATATAGTATCCCACCTCTTCAAATGAAAAGAAACAACTATTTTGAGTTTTTGAGAATTCATCCCGATAAATTGTATGGAACCTAAAGCCATTAATATTGTTGGAATCAAATCTCTTAGCCTACCTTAGACGAACTAGATCAAAAAACACCAAATAATTTGATATTTCATCTCAATTCTCAACATTAATTATCTAGAAAAGAAGATATAAGTTTTTATTTTTATCATATAAAAATAAATACATGTCAATAATATGAATATGAGTATATACGTACATGATAGTTAAACCATTTGACAACCATATTATAAAAATATTTTGTTAATTCTAGCTCATTTTGAGATCAACCCCTTAGTTACCTATTTTTTGTATCATAATTCTTCAATAAATGGATCTGTAATAATAATATTGAGTAAAATATATCTACGTTCTTTTAGATTCCTAAATTCTGTCAGTGTAAAAATTGACACATTTCCAATTGGTTATCAAATATTTTGAAATAATGATTATTGATTTTTAAAATAATAATTTCTGGAAATGTCTTTAACACATCCAACATGACTGATTCTAGTCTCAATATTATCCCAATACATAGAACCTAAGACCATTCACTCTACAACTATGTAACCATCATCAATAGAGTCTTTTTGTAGAGTTTTGTTACTCATATATTATTTCAAATAACCTAAGTACCTGATGAAAAAAATAAGAGACATATTAAAAAAAATTATTGAAATTATTTGATAAAAGTGAATTCAATAATGAAAATAAACACAATATTAGCATACCTCTAAATTGTATGCATCTATTTATAGTGTACTGATCCATCAAATTAATCATTATTGTGAAGAATCAAGGGGTAAATAACATCTTCAAAATAAAAAAATGAAAAAAAATATTTATTGAAGTTTATCGAGCTTAGTAGGATTTTTTGTTTTTCCAAAAAAACTCTCATAAAAAGGTACATAACTAAAATATAACTACAATTACATTTTTTAGGTGTTGTATTGCACAATGCCAATGGAAAAAATAATCCATAAGAAAATGTGAGTCATGAATTTCCAATCCATTATACCATCAATATTTTAAGTAAACACACCTTTAAATGATACTTTAATATTCATCTATCACTTCTATATTCTTTAATGTTTAATGGAATAATTGTTTCCCATTATTTTTCAACGTAAAAAATATCCAAAGGATATATTCCATTCTCATTTTCCCACATACCATACTTTATATTCATTTATTCCAAATAATTTCAAGAATTAAGATGATACCTTGATATACCTTGGTCAATAACAAATGTAAAAATTACATTGTCATAGAAGTTATTCTTAACATGAATTACATCAATATTATGATGTTTCAAATTAAACTCTCAATAGGCATGTATGAAAAATATACTCATTTTATTCCATAGTTTTGTTTTATATGCTTCCGATAATATACATCGTACCCTTTCCCTCATCCTTTTAACTTATTACATTTCCCATATTCTATAGTGACATTCATTAGTTTTCCTAATATTTATAAACTAAATGATAAATAATTTGTATTTATCAATTCAATATCATTGTTGAATTGTGTCTTGTTAATCCTGAATTTATGAGAGGCATCAAAAAATCAATGATGAAATATAAAACATAATTTTCTACAATAAGGTAATCATTTAGTTTCATAATCAAAATTAAAAATTCGAAAAGGAAATCTAGTTTGAGTGTTTCAACTAGATAAGTTTTCTAGTCTAGTAAATTCAAAAAATTTACACATTAAATAAATATTCATTTTGAATATTTTTCTCATTGAAGCATCATATATTTCCATGCCATCATCACGTAATTGTTGTAATTCATTGAATAAAGGGTGAAGGTATAGATCAATGTCATTTTTAGGAATTTTCTTTCCCTAAATAATCATCAACATAATCAATGAAGTGTTATTTATACACATTCATGTAGGTAGATTATATGAGATAAAAAAACATTCCAAATGATATAATTATTACTAAGTGTACCAAATTCATTAAAATAATCATAATCCAATCCCAAATTTTCATTCCTAAGATCTGAAGAAATTTTTTGATAAAATGAAACAAACACCTTAAATGATGTTGAATCTTATGGACATCCCATAAAGACATTATTTTTATTATCCTAATCATGCCACATCATATCGCATGCAGTCTTAGATGGCATGAATAATCTTTGCAAGCATGGTTTCAGATGAATGTAGCACAATATCTTCATATGAGTTTTCTTCTTATATATTTTTACTCTATTTACTATTCATTTACATCTATATAATTTAATTAAATCATATAAATTCTTATTTATCCGAATATTCTCCCCAATAAATCAAGCAATCATTAGGGCATGCAAGTATCTTTGTATAATCAAGTCCATGTTTTTTGATGATTTTTTCATCTCATAGAATGATGCAGGGATACCAACTTCAAAAAATATATCATGTTGGAAATCTAAAACCATGGATATTTATTTGTTAGTAATTTCATATAGACACTTGATATGATACAAATTATATAGAAAATATTACTTCAAATACCTGACACACACTTTATACAGTTCCTGTTTCTTGTCTTCAAATAATTCACTGAAGTCATTTTTTATCACTGTAGTTTTGAGAAAGATTACACTTTTAATTATCAACTGAAGGATATTTTGATATATTAAAATCTTGTATATTGTATACTATAAATGCAAATGCATAATTTATAAAATTTTAGACTAAATTATCCTATGGTTGGTCACTTTGTGTTTCATTGATTGGATTTTCATTATTATGAATTTCCATAACATTTGATTAACTATGCCAAATCCAACCTAGATTTCAAGTTGGGAATGTTATGAATATTAAATTCACATATACTCCATTTCAATTCAGCAATCACGTTAATTTTAAATTAGTACATAGAAATTTTATTCTACCATCCACCGATCAATTTGAAATTTAATATTCTTAAAATTCTTCCAAAATATTGTCGTACTATGGTTTTTTAGAGTTATTAATCTATGCATTATGCAGAGGTATTTTATTTTAAATATTCTCCATGTACATTCAAATATAAAGATATAAATATTTAATCAAAAAATTATAATCCAATTAAAACATCATCCAACATCATCACTGGCTAAGGTAAGGTCTTGATTCGTCCCAAAAATTCCTCATAAAAATGATTCAATCCAACACTAAAAAGATAAACAACATAAATGAATAAATATTACCCCTTAAAATAATATGTTTGGATTTCATGGAATAAGTTCACTGGGATGAGGATGGAGGTTACCGTGATGTCAATTTTACTATTATCAATCTATAATAATAAATGAATGAATTTTTTCTATTTGAAGTTCTACAACCTTTTTATTTTCATATTATCAATTTTATTTTATATTGAAAAACACGACTGTCTCTATAGATTGATATTTATTCAATAATTATGAAAATAAATATTTTTTTACCTCAAAACAATAACTTTTCACTACAATATCTAGTGCATGTGTTTCCATATGCATCATAAAATTGCATGAAGTTTTTGTGTTACAACATTTTCAGAGTTGAATTGAGAAATAGTACTTGAATTGAAGAGAGTAGAACATAAATAAATATTCATGTAATCTGAATCTATGTATCTTGTATTAATAATTATACATCGTACTCATGATTTAGATTATTTTATATTTCTTATATTAGCATCGTGATATCATTAAAAAAAAGAATAGTGCGATAAATTATATACGGATTGTGTTATTAAAATGAAGGATAAATGATCCAGTTTTTCGAATAAAAACCCCTATACGAAACATATAAAAGAAATATTCTACCCATTATAACCAACAATGTCCCTTAAGGTAGACCAAAATAGTAAAATTATCATTTTAAAACCATTTAAACAATTATTAAATAGGGAAGAGGCAGAAAAACAAAATATGGACATACCACTTAATAAAAATGTAAAAGCATCAAATATTACTCCACAAACTAACAAAACCCTGGGAACGTATATCACACTACATGAAATAAATAAATAATTATATCAAAATATAATTAATTATTCAAAATTTTAAAAATTTGAATAATTGTCTAAACGAACATTTAGGTGAATCTACTCTCCAAAAATGTAACCAACAGCTGATAGAAGGTTTGAAATGTAACCCAAAAACAAACTTAGGAAAAGAACAAAAAAAACACTGAATTACAAAAATATTTATATAATTTAATTAAAATCATTAAAAAAAATCCAACAGGAAATCATACCTTCAATAGTGTTAGCGGTTGTAGAGATTGAGAAAAGGGTAAGAAAGGGCTCCATTGGGGGTCACCATCGAGGAGCAGGGGGTGTTTGTGAGGTCCTCATTAGGGTGATGGAGGATGGAGTTATGGGGATCAGAGGTGGGAAGGTATGGCCATCATCGGGAGAAGGGGGTCAAGGTAATGAGGATTTTCGGGGAGGAGGGATGGTCACCATCAAGAGAAGGGGGATTCATGGTCATGGAGGTCACTGTCAGGAATATGGGTTCGTGTTGGGGGTTGTCATTTAGAGGGGGGGGGGGGGGTAGGTCTAAGAGGATTGGAGTGAGGGTATTTTAATTAGGTTCTTTTAAAATATTTATTAACATTTCATATAAAACTGTGGCTGACATAAAAAATAAAAAAAATTGATAGTTATATTAAACTACCACTATATTAAAAATTATATTTAATATGATTTATGTAGCAGTGTTCATTAGAACTTCTTCCAATAAATCACCACTAAAAACTCATTTTTTATATTTTTGGTCCTAGCATCATCTTCCATTATCTAGCCTCCTTTTATCTACCTTGATGTTTTTTACCTCACCTGAGATGCCTTTCCTTGTGGTTGACTTTCCAAGAAATGGTCCATTCTTCACATGAGAAGGGGTAGATGGAACAAATAAGGAATATTGAGATAAATAGATAGATAGATAAAGTTTATCATCTTGTTATTCATTATTCTACATCAATATCATCATCAAATCTAAAACAAGGCAAGATTATGGAAAATCAATCCTACACTAATATCCAGTTTGTTTGGTAGAAATGGGATCACCAATGAGGAATTCAAAAAATCAGGGGTTAGAACTCATCAATAAGAATCATTAAAATTTATGGTGATAGGCTCTTTGTACCATATATCAAGGGTGGTACTTCTCTTGTGGTGAATGCGAATAATTGAGAATAGAGAGAAAATTGAATACCTAACCTCATGGAAAAATGATTGTCGCTTCGATCTGTTGTGAAAACACAATTCCATTTTTCATTAACATGAAATATATTCATCGGTGTCATCATATATCAGGTTCATCTCCCTTGATCCAACACATAAATTATATTTTATCAACTGTTTCTATCCGTCTTAAATATAGTTGACATTTTATGTGTTATTTTTTATGTTTGTTATATTAAATGATGTAGCAATTATTATTTTAATAAAATTTAAAGATGTTAAACATTTTTTATTATGATAATCAACATCATATGTGTGACGTTTTAGACATTATACATCTTTTATCAAAATAATGGATGTATAAAGTGTCTATTTTTTTTAAATATTTTTGATGTACATTACTCTCTTAGAAGAAAATGTAAGGCATATAAACTTGAAAAATTATTGAATCCAAATCTAGAAAATAAAAATAAATTTTAATATTTTACTTAACTTACTTAATTTTGGGAGTTCCTTTTAATCTAAATATAATTTATTGATATATATTTTATTATGAGAAAAACAATCTAGTAAAATCTTAAGTTGTTGTTGGTAAGGTATTGTAAACATCTGTTGGTAAATCTCATGTAGAAGTTTTATCTTATCAAATCAATTAGAAGATGTATTATTTCTCATAAAAATTCAAATCCACAAAAAGAATAATGATGAATAAAACAAGTAAAAAACTAAATGATGAGATCATGATGATAAATAGCTTAGTGAAATCATTTAATAAAGAGGTGGTGAAAGGATGATACAAATCAAAGAGGTATAAATAATAGTTATATAAGGTAAATGAAATTTTTTCCCATGACATAATAAATCTTAGGTAGGATGTTAAAAATTTAAAGCATGATATAAAAAATTTAAAATCATTTCCACATGATGTGAAATTTATCCTTTAACATTAGTTATATGAATAACTGATATTAAAACCCCTGCCAAAGAGGGGTTTTAATGTCAATTATTCATTTAAAAGATGTTAAAACAAGAGTTGTAACAATTTTTTTTAATTTATGTTAAAAAAACATTCTCAATGAATTTTAACATCATTTGTATAAGTAATTGAGTTGAAAACATTATAATGTAGATTATTTAATAACCAATTTTAGAACCATAAAAAATGTTATTATTTCTACTAGTGATGCGATATCTATTATACTAAAAATATTAAAAATTCCATTCACCCCTCTTTATCTCTCTCTATGTTTTTACTAATGAAAAATGTGACTCATTATTTGGAGAAAACATGACAGGATTTATATAAGCTTCTCCTAGAGTTTTTCTACAATAAAAAAAAAAATAATGCATTAGTTAATTAATCTTTCCACCAATGATGACCTAAAGTCAAGAACCCCAATGTGAATAAATTTTACACCTCTATTATGATAAATCCCCCATTCTAGATGAAAATTCAGTCTCAATGTTTTTATCTAAGACTTCATTACAAATGAAAATCATAATTCTAGAGAATATGTGTGTGTGTGTATGCTAAAAGAAATGTTTTTATACTTAATATTTTTTTACCAAGGCCCCACATTGCCTGTAATTCCATAGATTATCTAATATAGGGTACATACAACATCCTAAAATAAAAAAACTATAATATAATTTATTTTGAGGTCTTATTCCTGGGTAAATTTAACATTTTACCCACCAGGAGGTCTCAAGACTTTAAAACTCAAAACTAAGCTACAAATCATTTAGTAAAGGCCAAAATCACATTATCCTTCCCACCTTAAGACGTTTTATTCCTTTAAAAAAACAAATAGAGGTACCAAAAAGGAATAGAACAAATCATTATCATACTACAAACCCCCACCATCACATGTTCTTTCATCACCAATGGTGGTCTGTGAACTAAGTGAACTCGATACTCAATCATTGAGGAAGGAAACATCATATTACATAAAAAAATATTAATAAAACCATCCCATATTAAATTATGACTATATGAAAAAATTCATCCATTAGATGTGAGTATTTACATGCCTTATGACTTGAAAATTTTCTATAATTGAAGGATTTACGATAACATGGGTTGAAATAAAACCATAAAACACAGACATTAATATCAAAACGTTTCATTATAGTATTTATTATAGGTTTCATGCACAATATAAGCATCTTTTATGGGGCGTAATATTAATTATTCTTCTAATAAAGAGTATCTAGAAACCCTAATAGAAGATCTTTTACATTAATTTAATTATTTACTTATTTGGATTTGTAAGATATTATTACCTTGCCATAAGATCAATTATTTATTGATGATATTTTTCTTCCAAAAAACCTTACGTATTACCTTCATTTCACTATAATGATCCATGTATTGAATCCCTCTAGTGGTGATCCACCCATGCTCCTTTAACATCTGATAAATTGCATTCAATTTCTAGATGATAGATTGGAGAATCAATTGTCTTATGTTGTTTTTTATCACTTTTACTTCACTCCTAATCAAATTCCTCTTGTTTTTATCATTATTGTGAGTGATAGAGGAGGAGAAAAGAGATTATTTCATTGTGTGCAATGATTCTCTAGTATTGTACCAGTCTACACAATATACATAATGGTATATTAACAGATCTT
The DNA here is from genome assembly GCA_963277665.1 of Viscum album. Taxonomy (NCBI): domain Eukaryota; kingdom Viridiplantae; phylum Streptophyta; class Magnoliopsida; order Santalales; family Viscaceae; genus Viscum; species Viscum album. The sequence continues at coordinate 356,256,153 of OY728132.1, read as the reverse complement.
AGATTTATGTTAAGAAATAATATTTAATTTCACACTAACACTTGAAATAATATTATATTTTCAACAAAACCCATTCTACATAATAGTAATAATATTTTTATTATTTTATGAAACACGCTAGAGCTCACAACAGTAAATACAATTTATTGTCTTGTAAATAATTATTTATCAACAGATATAGTCTAGGTCTGCTCATCCACCTCAACATTTATTTGGTTCCTAAATAAATATTAAATTTTAATATTTCATTCATCAATAATGATTTTTTATTAAAAAAAACTTTTATAAAATTATTCCTCAGTGTTGAGAATAATATTTATTCTATTAAATTGAAAATACAATTTAATCAGGATCAATGGAAACACATAGCGTGTGTCCCTTTAGGATTCTTTCTCATTGGAATTCAGAAGGATTTCCTAAAGCCCAAGATTACATCCCATCAACTAGTCAAGGATCCTATGATAATAATATTTATGTAACAATGTCAACAACCACATATGAACTCTCACTATGTAATATAATCCATTTTCCATAATAAATCCTCAATACAATTTCACATTGTCACACATTTATCATGAGGTGTAGAAAAAACAATTAAATCCCCCACGGGTGTAGGATGATTGGTAACCAAAAGGTTGTCTCCAAAAAGAAGTGTCTTAATCTAGGTGGCACTTAAAATTAAAAGTTTTAAGTATTTAATAAAATAAGATATTTCTTTTAAAGTTTGGTTAATATCAAATGATAGAGAAGTGTTTAGATTTTGGTTTTGTTTTCCCTTTCAGGATGTCAACATAGTTTCTAAGAAAATATGAATCTTTTGATTTTAGAAAAATTGTTAAATGAAATGAGTAACAAATATATCTTAGATTCAAATTTTATTTAATTTTTTATAAAAAGTGTAGAAATATAAATGAATTAATTTTAATTAATTAGGTAATACCAACTCTACTATTTATTTTCCTTAAATAATTAAATTAGTATTCTTAATTTCTTCATGTATTTTAGTAACCAAAAAACAACCCCCTTACTTTATTCTAATTAAAAAACATTTAATCAGTATAACAAAATCAAATAAATAAAATAATGTTATATTAATATTAAAATTAAAAAAATTAATATTTAAGAATAAATTAAAATACAATTATACTTAGTTTAAATTAAAAAATTAATTAAATTGAATACCATGAATTCAAAAGAAAGTAATTCTTTTGATTGAAAACTTTAAAAACTCAAAACATCAGAAAATGGGATCCCCTTTCCCCTTACCCAACCACTAAGGATTCTGCCCCTTTATACAATAAGGGGTCATGTAATTTGAAAAAAAAAACAAGACACAGATAAAATTAATGAAGATCAAGGAAGTTAAAGTGGTAGATGCCTCATATACTTGGTAGTGGAAGTGGATTACCACCTTGGTGTTGGTGGGTAATTATGATTGTACTGAATGGGATTAGAGAGGATTATATGGGATTCATTTTCAAGGATGAGGTCACCACTTTTTATAGGTGAGGATGGAGGTTCTCTCCTCCCCTTTCCATGAAGGTACCATGTGGTGGTGGTGGTGGGGGGGGGGGGTAAATTTAAATCCCCCTCGACCCATATACTTATTAGGAGGAAACAAACACCTACATGGGTGTTCATTAACCACATGGATGGTCCACATAGGTAGAGAATCTCATTTGGGTGTAGCAGGTGGCATTGAGTGGCGATATGCAGATGTAGTAGTGAGGTGGGGCTATAGTGACATGAGGTTTTCATGGGTAGTTATGTGGACATTTACAGGTGTGGGATCATCCTCCTTTGTCCTTTGACGTGGTTGGATGAGTCTATATAATGGAGAATGATGATTAGTTCTAGTAGAAGTAGTTTTGAGCTTTATGGAGGCTAGATGAGGTGGAGACGAGGTGGCAGGTAGCTGAGAACGTGATTTGGAGGTATATGTGCTTGGTGGGAAGGGCAGTGGAGTATCTAATGGGTTGACCGATGATGGGTGATCTCACATGAAGGCATGGATGGGGTTTTATAGAGTTAATTGGAGTTGTGGTTGACCATGAGTAGTAGTGGTGGATGGTGAACTAAGTTGTAACGGTGGACATGTTAGAGCACAACCATTGTTAAGGTGGTATGATGACACGGGACAAAGGTGTGTGTTCCTCCTCCTCCGACCTTCGAAGTGGAAAGAAGAGTTTGGCTATGAGCGAACATGCACTTCATTTCTGTAGTGGAAGGATAAGATGTAGGGGTTTAGTAGCGACATTGATGGTTGGTGACCTCGAGCTGCAACATCAGTAATGTCAATCTTCAATGATGGCCGGATGATGTGGAGAGAAGGTTGTGCAGTAGGTTCTGCCAGTGGCCTGTATGGTTGTGGAATCCATGCATGGTGAGAAGGGGTGCAACTAGCTATGTGACATTTCATCTTTGTTTAAATGACCAATTAGGTCTTATACTATTTTTTGGACATTAATAGAATAAAGAGTCAGAACATTTTCAATAAAGTTCATAAAATATGGCATATAATAGTCAAATATGAAATTCATTTCTTTTACCCTTTTTAAACAAATTTTATTTCCATGTCCCAAATTACCAATAAATTACTAAAAAATTGAAAATCAGGGGATATTTATATGAAATACAATAATAAATAATTCAAATTTGAATCAAAATATGCACATTATTTTTCTCTGTAAAATACCCCCACACATAAACCATGCTTGTCCTCAAGCATTAAATCTCAACATGGAGTTAAAGAGGGAACTAGTTCTATCAGGAATTAGTTTTCAAATTAATAAAATCAAGTTATTTTGAATTTGAAATCAATATTAAAACATTCTCATAAAATATCAATTCAATTTATCAATTTTTAAAGGAATAATCTAATCAAGAACTTCACTTTTTCCATTTGAAAATGATGGAACATATATGTACATTCATTTTTGTTCCTAAATTATTTATTATTAAACATGCCAAATCATGATCTACCTTACAATGGATTATTTTCTCTCATATCTCATGATACAATCCAAGTAAATTTATGCTCATATCATGAGAACATGATTTTATTCCATAGGCTTATAAAAAAACTAATTTCTCCACTTTGTGAAGGAAAGAGGTACAAAACATCATCAGGACTTTCAAAAATAGCTGTAATGACTTTGAGGCTTAAGGTTGGTAGAATTTGATGATTTTAAAAAATTAAGGCACAAGGAGGCGGTTTAACTCTTAAAGAATAAGGCTTGATATTCAAATTAAAAAAGTTTAATGACATTATCCGCTTCCAACTATAACAAATCCCAAATTCCACAAAACTCAAATAAAATAACATGACCATTTCAATTGTAAGGAATGATTTTTTCCCTCTCTTGAATATTTTTTATACCCATTTTTTTAAATATCATTTTCATTTTATTATATTTTTCTACAGTTATGATTTAGAATAAAACTCACATTCACCACCTAACCACATATTATAGAAATCCAAGGTCTAGTAATGGTGATTTTTGGTATTTACCATATCACAACCCATTTTTATCAATTTTTGGTTCCTTTATCATTTTATTTTTTTTATATTTAATAGGAGAAAACAATTAAGTACAATGAACGATTACAAAACCTTTTATAATTCCCACAATGAAAACCCCCACACTCCTCTTTTGCAAAGTAAATCATTCCATATTCCATGATTCCCTTCACCTTCACACATTATATTTAAATTATCATGAAAACACTAAGATTGGGGTAGGAATGGATAAAAATTTCTTGAAATGTTTCTCATTCCTAACAAGTTAATTCACGGTATCTATATGAAAGATAAGGATTAATGTAAAGGTGAACTTTTTAGGACAATTGTTTTATCAAAATATTCATCAATCATTTTAAATGTGATTTTCTATAGTCATATCTTTGAAACATTCAAATGAATGTTCTGATTAGTGACATGTCCAAAGATCACACAATAAATAGGATCAATATAATATAGGAATTACTTGGACTACAAATCCTCTTGGGAATTGTTATATGATATTGTAAAATCAATTAAGGGATTATTACTAATAAGAAATCAATTTACATGAATTTCATAACTTCAAATAATAAAAATGGGTTTCAAAATTTAATTTAAATGGATAAATAAATTCCCTTAAATCATGATTCCTCATTTTAATATCCATGAGTAATTTTAAATATCCAATTTTTAATTTTTAATCATTAAATTTCAACACCATTGAAATTTAAAAAATTTCATAATAGAATTCCAAAAAACTAATGTCTCATAGACTATTCTAGTAAAACATGAATTCGATTGTGGGCATACAATTTTATCTTTTAAATATCAAAACATGTTATTGGTCAAAAAATGAATGGGTTTTTAAAATATAAACATAAAAGTGAAGTCCCCTATGAAATAAATCATTTTAGACCTCTTCCTCATCTTCTTGTTCTTTCCTTATGGTTTCCTTCCACGATGGTCCTTGAAAATTCATAACCATTCATACCAGTGTAAGAACTATTCCCTTAAATCTAAAAGGGGTGATGAAAGGAGAAACTATTTACTAAATCTAATAAAATAGAGAAACTTATGTTAACTCCCATAAACTCCCTTGGTTATTGTCATTGTCTTGACCTTACCTCATAAGAAGAAATTAGTAGATGGGCTGGACAATATTGAGTTACTCCACTGGTTCTTGAGGTAAACATCAGTAGATCTTAATTAGCCTTTTACCATTTACAATGAATGTTTTTCCCTCTTCTTTCTCAATATTAATATAACCAAAAAGACATACATTAGTAACATAAAAAGGTCCTTAAAACCAATAATTATTCTTACATGGAATTAAATTCTGTTTGGAATTGAAGAGTATAACTTGGTCTCTAGTTTGAAAGGTATTTGGTTGAATAAGTCTATCATGTGCCTCCCTGGTTTGTTCTTTATAAATTATCAAATTTTCAAAATATTCTCTTTTTTATTTATTCTAGCTCCACTAACTAGAGATTTATCTCTTTTCTAGAACTCTCCAAATCCAAATTCACCTTTTTTACATCCCAACATGCTTGGTGCTCTAATTCCACCGGTAGGTGATATATTTTTCTTTTAATAAACTGTCATGGGATCATTACTATGGTTTTTTTGTGTGGTATATTGTATTCCCAAAATGTTTCTTCCAATATTTGGCTCTAATATTTTTTTTAGTTTGACTATTTTCTCCCAAATAACTTTACTCTCCTGGTTGACATTTCAGCTTGGCCATTTTTTAGGGGCTGGTAAGCTCTATATGTTTTGTGGTGAAACCCATTTTTTAAAAATAAACTCCATTATTATATTGTTAAAATGAGTCCCTTGGTAACATATGAAATCCCTTTCTACTCCAAAACTATAAAAAATATTTTCCTAGACAAAATCATACACAACTTTTGAATCATAAAACTTTGTAGATTTAGATTCCACAAATTTGGATACATAATCAGTATCATGTAAAATATAATATTTCCCAAAATACATGGGAAATTATACCATAATCTAAATTCCCCAAACTTCAATGATTTCAAAAAAAGGATGGGGTTTTGGGGAATCTCTAATCTCTTTGAAATGATTCCAAAAAACTGAAACTTTTAACATTTTTTACAAAAATCATGAGCATATTTAAGAAAGGGAGGCCAATAGATACAAGATTCGAAAAAATTTCTATCCATCCTTTGAGGTCCAAAATTTCATCCAAAAGAAAGTGTATGAAGAAATTTAAAAACATATTCTATTCCACTTATTGAAAATCATCTTCCTATGTCATGGTCATTGAAAGTTTTTTAGAGAAAGGGATACTCCCATATATAAAACTAGATTCATACTTGAGTTTATGATTCTTATGGAAGTTAAGGGAGGAATAAACCTTAGATATGGGAAAATAATTTACAAATGTCAACATAACATGGTACTTCATTCTCTATGATGTAGACCTGTTCTCTAGGAATGCGATCATTGAGTGGGATCAGCTCTGGAATTTATATTTCAGTGGTGTTAGGTATCCTAATTAGGTGATATTCCAATTGTTTTTAGATACATTTTGTATTTAATCTATATATTAAAATCTTGGAATATTAGTATCTATAATACCATCCTTGGTTTGGCCTCATCCTTCTTCATCCAGTATCTGAGTGCTACAACATCAGAAAATACCACTACTTAAGTTCTAAATAAATATGACATAAATTTAGATAATGAAAAGAAAAAAAATAAAATCATTTTAAATTTTTTTTGGTATCGAAGGTTCTTGAAGAATATGTTATGAATTGGGGTTTCCCTTCAATTATTTGGGAAATAACTTCTCCCACCGCCTGGTTTGATGCATCACAAACTAACTCAAATAGATGTTCCCAATTTGGTGATTGCATTATCATTGGGATAATGAAATTTTGTTTCAAATAATAATATAATTTCCTGAAATTATCATTAAAAACAAATTCAGACTCTTTTCAATGTAATATTGAAATAGGAAGAGAAATCTTACTGAAATTCTTTATGAATCTTCTAGAAAATCCCACATGCACCATAAATGATCTAATGTGCCTCACACTGGTGGGGTATAAAATAGAAATAATAAATTTAGTTTTATATTTATCCACATCTATCCCCTTTTGTGAAATGATAGGTTCTAGTAAAATTCCTTTTCAACCATGAAAATACAATTTTTAATGAGTAAATCCAATTTTTTCTCGATTCAAATTTTCAAAACGTTCTCAAGATTTCCTAAGAAATAATCAAAAGAGTTTCCAAAAATAGTGAAGTCATTGAGAAATAACTTAGGGTCACCCTCAATGTCATCAAGTAAAATTATTACCATACATCATTGGAATATACCTAGGGAATTTTACAATATGAAAGGAATCCTCGTGCACACAATGGTTCTGAAAGGACAGGTGAAGGCTGTCTGCTCATAGTTTTTTAGGGAAATTGAGACCTGAAAATAAAAATAAAAACCATCTAAAAAGTAGTAACATGTCTTAATTTCTAGACTTTCTATAATTTTATCAATTAATAGGTTCAAAAAATTATCTTTTCGGGTGACTTGGTTTATCCTCCTACAGTCAATTCATACCCTCCAACTGTTCTGGACCCTCATGGAGATTAATTCATTAATTTATTTTTCCACAATTATCAAGCCCATATTATTTGGAACCACATGAATAGAGCGTACCCATTTATGGTCATAATTTGGCTAAATGATGTTAGATACCAACACATTTTCAATTTCATTCCATACAACTTCTTGATGGTGGGGTTCAGTATCCTCTAGGGCTACCAACTAGGTTGATATTCCTCTTATAAAACAGTTATTTGTGAGCAGACCATGGATTTGATTCTGTGTATATCTTTAAGACTCCATCCTATGGAATGTGAATTTCTTTTTATATGTTCAATAGTTTCTTTCTCTTGGGATGGATATAGAGGTAATAATAAATGGAAACATTACTCCCTCTAATAGGTACACATATTTTAAATGTAATGGGAGGGGTTTCAATTCATGATTTGATAGTTAATTTATGCATAACAATGAACTCACATTTCGCATATCAAAATTTTAAATTTCATTGAAAAAATATATCATATCAGTTTATTCATGAAAATTATAAGATAATTCCGAGGTGGATTCTGAATCTACAATGGAATAAACTTTTTCAGGGAAAAGTGCAAAGAGGGAATGATTTTTTGAAGGGTTTCATTTTGAGGTAATTACATTGAAGTTAACCATATTATATTATAGTTCCATGGTCAAGTTCCTTTATGTACAGAGTTATTTCATTGGATATTTTTTATGAATGGTTTTACCAAAATAATGGGAGAGTTCTCCATTTCATTGCCTTCCTACCTAGTGAGCATTTAACAGTATGCTAGAAAAATGAGCCACTAAACTACTACAAGAACATATTCTATGACTATGGATTGAAAAATAGTGGGATAGTTTTCTAGTTGAGCAACTAAAATTGAAATATTTTGTTAAACTATTTTCAAATTTGGAAATACATAGTAATAAATAACATTTTGGAAGCCCCAAAATCACAAAAAGCATGAGAAAAAATCTATGAAACCAAAGTGCAGGGAATAGAAAATGTCTCTTGATCTTTATTTTTTGGGTAATGGTGTGGTGGTTACTACTAAGACAATACTTCCAATGTTTATTCTTTCATACCTATCATTATTCTTTCAATTGGTGCATATTTCACAGAGAAACTTTGAATATTTTGGGATTTTGAAGATTTCTTATAGCAAAGGAATGTTGATCACAACTTTCGGGAAGGTTTCACAATTTCTCATTGGAGTTGTTCCTATTCAACCATTAATGATCAAGTCAATGCATAAGAGAAAGGTACCTTGTTTTCCATTTTCTTCCTTTTTTCATTGTAATTGTGTTTCTATCTTATTCTTGGGGTGGATGAGTTTTACATCAGGTTTTGGATTTGAATTATCCAACTTAATTGGCTTGATTATTGGGAGTTCCTTCCCTATCAGAGTTATGATTTAACTGACATTATCTTTTGGATTTGGAGCTATTTGTGATTTTAGTTTACAATGATTCTTGGTTGTAACATCCAAAAGCACTGAAAATTGACTTTTTATCTTGTCAATTTTATCTTCCATTCCCACAAATTTAGGCTTCACCTGCTGCTATTTAGTTATGGGTGCAATTGTTGGACGTTGATCATAAATATTTCATTAAAAAGGTGGTGGTTGAAAAGTTTTTTTTTCTATAAGGGCTTATTGTAAGATATTTTAATTGTTCCAGGTTCCAATATTATTGCTATAAAGGTGTATTGGTTTGGTTGTGTTGACCTCCAAACACCTATTCAGATTTCCCTTCTCTCTACTGTTAATTCTATTGAAATTTAATTTACTAAAATGCAGCTGGACAAATTTTTACACCCTATATATTACCACATTGATTAGTGTAATGATTGGATAATAAACCTAATCTATATAGATGAAGTGGAGATGGTTTCTCACTTACATTATTTATGAAACTTTGTCTTACTGGGCTCGTTAATTCTTCAGTTTAATTTTAAAAGATGGTAGATGAGGCAAAAGTCCTTACTTCACGTATACCTATTGTTCCAAATACTATAGTTTTTAATTTTTGGGCATTATTATCGATTTTTTCAATGAGACTTCAGGATTTATCTAGTGATTTTCAATCAAATATCTCCAGGAGGACGCATCAAAAAGATTCTGATCAATATAAAGTAATCCTAGGTCGAATAATACAATATGTGGTTCTACTACACTATTAGATGTGGGAAGCTTGAAAAAATATTTTTTGAATAATTAGTAGTACTCATAACTAGTCTCACCAGTAGATTGTCAAATGGAATATATCTCTTATCTAATTTTTGTTCTCTGGGTGGTTGGGAAAAATATTTTCATGAAATATTTTTGGAGATCATTCAATCTTGGATGTCTTTGGGTTTTATGTTATACAACCACTCTTTAGATTCTCCCTTAAGTGAAAAAGGGGATTCCTTCCACTAACTTTCTCCTCAACTACTCCTCTTAGTTTGAAACTTGAGCATACATAGCTGAATTATTGAATGTGTTGATTGAGATCTTCACCTTCAAGGACATGAAATATTTGTAGCATAGGAATCATGTTAACACTTAACTCAAATTCATTTTAATCATGTATAGTTTACTGATTATGTTGTTTGAAAAATTATGGGGCACAAACGTCCCACAAGGTTTGTTGTTGGTCAATTTCCATGATGTTTGGATCTAAATGAATACTTGGTTCTTATATATTAATTTCTTCAAAATAGTTTTTAAGATTGTGACTCTTAATTATAGTTAATGATGTTCTTTCTATCTAAAGATAAAACCATGTAGTACTTCATTAAAGGTTCTAGTCTATAAAATTGTTAGATTAATACTTGCTCTCAATAGTGTCAGTAGTTTTGAAAAACACTTGTCATGAGGTGTGGAAAAAACAATTCAATCCACATAAATGTTTAGTTTAAGTGGTAACCAAAAATTCATCTCCAAATAGAAGTGTTTTAATTTTGGTGTAGCTTAAAATAACATTATTCAAGTATTTAAGAAAAAAAAAAGATATTTTTTTTCAAATTTCGTGAATTTCAAATTAGAGAGAAGTGATTGGATTTAGGTTAGGTTTTACCTTTCTTGATTTCATCATAGTTTCTGAGAAAAAATTAATCTTTTTATTTTAGAAAAATAATTAAATGAATTGAGTAATAATTGTTTCTTCGATTCACATTTGATTTATTTATTTATCAAAGTATAGAAATATCAATGACCAAAATATTAATTACCCATGAAATAACAAATCTGTTATTGATTTTCTCGAAATAATAAAATTAATCTATCATAATTTCTTAAAATGTTTTATTAATCACTAAACCACTCCATTAATTTATTTTATTTAAAATATCAACCAATTAGAATAATTAAATAAAATAAATCATGTAAGGTTTTATTAATATTTAAATAAATTAAATTTTATATTTACAAATAAATTAAAATCCAATCATATATAATTTAAATTAAAAAAATAATTAAATTTAAAACTATTAATTTTAAATTAAAGAATTATATTGATTGAAAATTTTGAAAACTCAAAATAGCACAAAATGGGATCCCACTTCCCTTCACCCAATATCTATGGATTCTACCCCATTATGAATGAATGGAATATTGAATTTGAAAAATAATAATGAAAGTAAAATGAATGAGGAGAATGGTTGAAAATGAGGAAGGGGACTCCTCTACTTGGAAGTGGTAGCAGATCTCCTCCTTGGAGTTGGCGGGTTATTATAGTCACCTTAGATGGGATCAAATGGGTTGAATTTGGAAGGAGTATATCACCATCGTTTATAAGTGAGGAGGGTGGTACTTTACCCCACTTTCCATGAAGGTACCTCATTGTGGGGGAGATGATCATAATTTGAAACCCCCCTCAACCTGCCAGATTCCTAGGAGGAGACACCCACACATGTGGGGAAAGCATCTCATTCGAGTATGGTGGGTGTTGGTTACTGGCAATGTGAAAAAGAATTAGCGAGGCATGGATACATTTATGTGATGTGGTCCTTGGTGGTCAAGTGAATAGGAGAAGGAACGAGCTACTCATCCTCTTCCTTTTAAGTGGCCACATAAGTCCCGTTGATGGAGAGAAATGTCGAGTAGTAGTGGCCGTAGTGTCAAGCTTCATGGTAGATGGTTGAGGGGGAGAAGAGGAGGTAGGTGGCTGATGGCATGATTTGGCAGTAGTTGTAGTTGGTGAGTAGGGAAGAAGAGTAGCAGTTGGGGTGGTTGGTTATGGGTTCCCTCCCATCCAATCATGTATGGGGTTCCCTTGGTGGAAATTGATTAACGATCGACCATGATCAACGATGATGGATGGAAGATGAAGCAGTAGTGGAAACCGTGGAAGAGTGTGGCCATGGAGAAGGTGGTGTAGTATCTTAGAATAAAGGTGTGGGATACTCCTCCTCTGACCTTCAAAGTGGATGGAAGAGTCTAGCTATGGGATAATAGGTGGTTCATGTTCATGGATGAAGGAGGTGATGCATCACTGTGGTAGAAACTTTGATGACTGGTGTAGCTGACCAACAACTGTAGTTACGTAGATCTTCAGTGATGACCAATGGTGGGGGAGATCAGGTGGTGTGGAAGGTTCATCTGGTTGAATTTATGGTCTTGGTGTCTGTGCATAGAGAGTAGGGGTAGCAGAGAAATATCTATAGTGAAGGTGGGGGATGGCAGATGAGATGGAAGCGACACAATGAACGTGTAGTGGTGACAGACAGTGGAGTACAGAAGAGAACTATGGAGTGGGGTTAAGCTCACATCCCACATCGAAATCATAGGGTGTAAGATGAGTCTATATCACCCTTGACATGGGAGGACTCGGCATGACCATTTAAATGTGGGCTCCCAGATTCACAGCATACACAATACATGCAGTCTACAACACACGTGACCCACCAAGTCCTTCAGGCCTACCCTACTCACCGTGGGGCTTGACCACCTGCATCCTATGCACCCACAAGGATTGTCCATCCATGATCTCACACGGTGTTTCATCACCTATGTAGATGGGATCATGCGGGCCCACACAGGTTGGCCTAGCTAGATCCCCCTTGTGGGCTAGCTATGTGGTGAGTCAGCCTTGGTTGAAGGCCGACTTAGGTCTTAGCCTAATTTTTAGATAAAAATGGAAGAGAATGTGATAAAATTTCTAATAAAGGTCATAAAAATTTGGCATATAAGATTCAACTACGAAATTTTTTTTCCTACCGTTTTTAAACCAAATTAATTTTTATGTCTGAAATTACCCATAAATTACTACAAAAAATGAGAATCATGGGTTTTAACATTGAAAGACATTAAAAAATAATTCAAATTTGAATAAAAATTTTCAGATTATTTTACTCTGTCCCACATCCATGTCACAAAACTAAATAACCTATATGTATTTCATTGACTATGTGAAATAAACGAGTCAATACATCATGTCCATAGAATTTAATGCAACTATTTTATTCCATGAAAATGGCCGAGATATCAAATTCCATAAATATGGAAGGGACATATCCTTCCCTGACTTAACCATTAATAAAAATTCATTCATGATGAACCCAACAAATCCATCTTCCCACCAACATATGGCATGATAGTATTCATTAGTAAGTCTAAGTGTGAAAGTCATGACATGGATAAATGATAATCATAATTTATAAGGACTATTATAGAAAATTACAAATAAGAATTTCTGATGACACCAAAGCACACTGAATTCCTACTGGTGGGTATATCCTCATAATATCCCTTCTTAGAGATTATCCAGTTTGAAATTCATGAGAACAAGCCTAATCCACTTATAATTACTCACACCTAATAGTCACATTTCATGTGTCCCATCATAGAATATTCTCTTACTTTAGAACTATAGTTTAGAATATTGTCATAGAACTTAAATGTTCTCATCATAGTGGGGGAACTCCTATAAACTTATCAATGAAAATAATATACTCTATGACATTATTATATTAAAGTAATATAAAACTATGACAAATATGTAATAATTTATTTTATTAATATTCAAATAATTGAATATACATGTAATAAAAGTAAAAATGGTTTGTCCTAGGATAAAAACTCAAAAAAACTTTTTCATTACCAAGTTCTAACTTTCAATAACTTTTAGTACTCTAGATATCGGATGATAATCATGTTTTTTGAGTCATGGCTTTAGACTAGGGGTCTAAACTATACTGCGCACTATAACCTCACCACTCTGAGAAAAGTCTCTCAAGATATGATAATTTTGAAGTATGTGCATCATCCATCGATGTGACCATGTATCTTTTACGAGATCCATTGTAATAATAGTTTCATAATAGAGTGTGGTATGATCTTTACTTATAGGTACCATATTAAGATATTTAATGAATTTTTTCATGAATAAAATTTCTTTAGATGCCTTAGAATCCTCAATATACTTCTAATCTGCTATAGAATATGTGACCACAACCTACTTTTATCACTTCCATCTCACAACAGCTTCATTCAAAGTAAAGATATATCCCATTTGTGATTTCATATCATCTGGATCTATTTGAAACATGTATTTGTATTTCCTATGATGACTAGTTTCTCATATCCTCTATAGATCAGAATCATATCCTTAGTATGATTTTGGTATGTGAGGATAGTTCCGAATACCATTTAATGACAACTACTTTGGTCGTCTTGATATATTTCTACCAGACTTATTGTATAATCAACTTATAACACAGAACATATTATAACATATATGACCAAATCAATCACTGATTCATATGGGATTCATGACATTATTTGTCTTTTATCATGTTTCTAAGGACATATTTTCCAAGAAATATGAATTCCATGTGAAACTACAATAAATTCCTCTTGTATTTTTCCATACTGAATCTATTTAGTAACATTTAAATATATGTACTTTGACTTAGGAAGAGAAACATATTGGATCTATCCTAATGAATCTTGATCCCAATAATAAATGATACTTTTCCTACGCCATTCAAGGAGAAAATTTTGTTCAACCATTCCATAACAGACTGTAAGACAAATATTTCGTTTCTAATAAATAATATTTCATCAATATATACAATTAATAAATGACCACACTCCCACTAAATTATTTATAGAGATGAGAATGAAATTCATTTTTAAAGAAACCAAATTCTCGTATGGCTTCATCAAATCAAATTTTCCATGGCCTAGATGCATGTTTTAATCCATAAATAGATTATTGTAACTTTCATATATTATTATAATCCTTTAGAGTTACAAACCCTTCCGGTTTTTTCATATATACATCTTCTGAAAGGTTCCAACTACAGAATGATATTTTGACATCCATTTTCCAAATTTCATAGTCAAGGAAGTCTATAATGGCGTGCAGAATTCTGATGGATTTCATCATTGAAATTGGTGAAATTTTTTCATCGTAGTCAAGGACATTATGTTGTTTAATCCCTTTTACAACCATTTATGACTTATAGGTACAAACTTGTCTTTCATTGTCAAGATTCTTCTTGTATACCAATTTACAAAAAAATAAGCTTTACAATCTCTATTGGATAAAAAAATATCAAGTACTGGGTTTGGTACATGGTATCTATTTCATAATTCATGGATTCATGCCACACGAAAACATATATTCAACTTAATAATTATTTGTTGGTTATAGGATCATTATTGTTAACTAATAATGAGTCACCATCCACGGTGACTAGAAAAAAATAACATTTTAGTTCCCTAACCTCTGTTGTACTCCTATGTAGAACTTGTGTCTATGGAATATATTCTCTTCCAAAAGTATTTGTGGAATCTGTTGATGTACCAACTCTAATGTATCTTGAGTCTAGAACTCATTGAAGTCTACCTCACTCCCACTATCTCTTTTAAACAGGTTATCCCTCTCAAGGAATATAGCATGTCATCCCAGTATTAATTTTTTTTGAGGGTCTGTATAGTTAATATTCCATTTTTTAATTGGGGTAGCCTATAATGGAATACATTATGCCTTAGGGTGAATTATTGTAAGCTAAAGAGGCCTTATCAAATCCTTCGCTACCCTATACATATTAATTCAAAAACATGGTTTCTCTTCCACTATAAATTTCATATAGAAAACCAATTATTTATTTAGTTGTTACTTGGATTAGTATATGTTTATTTGTTGGTAACACGTATCCCCAAAATCATAATGGAAGATTTAGATGACTCATCATTGATCTCACTAGGTCCAATAAGGCGTGGGTCCTCCTTTAACTTAAACCATTCCACTATGGTGTGTAAGGAGTAATGATTTAAGATAGTGTCCAAAAATCATGGAAATAATAAATAATTTTGGATAAATATTTCATCCACCATGGTCTGAATAGAATATCTTAATATTATTACAAATTTTGTTCTCAACATCATTCCTGTATTGCTTATAATTATCAATGAAATACAACTTATACCTCATTATGTAGGCATATAAATATCTACTAAAATCATGGGTTAAATTTATTTTGTTTGAATACCCTCCCCTTACTATAACTAGAAAATTTCCACACAAATTGGTATAAACTAATTCAATAAGTTCTTGGACCCCTTCAACTTTTCCACTAAATGGGGATTTGTTCATTTTAACTTGAAAACATGTGTAACAAATACTAAGTGGTTTTAGATTAAAAGAATTAAAATATCCATCTAGGTATAATTTAGTCTATAATTTTTTGTTTACAGGACCTAATTGGTGATTACATAGTTTGGGTTTATATGAGTCCGGTAAAGTGGTTTCATTATTTTTTATATTACTTGTTTCATGTAATCAGACACATAAATACCTTTATTTAAAATTATCTTTCCACAATAAATTCTTTTTTATAAAAGAAGAAAAATTTATTTTCAAACATGAAAATAAATAAATCTATATAATGTCTAGATAAATATATAATGTTATTGATAATATATGTTATATAATAAAAACATTTTAAAATAATGGTCATTCTAGGTGGAAATGTGATTTGGTAGCCACTAATAGCCACAACTGCAAGTTTTTCTCTATTTTTTTCTTTTAGATATACCTCTCATTGTACAATATTTCTAAATCTATTTATTTTTTATTTTTTAATAACTATGTGATAACCACACTCTATATCTACTACAAAAATTTTATAAACATATAAATTTCACTTAAAAAAATAGGCACATGAAGCTTCCTCTTTCTTTTTATACTGGGTGAAGTTTTTGTTCTACCAACCTTTATTTCCACATGAAAAAATAACAACATCATGATCCCCAACATTCCCTTTGATCATCCTCTTATTGGAAAGAAATTGGGAATAATCATTCATCTTAGAGATATTTTCACGCCCTTTCCATTTATTCACCATAATAATGGAATGATTTTCACATTTTATATCTATATCTACATGGAGAAGAAGAGGAAGCAGTTCTAGGTGTGTCTTCTAAATATTGTTAATATTAAAATTAAAAAAAGTTAGATAAGATCTGAGGGAGTGATTAAAGGATGAGTTCGATTATATATTCTTCATGATGTTAAAAACCTAGAACCAGTAGTTGATTAATATAGCCAATGATCTTGACTATGTGATGCCCAGATGGGGAATTTCCTCCATGATTACTCAAAAAATGACCCTTTGAGATCTCCAACTATTTCTTTCTTACTATCTCATGGTATATTCCATGTAGACTCTATAGCCTACTATTACCATCAATGTTTACATGATAATTTATAATTTCCCTAGACATAGATGATAACATCAAACATTGATCATTGACCACATTGAAAACATGTTTTTCATAGAAAATGAAATCTTTATTACTCACCTCTTAATCATGAGGATTGGTATGTAAGGATTCAAACACGTAATATTTCCATTCATGGTTCAACACAACCCAATGAAATCTAAAAAATTATTGGAAGTTACTGCGAATGATGATATAGTATTTTTCCAATATAAATTGAAGGGATAATGTATACGATGAAATTTAAATTTTCTAGAATTATAAAAGGGAATATTATTAGAACTTTTATTGATTAAAAATGATATGAGAAATAATATTAAGTAATTTTACTAAGCCTCTCGCTATTTTACCATGTCATAATATCCACCAACCTTTAAAATTTAAATTCATAGTTTCATTGAAATTATAGTGGAAATGCTCCATATTCACCCTCACAAAAACCCAAAAAGGTTTTGTTAATCTACATGAAGGTATTTATGTAGGAAGGTCTTTTCCAATTGTGGGATTATAGTTTATTGAACTGCTGAGTGGATTAACCAGTACTTAATTCCTTATTTGAATTTCCCCCACACATGAATCAAAATTACACCAAGTTTAAAAAGGCTACCCATATTGATATAAAAAGGTTATGTCCATAAAAAATTATCATAAGAACTCCCATATAAAAGTAATTTTCCTAACACAGGTTATTCAAACAATTAGTTCTCATTGTTTCATTCCTTATCAAGTAATGGGAGACCATATCTGTCTTAATATATATTTTTGAGATGTTTTAATATATTATACAAGAATTTTATCTTGTTTTATCATTTAAATGTGTTTTTAATATTAAGAGAATTTTAAATAATTAACAATGTTTAGAGAAAACATTTAACTATGAAAAATTTATTTAAATTTACTCCTCTCATATTAATTAATTTTTTAATGTGATCATGTATCATATCCACAAAATAATTGATGCATAATATAGAAATAAATAAATAATAAATGACCCATTTGTGAGTTTATATAACTATTTCCTTAATGAGTTTATACCAAATCAATATATTATGTAGCAGAAATAACTCGTATTTATAGTCTTAGCATGTGTTAAGAAATTCCACCTATCCACTGGCGTATCACCTAGGTTGGCATCGTTATTGTTTTCTCTTGAACAACCTCCATTCTCTATGGTAAAATCTAGTAATTACTAGTATCTTTAACTTACAAATAGGTGAGAAGACCCAAAGGATTTGTTAAAGCTGAATTATATAAATAACCTTTGACATGAATATCATGTATAATAGTTGAGGGAGGGTTGTCTTAAATGACATATAATTTAATTTAATAATTAAAATTTCAAAACTAATAAATAATTTAAATTAAATAATTCCAAATCATACACTGGTCATGGTCAAGAACATGATCAACCATAAACATGCAATGATTATGAATTTAAAAATAATTAGCTAACATTCATTTCAATTCATTTTTTAATAAGATAAAGCATGAATTAATTAATACGGTTAATTATCTTAATAATAAATTAATTCATTTTTTCTTATTTTTTATAATCATCCAAAATTTGCAATCCTCTGTGATTTTAAATAAAATAAGTAATTTAATTTAATTCAAAATATAATAAAATAGTACACATATTTTTACTTGGAAGCAACCTAGATATCACCTATCTAGACTACTCAGTATGGTTTATTTGTATGTAATGAACTCTTGCGACATATTTCATACATGAAATGTGTAATAATTTCACAGTGTGTACTTTCATCTTAATTCCCATAGAAGACATGAAAATTATATATTAGGTATAATTTAATTCATTGAGTATTCAATATCAACCAACCATGCATGATTCATTATCTTGAATATAAAAAATAATTAATAAAACATTTAAAATAATATAAACCTAACAAATGATATGTAATATAAACTTAATCACCCACAAAAGATGAGTTGATAAGGATTAAGGAGTAAATAATTAATTTTAATATTTTAGTATAAATAGGTAAATTACACAATGAATTCAATTTAGCTATATGATGTGTATTTATTTTCACCAAATATCCACAATACCCACCTAGTGACTCGACATGTACTTCTCATGAAAATTTACGAAGTATACGACATGTATATAGGATACATGGAATCTATATCTAGTTACATGATTTATAGTATGTATATATCATGTATTAAATTCAAGTTGTATATTAATTGCATGATATGGTTTGACCCCGTGTTTTCCATCTAGAAAATGCATAGACTATATGGTTTGAATTCAAACTTCATGACATGTAATTTTGTAAATCCATGTGCCACCCTGAATTATCTATAATTAATCCATTAATTTCACATGATATTCACTTATTAAACAATGTCTTATAAGACACACAAGTGTTCTTGTGAAATGAACATGGGTACACAGTGTGTAACAAAGAAGTATATTCCATGTGTTGTTTTGTTTTATATCCTAGAATATAGAAACTTTCAAAAGGGATCTGCATATATAAACCACATTAATCATTCACTGATCTTAATAATATTTTCAATAAATAAACAATTCGAAGAATATATATTGATAATATATCCAAAAAAATTAAAACATGAAATTAATATTAAAGATTAAAATATTAAAAAAATAAAATGAAATAAATAATTATTATTTTGAATGTAACCACTCATTGATGCCCCTTTTAGGATTCGATCATAGCAGAAGGACCTTTGATGGGTGTAATATTAAAATTTATTTTAATAAATAGTTTCTTAAAACCCCTCGAAAGGATATTTAATGTTAAATTTATAATGAATTTATTTATAACTAGACGAAGTGGATTATTTATCTTAGGAAATCTTCTTTGATAATGATATAGTTCTTTTGAAAAACCATTCATATTTACTTCATTACACTATGAGGATCAAAGGATTGAATCCCTCTAGTAGTGATATAAAAATTTTCTATTGATATATGATAAATTCCTATTGTTTTCCAGATGCTAA
This sequence comes from Viscum album, assembly GCA_963277665.1. Taxonomy (NCBI): domain Eukaryota; kingdom Viridiplantae; phylum Streptophyta; class Magnoliopsida; order Santalales; family Viscaceae; genus Viscum; species Viscum album. The sequence continues at coordinate 356,236,355 of OY728132.1, read as the reverse complement.
AATGGATAATCAATTGTATTTATTTTTTCATGTTGATCGCTCATCCATAATTCAAGAAGATTATATCTTTTATTTCTTATTCTTGATAGGTATTGAGAAGGAGGAGCTGATAGAGAATTTCATTTGGCATAATGATTCACTAGTTTTCATACCACTCTATGCAATGAACAAAACCACCTATTTATAGAGTTATGGTTTATGTTAAAAAGTATTATTTAATTTCTTGTCTACCCTTAAAATAATAAAATATTCTCCACAATCCCCATGCCACATAATAAAATAATAATATATTTATTCTTTTAAGACATCTTCCATTGTACATAACTGTAAATAATATTAACATGCTTTTAAGTAAATATTTATTAATGGACACAAACATTATTCATTCATCCTCCTATTAATTTTATTAATACTGAAATAAATATTTTATTCATTAATAAATTTTTTCGATCAATAAAACTTGGATTTAATTATTTCTCAGTATTGAGAATAATATTTGTTCTATTAAATTCAAAATAAAATTTAATAAAAATCAATGAAAATGCTTAGTGTGTGACCCTTTAGGAACGTTTCTCATTTGAATTAGGTGGGACTACCTAAATTCCAATATAAATATCATGAAATAGGTCATGTTTCCAATGTGAAAAAACATAATATGGAAACAATGAAAACCACATATGACAGATCACTATGTAAAATAATCCATTTTCTTCAATACCTCATAAATAAGGATACATAATCATTTCACAAACCTATATGCCTGATACGCCTGTCTTTGACTATCTAAAATAAATGAATCATTGCATCGTGACCATGTAATTTAATGTGAGGGTTATATTCCAATAAAATGGATAGGATATCAAATTCCATAAAAATAGAAGAGACAAATCCTTCCTCAACTAACCTATTAATAAAAATCTATTCATGATGCACCCAACATACCGTACTTCCCACCAACATATGGAATGATGATTTTCATCATTCAATCTAAGTGTAAGATTCATGAAAATAATCAATAATAATATTAAAGTCTGAGTACTATTACACACACTTGAATATAAGAAAATATGATGACACTAAAACATGAATAATTCCCAGCGATATGTATGATTTCATAATCTCCCATCAAAAATATTATCTAGTAAAAACTTCATGAGAATATGAATCATCTACTTATGAGTACTCACACCTGATAGTCAGGTTCTATGTATCCCATTATAGATCATCATACAATAGTAGAACAATATTTAATAATATCATAATATAACTTTGAGGTTCTCATCATATTAGGGAACTTGAATAACCTTATCTATGCGAAGAATAATCTAAGTCATTATTACATTATATCCCTGAAAAAAATGAACAATATATAATAAGATATTTTTCCAATATTCAAATCGTCGAATATAAATGTAATCAAATTATAAATATTTTGTAATTGGAGACCAACTCCAATTGTTATCACATGTGGGAGTACCTAAATCACCACCTTTAAAAATATTTATATGGTTTTAACATGTTAATAATCTTTCTACGATACACTCAAATATTTACTTCTTTACTAGATTATGTACTAACATCTGAAGAGATACTAGTCTCTAGTTTCCAAATTAACTTCTCACCCCTTTCCTACTGGTAAGGAATTAGAACCAATGAATCTATCTTATAATTAAAGATAAATATCAACCTTCTTCCTCAACCTAAATACACAAATAATATGAATCCTTTATTAGTGTCTTGAACTCCAACAATCTCAAAACTACTATATAAGATAATCATATTGTGTTTTCATTACAATTTCTCAAAATATACTCATGAAAACATCATGAAAAAAACCAACTCATACATTAGAAAAATAGTACACAAGTACCCATCGTGTATCCCAATCCTCTACAACATGAAGAGAACAATATTGACCATTCATAAGAAAATTTTCTATTAGTTTCAGGCCCCAAGATAACACCTTTATGAGCAACAAAAATCCAAACAATCTAGATGATGTGTTCTCCCCCATCACAAAAAAGTATTTTTTATATATTTGGTACTCCCAAATGGTTCCCCTAGATATTCCACATTGAGGATCTCACTCTAGTAGAGAAATATCCACTTCCGATTTACAATATAATAATAAATATAGAAACTAAGTAAAGTCTATAATCCACTTAAAAAAGTGGGTGAATTTTTTCCCACTTTCATAAAAACCCTTTAGATATACCACATAAGAAATTCTAGTCGCATAGGAGCATTAAATCGACATCAGTACTATGGTACTCTCTAACATAATAGATTAGAATAGAGCCACCACAGTCAATCAAATGTGATAAAATCTCTCAATTTTAGTAGAAAAACATCTTCTCCAAAATAGATACTCATGAACCACCTCCATCGGCTGAATATAGAGTCCTTTACTAGAAGAATCAACCGTAACACCACTATTAATCTACTAATATTTCATAACCCTCCAAGACCTCAAATTTATGAAGAGTATTTCTACTTCATGAATCTAAATCCAATACTATGAGAATTATTAACACAGTTGGAACTCTCATAGAAAGATACGAGAAAATTCATTGAATTACCAATAGTCTCCTCTATAAACCTAGTCCTAGAAGGGATAGATTCACATGATTGAAAAAACTATAGGGGTACTCATAATTTCACCTCGAAAAACCCAAAAATATCACTGAAATACAAGATTATACACATATCATCGAATCATTTAGGGTCAACCATGGGCCACCCCTGAGAAGTATCCACACCCTCCATAGTATTTATATAAATTAAATCACACATACGTTCACATAGGGAAATAAACAACTTTACCATCCTATGCACATGTGTATTAATCTTCATGAGGGTAGGATTCACTCACTATACCAATAAAGAGATAATTCACATAAAAAAATTTAGTGGCTACTCCTAATCAAGTAATATGTAGTCTTATATGATCTGATAAAGATTGTATTTTGAAACATGACAAAAAAAAACTAACCTAATTTCTAAATATGACGATCTTGCGTTACTAGAATTTGGGTGAGTGAAATAAAATCAACATCAGTGGTGAAACTACATTCCTTTATCAGATTTTTCATTTAAATATTTCTATTTATGTATTTGGATTTATCCATGGAGTTAGCATTGTCATTGGGTGTCTTAGGACCTTGAAAATAATATATTAAAAATATCATTCAATTTAAATTCATGGGAATACATAATTATAATGGAAATATATTTTACCATTTTTTTATGATCTTGGATTGAAAATCCAATACCACCATTGATTTTAGAATAAGTGGTTACCCTAGGTGAGATGTAAATTTAGTCAGTGTCACATGTATTCTTGAGGCAGACATTGGCAGGATCATTTAGTAATGTAAATAAATAAATAAATTATTTATTTATTTTAATAAATGACATAAACTAATTGCCTATATAAATATGTCATTATGAAATTTTTCCAAGGTTAGTCACATAAACCTAATAGGATTAGAGGATATTTTTATTAACAATAAAATAAAGATCGAGGGATGATGAGTGATCATATCAAGGTTTAAAGAGTGGCAGCAAACATAGTGGTTCTTATACATCACTAGAAAATACATCCTTCACCAACATGTGAGTCTAATTAAAGAATGACTAGTAAATTTTGGTTCCTGACCTCTTGATTAATTTTCTAAATAATTAATTTTATCGCATTTATTTTTTATTGGAAATGTAATGTTCTTCGCATAATATAGATATATGAATTATATTTTCTAATCCAATTTAATATTCGTATTCCATAATCTCACCCTAAATATCCCGTTAATATAATATTTGGATGAAATATCTTAGTTAATGATTATTTTACCTTTGATCTTATGATTTCCCTCTACCCACTCATCACACACTTCATCATTGGTGTTATGTCCAAAAGGGTCCAAAATAACCTGATATGGGGGGGGGGGGGTGAATCAGGGTATGGATATTCTTTTCAATGTTATTCCTACCCCACTAGATCTTAACCTCTTTATTAAAAGGGTAACTTGTTATGATACTTAATGTTAATTTCCTTTCCAATTTCATCTAATGATATGAACTAAAATTAAAGAAGTAAAGAAATAAAAAGGATCATACAATGACGATGTTTGATGTACCAAATTTACTAATAATCACTGCCAATAATGATTACAAGGTTCAGGCTAGATCATATATTCCCATGCTCACTGCCTTCACATGGTTTATGGATTTCTCACTGTATTCCCAAGGGTCACTCCCTTTGCCTCTTTCTCTGGATTCCTGTTGGTGGAAAGGTTCACTGTCTTCCTCTTCTTTCACTCACTACTCTTGGAAAGGAATCTAATCACAGTTTATAGACTTGAAGGTTGAACACAGTGTATGGACATATAGGTCCCTTCATTTGAATGAATTCCTATATCATCAACTTTATATAGATGCTTGGTTGACGTTCCTTTTTCACCCGTAGATGAGGTCCAACTTCCCGAGTACAAGTAGGTACTAGAAAATACTTTTTCAAATTGATTTGAAAATTTCACAAGCCTCCTTGAGAAAACATCAAACCACCTACTTCTCCCACATACTGAGTATCAGGTTATGTATGCAGAAAACATCTTACATGTACTGAAATAGCTTCTGCAAACTGTCCTTTGTCTACGGACTCTTATTCCTTTTATATCTTGTACTTCCTTCATGTACCAACCATGCGAACCTCCTCTTCGAATCACCCTCTATCCGTGAACTACTTCCTTGTAAGGTTTGAGTTCCCTACAAAAACCATCGGTGAAATTTCTTCCACATGAACCAATTTTCCCCAGGGAAATCCTCCTCACGAACCACTTTTCATTTTCACATAATTCCAAAAGAAAATAGACGCTATGTAATGATATTCTCTCTCATATATAATCAGTGAGATTAGCGCTACCTGTATAGGAAAAGATATTCATAAAATATGCTAATCCAAGATTTACCAAACATTTGATTTGTTACATCCTTCAATGCATACCGATCCTCCTCCTGCGAACTACAACCCATCCGAGTACCATTTTTCATTGTGGTCCATGTACATTCTTATCTCCAATGTTTTCTATCTCCCCCTACAATGAAAATCCAACTGTGTACCACATTCTCTTATGTCGCGAACCATTTTTGGTTTCATGGACCGATCTCGTGTACCATTCTTGCTGCCTGGTATGCGATAGTGAACCCTTCCAAGACATTGTACATGGTCCAAGACCCATGCTCATTTTTTATCTTCCTTTATTATTTTTTCTTCCATTCTTCACACCGTTCAGTCCATTGAATAAAACCATACATTTTCAAACACAAATTCCCTATTTTGATGCCTAAATATTTGGCAAACACTGGGAAATTGTGCCACCTTAAAAACCGATCTTTAGAAAATAAAAACCATACTCATTTGCGTTCATCTAAATATTTCAACAAATATAATCAAACCCAAAAATTTTGAGAGGACACATTGAATGATTTTTTCCCAACAGTTGGATAATGGGGTCATGATTCAACATTGTCGGTGCAAGTTCAAGTAGGTTCAAACCACTGTAATCATGGCGGTTCATTGAACGATGAATGAATTAGGTATTTTTGTATGGATTGGTATGGATTACAAGGGGTTTTTATGGATTTGGGATCCAGAGTGAAAATGATGATGAGAGGTTCCACAATGCACATTGTGGGCTTTAAGTAGGTGATCAAATTCCCAATTTCCAGTCATCAGAGACTGAAGATCGATGTCCTGTGACCCCCCCGAATGGCCCGAATGCCTTTATTTTTATTGATTTTTTATTACCATTCTTTCAAGGGATGAGGGGGAAACCTTAAAAAGCCCGTAGGCTTAGAGATTAAATGGGCCATAGGTTTAAGAGATTACATAGCCCAATGGTCTTAGGGAATTCAACCATACTATCTACAAGGAACTGCACCTCCCCAGCATCTACATCGTGATATTTGCTCTCCACCTTCACATGGTCATCTGGATAGGCTTCCCGTGGAAGCACAGGCTGGTCCCAATGGAATATCCATACCTTCTCATTCTGAAAAATCCATTTGGCTCTACTATAGTGAGTGAATCTACTCTGAATCCTCTTATGGGGCTGTTCATTTTTTGTAGAGTCTGTCTGGGGCAACTGCATGTGGCCTGAAGGCCTCCAGGTGTGTCGAAGGCCTTATAGGTGTCCCGAAATCCATACTATCCGGAAGACATGGGTTGCCCGAAAGCCTTAAGGACTTCAAGCCCAAACCAGTGGCCCAAGGTGAATAGTTCCAACTCATATTGTACCGAACATTATCTTATACTGTAATTTCTACAGTGTCTGCTATAGTATCGACACAGTGTATAGTCTAGTACATTACCCATATAGTGTATAGTTCTACTACAGTACTACTACAGTGCCCACTATAGTACCGCACAAGGTAAAAATGTGTAATCAGTGGTGGAAATAGATTATCTATTATCCATGAGAAGAATATGATTATTTTATGTAAATAATGACTACAATTCGTGTAGTGTTAAAGAACACATGACATGTTCTTCAGATTTCACAGAAGATAGGGTTTTTGGAAAAGTTAAGGATTACATGCTATGTGGCCAACCCCAGATTCCATTTGACCATACTAAGGTAGTGAGTACATGTGATAGCTATGAATGTCTAAGACCCTAAGTGGAATGAGATGATTTCTACTCTAGGAGCACACATGCACACCCTGAGTTACATAGGAACAAACTAATGCTTATGCTCATCCAGGCATACACCCAAGTACATGACATTGATTAGATGTGCATGGGAAGGCACCAAGTGGCTAAGACACACCATGGACCACCTATGCACACTATATAGTATTAAATGTCTTCCCAATCCATGTCAATAGGAAAACAGAGATAGGTGATAAGGTAGGGTCACATGCCATATAGACCCCCAAACATGCAATGTATTCCCTCTAGAACATTTTCCCCTAACATATCCTTCATCTAGACATGGATTTTGGATCATGAGTATCCTATCCTAAATGTTATCCACTTATTATGTGATGGATACCATTATTGTAGAATATGTGATATGATACGATGTGTTCTAATAATGATGCTTCTTTTGGTGACACTTGACGGTGGAAGTGATGAGGGTAGGATCATTAGAGTGATGCCATGGTTGGTAATCCATTTTTACACTAGGGAATGGGTCCCCCAAACTATTCAAATGGATAGTGATGGTACTCCCCTATGCTGTATGTGTGCCATGTATCTACAGAGTGGTACTCCCTTGCCTTTGACCTCTAGTGACATGTGGGTCCTCAATGGGACTGAGTTCTACCAAAGCTAAAGATAATTGTAGTGAGAAGCGGGACCCTTAAAAAATATTATATTGAGTCTAGGATTTATGATAAGCATTTAATATGGAGTTTTGGTGCTATAAACTTGTCATCTTTGGATGGGGTATGATATAGGAACACCCTTTCTCTCTCATCAGGGTTTCTTTTTGAGTATATATATAAATATATTATGATATCATTACCAAGCTTCAATGAATTAATATGACTTATATCATAGATTTTTATTTATCCCACTATGGTTTTCATGGAATCCTACTACATTTGTATATAGTCACCCCTTCATAGGCCTTTCCCATATGTGTCGTGTCTTATGTTGATAATGGATAGATATGTAGTGACTCAGGCATATATTAGAGGCACTTTTGTGCATTGACCACGTATGATAGTAGATAACTAGAGATCAGGAGCCTAGATCTCTTAGTTTTCCTTTATTATTCTTTTTGTCAGTTTGGGACTTTATTTCTAGTGAGCATGTATTGTTTCCTTTAATTTTGGTTTATACAAATATACATTGTTGTATTTTCCTAGAAGTTATTAAATGAATTTTTACACTCTAGATGTTTTTGTCTTTTATATTCCTCGTCACAATTTCATAGATATGGTTGGGTTCATAAATTCATTTACATTTGGTAAAAGTATCCCATTTCAGGTAAACCTTATATGTACTTTTCTCCATACCATAGCCTGCTTGAGGTGAACTTTGGGATGTGATGGTTCGACCTTCTGCTACATAGGTGGCCCTCAGTGGGTTTGGTTGATGTAGAGTGGTATTATAGGTTGTTCATTCATGGGATAGTGTTGATGTTATACCCATGGTTAGGTAGGGATGGTAATTAGTTGAATAATGTCTATGTGTCTCAGTAAAATATTATAGGATAGAGTACCAAAAATTAGTGCAACTGTCGATGAGTCCCATCATCAAGAATCTGACTACCTGTTAGCTGAATCAGCAAATCATGACATTAATTGAAGGGAAATATGGTACATGCATCATATATCATTGAAAATACTATGAAATTCCTTTTATAATCCTTCTTGATTCAGCTCCCCATATATATTATCATCTAAACATGGTATGTCTTGTTCACATTAAAGATGACTTAGTAGAGACAACAATCTAGGTTAATGATTCAAGATTGTGACAAAATTATAATGACTGATGTGGCCTCAGTATAGGGTCCATATCATAAGGTGTTTCCTCCAGGTGGGGAGGGAGAATAACCCATTGCAATTGAGTAGAAGATAGTACATAAAGTTTAGGTTGATGATGCATACAAGATTAGTGCACTACATGAGTTACAATGTTAGAGATTTCTGAGGATCCATAGAGAACTAGACCCCCATGTGACGGAGGACTGGATAGAGTTGGTGATTTAATTCATTCTATTTTTTTAAACACAAACTGATCATATTTATCCACTTGCAGCTAGTATTTTCCATGGAACCACTTGGCAATAACGAAGTATGGTGATTTAGACTCATAATGAGATTAATCCCACTTGTTTTTACTTCTAGTAAATATTCCATGTGGAGTATTAACCCTCATTATTACACTAGGTAAGTTTCTAGGATCTTCTTATAATATATAAGTGTAGTATAAAAGTGGATGATTACACCATGATGTTCACTGACCTCACATGGTACACCCTTGATATGGTTCTAAATGGATTATAACAAGAAACGAAGTTTGAGTAGGGTCTATGTATAAACATTTTCAATAATTTGGTATAATTATTACTTCACACATATTCTTGAGTACTATAAAACTCATTGGTGACTAAGATATTCCTATAAGAGAGACACTGGGTAGTTTTATTCGAAAGTGGAAATCATGTGGCTGAGTTATCTCCAACATTTAATAGGCATCAAAAGTCGTGGTGTTGATAGAGGGGGCATAATCATGCCCAAACATAGACCCGTGGGCCTATGGATCATGTATAATAATTAGGATCTATCCAGACTAGAGTGGAGAGATTCTATACTTGCGGTAGGTGGGGTCACTTAAATTTTGATTTTTCGACCCCTTGTGCTAGGAAAGACATTAAAATGATGGATGTACCACCACAATAGTAGAATTTCTAGGATCATGGATATCCAAGGAATGGTTAGGGTGGCACAATGGGAGGTGGTGCCGATATTGGAGTAGGTGGAGCTGTGGAGGGAGAGATGATAAGTGGAGTCCAATGCTATGAGTTGCTTCCACCACCACCCCTATGTATCCCATGTCAGGCTTAGAGAGCTAGATTTTGAAGTGAGGGATAGTTATAGGCTATGTGGGGATTTTACTAGGATGTGAACTTGATGATTGTAGGTACAATTTATTACTTTTATACTCTTTCCCAAGAACTATTAGACATGTGAATGAGTCATTCCTTTATCATGTTATCCCTTGTACAAGAGATAGAGATTGAATTTAATACATTATCCTAACAACTATGACTATAGGATCCAACATGGGGTGATTATTCAATATCGTATTTTTGATAATATTACAGGCTGATGCTTAGTGGAGAGAGTTTATCATAGGACATATTAGTTTTCATGATGAAGCCCTTTGACATAATTTTGGGCATAGACTGGTTTTCCATGGTTTGAGCATATATTTACTATCATCATGGACAAGTTATATTCCTCAAGACCGATGGGATGAGATTCTAATTCGTCAGTGAGAGAGATCTCATGGAAGAACTAGTGGGACTTACAAGTAGGAAAATGAACCCCTTAACCCATAATTTGGTGAGTTTTTATTTATGTAGAGTTGGTGTTTCAAGAATCTAGATTCACTTATTAGTGGAGGAATTTAGGGATTTATTTATCAAGGAAGTTGTGGGACTACCACCGTGTTGGGAGATGGACATCTATATTGACTTTCTCTATGGGATCACACTGATATCTTTTGTGCAATATTAGAAGGACCCTACTGAGCTCTAAGAGATGAGGATGTAGTTTGAGGACCTTGGAGAGAAGGGTTTCATCAGACCCAGTGTATCCCCTGGGAATCTCTATTTTTTTGTCAAAATGGAGGATGGGAGCTTGAAGATTTTTATCTATTATCATCGCCAGAACAAAATTACGAAAAGGAACAAGTAACCCTTTCAATGTATTGAAAACCACTTTGACTAGTTGTGAAGTGTGATTTGGTTCTCTATGATCATTATCATGTCTGGCTACCACCATTTGAGGGTTTACAAGGATGATATTATAAATAAAACATTAATATTTCAATACAGATCGTATGAGTTCCAACTGATGCCCTTCAGTGTGATTAGTTACCCTATTATGTCTATAGATTTGATGAATCATATATTCTAACAATACTTGGACTATTTTTTTACTTTCATCATAGATTACATACTCATTTACACCATATTAGAGGAGGAGCATGAAGAGTATATAAGAATAGTCCTCAACTTACCTCAAGAGAACAAGATTTATAGTAAGATATCGATGTTTCAATTTTGGATTTTTTAGGGTAACATTCAAGGGAATTTAATTTCTAAGAAAAGTTTATATATGGACCCCTTAAAGACTGATACAGTGTTTTCATGGGAGGAACCCAAAATAATATTAGATGTGTATAGTTTTATTTTCATGGATGGGTACTATAAGAGATTCATATATGACTTTTAAAGAGTATCACCCCTTTTGAATTATATGAAATAGAATGTGAAGCCATTTATTTAGACCAAGAAGTGTCAGGGAGCCTATGAGTAGTTGACAATGTTGTGGACCGGTGCTACTATATTGGAACTAATGGAGGGGGGTGTAGAGTACACAGTATTATAAAAAGATTTTAGACTTGGTCTCATGTGTGTATTGATATAGAGGTATGAAGTGATCATATATGGTTAGAGGAAGTTGATAGGACATTATTAAAACTAGACTAATCCTGACATTGAGTTGGTATTATTAGTCTTTTCTTTGAAGATTTGGAGGCACTATCCTCTCGATGAGGGTTTTTTTGTTTAATCATACCACTTGTGTCTTAGCTACATCTTTATCTGGAGAGATCATAACATGAGATATAGGTGATGTTTTGATTTCTTATATGGATTTATCCTCATTATATACTATAGTAATGGGAATGGAGACATTGTGGGAGATACCCTTAGTAGGAATTCACATTCTCATTTTATGGAGGATTTTTTAAGTAGTTAGATTCATTGTAGATGACCTTAATAGAGGAGAGGGGTGTAATTTTATATCAATTGATGGTGGTGAATCCTTAAATTATTTAGAATGTGAGAGAGGATAATTTTTTCAACATAAATAGTGAGGTTTTATGTGAACATATATCCTCAGGAGATTCACTATATGGAATCTCTAAAGAAGGTGATCACATAATCCATTTCCAATGATAAATACTGGTTCCAGTCACATTGTGAGAGGAGGTGATGTGGGGATTTCAAACTTCCCCCTTGGTTTTACATCATGGGGTGGAGTATATTTATAAATACCTTCAGCAGAAGTTTTCATGGGTTGTTAGGAGGCATAGTGTACTTGAGTTCATCTCTTATTATCTCACATGTCAGCAGGTGAAAACTGAGCACTAAGTATGGATAGGTTTGAAACTATGATAAAACATAGTTTAATTGAATATTTTCTTTATAATAAAAGAAATAATTTCCTCACATTTTGATAAATATTTTAACTTATATAATATTTGGGATTAGATTATTTATTTGAAAATTTGATGGAAATTTCAGTTTTACCCATTTGAAATTCACCGTAGTATTTAGAGAATAAATGTTTTTATATAATTTTATTGACTTAAAATTTTGTTACTATTTTACTAAAATAATGGGATACAAATTATATTATGAAAATAGGAGTTGGATCATGCATTTGTGTGGATTAAATGTGCCATGAAGTCATAGATGGACCGAACTATCCAGATTGGACATTACTTCACCATTTTGGCCATATCTTCCTCCTTCAGGCATGGATTGGACCCAAATTTTGAGGGAAGCTCTGAGACTTGGTTAGAAACAAATAATAATTCTATAAGGATAGAAAATTCACACATTTAGAAGGAAAACTATGCGGTTCAATGGGGATTATATAATTTGGAAAAATATACCTTTCACAATTAAAAATGTTTTGTAACCTTATACCTTCGCAACTCTATTTAAAGGGTTTTTAACTCTTTTGGAGGGTTGGTAGATGAATTGGGAAGGTTTGGACAAAAGGGTGTCTCTTGAGATCCCCTAAAAAATCTTGGAAAATGTAATGCCTTGTAAAAACATCTCTTCCAAGAAGGCTCTCCTCTCCCACATCCCCTTTGTATTTCTCTACTTTCATGCTTGTATCTTGAATTTTTCTTCAATTAATCTTCCATGTTTTTCAATTTTCATCTTCTTCGTCTTCTTATTGGTCTGGAATATAAGATTGGATATGATATTGGGTGTTCCCAAATCTATTCATTGCTTATGAAAAATGTCTCCACAATGACAACTCTGCCCATGGAAGAGTGATTTCTCTCATAGTTGATCGAATCCACACTCCCTTAATTTAATAATTTTTAATCCATAAAAATACTGTAATTAATAAATTATGATCACTTAATTGAATTTTATTTTCTATTTTAATCGATCGACTTTCATTTGACTCCGTGGTCGGGCTTGTGTAAATCGTGAGAGTGAAACTTTAACCGTAAACTCCAATAAACATGGGATAGAATTGTAGGGTTCAAGTCTCATCCTAAATTCAATTAATTCTCCATTTAATGGAGTAGATTATTACCTAATTGACCACTGACCACAAGTTATCTTTTGGACTGTAATCAATGCAGGGTGCTGTGATTGGAGGTCCCAAAGTTAACATGGGGCTCATTTTCACAAATTTGTGCTCTTGTTAAATTTCGTAGGGTTTGAGGGTTGACTAGATTAGGGGATAATAATCAAATAAGTTATAATCATATGGGATAATGATAAATGAATGGTGAATGAATTATATTAGATCAAATACATCTTCTCATATAAGTGTTTTAAAAGAAATTGTCTCTTTAATTGTTGCTTCTCATTTTCTTGTTTAATTTACTGTTGGAAAAGTCACAAAAAACCCCCCCAAATATTTCTTTTAATTTTTTTGAACTATTTTATTACATAATTCAAGCATATTAATAATTGTTTAATTCACTTCTTCCTTGAGAGAGCGACCTAGGTCAGCTACTGTGCTGCACTTAGTTAAATCAAAAAAAATATGAGACCGTGTGTGACAACGTTCATCACACTGCCTCTTGAGATCCTCGAGTGAAATTGGGATAAAATATAAATATAATTTTTTATGGGGATTATATAGATATATAGAGGACATTATTCTATCTATGTGATTTTAGAATTACTCATCAAGTCAACACACATTATTTCCATATAAGAGAAGTGCTCAGTTGAGAGTCTTGGACTGTTGTACATGCAAGATATTGCCTATATTCATTAGTAACCCTTCAAAATTGTCTCCAAATATAATTCAGGATTCACATAATGAATTTGGAGAGAATTTTTGGATTCCATTTTGACTTAATTGAGGATAATTATAGTTTTTCAACCCCAAAAATATGGGTAGACTGAGTAGACTATCCATGGGTTGGAGGATATGCTGAGGAAAATCATGTTGCAATTCGATCGGAGTTGGGAGGATCACTTTCAACTGAAAGAGTTTTCTTATAAATATATATATAATTATACTACCATCATGAAAATTTTCAAGTCCCCATATGGGAGGCCTTGGTGGTAATCCTTGTGTTAAACTGAGATTGGTGAGACATATCTTATCGAGACAGAGATAGTACATGTGACAACAGAGAAGGCATAGTGATCTGAGATTATATGAGGATAGCCTAGAGAAAAAATAAATATTATTCAGTTTGATTTTATAGGCTCTTGGATTTTTATAAGGGGGAACATGTATTCCTCTGAGTCTCTCCATGAATAGGATTAAATAGGTTTGGATGGAGATGAAATCTATACATGAAATTTATCGAGCTGTTAGATATCCTTCAATGTCCTAGAGAGGTTTCTTACCTCCTAGAACATCCTCCATAGTTGGATCATGTGCATGAAACCTTCCATGTGTTTAAAATGAGGAGATACATTCATAATCCTATGTAAATTATTGATTGGGGTAGCTATACATTAATGATAGATCCACATTCATGGAGTACCCAATAGAAATCATGGATTAGAAGGATATGATTTTGTGAGGATGAACCATTCTCATGGTTTATGTGATATGGAAGCATGGGTGTGTTCAAGAGAGATCTTTGTAGTGGGAGAGTCAAATACAGATTTAGTACCCCACCATTTTTTATAGCTTGTTATTTTTTGGGAATAAAACCTTGATAGTGAGGATAATGTGATGAATTTGGTTTATTATATTTGTATTTTGAATATTTCATTCTATGTATATAGATTTATCCTTGTGTTCATCCTGGTGTTTGGGTTTAATAGGACCCTGAAATAAATATATTAAAAATGTTACTATATTTTAATACACTAGCGTACATCATTTTAGTGTAAATGAATTTTCCCATTTTTTGATACCTCAGATGGGAAATACAAGACCATGGTTGATTCTATAATATGGGATTTGACCTAGGAATGACCTAATGTTGGTCAAAACTAGATGTCCAGTTGAGATAGCCATTGACGGGTGAATTTAATAAAATAAATAAAATTTTATTATTTATTTACATAATTTAATGACCTAACATAATTGTATATATTAATATGTTTTTATGATATTACTCTAGGGTTAACTGCATAATCTTACGAGGATTAGATAAGATCATTCTTCATTGGAAGAATGAGATTAGAGGATGAAAAGCAATTGTATTAAGGTGGATCAAGAGACAGTGAATGCAGTGGGTATTCTACATCAATGAAAAACATGTTCTTCCCCAAACACTAATCCTAATAGAGGTGGGGCTCATCAATTGTTGTTCCAACCAACTTTATTAACCTATTATAGAATATATTTTATATTCATTATTTTTATTGAAAATATCACATTTTTCACATGATCCAAATATATGAATATAATTATTTAATTCAATTTAATTTTGGTTTGCATAATCTCACACTAGATTTATTTTTTATATATTTTTTGGCTAATAGATATTGAAAAAAATGGTTTCACCTTTGTTCTTTTTCTTTTCCCTCACTCTTTCTTCAGGTTCATCATCTATGGACTGCACGGTCATTCTTCAACAATTTTGGGGTAGGTTTGAGCATGATAAAAACCCCAGATTCATAATGGTTAAGTGCATAAAGAATGGATCGGTGTTTTTTGGATGATTCATGATGGGTTCAAGTTTATGATTCATGGATCTAGTAACTTGATTGGAAATGGTGACATGATGTATAATGGGATGCACTATGGACATTGGGTGGGTGATGGGATTCCTGATTTCTAGCCATCAGAGGTTGAAGATTGATGCTTGGAGACCCAAATTTTGATTTTGTTAGATTTTATGTGACCAAAAGGTAAAATTAGAAGAATAAATAGAAGATATGGTATCCTCGTAGAGAGTCTAGGTATTCTTCATCAAATATTACTACACATCATGTTGTTCGGAAGACCATATATTGTGTTTTTCAGATTTCATAGCATCTAGTGTTTCTAGATATTTAAGGATCACAAAACAAGTGGTCAAGACCACATGTTGTGTCACTATACCTTGGAAGCTAGGTAATGTGCTAAATGCACATTCCCAATACCCTCAGTGGAACAAAACTCCTTGTACTCTTACAACGGAATTAATAGAGTAACTTGGGAATATCTTGATATATAATTAGGGCTAGGTATATCCCTAGGTATACAGGAATGACCAGTTATACACACGAAGGCCCAAAATTGACGAGACATGTGGTATATCACATGTACATTCCATGTAGTATTACATGGATTCCCAATACCTGTCTATATAAGATCATATTCAGATAATAAGGCAGGGTCACATTTCGTGTGGACCCCTATACACGTTGTGTCTTCCATCCATAACATCTTATTCTTAGATATCCTTTTTAGACTCATATTTTGGCTTGTGAGTAGCATATCATGAGTTTTTTCAAGATAGAATAACATAATGGACTTCATTGTCAAATCGAGACATGATGTGAGATTTTTTAATCATTTGTATTCATTAGGAGATACTTGATTATTTCAATGGCCAGGGAAAGGCCATCAATGTGATATCGGTTTTGACAGTCTCATGTCGCACCAGGGTGTGGGTATTCCATAGTATTTATATAGATAGAGATGATAATACCCTGCACTAGGAATAATACCTCTATATACATAGTGGTACTCGCCCATCGTCAAGAACTGGTGGTGTGCGATTCCTCTAAGGGAGTGAGATCTCCCTTGGACGTGGATAAAAATAGTAGAGATGAGACCCATCCACACATATTCTAGTGAGGTTGTGTTTCACAATGGGTATCAAAGATGGAATTTTTTGGCTACATGAAGACCCATTAAATTCTGATAGGTTGTGAGATGGATATCCCATTTTTCTATCATCTGTGTTTCTTCGTGAACATATATATATATATATATATATATGTTTTTTGGTGTTTTCCCTCTTTCTATTGGTTGACATGACTTCTATCATATCGTTATATTCAACGATTTTTTGGGACATCCTTCTGAGTATGTATATACTCACCCATGTATGGGATTTTCCCATATGTTTCATGTCTTATATAGATGATGGAAAGATCAGTGGTGACTTTAGTTGATCTTAGGGATATATGGATGAATTTACCATGTATGGTGATCACTAATTGGAGATCAAGACCCGATACCTCAATGTTTTCTTTTATTACAATAGTCTTTAGGTTGGGACTTCATTTTTGGTTGGGCATGTATTTTACCCTTTATTTTTAGTTTATGTTGTCTTACTCTGTTGTATTTTTATAGAGGTTATTTCATGCATGTTTACACACTATATGTTACTATGTTTTATGTTACTTTTAATTTTTTCATGGAGATGGTTAGTTGCATGTGTATAGGTATATTAAGAAAATGTCACCAATTTCATTTAAGATTTCATGGTACTTGTTTCCAGCCATTTGCCTATTAGAGGTGGGCATGTGGTTGTGAAAGAATAAACTTCCACTAACCAGGAATGAATCTTAAGTTCAGGACATTACAAGAGGAAACAGTCCATCTAACAAGGATCTGGATAGGGGTTCTACTAAAATTTATTACTCCCAATTGTCCAATGTTGGGATAATAACTCACTTCAATTCCTTTTAGATTAAGTGCCCATAAATAGTGGAAATAATTCATTCTCCAAACTATACCATTGATGCATAAACATGGAAATATATCACACATCCTCCCACAACTCTAACTATCATCATCTTATCCATGATTGAATGAAACCAAGGGAGGTGATTGAAGGAGTGAATCGATGCATCATTTATCTCTGACAGCTCATTCACAACCCTCTATTCAACCAAAGACTCCCAATAGTCAATAGGTCATACAAAAGGTGGTTTTGGGACTCATAAACGTCCCAAAAATTTAACTCCATCAACAACACCACTCCAACTATCTTTATCTAAAAAGAAAAACATGACCCCGTAGATGAGGTGCACCTCTATCCATAATTTACACATAGACTAATGATCACTCAGGGGATCTCCAAAATAGGTGTTGGTGTGTGAAGAAACCACCAAGGATTTATAAATATTTATTTGGAGTCTCTACTTAAACTTTGTACCTTGAAAAATTATTTCACTTAATTTATAAAAGTAATACTTTGTGAGGTTTGAGGACTTGTTGAATAATCTAATATGGTTGTACTTATTTATGGAGGTCCCAATATCTAGAGATAAAACTCCAAATTAGACAGGATCTGGAAACCTTTCGACGATAGAGTAGTCCTATTATGAGTTTGAGAAAAATAAATCCACTAATTTCTCATCATTCCATGTATAAAGATCAAGAAAATAATCCATATATGGTTACTAAAAGATCTATCCAAATGTAAATTTGAGTCTCAAATTCTAGCCAAACCTTTTCCACCCAAGGTTCATGCACTCCATGTAAATCCATCAGGCCTCAATCATTATGACACACATAACACACCAAAAAAATAGGTAGTCTCATCTAAATTTGTAGGAACTACCATAATATCTACATGATCTACCCTAAGAATAAAGGGGAGAAAAACTACCATAGCTCATGGTGTATGAATATATCTCAATAACGTCTCAAAAAACTAAACCTCGTTATTATTTAATCTATGGTGAGAGTCCATACTACAAGAATGGGATTATCCTGGCCTTGTCCCAACACATATGATGTCTATTAGTGGGTAACACCCTTCATTAATTATGATGAAACTATATAGATTAGAATATATCTTGATGAGTTGATTTGAGAAGGAAATGAAAGATCATATCTGACTACCACATGATGAATACATCATTTTTTTGAAGCCCATAATGATGTCTTAGATATTCTTGCAAACTAATAGGTTATCAGGGTTATACAGATTGGATACTTCAGCTGTTACACCTTCACTAGTATATCTGGTATGATAACAAAAATCAATACACCCATAAAATCATTTATCTAATGTTCATAAATATTTTCTTACTTATACAATAACTCTAAACTACATCCTTAGGATGACCCCATTTGATACTAATC
Source organism: Viscum album (assembly GCA_963277665.1). NCBI lineage: Eukaryota > Viridiplantae > Streptophyta > Magnoliopsida > Santalales > Viscaceae > Viscum > Viscum album. The sequence goes on along the minus strand of OY728132.1, from coordinate 356,217,350 downwards.
TGGTGTAACCTAACCCACCAGGGCCCTATCTGGGCTAGTTATAAGCTGAGTGTTCCAATACAAGCTTCCTCTAATAGTAAAGTGTCTAGTGACTAGCACTAAGGAGTCATATCTCACAATATCGAAAGACATAGCCTATATCAACCCACAACATATACATACCTTCAATGCATAAAACAAAAAGAAATTATGGAATGATGTATAACCAACTGAGTTTTATACAAAAAAATGCATGATATATTAGGTATAATACATCTTCCAGAAAAAAATATAACATGAATATATATTTTAAAACCCATTGAATTTTGAAAATACAAGACATAAGAAAAATTCTCCTCAATATCTATATTTATGGGATACTTCCAGCCACAATGATCATAGCCATAATCAAGGACCATCAAGATCCATCACACACTCATATGAATCACTATAAATCAACTCCAAAAAATCCAAATTATATTTATTTATATCAATACCTACCCCACCCCATGTGTAGTATATATAAATAGAACACAAGTAGGTAAAAAGACAATATATGTGTGAGTATAAACATATATAGTAGGATTCCCCATAAAATAAATACAAAATAAAAATCAATAGGTTAGCTCAAAGATCCTAGTACTAGTTTCTAACTAGGTGGAAGATATAGAAGAATAATCCAGATATTATCTATATGTGGAACTCTTATATATAAAGAGAGGTACCTATAATCTTAGATCCATCCAATTAGAGTCTAGATTCCATGAAAAACTTACGATTCTTGGTGTACATAAAGCCATAGATAATCTGAAGTGGATAACAGGACATACGTTGCATCTTGAAGGAAGATAAGGGGGTTCTTGAGGAGTCACAAGTCTTAATGATATATGAAATTCTCAGACCCTCCAACTACAACACCATTTTCAAAATCCAATAAGAAAAATATTCTCATCGCTAAAGCATTGTCATTAGTCTAGGGAACACCACACCCTTCAGTCCATCAATTCCAAACCAGTGATAATTTTTTTGAACTACCAGTTCCAAGAATAAATTATAACCTTATAGGAATTATAAATTGAAATTGTAACATCACATGTAGACACCTCATCCTAGGGAGTACGACTAGTAGATAGATGATCCCACACCCTGGGTGAACAGAGGGTACACCTGACCCACCCTATAAGAAGAGAATTATCTAATAATCATTATTGAATCTATAAATGAAAATTTTAAATATGACTATATCACCTCAAAAATAGATTCAGGTGTACAAACATGCTATAATGTTTTGATCTATATAGAAATAGACATAGGATATGCAATTCATTTATTCAAAACTGACACACAATGAATAAGATTTGAAAAAAAATGCCAAGAGGGGGTATGGAGAGCCATATGGAATCCCGTAGGTGTTTCGGTTCATCGATCTAGGCTTGTATTGAATTACCCTCCCTGGGTGAGATGAACTCAACCTGGACACCCCCATAGACTACTAAATACATGGGTTGGTGATCTGGGACTTGTGTTGGGTCGTCCTAAAATAACTGAATCATAGGGACTAGTTCCATAACATCTCCACCTATAATAAGGAATATGGGGAACCATCCGATCCCAAGGGATCCAATATCTATTTGAAGTAATACCCACACCCCATAACTTTATTGTACAATGTTACAACCACCATCACCATGCTTCCTACCCAAACCACTATATGCCTATGGGGATGAATATTTTCCTAGATATGTAAGGTAAAAAACTATACATGGGGAGTGAATAGTAGTTTAAACCACAAATACCACTCTTATAGCACCTTAAGAATAAAATCACCAAATACATGATGTTCCAATTAACCCATAAATTATCAGAGTAAAAAATATGTGGTGGAAATAAAATAGTTGTAACCTTATCAACATCCAAAAAAGGAAAATTCACAGTGAAAATAAACACAACCACTCAAAGTAGTAAAAACTAAAAAATTAAACAAAACATATAGTTTTGCTTAGAAAACCATCTACTGTTTAAAAGGATATTATAAACCATGATTTTATTAGAATTTTTAAGGAGGACCATAAGCCGGATCCAAGGTATCCTTGATATTTAACATGCTATAAAGGTCGATCTTCCCATCCCCTAAAATACTAATAATATATACACATATAAATTTATTGTTGTCTTATCCACAAAACTCTATCATTTAAACACAGAATTACTCGATTAGATTGAATAGTAGTGGCTTGATTATAGAAACCATGATCTTATAATATCAGCGATTAGAAACATATATATCTGCTTCATTAAATACCATGATATTGAAGGATTTAAAGAGAAATGATTTTTAATAAAATTATAATACATTGAAAATTAAATACTAAAAAAACACTTATAAAAACACTCAAAATGAAAGAATACAATGATTGGAAGCTCTCATCAACAAGTAGTTTTAAAACATAATAAATTTAAGCTATTTATTTTAAGTGAATTTTATACGTTTATGTTATTCTAGATGTGAATCCATGTTCAAATTTATAGACAAACATTATTATATTCCACATTCTTTTAGAATCATTTTTAACTATGTCAAAAGAAACATTATAAAATTCTGATGAACTCATTATTTTTTTACATCTTCTGATGATGTTTGTACTATCCCACTACAATTATAATAAATCTAGTGAATGTAATCTTGAAATAAAACTCATGTCTCTATATTTTTATATAAAAATATTCTATAATTTTGGTAACTATATTTTCTTCCTACACACCAAAAAACAGTTAAAAACATCAAGTTTAATCAAATTTTCATAAAAGGAATTGTGATTTTCAAAATAAGAAAAACAAAGTATTAATATAATAAGAAACCTCCTCCTTTTTATAAACACTAGCCAATCAAAAAATTAAAAACAAACTCACCTTTTATTTCACAAAAACAAAAGTTTCTTAAATAATTAAATATAAAATTTCTATAATATTTCAAATAAATAAAAAAAATTCACATATCTTCCCATTTTATGAAACTCTAACCATTCTATTTTAAGATAAAAATAAATTTTCTCACACATATATTCCTCTGTGATTTTTAAAAATTAGAATTTGAAGTAAATGAATAATAGTAGTAAATTATTATTAGCAAGAAAATTTTATATAACCTACCATAGAAAAGTAAACTTATGTTAATTATTAAAGAAGAAATCCCTTTTTAAATTTTATAAAATTTTAAAAAATTCTCCTTCTTATCATTTCAACATGAGGTCTATGTACTAGTGATATGTATTCAGCTACTGATATACAACACCTTCATGTATTTTTAATTTAAGTCTGAGGAAACATATCCTATTTAGATCTTGGGGGATTTTAATGAGAACATTAGGTGCTGAAATTTTATTAGATATTTGATTCCCGTAATATTAAATTTTCATTGAGAAAAAATATTGGGTCCTTCCAAATGAATGAATTATACTTAGAGAATAGTTTTCCCATTAATGTACTCATATATAACCAATTTTAAAAACTAGTTCTTGAATGGGAACAAAATAATATGAATGATATGTCAATATTTCAAATTGATTTACTTAAAAGTATAGAATTTAACATTTTTGGTTTCAATTAATTGTAAATCTCATTAAAAGTATTTAAATCTAAAGAAAAGTAAGTTAATAGATTTTTCAGGACTTAAAATTCTAACATTATCTTTATAATATCATTTTTATAATCAAAAAACATAATTTACGTTTTGAATTTATTAACCTTTATTCATCTAACATAGGTTGATCTTTCGATGAGTAAAATAAAACTTATCATTTTATATGAATAAGAATATTAAAAACTCTAAAATTAGACTCTTCCAATATAGAGTTTAACCCTTAATTTGAACTATTCACATTAACTCTGTCAACTGTGGAATTGTTCAACACTTCCTCCCATTCCACTCACTCAATATTATGTTCAGAAAACTTATTAGTAAGATAAGAAAAACAAGACATGTTATTTTTACATTCTTATTTCAAACATTTCTCCCTCTTCTCAATACTTATTACATACACTATCAGTTATTGAAGATTTTGGGAATCATATTCACTGTCAATTTCACTTGAATAATTTGACACATGAAAATATTTTGAGTTATGAATCAAATTAGTAAGTTTTTGAATATTTAATTTACCCATGAATTTTTTTTCAGACATTAGATCAATATCATAGAAACCTTTTGTTTTTATATTATCATCACTATCATTAAATGAAATATCAAAATTAGTATCCCCACCACAAACATTCCACATATGTATTGATTAAAAAAATTTCTTATTTTTTCTCTTAGAATATTCATTTGGTGAAATTATATATTTTTTATCCAACTTTGGAAAATTAGGCCATATGTGACAAAACATTATACATTCATAGAATATAGGTTATAATGAATATTTCTTATTATAATTTTAAATTCTACAAGTCTAGTTATGTCTCCCTAAATTCCCCTTTCCCTTATACTATTTAGTTCTTCTCAAAATATGTACAGTTTCTCCACCACCTAGCTCATCATAAATGTTATGTCTCGATGTACTCTTCTTATCATTATAAGTTCTTAAATTTATACTCTTGGTACATTTAAATAAAATACCAGTTTTCTTATTTTTCATTATCAAAATCCATTCTAAAATGGATCTCATATTTTATAACGGTTTCTAGGTGATCTTCTGAGGTCAGCTTTGTGGAATGTTTTATATCATCTATAGTGGTCCTTTTTATTCCCATTCTATAGGTAGAATCTCAATAACTTTATCAATAATTTTATCATAAAATAACCCTTTCTATGTAAGATAATTTATGATGTTTACAATTGTTATCATTCATTATGAATTTGAGAAAAAATATCACCAGGTATAAAACCAAAATATTTATAATCCACTCTAAAGCAAGATTTTTTGTTTAAGAACTTTTGATTTTCTAAAATTTGTTACATAAAATTTCTTCTATATTTTATTGGTTATTCAATAAAATGAAACTTGAATATGTATTTTTCCCTGTATATCCCATAAAAACATATTCTTTACTCATAAATTCAATTTATATTTAACTTTTTATTATCTAACAATGAAAGAAATATATTTTTCTATAATTTTGGAACTTCTGGTCAACATCAAGGAATATTTCCCTTCATTTTTAATAAAAAATGTCTATATATGATATCAGAAGTATTAATAACCATTACCATAAAAAATAGGTGGTTTAATATGATTGAAATTATCAATAATTATAATATAAAATCCTTCCATCATAAAATAAGTAAAAATATCTTTTCTCCAAAACACATTAGTGTTAATAAAACAAACACAATATGTTGAAAGATTAATGGAAATTAAAAGAATAAGGATTAGATCAGTCACAAAATTATATAATCACTCTCAAAAAAAATGTTTTTCCAAATATGATAGGGATACAAACTACAAGAGGGGGAAAAATTTTATTTTAAAACACAACTAAAACATTCCATCTACATATTGAGTAAAGCCACTAGAAACATGAAGTATTTATTAACCCCAAAAAATAAAAGAATATAAAAATATACATTGTGAAAATAAAACAAATTTTTTTTATCAACTTATATAAATTTTAAATGAACAATAGAAATAAATACAATTAATCAATGTAGTAAACACATTGGAGTTAAAAACATAGAATTTTGGATAATAAACTTTCTACTATTTAAAAGGATATTATGAATCAAAATTTTAAATAAAAGTACATGGATCATTGAAATATAGATCCAAGGAATCACTAAAATTTATCCTATAAAAACATATGTATTCATATCTCTTAAAATACAGGAGATTTATACCCATTGAAAGGTTTTAGGGTCTTGGTCCAGAACACTTTGTCTTTAAAACATGAAATCCAACAATAAGAAAGATCAGAAGTAGCTCACTTCCACAGCCTAAATTCTCAAGATCTCTATGATAAAAAATATATCTATATTCCTCATGAAATAAAAAAATATCAAAATATTGGAAATATAATTACTATTAAATAAATTATAATATAATTACAATGAAATAATCACAAACCAACTGTTTAAAAAAACTCAAAACGAAAGAACACAAGGACTATTAGTTCTCAGCAATAAGAAGTTTCACAACACAATAAACTAAATATACTTATTTATAATTTATTTCATAATTTTAGGTTCTTAATATCCTAAAATTTTTGGTTTAATTTATAAGAAAACCTACAATATTTTAATTTCAAATTATTCTGGATCAGTTGATACTGCATCCAAAGAAGTTTCATCAATTTATAGGGAACTTTGCACGGATTTACATCTATTGTTGATGTTAATCCTAAAAAACAATGTTATCATATATCAAATTATTGAAATTTCAAAAGAAAACAATGTTTTCTGGGTTTTCATAGATTTTTTTAGAATTATGGTTATCATATTTTGGTAATGCACACTAACAAAACATAAAATAAAAATATCATGTTTAATAAAATTCACATGAATTTTATTGTGATAAAAAAAAATTCAAATAAATAATAGAATCAATATAATCCACCCTCACACATTTGGGGTTCCATACCTCTATAAAACCCCCATCCCTATTTTTAATTATATCAACGGCTGAACGCCACCCCATAACATTGTGCCACTTTTAACTAATTGCCCAGGAATCTTCTTTCTATGTCCAGATGCCTCCACTCTCTTAGAGATTTTCAGCATGACTAGGGTAATTCACCCCATGTACATCATACTAAACTATGGTCCTTCCTTCATGTGAGAAGGACAAATATGGAGATATAGAATGATATATAGAGAGAGAGAGTAGGGAATATTTGACGAATTACGAGAGAGATAGAGAAAGAGAGGGAGGGATAAGTATAACTATGTTGTTATTATTTGTTCCCCACAAATTTCATCATAAAATAAAAAATCAAAAATGATTGGGTATAATAAATATTAAACTAATATACTTTCTCTATTTACCAGGTTTAGGATCTCCAATGATGAACACACATATGAGAACATAGAACTTATTGATAAAAATCTATAAAATTCTTTGGGACATGATATACCAATCATTATTCAAGGGTGAAAATTCCCATTAAAAGAACATAAATAACAAAAAAATATATTAAATTAAATTTATTCATACACAAAACAATAGTTGTCTCTTTGATCCATTGTTAAACCATTGTACCATTTGTTATCTCTAAATAATCAATTCATCAACATCATTATAGATCTGATCCGACATCCTTGACCCAACATCAATTCCATTTAAAAAAATTTCCCTATAATTTTCCTTTATCTATAGGTTTGTGATAATGAAAAATGAAAATAACCATAGAGATACAACATAATGGGACTTATATTGGATCATACTATTGTTTTGCCAAACTAAATAAATAAATAAATAATTAATTAATCATTCCATCCATGATGACCCAAACTTGAGAACCCCAATTTGAAAAATTATTTACACATATCATAGGGTAAATTACATTTTTTGGATATAAATATTGTCTAAAATAGTCTATTCAATACTCTGTTTGAAAGAAATTTTTTTTCAAGAATACATATATACTTTCTAAAAAGAATATTTTTATACATGATATATTTTTATCAATGCCCTGAAATACCCGCAAATCAATGTCAACTCAACCAGGGGAGTCAAAACCACAGTATCGAATAAACTAGATTATTAGAAAATTTTTCTATGGTCTTTTTATTGATAAATCTACCAATTTACCCCAGGGTATCCCTGGATCTTTAAAACTCAATGTTTATCCATGTCTTATCTGGGGAAAACCCATATCACTACAAAAGTCCCATTCTTAGGAAATTTATTTTTATGGTTCTTCTAGGTAAACAACTTGAAGAAGTATGGAGAATATAAAGATTAATAAGGTTATATTTGGGGTTATATTTATCTCTCTAGTGAAATTTTTTATTTCTTACTCCTTTATGCTATTAGAAGGATGCTCCCATAATGAGGTAGAATATCAGGCCTTTATTAAAGGATCCGAATTGGCCTTGAAAATAAAAGTTGACTTATTAAATATAATGGGTTATCAAGATTTGGTGATTACTAAAATTAATGGAGACCATTCCATCAAGTGGGAATAATTTATTCCCCTTTTTGATCATGTGTGAGGATTGATATCAAAATTTCCCTATGATCCAAACTATCTCATAGCCTATCTTTAAGGAAAAACCAATAGAAAGTAATAAACAATAAGGATATGAACCCAGAAAATATATAATAGGAAGATATTTACATTCTCATCACACATATCATAGTGTTCTCTCCATTCATTAGAAATTATACAAAAAGGTTCAATGAAATAAATGCCACCAAAAACCAAGGATATCACTTTACCTTTCTAATTGTGACAACATTTGACTCTATATATCCCATAGTAGAGTACCTTTAAAATGGAATTCTCTCAAATAATCAATTTTCAAATTAATAGATCTATCAATAAAAGAAATTTAATCCTTTAATTAGAAAAAAATTCCCATTAGGTATTATACAATTTAGGATTTTATGGGGTTCTCCTCAGGTGAATCGACGAAGGTGAACATAAATGTTATATAGGAAAGTCCATGTTGGTTTTAATGGTTCTTACTAGATTGGAACAAAGCATCAACATAGAATAATTAAACTAAAATATTTTTGTCCCATGATGATGCAATATTTCATGGAGTTCACAAAGAAATGTTATACTTGTCAAAGTTATAAAAATTTAATTGATTAATGTGAATAATTTTCGAATACCATTAAATATCATTATCTATTTACCATATGAGGGATATATTTCATGGGATCAAACCCTCCAAAAACATCCAATTATTTCAAGTTCATCCTTACTATGACCAATTTCCTCTCTAAGTGGGCCAAAGAAGTTCCCAACAATGAAGTTGGAATAAACGATATCATGAATTTAATGAAGCCCAATATCATTACAAGAATTAGATTCCCTCACACAATATTAATAGCAAAAATACCAATTTAAATGTTTCTATATTAATGTGGTTGAATTAAGAGAAAAATATCTGGTCCAATCATTAGTATCGCTATTATTTAGTGGTGAATGGATAGATACATGTCTTTAAAAGATAGTATATAATATCCTTAAAAATGTAGTTGATAAAAATAAGTGGTCTTGGATAGATACAAACTTACTTGATTTATCTTCCAATCACACCATAACATGTACTTCTATGAAAGGGACCCCATATTCACCAGTGTATGGGACTAAGATACTTTTTCCTATTGAGATTCAGTTTATCTCACTTTTCATAGTTGTCCAAAATCAATTGACCAAAGATGAGCAGTCTCAGATCTAATTGGATTAGTTGGAGAGACTCAATGAGAGATGTGTGTACACAATGTATGACCTGTAGGTTCATTAAAATATATTTTCATGAGTATTCAATAAGATGGTTTTATTTTGGTCATTCATCCAAGGAGAGTGGGTGTTATCTCTGAAAACTCCATCGATACCATTAAGTACACCCTTAAAGATCAAGAAAAAATGGGAGGGATCTTATTCCATATATAAGGACTGCTATAATGGGGTTTACTCAGTCATAATAGAAGGATAAAATATCATTACGGATAATAATTCAAGGTTTCTTAATAAATTATTTTAATAATTTCATGAAAAAATATATTCCTAGTCATATGAACATAAAATTCATGACATAATGTCCTTGTTTAATTACGATAAAATAAATAGCACAAGGTCTGTATCATAAGAACATAAATTGCATGACATAAGCTATATCCCAACCCAACCCAGGTCGACCCTGAACTGGTCACTCGAGCTAGTCCACAACATGGCCCGAGGGGCATTCTAGATCCCCACAGGTTGAAAACCCGTGTCAGAATTCAAAATTTAATTGTTAGGAATGATTTGGCCCATAAAATATAAATAAATAAAAAATAATAAATTGAAAAATAAAGATGAACTCGATCAGCAGAAAAAAAAAATAAACAGAATAGCTCAACATTCCTCTATGTGACCTTTTAGGTTACCTCCCAATAAAAGGATAACCATGATCCAATGATGAGAAACTCAACCAATAAAACCTGAGTAAAGGAAACATACAACTGAAATTGTAAAACTAGGTGTCAGTATTAAAGTAACTCAGTAGTGTTTCCAAGATAAACCATAGAATCCATGGTCATCTTTCCCAAAACAATCCACTAACTCATGTTTTAAATACAAATATAAAAGTATGCTTTTAAAATTTTAAAATAAGAAACATGTTTTTCTTATTTAAAAAATCCAACACACGCGATATAACAATTCCAAAATCATTTTTCTATTTTTATAAACTAAACTGAAAATAAAATATACCAAATTTAGTATAAAGTATAATAGTTAAACAATGCAAGATGGAAATAAACTTGTATAGTGTAATGTAAAAAAGAAATGAAAATAATCTAGTAATCACCGGTGGTCCTAAAAATCCCTAGAAGACCATTGAATGTACTCGGTTTTGGAACCAACTCTCAGTGTATGGTGAAACTCTTACATGTATATCCAATTAGACGCCCTAAAATGACCAATCCAATGGGAAAGCCCACCTGGCCTAACAAAAAATCCAGGGGGTACCAACCCATCCAATCAGGTATGGTCAGAAACTTTCACTTCATCATCTAAAATATGCCCAAAAACCCATGATGGTTATAATAATACTGTGTAAGTAGGAGACCCTCGCACACATGACTAATCTCACCAAACTGGACTACCCCAAATAGGGACACTCCATATGATAACCCATAAGGGATATACCCCTATAAAGGTTACCCAAAAATATATATACATCATATCATCAATGGTTCCAACCAGGTTGTCATGCCATGAAATCATTAAAACCATTTTATACCCTTTTTCAAAATATTGAAGTCGTTAAATGGGTATACAGTGATCAAAACTCCGTCCTTTTGAAGAATCAACATGAATATTACACTAAAGTTTAAAGTTCCAAACAGACCCTTAACTCGACATGTTTAAAATTACAAATGGGATAATGGTTTCCAAAACCAAAAACATTTACAAACCAATTACAAAACAACACTAAACACCATCTTCATATTTTCAAAACCAAATGTGCCCTTATGTTTCAACCACACACCCAAACAGTTCTCAACAAAACAATAGCCTTATCCCATCTTTAAAGTCACACCAAAACATGTTTCCAAGGAAAATGGGTCAAACCAAGTGAAACACCTTACAAACCAGTCTTGGAAATCACACAAAGAGACCCAAAAATATTTAGATATTAAGAACCATTTTTACAATGTCAACATTAACTTTCTAACTAAACTCAAAGAGACATGGAAATACCTTGCACCCATGAATTTCATTTCAAACAACATTTAATAAATCATTTACTCAACTGATAAAAAATCTCAAAAGAACACAACAAAGTGTTACATAAATAGTTCACCAATTTCACATGAGAATTCCATTTTTAAAACTAGCTCCATACTCAAACACTTCAAAATTACTTTCACACCATTCAAAACATAATCCACACCACTTGAACAAACAAAAGAACCAATTTCCCATTCTAAAAAAAAATTAAAAATGTCCAAAAATAGGTTTTCACTAAAAATTCACTCCACGTCAGGTAAATATTGTATCAAAAATAAGTCGAAGGAATGTCAAAATTTCACAAAACTAAATTTACACCAAACAATTTCATTATAGAATTTAGTAAATTAATTAGACAAAAAATTAATTTATTTAATAACATTTATGCACAAAATTAACTATGCATAATCAAAGAGTTGATTCCAAACCATTTTTTACATATTTTAACTAGCCCAGAAAAACAATAATTAATTAACTATAATATTATTCATTGTGAGAACAATATATAAATATTAATTCAAATTATTCTACTGTTTATCGAATATGAAGGAAAAACAGTCAGAAATGCCTCCCTTAAATCAAGAGAAGATGTAATGACACTTCTATGGAAAGACGAACAATATCAACAAACCAAACACACACCCTAGATAGTGAGAAAGACACACAAAAAATAGCATGAGATGTTAGGGTTTAGGTAAAACAAAATAAATCCCAAAAAAACATAAATAATGCGCTGACAGAGGGGGGGTTTAGGGCCATGAGGAGAGTTGTCAGTGATAGAGTGGTGTTGGCTAGAAGAAGGAAGTAGCGACCAGAGGATGGCTGGAAATAGGGTGTCGAGGGAAGAAGATCACTTCAGAAGCGAGAGGCAGAGGGTCGAGGAGTGGTCTAGTTGATAGTCCGCACATGCATAGGGAACAGGGGGAGCCGCTATGCTGGAGGTCAGGGACAAAGGGAAAGCGTAGCCCAGACGCTGGAGGGTGAGGCAGAAGTGGTGAAGACTGAGGAGCATGAGGTGAGGGCAGAGGCAAAGGGCTTGGGTGCAGAGGCCGGGGTGTGATCGAGAGGCCAACAATGGAGTGCCTGAGTGTGGAGGGTGTTGGGTGCGAGCAGGAGGCCGACAATGGAGGTATTGGGCACGGAGGGTGCTGGGTGTGAGTGGTAGGCCGACAACGAAGGTCCTAGGCATAGAGGGTAAAGGAGTGGGGGTAGGGGGGCAGCCTGTAGTGTGGAACATGGAAGGGGGTCAGGATCAGGTAGGTTAGGGTTACTTAGTTATTCTTTCAATTTATTATAACAATAATAATGATAAAAATAAAACAAATATTAACAATAATAAAAGTAAAAAAACAATATCAATAAATATAATAATAATACTAATAATAATATTAATATTATTAGTGATAATAATAATAATAATAAATATAAGAACATAATATTTTTGTTATTATTATCAAACATTAATTTTAAATTTTTAATCCATTTATTTATCTTATTCTCTTTTTATTTTATCTCTTATAAAATCACATCACTTATTCTAAAAACTGGGTAAACATGTGCCGCCACATGACTTAATAAACTAAACACAACAAGCACGATCTAGACTAGACCACTAGGGCTACCACAAAAGAACCTGTGGTGACTGTACAGTTACTGCTAACCACGCTGTGCCCGTGCATTGGACTAAAACCCACCACAAACATTAAACATCAAAAAATTTAAGCAGGGACCTAGCTCGGACCTTGGTGCGAGAACCCGAAGCCAAGAAATAATGAAATAAAAATAAATTATAAATTTGTGGTTTGACTAGGTCCTTACCATATAACCACTAAGTTTATGGTATATAGTCTATACCATATGACTCTAAACTATTTATGGAAGTCTACTGAAACTCCCTTTGAACAACATGGAACTAATCCTAGTCACATGGCCATAAACCTTGAGAGAAGATAGTTTATCCTACATGACCTTAAATTATAATGAGTAGTCTAAAATATATAACATTATTCCCTTACATACTATCTATATCTACAAAAAATTTCCCATTATAAGGGTTTACTAGTTCATGCATGGTTTCCTTCTATGGACCCTATTCTAGGATAAAGTAATCTAGTAATTAAAAACAATGGGTGGATTGATTTTTATTATTATAGGTTAGATAGTGACACTTGGACTTTCTTATTCTGTTAGAGCCAAAAATCTCACTAGATTTAACATTAGAACTTAGGATATTACTCATTCGTTTTTGGTTTATCAAAATAACCTAGAACTAGGATGATTCCATTGTCATTTTCTCCATACATATGAGCTCGATCTATGTATTGACCCTTTACCGACATGTTGATTGATTCTTATTATTTATAGATATGTTGGAATCTATATACCAATATTGGGCCCGTCCATAGTTCCCATAAATCTTAGTTACCCCCACTATCTTAGTTTCTGGGCCATCTCATCCATGTTGGGTCCTTCAATATACGTGAATTAGTATGAATATATTTTCACCTAGAACTGCATATGGGTTGATTCCTATTATTTAAAGATATGTAGTTATATATATTTTCTATCTAGGAATAAATTTTTAGACTAATCCTAATCAAAATATCACATCATTTGGGTGTCCAAGACATCATAAATTTAGATATGGTTTTCTCTAGAGACTCAACACTAGGACAAAACCATTTTGTTTTAGACATGAGCTCAATCTATATAAATCCTTCTACATAAAGTATCTCATAAGAAAATCTTAATCTACATGTCATCAAAGTCCTAACCATATGATGTTAAACTATAGGACATATTATCCACCCTATATAACTAATAAACTAATTGGAGTGACGTTTTTTTTGAGACCTAATTTTCTTACAAGATATCCTGGTTCTTGTAAGAGGCTTGAGCATATAATTCCTTATTCATAAACCAATAACTTGATAAAATGTTCCCATTATCAAGAACTATTCTTGGAGTTTGGGTATTCAAAGTTCATGTTAGTATTCCCATTTCCATGTATGAGATAATTATATTATTAATCTATATATGAGTTAGATATATGTAGATAATATTTACAAAGAACTATGCATGGCTTGATTTCCATTATTCTAGGACATATAGTAATGTTTAGATCACTTATCTCAGATGCATGCTAAAAAAATAACTTTATACTAACACTCATTGTGTGGATATTACACATTTATGTTAGTTTATCTACATTAAACATACAACAAGACACCATATAATGAGACATGGACCTCATGTCTAGGGGAACAGTATATTGATCAATTCTAGTTCTAACATTATACAAGGTTAAAAAATTCACCTATCAAGGAATATATGTGGATTTATTACTATTTTCATCGAATATTTAGTGACTCTTTAATCTATCATCCCATGGAAAGATTCTTCCCTAGTGATGAGACATTTTCCAATTCATGATGGGTTTCAATAGTGACCCCATCTTTTCATACAAAAATACAACATCCTATTGGTGGAATATTCAATACATATCAAAAAGACCCACACAAGTACATTAAAGGTTTAGTGACTTAGGAATCATGGATATATAAAAAACATGTACATAAAGGGTCTAAATCATTTCCTATACAGTTCTTCACAACTATAACTCCTCACAGACATATAATTATTATAAACTATCTTCATAACATGGGAGATGAGAACATAATAAGGGATGTGTTTTAATGGTTAATAAGGTTAAATTGAGAAAATATTAATCAATGATTATAAGATAAGTATAATTATATGATAACATGATCTTAATAATAGAAAATCATTCATATGAATTCACCTATCAAAATCATATGACATTATATAATGGTTTGTCAATCAAAATACAAAACACATAAGAGTACATGATCATCAATAATCAATCATGATACATGAAAACATTTCATAAAAAGAAGAAATAATTTTTTTTGTCATGGAAATAAGCATATAAAATCATTTCCTTAGTTACGTATCACTTCCAATACCATCATAACAGATTTAGTTCACTCCCCATACCAACAGTTCCTTAGTCAAAGTTCACTCCAAATATTATATTATTAGAAAAAGAACCTTACTAAAATAGGTAAAATCCATATTCCATTACATACTATCTCATGAGATATCCATATTTACAAAATGTGTTTGATAGATATATAATAATAGGTCCACCATTAAATATTGAAAACAATACATATGTGCACAACAAGATCATACAAAATTCTTAATATCATCAAATCCTAACCCCAAGAAGTGATACGAGTTTTATAAAAAATTTATCATCATAATCATAAACAATCCTTACAATTAATAAATATGGTAAAAATAGATCACATCCCCAAAAAATAATAAGAAACCACAAATTTTGTTTTTATAGATGAAAATAATTTTAAAATATCACTTAAACATATCTTGAAGAAAACATACCATTCATTTAGAAAACACTTATTGAAAATCTAAAAATTTACAAATATTTATGAAAAAATTTATTTGAATTTAAACATGTAAAATTATAAATTAATTTTCAAATAAATTATTATTCTTTTTTTTCAAGGAAATTGTTCCATGTGTTTTATGTTAAAAAATCCTTTCACATTTTTGTTAAAAAGACAAAAGTACCATGTTTGGAAAGTAATAAGAAGGTTCATTTTAAACATTATAAAGGAAAGAAAAATATATCTAAAAATAACTTCAAATAATATTTGGATAATAGTAAAAACATTTTTGGAATTGTATTAAAAAATATATAAAAATGGAATAAAATATTTCTGACTGAAGGGAAGGACAATGTAAATTTTTCTTAATAACATTTTTTCTATATTTTGTGAAATTAATTTGAGTAAAATCAAAGTAAAACATAAAATCTATAGAAATAAACAGAGGATAATAAAAGGCATAAAACATGGGAGGGATATATTATTAAAAAATTTCATCAAAAATTTTTATACAAAAACATTCCTTGTAATAATGAGATTGTAACATAAAACACTTACCGTTGTGTTAACTTTTGAATCATAACCCCCATAAAAAAATAATATGAAATGAATCATTAAGTACCATGAAACCAATTATATTAAAAATAAAAAATATAAATTGTGAATTACATACACCTCATAAAATAATATAGGTGTATAACATCAAATATGTCTCAATGAGACAAAATTGAAACAAAGAACCCTTATGACTTTAGTATTTTTTGAAAACAATCCATTGGAAGCTTCAAAATAATATGGATATTAAAATAACATGAACTAAATATTTATTATTAGATAATTAAATTATAGTTAGTATATATAAAATATTAATAATAAATTGGTTCATAACATCAAAACATGCCTCAAAGAAGATAAATTGAGACAAAAAACCCTTACCTCACGTCCTTCATACTTCATATACAATCCACCCACATGTATAATAGATTTAATTTTATTATAATTATATAATATAATTATAATAATACCTATAATAAAATAATTAGTTCACTTATAATATTTTATCACTCCCCTTATTAATATTCTTTCATCATCTTCATTATTTCAGGTGTTAGCTACTTCATTTTTCACCTACGTTTTGGTTTAACAGTTATGGTCCTTATACATTGATCCTAGTTACATAATATTTATAATTTTAATAATTTTAAAAATCTAATAAAAAAAATATTGAATATATATTTATAATAATTAATGTTATGCAGTTATGAAAAATGAATTATATCACTTCATGGAGATAGTAATCCGTACACACACAAATAATGTTTCCAATTTTCAATGGATGGAAAGAAATAAATTTAAATGATAATTAACCAATAAAAATAGTTATAATATAATTAATATCACATATTTTCATTAAAGATATACACGATACCATCCTAGTAAAGTAGAAATGATATAAAATTCACATCCCTTCATAGAGGTGGTAGTCAATATGTACACATGAGCGACATTATCATTTATGTATAGACCAAAAGGTAAATGGTTGATTAAATACTATGATTATATTAAAATTATTATGTTATAAATATTATATATTAAAATTAAATTCATCATCATAACCACCCATGAATGATGGTGATGGAATATGAATCGTATCATTACGTGGAGGCGGCATCCCAAAAGTATGCACACACGATAATTTTATTTCCCATTTGATAGAGAAGGGGTATAAAATGGTTGTATGATAAATATAATAAAATATTAATTCATTTATGATATAATATTAATCACTTTTATGGATAAAATTTTTTTAAATATTTTTTAAGAAGAAATAAAATTGAAATATGTTGGAGAATATTTGTACCTCTTCTTTGAGAGACCCCTTTGGTTTACACCTTAAGCCTTGAAGGATTGGTCTTATGAGAATTAAATAATCTATAAAATTAAGGTAATTAATCTATTAATGTTTTTATTTATCTATTATATGAGATAGAAGGCTTAAATTTTCTGAATAAGGTTTGAGAATAGGTTCCCTTTTATAAGTGGGGGGAGGAATTCAGTTGGAATTTCTTAAATGATTTCAATTAAATAAGGTCACTTTAATGGGAAAGTGGATCAAAATAGATTTTTATTTGAATTTATTATATTATAATGTTGATAAATATTAAATAATAATAAAAATTATATAGTTATGGGTGGAAATACCACCCTTATATCTTTGTTTAACCCTCCTCGATAAAATCATTTTAACCACAAACGTGGTAACACATTATACTATTTTTCCTATTGAATATAACCCAAAATTTAGGTAGCCATATTAGATTATATTAAATATTATTATTATAATTATGGAATCCATTTTAATATTTTAAATATCTACATATTTTATAATACCGTTTTAAATAAGCACACAACCTACAATGAAAACCCATTTCACAAAAATGAATCATTAAACATAAAACATAATTTAATCACATTACTTTTCTTGTAAAAAACATAAAAATAATTTAAAAATATATTATTGAATATAAAATATATAAATTTATTTTTAAAAAATTAATAAATAGAGACTAATTTAATTTATTAAAATAAAATCACATTTCACACATAATTATTTTTAGGAAAATATGTTTTTCATCCCACAAATAAACTTATACTAATATAATGTATAATGGTTATTCATATGTAATTAATTGGATTATTTCTAAATAAATGTGGATTAATATATTTTAATAATATAGTAAAAAAATGTTCATAATTTTATTTGAATTAAAATGAAATTTTTTAAAAAAATCTATATGTTTTAATATTCACTGATTTTTTTAAATAATCTTAAAAATACATCAGAAGAAAATATTGATATTAATTTTTTTAAAATGAAATTTATTAAATCAAATTAAAATTTTAAATTTTGGAATGTTAATAATAATTTATATGTATGTAATATTCTATAAAAAAATTTGGAAGAAAAATCAATTTTAAAGCATAAAATGATTTTAATAAAAAATAAGTCCTTATTTATTTTGTATTAATAAATAAATTTTAATTATTTAAAAAAATTATACATATATGTTACATAATATTTTTATTACTATTCATACCTTACAATTTAACAACTAGATTATAATTATTTATGATATCCTGGTTCTTATAGACTTCGGGTTGCGTGTAAATAAATATACCGAACACGTACATTTTATTTAAAGAAAAATATATTCAAAAATATATAGGTGTTACATTTTCCACATGCCCATAAATAAATTTCACGATCTCATTATTTATCTCAACAATCAAAGCTTCAATATTTGAAAGTACTTTTTTAGAAATCCCACTTTGTACAATAGGACAATAAAACATCCATTAAAATGAGGAAGTGAGATATATAATGGTTACCTAAAATAGAAAATAATTGGGTTCCTATATATGGATAACATTAATAGGAATTAAAAATATAGAGATTGGAGCGAAATATAATGTCCAAAACATAACATATATTGATATATAACATGGTCATGAGAAATTTAATCACCAAAAAATTGTTAATCAATGAGTGGTGAAAATGACCATCAACTCCTCAGAAGAAACTGTAAAAAAGTAAAAAACTCAATTTTGAATTTCATTTTTCCTAGAGTAAAGGATTTAATTTACCATGGAATGTGATAAAATATATTCATGTTATTTCTTAAAATTCAAAAACATAATTTCATCATATGTTTTGTTGTTTTAGTTATCTTCCACCTCTTTTCATACATATTCAAAAATACAAATTTTTTATGTCTAAAGCCCAAGAATTAGCTTTTAACAAATAATAAGATCCAAAAAATAATGAAAAATCATTTCTTTTGTGTCTAAATATTTACCAAAAAGAAATTGGTTTGAAAAATTTATCCAATATAGATAAATCTTCATATGATGAAATAAAACACTAATATCTAAAACCAAAATAACAACACATAATGTTAAAATTAAACCATTCTATAAATTGTTTACATTACCACTCATCCAAAATATTTCTACCCAAATTCAAAACACAATCATTTAGAAAAAACACTAATTTCCAAAATCAAATTCACATTACTCATTAAATAATATAAAGTAAACCTTAATGTCACCTACAAAACATGTGAATACCTTGATCATAGAATTTTTTAAAACATGATAATAAACGAATCACTATAAAAACTAAATTGAAACATATATGATTCCAACCAATATAACTTTATCATTATTCCTTAAATAAAATTATATACTATCCAATATATTCCTTAAATAAAAAAATGCATTAAACTTCGTCAAATCACTAATTAATTTCATGGTCAAAAACACTTCCCAATTTAATTTTTCAAAATAAATCATATATTTATACCAAATAAAAACAATTAACTCAAAATAAGATATATATTATGTATTATCTATCCCAATACCACGTGTCTTTCAAAAATATCACCTTAACACTACAACACTTCTTTATGTTATTGGTACCATTCAACATATTCTCTCTAATCATTATAGAACAAATACTATGGAAAAATCCTTAGATGTTTCAAGATTCTAATAACAACAATATCATTAATAAGACACTTCTACAACATAATTATTGAATAATGATAAATAAATAGTTCATTCATTCCACTTCATAAACCATTAACTATGCTTCAAAATCTTATTCCTTAATACTTACTTCATACAATATGTAATATGAACCATGTTTTATGATTCAATAACCTCAAATTGAACATGATTCATACTTTTTAGATTAGTAATATTGTTAAGAAAATTCATAAATTTTATAATGAATTCTTAGTCTCTTGATAGTCAGTAGAAAAACATTTACTTGCAAAACGTTTCCAATCATCTACTCAATATTTACTCCAAGAACATAGAATTATATCCTGGACACACACTCTATGTTTACAATATTTTAGTTTAGTTTATACCTTAATGAAACCATTATTTATCTATTACATTTATGAAACTTTCCATTTTTCCTTGTAAATTAGTTTCTCAACATCCTTCTTTTCCAAACCCAAAACATCTTCCTATTCCATTTATATAATTCCATAGATTTTTCTTACCACATTCTCAACATGTAGAAAGGTGAATCTTCTTTCCTCTATGTTCATCATGAAACTCCATTTTTCTCTTATTTGGTTAATTTAAAATCTCACCTATGTTATATTTATTAATCTAATAATTAAATATTTGGTTAGGCATAATAATAATATTTTTTATTCCATCTCCCTATCATTTGGTTTCTTGTGAAGAGAATAATTGCATTATATAACACATTTATAATTAAACTGACAGTACTTGGTTCAAGATATTTACTAAAACCAAAATCATGGTGTGTAAAATAGTGATGAGAAATTATCTAATCCTGAAAATATAATCTTTATGATTTATTACCCATTACACGTTCTCTTTAAAATATGACACATTATGTTTAACCTATATCATCCAAGGCCATTATCAATCGAAATAATTCATAATAGTGCATAATGAAAATGCGAGTTAACCAATGAATATCCCTAGTGAGTGTAAAATTAGATGTGTAGTAAGGACCCATTCACCATGAACCGGAATTATATTTTATATATACTCGACCATATATTATAGGGGTAATAACCTTGGATATATCTCATCCAAAACAAAATCCACTTATAGTATCTAGAAATTGATGAATTTATAGGGAGGACACACTCCTTTATTAAACATAACATATGATGTTATCTAATACTTAAGCTTATCCTAAGGGTTCTCACTAATTTTTTATCATCTTTATTTTTGAAAGTTACTAAAGCTTTCCAGAAACCAACTATAGATATCCAAATTATACCCTTATGTATACTGCATCTTATAAGAGGAATATTCATTAAATGTCATTACGATGGATGATGTAACCATTAGGGTTTTGTTTCTTGGTAAAATTTGATACATAAAAAATGGTGCATACAATATCTATATCATTCTCCACATAGTTCTTCTCAACTATCACCCTTTATTGAAATATACAACTTCAAAACATTTTTCATAACCTTGGTAAGAGAAGAATAAGAAAGGGTAACATCTAATGATCAGCATGGTTAAAAAAATATATTTTAATAAATGACCATATGATAGTCATATGTGTATGAGAAAATTATCTTAACTATAAAAAATCATACCCATCATTTCATATATCATAATCATGATACATTAAATAAAATTTTATTAATTAAAATACAGAAAAAATAAGCGTGTGGGATCATCAATATAAAATCATGATCCTTGAGAATATATCATAACTTTTTTACATATACATAACAATATAAGATCATTTACTTAGTCAAGGCTCATTGATAGGAAAATAATAGTGGATTAGGATCACTCCCCGTTCCATCATTTCCTTAGTCAAGGATCACTCCCCATATTATCTAATTGGAAAATGTCCCTTAGTAAACTAGATATACTCCCCATTTCAGAACCTATTATCTAATGAAATATCCTTATTTAACAAATGCATTAGAGGGATATATAATTTCGGGCCCACCCATTTCTTAATGAAAACCATACATATGTGTTCTATATGATCATAAAACATTCAGTATACCATTAAAATACAGCCCATGTAAAAGATATTAGTTTCCCTAAAAATCACCATTATAATAACAAACAGTCCAAATAAATAATAAATATGGTAACATGGGATCATATCCCCAGTGAATAATATGAGACATCAAAGGATGTTTTTATAGATGATAATACCATAGAAAGATCACTAGAACATTTTTTGAGGAAAATATCCCTTTCACATTAAAATCTATTATTTTTAAATAATGTTTTTTAAAATATTCAAGAATAATTTTTCCTTGAAAAAAACCATGGAAACTTACAAAAATTTCTTTAAATAAATTAATAATCATGTTTTCATGGAAATTTTCTCTTACGGTGTATGATAAAAAAATGCCATTTACATTTTAGATAAAAAATAAAATTTTCAACATTTGGAAAATGATAAGAAGTTACATTTTAATATTTGGTATTTAAATAAAATATATTAAACAATTAGTTTAAAAAATAATTTTATAATAGTTAAAAAATATTAAATACATATTAAATAAAATATAAATATTAAAGAAAATATTCTTGATTGAAGGGGAAGACATGGTATGTCTTCCTTAAAAACGTTATTTTTATCTTTTGAGTACCTAAAGAGAGTAAAATGATAGGAAAACATTAAATCTATAGAAATAAATAAAGTAGAATAAAATACAAAAAACATGGGATAGATAGGTCATACAATTTCATCATCAGAAAATTTAAGCATAAACATTCGTGATAAAAATTATATTACCCTTAATGTTGTGGTAAATTTTGAATCATAACTACAATGAAATAAATAAAATAAAAAAATGTTAAATACCATGAAAATAAGGATATTATATATTCTAGATATTAATTGGGCAGTATACACACCTCCTAAAAGAATATATTTGTATAGAATCAAACATATCTCGATGAAAATATAGATGAACAACCCGTACAGATTTAGTATTTTTTTTGAAATGAAAGTCTTTGTATGATTGAAAAACCTATAATTTTGTAAATATATTATATTAAATAATGTAATATGATTAATTAAAATCTCAGTTACTATGTACACTATAGAAATAGTAAATTTGTGAAAAATATTCAAACATGTCACAATGAAGAGAAATTTAGATGAAAAACCCTTACTTTAAATGTGTATTGAATTGAAAGGTATCAAAAATCATGTATAATAAATTTAAATTTACTATAATTCTATACCAGAACCATAATCACACCAATATTAAAAGAAATTTTTTCATTATAACATATTATCAGTTATTCATTAATGATCTTTCATTAGCATAATCATTTCATGTGTTAGCTGCTTCATTTTCATATTTATTTTGGTTCGATAGTTATGTTCCATGCAATTTAATAATGGTTTATTCATCTAAATAATTTAAATAATTATATAAATATTTATAACAATTTAGATTAATTTGTAATGAAAAATGAATTATATCACTTTGTGGAGACAGAAATCAATAGGTACACATGAGTGATGTTCCCACTTTAAAATAGATAGAAAACAGAATGGAAAATAATCATTAAACAATAAAGAATAATTATTTTATAATAAATTTCATACATTTTAATTAATTGTTCCATTTTAACTAGCCATGTAAATCATAAATGATAAAAAAATCCAATCGTTTCGTGGAGGTGGTAGTCCACACGTATGCATGATTGGAACTATAATTTACCAGTGGACCATATGGTATGAATATTGATAAGATCACATAAAAAATGAAAACTAATTATATTATAAATAATATATAAAACATCAAATCCTAAATTATAACTACCCGTGAAATATAGTGATGGAAATTTAATTGTATTCTTGTGTTGAAGTAGTAGTCCACATGTATGAACGAGAAAAAATTTTATTTACCATTTGATTGATAAGGGGTGGAAAATGGTTATAAAATAATAACAATAACATAAATTTGTATTTATTATACCTTATTAATCATTTTTATGGATAAAAATTATCTGAATAAAGTGTTATAATAAATATCATTGAAATATCTTGGATAAGTTTATACATTTTCTATGAGATAAACCCTTTGAATTAAACCTTAATCCTTGAAAGATTGGTCTTATGAAAAGACCATAAGCTCTAGGATAAAGGGAATGACTCTATAATTTACATTTTTATGTTGTATTTTTTGAGCTAGAAGACTCAATTTTTTTGAATAAGGGAGGAGGAGATGATCCTATTTATAAGTGAGGGGAGGGACACCCATGGAATTACTTAAATGATTTCAATTATATGTTGTCAAATTAATTAGAATGGAGATCTAAATAGATATTCATTATTAGTTATTTTAATATAAGATTTAAATAAATTTTTAAAAAAATAATTATATAGGTTTTTTTGGCAATCCTACCCTTATCTCTTGGTTTAACCCTTAGAAAACCAGTTTTAACCTTAAACGTTATATTTTTTTTTACAATTTTGACTATTTAATATGCATGAAAATTAATTTGAACCTTTAAGATTATATTAGTTATGATTATTCATAATATATAATCCACTTTACCATATTCAATTTTTTTTGTGGAAGAACTTAATTTTATAAAAGTACACAACTTGTAAGGAAAACCCATTTTAGAAAACTTAATCTTTAAGCATAAAACAAAATTTACATACATTAACTTCCTTGTAAAAATATTTAAATGAATATAACAATATATGATTGAATATTTACTAAATAAATTTACTTAAAAACATTATAAACATAGATGAATTTAATTTATTGTGATAAAAATACATTTCGATAACAAGAACAATTTTTAGAAAAATGTATTTTTAAGACCAAAAATAAATATATACCAAAATAAAGTAGAATAATAACGAACATAAAATTAATTACATTATTTGTATTTAAATTATAATTATGTGAAATTAATTTAAAATTCAAAAAATATAAGAAATGTTTATTGAAAAAATAACATTTTTTTATAAAAATAGCTTTTCTTCACTATTCAATGAAAAATAAATATTATTGAAAAATCCTGAAAATTTATCATATGATTATATTATGATAGTGATTTTTGAAATGATATCAATTTAATAAAATAATTTTTCTAAAAATGGTATAAATTAATTATAATTTCCATGCATGTTTAATTTAATAATAATAATTTTTATTAAAACAGAATTTTAAATATTGTAGGGATTTTACTGAAAAGTAGAGTAAATATTTATTAAGAAGTAATGAATAAAATTTATATAACATCTTGTAAACATTCAAAAAGGTATGACTTAAACATTGACTTATTTTTTCCGTTTCTTTGATGGGGTAGAGTGGATTTTTTATTGGGAGGATACCTTTAATGCTTAAGTAAGATATTTGTTGGATTCTCACATTCAAATCAACTTTTCATACAGACTGCGAGAGGGTTACATGATGTGTAATAGGCTTAAAAATCATGTAATAATCCTAAAAATATGTCACTATCATATTCTCATTATGATGGGTATGTTTCATGAGTTGTCACTACACATCATGATGGAATTAATGATCAATTTTTAACCTGGAGCATCAGGTTGTAAAAAAAAACTGTTCGTGTTTCTATAATTAAAAAATTTAAGTATCACACATAATGTATTGGTATTACATGTCATGTAATACCCCGATTTATTTAAATATGATGTTTTTCTGGTTAATTAGTTTGGGCTCCTCTTTAGTTCCTTCTCCCTCGACCAAAGGCTTTCTCGGGTGATCTTGAAGGTGTACAACCCTTCCAGACCCATTCCTTTGGTGTTCGATTGTCGTTTCACGTGTAGTGTGATTCCTTGGTAAGTGTGTTATGTCATTCTTCAAGTTTCGATCCTTCTACCCCATTATTTATTCAGTGTATGTTCATGGAATTTATGGATCTATTCCTTGTGGTGTTTGATCTTACTTATTGGTTGAGTTTCAAGGTCTTCTACACCTTCATTCTCATTGACACATGTTATTGTGAGTTTTTAGTTTTGGGAATGTATAGGTCGTTCCATAAAAATTAGACAAATTGAATATTCCTAAATTTTATTATTTATTTAAATTATTTATTTAAAATCAATTTAACACATTTTATTTAAATTAAATTGATAAAACCCAATTCCAGTGAATCAATAGATTTGAAATTGTTTTGGCACAGAAATTTCGAAAACCCTAAATTTTGGCATGTTTATGGAAATTAGATACTTTAAATTGTGAATTTTATGGAAATGTTTTCAATTAAAATTTTTAATTTAATTATGAAAATTAATTTTGAAAAGTATGGAGTTGGTTTTAAATGGATTTTAATCTTGTGAAAATGGATTAAAAATGTTTTGATAGAAACTGTATGGTTTTATCTTCAGAAGAGGCATGTTTTTTTTATTAAAACTCATTTTTTGGTTTTAAATGGAAAATTGGAATTTTGAAATGGGAGAATGGGATTTAATTGTTTTTTAATAAGCCTTAAAATAAATTTCCCATCATTTAATATATAATAGAACATCTGATCTTATGGTATTTGGTGATTTATTTGGATACACTCTACACTACTATAACGTTCTAAAACATACCTGTGGTGGGTCATATCCTGGATGAGAGGATGACGAGTCATCTCTAGCAAGTGTTAAGGGGATGTGAGTGTACTCATTTTGTTGTGATCACTTAGAGAGTGGGGAATCATATAGATGGTCAATTCTATCATACCAAATTGAGAGATGACTATGTATCTCACTTGTTTATTTATTTATGAGATATAAATGTATGATAATTTTGTAAAAATATTTTACACTCCTTTTCTGAATTTACATAAAATATTTTATGTAAATATTATATTTAATCCAGTTTTTTAAATATTACATCTCTTGAAAATTAAAAGATTATTCTTTAAAAGTATTTTCCTTAATTTTAAAAATGAATAACATGTTTTTTAAGTATTATTTTGTATTTACAGACCCATTTATTAAGAAAAATGAATTATTTTTGTTGGATAATCCATATTTTGAATCTGTTATAGAATCTTTGGTAGTATCCTACTGGTCTTAGGATCGCACCATACTTTTTCATTTTGGTGGTTTTTGACATTTTCCTTCCAGGTTCCAGCAAAGGGAATGGTTCTCTTGGAGGTGGATCTAGTTGTTGAGATCCCGAAATGGTGAGTCATGTCTGTAGGGACCTTAGGGATGTTTTTTCTAATATTTGTACTTGGGTTATTGTACATTGGAATTTTTATGCCTTTTTTATTTTTTTACATTACTCCAAAATTGAGTTTCTTTTATATACATATTGAATTTATTATCTTACTTTTTCTATTCCTTGTGGAAAAATTACTCCCACCTACACATTGTACGATTCTAGTTGCTAGTGGATGACCTGTGGGGATCGTGAATCTGCTTAGGTCTAGCTTAGGGCCAGTTTGGTTATGGGGTTTCCAGGGTTCCCGGTTTGGTTTGAGACAATGTTGTACCCGAAGAGGTTTTTGATATTTTTTTCTTGAAGTTAGTATGAACATTTAAAATCTTGTCGGGACTTATGAGGATAATAGAATTGAGTTACTTGACTTCTCTCACCGCAATAAACCTTGGATCTCTAGGGTTGGTTAGGGAATGAATTATTACTGATTAGTTATAGAATTTTCCCTATTCTGATTTGGATAAAGTGAAATTATAAACTAGATGTTCCATATATTGGAAATTATTTTCCATCTTTCTTAGTTTGAGTGCGAATATAATGTCTTCTAGGTTGTCTGTTGATGTTTTCTAGAATCATGCCTCCGAGAAGACTTGAAAATTAGATCCTGGAGGAAGATGCTACTGAACCACAGTTAAAAAAATACTCAAGTGGACCAAAATCTAGTTGAGGTGATTGTACGCACTGGCCACACTCTAGGACATGCACCAACTCCGGTTATCATTCAAACTCTATCTATGGATCCTCAATGGGATGTTCTTTGAAGTCAGTCTCAAGTGTTCTTTCATTATAAGACTCCATTTTTCAAAGCTTCCACTAATCATAAACATAATGAGGAATGTTTTTGAAATATAGAATGTCTATTGGAGTTATTGGAAACACTATACTTATTCAAGGAAAAATGTCCCACCTTCATGCTGGAAGGCCCAAGTAGGATATGGTGGGACATGATGGTGATGGAAGGGAATCATGAAGGATTAGATTCTAAGGACTTAAAGGTTCTTTTCACTGACTAGTTCTATCCAGATTCAATGGTTTTGGCCAAGGATGTAGAGTTTTTTAAGCTGGAGAAAGATGAACAAACCATGAATGAGTATTCCAATTTCATTGGTGAGCTAGTGCAGTTTTCTCCCGAAATTTAATCTAATAAGAGGATAAACGATCGATAGTTTGAGTTGGGGATTCGATTGGATATCCATTATCAGGTTTTTGTGCAGAAGCTTCCTACTATTTCTAATGTGATGGATAGGGAGATGATGGTTGAGATGGACCTAGAAAAAAAGTTAGGGTTGATAGGAGTTCCTTTTTCTCTTAGTGAAAACTGTGGTTCCTTCAAAGGAAAATGGATGTGTGATGATTCTAATGGAAATTATAAATGGTAGAGTCATTCCATCCCTCTTATATAACCAGTAGGAAGTTGTTTGATTTTATATTAGTGTAAAAAATTAGGAAATTCTAAGATGGTTTGCACAAAGGTACCCAAAAATTGTAACTCCTACAAACGTTCAGGGAACATACAAATATTCTTCCCGAATTTCTCTACTCCATGTAGTGGAAGAGGATCATCATATCCTCATAAAGTAATAGGGAAACTAGATACTTCACGTACCAAAGGGTTTGATCTATATTCATCAGAAACAATGCTTCTTCACACAATGTAAGAGCCTCCAAGGGAATCATACTTGAGTCCAACAGCCGTGAGAGGTACCATTGCTATAGAATCATCATAAGCGACTGCTCTACTTGATATCGGTGCATCTTATACATTTATTTCAACCAATATTGTTAATTTGATAAATCTTACTATAGAGATTTTATCTTGTGTAATGGATATTACTAAACCCCTTGGTGTGAAGACAAAGAAGGGTCTCTATAGACTACCTGGTGTCTTCACTCTATTAGTTGCCAAATCAGCCTCTAGTTTTTAGGTTTTTGATAAAAAATATCATGACGTTATATTTGGGATGGATTGGATCATTTCCAATAAATCCCAGATTTGTTTTTATCTTTCATGGGCCTACTTTACAACACCCAGTGGTGCGTCTCTTGTCTTTAAATGAGATTGGGACATGAGTTTGAGTAGAGATGGACCTTCTTATCCAGATTTTTTGAAATTGAAATCTATGTTTTCTTTGGATCTAGAGTGGGAATCAATGAGCAGTGATCTCCCTCCAGTCATCATCGATTTTCCCAATGTGTTTACATCAGGATCATCTACTCTGCCACCAGTAAGGTAAGTTGATTTATCCATTAACTTAATTCCTGGTACTTAGTTTATTTCAATTCCATCCAACCATATGGAACTAGATGAACTAAAAGAGCTGAAGTCCCAGTTGGATGATCTTATAAAGAAAGGATATATACGCCCGAGTAAGTCACCTCGGGCGACATCAATTCTCTTAACTAAGAAGACTGATGGATCTCAACACTTATGTTTTAATATTCAGAAACTCAATAGAGTTATGATAAATAAAATGTATCAACTTCCACACATTGATGATCTATTTGATCACCTAAAAGGTACGAAATGTTTTTCAAATATCCATATTTGGTATGTTTACCATTAGTTGATGATAAAATAATATGACATTTAGAAAACCACCTTTCAGAGTAGGTACAACCATTATGATTAACTTTTTATTCCCTTTGGTATTAAAAATAATGCTTTCGTTTTCATGGATTTAATGAATAAAATATTCCATGAGTATCTAGATACTTGTGTAGTATTCTTTGTGGAAGACATCCTTGCTTACTCTAAATCTGGTAAGGAACATGTGAATCATCTATGAATAGTTCTGAGACTACTGTAAAGTCACCGACTCTATGCCAAGCTCTTAATATGTGACTTTTAGATTAAATAAGTAAAATTCATGGGACATGTGTTGTTTGAATAGGGTATTTAAGCTGATCATGAGAAGGTGAAGGATGTTATGACTTGGGAGCGACCATATAATGTCTTCGAGATCTAATGCTTCTTGGGATTATTTGGATATTCTCATTGGTTTGTGAATGAATTCTAAAAGTTTACTTCTCTGATGACTGCTATAACTTGGAAGGGGGTGTAGTTTTTTTGGGATGATAAATGTCAACATTTTTTTCTTGAGCTGAAACATATTTTGACTATTATATCAATGTTGACTCTTTCAGAGTCTAGGCTGGGCTATGTGGTCTTTTGTGATGCATTGGGTTTAGACTTGGGCAGTTTTCTTATGTATGATGACGATGTAGTTGCATATGGATCTCTTAATCTTAATCCACATAAGAAAAATTACTGTACCCATGGTCCTGAATATGCATTTGTAATGAACACACTTTAGATTTAGTAGCATTACCTTTATTGCAAAAAGATTATTGTGTTTTCAAACCACAAAACCCAGAGTTTTATGTTCTCTTAAAAATATTCAAACATTTTCCATAGGCCTTGGGTGGAGTACCTAAATTCATTTGACTTTGAAATTTCATATACCTCGTAAAAATGGAATATCATTGAATATGCATTAAGTAGGAAGCTTCCAACCCAGAGTGTGAAATATTCTTTGGAAGAGTGGAATTTGATGGCTCTATTTTCACAGTTGTGTATCAATGTTCAAGGGAAAGTGGGTTGAATTTTCTTTAGCTAGTTTTTAGTTATCATCTGGTCTTCTCAAGATGATTATTTTGGATGAAAATCTTGATGATGAATTACGTAGCATTAAATACTCTCTTTATGTTGGGGAGACAATTGACAAGGGGTCGTTCCCTAAAAAGGGTGTTTTGTGATATCAGAATCTATTTATTGTACATTTAGAGGAACAGAAGTATGTCATGTGGGATTTTGACAATTACCAATGGGAAGTGCACCCAAAAACCAAAAAAATGTTCTGTGATATGTGGAAATAGTTATGGTGGATAGGGATGAGGCAATAAATTTATGAGTTTGTCTATTGTTTCTATATGGACATGTAGGTTAAGGAAAGCACAAAAACCTTTGAGGTTGCTTCACCCACTTAAAATACTAACATGGAAGTGGGATGAGATCTCGATGAATTTTTGGTCATGATTCCACATACAAAAAGGAAGAATAATGCGATATGGGTTGTTATCGAAAGACTAACCAAGTCATACCACTTCATACTCATTCGTGATACAACAAAATTTGAGGAGTTGGGAAGTATCTATGTGATAAATTTATCATTTTAATGGAGGTAAATCTACTATAGTCTCTGATAGTTATATGTAGTTTACTTCTATCTTTTGGAGAGGCCTACAATAGGCACTATGATCTTAGGTTAATCTGAGAATGGCCTACCATCCACAATCAGATGTCCAGACAAAGAGATATAATAAATTCATGAGGATATGCTTCACACCCGTGTTCTTGACTTCGGCAGGGCTTGGGATGATTACATGGGTTTGGTTGACTGTTCTTATGTAAACAGTTACTAGTATGTGATTAGGATGGCTCCTATTGAGGACTTTTATGGATGGCCTTGAAAATCTCTACTATGCTGGTTAGAGGTTGGTGAAGGTTCCTTGGTTGGACCAAGCATAGTGCATGAGATGACATCTATGATTCATTTGATTCATGAGAGAATGTTGGTAGCATAGAGATGATATATGCCGTATGTTTATTGATGCTATAGACCATTGTATTTAATAGTTGTCCATCATGTGTTCTTGAAAGTTTCACCCAGGATGGTTCATCAATAGTTTTGGTGGAAAAGGAAGATTTCTCCTATTTTTGTGGGAACTTTTAAGGTTATTGAGAAGGTTGGGAATGTTTCTTAACATTTGTCACTTCCACTACTGCTGACGTCGATACATGACATGTTCCGTATATCATAGATAAGAAAGTATCTCACTGATCCATATCTTCTTTTGAGATGGGGTGATCATGAGATTAAACTTGATTTATCTTTTATTGAGTGACCACTTTGGATAGTTGATTCTTAGAAAAAGGTACTTCATGAGAGGAAGATAACATTGGTTCATGTGATATGTGATCAAGGTTATGATAGTCATGAGATTTTGGAACATGGGGAACTAATGAGAGATCAATTTCTTCATCTCCTTGACATGGATGTTTCTTCAAAGTATTTCTAGGGATAGAATTCTTTTATAGTGGGGAGGTTGTAACATCCTGTTACCATTATAAAAAGTATGCCTTAAACATTGTCTTAGTTTTTATTTTATTTAATGGTATAGAGTGGAGTTTGGATTTGGAGGATACCTATAATGGTGATGTTAGATATTTCTGGGATTCTAACATTCTCATCAACTTATTATATAGACAACTATAGGTACACATGTCGTGTAATAGGTTTACACATCATGTAATGGTCCTAAAATAGGTTATGATCATATTCAAAGTATGATAGGTACATGTAATGAGTTGTCACTACATGTTGTGATGGAATTAATGATCGATTTTTAACCCAGAGTGTCTATTTTTAATGAAAAATGGTACGCATTTTGATGGTTACTGAACTTAAGTATATCACATCATGTAATATGCCGACTATATTTTTATAATAGATAGTGCAGCTGGTTAATTATTCTTGTATATTCTCTAGTTACTTCTCCCCTGACCAATAAATTTCCCAGGCAATATCGAATCTATTCAACCATTCCAGATCTAGTCCTTCGACGTTTGATCATAGTTCCACTTGTGTTGTGATTCCCTGGTAAGTTTTTTCTCTAATTCATCAAGTTTATCTCTTTCTAATCTCTTGAATTTGAAATAGATAGTCTTGGAATTTATTTATCTATGACCTGTGGTGTTGGATATTCTTCTATGTTGAGTTTTAAGGTCTTCTAAACCTTCTTTCTTGTTTAAGTGAGCTATTGCGAGGTGTGAGTTTCTGGAAGAGGTAGGTGGATCTATCCTAATTAGCCAAATTGATCATTCCAAAATTGCTTGATTTATTTCAATTATTGATATAAATTCATTTTATCAAATTTCATTTCAAATAAATTGATAACAACTAATTCTAGTTAATCTAGATATTTCAAATGGTTTTGGCACAAAAATTAAAAAAACCACCAATTCCATTGAATAAGGGCGTGTTTATGAAATTTGGATAACTAAAATTGTTGACTTAAAATATTTGATTTGATTTAAATGTTTTCAATTAAATTCTTGAATTTAATTGTAGAATTTAATTTTAAAAATGATGGAATTGGTTGTTAAATGATTTTAAACTTTTGAAAATGGAGTTAAAATGTTTTGATAGAAACCTAGTGGTTTTATCTTAGAAAGAGACATGTTTTTTATTAAAACACATTTTTTGTTTCAAATGGAAAATTTATATTTTGAAATGGGAGAATGGGATTTAATTATATTTTATGAAGTCTTATAATAAAATTCCAATCATTGATTATGTAAGAGAACATGAAAGCCTTAGTTAGTTGGTGAGTTATCTGGATACACTCTATGACACTATAACATTATAAAACATACCTACTGAAGGTCACATCCTTGATGGGAGAATGATGAGTCACCTTTGTCCAGTTTCAGGGGGACATGATTATACTCATTTTGTTTTTACCACTTGGAGAGTGAGGAATCCTATGGCTAGTTAATACTATCATACCAACTTTTCAGATGACTATGATGCACTCTTGTTTATTTATATGTGAGAAATAAATATATTCTAATGTTCTAAAATTGTTTTACATGCCTTTGCTGGATTTACATAAATGTTTTTATATAAGTATATTATTTACCCCATTTTTTAAATATTATATCACTTTTAAAGTAAAATAATGTGCTTTGAAAGTATTTTTAATCATTTTGAGAATGTATATAATTTTTTGTTTAAATAATATTTTTAACCTCCACACCTTTTTATTTAGAAAAATGAAATATTTTCATTAGATAATCATTATTTGGAATATGTTATGGAATCTTTGGTGGTATCCTACCGAGCATATGCTCAGACCCTACTTTTTCATTAGGGTGTTTGTAGGATTTCTCCTTCTAGGTTCGAGCTATGGGAATGGGTCTCTCGGAGGTGGATCCATCTGTTGAGATTTTCAATTGGTGAGTTGTGTCCCTAGATACCATGGATATTTTTTCCTATTTTTGGTACATGGGTTCTTGTACTTTGGGATTTTTATGTCTTGTTGTATTCTATCACTTTAGTCCTAGTGAAGTTTCATTTATATTCATATTGACTTGATTTCCATTCTTCAACTTTGTCTTGTAGAAAAATCGTTCCCACTTGCATGTCATATGATACCATATTCTTGTCGCCAACCCATGTGGTTCAGGAATACCCTTAAGGATATTTCAGGGTCTGCTCGGTTATCAGGTTACTAGGGTACCTAGGATTATTCATTAAATTTTCAATATTTAAAACATTTTTAAATAATTTTTCATTATTTTGTTATTACTATTCATACGTACCTATTTAATGTCTATCTTATGATGGTTTATATATCATGGTTCATATAGTCTTTTGGGGGTATGTAAAGCTGGATACTGAACAGTTGCACATTATTTAAAGAAATATATATTCTAAAATGCTAGGGTGTTATATTTTCATCCTATCTTCTCTCACCAGGGAAGCCATACATATATCCACTTTCTCTCTTACATAGGAGGCATATATGTGAACATAATCTCTACACAAAATTACATGTATCTTGATTTTGGTTAGATAATGGAAAATAGTGGTATTCATATTAACTATCTTGGGTCTAGTCATATATTACATCAATTTAATCCCTTATACCTGCTTATAATCCACTCATTTATAGTGATTCTTCTTCTATTATACTCTATAATTAGATAAAATAGCTTTATTGAAAACTATATATGAATTAATTCATGTTGTTAGAAGATACATAGTGATATTTTAACCATATATTTAGGACCCAACTATATATCATCATCCAAATCCATTCCCCCTCAATATCCCATAACAACTCAATCACGGTTAGTTTTGGATTAGAGTGTTCAAATCACATTTGAATATCATATTCACAAAACAAATTATACATTAAGTGTTTAAATCACCATAATCCTTTTATGGATATTGTTAATGAGAGAATATAATGCCAAAAGAACATCTATTTCGTAAAAATGATATATATTACATGTTTTAATCTTCCTAACTAGAGTCTTGTTTTAGTCCTAGGGAAAAATTCCTAATACCAAATATTCCCTTATAAATATTTAAATAGAACTTTTTATTGAAATTTGGTTTGTGGTAATCCTCTAGATTCTCATTCCATACCATTATTCACCCATTAAAATGTCTCAAGTTAAGATTTTTATTATTCCATTCCTTGATTCAAAGGTGAAAGGAAATCCAATATTCTGAGCCTAATTGTTTTCGTTATACCACACCACACATATATTTCTAGGAACTATAACATTTAAACTGCATGAAATCCTCCTTGAGGCTCTCTTTACTGATAAGAACATTTACTTTAATCACATATCTCTTACCATTACCTTATTACTGAACATATCACCTCACCTTTTAGTGTCCAAGTATTACAAGAAAAAACAATGTGATATCCCCCTTTCTACTTCATTTGTACTAGAACAAGGGACATCAAATCATATTGAATGATCTTTTCTTCCATGCTAAATTTACAACCTCCCCATAAGGATATCTAAAAAATTAAAAAGTTATACATTCGTATTGATTTTACCTTTCCCCTGTAACTGTGTAGACTGATTTATATTTTATTCAAGGTTTTATGGTCCTAAACACTAATAAATTTTAGACGAGGAACCATGATATTAACATATATTTATAATTTTTTTTCAATTATAATATCATTAGTTTTTTGGCTGAATTTATATGGGGAAAATACCACCATTATTACCAAAATTGAAACCTCATTTTTAGTGAAATATATATGACCATAAAAATTAACATTATTTATCCATATTTAATGATGTTAAACTACGTGAAAGCATTAGAAAAATTTTCTATATTAGAATTATTCTATTGACTATTGTAAAATTTATATCACCCTTTATACAGATACCATATCACTCTATGGTTAATGTTTTAGGACATTAAACCCCAAGAACTCTTAGTTTAGGCATAAAGATCTTAAAATATTATAATTTAACACTAACATGGAAGGTATCAATGTTGGTCACTCTATTCATATTAGGTTTAACTTTTTAATATTATATAGACCATCTCATCCTTTGTTCAAGGATATATGACCTTAAGATTTTTCCACCCCCTTTACAAATATGTCTTAACATAGACAGATTCCTCATTGGTCCTAGTTACAAGGCCTTAAATTTATAAAGGAAATATACATAATAATCCCTAAAATAAGAACATGTAAAGTGGATACTTGGAATAAGTAGAGTCTTCACTCAATAATGCTTCACTTTTCATAACATTGGAAAAAAATTAAGTATTTGAAAAAGAAAAATGAAAAAAACTTTTCAAGTCAAAAACCCACAAAGGCCAGCTTGAGTAAAGATGAATTCTTACCTGCTAAACCTCCCTACATCCATGACTTAAGATTTTTTTTGGGAAAAAAAGACATATATATTTTAGGGAAAGACATCTAAACCTTGAAAAATTCAATCTATACTTATTAGGTCCATCGACCTAGGGAAATGTTAGAAAAACATTATTTTCCTCACATATATTAGTTCATAGGATTTTGTTTGTTGTGAAAGATGGTATAGTTTCAAGGCACTTAATTCCAGTTGAGAATTGAAACTCTCGTGCCAAATCCTCCTTAATGATTTTCATTTTTCTGATTCATTCAACAATTTGATATCAAAATAAACAGAACATAGTTGATTATGATGGTAAATGTGCACCATATTTTTACTTCTTATATCATCATGATATTATAGGTTTAGGTGGAATCCATCCGAATATACTAACCTTGTCTTATAATGATAGAATATGTGTCTCTATAACACTTTCCTCTATATCCATATAAGGATATAAATAATTGAGTAAATTTAAATTTTTATTACTTTATCTCATACACATTACCTATCTTATGATGATTTTATATGTGCCAAAAAAATTTCTAGGTATATCTGTTTGAGGGTTTATGTATAAAGGATAATGATTTGATTCATACATATAATTATTAACTCAAGTATTTGGTATTTATAAATCACTTGACCCATTTCAATAAAAATATTATTTTATTAAGTTAATATGATATAAAACTATATGATTTTTATATATTTTCATGAATTTATAGGTGAGAAAACACAAGATTCTAGAAAGTAGAAATATTTTGAAAAAGAAATTTTTTCCTTTTATTAAAACAAATATGGGGAAATCCATATAATTAGAGCCTCCTCCATATATATCACAAAATATAATGATGAAAAAATATTTATAGGCAACTAAAATAGAAATTATATTGTCTCTTAATATTAACTCAATAACCACTTTGAGTCAGCAATATCTCGATGAAGTCTAGCCATCCTAGTAGTACATGACTCCTCTAAAAATATCTCATGGTTCTTGATGGTGTAATCCTCTCATACCTTCTACACTTCATTATTGTGACTTCAATGACCCTTTAATTTTTTTTAAAATTTAGATTGTTTTTTATTTATATCTTTCTCCCTGGATACACTTTAAATAGAAACTTTTCACTACTCAACCACTATCATGACATATCATGGTAACTACTAATGTGTTATGGCATAAGCTCTATAAAAAACTGACATCCTTAGATATCATAATGAATTGGATATAGTTTTCAAAATTTTTACATGTTTTGTGAACCCAATAATACAACATCCATTAAGGATTGGATCCACCATCTGGGAAAATTTACCCACCCTATTCCATATTTTTAGTTGTTCATTATCTATTTATTTAATGATTGAAATATACTAGTGATATTGAGGCTTTAGTTAATGACTTTTATTTTCAATATTATCCTTCATATACCACATAAATTTATGTTGGGTACACAAAATCCTCCATTATAAATAAACCATTCATGGAGATATTTTCTAATCTTGACATGAGTAGTGGGTAAACCAAGTTGATGGAAGTTTATGGTATGACTAGATGATATTGGAATCAATTAGAATCCCATATCTGTATTGGAGAAAAAAAACTGATAGTGAATTTTCATGGTGATACTTTGATAGAGATTGTGTGAGATATAACATATATTGTCCAAATTTTCTAATATTATCTAACTCAATGATTTTATTCATCTATTAAATTAGATTAGATTATACCTCAATATAGAGGGTGTTTCAAGATATATACATTTCATGTAAAAGATTCAAAAAAATTGGTTGTTTTTTAAAGGGAATAAATCATAGTAAGTGAATATGATGAATGAGAGAATGGGAGAAGTTATAAAAATAAATAGTAATTTTTTTACTCAGCATGATTTTTTACCTAACTCATTGAACTCAAGACTTGATGTCCAAATTGCGATATCCAAATTCTATTTACTTAAAGTACATGACTAAAAAATCATTTCACTATTTTTTTTGTCACACCCAACCAATCATCCCCTTTCACTTGCACCCAACTCTCGTGCTCTGTCACTCGTGACCAACACCAAAATGGATGTGGTTCTAAGGAATTATTGATATTTAAACACAATAATTAAGTGATAAGATATATAAAAATATATAATATTTTACCATGTTTCAAGTTCACATTGTAAATGTGGTTCCTTCATAATTATAAACGATGATAACATCTCACATTGAACATAATGAACAAAAAAATAAGTGCATTGAACAACATGTGTATTGGATAGAAAAAAAATCATCTAAGTGCATGAGTGGTCCTTCCACCTGAGTACACATTTATCCTAGATCATGCCCAAATTAATGCACATCAAAATTTGATCCTATTATTTTTTATTAGATGAAAATCGATGGGGGTGAATTTATTGGTTCTTTCTTATTTTTAAAATAAATAATTTTACAAATTTTTTAGGAAGATTAATAATTCTTTTGGTGGGGTGGGGATTTTTTTGAATCCAATTCATGTCATGCACAACTCTTGAAGGCACCCACATGCCATGTATTTGAGGAACCAATGCATGCATTCCTTATTAGCACTACTACGCCTACATGCCATATCAATAAGGTGGCTTACTTACTTTTACTACCTATTATTGTACAATCTGCAAACCCAAAAGCAGTCACACATGGATTACATGCCCTGATCAAAGTATCTAGGGTCCTCAGTTTTATGGATAACATCATCTCTTTACAAGATTCTATTTCCTATATAAGGACCCCCATACCATCAATTTCAACATGAGGTGTGATTGAGTGAAAATTGAGTGTGAGGGAAATGATCGAATAACACATAAGAATAATAAATCCACTACCAACACTTAAAAGATCATCTTTCTATAGTTTTTAATATAATATAATAGAAAAAAGGAATTTAGTGATGATAATTTTCATCTTTTAATGATCATGTTCACTCATAGACTACTTCAAATAGTTTATAAAAAACTTAGTAAAATGTAACTCTTTAAGAGGTTCACCTAAGAAAATATTTTGTTCTATCTAGACTCCCTATTTGTCTAAATTGGGGTGTGAATGGTGTCTTCTCAAGGGACCATGCCCAAATCCTAAAAAATAGCCAATATATTTACCATTTTTATGGGAATATAAGTTATAATGTCCCAAAACCTTTAAAATATCCCTCATATGGAACCTAGGTCTCTATAAGTGGAGCCACTCCTAGGAAATTCTAAAGGGGTTGTTCCTAGGTAACTAAATTTGGTCCACCATGCACCCAGATCATGTATTTTGGTACCCAGTTTAACTAGGTCTCCTACATGGTCACTCATTCACCCATGTAACTTATTTAGGGACCCTATTCACCCAATTCACCTATCTAGGCACCCTATTCACCCAGTTACATTACTTGGGAACCCTTATTTCATGCCTCCCCTATGACCACTTATGATACTTGATTGGTTTATTCATAACAACATGATCCCCTTAAATCATTTATTTTTTTGATAGTGGGGATTATGTATCTCATGGATGATCATCCCTATGTTTTCTCCATAATCAATAGGAACCTTAGGGAATTAAAAATCATATATTACTTTGATAACGAGTGTCAATATAATTATATGATTAAAGAAACCTCCCCTAGATCAAGATGATAAATTTAGATATCCTTGAACAATCCTATAAATTCTAACTTTTTGTTTTGTTTTATTGAACCCAATTTATGATCCATATAGCTAGGAATATATATATGGGCCCCTATTATGATGTATGTCCCAAACCGTACCCACTAGGCCGTATCACCTAAGAGTATAATCCTCTTTCCTTAATTACCAATAAAAGGTGGATATCTATATATAGACCGCCTAATAGGTGTAAGACCTGAGAATATAATTATTTATAATATCATCCATGCCCCCCATGAATGAGCCAAAAATATAAGGGTATCCTGCCATATATGAAACCTCAACATATCATCATTGATGATATAATCCCTTTTCCGATATCAATGAGCTATAAGTATATGAGCCTTCTAATATGTTTAATGTAACACCCTAAAATTCTAAAGAATAAATTTTTATTCAAAATCATGTATGATATGCAACACCAAACTCATAGGGGAATATAATATCCAAATACTCTACTATACATTTACTATTTTAAATAAATTCAACACATGATATTGCTAGCAATTAATGTAACATTGAGTTAGTTTTTGTTACACGCAAGTGAGACCCTCCATGATAGCTTGTGTTACATGCAAGAGATTACTTCCTCAATATCATTTTTCTACCTAAAATAGATACCTTCCTCAATAGATTTCATTACACAAAAGACCATGTTTCACCATGTAACAATGTTTTATTAAAATATTATTATTTAATGTAATAAGATTTAATGAAGCCATTAAATTAGTTGTTATGAATAGTAATAACTAAAATATAAAATAATAGTTTACACTAATATAAAATGAAGTTATTGGTTGAAAATTAATTAGAAATGAAAATAAGAACCAATTGGATATAAAAAAGGAAAAATTATTATTTTTATGCTTTAACGGATTTTACCTTCATAAACAAAAATAATTACAATTAATGAAATATTTTAATAAAACATAT
Organism: Viscum album; assembly: GCA_963277665.1. NCBI lineage: Eukaryota > Viridiplantae > Streptophyta > Magnoliopsida > Santalales > Viscaceae > Viscum > Viscum album. The sequence goes on along the minus strand of OY728132.1, from coordinate 356,175,745 downwards.
ATTTTTTATATTAAACAATTTATTTGGATATTTATCCATTAATTTTGATATGCATACGATATGAATAAACCATATTTCACACAAAAAACCTATATTTTTATAAATGTAATTTTACCGTATTTTAATAAAGACCCAATTTTAAATAATAATTTTGACTCTATTATAAATTTAATTTGATAAAATAAACATCATTATTTAAGTCATAGTGTCAAAATTATCCTAGGGTGATTTTTTGGAATTTTTATGAGAAAGTTCTTTTTTTGATGAATAGTGAAAAATACTAAATTTTAGTTAAAAACCTCCTTCTCGTTTAAATAATTATTACTTTTAAATTATATTTTAATTTTTTATAAATTAAAATTAGATAAATAATAAATATATTAATTAAATTTAGTTTACTAGAATCAATATCACATTGAAATTGAATATAAAAACTCAACAGTCTTTCGAACATTTTTTTACTAAAACAAGCTATACCGTGTGTCTACAAGATTAGCATTAATATTACTTTTTCGGCTTCTATGATTTTAATTTCAAAATATAGATACAATTTTTTTTTAAAAATATGATATTTTTAGTCTAAAAATACATACTTAATTTTTGACCAAAATAATTGGTGAAAGTGAATAAAATTAATTACAGTGATTAAGGTGTAATTAGGATTAAAATGGACTTAACCTTATAATAAAGGGACCAAATGACCTAGAAAATTTTCCAAAATTCATTGTATTTCCATAATTAGGTCATTAAACTTATGTTATTAAGTTTTTTTTGGTTCAGTATACCGTTTTATGTAAGAACGTGTGTACACCTAACTTGTTTCCAAAAATTCCAAGAGAGTCCTTTTCCTTCCCTATAAGAGGCCACCACCTCTCCGCCTTAATCATACCTATCAAGCCTCATTGGATCATCATAAATCTGACCAATTAGACTTTTAACATACCTCCCCTCATCCTAGAAGCCCTCCCTTGGAAATATAGAAATTTAATGAAGCTTTTGGTTCAAACCAAAAAATATTTCCCGATTAAGAGGTAATGTTTTCTCTCAAGATTTTTAGTTTCATTTCCATTCTTCAACCCCTATACTATTTTATTATATTCTTACTTAAAAAAAACATTATTATAAATATACTAGTTGTTTTTTTTGTTAATAGTAACACCTATACTTACACACACCTCCACCTAATGGGTAACAAACACACTATTTTTGTGTATGGTGAACTGGTGCCTCACGAAAGGATGATTGTGCATATATCAATTTTTAACTTTCATGGCTGGACATTATGATAGAATCACTGATTATAAATATTTTATATGATATTTATTTTTTCTTTAATATTCATTAATTATTTTAAAAGACATACCCTTATACTTTCTATTTTGCGTTAATACGATATCATCGTTTGAGGAAGTGCGGACTACCACCTCCTAAAAGCAATGTGATTTGTTGACACAATCCATGGAATGTATAAAGGAAGAATATAATTGAACATATGATACAAACAATATATATATATATATATATAAAATATTCATTAAATAATTACCTTTATGGAAATATATATATATATATGTATATATATATAATTTTCTTTATTATCCTTTTACAGACTTAAATGTGATAATCTCGATCATAAATTTGTGGACTACTGACTCCATGACATGAAGTGATTTATTTTAAAACATGTTAAATTTATAAATAATTATATATGAATAAATAATATGGTATTAATGATGTTATTGTATTTTTTATGGATATAATTATACTTACCTTCTTTCCATTAATGATCATTGAAAAATGAGAACGTTACTCATGTGTACACACGACCTACTATCTCTATGATTGTAATATTGGTTCATTTTTCATAACCATATCTAATGATTTAATTTAAAAGCATAATTTAAATATAAATATGATAATTATATCATGATTATCATTTTTGAGATATTATATATTGACCATTTGACAATAGTTGACCTACCAATGTTGTTTTCGACACATAAACCGAATTCCCTCAAAACAACAGATGTAAACATAATTGTTTATGTAGTAGTATAAAACATATTTATAGATGAAATAAAATTAATTATAAACATGAAAATTTTCCCCAATAAAGTGGAAAATTTACATATGTTTATTATACAGTAATTTAAAGGATGTTAACCCAAAAGGAAACACAAGGTAATGGATTCTCATCTCATTTTTTTACATCGGTGAGAAAAATGTCCTGTACACCGCTTACATCTTTTATGTGGTGTATCTATAAACCCTTTTCATATTTTATATAATTTATAATTTTGTATTTATGGTATCTTATACTTTACTTTTATATTATTCTTTCATGAGTATTATGATTTAAAATGTTTGATTGTGGTATGGGTAACTTTGGAATGTTTAAAGATTATTTTCTTCAAAAAAAACCAATCTTTCAGTGGTATCTCCATTCAGTGAAATTTTATGGTCATTTTTAAATAATAACTCTCTTTTTTATCCTCTTTTTATTCTTGATAATTTTAATTTGTTAGTAGCATTTACCATGCTTTGCTACTCAAAGTGTTTTAAAAATGTTTTTAGCAAAACCTGAAATCATTTATCTCTTTAGTCAGAGAACCTGTTTTTTCTAAAAACAAAGTTTTGATAAAAAGTTATAAAAAATATAATAAAAATATTTTATAAATAAAATTTGACCACTTTTTCTTCTTCGGATGTTTTCATAGAATTCTTATTTTTTATTTCTAAAAAAGTCATTTTTCATACCTTTTTACCATGAAAAAATAACACTTTTTTACGCTGTATGGAACGTACAAATTTACCCACCGCCATTTCTTTGAAGATATATTTTAATTTTTGGAAGTCCTGTTTATAAATAAAATGTTTTTAAAATTGATATTCAAAGAAAATTATTCTAAAATGGTTTTTCAAAATAAACAAGTATTTTCCTTAAGAATGGTTTTAAAAAATATTTTTACAATATTTTTATTCATCATTTCTGACAACCCTTTATTTTACTCCACTTGGGGTATGTTGTATTAATACCATACTTAATCATCTAAAGGATAGTTTATTCCTAATTTGGCCATGGATAGTATTCCCATTCACTTCCTTGATTTCTTTCTCCCCTTAAAATACCCAATCTTGTATGATTATTGAATAATGAATTTTCCAAAAATAATCAATTTAATTTATCATGGATATTACTATTTCCAAAACCATATACCATTTTACATATGGTTTAAACTTTGAAAACTATTTGATTATTTGGAAACATATTCATAAATCTATATGTCTTACTCCATATGGATATTTTATAAGGCACATTGTGGGATCAATTATTTAATATATGAGGAATGATTTGGAGTGGTACGACATGGGTGGGGCCTGGTTATAGATAGATCCTATATGAATCTATAGTCTCATGGGATGAATCATTTGGATAGCCACCTTATATGGGTTTTTACCCAGAATTTTTTAAACATTCTTGTGAAAGTTCATAACAATAAAGGTACTATGTACCTGGGAAACATGACATGAAATAATTAAGAATTTCCCTCATTTATATTCTGTTATGATTCATCCATGAGATTTTATGCTAACATATTTATGGATTTATTTAATTTTAAATCTTCAATTATTATCCATCCAAGAGATTTTTATGTCAACATTTTTATGGATACATTTAGTTTTAATTTTGTAGAAGTCATGTGTTTCAGTTTCCTACCTTTCCATATTTATTTTTCCTTATCTAGTTATTGAGTGCAATGTGTTTCCATTTTTTACCTTCACATAATGTTTATTCAATTTCATTCAGTATATAAATTATGTGTAATGTGTGTTCATTTATTTTCCATGCCATATAGTCTATTTCCACTGATTCTTTATAGCTTGTGCTATATTTTACCCTTACTGGGCATTTTAACTCACCCTTATTATGTTTCTTTCCCCATGTATCCAAGAAGTGTACTATGAAAGATATGCATGGATGTAATAAATGGATTATAGTTACCCTTGGTGTTATTTATTTAGATTTTATAAATACGAAAACATTATATTGTAACTAGTGTTGTCATTTGTAATAAAAGAATCATTTATTTATCTGGTTTACCAAGACTACTAATGTGATCAATCCTTTGAGGATTGATTCCTTGTAATTATTCCAATTTATTTGATAGAAGACACAAGATCTTGGAATCTAGGGATGGTTCACTAAATTTTGTATCATATGATGTTTTGTAACAATCTTGGGAACTAGATTTCAGAAAATGCATGATAGAGAAAGAAATAATAAGGTAGAATTTGGGGATACGTGTAGAATAACAAAATATATTTTTGGTAAATTATTGATTATGTGGGTCATCCTTGAAATACATATCTATCTAGATACTACATGTAGACATGGTTCAGGAATGTATGTACCTAGGCGTAACAACTCTGACAAGGTGTTTCGGGCCTGACTTAGGGTATCCTGGTACACGACAACAGGCCTTACTACGCACTTGAATTGACACTCCCAGGAGATTTTATTACAATAATACAATTTTTATTTACAAACTATTATGAATAGTTTTAATTGATTATGAAAATTAATATTCTAGTTTAAACCTTTGTTTTTTTAGATTTAGAAAATAAGGTTTCATGTTTTAAATATCATATAGATAATTTTATGCTTTTTCTCACTATGAACATTGTTTCTCACACTATTTATTCTGGTTTTAGTCAATGGATGGAACCCAAATTATTAAAGTTAACATAAAAAATGAAGGGAATAGTGGTGAAAATATGCAACCAAATGATGCGTTATTAAGAGTAAAAGATTTCATGTTTATTCCAAACTAGATTTCCTAAAATATGATTAATAATATATACCTTTACCAACTACTGAACACTCAAAAGAAGTGAATCATGGATGTTTTTAGAAGATAGAGTGATGTGGTCTGTAAAGAAAATAAGGCTCAATTTAGAACATGTTATAAGTATGGAAGGAGGCACTTAGGAGTATCTGTCAATGGAAAATGGAATTCGTTATATGTGGGGAAAAATGACATAAATCAAAGGGTTTCTGATGAAATTTAAGAGTGTAATGAAAGGAAATGATGCACATAATAGGAAATCGTTTATATTTTATTGTCATAAGTTTGATGAACATGGAAATTTTCGAATTCAAAGTCCTCTTCTAAATGATAAACTCTAGACTATATAGGGATATATGTGAAAATAAGTGGATGAAGCACTTATGTATTGAGGATGAATTTAAAACCTTAGTTAAGAGTCCATTTAATGAATAAATTTAAAGGAAATGTATCATATTTATTTTAAAAATTATATTAATTTGGTTTTATAGAAAGAAAACTTTTATGTCAGGTGACAACCAATCAAATTTGGAAATTCCATGGGTCATGAACCCATGCCCAACGTATGATAGGGGTTTCACACCAACCACTGACCAACATAATTTCCTGGTATATTTTTCATTGTTTTTAGTTAAAAAAGTTGATGAATAAATGTTAATGATGAACCAATAGTATTAATTTTTAGGATTAGATATTAATCTATTAACCGTATTGGTTTTGGAGGATTGTTAAAGAAAAAAAGTTGTACCCTTTATTATATTATTGGCGTTAAGATCCTTTAAATGATTCTTTTAGTGCTTCAGGGAAAAAAATTCTTTATTAGAAATTAATTTCTAGGAGTATGGGATTGAATTATAATTTTATCAAAGAACAATAAAAATTTACTATTGTACACATCAAATTGAAATCTATCTAGTATTTATATTTCCTTATATTTATTTTTAGTGAAAGGATTTACCAACAATTAAAAATAAATAAAAAATAATTTTTTCCAAATAATTTAATTTATATTTAACCAATGGTATCTTTAATCATCGTGTATTTATGGAATTGAGTCCCTCAAATTTATATCAATCATTAACTTGATTATGATTGGTGTCCTCATTCAATCCCATAATATATTTAAGCTTTTCCTCCAAATCAATGTCTCTAATTTCGACTAATGGTATCATATATAGAAACCTAGATACACGGTAGTCCATGTGACCCTTTTACTTCCCATTATCTATTTTCTATAATATGTTTTAAAAACTCTTCTCATGATGTGGGATTTCAAACATAGGAAGTATCAAACAATCTATCACCATGATCGAGTTTAAATATTGAGGATGTAATTTAATTATGGTAGGGAAAATATAGCAACCCAAAATTTTAAAGTAAAAATTTATATTCAATAGCATGTATGACATGCAACACCAAACAAGTAAGGGAATATAATATCCGAAGACTCTATAATATATTTAGTATTTTAACTAAATTCAACACATGAAATTGCTTGTAATGCCCATAACACTGAGTTAGCTTGCTTTACATGAAATATATACCCTTCTCAATAGCTTTTGTTACACACAAGGGATACCTTACTCATTATCTTTTATTAAACTCAAAAGTTACCTTCCTTAGTATCTTGCATTACACGAAAGATTGAGTTTCACCAAATAACAATTTATTATTAAAATATTATTATTTAATATAATATGATATAAACTAAACGTTAAATTTGATTTTATGACTAGTAATAAATAAATTATAAAGTTATGGTTTAAACCTATATAAAATTAATTCATTCGTTAACAATTAATGAGAAATAAAAAAATAACTAATTGTATATAAGATGAAATAATATTATTTTTATGCCTCCGAATGAGTTTTAACTTAATGAACATAAATAATCACAATTAGTGATTTTTTTAATAAATACATATTTTATATATTCAATATAATAGTTTTTATAGTTATCCATAGTTTTTATATTAATAAGATAAAAAAACCCTATTTCACACAAAAATAAACATATATTTTTCATAAAGGAAATTTTACAGCCTTTTAATGGAGAACATATTTTAAATATAAATTTTGACACTATTATAAATTTAATTTGTTAAAATTAACATAATTATTGAATTCATAATTTCATAATAATACTAGGGTGAGTTTTTGGTATTTTTTTGAGAATCATTATTTTTTATGATAGTGATAATACTGCATTTTAGTTAAAAACTTCCTTTTCATTTAAACTTTTTTAATGTTAAATAATATTTTAATTTTTTTATAAAGTAACATTTAATCAATAATAAATCTATTAATAAAATTTATTTTACTAGAATAAATTTCACATTGAAATTGAATATAAAAACTCAATAATCTTTTGAACATCTTTCTATTAAAACCAGTTAAATTGCCTATCTGCAAAATTAGAATTAATATTAATTTTAACGTTTTTTATTTGAATTTATAAAATGTAAATAAACCATTTTAAACATTATTATATTTTTATTCTAATAATATCTACTTTATTTTTTTCTGAAATGATTAGTGAAAGTGATTAAAATTATTTACAGTGATTTAGGAGTAATTTGGCTTAAAATGGAATAAACCTTATATTTAAGGGCCCAAATGACCTATAAACATGTACATAACCCATTTTGTTTATATAATTCGTACATTAACCATGAAGTATTGTTTTTTATGGGTTGGTATGACTTTTTTCAGGTAATAACTTGTTTACACATAACGTATTTCCAAAAATTCAAAGCGATTCCTTTTCCTTCCCTACAAAAGGCCACCACCTCTTCCCCTTCCTCCCACCTCTCAATAAAAATTGGATCATCCAAAATCTGCCCAAGTAGCCTTATAACATCAATAAACTTATATTAGAAGCCTAACCTTGGGCATAAATTAATCCCTGTAATATTTTGGTTCAATCCAAAAGAAGTTATATGGTTAAGAGGTAACACCTTTTCTCAATCATTTTAGTTTCATTTCCATTATTCAACCCATATACTATTATTATTATTATGTGACTACATAAGAAAATTATTATATATATACTAGGTGTTTTAATGTTAATATTTATACTAACAAATTACACACACCTATATCTAATGGGTAATGAAGATACTATTTATGTGTATATAGAACTACTGCCACACAAAACTATGTTTGTACATTTTTCCATTTCCAACATTCATGGTTGGAAATTATAATGGATATATATATATATAATATAATATTTATTATTTATTTAATCTTATTTAATTATTTTACCACACATACCCTTATAATTTCATGTTTTTGTTAATGCAATAACATCGTTTGAGGAAGTGTGGACTACCACACCCTTAAAGCAATATGATTTATTCACACGATCCATGGAATGTATAAAGGATTATTATAATTCAACATAAAATACATAAAGAAAATATGATATTCATTAAATAATTTACATTATATATATATATATATATATATATATATAATTTTCTTTGTTATCCTTTCACACACTTAAAAGTGATAATGTCGGTTGTGGATGTGTGGACTACCTCCTCCTTGACATGATGTGATTCCTTTTATATCATGAAAATTATATAAATAATAATATATGAATAAATAATATGGTATTAATGATATTATGATCATTCTGAAAATATTTAATTCTACTTACCTTCTTTTCATAACGATGATTGAAAAATAAGAATGTTACTTATGCGTACGTACGAGCTGACGTCTCTTTGATTGTAAAATTGGTTCATTTTTCATAAACATATTTAAGTACTGATTTTAAAAGTATAATTGATTTTTAAATATGATACTTATTTCATGATTATTATTCGGGATATGTTATATATTGACCCCTTTCACGATAGTAGACATACCAATGTTTTTTTGACACATAAACTAAATTTGTTCAAAACACCCGATGTAAACATAATTGTTCATGTAGTTGTATAAAACATATAAATAAGTGAAATAAATTCAATGATAAAAATAAAATATTCTCTCAATAAATTATAAAATTAACATTAGTTTATTATATATTAAGTTAAAGGACATTCACTAAAAATAAAAAGCAAGGTAAGGGATTCTCAACTCACCTTTTTACATCTACGAGATAAATTTCATGTACACCACTCACTTATTTTGTTTGGTGCATATACTAAACATTTTGTTATATTATATCATTAATCATTTTATATTAATGGTATCTTAAAATTTCATTTAATATTATTCCTTAATGAGGTTTATGATTTAATACTTCTCAAAGTGGTATGCGATACTTTGGAATGTTTAATGATTATTTTACTTAATAACAACTTTTATGATCATTCAATGGTATTACATTCTAGAAATTTTTATGGAAATTTTTCAATAAAACCTTTTATTTTATCTCTTCTGGTTATTAATGATGATTTTCATGTATTTGTACCATTTTCCCACTCTTTGGTACTCAATGTGTTTTAATTTTTTTTAGGAAATACCGATTTCATTTCTCTATTTAGTTAGAGAAATTATTTTCATATAAAAAAAGTTTTATTAATATGTTTTAAAATAATTTGGTAAAGAAAATTTTAACCATTTTTATCTTTTATTAATTTTTTCAAATAAATCTTATTTTTTCATTCCAAAAAATTTATTTCTCTTACCTTTTTACCGTAAAAAATAATTGTTCTCTTTACCTTGTACAACATGTATGGTTTTACCCGTGGTCATTCCATCAAATATTACATTGAAATTTTTAAAGGTTAAATTTTAAAGAATATTTTATTAATTTTATTTTCAAAGAAAAGTATTCTGAAAAGTTTTTTCCAGACAAAAGCATAATTTTTTCAATAATGTTTTTAAAATATCTGTTTATAATAGTTCTATTCATTAATGATGAAAACACTTTATTTTACTTCACATGGGTTATGTTTTATTGATACAATACTTAATTATCCTATGGATGGGTTATGACTGATTTTTCCAAGGATAGTATTCACGTTGACTTCCTTTATTTTTTTCTCCTTGAAATATTCGACGACCTATAATCATTGAATAATGAATTTCCCCTAATTATCCATTTAATTTATCATGGCTATTATTATTGCCAAAAATATGTACCATTTTATATAAGGTGTATACTTTGAAAATTATTTGATTGTTTGGGTAAATATTTTTAAATCTGTATCACTTACTCTATATGGATATTTGATAAGGCACATTGTTAAATCGATTATTCGATATATGAGGAATGTTTAGGAATAGTAAGACATAGAACAGGCCCGATTATAGATATAACCTTGATACATAGGTAGTCTCATGGGGTGATTAATTTGTATATCCACCTTATATGGGGTTTTACCAAGTATTTTATAAACGTTATGTGAAATGTCTTGATGGTAAAGGTACCATGTACCTGGGTAACATGGAATCCAATAATAAAGCATTTCCCTCATTTGTATTCAATTATTATTCATCAATGGGATTTTTTTGGACATATCTATGTATGTATTAAATTTTTAGGCTTTATTTATTATCCATACATGATATTTTTTGTTGATATATCTAGGTAAACATTTAATTTTTAGTTATTTTGATTTCATATGTTTCAGTTTCTTACCTTTTCATATTTATTTTTCCTAATGCAGTTATTGAATTTAATGTCTTTCCATTTGTAAACTTTTCATATTATTTATGCACTTTCATTTAGCTTATTGATTAGGTGGAATTTGTGTTCATTTATTTATAATTCTATATAGACTATTCTCATTTATTCTTCATTTTTTCACTATATTTTACACTCACTGAGTATTTAATCTCACCCTTATTATGTTTCCTTCCATAATTATCCAATAATTTTACTATAAAATATATGCATGGATTTAATAAATATATTATAGTTACCCTCTAAGTTATTTATTTATATTTTATAATGAATAAAAAAATTATTTTTTAAATAGTGTAGTCATTTGTAATACAAGACTCATTTATGTATCTAGTTTACCAGGAATACTAAACTGATTTTTCCTTTGGGGTTCAATTACTTGTAATCATGCCAATGTAATTGATAGGAGACACTTGATCTAGGAATCTGGGTCTAAGACGCTACATTAGGCCCCAAAAAAACCATATAATGTTTAGTTTCCAATAGATTAGAATATCTAGAATGGGATGGTCAAGTGTAAGTCCCCCACTAATCATTTATCGATTAGATATTCTTAATATTCCAAGTTGTATAACATTAAATTTCATATTATATTTTCCATTCCATATGTCATTAAACTACTTGGAATTACTCCAAGATATATAAAAAAACAATATATTATATAGTGCATTTTTTATGATGTTTAACTAATAAGAATTGGCCTTTGACACACATCCTTAACATTCACACCGTTGGTCCTAGATGTATGAACTTAAAGGGATTTTTTTTCTTGGATGAATTAACTTAAAAGAGAATCATTAGAGATGGATTCATGACCTTGAGAGACACCAAAATGGTTTTTCTCACATGAACTTAAAAGGTGTAAAATATCCCATTAAGTGTCATCAAGGTACATAGATTTTTGTTCACTTTATTAGGATACGCAGGATTATCCTCTAATGAATTCGATCCAAGATTCATAACACACACTATATCCTTGGATGAAAATAAATTCTCGAGTGACCAACAATGTGGATTTAACCGTAAATGTGACCAACTAATAAAAGATAGATAGAGAACTTTTTATATATACAAATATTAATATTGATGAATGGTAATAATTAATCACTTTCATGACCAAGGTAACAAGTATTATTATAAATTATATTTTCATGAATACATATTAAATCTCTAAGAGCTCTTAGAATAGTAAAAAATACCCTTTAAGTGATTGTCTAACTTCCCTTCCTCTCAACTAACAAGATATCCAAAGTGTTTGACGTATGTTCCGGTAAAATCTTTCCTTTTGAAAATAGGTCTACACTGACTCGAAATTCATGTGTGTATAATATGTGGGGGAATAAAAATTATCCTTATATCTACTACTAGTGTATTACCAATGTTAAACTATTGAAAAAAATAAATACATCAATCTTACAACAACTAATGTAGAAAGAACCATTTCTATGTTCTTAGTCACTACTTCTATTATTGGTTTCATATCCCTTGTCAAAATGAAATTCCTATCCAATATATTTGTTATTGGTTTCACCATTCATATTCCAAAAAATTATACCACATTCCATATGTAGTTAAAATTATTTTGCAATAGATTTTATGTCATAAAATCTCTTACAAACCTTACCCACCAAAAATCCATTTTTATGGACCGAGATCCTTCATCTCAAAACATTTGGATAATTAAAATTTCACCCCAGAAATCCTTTCCTTCACTGAACCTATAATAAGTATAGAATCAATATTTATAATTAATATGATTAAACTCACATAATCAAAAAAAATATCTATAATAAAATTGATTGACATTTATGTAGAAGAACTTTTGTTTCACCATAAAGTCATCGAACATCTGATCCCTTCACCTTTTAGCTTACTTTAATACATAAAGGATTTGTTTCAACTTTCAAAGAGGATATTAGTTCTATTTCTCTATGAAACAACCAGGTTTATCCAAGAAAATTTCTTCATGAAAGTACCCATGAATAAATGTGGTCTTTACATCTAACTACAAGATATTTTAGCCTTCTATGAAAACAATGATAAGTATCATTTATATTGGTATGGGATTAATAATTGAAGAAAAAATAATTGAAATGTAAATCCCTTTCATTTACTGAAATAATTTCACGAAAATATTTTCCTTATACCTATATCAAACATCCACTTCATCCTTTTTTTGTTAAATCAATTTGTTCTGAAGTAATATCTTCTAATTGTGTCATTGTGGTAGATCATCTCTCCAAAAATCATGTAAGAAATATATCTCAACCCTCATGGATAAAGCCCACAAATTTTAGTATTTGATTATTACATACTTTTCAAGAATTTCACAAAATACATCATCTATGAGATTCATCAAATTAAGGTCAATTCATTATGTTTTATCTTGGAACTAGATTATGGTATACCTCTATAACTAACCCTCTTATTATTATATTTCCAAAACCACCACATTCCAAACTTTAACTTTATATAATCCTCTAGGAACATCAATAACCCCTTATATTTTTATTAATTCTATAATTGGAAACAAAATTATAACATAACATAATTTCAATAATTTTTCAGTATTGGTTGGTGAATCTAGAACTTATGTAGTCCCTAAACTTCTTAGAATTTCCAAAACTCCCGGACTTCCATTCAGTGAAACCTAAACTTATGATGATACTTTAATCACATAAAAAACATCCTCTTGGTTTTAGAATTTCCAAAATATCACTTCATTGAAATTGACATTCAATATTTTGATAACCTTTTGAGAGTTGTTATCCCATATCGAAAAACCAAATCCATCATTGACATACCCTAAATAGTTACACACATATGACTAAACCTCTATCTAGTCCCTTTCCTTGGAATCAACATGTATATAGGTGAACTAACTATAGACATTGAATTTATAAATTTCAACATTTCTTCTATAACAATTTTTTTTGAATATCTTACACCAATGAATATGATATAATTATGTTTATCATGTAGGATACAAAATTAATAGAATTTTTTTACCATGATACTTAATAAAACCATCATAAATTTTCATACTATTTTCCTGCTTTATTAACTATGATTCACCCTCTATAAAAATATATTCTTTCTAAATTTCCTGGAATAATATTCTCATACCAGATGAATTTACACTAGACAAACCTTAGAAACTTCCTATTTCTTTATTACCCACCATTTTTAAACCTGTAACACTTTAGTTTACTTCTAGTATGATTTTTAATCATGGATCTACATCAATTAAGGTTTCCAAAGACATCATACCTATTCTTGAAAAATAACACCCACACAATATGTGTTTTATTTTTGTTGGAGGTAACATAGGAAACTCCTTGAGAATGAATTAGAGCTGGTCCTCATACACCCATATGAACTAGTGCTATGTTTTTACTTATAGTGATATTACCTTTTGTTTGTAATGAAAAATTATTATACATCCCAATAATGCATTATTCACATGTTATATACTCCATGATTATGATCAAAAAAATTCACTTAAGAGTAATCATTTTTATCCCTTTTTCACATAAGTCACCAGTATGTTCATGCCATAAATTTGTGCAAGTTACTTTTCTGACATGAATTTTAACTTCTGAAACTCTCATCAGGAATGAAGTCTCATTTTTACTCCCTTATCCACCACCATGGAACCTCATGTAACTATCCATGGTACATCCTATTTTTTGGTAGAATTATTTGTCATCTAGCTTGTCTACCAAATTTATGTTATTCTTTAAAAATGATACATTCCATACTCCATGAAACTCTAGAATGTTTTCATTTAATGTTTAGATGGAAACATTACCTATTCCCATACTCATGAGAGATTTATTATATATAATATAAAACTTACCAAACCTTATGAAATTATAATTCATTTTTCTCACCCTCTTAGATATAGAGTGAAATTAAGATCCATAGATTATAATCCAAGTCTCATGTGAGTTGGTACCAATCAAAAAAAAACCTATCAAATATTCTAAAATATGAATCTTGAATGTACAACTAAAGTAAACCTTTAATAACATATCCTCTTCTCAATATAATCATTATTTTGATAAAATTTTTACACATAATTCCATAAAATGGGAAAAATTACATTAATCCACTACATCTCAAACTCCTTCATCCTTTTCCTTTTTCATGACTCTTCTATTCCGTGTAACATTCCATACCTTTTAAACTATAGGTGTGTTGGGTATATTCTTGCATCTCCTTATGATGATTATCGTTATTCAAAACTAGACCACTAAAATTTAAAAACACCATGTCAGTTTTAATACATGAATTACTCACCAAGATAACCATCCCATCACATGATTCTGAGAGTGATTAAAGTAATAAAAACACCAACTATAGATCTATAAAAACTAAATTCACAAATTACAACTAACTTTAAATCATGTTGAAGTTATTACATGATCAACCACTAGTTTTCCTTCCAATAATCCCATGATAAATAACATCTGTAATAAGAAATCTTTTTTCATTATTTTTAACTTCTCATAAATATTGACACGTCCTTCCATAAGTTCTAAAGTTGTATTTACTTCAAAAATGTTATAAGAAACATTCATGGATTGACCACTCTTAAAATAATTATTAATTATGTCAGTTATTTGAAAATAAAAATTAATAAAAAATGAATATAATAACTACTAGGATGTAGGATAGTGAAGATATGAGGTTTATCTTATAAGTAAAAGGGTTGTAAAGCTTCAATATTTTCAAATTATTTCTTAATTTTACTAGAACTAATTTTTTTATACTACTGAGTAAAGTGGTTAGACTAACTCAAAAAAAGGATGAAGGTAAGTGAGTTTATATTGAGGGCGTGTTTTCATAAAGTTATTTACCATGATATTTATTAAAGGATATAATGTTTCTTTTTTTTACCTCACTAGAACTATATAAATGAGTTGGATCATATCTTGGGGTTTCTAATAACCCATTAAGATTCATGGTGGTTATTCTTGAAATAGAAGGAAAAATTATGGTCTCCTATCACTTTACCACATCCTTCTACCACATTGAGTTTCATCCTATAAATTTCATCAATTTCATTATACATTTAGAGAGGATATGATATAATTTCTTCAATGTGATACTAAATAAAATACTGGTACTCATCCCCTTTGATCAAACTCACATTTTGTTTGAATACCCAGTAACCCATGATTAATCTCTCAATTAATATGGATTAATTATGTGTTTTAAAGAGAGTAATTTAGTGTTAGTACTAAATTAAATGTGTTTTATGTTGAAAACCAAGTGTATTAATCTCACAATTGACACAAGAGTTCAACAATAAAAAAATTTAAAAGAAAAAAATAAGAATTAATGAGAATACCAATAATGGAGTGTTATAATTGATAATTGTCATATTTCTATACTATATCATTGGATGATCAGTTAATATATTCCAAAATTATCCTAATATAGAAGTGGAACCTAATCCATTTTTTGTAAAATTCATTGATGGGTTACACTCCTAGTATGAAATCCTATTTTTTATAAAAAACACTACTTATAGAGATAATTATCTCAATTTGGAATCTGAAATATCTATATCTTGTTTTCTATTTTATATTTATTATAAAATTTTAATACTCATTCTCATTCTATATATTTCTAGTGCGTAAACCATTATTTAATTATATCCATAATATTTTTCCTTAAATATATAAAAGGTAGGAAAAATATCTATTTTTTTGTGTTAAAACTTCTTTATTGATATGAGATGTTTCCACAAATATCCATTTAAAAGTTTCACCACTATAAACATGTATCTTGTAATGATAACCCTATATTATGAGGTATTTAATGTTGGAAAAGATGTTACCCCTATGGTGTGGATCTCTTACTCATATCACATCCATTAATGTCCATGAAAGGCCATTATGAATGGAAAAGGTCCACAATGTAATGCATATTTCATTCATTTTTTAGGATACTACCATTTGAGAAACCTCCATGGAAATGGAAATTTACAACACCGCAATGGGATCATGATTTATTTTATCAAATTTCGTCCATGGAACAATAATTAAAATATAGTGTAGAACCATCATCACAATAATTAGGTTACATAAATCTTGGAGACAACACCTAGGATGATGGTGAAACTCTTATTTAAAAATCCATGTGTAGAGATCCATGGTGTATATATAGGTAAATGGCATAGCATGTTTCCATAGGGTCATCCTTAAATGGTACCTATACCTCATATCCATGGTTGTGGCATGTTGGGGATCAAAAATAAAGTGTAATCCCATGATTAATCATTGTCCATAGTGGAATTACGTCATAGCTCAGTGGTTCTGCATTGTATCTCAGGTGAAGGATGTGTCTCACAAAGACATTAAGAAACATCAATTTAAACAACAATGTTTTTTAACTAAACAATTTCTAGGGTTATTCATGCATCCTACATCAATATTATGTGTATATTACCTCACCTTCATAAATGATTCTATGGTGTTATCAAAGAAATATGTTGGTGGGTGTCAGAGGACACCCATCGCTGCCACACCCATATCCGTGCCTATTAAATCCCTCATATCATCACCATGTGGATGCATTCCCCACAATATGGTGTTCTACCACATTACCATTTCTTTTTCCACCCATGATAACCATCCTCATGGGCTTGCATTGACCATCATCCCTTCATGTGATGGCTATTTTCCTTGTGACATATGGATTGATGCGTAAAATGGGTTGGACTATTTTTTATAAAATATCCCCACCTTAATTTTCTCTTCAAATCTACATCTCACATAAATATCACAAAGAATAATGCATTCCAAACCCTATATATTTCATATTTTTAATTTCTTTTCATAAAATGTGATTCAAAATTTTCTATACAAAAAAAGATTTCTCCTAACAAAACATTGTTATTTGAAATAAAAAAATTAAACAATTAACAACATAAATTTTAAAAATTAATTAAGAAAACTTACACTTAAAATCCACCACTCATAAATTATGCTTTACCGAAAGTATATATATCAATTTAGAATTAAAAAGGAGACCCCCCATTATACCAATATTTTAAATTAAAAATCAATAAAACTGAAACATTTTTCAATGGGAGAAATAAATTTCAAGTGTCACATAAATAAATTGATTTAAAATACTTACATGAAATAATGTATTTGGAAATCCCACTAAAAATTAATTAACTTATCATCTCTTCTATTCATGTATTTTAAATCATCATCATTAATATGGGAATTATTTATATAACTTTTCATTTATTTTTTCCCTCGTTACTCAATTTAAACTGATTATGAATATTTTTCCACATACCTTGAGTACAAGCACCAAACACATGAATTTTAAAATAATATACATTCTCCCCTAATTAGAAAAAATTGTCACTAAAAATATAGAATAATTTGAAACCTAGGATCAAATGATTTTGAGGTCTAATTGATGGTAGTAAATTGATGAAAATATTTAAGCTAAACAGGATGTTTGTCTCCATGTTTTATGAAAAATAAAAAAATTAAACCTAATAAAATTGCCCTCTTAGAAATTATATCCTCCCCACACATCTAAGGCATGAGTAAGATCGTGAATAATGAAGGTATAATGAATGAGTAACCTCTATAATTTTTTTTTTAATTTCGGAAAATAGAGTTGGGAAAATCATTATATCCATTACCCAATTACTAAGGATTAAAATAATTTGATTAATGATGGATAATTTTGACCCACCATTACTCAACCCACATTTTTTAATTTTTTTATTTTTCATTTCATTTTTTTATTTTTAGTTTTTTAGTGGAGTGAAAAATAAAACTAGGTTAGTATGACATGATCATTCTTCCCAAAATTTGATAAGATACACAAAACATATTCCCCCAAAGAAGAATATTTATTTTTCCATGAAATCCTTCTCCCCAACACATGAACGTTGAAAACCATGTAAAACAATAGAATAAGATTAGTAATAGATAAATCATCATGAAATGTGTCTATTCCTTAAAATTCCATTCATGGCCACTGATTTCTAAAAGAACGATTAATGTTAGGTAGGTCCAAAGGATAATTTATATATCATGAAAAAATGCCTCAATAATTTTCTATATTAATTTACACAATCTTCATTTTTTATAAGTTCATAATAAAATCCTATTATGTGATATATCCCGTATTATCTCATGAAATTTAATAACATTGGAAATATTTGGATTACAAATCTCTCACGAATAAGAGCATGTAATTAGTGAAAATTACTAGTGTAAAGTGTCCTAACAACAAATCAATCAACAATGATATCTGAAATTTAAAGCATGAAATATGGATGGGAATTACGAACAACATGTGAATACAAATAAAAAGAATAATTGTTTTTATTTTAAATCCCTATAAATCACTCTAATAATATAAACTCCCATTTTACTTATTCAATTACATCAATTTAAAAATTAAAATATGGCCTCATGGAGTTCCAAACTAAATCCTAATTGAAATTTATCAAAAACTAAGCACTAGTCTATGTTTGGATTGAATATTTTTTCTTTTAAACATTAGATAGATTATAAAAAATAGGGGATCACAAAAATGAGTATTTAAAATTAAATCTTACTCCCCTTTCAATATTTATATCTTTCATTGTTATGAAATACTACCTTTTTTCATTTTACCTAGGAGATTCATGGACCTAAAAATATGAAACAATGAATGAAAATTCCTTTTTTCATCAAATTATAAAGATTATGGGATGAGAGAGGTTTCAATACATCTAAAATTAAATACTAAGCTAAGAAATCATGTTAATAAAACCCAAGATGACTCAAAAAAATATAATTTATTAATGTCATTAATTTCAACCTTACATTATAAATCACACAATCAAAGTATGGTGTAGATCTACCCATCTTGTATTGAACCAATTTTTTCATTGATGAATGTTTGTTGTAACTCATCTATCTTTCATCTTCATGGATGGATCTTATAATTTTAATAAAGGATATTACCATGTAATGGAATACCACATTGTTTGGAGTAACTAATCATGGGATATCCAAACATTTTAATATTCCACATTTTTTTTCTTTTGGTGGATTCTATTAATCCAATTCTGAATTCAAATCTAAAATTTCAGCATCTTATATCTCTGCTTCTTCATGAGGATACTCTACTTACAGATCCAGTGTAAAATTAAACATTAGAACCACCAATACATTCCTACTACTTTTGGTATTTATTTAAGTTGTGTAGGTTTCCAATTATTATTCTTTTTATTTTCCCTCAATACTCCGGGTGGCTTCCTACGTGGAAAATTCAGAATAATCATCAGAAAAGTGACTTACCTCAGATTCATCCTCATATTCAGTTGTGTCTCTAAATAGATATATATATTGGTATTCCTCCATGGTCCCATACTTTAATCCTATATATTCTTTAGACATGAAATCTTGGAGTTCTAGTCCTTCAATGAACTAAATTTTCATGATTTAGAAGTGAATTTATATACTTGGATGTCATTTTGGTTCTCTTGTATTGCCTTGAAGATCCCATCCTTGATGTTTGATTTGTCTCTTGAGTTATTTAATCCATTGTAGGTGGGTTGAAAGCTCAATATCCAACTAGATGTGTGCCTTCATGTTTCTTTGTCCTTAAGGCCAAAATCCATAAACACCGACTGTGTAAAATGAAATAAAATAGAAAGAACCAAATTTAAAATAAAAATTTTGTGAATATAAAAATATTTTCTAAGTATTGAATTTATAATTTTCTATTCCCCAAAACGAATCTAGTTATGAATTCACCTTATAGAACCACTAATTCTCTCTGTGTTTTCCAAATATTAATTTATAATAACATGAAAAGACTAACTACTAAGGCATAGAATAGTGATGAGATGAGATTGATCTCACAAGGAAAAGGGTTATAATGCTTCAATAGTTTATCCACTTGTCTTGATTTTTATGAAACTCTATTATCTAAACTACTTAGTTAAGGGGTTTGATTGAATCAAAAAATTAATATAGTTTTAATAGAAGTGAGTTAATATTGATTTGTTTTCTTATCATCATTAATTATGATATTTCGTAGAGTATATAGTGTTTCTTGTTAGCATAAAATAATACTATCTAAATTAGTTGGATATTATCTCATGGTTTCCTAAAACACATTAAGATTAATGTTGATCAGTATCAAAATGGATGGAGAAATTATGTTCAGAACTCACTATCATACTTCACTTTACCACATTGAGGGTTTCCTCTAAATTTTATCGCATTCATTGTCAATTTAGAGGATATGATACAATTAAATTGAAAGTGGTTCTAATAAAAATAGTGGTACTCGAACCCTTTTATAAAAATAACCTTTCCCTAAAATACATAGTTACCCATGATTAATATCTCAATTAATATAGAGGAATTATGTGCCCAATGGAGAGGAAAATCGTCTTAGTACTAAAATAAATATGATGTGTATGGAGGAAATTTGATCAAATTACACTCATAGTCAATTGCAGAATTCAACAATGCAAAGATAAAAGAAAAAATACAATTAAAATCATAATTATTTGGAATTGTAGTTGATAACAGACATTATCATTCACTCTCTCTTCAGAAACCAGGTTGAGATCTTCCAAAACCCTCCTACATTATCATTATAACTTTTTCTTTATTCAATGAAAATATATACCGTGTTCCTATTAAGGAATAGACTCCAATTTTACACAACAGACTACTCTTTATTTATATTTATAATTATCACAATTTTGAATATTATATATCTTTCTCATGGATGAAAATTTTTCTCTTTCCAATTAAATTTAAAAACACTCTCTACCAAAGTATCATTTCAATGATTGATCTGGTCTTTAGTTATATTTAGGATATTTTAACTTATATAATTAAAATTTAAGCAAAATAAATCTTATTTTAAGTTGTGTTTAACCCCTTCATGGTTAGGAGAGTTTACCACATGTATACTTTTTAAATTTTCTCCATTGGAAGCCTATATCCAATGAGGATAACTTGATATTATAGAGTATTTAATGTTGCAGAAGGTGTGAACCCTATGGAATTGATCTTTTCCAAGAGGAATATCCATGCATGATCAGGTAAGGCCACAATGCAGAGAAAAGGTCCACGTTGCAGCATCTCCTTCCCCAATGGATTTCCTGGTCGAAAGTCCCATTATTGTAACGTTATATGGATTTCGGCCCATGTGTTGAGAAATAGAATGAGTTGGCCCATTTTTTCTAAGCCATCTCCTCCTTCCATTGTTACTTAAAAATATATCTCACAAAATTACCAATAAGAATGATAGATTATTAAACTTGTATTTTTAAATTTTTAATTATTTTTCATAAAATGTCAGTCAAAATTTTTAATAAAAAAATGATTTTTCTTAATAAAAATATGGGTATTCCAAATAAAAAACATAAGACATTTAATAATTAAAATTTTAAAAGTTAATGCATGAAAAATAACTCATAAAGTCTAATGGCATAAAGATTAGCCCCAAAGATTTCTTATGTTTAGTTTCCTAAAAATTTTTGATCATCACTTCCAATTTAGTTCCCTTAAATGGAATATAAAGATTTATATGAAGTAGAAAATTCTTTATATACTTTTTCCAAAATCAAAAAAAATTCCTGTCAAAATTCTCGACCAAGAACTTATCATCAAAAAATTCCATTCCTTTTAAACTAATGAACTCATAATAAATTCAAAAACATGAAAAATGGATTAATAATTACTGACTTAAATTCCTCTTTAAGTATGAGGGAATAATGGAGCTAAAAAAAGGAGATATAAAAAATAATGTACACGGTATGGTTATCCAAAACATTTGAATTTATGCTTTGATACAACCTTTTAGGAACTATTTTCCTCTAAACCAAAATTTAAGCAGCCCAAACATACAAAAAAATAATATAGGGGTGGAAAAAGTGAATCGAAATGAATATAAATTCATGACATACCATAATTTAAAAGACAAACTTCTATTAATTCATGACTCTAAAACACACATGAAATACTTGGGAGTGATCTTTTGAAAAGAAATAAGAGGGTAAAACAAAGGAAAGGAACCATTTTTTTACATGTTTTGGAATTATTCCTAATCCAAGTGGGGGATGCTATAAACAATTTTATTCAAAAAACACAAGATGATTATAATTTCAAACTATCGATCATGATTACTCCACTATAAAATAATATCATATAGCCCAAACCGTGCAACTAGTTCCACCACCTTCCAATATTTATGGATTGAATTTCTACTTAGATATGATCTTCATGGGTATCCCTATATTTTTTCAAAGACATACACCATATTAACTTATTCTATAGATGTGCAGTATGTGGTTCTAGAAACATGATTATTTTAATCTTACACATTATTCTAAAGACCCTTAAAAATACCATTTCCTACAAAAACTATATGAGAAATACCTATTTATCATTTTTAGATACAGTTATGTATGTATATAGTGTACCTTACACAATTAATTTACACCTCCAAACATCAAAATTTATAATTTCAAGATATGTTATGATTTCAAACTTCCATGTTTCTACTTCCAATTTGGATAATTTTGAAATTTTTGAATATTTCACTATTACTGCACCATCTTCATTCATAATTCATAAATTAAGAACGTTCAAAATCTATCATTCCTTTTGTTAAAATATCTTAGTAGGAAAATGGTTTTCACATGGATAAAACTAACACAACACACTCCTTAGATAAAAAATAATATATATATTATTGTAAATTCATGAAGTCCACAATGGTTAATTATTTATTACTCTTTAGTCATCAATAATTGAGTTTCATTTAATTATTAAGAACCCATGTTAACATACATGAGCATCTCTTCGGTAATAATACAAAAAATTTAATTCCATTCAAATAATCATCATGGATATCAATATTTAAATACAAAATTTTTCATAAATCATGATCATTTGATAATATCAAACCCATTTAGAAATAATAGGAATGGATAAAATCATGTATTTAAAATCCATGCTCCTAGAAATCTTATTAGAAAAAAAACTACACACATAAAATTATAGATGAGTTATAAGGTCAGAAAAGTGGCATAGAAAACACCAGCACAAACACCAGATCAGTTGGAAATCACCTTTTTTTATGTGGTCCACCCCTTCATAAGGATCTACCCCTAAAAATATCTGGTTTATACAGCTCCTCCATTACTTATATGTCTGAAAATTAGAATATTTATAATTCATGCCCACTGATTCATCATTCACACTATGAGGATAAAGGTATTGACCACCAATAAAAATATTTACTAATTATAAGATTTAATAATATTTATGAAAACCATTTTGATCTGGATCATCCTTCTTGTGTATGGCCTAATTAGGAAGAGGCATATCTATAGGAATTTCTTCAGTTGATGTAGTTTAAACAAGTATAGAAATCCTGCAGTGGGAAGAAAATATAAGAAGATTGTCATTTACATCTCACACATTAAGAATAGAAGAAGAATATGTGTTAGATTCATGGTTTATCCCATTATCCTTACACATTTCATCTCATGAAACTCAATATAGAGTGCATCAAATTTGTTGTTATTTATGGTTCTATTATGTCATAGATGTTTAGATAAGAAACACACTTAGTATTCCCATCTATTCCAAACTCAACAGCCTGTGTACCCTACTAAGAAGAAACCACTCCAATAATAGTGGCCTATTGTATGCTGTTGTGGGATTGAACAGCCTCAAAAAACCCTTGGTTGTTAATAAATAATTTCCCAATATTAAAATAAATATATTATAAGTCTTTAAGAATAAATCCTTTGGGTTCTACCTAGTCACTGCGAGTCAGTCGAATAAAAATCACATATATTTAAAAAATAAATAAACATGGTTTCAATTGTAATTATTTAATTAAAATGATAATATAAACTTATAATATAATTATGAAAAAACATGAATTTTGAATAATAATACATATGAATATAAATCAATTATAATTAAGGAAGACTATTCATTTTAATTTTATTAAACACTCATAGTGTAAGGAAATTAACCAAAATCTAATATTTTTAATATAACAACTATTCCATTAACAAAAATAATGGGGCGAGTAATTCCATAAAAAATCATTTATTACATGAAAAGTAAAAAACTGATAGCCTTATTTATTAAAACACTTAAAAAAACCTTATATAAAATTGTAGTATGTTTATAAGAAAATGTAATAACATGCTACAAAAATTTTATAAGAAATTTATAACAAATAAATTAAAAATAATGATTAATGTCAACTACCTTAGTATAGAATAAAAAATCAAACATAAATCCCTAATATTGAATTAGTTTTTAATCATTAAATAATTTGGACTAAAAAAACGTGCATGTGGTAAAATTCTAAGAACCATAGAGACTCATATGAATTTCCATATTTGGATTAAACCAAACACAATCATCGATATATACAAGGATAATATAGGGAATGAGACTTACTTTAGGTGGCCATGAAGGGATGTGCTCTAAAATTTCAAGGAGGGGTGTGGTCATTAAGAGTTTGTAGGGGGTGGGTGGGGGTGGTGGAGGTTCAACAACTTTATGCCTATAAGGGGTAGGGTTTGGATGTTTTTGATGGTGAAAGTGGAAATATTAGGGTTGGATTGAATAAAGAAGAATAAATCAAATTTAGGGATAGGTCACTATGAATCGAGAAAGGGGTTAGGATTTTTTTTTAAAATTACAGTTTTTATTTGGTAAAAATATTTAGTTATTATTTTATTTACATGTGTTTAAAATTTTTTAACACAAAGAAAATGAATTATTTAATAATTTTAAAAATAACTGCTATATTTACATATAAAAAAATTATATTTAGTGATATTTTTATAAACCGTCTCTAGAAAAACTACTACTATTTACTCCAATTATTATAGTATAAATTTAGAATCATAATTTTTTTTAATATTTAGTTAAAATAATAATTATTTTTTATATAAAATTTCGAAAAATTATTTTTTGTAACATTTTTATGTAGAACTCCTAAAATTTTATTTGTAATGAGGTTATTCAACAAATTCAAAAAAATGTAGTCTGTCGATACATCCCTGCAAGATAAATCATAAGCCTCCTAAATTTTAATTTTATAAAACTAATATCATTTATACACTAAATAGTTTTTTAAAATATATTTTAAGTAATTAAATAAAATAATAACTTAGTGTATATAAATTCAAAAATATTTACAATTTTCATATATAAATGTTTTTTTTCTGATTACAATAAAATCATTTTAAAACATATATCTTATTACCCTTATATTATGAAACCACATTGAGATGGGCGGGGGTGAATGATTGTGTATCAATTTTACCAAATTCTTTTTCTCTTTGATTTTAAACCTCTTAAATATTCTAACCATTTAACCTATTAGTATTAAAGGATCTTTTAAATTAATCCATTTATCCCAACACAATACACCAAATGAAAAGAAATAAAAGAAATGGACCACAAAAAAAACATATTTACAAGGATTGACTCTAATATGTATGATTACATCCATTCTATGTTCATGTAGAGTTTGAGTCATAGATATCCATTAAAACCAAAAGAAAATAAAATAGGAAATGTATCAACATTAACACCAAGAATTTTTTTCCAAAAGTTAGCTATCTTCTAACACGTTCTTTATACTGGATCCCAAAGTTTACAATGGTGGTTTTACAAATCCTATGGACAATATATTATTTTCACTTTTGGATATCACAACATCAAATGATATATCTTCTACTTTAAATAAGTGTGTCGACTATCCGAGTGTTTGGTAATAGTATGATGCATGTCGAACTTCCTCAACTCCACAATGATTAATTCATGTCAAACAACCATGAATGAACTTTTTATCTTTTTCCTTGATTTTTTCCATCTCAGTGTAATTCCATGATTCATATATCCAATAATAGTGTCATCAACCTCTTCTTATAATATCTTCACTAAACCATGATAATTGATATATTCAATAGAATAACATTATCATCGTCCCAATATTCATCTCTTTATCTTTATTTAAATCATATTCTCTTTAAAATATCAAGACTGGTCACATGGATATTTATATAATTAAAATATGGAAACTCATTTGAAACTCAACATCGCTATCATCACATTCAAACACCTTTTTATTGTAGCTAAAAATCCTCTAATAACAATGAAAAAATGATCTTATATGATATGTGAACATATATTTTTTTAAAACCTCCTCAATTATTATTCAATAATCTTCTCATAATCATAATGATATTATCATTTAATTCTCCCAAAGATCTTGGATCCTTCCTTTATTAAAAAATCAACAAAAACCACATCTTCCTTCCATGTTTTATTAATCACCTACATTAATATAATTATAGTGTGAAGATTCTTATCAGAATGAAATATTAATCAAATCTCAACATCATAATATTTTCCATCAATCACTTCTAAATCTTAAAAAAATCTTCATAGTTATTCACAATATAATGAAACAACATATTCACAATTAATATTTCAAATTCTATAAGAATGAAACTTTAATATAAAAATACATTTAAGAAGAGGATACTTCTTATTTGAAACCATAGATAATTATAATATATCATCATATTTAATCTTATATGATCCAAAATTATTCTTATATTCCTCATTGAATATTAGAATTAATCTTATATATCTATAAATTAGTCTTATGTATACATAGTAACATTAGAGTTAATATTATGTATTCTGTATAGGATCCTGTATATTATTTGGGAGATATTACATATGCTAATATTAATTTGATGTATGATCATTTAGAGTATATGTATCCTAGTGTTAATTGCCTTGTATATTTCAAATTCACCCCATGAAAGATATTATATATTCCTTTTATATTTTTCTATGAACTCAGAGATATTATGTATTGATACTATCAATTCCATAAATCCAACTCAAAATCCCTAAATATTTGAAATTAAAATAAACTTCAAATCATATCCAACCACTTCAACTTTTGTCAAAATAACTAAAATAACTATATTACATCTTTATATTACCCGAAAATATTTACTAAAATTCCAAAAAAATGTATCATATAGAGGCTCATTTCAAGTAATTTAATAAACCTCCACTGCCTAAAAAATTTGGCTTTATACCCATACAATATCCTAATTGATAGTTAATAAATTAATTAATTGATAATGTAGCGCCTTATATTCACAACTATCTTCCTTCGTCCAAACAGCAGCTTTGTATTCCTTATCAAAACCGGTTTATAATCTTTATTCATAGAGATATAATATTTAAAAATCATTATACACTATGAAAATAAACTTAACTTCTCATGTTAAAGATCTAACTAATGTATCGTAGTAACTTTATTTAATTCATAGATAACCTATAATTGACATTTATTTAAACCCATGCCTTCTACTCAAAATAATATTTGGTGCATAATCATTATAATCACGATTCATACTTGAATAAATTCCAAATAAAATTTATCAATGAATTATATAAATTCTAGTTTATATTTATTAAATTATACTTTTACAATATATGAATGAATCTTCAGTAGCATATAAAATGTAATACAATAATACATATGATCCATAAGAACTTTAAGTTGTATCTTAATGGTCTTAAATGGGTTCATCAATATCTATTTTTCTAAGAAACACTTCATCATACATAGAGATCATATATATATTCACCCATTATATTACCTCTTTCAAAAAAACATTTCATATACTAAATTTTATCTTATTGACAACAAATACAACACTCTTCATCATAATCCATAGAGAACATCAATCTCCCCCTTGAGATTCATTGTAAATAACTATTCCAACCAAATTTATTAAAATGTAAATATCCAAATTATATTATCTCTCCAATGTATTTATTATCCAATTTATTAATAATAAATACATATATTTAAATATATTTTGGTTTATTAATTAATCAATTACATTTCAATTATATAATTTTTCAATTTAGAAAACATGTGTGAAAAATAAACTTCACAAAACTCTCTAAAACAACCATGTATTACTCAAAATGTTCTAACATTTATTTCATTAGATATTTCTACTAGCCCCTCCCAATGTAAAAAATATTTTAGTCAATATAAGGATAGTGAAATCTAATCTATATATTTTAACAATGAATTTTTATATCAATTTCCATATTTTATTACTCACACACAATACTGATTTCTCATATGATGTTCATCTAAACTTCACCTTGAAGTAAATTATTCATCAAAACATCAACATGATTGATATTTTCTATTGGAAAATTATAAGCATATTTTTTATTATATAGATATCCCTTAAAGATATATTGTCACACTCGGTTTTTCATGTCTTGGTTTTGATCTGGTTTGTTGGAAATACTGATCCTTTTCATGGGTTTTGGGTGAGTTGAATGTTGAGTTTTTAATTTAAATATATTTAAAATCATCCTATGATGGGTTACCCATAGCTTGTTTGGAAGTTTTTTTGAGAAAAGGGTGGTTACTTCAACATTGGGCCAAATCGTGTGCCCACTTCCATATTTTGAAACAATTTTTTTCCTTCATAACACCTTCATTTTTCAACATTATTTACTTATTCCACCTCCCTATCGGTCTCCTATGACCTATTAAAACCACCATATAAATTTGGACCCCTTAGTAACCCATAATCATGGTCTATTTTCGTTATGTATTTAGGTATTGGGCCATCCTTTGAGCCCATTTTGAATTTTAACAAATATTTTTTTTCTTTAATATATTGTTAATTTTTTAAAATTTGTTAGACATTCAAGCTCTAAATAGAGCCCATAAACCCTAGGCGCACCCCTATGTTCCATTTCCGCTATTTTGAGCTCGTCTTCATTAGAGATTAGGGCACACTTCATCATGGATTTTCAAATCTTCTAGATTTGAAGAGGTAATTTGTTTCTTTCATAAATCATTCCTTTTTTAATATTAATCCCACAAATATTATTTCCTTGGTTCTACTAGACCTAATGAGACTCTCCCTTGAGTTATAAGACATTCCATATCCTCTAAGGGTGTGGATCTAAGGGAAGATGAATAGTTCTTTAGTTATCTATGTGAGTTTCCTTCTCCCTTCTCCTCCTTGCTCCTACTCATTCCATTATTTCTTAGCTCTATCTTCCTCATTGGTAATTAAAGACCTAGGGTTAGGTTATACAATTATTTTT
Source organism: Viscum album (assembly GCA_963277665.1). Classification (NCBI taxonomy): domain Eukaryota; kingdom Viridiplantae; phylum Streptophyta; class Magnoliopsida; order Santalales; family Viscaceae; genus Viscum; species Viscum album. The sequence continues at coordinate 356,146,040 of OY728132.1, read as the reverse complement.
ATTTGTTTTTTTCTTGTTTGGGGCTGGTATTCTTAGTTTTAGTGTTTATAAACCCTCAGAAGGTTTTATTGGGTCTGCGTTTCCATTTAGCCAAGGATTTGAGGCAGGTTCCCCGTTACACATGTCATTTTTATTTTAGATTAATATTTTTCAGGGTATTTTAACCCTCTACATATTATTATTATTGTTTTATAAGACTTCAATAATTTTATTTGGTATGAAAAGTGGTGGTTATACCTTGTTTTGTGAAAAAATAGTGTGGTTTTGTTATAAAAGGGCACACGAAGTGTTTATTTAACTGTTCCATTATCTTTTTACCTAGTTTGTGATGTTTATAACCGTTTTTATCCATTTAAAAAAATATTTGGAATGAAAATTATGTTTTATGACCTTTTTAGTGTTAAATAGAATTGGTTTCATTCAATGTTGCATGATACGTTTTTGGGAAAGTGTCCGATTGGCTTTTATGTGCTCAAGGTTCTATAAAATTATTGTTTTGGCATATGAAAAATATTGGAATCATGTGAATAAATGTTTTTGTGGTTTTTTTATGGCCTTAGAATGTGGGTTTTGTTTCAAAAACAAATGTGTTTTGGTTTATAAAATTTTTTGGCCCGAGTTTCCGGAAAATGGGCCATCTGGCATCCTTATAAAAATGGTTGAGCTTTTAATGTGTAGTACAAATGTTTTAAATTGTTCATGTAAATTTTTTTGTAACTCTAATTTTGTGTTTACAACACTTTATAAAAGTATAAATTCTCCTATGTGATATACTTTTGTTGGGTGAAATGCTTAATGGCCAGTTTGTAATTTTTCTTAAGAAAAGGGTTTTCATGCATGTTACAAGTGGCACCATGTGGTGTCATTTTATGATTCATGAAATTGTTTTATTAAACAGTTTTGTGGATAAAAAATATGGTTTTATATGGTATTGGTGGATTTTTTTATTTTAAATAACATCTTTTAATAGATTTTATGTGAAATGCCTCGTAACACTTCTTGAAATAGTTTTATGAAAGTTTTAAGTGGATTATTAGTTTTTGAAAGAGATATGAAACATGTTTGTCAGATTTTTTATGTGTGTATGATTTTTATGTGAAATTTTCAAGAGAAAACTTTATTTTATAACATGTAGAACATGATTGATCATAAATATGGAATCCTAGGTATCTTTGTGGGTGGACATGTACTAGTAGGCTAGTGATCCAGAGTGGTTTCGTCCCTATTTCACATAGAATGTTTGACGACGACAACACTAAATAAAATATGATAATGTTATTAGGACCACTTGGTTATGGGTATTGTTCCACACTATTGGCTTGATCATGGTAATGGATATTTTTATTTTTACTTTTACATCGATATACGAGGTACCTATAGTCCACAATGAACTAGTACATATGGGTGTTCACGTGACTAGTGCTCGTTGGATATTTTGTACTCACTGTCAGAATATGGTGTGTTTGGTTGGTAAATTCAGTAGTGGATGTGTTCTATTTAAAATGTTACATTATTTAAACCAACCCTATAGAAAACTATTTTCATTTTGAAGCTGCATCTATTGAAATTGGTTACTATCATTTCCTATTTATGAAAACTTGAGTGCATTTTACTTTATAATGTTTATTGAATAGAACCTTGTTCGGAAAAAACAATTTTATATATTTAATTTCTAATTTTAAAGTGATTTTTCTTTTATTTTAAAGTAATTTATTTGGGAATATAGAATTATGCTAGCCTACTGAATTTATTACTCATGCCTATAGTCTTCTTTTTTTTTTATCGAATATACAGGTTTTAGCTTGAGTTTGATCACCTTGGGAGACATGTGATTATTGTATTGGAGAGTGAAAAGTGGGGTCACATAGAGTAATATGGTTTTCAGGTTTGGTAAGTTGATTTTTCTGATTTAGTTGTACTTTTAGTTTCATGTAAAATTGATGTTCAGTTCAATTTTTTATAAATGTATATTGGGATGTCCATTTATTTCCACTCTTTATTTAATTGTTTTTATTTGGGAGAAATTTTCCCCTATCACTCTATTTATTCCATTGGTAATTTTCTCTATCCCTAGAGGATCGGGAACACCTCTCGGGACTTTTCGTGGACGAGTCTGAGTGACCAGTGTAGGGATGACTCGGGCTGGTTTATGACAAAATAATACTAGAGGAGGCCAGATATTAACCGAACTTGATTTTTAGAGCACCCTAGTTATTTATGGGATGTAAAGTTAGATGGAGTAGGATTTCTGGGACTTGAGGGGTAGGTGCATGAAGAGGAACACAAACTATTTCTTGTTCCAATCCTCAGGTGTCCATGAGAAGTTTGGTTTTATTACTGTCTTTGGTACTTGTTGATTGTTTTCTATTGGGATACAAAAGGGGGTATGACTAATGGACTCTATGAGATCATAGGTCCTGGAAAGCCATATGGATCCAGGACATGGTCCTAATAAGGCTCCCCATGTTGGTGGCTTGTTTGACATATGGATGCCAACCGTATGGTCAATCCACCCACCAACACTAGTTCTCTTTTGTGGGCGTCTTGGATCTTTCTTGAATTTTGAATTTTGTTTTTAAAATAATTGTGTTAGAATTTTGAAAAAGGGTTTTTTTAAGGAATTTTTTGTTGTTGAGAAGTGGAAAATGGGTTTTTATAATTTAATATGAGAAAGGTTTTATAATTTTTTGTCTTGTGAAAAAAATATAGGAGATTATGTGAAAATGAGTTAATGGGATTAAATTTCCTTAATCTAAACATATTATTTATTGAAACAAAAATGTTTGGAAAGATTGAATTAGTTTAAAGTGGTTATAAAACATTGTTTTATATGGGGTGTTTTGGGATGTTGAAAGGTGTTTGAATTCGATGAATTTATTTTGGAAACTGGTTTTGAGAAGATGGTGTTTTTTTAAATAGGGTATTTGCCTATGTGGTTGTCGAATTATGAAAAGAAACCTTGCTAAATTTTTGATAATAGGCAAGGTTCATTTGAATGGAATGTTTTTTTTGGAATTTATATTAAATTAAATGGAATTTTTTTATCCAAGTGGTTATTGTTGATGTGTTTCTTGTTTTGTGAAATATAAAAATGGTTTTTAACTTAGCAGTTAGTTTTCCTTTAGAAGGTGCATGATTTTTGAAATTGGTTGAATAAATTGGATTAGAATGATTATGTTTTGTCTTATCCTTTGGGGTTTTTAGGGTTTCTCACATGCATGATTTTATGGATATATGGATGTATGGAGAATATGGAATGGTATTTTAGTGCTCAGGGTTTCACAGAAATGTGTATGTCAGTGAGTCTTGATGAGACACCATTAGTGAATGTGAAAATCCACCATGTTATATTATTTTTCAAAATGGTTTTGAGCTTAATTTTTTTAGATATTTTTTAAAAAATGATGGTTATATGGATCAGTTTTCCTACATCTTAGAAGTGTTTCGAATTTAGTATGCTTAGATAAGTTTCAAAAGATGCATTCGATGTTGTGATACGGCCACCGACAGTTCTTTGTTGGAAAAATTTGTAGTTAATCAACCTAAGGATTCTTTATCATGTTTAAAAATGTATACCCACCTCTTAAAATAATTCCTTAGCCTATTTTTTAAAATGGAGAATTATTTGGGATTGATTTATAGAGCCTTTTTAGTATGATGATTCTCTAGATTATTGAAGCTGTGTTCAATGATGCTTGGTGTGTTTCACTGTGTTGTTTCTTCACTTCACTCCATATTCTAAGTAGGTTAGAATGGTGGTGTGTATCCCTAATTCTCTATTTGGTATTGGTGTTTTTTTTGAGTTAGTTTGTTTTGTGAGGTGTTGTGATTCATATCTCCTAACTACAGCACAACATGTGCTTCAATCATCAGGGCTCCAGCCATAGGCCTTAGAGTGAAGAGTTTCACACAGTCAGGAAATCGCCAGAGGTGTGGGGAACTCAACTAATATCTGGCCTCCACCATTTTGGTGAGGTAGTTTCTATGTGTCTATTGTGTTTTCTCATCACTATCAACTTCCTATTATCAAAAATAGTGGTTGAGTTATCCCTCAAGCAGTGTTAATGGTTATGGCTTCTCAGATATTGTTTTCCGATTAATGTACATATATAGACCGCCAATGTGAATTAGATGCGGTCTTGGTTTTACCTATTCATAGGTGGAGAGTTGTGAGTGGTTCCTCTATTTATTTTGTGGTTTTAGTGGCCCAATGATTTGTGTCACCTTCCCTCCCCACCCCGAGTGGTGGGGGTTTTGATTGGAGCAGAAAGTGTTGGCCCAGATCTTGTCCCCTCCGTTCAGGAGTAGGTGGTTTAAATGTTAATTTTGGAACCCTCCTAACATGAGTTCGTAGGTTGATATGGGAGTGTTTTTGTGTTCATGTGTGGGTGAGGAAGAATTAGTGTTCATGTTGAATCCTTGTTTGTTTATTTCTAGTTGGTCTTTAATGGTAGAGAGACCCACTGCAGGTCTCGAAGATCATTCCATTAAGGATTTGTTGGATGGTAGTTGTGATTTAATGGTGGGTAGCATGTTCTGGACTCCCCCCATGCAATTGGATTTCACGAGTAAACTTTGGTTTGGGTGATCTTTGGGTTTATTGGGAGAGATCCCAAAATTTTGGTGTTGGGGTTGGTTGTGGAGGTGGCGGCTTGATATTTCTATTGATTCACATGAAGTGGTTGTGAGTTGGAGTTTATTTGGGAAAAGGATACAGTTTAGTTGATAGTGGATGATATTTATTTGGTTATATATGTTTTTTTGTGTTGATAAGGAATCCTTAAATGTTTTTATTTTAGTTGGAATGTTTTATGGCTTTTCGGGTGTGGAAATCTTTAATGGTGGGGAGAATTGTCCCTCCTAGTTTTTCATGTCTTGGTTTTAATCTGATTTGTTGGAAATAATGATCCATTTTTAGGGTTTTGGGTGATATGAATGTGAATTTTTGTGTTAAATATTTGTCTACTTAACCTAAAATGGGTTCCCCACAGCTTGTTTGGGTGTTTTTAGGGAAAAGGTTGGTTACATCAAGATTTGGGCCACACTATGTGTGAATTTCCAAATTTAAAAAAAAATCTGTTTATTTAATAACACCTTATTTTTTCAACATTTTTCACTGATTACACATCCCACTTTGTCTCGCCTGACCTATTTAAACTACAATATCCTTTTGGACCCCTTTTAAACTCCTAATCATGGTGTATTTGGGTAATTTATTCAGGTATTGGGTCAACCCATGATCTCATTTCCAATTAAATTTTTTTTCTTTTATATATTATTCATTTCCAGATATTTTTCATTAATTACACCTCTCACTTGAGCCCAAAAACCCTTGGAGCACCCCCATATTACTTTTTCCCTCTTTCAAGCTCAATTTCATCTAGAATTAGGGAGAACTTACTCAAGGTTTCTCAAGTCATCCAGATGTAAAGAGGTAATTTTTTTCATTCATAAATCATTCTTTTTTACTCTTTATCAGACAAATATTTTTTCCTTTGTTCATTAAGACCTACAGAGAATCTAACTTTAGTTCCATTCCATTATATATTCTATAAGGGTGTGGATATAATGGAAGATTAAGAATTATATAGTTATTAAGGTGATTTTGTTTCTTCTTTCTCCTCATTCCTCTTCCCCTTTCAATTATTTATGGGCTCTCTGTTCCTCCCTGGTCACGAAAAAGATAGGGTTATGTTATCCCATTACTTTATGTGGATTTTTCTCATTTTGGTCTGGTATTCATAGGTTTAGGGTTTATAAACCCTCAAAAGGTGTTATCAGGTGTGCGTTTCCATTTCACCGATGATTTGAGGTAGGTTCCCCATTGCACATGTCATATTTATTTATAATTAAACTTTTTAAGGGTATTTTAACCCTATAATAATTATTATTATTGTTTTATAAGTGTTATATAATTTTATTTGGTGTGAAATGTGGTGTTTATACATTGTTTTGTGAAAAAATAGTGTGGTTTTGTTATAAAAGTGCACACCAAGTGTTTGTTTAAATGTTTTATTATCTTTTACACCTCTGTTGTGATTTTTAGAATATGGTTTATCCATATGAATAAGTATTTGAAGTGAAAATTTGTTTTTATGACCATTTTAGTGTTAAATAAAATTGGTTTCATTAAATGATTCATGACATGTTTTTGAGAAAGTGCCTGATTGGATTTTGTGTGTTCAAGGTGGTATAAACTGATTGTTTTGGAATATGAAAAATATTGGCAGCATGTGAATCATGGTTTTTGGGGTCCTTCTATAGCTTTAAAATTTGGATTTTGTTTTATAAAAAAATGGGTTTTTGTTTATAACATGTTTTGGCCTGAGTTTCCGAAAAATGGCCCTCATGTCCTCCTTATAAAAATGATTGAACTTTGAATGTGTATCCCAACTTTTCTAAAGGGTTTATGTAAATGTTTTTATTATTTTAATGGTGTGCTTAAAAAAAAGTATGAATGGTGTAATTTTTCTCTTTCATATAATTTGATAGTTTAAAATTATTAAAGGCCCATTAGACAATTTTCTTAAGAAAATGGTTTTCCTATGTGTTCCATGTGGAACTATGTGGGTTCATTTTATGATTCCTAAAATTATTTTATTAAATAGTGTTGGGGATGAAAAATATGGTTTGATATGGTATTGGTGTGCATTTGAATTTGAAAGATAATATTTTAATGTATTTTATGTGAAAATCATCATTATACTTCTTGAAATTGTTTTGTGAAAGTTTTAAGTAGTCTATTCATTTATAAACGAGATGTGGAACATGTTTGTAGGATATTCTAGGTGTGTATGATTTGGAAATGGGACATTAATTTGAAAAGTGTATTCAATAACATGTGTAACTTCATTGAGAAAAAATAAGAAATCCCAAGTATCTAGGTGGGTATAACTTTACTAGTATTATAGTGATCCGAAGTAGTTTCGTCCCTATTTCACGTAGCAAGATCGATGATGAAAATAATAACCAAACTATGCTGAAAATGTTGGGGACGACTAACTTATAGGTATTGTTCCCTACTAGTGGATCGTTCATAAGAATAGATATTTGTTCTGGTTACTTTTAGACCAAGATACAAGTCACCTCTGGCCCACAATGAACTAATGCCTGGGGGTGTTCCTCTGAATAGTGCTCATTGGATATCTTATACTCACCATCAGAATACAGTGTGTTTTGTTGGTAAATTTAGCATCATATGTATTCTATTTAAAAGTGTACATTAATTAAATCATCCCACTTGAAAAATATTTTCATTTTGAAGTTTCATATCTTGAAATTGGTTACAGGTATTTCCTGTTTATGAAAACATTCAAAAATTTTACTTTAAAATGTTTTTAGCATTGAACCTTGTTTGGAATTTTTATATATATATAGCATTTAAAACATGAAATTAATGTTTATTTTATTTTATAGGATGTTTTTGGGAATACAATATCAGACTATACTACTATGTTTTAATACACACGCCTATAGACTTCTTCTGTTTTTAGCCGTTGTGTTGGTTTTATGTTGAGTTCGATCGCCTTAGGCGACGTGTGATTGTTGGCTTTGAGAGTGACCAGCGGGGTCACATGGAGTTAGTTGGTTGTCATGTTTGGTAACTTGAGTTTACTTTTTTAGAAGTAAATTAAGTTTCATATAAAAATTGAGTTCAATTCAATTTCATATAAATGTATATTGGGATATCCATTTCTTTCTATTTTTATTAAATTGTTTATATTTGGGTGATATTGTTCCCTTTTCACTATATTGTTTCCCTTGGTACTTGTTTCCATCTCTGGAGGATTGAGAATGTATCTCGAGACATGTTGTGGAGCAACCTAGGTGACTAGTTCTGGGTTGACCCGGGATGGTTCCTGACATATACATACATTTTATTTATATCAGACATATCATAAGTTATGATATGAGAATATTGTATGGTATGAAGTTCAAGAACCAAGGAATATCATATGCCTTTAATTTAGTATATCACAAGACATGATTTAAATAAATATTTCCATTACCCATTAAAATATACTATCATGTGAGTCTATATTTTTTGACTATATCATAATTATTAACGTATGATGATTCATATTATATTATTCACACTGTAGTCTAAGATTCATTGAGTAGTGTAATGTTTAGTGTTAAAAATTGGGTGATATTCCACATAAGATATGAATTAATTAATATAATTGGATTATAAGGAGAGAAATATGTGAGAATGTGACTGAATGAAAATTTAACATTTTTATTAATAGGTGATGTTATTAAAATTTTATAAAACATTCAAGTAAATTCCATGGAGGATTCATGGATATATTGACACCTATATAAATAGTTCTTAACTATTTGAGATGTCTAGTGTGAATGACCATTTACTACTGATAAGTATCCCAATTAAATCCATAATATTACTCCATTATTTTATTTAAGAGGAACTAGAATACAATAAAAACCCACTATTTTAGTAAATACATTTCCTTAAATCATGTTGAGTAGCTTGTCTTATATGCAATATCAAACTAAAACTAAAACTGGGATACATTTATAAAACAAAATTATTAAATATGAGTGAAATATTTTAGAAATAATATTGTTGGGTATAAATATATTTTAACACCTTATTAAAAAAATATAAAATGGTATAATAAAACAAATTCATTTTATAATTGAAAATACACTTCTAAAAAAATATTTATGCATTAAGTGCACTAATTTGAAAATTATTTTTTCTCAACCTTAGAATTTTTTTCCTTAAAATGTATTTTATATTGGGAATTAGTATTTAAAAATTGTATAAAAATTTATATGTCATTTTTAGGAATATAAAATATTATAACTTTTATTAATGTTTATTATTGTGATAATGGTAAAATAGTTATTTTCAAATAACCGTTTAATTAACTTTGTATATTTTTGTTTAATAAAATTAATTAATATCTTCTCATAAATGAATATAAAATAATTTATAAACATATATGTTAATATAATAACACTCATTAAAATTGTAATCAATATTTAAAAATATTATCACTACTTGATGATGAAAACAATATTTTTTCTACAAAACAGCTAATCTATACATTAAATTTTTTAATTAAAACTTAAATATTATCTTATTTTGAAATTGGGTTAGATTATATGGGGATTAATTTTAGGTTTTTTATACCTAAATTTTTAAATGTGTTTTGTCTTATTTTTTAAAATAAAACATAAGTTTCTTCATTAAAAAATAGCGACTAAAGTTAAATCCAAATATGGTAAAATGCAAAAATAGAGTGGAAAAGTCCATAAAAATAATCACAAAAATGTTTTAAAATGAGTGGATGAGTACTTATCAACCATATATCACCCTATAATTAATTATTTCCACTTATAGATCCATTAACCACTAAATATTGTCATGCCATTATTGAAAAATAATGGGTATTCACAAAAGTTCCACTTTCTTCACTTAAAGAATGGACACACTTCCATCACATCAGGTCAACCCAATTAATTATAAATTCCTTGTGAAACTTTTCCATTATACTATGCTTTTACGATATCCAACTTTATTAAGAATTTGAGTCATAAAAATTTCCCATACCCCTTTAAAATTGTGGAGGTTTACAAGTCAATGTTATTTTCTTCTATATAAGTTCCTCTCTTAACTTTAGTTTCTCTACCATATTTTCTATTCTACCACCAAAAAATCCACTTTAATATAATTTATTAAGTATTATTCATTTTTTTAAATTTAATTATATTAATATAATAACCATTATTTATTTTGGTAACACCGTATGATTTTAAAAGAATAACATTGTGCTCAATAGTGTGTATGACATGAAACCCCAAGCTTAGAAGAAAATATAACACCATGAGACTTTATGATATATTTTTTTAAAAGATAAATAAATAAAATATATGAAATTAGGAACAACAATGAATTCAGATTTAGTTATACACAACACTGAGTTTAGATTTCCTTAAATGCAATATTGGGATTAGCTTTCATTACATGTAACACTGAGTTTAACTTGTCTTATACGCAACGTTTAATGTAAATGAAATGTGAAATATTATTAAAAATTTATTATTTAATATAATATTTATAACCCATATTTTAAATTATAAGGTATAAATAGTAATAACTAATGAAAACTATGGTTATATATTGATTAGTAGTAAAAAAATATTCATTTGGAAAAAAAGATATGTTTTTTGAAAAATAGTATGTTTTTTCTAACAGTAGGATTAGTCATGTTTTGTGAAAAAATATTAAAATTAATTTTTAAATTTTTTATAAGATATATTTTATAAAATAAAAAATTTCCAAATTTAAACTAATAAATTATCTTATGAGGAATTATTGAGATTTTTTTAAATTGTTTCATCTTTTGATGAATAGTAAAAAATACTAAATTTTACTTGAAAATATCCTTTTAATTTAAATTATCTATAAAGTTAAATTAAAATTAAAATTTATTTTAAACTAAATATATTACAATTTTATATAAATTAAATCAATTTAAGTAATTTAAGTAATTTTCATACAAAATTTTGACGTAAAAACGTAGCATACTTTCGAACATTTTTTCCTTGAAAACCAGTATTCTCATCACATTTGTGGGAGTAATTTTAAATTCATTTCTTTCACTTATATTAATTGAATTTGGGAAAATTCATCTCATTTTTTTAATCATCATAATTTGCAATTTATAGTATGGTCGACTTAAATTTTGGCCAATATTTATAGTGAAAAAATTAGACATTAATTACAAGGGTTAAGGTTAAAATGGATTTATAGGTGTTAAACTAATAAAATAAGAGATAAAAATTACCCTAAAACATGTCAAACACCATTTTTATGACATATTTCCACCTTATATCTTCTGGGATAGATAATTTTCCATTTTTGAAGCTTTTGGCATGATACAGAAGTGCATATGATTGAATCATTTCATAAAATTACAAGTGTGACACTCACTTCACTTGTGAAAGGACACCACCTATTATCGCTTCTTCACACCTTCAAAACTATTTTTTATAACATTACATGTTTTTATTAAAATAAATTTTTTCGTTAATAGAATACATGATACTCCACATCAAGTTTAAACAAACAACTAAATAAGATTGTTTAATATAGCATTTATCGCATAACCGTTAGAACGGAGGGTTTGAACATGAATACCTGAATTATAAAAATAGTTTTTAGACATATATATAAAATTAATTATTTTCTGATCAATTAATTATAAATGAAGATGAAACCCTTTTAAAAAAAGTAAATGTTTTACTAAAAAACTATTTAAATGTAAGGAAGTGTGTTTTATACCGATAAATAAAAACATTTCTCCTATTGGATTATATTAATTATATATAAAGAAGTATCAATATTAATATTTTTTTCTTTCATATATGATATAATAAAAAATATAATTTTATACATAAAAGAAGATTAAAAAAAGGATATTTTGTCTCTTTTTGATGATGAAATTGTTTTAAATTTAGTTTATGACACATTTATAAATTAAATTTTATAGAAAAAACTTCTTCTATGAAATAATTATATCATAAATTACTTTTTTGAATTTTTTTTATTTTTATGATAAGTTTCATGGTTTGATAAATAGTGAAAAATACAATATTTTAATTGAAAACAACTTTTTTGTCTAAATAATTTATAGTGTTTAATTATATTTTTTACTAGTTTTAAAGTATAATTAGATTATTTTGGATATAATTTAATCAAATTTAGGTCATTATAATCAATTTAACATTGAATTTTGAAATAAAAACATGTCATTTGTTTGAATGTTTAAACTTTAATAACATGTTTTTTCATAAAATCAACAAGATTAATATTAAATTAATTTTATCCAATTCTGTAATTTGAATTTTTAAAAAATTATTTTATAGTTATAATTATAAGGTCAAAATTTATTAAATAGGTTCCTTATAATTTTTGGAAAAAATATTAATAATACCTTTGATAATATTTATTACCAAGATTAAATGTAAATCAGATAATTAAGGGTATAAAAATATTATTAATATTATAAAATTACCCTAACGCTTTTCTTAATTTTATTTTATGAGTTATTGTCAACAAAAATCATTCGTGGGTCAATTTTATGAGCTCTTGGTGTTACTTGGATGACTTTAATAAATTTATATAATTTTATTCCACGAAAACTCAATTTCTTCATACTTTTTTTAATAAGTGCAATATTTTTAATATAGGGTTATATAAGCGATATGTTCAACTATAAATATAATTTTTGAAATATTGAATTATTATATTCATCATGATAATTTGGTTTAAATTTTCATGGAATAAAAAATTAAATTGAAGGCTTACATAATAATGATGCGGTAAACTATTTAATTAAAGTAAATACAAAATAAATGATATATTAAATATTTAAATAAATATAATTTGAGAGAATTAATATCACCAAAGAATTTTATAGACTACTTTAACATTTTATAGATTATTTAAAAGATTTTCTTCGAAGATATCATGTGGTTATGATATTTTTTAAAAATCAAGTAATGCATCGTGTCAAAATTGAAATTAATGATATTTTATAATAAATAATATTCTATTAAATGATATAAAATTAATAAAAATATAAAATTCATCAAAATGACATTAATATGTCTCAATATATCATAAATGACTCATTTATTGGTTTTTTAATTTTATAATAATTATACTAACCCTCAAATTTTAAATTACAAGATATCATGGAAAGAATTAAAGATGTTAAATAAGGGAAAAACAAACAGATACAGATTATAAAATAGTAAAAACTTTTATAATTTCCATTATATAAATTTATTTTGTCTAATAATTATCATATTTTTTAAATAAATTAGTTTGGATCTGTTTTTAATATAATATTAATTAATATTAATTTAATATTTTTTGGAATTACAAGAGTGCCCCTCCATCTCTTATGAAAGGGAACCAATTATTCTCACTTATTAACAATGAAAAACTTATTTTTGTGATAATATATTCCCAAATATCTTTCTATAATGCCTCCTCACATTATATTTCACTCCTTTTAGTAATAAAACCACCCTTAGTTGTCTTATGGTATCAAGTAAAGGATATAATTCCAAGAAAATTTATTGTTTTAATCAAGGGTTTCTCTTTTATATATTCTTCCATTTCATTCAAATATTTTTCAAACATGATGAAATAATAACTCAAGAATCATAAATATATTAATATTTTATTATTATAATATCATACCACAAAATTTATCTTCACTTCAATAAAATGGGAAAATAATTAATCGTTCATGTGTACGACGGACTACCACCTCACAAACCGATATAATTTTATTCCATCACCATATCTCAAGACTGGTTATAATAAAATAATTAATATTTATATATAAAATTAATGAAATATTTAACATTATTAAAAGATAATATTTTATTTTTATTACATTTTCATGAACATAAAATTGATAACTTTGTTCAAGTATTTGTGTGAAATATCACCTCCACGAAGGGATGCGATTCATTTTTCATCACCACATCATACGGATGATATATATATATATATATGTTTATTTAAATTATTAATGTGATATAAATTATATTATTATGATTATTTAATAATAAAATTTACCTTAACTTATTTCCATAATGATGACTAAAAAATGAAAATGTTACTCATGTGTAGGTATGACTTACTGTCTCCATGCATGTTATATAGATCATTTTTCAAATCCATTTTTAATAGATGGATTTATATTTATAATTTATGTATAAAAGTAATTATTATTCCATTATTGTTCTTACAAAAATTATGTAATAATGACCACTTTGAAAATTAATATCACACCAAATTCATTTTGGACGCAAGTGCCGAATATCGACCCAACGTGTGGCATAAACTTAAAAAATTAAGTAATTTTTATAAAATGATTCTAAGTAATATTAAAGGAATAGTATACCTTATATTTTTTCAAGAACATAAATAATTATCATAACTTTATTATTTAGTAATATAAATATTGTATTTGATGAGTCAGACTCTAGGTATGGGACCACTTCTCAATCTATATTCAATGAGACATTTTTGATGTTATAAAAAACCTTATTTTATGAGGTGTATATACATTACCTTTTACATATCATATCATTAATTTATTTAAATTATATTTAATGTTTTTTAATTTTTATTACTTCATGGTTTTTATGATTCAAATGTTTCAATGTGGTATGGGATACATTGATTTAAAAATATCTCAAATTCAAAATATTTTCCTTTATTATTGATATTATTTTACATATTTATTTATATAGATATAAAATTATTATAAAAGACATTTTATTTCTATTTTTATTTTTTGATTCCTCTAATTTCCTTCATGTTTCATTAAATAAGCCCCACTTTTCCACTTTTTGGGTATTTTGTTATTGAAAATGGATTTTCAAAATGGACTTGTTATCTCCATATCATGAAATTCTTTCTAATGAGTTAAAATGAAATTTAAAGAGTGTAATGTTAAAATTTTCTATCTTTTATGTGTTATGAATATTTAATGGTACATGGTTATTTTATGGGTGGTTATATAATAAACCAAGGAATGTTGGTTCCGTGATAAACCAAGGATGGGTGGTTATGTTATAACCTCCAATTTCATGGGTAAGGATGTTGACCATTTCGTTATTCTATTTGTAAGAGCGAAATGTATGTAATTTGATCATATGGTTATTTAAGTTAAGTATAATGTTTTCCAAATTTACCTTAATGTCTTAATTAATCTTTATATGGTTTCTCTGGAAATCATTGATTATAAAAACGAAATAAATGAAGTTATTTTTAAAGGGAAGTGTTTACAAATTTTTAAGGGTGAAACGTATTACCTTATGATAAATTTTTCATGGGTTTTCATGTTCTTACATGACAAATAGTTTACCTTATTTTTCTATTCCTTAATGATATTTTTTCTCAGATCATGTTTTAAAATTTTTTCTATAAAGTTTAATGGACATTTGGGATAAGGATAAGATCAAGGAGAAAAATATAAAGATTATTCATAAATAGAAACCATGTTTTATTTTTAAGGACTTTTATTGGTGTGAAAAATATGTATACAGAGTATAATTTTCCACATGTAATGTATGTGTTTAATTTTTAATTTTTTTTACTAATTATGTATAACTGTAAACTAAAAAAATCTTCCAATGTTATTTCTTGTTCAAAAACACTATAATATGTAATGTTTAATGATGAGTTTTTATAGTTGGTATCAAAGGATGGTTTAGAAAACTTTAGAGAGTATGATGTCTTTGAAGAGTTAGGGATATAATCATGGGATTATAATTTTAGTTTTGATAATATGTATAATGCCTTAGAAACTCTTTAGAGGCTTTATGTTATGAAATTTTAGGGCGATTAATAGTATTTTTGGAGACATTATGTTTTGAGGTAGTTGTGGGTTATTATATTTTGGGATAAAAAATTAAAGGTTTGAGTTAACCTTTGAGGTTAAAAAACTATCTCAAAAAATGAATTTATTTTTTAATAAATAATACAAGAATTATATTGTTTTAGAAAAACGAAAACCCAAAGGATGGGTGAAAACCTATCATGTCTAAAAATGTCATGGAAATAGAACCCGCAACCAAAGGGTAAAAGGGGTGAATCTCCTACCACTATCTTAGGTGAAGTCCTGGGTAATATGATTTTTTTTTATTTTTTGTGAAAATATTTTATTGATGAAGAATAAGATATTTTTTGGAAGATATGTTTGATAATATAGATAAAAATTATATTGTAAAATGATTTGGGTATTATGTGAGTAATTTTATTTAGGAACACATTTATTATTTTGGGAACTCTATACAGTAATGAAAAATATAATAATTTTAGATTTTATTTGAGTAATAAAGGTTGAATTTTCATTTGGAGTCAAATGTGATTTTATTATGGGGATATAGTGATTCATGTTATTTATTTAGATGGTTATCATAACTTAAAAATTATGTAATTTAAGGAATTAAATTTTTAGTGTTAGACTTCAAGGGTAATTAAATTTATTTGGTGAAAAAATACTATCTTGGAGGTTTATGTAATCAGATCCTTCTGATTTTTTTAGTTTCCATATTAGTTTAGAATATTGTTAAGGAATTTTAAGGATATTTATTTATTGAAGTTTCTTATGTTAAAAATTGGTTATTACTTTTTAATTTTTGACATTAAAAGCAGTTTTTCATCATATTAGGGTTTATTTATTTTTATAGAATTATATTAAATTATCCAAACCATTTTGGTTTTTGTTAATTTATAGAGATATGTGGAATATATAGTTATAATTTTTTTTGATTTATTGATTTTTAGAAGTTCATTATAATGATTTAAGAATGAAAAATTCATCTTGAATAATAATCATTTATATAAAAATATGATTTTCTTTGTGGAAGTTGATTAAAGCGTTAGACTCTACCTTTCAAGTAATTCTGTTTTTATATGTTATTAATATAATAAGTAAATTAAGTCTTTAACTCTATAAAAATGATTTTAAAAAATATTCATTTACTATTTGTAGTATGAAATCAATGACATGTGAACCCATTCTAGATTTATGGTTTTGTGATTGTTAAATTTCTCATGACCATGTTTTCTATCAATCTCCATCAGAAATTGATAGTTATTTTTCACTTCCATGTAAATTTTTTTCTATATGGAACCTTAGTTCATGTGATCTAATATGAAATTATTACTTATCTTTTTTATATTTTAAGTTAAATGTTTCATTAAACCATTTTCAGATGTGGGATTTCAATAATGGTATTTTGAATAGTCTAACCATGGTTACCAAGCCTAAGTTACAATTACAAGGATGTAATTTATTATAGGGTGGAAAATATGACCTCCCTTGTTTTTAAAAATAAATATTATATTCGATATTATACATGATACAACACATCAAGCTTAAGATATCATCTATATATAATTAATTAATATGGAATTTATCATATATAAATTATAATGGATAGTATGGACATCAATAACTGAATTATGAAATTATATTTTAAAGATTTACATATAATGAATTTGTTTCTGGAAGATTAATTATAAATGAAGATAACATCCTTTTTAAAATAAATGGAATTTTTTATGAAATAATATTTAAATTTTCACAAGTTTATTTTATACCAATTAAAAAACAAATCAATCTTTTTGGATTATATTAATTTAATACATATATAAGTAATATATTAAATATATTTTTTAACATTCAACTTATTTGTTTTATAGAAAAGATATAAGAATAAGTACAATTTTATGCATAAAGGAATAACTTTTAAAAAAAATATGTTTTCCACCTTTTAAAGGGGAACTTGTTTTAAATATAGTTTTTGAAACTTTTATAAATTTTATTTGATAGAATAAACTTATTCATTAAAATAGGAATATCTGCATTTTAATTGAAAACCAATTCTTCATCTAAATAATTTATAGTGTCTAATTATATTTTTAATTGGATTTAAAGTATTATTAGATTATTTTTAAATAATTTAATCAAATTTAGGTCATTTGAATGAATTTTAAATTGAATTTGGATATAAACACATTTCAACCTTTTTAATATTGTCACATTAATTATATGTTTTCTTATTCCATCAAAAAAATTAATTTTAAACTAATTTTATCAAATTGTATGTTTTGAATTTTGAAAAATTTATTCAATATTTAGAATCAAAAGTTAAAAATTTATTAAATTGTTCCCTTTAATTTTAGACAAAATTAGAATAGTAACATTGGAAATTTTTATTTCCACTCTTAAGGTCAAATCAGGTTATTAAAGGTAAAAATAATATTATATATATTAGAAAGTCACCATAAAACCTAGCCTAATTTTATTGGATGATTTATTTTTGATTAAATTAATCATTTTCCTGATTTTATGATCTCTTAGTTGCACTTACATGAC
Source organism: Viscum album (assembly GCA_963277665.1). Classification (NCBI taxonomy): domain Eukaryota; kingdom Viridiplantae; phylum Streptophyta; class Magnoliopsida; order Santalales; family Viscaceae; genus Viscum; species Viscum album. Next base: position 356,128,095 of record OY728132.1, on the reverse strand, counting down.
TTCAATCAATTTATATTATTTTATTCAAAGAAAAGTCAATTTTTTCATTCTTATGTTTTTAACACGTGAACTATTTTTAATATGGGGTTATATAAATTTTATGTTATACTATAAATAGTATTTTGAAATATTAAATTATTATAGTCATCCTGATGATTTATTTATAATTTTTATAGAATAAATAATTAAATTGAAGGCTTACAAAACAATGATGTAGTAATTATTTAATTAAAGGAAATATCAAAAAAATGATATTAAAAATATTAAAATACATATAATTTGAGTGAATTAATTTTATAAACTAATTTCATATATAAATTTTACATGTTTTTAATGAGTTAAAATAGGTAAATCTATGATATCATGTATTTATTATATTTTTTAAAATTCAAGTAATGAATAGTGTCAAAATTGACCTTAATGATATAAAAAAACAATATTCTAGTAAATATTATAAATGTAAAAAATATATAAATTTCATCCAACTTATTGGGATAAGTATAAAAATGTCATCAATGACTTATTTATTTGGTTTTTTCATTTTATAGTAATAATATTAACTCTCAAAGTGAAAATTACATGATATTAGGGTAATAATTAGGGAGGTTCAATATGTGTTAAAAAAAGATAAGGATTAAAAAATAGTAAAAACATAAATAATATTATAATTTATGAATTTATTTAGACCCATAATAATCCTATGTTTGAAATAAATTTATTTTGATCCATTTACTCTAAAAAATTATTTAATATTAATTTAATAGTATTTGGAATTCCAAGAGTGCCACTCTGCTCTATTATAAATGTGAACTTCTTCTTCTCTATTCTTCAAAATTCAGTGGCTATTTGGTTTATACGTGATATTAAAAAATTCATTACTATAATCCCTTCACAAAATATATATATCTTATTCTAGTTATATCACCACCCTTAGTAGTCTTATGTGTCAAGAAATGCGATCGTCCAAAGAAGGGGTATTGTTTTAATCAAGTGTTTCTATTTTATTTCTTCTATCATTTACTAAAAATATTCTTGAACCATAATGAAATAATAACTCTAGTATACTCAATATAATGATATTTCATAATTAAAATATAATTACCAATAATCCATCTCTAGTTTCATCAAATTGGGAAATAATTAATCATTCTTATGTACGATGGACTACCACCACACGAACTGATATAATTTGTTTTCTATTATCATCTCTAAAGACTAGTTATAATGATGGAATGAATATTTATATATAATATTAATGGAATATTTATCATAATTAAAATATAATATATCATTCTTTTACATTCCCATGCACATAAAATGGTAATTTCGTTCATGCGTACGTGTGAACTATCACCTCCAAAAAAAGATGTAATCAATTTTTCGTCATCACATCCCATGGATGATATATTTAAGTATATTCTAAAGATTAATATGATATTAATCATATTATAATAATTTTAAATAGATAAAATTATACTTACATTCTTCCCATAATGATCACTAAAAAATGAAAATGATACTTATGCGTACGTACATCTTACAATCTCAATGATCGTAACATAGTTCATTATTTATACTGATATTTAATTTATATATTTAAAGGTATAATAGATGTAAAAAACTAATTATTATGACATTAATATTAATCTTGATTTTATGGACTAATGACCAGTTTTACTATTGAGATCATACCAAATTTATTTTAGACTCAAGTATTGAATATCGACAAAATTTCTAACATAAACATAAATAATCATGTAATTTTAATAACATGATAATAATTAATATAAAATGAATAACATAATTTAATGGTTATAAATAATTTAATTGACTAAAATATGTTTATTATTCAGTAATATTAATAGTTTACATGACAATTCAGACTCAATATAGGAAACTTCATCTCAATCTCCATTCATTGATGCATATTTTGATGTTATACACTAACCATGTTTTATGAGATATATATACATCAACTTCACATATCATATATTGAATTAATTTTAAATTTATTTAGTTTTTTGATAAATCTTATTAATTCATGGGTCTTAGGGTTTAAATGTTTTAAAGTGGTGTGGGTCACATTGATTTAAAAATATTTTCTTAAATGTTTAACTATTTAAGTTAAAAATATTACCCTTCATTCTTGATATTATTTTACAAATTTCTTTATATAGATATAAAATGATTATATAAGGAATTTTAAATCTATTTTTATATTTGAATTCCTCTAAAATTATTTATATTTTTTAAAAGAAACACATATTTTCCTTTAAGGTGTATTTTTTCATTGAAAATTGGTTTTGAAAGTGGATTCGTTATCTATATAACATTAAATGTTTTCCTATATGTGAAAACAAAATTTTTTGAGGGACATGTTGAAATTTTAAGGCTTTTAAGTGTTATGATTATGTAATGGTACTTATAATATTTGATGGGTGGTTACATGGTAAACCAAGGATGGATGGTTCCATGATAAATCATGGATGGGTGATTATGTTATAATCATTAATGCATTGGGTATGGAAGTAGGCCATATGGTTATTCAATTTGTAAGAGTGACATGTATGAAAGTCGACCACATCGTTATTCCATATAAGTATAATTATTTCCCAATATACCGTTAGGTTTTGTCTATACTTTATATTGGTTTTTGGTGATATCAAGATTTTAAAGAATGTTTTAAATGATATTATTTTATAATGAAAGTATTTAACACTTTTTAATGGTGAAAATTATTAATTTATGATATTATTTTCCAGGTTTTTAATTGGATTTCATGTTTTCATAGGGCTAACATCATTCCTTCTTTGAGTATCCCTTACTATTTTTATTGTTATCATCCCTTGTTTTAAACATTTTTCTATATGGTTTATTGGTGAGTAGGGAAACGTATGAGTTCATGGAGAAAACTATGAAGATATTTCATAAATAATAACCACATATTATTTTTAAATACCCATGTTTTTTGGAAAAAATATAGATTGAGTATAAGTGTCTACATTTAATGTATGGGTTTAATTTGAAATATTTTTTTTTCTATTTATCTAAAACTCTAAAAAAAAGATCCTTGAATTATAATTCATGTTTGAAAACACAATAATAAGTAATGTCTAAGGCTTGGTCCTAATAGTTGGTATTAGAGGATGTTTTAGAAAAATTTGGAGATTAGGATATTAAATAAGATATAGGGATATCAGCATGGGTTTATAATTTTATGTTTAATATAAATTATAATTTATAAGAAAATATTTTTAGGGTTTAAGTTATGAATTTTAAGTTGATTACCATATTTTTGGAGACATTTTTTATGTAATTGTGGGTTATTACATTTTGGGATGAAAAATGAAAGGTATGAGTTAAAATTTGAGGATAAGAAACACTCTCTAAAGACGAATTTATTTTTCAAATAAAACAACAAGAATTAGATAGTTTTACAAAAAGGATAACCTACAGGATGGTTGATAACCCATCTCATCTGACAAGGGTGTAGGAATAGAACCCACAACTGAAGGGAAACATGGGTGTATCACGTACCCCTAGAAGTCGTGATTTTCAAGTAAGTATGACCTTTTCTTTTTAGTTAAATTATTTTCGGGATGAATAATAATTTTATTTTTAGAGCATATGTTTTATCATATAGATAACCTTGGGATTGGAAAATGTCTTGTGGATTTAGTGATTAATGTTATTTAGGAAGATGTTTACTATTTTGGAACTCTATATGATTAAGTAAAATACAACACTGTGGGGTTTTATATGAGGATTAAAGGATTAATTGTATTTTGGTTTAAAATATGATATTTTAGTGGACCTATAGTGATTCAGGTTATTTATTGAAATTTTTATCATATATTATAGATTATGTGATTTATGCTATTATATTTTTAATATGACACTTTAAGAGTCATTGATTTTATTTGGTGAAAAAATATTATCTTGTAGGTTTATGTGATAAGATTAATATAATTTTTTTCATTTCAATATTAGTAAAGAATATTTTTGAAGAAATTTAAGGATATTTATTTTTTGAATGGTATATATTGAAAATTGGGTATTATAGTTTAAGTTTGGATATTAATATTAGTTTTTCATCATATAAATATTTATACTTTTTAGTGAATTATCTTAACTTATAATAACCATTTTTGGTTTTGGTAAATTTATAAAAATAGGGTTAATATATATTTATACTCTTGTGGATTTTTTGTCCATAAAAGTTGACTATAATTATTTAGGCATGAAAAAATCAACATTAATACTAATCATTTGGGGAAAAAATTGAGATTGTCACATAAAGAGATTAAAGGACGATACTATACTTTTCAATTAAGTATTTTTAATTATGTTCATAATCAAGGAAGAAATTAATTCTCTAATTATATGAAAATGATCTTAAAAAAATTATCCATTTACATTTCTTACAATAAAATCAATAAATTTTTAACCCATCATAGATTTATTGTTTTTTAATTTTTATCTTTATCATGACCATGATATCTATCAATATTTATCAGAACATCATAGTTAGTTTTCTCTTCTATGAAAATGTTTTACTAAATTGAACCATAGTATGTGTTAACTAATGTGACCTTCATACATCCCTTTCTCTGTTTTAATGTTGAAGTTTCTCTAAACCTTTTTCCAATGTGGTATTTTGATAGGACCAACATGGGCCTATATACCCTGAGAGGGGGGTGAATCGAGGTATGGATATTCTTTTTTAAAATTCTTCCTTCCCCACTAGATCGTGAACTCTTTATTACAAGGGTCACTTTGTTTGCACTTGTGTGTTTATTATGACCACTTCTTTTCTTCTTTATCTGATGATGATGCTTTAAATGCAATGTAGGGAAGTAAGCAGGTAGACACAAAGATTTTAACTTGGTTCACCCTCACTGGGCTACGTCCAAAGAGTATACAACAAAAATGTGACGCTGTACCAAATCCACTAAAGAACATAACTATTTACAAGGTTCGGGTTATATCACTTCTATGCCCAGGCTCAATGCCTTTACAAGGTTTAGGGTCAGCTCACTGCTTTTCCAAGGGTCACTCCCTGTCTCTATCTCTCTCTCTGGCTCACTACCAGTGGAGAGGATCACCTTCTTCCTCTTCTTTTGCTCACTCCTCTCGAAAGGATCCACTCACATTTTATAGACCTGTAGGTATCTTCATTATCACTAATGAATACATCCTCTTTTGTATGTAGATTCTCTATTGAAGTCTAGCTTTCACCCATAAATGAGTCACACTTTGCATCGAAGGTATTGGGAAATCTTCCAGATTTAATGCAGCCCTGAATCAATTCCGTTCATCAACCATACCCGGCACCCATATCCAAGTTGGCGCACAAGTCTCAGCGCGTGAGTTATAACTGGCATGCAAGTCCACCTCAACCACTTGTGCGACACAAGCTTCTGCAACTCCAAACTTGTGCGACTCACACCCTTTTACACCCAAAATGATATTGGTGTGCAACCATCAACTATCACGCTTCTTCAAAACCTGGAATGCATGTGTCACCAAACCACTTGCGTGACACCCCCTTCTTCATGTCAAAACTCGGGCGACTTCATTCCTTTCTCACACAAACCACTTTGGATGCGTACCAAACAATAGGCGCAAAAATTCTACTTGGGTGACCACACACCACATGCGTGACCACAAAACCTACATGACGGTAGCTCTGATTTTATCTAAGTGTTAAACTCATGAAGAATTCAGAAGGGTCGACCTCAATTTATAGGAATTGAGACACCCCATGTGATGGTATGCAAGTCTCCCCTTGATGCGTAAGTTTCAGCGCACAAGTTTCGGTGCACAAGTAACTTGCGTGACCAACCCTAAACATGGGCACCCCTTTTCCCATTGCCATATTTTGATGTTGTGATCTGGAAGAACATATGGCGCACAAGTTTCCTCTCTTTCAAGACAATGGCGCACAAGTCCCTTTGCCAAAAAGCACGTTTCTCCATTTTTTGATTTTCAGGCCCAAAAATTTGGAAAAAACTAGAAAACGGTGCAACCTTGTATCTTCTCTTTTTATACCACCTCCAGATTATCCATTCCTTTGTTGAATTTCTTGAATCAAACATGGATCATTAACCATATCCCTTGAACGTGACAAGCCACCATGGAATCACCCTTTTCAACAAATTTTTACATCACCGTTTTCATTTTCGACAATCACAACACAGATGTCCCACTTTTTCAACAAACACAATCACCACAAAAATTATTCAATGATACCATGAGGGATTTGTTCCCAAAAATCCCCCCCCTTTGGGTTTGTTGACAAATCTTCCAAAAAAATATAAATCGTTAATTCTTCAACCACCATTCTCCTATTGCGATTCCGATAGTGATCAAGGATTTACTCAACACATACTCTAAGCACACATGAGTAATGCTCGGCGTGAGAAACAAGAGTAAATGAAAATTTCATTAATGAATCACTTCATCTCTGACACCCACTGTTGACACCAAACTGATTCCAATTTTTGGAAACATTTATACCACATTCCATCACCACTCTTCTTCTTTTATCAAAATCCTCCTCTATCGTGATATCTATTCTTTGATCGATCACTTGTAGCATCATTAGATTAAATTTTCTTCCCCTATCTTGCTGCTTCACCTATCAGCTTCTCCCTATATCTTTCATGATTTCTCAAATATCCACACTGTCTCCCCCTTTAACAATCACTAATTTCTCCCCCTTTGTCAACGAACCCAAAGGTCACTCATTTGTAGTCTGTAACAGAATAGAGAACACATATCAACACATTAGCGAAAAACACATCTTACATTGGGGAGAGGGGGTGTTCCACATCAACACTCATTCATGTTTGGGGAGTCAAATGAACTCCTAGAGCCAGTTGATGCCTTTCAAATGCATCCTTGGGTAAGGCCTTTGTCAGAATATCTGCAACCTAGAGCTCTGTAGGAACATACTCTAACTTCCCAAGCCCTTACTCCACCTTTTCCTTGATGAAATGATATTTGATATAAATGTTCTTTGTCCTTGAGTGATGGATGGGATTTTTGATGATATTTATTGCAGTTGAGTTATCACACTGGATCCCGATTGGAGACTTCACTTAAACTCCCATATCTTCAAGCTTCTGCTTCATCCACAATAACAATGTGTATTCTTGAGTGGCCGTAATATACTCATCTTCCATAGTGCTCAATGAAATCCAATCTTTCTTCTTTCTTAGCCAATAAATACACAATCCACCATGATAGAATTCCCCACATAACGTTGATTTAAAATCATCCACTGAACCGGCCCAATCTACATCAGTATATCCCAATAACTCTGTCTGAGATTTTTCATTATATGTTACGCCAAAATCCACCTTGCCCTTGATATACCAAAGTATTATTTTCACTGCAAGAATGTGTCTGTCCTTGGGATTACTCTGATATCTCTCTGCTCAGCATGTAGAGAATACAATTTCAAGCCTTGTTGTGGTCAAGTACAACAAAATTCCAATAATTTTCCTGTATTCTATGATATTAACTGCACTGACATCCTCATCTTTGGACAGTTTTGTCCGGGTAGCAACTAAAGTCTATATTTCCTTAAAATTTTCCATTATAAACCTTTTCAAAACCTCTTTGGCATATTTGGACTAAGAAATTAATGTTCCATTACTTCCTTCTGTCACCTGTAGACCAAGGAAAAATGTTATCTCTCCAATCATTGACATTACAAACTCATTTTTCCTGAATTTAGAAAACTGTCTGCACTGAGCTTCATCTGATCTGCCAAATGTTATGTCATTGACATAAACCAACACCATCATCTTTTGATTACTATCATTGATGAAATAGAGATTGTAATTAACTCACCCATGAAGAATCCCAAGCTTCTTAAAATACAGATCCGTCCTTGAGTTCCATGCTCTTGGTGCTTGTTTTAACCCATATGGTGATTTCTTCAACCGAAATAATTTATTAGCATCTCCAGGAATGAGAAAACAATTTGGATGCTCAATGTACACCTATTCTTCTAGAAACCCATTCAGAAATGCAGATTTGATATCCATTTGAAACACTTTGAACTTTCTTTGCACTGCTATGGATAAAAATAATCTAACTGTCTCTAGTATCGCAACCGGTGAAAATGTCTCATCAACATCTATTTCCTCTATCTGGGAGTACCCCTTGAACAATAATCGTGCTTTGTTTTGAATAACTGTGCCATCTTCATTCATCTTGTTGCGATAGACCCATTTAGTCCCCGTGACATTCTTATCATCTGGTCTCGAAACAATCTCCCACGTCTAGTTCTTCTCAATCTGATCAAACTATTCATTCATAGCCTGAACCCAGTTTCTCTCTTCAGCAGCATCAACGAAGCATTTCAGCTCAACCTAAAATAGTAATGATTTATTCTATAGTGATTTCATTATTCTTGTCTGAACTGGAGCTGACTGATCACCAATGATATTCTGCCAGAAAATTTCAGCTCGACTCTTCGGCTTACTTGTAGACACAGACATGAGACATTCTTATTCATCATCAGTGTCTTCTTCGGAGTCATAATCTGCCACTTCTTCTCTCCCTCAGTCTCTTATCACATCCTCAATTTTAATAGAAAACTTATCATTGTTTCATTGTTTAATGACACCATTTCTTTCTTGTGCACATGACATTGAGACACTAACAAAATCCCTAAGCATACTAAGTTGGAACTCGATGTAAGAAACAAGAGGTAAATTTAATAACACAATCACTTCTTATTGTCCTATGTTTCACCCTTTCTTATTCAACTTTGATATCTGCTTTGAGTCAATTAAAAATCCTAAGCATATCACTTACCCACTATGCATCTTTTGATTCCACTCCCCTTGGATCATATCTCCCTAAAACCTAAAACACATGAATTATCAGTTAATAGAATTTATATACATAGGGAGAGGGGAACTTCTAGAATCCACAAGACAAGGATTATGGTTGATCCTAATGGGTCAAACCTTTGATTCTTTCTTGTAGAGCATCACACTCCATCCGGGCTTGTTCTAGCTGCCTAGCCAACTTCAACTGTTATGGCCATATTACATGGCATTCCTTACCCACATTCTGAGACTTTTTCTGATATGTAGATTCATTAGGCTTGGACTTCCTAATACTTTGAGGGTTAAACCCACTAGTAGACATTGTATTATTTGATGTTCCATAAACATGACACTTCCCCTGATTCCTTCCCTGGGTAGGAATCTCTCTACTTGTCATATTCTGTTTCTCCCTCCACCATTTCAAGGGTCTTTCTCTTTCCTCCACTTCACATTGCAGAACATGACATGTGAATTTTTCAATGCATTATTTGTTCGTCTTTCTTTTATTAGATATCTTATTCACCAAACTATTATGCATTGGTGGTAGTTCTGCCACTGAAGCTACATTCTTCTTACTCACAACTGTAGCATTTCCTCCCATGTTCATCCAAATTTGTTCATGGTCTTTCTTAGAGGGAGGTTGTGAGTGTGACAGAGGAGGTGACTGATACACCTTTTTTTAGCTCCAAGTGATTCCTCTGAGGCTCTAAGACTATTTTCCAATTTACCACTTTGTCTTCTAGTGTACGATTTCTCTTTATACACCACGGGAGTCATGAACCTCCATTCAAGTTCATTTCCCTTTCATGATTTCTTCTTACTGCAATGTCTTGCCAAATGCCCATGATTAGAACAAATGAAACATATTCCATTAAAGGCATACAAAATTTCATCATCTCTCATCTAAGATGTTGATGTAGCTTGAGTTCTTCCTCTGACATGGAGATCCTGAGCTTCCTGACACATATTTATGGTGTGTTCCATTCTTCTACAGGAATAGCATCTAATGAATTATTTCCTCTGAGAGACTCTACTCTCTGATTTCTCAGAACGATTCTTCTTATTCTTAGATTTAATATAGTTTTTGTCTTCACAATATGAAATGTTTTCATGAGCCTTTGAACAAAAGCTTGATGTGTTTCCATGAATCCAACATAAATAGCACATGTCATCACTAATTCTTGTAAATATCCTCTTAGGCCAGTCTATAGAACCTAGTGGATTTTCTCCACTTCTGGAACTGTTCATGAATCTATTTATATCATACATGGGAGGGGATTCATCAAATCCAATACCAGTTTTTCCCAAACTGTATGGTCTTTGAGCTGAGAAAATTTTTTCTTCCCTCTTTCCAGAAATAGAAAATGTTCTTTTCGTTTCATCATCACCTACCGATGTATAATCAAATAGCAAGTGAAAGGAATTCTTTATTTTTGGATTTCTAATAGCATTGGATATCTCCACTTCTTTATTTACTAATTCTAGATGCTCTTCTAGCTTTTGAATCTTCATATCACTTGATTCAAGTTGGGTATTGAGTTCCATTTTGAGATTCTCTCCACAACTCATATCTTCTTCCAGTTCTAGTTTGAGATTTTCTACCATATCGCTTTTCTCCTTTACTTTCATTTTTTCATGAGAAAAGGACTCAGAGATAAATACATTCTCTTGTTGTTGCCTTTGATTCTTATGATTTTTTTAGACAATTGTGTAGCTAGATCATCATTTATGTCTTTCTGATTATGAACTTCATATCACTTTTGATTCTCTTCATAATCATCAGCCTTTTTCTTCCTTTCATTATAGACATCTTTTCAATTTCTTCACCTTGAGAATCATTATTATTCCTTATGTCAGTGGCCACATCAATAAGCCTTTTATTTAAGCTTCTTAGCCTTTTGACCTCAATTTCAAATACCTGGATCCATATATCTTTAGATTTAACTTCTTTATCTAATTTTTGATCCAATTTCTTTGTCATGTTGACAAAATATACTGGTGGCCTCATTCTTGAAGCTTGTTCATCATCAGTTGTTTCGGTATCACTTTGAAGTTCAAGTACTTCACTCGTTCCAACATTATGATTGAGCGGATCAATATTTTCCATATTAGATTCATCGAGGCCTTCTTTCTGTGAGTTAGTTGATTGTTTTAATTGAATAACACTTTTTCCATACACACTTTCACACCGAGGAATGTGACCTAACTTCTGACTATTATTTGAGGTTTTTCCCTTTTCCATGGCACACCGAGATAAGAGAAGACAGATTTAACCACACAAATCTACTACACCAAGTCGAAGCAAAAAAATCAGATAAAAGCAACCTTCTCTCTGATACTAATTGATAGGACCAATAAGGCCCTATATACCCTAAGAGGGGGGGGGGGTGAATCAGTGTATGGTTATTATTTTTCAAAATTATTTTAGCCCCACTGGATCTTGACCTCTTTACTAAAATGGTCAATTTTTTTGCACTTGTGTGTTTATTATGACCACTTATTTTCTTCTTTATCTAATGATGATTCTTTAAATGCAATGCAGGGAAGTAAGCCGGCAGACACATAGATTTTTACGTGGTTTACCCTCACTAGGCTACGTCCAAGGAGCATACAATGGCGATGTGCCGCTGTACCAAATCCATGAAATCACACTTCTGTTTAGAAGGTTCGGGCTAGATCACTTCTATGCCTAGGCTCATAGCCTTTACAAGGTTTATGGTCAGCTCACTACATTCCCATTGGTCACTACCTATCTCTCTCTCCCTGGATCACTACCAGTGGAGAGGATCAACATCTTCCTCTTCCTTTTCTCACTACTCTGGAAAGGATCCACTCACATTTTATAGACCTATAAGTATCTTCATTGTCACTAAGGAATACATCCTTTTTTGTATATTGATGCTCTTTTGAAGTCCTTCTTTCACCCGTAGATAAGTCACACTTTTCACCAAAGGTATCGAGCAATCTTCCAGCTTTCACGTAGCCCTGAATCACTGTCGTGGTTCAACCATACATGACACCCATCTCTAACTTGGAGCGCAACTCTCAGCATGCGAGTTATAACTCGAATGCAAGTCCACCTCAACCACTTATGCGACACAAGCTTCTGCAACTCCAAACTTGCGCGACTCACACCCTTTTACGCCCAAACCTATATTGGTGCACAACCATCAACTATCACACTTATTCAAAAAACTAGCGCGCAAGTGTCACCAAACCACTTGTGCGACACCTCATTCTTCAAGTCAAAACATGGGTGACTTCCTTACTTTCCTTCCCAAACCACTTTGGATGTGCAACAAACAACTGGCATGACCACACGCCACTTGCGCGACCCCCACACCTGCGCGAAGGGAGCTATGATTTTCTCTAAGTGTTGAACTCGTACAGAATGAAGAGGGGTCTAACTCTATTTATAGGCATTTGGACACCCTACGCGACAGCGCGCAAGTATCCACTTGGCATGCAAGTTTCACCATGCAATTCTCAGCATGCAATTAACTTGCATGACCAATTAACTTGCACGACCAATTCTCAGCGTGCAAGTTTCAGCGTGCAATTCAGTCCCATGATTTTTGCAGAAACTGGAAAATGACGCCACCTTGTATCTTCTCTTTTTTTATCGCTTCCAGATCATCCATTCCTTTGTCGATGTTCTTGAATCAAACATGGATCGTTAACCATAGAACTTGAACTTGAAATGCCACCATCAAATCCCCTTTTTTAACAAAATTGTACGTCATGGTTTTCTTTGTCAACAATCACAACACAGTGGCCCCACTTTGTCAACAAACACAATCACCTCAAAAATGCTTCAATGATACCTTGAGAGATTTTTCCCAACATATTTCAATAAAGGTATTTTGAATAGTCGAACCCTAGTTACCAAACCCATGTTCAAATTGTGATGATGAAATTTAATAAAGGGGGAGGGGGGAGAATGTAACATCCCAAGTTTGAAAAAAATACTAAGTTTAATAGTGTACATTATATTCTACATTGAGCTTAAATGAAAAATTAAATATTATTATTTAATTTGATAGTTACCACCTATCCATTAGACTTGATGGCATGAACATGATTAACTGAATTATGATATCATAGTTTAAAAATATATATAAATTAAATCTTTGATGACCAATTAATTTTAAATGATGATAAAACCCTTTTTCAAATAAAAGGAAATGATTTTCGGAATAACAATTTAGATATGGAAAAATGTGATTTGTATAAATAAATAAAAAATCACACTTTTAGGATTATATTAATTAAATATATATATATATATATAATATTAAATATAATGTTTAAAATTCATCTTATGTGTTTAATCGATTTGATATAAAAAAATCATATTTTATGCATAAAAGATGTATTTTAAAAAAAGGTAGTTTTGCGGCCTTTTGACGGCGTACTTGTTTTAAATATAGTTGTTAACAATTTAATATAATATATTTGATATAATAAACTTATTCTATGAAATATTAATATTAAAATTAATTTTTTTTGATTTTTTTTATATTTTTCTAATAAGTTTCATGTTTTGATGAATAGTTAAAATCACTTCATTTAAATTGAAAACTGCAATTTGTAAAAATAATTTATAATGTTTAATTAATTTTTTTTAATTGATTTTAAAGTATAATTAGATATTTTTATATAATTTAATCCATTTTAGGTCATTGTAATCAATTTTACATTGAATTTAGATAAAAAACATTTAAATATTTTGAATGTTTTCACTTTAATAACCCTTTTTATCATTCTGCAAAAGGCATTAATTTTAAATTAATTTTATCCAATTATGTGTTTTTAATTTTGAAAAATGCATTCCATATTTTTAGTCAAAAATTAAAAATTTAGTAAATTGGACCCCTTTATTTTTGAAAGAAAAATGTATAGTAAGATTGGAAATTTTTTACCATGGTTAATGCTAAATAAGGTAATTAAGTGTAAAATAGAATTATAAATATTATAAATTTCTCTTAAAACATGCCGTAATTTTATTGTATGAGTGATTTTAGACCAAAATCATACTCAGAACGATTTTATGAGCTCTTGGTGCCGCATGGATATTTTATTTAAAATCTTACTATTTTATTCAAAAAACTGTAAATTTTTTCATACTCTTGTTTTTAACAAGAGAAATTTTTTTAATATGCAGTTATATAAGGGATATGCTCAACTATAAATAATATTTGAAATATGATTTTTTTATATTCATCATGATAATTTATATAAAATTTTCATGGAATAAATAATTTAATTAATGGCTTATACAATGATGAATTAGTGATTGATTATTTGAAAAAATATCAAATAAATAATATTAAAAATATTAAATTATTTTAATTTTAGATAATTAATGTCATCCCAAGAAACTTTTAATGAATTTTACATTGTATTTAGGATTTAAAATATTTATTTATAATATATCAGATAGTTATTATATTTTTAAAAAGTTAGGTAACAAATAGTGTCAAAATTGGCATTAATGATATTTTAAAATAAATCATATTTTATAAATTGTTTTAAAATTAAAAAAAATAAAATTCATAAAAATGGTTGGTATATGTCTTAAAATTTCATCAATGAGTCATTTATGAGTCTTTTAAAAATTTATATCAATTATATTGTCCCTAAAATTTTAAATTACACTATCTCATAGTAAGAATTAAAGAGGTCATATAATTTTCAAAACAGAAATATTCCGATTAAAAATAGTAAAAAACTTGTCAAATTTTCTTTTTATGAATTTATTTATACCCATATTAATCCTATTTTTAAAATAAATCTATTTTTATAGATTTTAAAAAGAAAATTAATTAATATTAATTTAATATTTTGTGTAATTGCAAGATTTTTCCACCCTCTATTATAAAAGCACACCTCTTATTGTCTCTTCTTCAAAGTTAAAAACCTATTTGGTTCAGAAAATATAATCCCATATACATTCCTAGAATCCCTTCAAATTTTTTATACCTATTAGTTTTGGCATAACACCACCCTCAGTGGTCTTAAGTTGTTAATAAAAATAGATTGTCCGAAGAAGAGGTATTTTTTTAATCAAGTAGTTATATTTAATTTATTCTTTCATTTCCTTCCATTATTATTAAATAATGATGATATAATATATCCAGTATAATAAATATAATTATATGTTATTATGACAATATCATTAACAAAAATCCCTCTCCACTTCCATCAAATGGGAAAAAATAATCGTTTGTGCGTACAACAGACTACCACCTCACGAGCTGATATAATAGTTTTTCCATCACCGTCTCTCAAGACTAGTTATTAAGAAGGAATTAATATTTTTATATGATATTAATTACATTTTTATAAATATAAGAATATAAAATATTTTTATTTGTCTTACCTTTCTATGTACATAAAAGTGATAATGTCATTCGTGCATAGTTGTGAACTATCACCTCCACATGGCAATATGATTCGTTTTTCACCACGACATCACATAGATGAAATATATAAAAATATTTTAAGTATTAATATAAATTTTATTATATTATTATCATTATGGAAATAAAAAATGAAACTTATCTCTATTCCATAATGATCACTAAAAAATTAAAATGTTACTCATGTGTACGTACGACTTACTATCTCCATGATTGTTATGTAGTTAATTATTGATATCCCTGTTTAATTAATGGATTTAAAGGTATAATTGTTATATAAAATTTATTATTATTTCATGAATATTATTCTAGAGATGATGTACTAATGACCACTTTGACTATTGACATAATACCAAATTCAGTTTTGACTCAAGTGCCAAATATCAACAAAATGTCCAACGTAAACTTAAATAATTAACTAATTTTTATAACATGATAATAAGTAATAATAGAAATAATAAAATATAAAGGGTCTAAATAAATTTTATAATTAACCTAAGTTAATTATTCATTAATATAACGATTTTACATGATGAGTTAGACTCAAGGTAAGAGACTGAATCTCTATCTCCATTCGTTGAGCCATATTTTGAGGTTATACACCCACATTATTTTATGAGGTATTTATATAGACCATTTTATAAAACATTTCATGAATTAATTGTAATGATATTTAATGTCTTGTTAAATTTTATTACTTCATGGGTATTATGATAGAAATTTTTCAATGTGGTTTATAACATTTTGTTTTAAAAATATATTTTTAAATGTTTACCAATTTAAATTCAAAATATTTACTTTAATTCATTGTATTATTTTACCTATTTATTTATATGGACATAAAATTATTATATATTAAATTTTAGGTCTATTTCAATATTTAGATTCATCTATAATCCTTTGTGTTTGCTTAAAGAAACCCCTCTTTTTTAGTGGTTTTTTGTTATAGAAAATGGGTTTTGAAAATGGATTTGTTATCTTTTTGACATGAATTGTTTTCTTATGATTGAAAATAAAATTTTAAGAGTTAATTATTGAAATTTTTAAGATTTTATGTTTTATGATTATGTAATGGTACTTTTACATTTGATAGGTCTTTATGTGATAAATCAAAACCAAGGATGGGTAATTACTTTATAACCTCTAATGGATCAGGTATGAAAGTAGACCGTAAGGTTATTAAATCTATACGAGTGACATGAATGGGAGTCGAACACATGGTTATTCCATTTTCGTATAATTATTTACCAAGATACAATTATTTTTTATCTATTCTTTCAATGGATTTTTTGGAAATGTTGTAATTAAAAAAAAGGTATGAAATGATATTATTTTAAAAGGAAGGTGTTTAATATTATATAAGGGTGAAAGTTATTAATTTAAGTTAATGTTTTCTAGGATTTTAATGTTTTCACATAACATATAGTTTAAATTGTTTTTGTATCCCTTACTGATCTTTTTTTTTCATCACATGTTTTAAAATTTTTTTTCACAGTTTTTAAGGAGAGTGGAGGAATGATTAGATCAAAGAGAAAATTGTGAATCATTTCATAAAAGAGAGACCATGTTTTTTAAATACCATTTTTTGGTGTAAAAATGGATTCTGATTATATGTTTTTACATATAATACATGGGTTTAATTATTAATACTTTTTACTAATTCTCTGAAACTTTAAACTGAAAAGATCCTCAAATGTGAATTGTAGTACAAAAAAACTAGAATATGTCATGTTTAAGGCTGTGTTATTACACTTTTGTTTGGACAATACCAACCAAAATAACTTCATAAATTCACTTTTCTCATACTGGAATCCTTAGTTTTGAAATAATTCCAACCTGGGATTGATTTAGTGAAAACCTAATGTGGACACTTGAAGAAAAGGTATTGTTATTCAATGGGAGTCTTTATTTTATTTCTTCCACCACCTCCTTCAATTATTATTAAAACATGATGATCTAAAACTATCAGTATATTAAAAATATATTTCGATTTTGTAATAATAATTCATTTTCCTATAGAAATCTCTACATCTATCAAATGAGTTATGAAATTTTTGTTTGTGTGTGTGACAGAATACCGCCTTACGAACCGATGTTATTCATTCTTCCACTTACACCGTTCAAGGTTGGGTATAATGATGGATATAAAGCATATATATATATATATTATTTTTATAACTTATTTATACCTTTTGAGATATTTTATAATATTTATCCTTGTAAATTCTATTCTGTAGTGGGTACAATAACTTCACTCATGTGTACCGAAGACTACTACCTCACGAAGTGATGTGATTTATCTTTCACTAATTCTTCACATGGAAGTATATTAGGATAATTTTAATGATTATATGTGATATACATGAATTAAATACGATACTAATTACATATTTATGATTATTTAATGATAATATATAACTTTTTATAAGTTTCCACTAACTTAAAGATTATAACGGCATTCGTGTACATGTGGACTACAGCTTTCATGAAGCGATGTGACTCTCTTTTCATCACCACAATAAACATATGATATATATAATTATATAATATGTTATATATTATATTATTATAATGTTTTGAATAAAATATTTTAATTTTATTATTTCCATAATTATCATAGGAAAATGGAAACGTTACTCATGCGTACATATGGTCTATCATATCCATGATATTAACATACTTAGTTTTTCATAAAAAAATTACATGATTGGTTTTAAAATAAAAATTAATGTAAAAAAATTATAATTATTTTTTTATTTTTTAGATGATGAAAATATTTAATATGCATAGCAATGAGATCTTTAATGATAAAACACTCATAATAAAACAAGGTAATTAACAACTAAAATAATGATAATAATGAAATATCATAAATGAATAAGTGATAAGATGTTATAAAAGTATTAGATATGTTGTTATAAATTGTAATATGTTACTTTTATAAGTTAATAACATGTTTTAAACCACTAAAATGGAGGTAAAATAATCTTTAATCATAAGGAAGCATGATGTAAAGGATTTCTAATATCAATTTTTGTTCATTGGGTTAAACTTATTTTATACAAATTATATAATATTTAGATTTTGTGTATAATGAATTTTTATTGACATGTGTTTTAATTATACTTTTTATGTTTATTTATTTTTAAAATATATATTTCATTCGATGATTAATTCTCACAAAAACATTTTATTCATTGTACAGGTGAATTTCAAAATCTTATTCTAATAGAGATTGTTTATTCATAAATTTATATTGAAGGTTATTATATGAATATTTACTAATAAACCCATTTTGTTTTATTATACTATAGTTATTAATGATATTTTAATGTAATAATACTATTTTTTCACTCTTTCGTACATTTTATAAATTGTTTTTAAGAAAATCCAACTTTATTTCTCTCTTCAGTCAAAAATCTATTTTTTGATAAAAACCTTGTTTCATAAAAATGTTTTCAAATATTTTCTTAAACTTTAAAAAATTATTTACTCAATCAATTTTTTTTACCAATTTTTACTTTTTATAAACATAATAAAACAAATCTTATATCATTTTCAGAATAATGCATGTTTTGATTTTATTGAAAACATGAAAGGAACTTTCTTGTCATTTTCTGAAGAATGGACTTTAATAAAATTTTTACTCTGAAAAAATAATGATTTTTAACTTGTATAGAAATTAAAAAACTAAACTACATTATAGATTTAATTTATTTAAATATTAAATTTCATGTTTATGAGGATATATTTTAAAGAAAACATTTTAAATTTCATTTTCAAATAAAAGTAAGTTCAAAATGTTTATTAAAAAAGTTTATTTTCCTCTAGAATGTGGTAAAGTTATTTTAATGGTATTTATATTCATCAATGACAACAACACTTTATTCTAACTCTAATGGGTGTATCTTGATACCATCCATACTATTGAACTAGATGGTTTGTTATTAGATTGACCAAGGATAGAATTCAAATTCACTTCCTTGTTTCATTTTGTATTCCTTAACTCTTCTTTATAATATTAACATTCTTATGATAATTAAAAATTAAATTTCTTAAAAATATCGATTTTATTTAACATGGACATTGTAATTTATTAAATCATATATATTTTTTATATAATTAGTTTTACCTTGAAAGTTATTAGTTTGACTGGGTAAATATAGATAAATATGTATCCTTTACTCATATAGACATTTGATGTTAAGGCATATTGATTCATGAATTGAATCATTATTCGATATATGAGGAATGTTTTAGAGCTACAACGATGGGTGGGGAATTATATTATATTTCCCATTGATGCATTGGTAGGTCTTAGGAGACAATTTAGTAAGCTACCATTAAATGTGTGTTCTCTTCTAGTTTAAACATTGATCTGAATTTTCTTGATGATAGAGGTGTCATGTGCCTGAAACATGACATCCAATAATTAATCATTTCGTTCATTAAGGGTTTAGTTGTTATTATACAGTATATTTGCACTATGATATTATCTTGAGATGAGTTTAATTTTCATTTTATTGATTAAATTAAGCCTTTCCATTTTGATTACTCCTTATATTATCATGACAGTCATGTAATTTAAATTGAATTTATGTTTAATTATTTATCATTCCCTTTTGATTATGACAACTGATTCATGATATCTTCCAATATACTTAACCCTTATAGATCATTTTACCACTCACTTATTTTTTTTATTCCCCATGAATACATGAATCATACTATGAATGATATGAAAGAAAATCCTAGAGGTAATAATGATATTTTTGAAAAAGCATAATGTGGAAATTTGTGTTTTCTAATATAATGAAAGACACAAGTATGTATCTAGTCTACCAAGACTATTAAAATGTGTAGTCCATTTGGATGTGATTCCTTATATCATATATTAATGTAATAAAGCAGACACTAGCTCTAGGATTTTATCTTTGGGGTTGCATCAATTGACATCAAATGAAGTTTAGTAATAACCTTGGGAACCAGATTTAGTATAACATAGACTATGGAATAAAAAACTCTGATAAATTTTGAGGATATGTATAGGAAAAACCTTTTTTTATAAGGAATGTATTATTTGGGTTTTCCTTGAAATACATCCCTTTATAGATAATAAAAGTGTAAATGGTTCTATAATATAGGTACATAGGGGTAATAAGTATATAATAGAACATTGGGTTTGAAACTATCATCACCAAGTGAATGAATATGGGCTTTCTGTGCACTTTCTTAGACACTCCTAAGTCATATACTTTGGATAATTTACAATTTCTTTACAAACTATTATTATGGACATGAAAAAGATATATCCAAAAAGAAACAATATTTATGATTTTGATATTAGCTATGCATAAATTTTTCAATTTATGTTAAATATTTCACACGATTTTTAATTTTATAGTATGTTTCAAAATTAATTGATTTAATAAGGTGTATTCCATCATTAATAAATTTTACTAAGAAGAAGGAATGATAACTACATCAGTTCACATAATCCAATATTTAAGAATGGTCATTTCCGTTATATGATTAAACCATCCTTTAAAAGACAAATAGTCACCTAGACATTATCATCATATGAGGACATAATATCATGTTTTATCAAGTAATTTAAATAATTATCTAAGTATTATCATTTCTAAGGGAATTAATAAAATAATAGGATAGCATGAAAAAGTATGGATAAAAGGAAAGGGAAAGTATGGTTTTCCCACATGTGATAATTGTGGAAAGGAACACCATGGTATTTTCTTGAAGAGAATGAAAATTTTATACTTGTTTTGAGAGAACAAACAACAATATTGTGAATGATAGGGAAGGAAATTTTTTTTCTAATCTATAATTCTTTAACTATAACGAGATGGGGAACTATGCAAATAAATTCTCTAAGTCTCAACAAAAAATACATCAAAAGAAGCTAATGGATCTTTGTCAAGATTATTCTATTACCATAGATGAAGAGGAATTATTAATTTTCTTGTTTTTGGAATCAATAATTATGTCATTTGAGTATTTTATCCACATTTCATGGTTATAAAAATTATGAAATATATAATTATTTTATTGTAGTACTTTTTTGTTATGGATTTTAAAACGTGGCTAAATAGAGATGATGACCAAGGAAAATAATTTAGTGGAAGGTTTAAATTATTATAAAAATCATGAGTAAGGACCCTTAATATATTCCTGACGTTGAGATAATGATTATGTTAAAATGAGATAATTGATATGGATAAAATTAATTGGATATTATTGACAAAATTGAACTCATTAATGATTTTTTGATGAAATGATTTATTCTTGATGGAGTTTACAAAATTTTTGGATTAAAATAATATATCCAATTATATATGTTTTACTTAAGTAATAAGTAATAATTTATCTTTTCAATAAGGGTTAATAGTAATACTGGTTACAATCATGTTTAAATATAATAAATGATGAAGGTATTCACATGTTTGGTATGCAATAATTAATATTCACTTCATGTTGTTTTAGGGATTAATGTTAATTTGATTTTTTAAATTTAAGGACCTTACTTATATTGTTATGGATCCTTATTTTTTGTAAGGGCCATAAGTTTATCCATTTATGAAATTCATTATGTTCATCTTTGGATGAGGTTTTAAAGACTAATGTATCACTTCACTATATAGAAATTTATGCATATTAGATAACTCTTTCTAACCATATTATTTTTGTAGATATATGGAATAAATTTACACTATTTTATAGAACCTACGATTCATTAAAAGTGAATTTCACTACTTTATGCCTAAAAATCATTTTTGGATACTCATTTCTTGGAGTAAGGGATGAATTTAAAATTTCTCAAAGAACAACCATGGGACGAAATTGTGCTTTTTATATAGAAAAATTTCAAGTAAGTATAGTCTCTTATATTCATAGATAGTAAAATAATTTCTGAAAATATAGAGAAAGATTTTCAAGAAATATATTATCCTATTACATTAATATCTAATAAATCATATAGTCTTTTAAATCATTGCTTATTTATGGTATTGAGGCCCTTAACATCCCATTGATCATTCACTTTATTGGGATCAATGACATGAATCACTATATATATATATTTTTATTTTTATTCATTTTCTATTTTTTCATTTCCCAAATATTTTATCATACATAGAAACACAGTTATGTTTTATTCTATATAATAATTGTACTCCCTTCCTCTCTAATTAAAAGGATATTTTATTAAATGTTTTTTTCAACTTAAATTTTCAAAAAAAAAATTCAAATATAAAACCATTCAATACTGAGATCAAGTTAAAAATGAGAGAATATAATTTATTTAAGGTGGGGAGAATGTATCACCTCAATATTTGAAAATATTAAAATTGAACTTGATAGCATGTGTGGAATGAAATAGTAATCTTAGAAGAAAATATAACACCCATGAGATAATAAGATATATTTTAAAATAAAATAAATCTTTTTAATTTCATTAATTACATTTAATCCTGATTTTAGATTACATTAGATATAAAATTGAGTTTATCTTGAATTACATTTAACACTGACTTTATCTGGAATTACATGAAACAGTAGTTTTAGGTTTCATTACAGGCAACACTGAGTTTAAACTAAATGTGAAATACTATTAAAATAATATTATTTAATATAATTGTTACAAACTATCCATTAAATTTGTGGGTATGAATTTTTTAAACTAATTTT
The DNA here is from genome assembly GCA_963277665.1 of Viscum album. NCBI lineage: Eukaryota > Viridiplantae > Streptophyta > Magnoliopsida > Santalales > Viscaceae > Viscum > Viscum album. Next base: position 356,105,120 of record OY728132.1, on the reverse strand, counting down.
TGAAAAACAAATTTATCTATTGATTATTAATAAAATAATAATCATTTAAATAAAAAAAATTTCTGAAAAATTCTATTTTTTATAAAATAATGATTAGTCGTACGTTGGGAAAAAAATTTAAAATTAATTTTTATTACTTTTAGAAAAAAAAATTATTAGAAAAAAAATTAAATTTTAAAACAAAAATTATCTTTCGGTTATTTTTGGGAATTTTTTCAAATGTTTTATTTTTGATGATTAATGAAAAATACTGAATTTTAATTGAACACTACATTTTATTTAAATTATATTTAATGTAAAATTATGTTTTGAATTGTTTTTAATCAAAAATTAGTTCAATAATATATCAATTTATCATATTTATTTCATTTAAGGAATTTTAATAAAAGATTTTGATGTAAAAATGTTGTTTAATATTGAACATTTCTCCTTGAAACCCCACTTTTTTGTCGAATATGTTGGATGAATTTATTTTCCTATTATGTGAGTTGAATTTGAAAAAAAGTATTCCATATCGCTAATAATAAAATTTTTTATTTATAATAATTTAAACATAATTTTTTACCAAAATTAATAGTTAAAATAGTATAAATTAATTAACACAATTATGGTAGAAATAGATTTACTGGGGGTTAAACTAAGAGGATAAGGATTAAAAATAACCTAATAAATTGTAGAAATCCCATTTAATGGACATATTTCATCTTTATATCTTGAATTTTGTATTGTTTCTCATTTTTTGAAACTTTTTCATGATAAAAACGTGGTTATGATTGAATAATTTCAAAAATTACAAGTCTGTAACTCACCACACCAATAAAAGGGAACCCCCCCCCCCTCCATTATTCACACATTTAAACATAATTGATTTGTAGAGTACATCCCAAATATCTTCCCAAAATACCTCCTCTCATAATATAATCCATATTTGGGGAATAAATTCAACCTAGGAAGGCTTTGGGTCAATCATAATTAGGATAACCAAAAAATATGTAATGTTATTCGACGAGCGGCTTTATTTTATTTCATCCTACACCTCTTTAAATTTTAATTAATAAATGATAAAATAATAACATAAGTATATTAAATAAGCTGATATGTCTTTATAATAATTTAGTTTTTTACAATCATGTTCACTTCCATCAAATGGGTTATAAAATCATAATTTGTGTGTATAGAGGCCTATCAGCTCACAAACTGATGTCATTCTTTCTTCCATTAACACCTTTCAGAGTTGTGTATGAAGATGGATATAAAGTATATATATGATATTTAAAACATATTTATACCTATATAATCATTCTATCATATATATCATTTTTCTTCCACTCCATAGGGGATACGATGACGTTGCTTGTGTGTACGATGTAATACTACCTCACGAAGCGATTTGATACGCCATTCTCCAATTCTCCACATAGAAGGTGATAAAGATAAATTTAATGATTATATGTGAAATAAAGGAAATAATTATGATATTTATAACATATTTAACATTAAATAAAGATAATGTATAATTTTCTTTCTTATCATTCCACTCACTTAAATATAATAACATCATTTGTGTACGTGTGGACTACCACCTTCACGAATTGATGTGACTTTAGTTTTATCACTGAACCACAAATATGACATATAAAACATTATAATCGGATATATATGATATTATTATAAATTTCTAAATTAAAATATAATACTTAAATTTTTTCTATGATGATCAATGTAAAATGAAAATGGTACTCATGTGTAAGTACGACCTACTGACTCCATGATTGTAATGTACTTCATTTTACATAACCATATTTCATGATTGTTTTTAAAAGTATTATTGATATAAAAATATTATAATTATTTTATGAATATTATTATAAAGATAAATAAACTATGTAATATGTGAAATAATTGAATATTTAAGGACAATAGATGCATAAGAAAACAAGGCAATCAACACCCAAAACAATGAAAATAATGAATGATTATTAATTAATATGTGATAATATTTTATAAAAGGGTCACATATGATGATATAAATTGTAATATGGTTCTTTTATAAGGTAATATATTTTTTAGAACCACTATATAGGAGGGTAAAAAACATTCAATCAAAAATAAGCATTAGATAGGGGATTTCATGACTCAATTTTTGTTCATTGGGTTAAACTTCTACTTCATTAATTAAATAGTTATACTATTATTTGTATAATGAATTTTTATTATCATATCTTGTATTTAAACTTTTTTTATGTGGTTTTTTAGTTGAAACACATAATTTATTCATTTATTAATTTCCACTAAAACATTATGATCACTATAAATGTTTATTTCACAATCTCATTATAATCAATATAGTTTATTCTTGAATTTTAGTTGAAGGAAAATATTTCAAAATTTCCTAACAAACACATTTAATTTTATTATACAATAGTTATTAAGGATATGTTCATGCAATATTAAAATTTTCCCAATCTTTTGTACTTTAAATAATTGATAATCTTCTTTTAAAAAATCCAACTTCATTTCTCTATTCTGTCATAAATTAGTTTTCTTCCAAAACTATGTTTTCTAAAAATGTTTTCAAAAAATTTCATAACAATTTTAAAATGATTTATTAAAGTAATTTTTACCCATTTTACTTTTTTTTAAAAACTCCAATGAATTTTATATCATTTAAAAAATAATTCTCATCTCGATTTTACCAAAAATGTAAAGGGAAACGTCTTATTGTTTTACGAACAAGGAAGTTTCCAAGCTATATAGAAACATATTTTCAAAATACCCTTCAAAATGAAAAGTATATTTTACTAAAGAATATTTTAAATATATTTTTGTGGTATTTATATTTATCAATGACAATAACCCTTTATTCTTACTCTAAGTGGTAAATGTAGGTACCATCCCTATTCTTCATCTGGATGGTTTATAATTATATTAACTAATATTCTAGGGGTAATAATTATATTCTTGAAAAAAATAATGTTGTAATTTTAGTTTTCAAATGTAATGCAACAATCAAGTATGTATTTAGTTAACCGAGACTACTAAACTCTTCAACCTTTTTTGATGTGATTCTTTGTATCTTATTCCAGTATAATAAATAATACATTTACTTTCATATTTGGGGTTCTGGGTAATGATAGTTCCACCGCATCCACTTTGAAAAACTAATGTATCTTGATCGCTCATATGTATAGACTATCGCTACACAAAAATAACATTTTTTATAAGTCACCTATTCAATAATTTTTTATCCAATCCTTTTAAAATATGCATCAAAATGTTAAAAAATAAAAAATAATATCATTATATTCATTTATAAGGAAATTATGTTAAAATAAGTAATTTCTTAACTATACTCACCCATCTAATTATAACATGATCATGTTTTTCTTGGTATAATAACCTACATGACCAATCCAATTAAACTCTATCATGTATGACTATAAGAAATTAAATAATAATATTATTAAAAATTAATAACAAAATTGTCATTTATTTATAGCATTGAAAAGGATATATTAACAATTTAACTTTATATTAAAATATTATCTTCGATTCCTAGTGTAACATCCCAAGTAAGTAATGAATAATAGATATTTTTATCTATGTCTATTAATGATTAAGATAGTGTTATAGAGGCTTAAAATGAAAATAAATACAATCTTATGCATGGAATACACTAATATTCTTAAAAGATTGTTTTACTGCCTTTTGATGGCAAACTATTTTTGAATCTATATTTTGACAATTTTATAAACTATTTTTGTCAAAATAAACTTATTCTTTATGATTGGGACATCAAAATTTACCTTGTGTGAATTTTTGGTATTTTTCTGACAATGTTCATTTTTTAATGAATAGTGAAAAATACTGCATTTTACATCAAAACTGCTTTTTAATCTAATTTATTTATATGATTAGATTATGTTTTGAATTGGTTTTGAAGTTAAATTAGAATATATTTTTACCATTTTATCCAATGGTGGTCATTGGAATCAATTTCACTTTGAAATTAGACTTAAACTGGTGTCAATCTTTTGATACTTATTATTTTGTAAAAACACGCTCTTTGCTCTGGCAGCGGGAATTAATTATTAAATTAATTAATGTGACTTACATGATTTGAATTTTGAAAAATAGACTTCATTTTTGAATTCGGAATATCAAATATAGCTTAGGGTGAATTTTTGGTAATTTTCTGAAAAACTTCAATTTTTGATGAATAGTGAATCCACTAAGTGGTAATCAAGAAAACTGATTTTTCAGTTAAATGAAATTTTACCACTAATGTGTACTGAATTTTTAAAATCCGACATACATGGTTGTCATTAAGAAGTAAAATGTGGTTCAATGAGATTATAATAATTTTTTGGTGAATAGTAACTTATTAAGTTCTTAATCACAATTAGTGGTAATTAGGGTAGTATAAGGTATAAATAATACTTTAATAAAATGAAATGACTTAGACACATGTCCCAACCTCATTGGTTGTGTCATGGCCGACCATGACATGCCATGGGTCAACTTGGGGACCCCATGGATCCACTTTTGTTGGGAAATGACATAAATTACTTTTTATTTAATGTTAAAGTGAAAATGACACAAACATAATATGTTTTACGAAAACAATTTTTAAGTGGGGTTATACAAGTCCAAATTTTGATTATAAATATTCATTGGAAAGCTAAAACGATTTCCTATATCATAGTATTTTTTTTATAATTTTTAGACATTAAATTAAATTAAATTATTTATGACATAATAATGATGCAGTGATGACATCATTATTTGACGATTTAAATAAAATAGAACGATAATGTAAAATCTATGAACTACACATGTCAAAAACCAATTGGATGAGTGGATTTCGAAGCCCTATCACCTTATCCACGAATTATATCAATATGGGACCTTTTGAAACCGAAACACATTTTCAAATAAAGTAATGTTTCTTTACTTTCCAAAAGTGCCCCTCCTCTCCTCTTATAAAAGGCCCCCACCTCTACCTCATTTCACACACTCTTCAAGCCTTTGGCTCGGCCAACCCCTGCCCATTTAATCTCTCCACATCCCTATCATCATCATACAGGATTCCCTTTGGGCAGAATCCTTTCAAAGGAAGACTTTAGGCTCAAATCAAAAGGAGTTACACTTTTTAAGGTAATTCATTCTCTCATGTTCATTTGTTTTATTTTGATTCTCCAACCCCCTAAACTCTTTTTATTTACTTCTTTTGTAACAACACCAGTATCTTAAATATACTAGGATGTTGTTATAATATTTATTTGAGCTACACTCTCACACAACTACATCAAATGGTTAAAGAACATACGGTTTCCGTGGATGGCGAAATTCTGCCTCCCGAAACGATGATTGTTCAATACTCATTTAACACCTTCAAAGGTGGCCATTATGATGTCACTATTTTTATATATGATATATAATATATTTATGTTTTCTTTAAGCTTCTGTTTTTTTTCATTTTGGGCATACCTTTATGGTTTCCATTATGGGTAAAACACGATATCTTCATTTTAGGAAGTGCGGACTACCGCCCCCTGAAAGTGATTTGATTCATTAAATACCATATGTGGGAAATATAAAAGATGGAACTATGATATTATATATGATATTATACTGGAATTATAATATTCCTTTATATCATTATGATTCCATTCTATAAAATATGAAATAGAAATGGAAGTAGCGTTCACGCGTACGTACGGCTTACCGTCTCCATGAACGGTGCATTTCATTTCTTACCTCTAAATGATTATGTAATATTATAAATGCATGTATGTACTGTATATATTTGAAATATATGATATCTACATCATGAATACCATTCTGGATATAACGAACCTTTGACCAAATTAACAACATGTAAGTGTAAGAAGTCTATTTTTGACTTAAGAACCAAATACCGACAAAATGAACATTATTAACTTAAATGATTACATGATGTCCATAACATGGTATAAAATGAATAATGAACTTGAAAAAGGTTCTTAATCAAGTAGAGATTAACTCAAGTTTATTATTCAGGAGATTAAAGAACGGTCGGGTCAAGTCGGATACGAGGTATGGGACTTCGTCTTAATCTCCTTTCGTTGAGGCATATTTTATTTTATACACAACTTTCTTTTATACAGTGTATAAACCCCTTTGAATTTTATGTTTATTCAAAAGGAATCTTTTTTATATGAAGCGTTTACTAAACGACAAAAGGGAATGTTTTTGTCGTACATATGCGACGACAACGACTTCTCCGCCGTCATGACCGTTATTTGAGTTTCGGCTTCCTCTACAAGCCATACCTTCTTTTTAAAAGAAAAACAAATACCATGTTTTACTTTTCTTTTATTTTAGTATTGAAAATGGTTTTCATAATGTTTTTATATCAATGTGTTGTATTGATATCTCGTGATTGAAATGTGGAAATTTTATGTTTCCTTTATGCATGTTTTATGTGATATGATTATGTTATGGTTCTTGGGAATTATTATGAAGACGGGTGGTTCCGTGATAAACTAAGGGCGGGTGAGCCCGTTATAGCTCTCCAATGCATTGGGTAACGCGAAGGAGTGAAACGTTAAGGTTTCTCCGAAGATATTTTAGGGAATATACTGTGATGGGTATTCCAAACGTAACCAAGAGGGTTACTCCCTACGTAAGAATGTTATGAATGCCTCAAGTTACCTTTATGTCTTATGATTTCTATGATTTATTCATGATTTTATGAGGTATGTTATAGTGCCTATGTTTTATGGGTAAAGTATGATTTCATTCTTATGTATATATGAACTCATGTTTCCTTTCCATGTTTTTTTTAACCCATACTGAGTTTTTATGCTCATCCCAAGTTTTTGAAATGTTTTTCACAGGTCAAGGGAAAGGTACATGATAAGATGATAGAGTCAAGGATGTGTCAAGAAATAATCAATGTTTTATTTTAAATGTGTTTCAATTGATGGGAATGAAGAATACTAACTTTATGTAACCACTTTGTTTATCTGTGGAATGTAATGCAAGTTTTATGATCTAATTCTCTAAAACTATAAACCCGAAAAGATCCTCAATGTGTAATCTTGTAATAACTCACGATTAAGTAAGGTTTAAGGCTGGGGCCTTATAGTTGGTATCAAAGGTCGGTTTAGATAACTTTAGGGGTTAGAATTATATTAAATGAATATCCAAAACTATTTTTTTTGAAATGATATAGCATTTACGGATTACCATGTTGCTTCATCTAAGACATCTTTGTTCAGAATGGTTTTCCGCAGAGGAAACAGGGAAGCAGTGCTAGGAAGTCATACAGAAGGAAATAACCTTCTGAATCAGCATCCAGAAATGGTCGGAATTGGAACTGAACAGTTTGTTGCAGTGATGGCACAGTTGACTCAAGCGATAAATGGCGGTGGTATCCATGCACGAGATCAGCCAGATCAACCGCAGAGGAACATGTCAGTGGTGGAACATTTCATGAGGCAACATCCACCATCATTCAGAGGATCATCTGACCCTGTGCTAGTTGAAGGGTGGATTAAAGCACTGGAGAAGATTTTTGATGTCATGGGGTGTTCAGACAATCAAAAGGTTAGTCTTGCTATTTACCGTTTGGAGGGTGAAGCAGATCAGTGGTGGTCTATGGTTAAAAATATCAGGGATGCCGATGAGATTGATGCTCTTGACTGGGATGAATTCAAAGGTATGTTTCTTGAGAAGTATTTTCCTAAGGCTGTTCGACTTAGGATGGAAAAGCAATTCTTGGAATTGAGGCAAGAGGAAGACTCAGTGGCTGCCTATGAAGAAAGGTTCACTCGATTGGCAAGGTATGCTCCAAATTTTATCCGAGAACTTGATAGTAAAATCAATCGTTTTTAATCAGGATTAAAGCCAAAATATCGAAGGGCATTAGCTTCTCGTGAGTTTAAAAGTTATGAAAAGCTTGTTCGATGTGCTGAGAAGGTGGAAATGGAGTTTGCCGATGACCAAGTTTTCTATAACAACCAGCAGAAGAAGAGACCGAGGTGGCCGGAGAAAGGTAAGAATTCTTCCAAAAAGTCTGATGGTAAGAGAACTAAGTTTCTAGTTTGTGATAAATGTGGCAAAAGGCATGCTGGGGAATGTCTTCTGAATTCTGAGAAGTGCTACCGATGTGGTAAGATGGGACATAAGGCTCGTGATTGCACTGAAAAGGATCAAGGTGATGGTAAGACCAAATTTGATTTACAGTTAGTGAAATGTTATAAGTGCAATGAGATGGGTCACTATGCAAACGAGTGTCCGGCAAAGAGCTTGAGTGATGGGAAGCAGTTAGACTACAAGCAGAAATGGGTGGTGAAATCTTTTGCAACTACTTCAGCAGATGTCGGGCCATCAAATGAAGTTGTATCAGGTACTTTGTTTGTTTTTTCCGATTATTACAGTGTGTTGTTTGATTCGGGGTCTACACATTCTTTTATCTCTGAAACCTTTTCTAGTAAAATGGGAATACCATCTCAAGAAATGACTCCTGAACTTTTGGTAAAAACACCTGGGGGAAATGTCGAGGCAAAAAGAATTTATAAGAATCTTCCTATCCTTATCTGTGGAAAGAACCTACTTGCAAACCTTATTGTTCTACCTCTAGTAGAGTTTGATGTGATCATGGGTATGGATTGGCTCTCTATTTACCATGCTAAGATTGAATTTAGAGATAAATAATTTTCTTTTCAGAAAGACTTTCAGTTTGTTTACAAGAATGAACCCTTACTTTTGATAACATATCAAGAGGCCGAGAAACTTGTAAAAGATGGAAATGAATGTTACCTTGCACACGTCGTTGAAAATAAAGGAACTATTCAGATTAATGATGTGCCAGTGGTAAATGAGTATCCTGATGTTTTTCCTGATGAGTTTCCTGGAATAATACCAGATCGGGAAGTTGAGTTTACTGTTGACTTAGTTCCTGATGCTAAGACAATTTCAAAACCCCCTTATCGAATGGAACAAATTGAACTTTTAGAGTTGAAGGAGCAATTGAATGATTTATTAGACAATGGTTTCATTAGACCTAGCACATCACCATGGGGTGCTCCTGTTTTATTTGTTAAAAAGAAAGATGGTTCTATGAGAATTTGCATTGATTATAGAGCCTTGAATAATATCACTGTTAAGAACACATATCCTTTGCCTCATATCGATGATTTGTTTGATCAGCTCCAGGGAGCTCAGTTTTTTTCAAAGATTGACTTGAGATCGGGGTACCATCAGCTGAAGGTAAAGGAGGCAGATATTCCGAAGACTGCGTTCCGTACTAGATATGGCCATTATAAATTTGTAGTTATGCCTTTTGGGTTAACCAATGCACCTGCTTTATTCATGGACCTTATGAATAAAATTTTCCATGAGTTCTTGGATAAGTTTGTGTTTTGTGTTTTGAGGTTTGTGAAGAGGTTATGTGTGACTTGTGATTCACAGTTAAAGAATGAGTTGTTTTTTCATCCTGGCAGTACTAATATGTACAGAGGTCTACGGGAGTATTACTGGTGGGATGGAATGAAAAGAGATATTGCTGATTTTACTGTGAAGTGTTTGACTTGTCAGCAGGTTAAAGCAGTGCGACAGTTACCGAAAGGGATGCTTCAGCCTTTACTGGTTCCAGAGTGGAAATGGGAGAATATATCCATGGACTTTGTTGTTGGATTACCGAAGACATCTCGAGGTAATAATGCAATCTGGGTTATTGTTGATCGCTTGACCAAATCTGCTCATTTCCTTGCTATACGAGATACTTTCTCTCTTGATCAACTTTCCCGTTTGTATCTTAAAGAGATAGTCAGGTTACATGGAGTTCCTCTCTCCATTGTATCGGATCATGATCCCAGGTTTACTTCTAACTTTTGGAAAGGCCTTCAGAAGTCGTTGGGTGCTGAATTAAATTTTAGTACAGATTTTCATCCTCAATCAGATGGGCAGTCAGAACGAACAATTCCGACATTGGAGGATATGCTACGAGCTTGTTCTATGGATTATCAGGGAAGTTGGGACCAACATCTTTCTTTGGTTGAGTTTTCATATAATAACAGTTTTCATTCCAGTATACAGATGGCACCATTTCAGGCATTATATGGGAAGCGGTGTCGAACTCCAGCTTTCTGGGATGAAGTGGGTGAAAGGAAGTTGATGGGACCAGAATTGGTAGAAGAGATGGCAGAAAAAGTTCAACTGATTCAGAAACACATGAGAACAGCTCAGAGAAGGCAGAAGAGTTATGCGGATAACCGGAGGAAGGATCTATCTTTCAAGGTAGGTGATCATGTTTTTTCAAGGTTTCTCCTTGGAAAAGCGTGATGAGATTTGGTAAGAAAGGAAAGTTGAGTCCAAGGTTTGTTGGACCATACGAAATTCTGGAGAGAGTTGGATCAGTTGCATACCGAGTGGCTTTACCTCCGAGTTTATCTCAGGTACACAATGTTTTTCACGTTTCGATGTTGAGAAAGTATATGTCAGATCCATCTCATGTTTTGAGTCCAGAGGTAGTTCAGCTAGAAGAGAACCTATCTTATGAGGAACAACCGGTCCAGATTCTTGACCACAGGGAGCAAGTGTTACGGAATATGGTGATTAAGCAGGTAAAGGTTTTTTGGAAAAACCACATGATTGAAGAGGCAACATGGGAATCTTAAAATGCAATGAGGGATAAGTACCCCCATTTATTCGATAAGTAAATAAATTGCGGGGACACAATTTTCTAAAGGGGGGAAGGATGTGACATTCCAAGTAAGTAATTAATAATAGATATTTTTATCTATGTCTATTAATGATTAAGATAGTGTTATAGAGGCTTAAAATGAAAATAAATACAATCTTATGCATGGAATACACTAATATTCTTAAAAGATTGTTTTACTGCCTTTTGATGGCAAACTATTTTTGAATCTATATTTTCACAATTTTATAAACTATGTTTGTCAAAATAAACTTATTCTTTATGATTGGGACATCAAAATTTACCTTGTGTGAATTTTTGGTATTTTTCTGACAATGTTCATTTTTTAATGAATAGTCAAAAATACTGCATTTTACATCAAAACTGCTTTTTAATCTAATTTATTTATATGAATAGATTATGTTTTGAATTGGTTTTGAAGTTAAATTAGAATATATTTTTACCATTTTATCCAATGGTGGTCATTGCAATCAATTTCACTTTGAAATTAGACTTAAACTGGTGTCAATCTTTTGATACTTATTGTTTTGTAAAAACACGCTATTTGCTCTGGCAGCGGGAATTAATTATTAAATTAATTAATGTGACTTACATGATTTTAATTTTGTAAAATAGACTTCATTTTTGAATTCGGAATATCAAATATAGCTTAGGGTGAATTTTTGGTAATTTTCTGAAAAACTTCAATTTTTGATGAATAGTGAAACCACTAAGTGGTAATCAAGCAAACTGATTTTTCAGTTAAATGAATGTTTACCACTAATGTGTACTGAATTTTGAAAATCCGACATACATGGTTGTCATTAAGAAGTAAAATGTGGTTCAATGAGATTATAATAATTTTTTTGGTGAATAGTAACTTATTAAGTTCTTAATCACGATTATTCGTAATTAGGGTAGTTTAAGGTATAAATAATACTTTAATAAAATGAAATGACCTAGAAACATGTCCCAACCTCATTGGTTGTGTCATGGCCGACCATTACATGCCATGGGTCAACTTGGGGACCCCATGGATCCACTTCTGTTGGGAAATGACATTAATTACTTTTTATTTAATGTTAAAGTGAAAATGACACAAACATAATATGTTTTACGAAAACAATTTTTAAGTGGGGTTATACAAGTCCAAATTTTGATTATAAATAGTCATTGGAAAGATAAAACGATTTCATATATCATAGTAATTTTTTATAATTTTTATACATTAAATAAATTTAATTATTTATGACATAATAATGATGCAGTGATGACATCATTATTTGACGATTTAAATAAAATAGAAAGATAATTTAAAATCTATGAACTACACATGTCGAAAACCAATTGGATGAGTGGATTTCGAAGCCCTATCACCTTATCCACGAATTATATCAATGTGGGACCTTTTGAAACCGAAACACATTTTCAAATAAAGTAATGTTTCTTTACTTTCCAAAAGTGCCCCTCCTCTCCTCTTATAAAAGGCCCCCACCTCTACCTCATTTCACACACTCTTCAAGCCTTTGGCTCGGCCAAACCCTGCCCATTTACTCTCTCCACATCCCTCTCCTCATCCTACAGGATTCCCTTTGGGCAGAATCCTTTCAAAGGAAGCCTTTAGGCTCAAATCAAAAGGAGTTACACTTTTTAAGGTAATTCATTCTCTCATGTTCATTTGTTTTATTTTGATTCTCCAACCCCCTAAACTCTTTTTATTTACTTATTTTGTAACAACACCAGTATCTACAATATACTAGGATGTTTTTATAATATTTATTTGAGCTACACTCTCACACAACTACATAAAATGGTTAAATAACATACGGTTTCCGTGGATGGCGAAATTCTGCCTCCCGAAACGATGATTGTTCAATACTCATTTAACACTTTCAAAGGTGGCCATTATGATGTCACTATTTTTGTATATGATATATAATATATTTATGTTTTCCTTAAGCTTCTGTTTTTTTTCATTTTGGGCATACCTTTATGGTTTCCATTATGGGTAAAACACGATATCTTCATTTTAGGAAGTGCGGACTACCGCCCCCTGAAAGTGATTTGATTCGTTAAATACCATATGTGGGACATATAAAGGATGGAACTATGATATTATATATGATATTATACTGGAATTATAATATACCTTTATATCATTATGATTCCATTCTATAAAATATGAAATAGAAATGGAAGTAGCGTTCATGCGTACGTACGGCTTACCGTCTCCATGAACGGTGCATTTCATTTCTTACCTCTAAATGATTATGTAATATTATAAATGCATGTATGTACTGGATATATATGACATATATGATATCTACATCATTAATACCATTCTGGATATAACGAACCTTTGACCAAATTAACAACATGTAAGTGTAAGAAGTCTATTTTTGACTTAAGAACCAAATACAGACAAAATGAACATTATTAACTTAAATGATTACATGATGTCCATAACATGGTATAAAAGGAATAATGAACTTGAAAAAGGTTCTTAAGCAAGTAGATATTAACTCAAGTTTATTATTCAGGAGATTAAAGAACGGTCGGGTCAAGTCGGATACGAGGTATGGGACTTCGTCTCAATCTCCTTTCGTTGAGGCATATTTTATTTTATACACAACTTTCTTTTATACAGTGTATAAACCCCTTTGACTTTTACGTTTATTCAAAAGGAATCTTTTTTATACGAAGCGTTTACTAAAAGACAAAAGGGAATGTTTTTGTCGTACGTATGCGGCGACAACGACTTCTCCGCCGTCATGACCGTTATTTGAGTTTCAGCTTCCTCTACAAGCCATACCTTCTTTTTAAAAGAAAAACAAATACCATGTTTTACTTTTCTTTTATTTTAGTATTTAAAATGGTTTTCATAATGTTTTTATATCAATGTGTTGTATTGATATCTCGTGATTGAAATGTGGAAATTTTAGGTTTCCTTTATGCATGTTTTATGTGATATGATTATGTTATGGTTCTTGGGCATTATTATGAAGACGGGTGGTTTCGTGATAAACTAAGGGCGGGTGAGCCCGTTATAGCCCTCCAATGCATTGGGTAACACGAAGGAGTGAAACGTTAAGGTTTCTCCGAAGAGATTTTAGGGAATATACTGTGATGGGTATTCCAAACGTAACCAAGAGGGTTACTCCCTACGTAAGAATGTTATGAATGCCTCAAGTTACCTTTATGTCTTATGATTTCTATGATTTATTCATGATTTTATGAGTTATGTTATAATGCCTATGTTTTATGGGTAAATTATGATTTCATTCTTATGTATATATGAACTCATGTTTCCTTTCCATGTTTTTTTTAACCCATACTGAGTTTTTATGCTCATCCCAAGTTTTTGAAATGTTTATCACAGGTCAAGGGAAAGGTACATGATAAGATGATAGAGTCAAGGATGTGTCAATAAATAATCCATGTTTTATTTTAAATGTGTTTCCATTGATGGGAATGAAGAATACTAACTTTATGTAACCACTTTGTTTATATGTGGAATGTAATGCAAGTTTTATGATCTAATTCTCTAAAACTCTAAACCCGAAAAGATCCTCAATGTGTAATATTGTAATAACTCAAGATTATGTAAGGTTTAAGGCTGGGGCCTTATAGTTGGTATCAAAGGTCGGATTAGATAACTTTAGGGGTTAGAATTATATTAAATGATTATCCAAAAATATTTTTTTTTGAAATGATATAGCATTTACGGATTACCATGTTGCTTCATCAAAGACATGTTTGTTCAGAATGGTTTTCCGTAGAGGAAACAGGGAAGCAGTGCTAGGAAGGCATACAGAAGGAAATAACCTTCCGAATCAGCATCCAGAAATGGTCGGAATTGGAACTGAACAGTTTGTTGCAGTGATGGCATAGTTGAATCAAGCGATAAATGGTGGTGGTATCCATGCACGAGATCAGCCAGTTCAACCGCAGAGGAACATGTCAGTGGTGGAACATTTCATGTGGCAACATCCACCATCATTCAGAGGATCATCTGACCCTGTGCTAGCTGAAGGGTGGATTAAAGCACTGGAGAAGATTTTTGATGTCATGGGGTGTTCAGACAATCAAAAGGTTAGTCTTGCTATTTACCATTTGGAGGGTGAAGCAGATCAGTGGTGGTCTATGGTTAAAAATATCAGGGACGCCGATGAGATTGATGCTCTTGACTGGGATGAATTCAAAGGTATGTTTCTTGAGAAGTATTTTCCTAAGGCTGTTCGACTTAGGATGGAAAAGCAATTCTTGGAATTGAGTCAAGAGGAAGACTCAGTGGCTGCCTATGAAGAAAGGTTCACTCGATTCTCAAGGTATCCTCCAAATTTTATCCGAGACCTTGATAGTAAAATCAATCGTTTTTACTCAGGATTAAAGCCAAAATATCGAAGGGAATTAGCTTCTCGTGAGTTTAAAAGTTATGAAAAGCTTGTTCGATGTGCTGAGAAGGTGGAAATGGAGTTTTCCGATGACCAAGTTTTCTATAACAACCAGCAGAAGAAGAGACCGAGGTGGCAGGAGAAAGGTAAGAATTCTTCAAAAAAGTCTGATGGTAAGAGAACTAAGTTTCCAGTTTGTGATAAATGTGGCAAAAGGCATGCTGGGGAATGTCTTCTGAATTCTGGGAAGTGCTACCGATGTGGTAAGATGGGAAATAAAGCTCGTGATTGCACTGAAAAGGATCAAGGTTAAGGTAAGACCAAATTTAATTTACAGTTAGTGAAATGTTATAAGTGCAATGAGATGGGTCACTATGCAAACGAGTGTCCGGCAAAGATCTTGAGTGATGGGAAGCAGTTAGACTACAAGCAGAAAGGGGTGGTGAAATCCTTTGCAACTACTTCAGCAGATGTCGGGCCATCAAATGAAGTTGTATCAGGTACTTTGTTTGTTTTTTCAGATTATGCCAATGTGTTGTTTGATTCGGGGTCTACACATTCTTTAATCTCTGAAAGCTTTTCTAGTAAAATGGGAATACCATCTCAAGAAATGAATCCTGAACTTTTGGGAAAAACAACTGGGGGAAATGTCGAGGCAAAAAAATTTTATAAGAATCTTCCTATCCTTATCTGTAGAATGAACCTACTTGCAAACCTTATTGTTCTACCTCTAGTAGAGTTTGATGTTATCCTGGGTATGGATTGGCTCTTTATTTACGATGCTAAGATTGACTGTAGAGCTAAAGAAGTTTCTTTTCAGAAAGACTTTCAGTTTGTTTACAAGAATGAACCCTTACTTTTGATAACATATCAAGAGGCCGAGAAACTTGTAAAATATGGAAATGAATGTTACCTTGCACACGTCGTTGAAAATAAAGGAACTGTTCAGATTAATGATGTGCCAGTGGTAAATGAGTATCTTGATGTTTTTCCTGATGAGTTGCCTGGAATAATACCAGATCGGGAAGTTGAGTTTACTGTTGACTTAGTTCCTGATGCTAAGCCAATTTCAAAACCCCCTTATCGAATGGCACAAATTGAACTTTTAGAGTTGAAGGAGCAATTGCAAGATTTATTAGAGAAAGGTTTCATTAGACCTAGCACATCACCATGGGGTGTTCCTGTTTTATTTGTTAAAAAGAAAGATGGTTCTATGAGACTTTGCATTGATTATAGAGCCTTGAATAATATCACTGTTAAGAACAAATATCCTTTGCCTCATATCGATGATTTGTTTGATCAGCTCTAGGGAGCTCAGTTTTTTTCAAAGATTGACTTGAGATCGGTGTACCATCAGCTGAAGGTAAAGGAGGCAAATATTCCGAAGACTACGTTCCGTACTAGATATGGCCATTATAAATTTGTAGTTATGCCTTTTGGGTTAACCAATGCACCTGCTGTATTCATGGACCTTATGAATAAAATTTTCCATGAGTTCTTGGAAAAGTTTGTGTTTGTGTTTTGAGGTTTGTGAAGATGTTATGTGTGCCTTGTTATTCACAGTTGAAGAATGAGTTGTTTTTTCATCCTGGAATTACTAAGATGTATAGAGGTCTACGGGAGTATTACTGGTGGGATGGAATGAAAAGAGATATTGCTGATTTTACTGTGAAGTGTTTGACTTGTCAGCAGGTTAAAGCAGAGCGACAGTTACCGAAAGGGATGCTTCAGCCTTTACCGGTTCCAGAGTGGAAATGGGAGAATATATCCATGGACTTTGTTGTTGGATTACCGAAGACATCTCGAGGTAATAATGAAATCTGGGTTATTGTTGATCGCTTGACCAAATCTTCTCATTTCCTTGCTATACGAGATACTTTCTCTCTTGATCAACTTTCCCGTTTGTATCTTAAAGAGATAGTCAGGTTACATGGAGTTCCTCTCTCCATTGTATCGGATCGTGATCCCAGGTTTACTTCTAACTTTTGGGAAGGCCTTCAGAAGTCGTTGGGTACTGAATTAAATTTTAGTACAGCTTTTCATCCTCAATCAGATGGGCAGTCAGAACGAACAATTCAGACATTGGAGGATATGCTACGAGCTTGTTCTATGGATTATCAGGGAAGTTGGGACCAACATCTTTCTTTGGTTGAGTTTTCATATAATAATAGTTTTCATTCCAGTATACAGATGGCACCATTTCAGGCATTATATGGGAAGCGGTGTCGAACTCCAGCTTTCTGGGATGAAGTGGGTGAAAGGAAGTTGATGGGACCAGAATTGGTAGAAGAGATGGCAGAAAAAGTTCAGCTGATTCAGAAACACATGAGAACAGCTCAGAGCAGGCAGAAGAGTTATGCGGATAACTGGAGGAAGGATCTATCTTTCGAGGTAGGTGATCATGTTTTTCTCAAGGTTTCTCCTTGGAAAAGTGTGATGAGATTTGGTAAGAAAGGAAAGTTGAGTCTAAGGTTTGTTGGACCATACGAAATTCTGGAGAGAGTTGGATCAGTTGCATACCGAGTGGCTTTACCTCCGAGTTTATCTCAGGTACACAATGTTTTTCACGTTTCGATGTTGAGAAAGTATATGCCAGATCCATATCATGTTTTGAGTCCAGAGGTAGTTCAGCTGGAAGAGAACCTATCATATGAGGAACAACCGGTCCATATTTTTGACCACAGGGAGCAAGTGTTACGGAATAAGGTGATTAAGCAGGTAAAGGTTTTGTGGGAAAACCACATGATTGAAGAGGCAACATGGGAATCTGAAAATGCAATGAGGGATAAGTACCCCCATTTATTCGATAAGTAAATAAATTGCGGGGACGCAATTTTCTAAAGGGGGGAAGGATGTAACATCCCAAGTAAGTAATGAATAATAGATATTTTTATCTATGTCTATTAATGATTAAGATAGTGTTATAGAGGCTTAAAATGAAAATAAATACAATCTTATGCATGGAATACACTAATATTCTTAAAAGATTGTTTTACTGCCTTTTGATGGAAAACTATTTTTGAATCTATATTTTGACAATTTTATAAACTATGTTTGTCAAAATAAACTTATTCTTTATGATTGGGACATCAAAATTTACCTTGTGTGAATTTTTGGTATTTTTCTGACAATGTTCATTTTTTAATGAATAGTGAAAAATACTGCATTTTACATCAATAATGCTTTTTAATCTAATTTATTTATATGATTAGATTATGTTTTGAATTTGTTTTGAAGTTAAATTAGAATATATTTTTACCATTTTATCCAATGGTGGTCATTGGAATCAATTTCACTTTGAAATTAGACTTAAACTGGTGTCAATCTTTTGATACTTATTGTTTTGTAAAAACACGCTATTTGCTCTGGCAGCGGGAATTAATTATTAAATTAATTAATGTGACTTACATGATTTGAATTTTGTAAAATAGACTTCATTTTTGAATTTGTAATATCAAATATAGCTTAGGGTGAATTTTTGGTAATTTTCTGAAAAACATCAATTTTTGATGAATAGTGAAACCACTAAGTGGTAATCAAGCAAACTGATTTTTCAGTTAAATGAAAGTTTACCACTAATGTGTACTGAATTTTGAAAATCCGACATACATGGTTGTCATTAAGAAGTAAAATGTGGTTCAATGAGATTATAATAATTTTTTGGTGAATAGTAACTTATTAAGTTCTTAATCACGATTAGTGGTAATTAGTGTAGTTTAAGGTATAAATAATACTTTAATAAAATGAAATGACCTAGACACATGTCCCAACCTCATTGGTTGTGTCATGGCCGACCATGAAATTCCATGGGTCAACTTGGGGACCCCATGGATCCACTTTTGTTGGGAAATGACATAAATTACTTTTTATTTCATGTTAAAGTGAAAATGACACAAATATAATATTTTTTACGAAAATTTTTTTTAAGTGGAGTAATACAAGTACAAATTTTGATTATAAATAGGCATTGGAAATCTAAAAAGATTTCCTATATCATAGTATTTTTTTTATAATTTTTAGACATTAAATAAATTTAATTATTTATGACATAATAATGATGCAGTGATGACATCATTATTTGACGATTTAAATAAAATAGAAAGATAATGTAAAATCTATGAACTAAACATGTCCAAAACCAATTGGATGAGTGTATTTCGAAGCCCTATCACCTTATCCACGAATTATATCAATGTGGGACCTTTTGAAACCGAAACACATTTTCAAATAAAGTAATGTATCTTTACTTTCCAAAAGTGCCCCTCCTCTCCTCTTATAAAAGGCCCCCACCTCTACCTCATTTCACACACTCTTCAAGCCTTTGGCTCGGCCAACCCCTGCCCATTTACACTCTCCACATCCCTCTCCTCATCCTATAGGATTCCCTTTGGGAAGAATCCTTTCAAAGGAAGCCTTTAGGCTCAAATCAAAAGGAGTTACACTTTTTAAGGTAATTCATTCTCTCATGTTCATTTGTTTTATTTTGCTTCACCAACCCCCTAAACTCTTTTTATTTACTACTTTTGTAACAACACCAGTATCTTCAATATACTAGGATGTTGTTATAATATTTATTTGAGCTACACTCTCACACAACTACATCAAATGGTTAAAGAACATACGGTTTCCGTGGATGGCGAAATTCTGCCTCCCGAAACAATGATTGTTCAATACTCATTTAACACCTTCAAAGGTGGCCATTATGATGTCACTATTTTTATATATGATATATAATATATTTATGTTTTCCTTAAGCTTCTGTTTTTTTTTCATTTTGGGCATACCATTATGGTTTCCATTATGGGTAAAACACGATATCTTCATTTTAGGAAGTGCGGACTACCGCCCCCTGAAAGTGATTTGATTCGTTAAATACCATATGTGGGACATATAAAGGATGAAACTATGATATTATATATGATATTATACTGGAATTATAATATACCTTTATATCATTATGATTCCATTCTATAAAATATGAAATAGAAATGGAAGTAGCGTTCATGCGTACGTACGGCTTACCGTCTCCATGAACGGTGCATTTCATTTCTTACCTCTAAATGATTATGTAATATTATAAATGTATATATGTACTGGATATATATGACATATATGATATCTACATCATGAATACCATTCTGGATATAACTAACCTTCGACCAAATTAACAACATGTAAGTGTAAGAAGTCTATTTTTGACTTAAGAACCAAATACCGACAAAATGAACATTATTAACTTAAATGATTACATGATGTCCATAACATGGTATAAAAGGAATAATGAACTTGAAAAAGGTTCTTAAGAAAGTAGAGATTAACTCAAGTTTATTATTCAGGAGATTAAAGAACGGTCGGGTCAAGTCGGATACGAGGTATGGGACTTCGTCTCAATCTCCTTTCGTTGAGGCATATTTTATTTTATACACAACTTTCTTTTATACAGTGTATAAACCCCTTTGACTTTCACGTTTATTCAAAAGGAATATTTTTTATACGAAGCGTTTACTAAACGACAAAAGGGAATGTTTTTGTCGTACGTATGCGGCGACAACGACTTCTCCACCGTCATGACCGTTATTTGAGTTTCGGCTTCCTCTACAAGCCATACCTTCTTTTTAAAAGAAAAACAAATACCATGTTTTACTTTTCTTTTATTTTAGTATTGAAAATGGTTTTCATAATGTTTTTATATAAATGTGTTGTATTGATATCTCATGATTGAAATGTGGAAATTTTATGTTTCCTTTATGCATGTTTTATGTGATATGATTATGTTATGGTTCTTGGGAATTATTATGAAGACGGGTGGTTCCGTGATAAACTAAGGGCGGGTGAGCCCGTTATAGCTCTCCAATGCATTGGGTAACGCAAAGGAGTGAAACGTTAAGGTTTCTCTGAAAAGATTTTAGGGAATATACTGTGATGGGTATTCCAAACGTAACCAAGAGGGTTACTCCCTACGTAAGAATGTTATGAATGCCTCAAGTTACCTTTATGTCTTATGATTTCTATGATTTATTCATGATTTTATGAGGTATGTTATAGTGCCTATGTTTTATGGGTAAAGTATGATTTCATTCTTATTTATATATGAACTCATGTTTCCTTTCCATGTTTTTTTAACCCATACTGAGTTTTTATGCACATCCCAAGTTTTTGAAATGTTTTTCACAGGTCAAGGGAAAGGTACATTATAAGATGATAGAGTCAAGGATGTGTCAAGAAATAATCCATGTTTTATTTTAAATGTGTTTCCATTGATGGGAATGAAGAATACTAACTTTATGTAACCACTTTGTTTATATGTGGAATGTAATGCATGTTTTATGATCTAATTCTCTAAAACTCTAAACCCGAAAAGATCCTCAATGTGTAATCTTGTAATAACTCAAGATTAAGTAAGGTTTAAGGCTGGGGCCTTATACCTAGAACTTCCAAATTAAGTCGACATCAATTACATTTTAATGAAATATTACTAAAAACATATAATGAGATAATAAATTTAAAAATAAATGTAAAAGATATATTATAATTTATTATGTGATCTATAAATGATAAGATTAATATCTATTAATGTGTGTTAGTATTGATATTATAAATCCACACAAAAAAAATCCAAAACTAGTAACACCTGAGGGAAATGTTATGTAAAAATTAAGTAATATATTTTTCATAAAATGATATAAGTGAAGTATATATAAATAAATTTATAGGAATAAATTTCTTAAATTTTTATTTGAGATTGTTATTTTTTTGTGTATGAGGTTGTAGTGTAATCAACTTAAAAGGTATTCGTGATAAAGTTTTTAGCAAATCAATTTATGATTCATTGGGTCAAAGTGATTCTTAACTGAATATAGTTTTTATGATCCATTTGATAATTTAATTACAGTATTTTATATTTTATATTTATTTTATTTCTTTTAAAAAATTAAATCTCATCATAATTTACCACTTATTTATTATATTTTTTTCGAAAATAAAAGTATAATATTGGTAAGAATAACCCCCATTCTTTTTAATGGATTTTTATCTTCCACATACATGTTCTTCCAATCATTGTAGTTTTATTTAATGAATTTGAAATATTTTTTCCTTTTTATTTATTATAAATTCATCTATATATTTTATTAAATGAAAGTCTTTAAAAGATCACTGATGTGATATTTAATTTAAATCATTTCATAAATATTAATAAGGGAATTTCTTTTTTATTATTCACCACTAAAATTTATTAGATAGTTTTTTTTATATTCAAGGATCATTTATTTAGAAAACATTATAATAATGTTTTAAAAATTAATCACATTACCTTCTCAATTGTTTTGTTATATTCACTAATTATTTTAGAAAAATGTTTAAAAGGTTTTGTGAAAACTTTTTAATGGTTTTCTTTTTATGTTCCCTCCATGGTTTATTTCTCATGAAATTATGTTTTAATCACCATCTATATTTAATTATGATATGATTAATTTTTTAAAATGATATTTTATGTCATATTTTTTCTTAATATAATGTTATGTGTTGCTCTTGAAATGTATTAGATATCAAATATTTTTCAATTGGTTCATTAAGATATGATGATGATTGTCATTAAGTGAAACACATATGTAAGCGGTGATTATCGGTGGGGTCTTATATATCCCTCAAATGTATTTTTTTAAATTTATATCTCATATTATAGTCAAGCATGGACATAATGAGTTTTTATATAGAAATAGTAATAATTAATTTTACACATATTCAGGCATGGATATGAAGAGCTTGTTTAAATAGTTATGGGGATAATTATTTTACTCAAAAAAAATTTCCTACGATTATGGTTAAGACACATTTACAGGTTGTTTAAAAAGTAATGATATATTTATAAGAATATTTTCATAGTAAAAATATTCCACGTTTTCATTTTAATATGTATTTTTAAAATATTTCTCATTTTTATTTCATACTCTCATGTTTTATTATTATTGAGTTGTATTTTAAACCATGTCATAAATTTTATGCTTTCTTAAAGATCATTTGTGATCTTATTTTGTTCTCCATGTTTTATGATTATCATATATGGTATTATGATATTTAAATTAGGTATTTATCCCCTACTCATGTTTCCTTACATGATTTTAACCCTATGAGATTTTATAAAATATTTATTTCAAATTAAATATGAATTTTGATAGCTTGAATTACATGAAAAAGTGAGTTTAAATGAACCACGATATAAAATTATTTAATATTCTCTTTCTATTTGATTAATGGGTTATAAATCTACTAATAAAATTTTGATACATTTATGGTAAATTTTGGTAAAATTAATTTATTGGTTTTAAATTTATTATACATAAAAATAGAAAAAAAATTGGTAGAAAAAGAAATATTTTTTAAAAAAATCCATTATTATGTGTTTATAATATTTTTGTATTAATAAATAACATTATTCACTATTGGGGAATGATTTAAAAGAAAATTTATACATTATTGATTCATTAAAATATTTTAATATTCATTGAATAATTTTCTAAGCATGTGACTAGAGTATACCAGGGTTTATTCTTAAAATGTATTTTCTGAAAAACAGTTTTCATCTTATGTTGTGTTCATTTTTTAAAATTATTTTGTTCCACTTTTAGAAATTGGATTTTATAAAATGGTTTCCATAATATTAATCAAGTGGTTAGAATTTGATAAATATGTCCCTTTGATATTTGGTCAATATAAATAGTAACTATGGTAAAATTTGTTACCTCGATAAAGGGTAAATCAGATTAATCTTGGTTAAAACTAAGTGATAAGTCCATAATTTCATCCTTAAATTTTATTTTTTAAATTTATTTAAATTATTATCACCTTAGGATTGAAATTTAATTTCTTAATGGAAACTTTTTAGGAAAATGAGGTATACAATATTTAAATCAAAGGATGTTACAAAATGCCTCTCTCATAGTTTTATATATATATTATATGTCCAAAAAGTGAAAAAATAAGTTTTGAATGTATATAGATATCTCTTTTTATATTAATAAAATTATTCTCTTGATATATATTTATTTATAATTTCTATTATTTATATAAAGACTTTAAATTCTTATTCAACTATAATAGAGAATTTCTATAATTAATAAAAAATATGTGATTTGAAAAATATTAATAGTGATATAAACCAAATTAAAATTAAATATCTATTTAAAATATTTGGGATGTGGGAAATCATTACATTATAATTCCACCTTTTATTTGATGTACTTAAATTGAAATTAAATTAATAGTGTTAAAAATAACATTAATTTTATTTTATAACTAATAATATTTTCATAAATTCTAAAAAATTAATAAAAATATTATATTTAGAAAAATTAATTTATTATTGGATTAAAAATAAACTATGGTCTATTAATGAGTCATTATTTAATTTATAGTTACATTTATAACACATAAATAATAGAAAACATTAATATTACGGTAATTATATGAAGGGCTAATAAAAGGTTATTATAAAACTGCAATGGTAAAAATGTTATCCAAAATTATAAAAATATTATTATATGAGAGTATATAGAATCATCCTTATATTAGATTACAATATTATTTATTCTAATCAATTTGAAATCAAAATTTAATTATATTAATCTAATATTTTAGAAAATTACAGGAGTCTCCTTCCCCTAAATTATAAAATGGCACCCCACCTTTCTCTTCTTCACATCACATTGTACATTATATCTCAACAAAACTCTTACAAGTTCTCTTATAAAAATTTCTAGAAACACTACAAAGGTTTTCATCTCCCCAAAAGACAAACCCTATGATATATAATAGGATATTCAAAGGATTTGTTTCAAATAAGAGGTAATATCCTTAACTGTTCACTTTCTTTTTAATTCATAATTTATCTCTTATAAATTGGTTATATTTTGTATAAAATAAAAAATTATCAATAATAAATATAATAAAATGTTATTATAATTATTAAAACACATTTATTCATCCTCTTTCCATTAAATGGGAAGTGATAGTATTGCTCGTGTGTATGTACATCTCACCATCTCCACATAGTGATAAAATTAATTTCTCATATCTATATTTTATGTATGGGTATTATGATGCGTTTAATGCTTATATATTATAATTATGAAATAATTAGACTTATATAATTATAATATAACATCTACCTTCTTACCTTCCCAACTGTTGGAAACGATAACAACATTCATGCGTATGTGTGGTCTACCAACTTCACAAAGTGATGTGATAAATTTTTCATTTTAGTTTTAATTTAATGGTAATAAGAAAGTAATTATTGAATATATATATGATATATTAATTATTATATAAATATTTAACTTTCTATCATTCAATCCATTGAAAAATGAAAATAGCATTCATGCGTATGTTCGACCAACCATCTCCATGAACTGTGTAATTAATTTTATTATCTTTATCTTTTATGAATGGATATAAACATATATTTAATGAATATATATGAAATTTATATCATCATTAATATTAATTATATTATTTAACCGTGATAAAAACCTAGAAAAAAATATTGAACCAAAACATACATGTAAAATGAAGTAGATATCACATAAAACAATAAATTTAAAAAATTATTTTTAAAAATGGGTGATAAAATTTTATAATAAAATTATATATGGAATAATTTATATAATTATGGTTATATAATATTGTTAAAATAAATATATATTTATTTTATATGATTTTATAATGCGTATAATGGAAGAAGAACCTTATGGTAAGGGATTTTTGTCTCGCTTTTATTTTTGTGGGATATATTCCCTATTCACCACTTGTTTCTTTTATATAAAGAATATAATTTCCATTAATGTATTTCATTATTATTATTATGAGATTTATGAGGATTTTAATATCCATAAAATTTTATTCCTTTCAGGGGTCTTAGAATACAATAGATACCAAAGTGTTAATGGTTTTATGTTATAATCTTATCGTATATCGAGATTTTTTATGATTAAGTTTCCAATTATGAAATATTATGATCTACCTCTAGTAATACTTTTTAATTTTACTCTACCATAGTTATTTCTTGAAAATAACTTTTTCCATTCATTTTACTCACCTTATGTACCAAAGAGACTAAGAAAGTTTTTTTTGAAAAATAAATTTTATTTCCTTCTTCGGTTGAAGTTTTTTTCTTCGAAATCAATTTTTTCTATAAATGTTCGAAAATGGAGTTTTACTATTCGAAAATGATTGTTTTAATTTATTTTTACCCTTTTTAATTTTTTTTTAAAAGTAATTATATTTTCTCTTTCCGAATCAGGTACTCATTGATTTTTTAAAAAAACATTTTAGAATATTTTCTTTTAACTTATACGGTTTGATTAGAAGATACCCATATCATGAGCACTCAATGCTTTAAAAATTAAATTAAATTTTATTTGGTTATTTTCAAATAATATGATTTAAATAATATTTTGGATATTTTTTATATTTTAAATAATTAAATTAAAAATATAAAAGTTATATTTCATAAGAATGTTTTTAAATATATTTTTTATAGAATTTACATTCATCAACAACAAAATATTTTGTGGGTGATTATGATTTACTTGGGATATAACATAATGGCACCATCCAAGTTATTTTTCTCAATTTTTTGTGATTATGAGGATGACAATATTATGAAACCCATTACCTTGCACATGTTATACTATAATGAATTGTTTATGAAACACATTTTATTTTTAGAGGTTATGATATGATGAATGTTTAATGATATTCTGGAAAAAATATATATGATTTTCATTATGAGATAGGTGGGATCTATGACTCCAAACAATGGATTTTGTAAATTTGGAAAACTCATGAAAAATGTTTTATCCATTAAAATAATTTCATGTTTATAATTTTATGTGTGGACGAAACTTTTATGTCTACAAGATTATATGAGGACCTCGTTTTAATGTCCAAAAAGTTCCGGTGTGGACCTAGTTTTCAAGTAAATTTTTTTATTCATGGACTAGGTTATTATTTCCATAAGTGCATTTTTGGACCTATATTTCATGTCCATGAGATTATGTGAGGTCCTGGTATCATGTCCACATGTTTATGGAAGGTCCCAATTTCATGTCCTTAACTTAATTAGTGAACTTGTTTCTATTTAAACATGTTCACAATGTCATAATCATATGTATTCTAAAAACTAATGTATTATTCTAATTTTAAGGTCTCATGCGTCATGTTCATTGATTCACCTATGATTCATGTCTTATTACCAAACAATATTTATGACATGACTCAAGATTATGATCCTTTGTATGCATGGTATGGTTTTAAAATGTTATGCTCATGTTTTTATATCTTTAAGCTCATGTTATTGCTTATATGGTCATTAATATATCCCTTATTTACAACTACTAAGAATCTTAGATCATCCTTTATTGTGTTTTATTTCTGCATGTTATGAAGAAAGTTTTTAAGAATGATATTTATAAGAAGGGTGATAATTATTTGGAACTTAATGGGATAAACTTATGAACCAATTGTTTATGTTTTAATGTATCCAATGATGTTATACATAAACAATTCTGGTATGGAACATTATGTTCTGTAATGAATATTTATCAATTAAGATGTATGATTTATGTATGAAAATTTTGGGTCACTATAGTTTGTATGAGAGAAAGGATTAGTTAACCTTTTCAAACTAGGATATGAAAACATTAGTGATATTATTTGGGATAAGTATAGGTATATGATACAATTACCATGTTTTAGAAATGATCATGGATTTTGTAGGATAAACATAAAGTGTTATAAATTAAAAATAAGGTATCTTAATTTATAAATCCATTGAATGATCATTCGTGATAATGTTGTTTTCAACTATGAATATCATTTCTCACACTATGTTTTTTGGTTCAAATCAATTGATGAAACATAAAGGAATAATGAAAAAATGAATGTAATTACCAATATAGTGATTTTACTCATGGGAAATCAAATGGATTAAGATATGAGATACAATATATTGTGACTATTCTCACTCAACTATCTCAAGCTATTAGTGGTAACACATATTATGTTTAACATATGAATACACCAAGGAGGGAGAAACATGTTATTGAATCTATTATGGTACAGTGTACACCATCCATCCCCAGTCATTATAATAAACTTATTTCTGAGTAATAGATCGATGTAGTGGAAAAGATATTTTCCATTCTTCAGTGCATAGTTTATGAAAAAAATTTCCCTGTTTTTCATCAAATTAAAGGAAAATAATATCAATGATGGGATCTTATTTAGAATAATATGAAGGAGGAAGAAATTAACTCCATGCAATATTACGAGTTTAAGGGAAATATTTTTCAGTAAAAACAGACATTATATTCTATTTATAAAAATTGACATGGAATTAATTTTGTTTTAATAGAAGGATAATTAATCCCTTGGTAACTATGTGGAAACATTCACAAGACTTTCAAGTCATTCTTCAGGTTTAATAATCATCCCTAAAATAAAAATTAACCAATTCTTTGGTGGTGTAAAACCAATTCCCCAAAAATAATTATCCATAAGAGACATTGGATTCTATGAGGAAATCATTAAATGTCATCTAAAAGTGGAAATGGAAATTCAAATCCCTCAAGGTTCTAATGATAAGAAAAGGATGATGGGGATTTACAGAAGCTCCATTGGTTTGTCTCGTGGAGGGAATAAAAAAAATTTAACCTCTTAACTGCTAAAAATGTGGAAGGAATCACAAAGGATAATTCCTGAGAGGAACAAGAATATTTATCAAGTGTCACAATCCATAACATCGAGTAAAATAATTCCACTGTGATTTAAAGAGGAAATTCAATGAAATGAATATAGATAGAAATCAATAGAATACACAACTCGCACTTTAGTTCTGTAGATGAAAATTTTATGGTCATTCTGTGAATCAATGCCCTAATCCACAAGATAAAGAAGATGATAATCCATAAAAACTATTAAAGTAAAAGTAATAAGGGAATTATTATGTGATTACAATTATTTAGTGAATCATGATTGTTAGGGAACACTTATCTTCAAATCTAGAATTAGAAATTCCATGTTGATGTTTGTATGAATAGGCCCCTTGAAAATAACATCCTTTAGTGAAATTGTTTTTGATTCTAAGAATTGGTTAGATCTCCCTATAAGATTCCACATATATTTCTTGAATAAATAAATCATATTTGAAATTATGAATCAACCAATTATTTTCTATAATAATAAAGATAAACCCAGCCCTCCAATGTGAATTATTTTAGCTAAGATAAGAGATTATTTAAGGAATAAGGTGTGAATTATCATTTAAAAGAATATATTAATTTATTATGACTTTATTTTGGGAAATTATTAATATATATTGTATAATATATGATCTAGGATTATAAAATTTGGTTTTATGTTTTTTTAGATTAAAACTATGCTTTATTTTATCCTGGAAGGATATGAGATGAAATCGACTTTGGGTTTCTATCATGGTTAAACACATTTTGGAGCTGTATTAAGGTTAACAATTTCTGGAATTGGTTATGTGTAAATTTGGGATAAAAGTATTATTTAACCCAGCCTATAATAATATTTTGGTTTTTTTGGAAAATATGAAGACATAAAGATTGAATTATCATTCTTTTATGTGTCTTATTATCCATTAAAATATAATTTTAGTGCATTAGAAATGAAAAAAACACTCATTGTTTGGAGAAAAAGATTAGATTGAGAAGGAAATTTTTTAAAGGATGAAATTATACATTTCATTAAGTATATTTTTTAAATACATATTCTAGATGGTAATGTAATTCCCCAAAACTCGGAAAATGATCTTAAGACAAAATGTCTTCATATTACCTTCAATTACGCTGAATTGATGGTGTTTTTAACCCTTACAAAATCATGTTTTTATGGTTGTTAACTATCTCTTAACCATGATATATAACACTCTCTATTAGTCTTTGGGAGTAATTTCTCAATTATATGTATATACTGTAACTTCCCATCAATTTCTTGTTTTTATGGGAACTAGATTTTATGTTATTTTTGGTATCCTTTTTGGCATCCCCTTCCAATTTTTAGGGGATGTTTTATTATTCCTTTGTATGAGGTGTGTATTGAAAAAAAAATAATCTAATATTAAGCCATTAATTTCAAAGTTAATTAAAATAGTTTAATTTATTTTATTGGGGGAGAATGTAATACCCTAATATTTTATGAAATATTTTTTTAAAAATAAATATTATTTATTGGATAAATTTAATTATACGCAATACTGAGTTTAAATAAACCATGATATACTATTATTTAATATCACACATACATTGGATTTTCATGTCAGAATAGTAATAAATAAATAAAAAATATGGTTACATATGTATGAAATTAATTCATTGGTTAGAAATTGATTATAAATAAAAATAAAAGTCATTTCAAAGAAAATGAAATATTTTTCAAAATATTTCTTTTTATACATGTAATGTAGTTTTATTTTAATAAAATAAATAAATAAATATTTATGAATATATTTTTAAAATGATTTTAAATTACAAATTCAGAAAAAAAAATTAATATAAAATTAATATTTTTAAATCATTGGATAAGAATAAACCAAGTCTATGTTTGAATTTGTTTTCTTCTAAAAAATGGTTTTTGTTGTGTGTTTCAAAATTAATTTAAGAGTAGTTTTTTATAATTTTAGAAAATTAATATAATAAAATGGATTTGATATTTATAATCATGAGAATGAAATTTTATATATATTTACCTTTTATTTTTGGTTGAATATAAATAGTAATCGTGGTAAAATTTATCACCTCGCTAAAGGGTAAATCATTTTAATCAAGGTTAAAGGTTTGTGATAAGGACATACGTTTTTTTCCATAATTTTTATTGGATTAATATAATTTCATGATTATAAACTTTTGATCTAAATTTAATTGGTAATGGACACTTTTCTCTTCAAATTGCCTGTATAATATTTAAATCCAAAAAAGTTACAAAACGATAATATCTTAGCATTAAATCTCTTATGTGTCCACATAGGGAAAAAGAATGTTATGAACTAATTTAAGTTCTAATTTTGTTCTTAATGAAATAAGTTTTATGATATAAATTAATTTATAATATTTAGTAATTATATAATGACCCTAAATTCTTAAGAAACATTGTTGGCGTATTTCTCCAATCAATAAAATAAAATAAATCAAATAATTTTAAAAATATTATAAGTGATATAATTTGAATGATTTAAAGTGTCCCATTAATTTTATAGATATTTTTTACATACTATATAGATTTTAAATTATTTTATTTTAATTATCCCTTTTTCATTATTTACTAAATGTATAATTAAATGAATAGTTTTAAAATTGAAATTAATGATATTTTATTAATGGTATATTTTAGTGAATTATATAAAATTAATAAAAATATTATATTAATAACCATAAATGACATATAGTTTTAATAGACAAACCATGGTTCATTTAGGTGTTTTCTTTAATTTTATAGTAACATTATTAACCATTAAAATGTATAAAACATTAATATTACGGTAATTGTTAGAAGGTTTAACGAAGGGTTAAAACAAAATAATAAGTGTAAAAATGTGCTCCAAACATGTAAAAATATTATTTTATGAGTGGTTATATTATAATAATATTACACTATAATTTTATCAATTTTAGAGCCCGTTTTAATACAAAATTAATTTAAAATAATTTAGTATTTTAATAAATTTCTAAAGTGCCCATCCCCTCAATTATAAAAGGGCACCCCTACTTTCTATTATTCACACTACATTGAGCATTATAACTCAAAAAAATATACCAGGGTATATTATAAACATCCAAATAAACATTATAGGGTTTTTGTTCTCCCCAAATGACCAACCCTAGGATCCTTAATAAGAGATCCAAAGGATTGGATTCAAAGAAGGGGTAATCTCCATAACCCATCACTTTCTAATTAATTTTACTATTGAATCCTATAAATATTGTATATTTTTTATAAAATAATAAATTCAGTATGTTTAATATACAAAAATTTTATTATTATTATTAATCTACATTTTTTCACCGTCTTTCTATCATATGAGAAGAGAAAGTATCACTCGTGCGTACGTATGACTTACCATCTCCACATAGTGATATAATTAATTTATCATCCCCAACTTTTATGGATGGGTTTTATGATGAGATTAATATGTATTTATTATAATTATGAAATAATTTATCTTCTGTTACTATAATATAACTCCTACATTTTTATCTTTCAAGCTGTTGGAAAACAATAACTTCTTCTGTGCATACGGGTAGAGTACCACCTCCCTGATGTGATATGATTCAATTTTCATTTATATTTACTTGGATGGTAAAAAGGATGTAATTAATGAATATATATGATATATATATTATATAATGATTATTATTTAAAGGTTATTTAAAATTTACCTTTCTTTTTTCCTTAAAAAACGAAAACATCATTCATATGTACGTATGACCTATCATTTCGAGGAAAGATGTAATTCATTTTTTTTCTTCATATTTAATGAATGAATTTAAAAATTCAAATAAATAATATATATGAAATTTATTTCATTAGTAAATCTATTTATATGATTTAACCATGATAAAACTATATGTTCCAAAACTAATGAACCAAAATATACATGAAAAACGAAGCAGATTTAAGCTAGAATATTGATTTTAATAAATAATTGATTGAAAACAGATCATAAATGGTTATAAGTAAAAAATATATGGTAATAAATATATGAAAATGGTCATTTAATATATTTATATTAAATAAATATTTAATATAAAAGAGGATTTTATGCATATGATGGAAGTCAGACCTAAGCTAAGGGATTTCCGTCTCTCTTTTATTTCTATGGGGCACATTTAATATTCACCACTTGTTTTTTTATATGGTGAATATAATTCCAATTAATGTAATTTATGATTATTATTTTTATGATATTTATGATGATTTTCATATTCAAATAATTTTATTTATTTCTTTTTTCATATTATTCAAAAGATACAAAAGTGGTACAGTTTTTGTGTTACAATCACATAGTTTATCAAGATTGTTTATGATTATGTTTATTGTGATAAAATATTTTGATATATTAGTAAATTAATTCATTAATTTTCTTCTAATATATTTAGTTTTATAATATTAATGTTTTAATTTAATTTCAGTCACCTTATGTACTCAATATACCAAGATCATGTTATTTAGTAAAATTAACTTCATTTCTCTCTTCGGTCGAATTTTTTTCTTCTTTGTTAATGTCGTCTGAAAATGTTTTAAAAAAGGTTTTTAATATTATAAAATGATTGTTTAAATTTATTTTTATAATTATTTTAAATTTAAAAAAATGTTTTAAAATGAATCATATTTTCATTTTCTGAATAAGATACTTTTTGACTTTTTTTCAAAAATGTGAAAAGAATGTTTTATTTTAAAGTATACAGTATGATCGAAATTTACCACCATCGTGACCACTCAAATATTTTATTAATAGTTTTTTATTTTCCATATTTATTTTCAAATTATATTTTTCCATAATATAAATGATTTTTTTAGATTTTAAGAATTGATTTCAAAATGGAATGATTATCTTCCTCAATCATGTTTTAAATATATTTTTTTTGGATTTTATATTTATCAACAACAAAAACCTTTGGTGTAAATTATCTTTTAGGTGGATATAATGAAGTGATACCATACATGTTATTTATCTTGATGGTTTATGATTATGATGATGATATCATTATGAACGTCTTTTATTTTCAATATGTTATACTATGATGAATTTTTAAGGAAACTAATTTTATTTTTTCATGGGTTATTATATGAAGAATGCTTAATGATATTTTGGAAATACTATGTATGATTTTCATTTATGAGAGAGTTGATATAAATATCTCACTCCAACACATTCGGTAAATATATATAACTCATGTGGTAAATATGTTACGCATGAAACTGATTTCATTTTAATAATTTTATGCATGGACCTAGTTTTAATGTCCATAAGATTAAGTGGTAACCTAGATTTCACATCCATAACATCATGCATGGACCTAGTTTTCAAGACCATATGTTCATGCATAGAACTGTATTTAATATACATAATTTCGTTCATGGACTTGTATTTTATGTCCGTAAAATTGTTTGTGGACTTGGTATATTTTTTGTAAGATTATGTGAGGGCTTATTTTCATGTAATTGACTAAATGAGTAAACCTATTTCTATTTATACAAGTTCAAAATTTTATAAGATTATGTATTCTATTAAAACATGTCGTCATCTAATTTTATGTTCTCAGGGATCATGTTATTTGATTCCTATATGATTTATGTATTATAAACTATCAATATATATTCCATTAATCAAGATTATAATCATTTATATGTGGGTTATGGTTTTCAAATGTTAAGATCAAGTTCTCATACCCTTAATATTATGTTATGATTATATGATCATTTATATAATACTTTTTTACTATTATTGACAATCTAAACACATCCTTTATTATGATTCCATTACCCAGGTTATGAATAAAGGTTTTAGTAATGATATGTATAAGAAGGGTTTTAGTTATAAGGAACTTAATGAGATACTCATATGAAACAACCGTTTATTTTTTTCGTGTACCCAATGATACTAGACCTATAAAATTCTGGATTAGATAATTATATTATTTATTCAATATTAATATTTTATTATTTTATATCTACACATGAAAATTATGGGTTGATATAATGTTTATGATAAGATACATTATGGTGAGTTTTCCCTTACCAAGAATTTGAGATCACCCATTTATTATGTTCCCATTCCCCAAGTTATGAAGATTATTATATCATCTGATTTGTGTAAAAAGGGTTTAGAGGAGTGATATTATGGAGAAATTAATACAATTATTATAAAATAATATTTTTTTAGATATTCTACGATACACTGAACCTTTAGGCCGATGGGATGTGAAACTATTTTTGAGAGGTATTATTCAAATCATGAAATTAATGTATTATTTAATTGAAGTTTATATTTAGTCTCATTAGTTAGAATCAAGTAAGTGTTTATTTATTTGAGGATATTAGTTTTTGTTGGATATAGGACTATATAAAATTATTGAATACCACAAGGACAAGTATAAATATTTTAAAACAAATATATTTTATTTTAAAGTTTATAGTAAGAAGTTTACTAGAAATTAAATACATATTTTTACACTAGAATGTGGATGTGGTTGTGGAATAGATGAACCTAGGTGTAATCACCCCAAAAGGTTTCGTTAAGAATTGACAAGATCTTTATTCTGGTTCATGTAGAGTGTGCCTAAGACTGCACACCTAGATAGACACTCTTAGGGGATATGATTTGTTTAATTAACATTCTATTTGTGAACAATTTTGGAGGATTCTAATATATAACTAGTTTTGTTAGATAACTAACCATGGATAACCTATATTTAAACCTAAATATTCACAGGTTAATGTATTTACGTCATTTATGAAACCCAACTTTTATGTTTATAGTAGTCTTATATGTATATTCATTAATTTATGTATACTAATTTCCAATTTTCCTCTATTCATGGTAATAGTGGGAACCATAAGGAACAATGTTAATAATTAGTGTTAAAGATAATATAGATAATATCATGAAAGAAAAACTAATGATATTGGATATGGGATGAAATTACTCATATAAATGACTACAAAACAATCTACATATACAAATAAAATATAAAATTTTGTTACGATATTGAATGCACCAAGGAGTAGCTTGATATCGAGTCATTCATGAGGCAACATACACCCTCTTTTGTTGGGTCTTATAATCCACTGATTTTTGAGAAAGGGGTCAACGTGATGAAAAATATATCTTTTTGTTATGAGATTCTTTGATATTGAGATCATCATTTTAGTTATCTACCATTTAGTTGGTGAGGCTATCTAATGGTGTAATCTTATTAAGAATACCATAGGAAATGAGAAATTATACTCTAGGGAATGGGAAGAGTTCAAGAA
The DNA here is from genome assembly GCA_963277665.1 of Viscum album. Lineage (NCBI taxonomy): Eukaryota > Viridiplantae > Streptophyta > Magnoliopsida > Santalales > Viscaceae > Viscum > Viscum album. The sequence continues at coordinate 356,068,979 of OY728132.1, read as the reverse complement.
TACATTTTTCACTGTATATTTCCCTTGGAATAATCACATGATAATAAAAGAGGAATTATTATAGTTGAATAAAAATGGGAAAGAATATATTAGAATTTATAAATAAAATTTCCCATAACTTTTTAGGTATGCCCCGAGTTTCATCTCTGATAGTCAAATTAAAATTGATTACTTATTTATTAGCTTAAATCCAAGTCATTGAATGGTGGTATCAACAAACGACATTGGTATAAATAAATAGATTTTTCTACATGCTCTAAAATTATGCATGGAATCTAGAATCTCTCATTATATTGGTGGAAATAAAAGAAAAGTGGAGAATCATGAAATATCTGATAAAAAGACACATGGTGGAAAGAAATTTCAATTTCCTACATGAAATAGATATTGGAGGAAGAACATGGGTAATCACCTCAGGGTATCAATGAAGTGTTTTATATATATTAAATATGGAAAAAATATCATTATTGTGAAACTGGTACTAAGATTCAAATTAATACAACATAGAAGAAGAAGGCCCTACTAATGTGCCAGCCACATTGTAATGCTACAAATGAATCTAGTTTATGAATTATGTTAATAAACTCCCCAACCCTAGAGAAAACGAAGATAATATAGTTATGTTACCTTCTAAACCATGGGAATAAGGGACAGAATATGCATTTTACACTACTATGGTGGTTTAGAATAACCAAGTAGTAAAATATACACTTAAACATCACTTTAGAGATGTTAATTATTTATTTGATTACAGTTTTTAAAATTATTTTATATCACATAAGTTTTCAAAGAATTTTTATTCACCCCCACAAACATTAGATATTGAACTATCTGTGAAAACTCTTGGTGGAATGATGATTGTATCTGACAGATATAACACTTCTCTAATCAATTTTTTTGAAAGATACTACCTATAAATCTGGTTATACTTACCTTGGTAAAACTTAATGTAATATTAGTCTTGTATTATATCTTTATCCATATAGAACATATAAAATTTTGGGATAAGGAAAATACCATTACATATACCAAATCATAACATTATCATGTATCAATTAAAGGATTATTATGAAATATTCAAAAAATGAAATTATATAATATGGGCTATGATCCAAAAAAATGAGGGACTCTTGACTCAATTGATCAATGATGAATTCAAGATCAATGAAATACCTGTTGTATGGGTGTATACAAATATATATCAAGATGAACTACCTTATCTTCCCATAGATCACAAGGTTGATTTTACAATCAAACTCATTTCTAGACCCATTACTATATCAAAGATCATATATAGTATAGTTCTTGTTGAACTATAGAAATTCAATAAGAAACTACATGAGTATCTATACAAGGGTTTTATACCCCCATTGCTTCACCATAGGGTCAAACAATCCTATTTTTAAAAAGAAAGGATGGGTTAATATAAATTTTCATTGATTATCAAGAGATTAATAAATTCATAATCCAGAAAAAGAATCCACTACCCCATATCGATGGTCTATTCAATCAAATCCTAGGATATTAGTACTTCTAAAAAAATTACCATCGATCTAGATAACATTATTTAAGGGAAAAAAGGAGTATATTTCCAAGACATCATTACATATGAGGTATGGAAACTATGAATGTAATGTTATTCGCTTTAGACTTATAAATTCTCCCTTTATCTTTAAGGATCTAAGGAATCATGTCTTTAAATATTATATTGGTGAAATTGTGGTTATATTTATAGATGATATTCTTATATATTCAAAGAGAAAGGAAGAGTGTGAAGAAAATTTGTGAATAATGTTAGACCTTGAGAAAGAAGAAATGAATGAATATTTTAGAGAGTTTTAATTCTTGTCATAGAAAGTATCATTCTTGGGTCATGTAATCATAATAAAAGGCATAATATTAGATCCATTTAAGATAAAAGTTATTGAGAAATTTCCAAGTCCAAATTACCCCCTGCACCCAGCCCCCAAAGGGCCACTGCTAGAAAAGTTCCCAATACCCACGGTTGGAAACCATGGGTATATTCCATTAAACCATGGGTGTAGGCTATACCCACAGTTCGTTGATCTATGGCCTCATAAGGAGTAAGGATTTCCCTATACCCACAGTTTTACAGTAACCATGGGTATATCCCACTGAAATTTCATCTTACCCACAGTTCTGGTAACCCGTAGCTATAGACTTATGCCAATGGTTTACAGAACTGTAGGTACACATTTTACATCAGAAATTTGATACCCATTGTTATGTTAACCGTGGGAATAGAGGGTTTTGCAGCAGCATATTTACCCACAGTTTATGAACATTGGGTATAGATGGTTTTCCAAGAAATAACAACTTACCCCCCCCCACATGCACCTTGAACCCCCTCTCCCCTGCACCCAACCCTAGCCCCTGCACACCTTGTAAAACCTGCACCCAGCCCCCCTCTCCCCACTGGAAACCACCAATGGACCCCCCCTTGGACCCCCACCTACACCCCAATTCCCCCTCCTAGACACCCCCTGCACCCAGCCCCACTACCCCCTACACCCAGCCCCCAACCCCCATACACCCAGACCCAATACCCCATCACCCAGCCCCCCACCTATACCCCCACTGCCCCCTCCTGAACACCCCCCTGCACCCCCAGTACCTCATGCACACAGAACCCCCTCCCCCTGCACCTAGGCCCCCACCCCCCTACACCCCTACACCCCCACCCCCCTTCACCCAGCCCCCCCTCTACCCACTGGACCCCCCAGCTGCACCCCCACTACCCCCCCCCCTCTTAGACACCCCCAATATCACCTACACCCATAAACCCTCCCCCCTGCACCCATCCCCAATACCCATACACCCAGCCCCCCCCACCACATGAACCCCCACTTAACCCCCCTTCACCCCTAGTAACACCTGCACCTATAACCCCCTCCCCCTGCACCCATGCCCCACTACCCCAATGCACCCCCACTACCCCCTGCTCCCAGACCCACTACCCCATGAACCCAGCCCCCCCTGAAGCCACTGTGAAACAACGTAAACTAGAATGAAAAAAATGGAACCACAATGCATTGTTTTCACCATTTAAAACCTAAGAAGAGCTGGCTAAAGTGTTCAAGGAAGAAAATAGTTCATATCCGAAAAGTCCAAAATAAATTTTTAATGACAAAGAAAAACAATCATTTAACTTGACTATGCTTGGATGCTTCTACAATCTGTTCATCAGAGATGACCCCTGATAGATCATCTTTAAAAGAAATTACATCATGGTCTGGATGATACACAACTACTATATCATCCCATAAGATAGTATTTTTCACCTTCTCTTGAATGGGAGGAATAAGGCCACTAACCTCTCCACCAGAGGAAACTGATTCAAAAATAGGATCATCCAAAGGGGGGATTATTGCAACCGAGGCTTGATTGGTTGGATTTGTGGAAAATATATGAGGTATTATGGGGCATGTTTGATTAAATAGTCATGAGCTTTTTCACGAATAAGGGCATGAAGATCAATTTCATGAAGATGTGTTGATATTTCATATACGAGGAGTGCATTTGATGTGTTAACATAATGAAGAAGTCTTGGAAGAGGACCATGGGTGAAGGTATTCATGGGAGAATTTCATAATGAAATGAAATTCATGATTGGGAGATATTGATATGTGTTTGCTGTCTCGAACAATGGATTAATCACTCTTCTTCTAGGCGCAATATGTTTGAATATTGAAAGTCTTACAAGGGGAATTTATTTTTTTCATGTAAAGATTGACAAGTCAATACATAGAACCCAATTAACATGAGGCATTTACTATCCCTTTCCTAGATGAGTGCAATTCCCTGGAAAAATAAAAATGCGTGGGGTGTCTCTATGAATGAATGAAATATTCATAGAAGAATCAGTGTGAAGATTCAACCTATTCCTGAAATTGTATTAGAGAATGAAGGTAGATTTAGACAATCTCATGTATTTATTTTTGGGACATTATTGTATTTAGGGTTGTGTGGCACTCCACTCAGGGTATGTGATAAGGGAATAACTATCTTGCCTCCGGTTTCAATCCTATAACAAATCCGGATCCCCTCTAAGAGGTGAATGAAGGTTTTACTAGAAATTTAAAACCAAACTATCTAGTGTATGTTAGAGAATTTCTGGCCCAAAGGTATTTCTATAGTGCATTGGGATGGATTATAATCATCAATTGCAACAATGTATAGTAGCTCATGATCTAATATTACTTTATCAAATTGGTTATGAATGTGAATTTCCATTTATTAATCCTATCAAATTATCATTTCACCACCATTAATACCCATACAATTTATTGAATCAATATATATTGCATAGTCTCCCATATCTGCTCATTATAAATTACAATGTCCTCGATCTTTATTCATGGGAATTCACAATTAATTTCCAGACATTCTCAATCCCTCCATAATTATCCTTGTTTCCTAGGCCTTCCATGGTTCAAACATAGTCTCTGATATAGGAATACAATGATGAACTAAGGTCGATGGTCTATGCCTATGGGAGGGAACAAGTGTCCGGTCATCAAAGAATCGCCCCTAGGGAATGATTTCCCCCACAAACAATTAATTAAAATAGTACCAAGCAATAAATAAAATTTTGGAATGACCCATCTATATATCGGACATCCATGCCGAAGGGAAAAAAAATAAACAGAAGCAACATAGTAAAAGATGAAAAAAATGAAACACACTATCAATGCCTCAACTACCCTGATCTCCCTCCCAGGTAAAGAAAACCGCGTAGCCGCCTCCAGTGCCCTTTTGGCCCCCTTCACAGAATATAAGTACCCTATATTTATAGAAAGCGGTAAAAGGCCTATGTGGCCGATGTGATAAAGGAAATAAAATAAAAACTCAACTACAACATACATGTCCCTTGTGATTAAACAAGTCACCACCCAACATATAAGAACCAAAATGCCCCATGGGTCTAATCATGTTCCTGCAAACATGGGAGAAACATATCCAAGCATCAAAATAATATTTTAAAATAGTATAGTCTTATTAATTAAGAATCAATCTTACTATTAATGGTATATAATAAGTTCGACTCACGTTTCAATGCCTCATGGGTCCTTACCCCAGGACAAACCCCCCCCCCCCCCCACAGCACACCCCCTTCCCCTTACACACACCCCACCCCATGCCCTCTTCCCCAACAAATGCCCCCCCAGAATACTTGTAAAACCCCCATCCATAACACCCCTTCCCCCTGGATAGACCCCCCCAACACATACCATCCACCTTTGCACACCCCCACTCTCCCCACTGGACAAAACACACATGTACCCCCCCCCCCCCCCGCTTTGACACCCCCCTCCTGGACATCCCCCCTCCCCTGCACCCTACCCCCTTCATGCACACACTTGGAAGACCCCCCTCTCTACCCCCTGCACACTTCTGGACAGCCCCCTCCCCTACACCCCACACCTCTTCCACCCTCCCCCCAACCCCCCTAAACACACCTCTTCCCTCTTCCCTATCCCCCCCCTCACCCAGTACACCCCCCACCCCTTTCCCACAGGACACACCCCTGCCCTCTTCCCCACCACCATCCCCCCCCCCCCCCCCGACACACCCCCATGTCCTCTTCCCAACACCAGTTAGTGGGCTACTTGTGTCATTGCAGACAGAGATTTAGTTGGATTCTTCCCTTGTTTCCATGATTTTTCACCCTTGTATTTTCCAGACATATTCATTTTTAAAAGGTGTTACTATAGGTAATGTTTCTACAAACAGTTCTAGTGTAAGAATTGCAAGTCTAAGAACTAATAGTGTAAGAACTGATACTATAATGATGTTAGTATAAACATTACTAGTGTGAATACTACTCCTATAATTAATGCTAGTGTAATGTTGCTACTAATGAATCCAAATGTGTAAAAATGTAAACTTTTCTAGTGTAAACATTTTTGTTAGTATAGGATGCTTGTGTAATCACTCCTAACATAAAAGTTATAGTAGAATTCGTGCTAATTTAATAAATGATACTTAACCACTTCTAGTCTTATTCTAGTGATAATAATGTATATATGTATTTAAATCTATATTCTATGGTGTCAAATATTGAAATATTGGGATTCATAATCAATTTTCTTATGTTTAATGCTACTAATAAAAATAATAGAACCTACATAATAGGATTGGGAAAATTATTATATGTTTTAGGTTATATAAATTTAAATATTAAATAATATAAGAGTATTAACTGCCTAATATTTTATCTCTCACAAGTTGTAATACCAAAAAAATGGTCATATTTTCCTTTTTTAAGAAAATTTTGCATGAAAAAGTCATATATGTTGATATCAGCACACCCTTGTTTTCTTGTTTCCCTACACATGTAAATAATATTATTAATATGATTTGAATAAAAATTGAAATGTGTTTAAACTGTATGAATAATTCATTTCTATAGTGTAAACTTTTTGTAGATTTCATTATGCATACACATTCATTTTAATACAAATTAAAAGGTGTTCCTTTTAATATGCTATGAGCAGTTCAAATGTAATATTGATTTTATTTTAAACAATATACACACATATCTTTATAAATACCATCAAATAAATAAAACAACCATGATAATTATTCGAAAACAAACATAAAAAGCACAACTTAGTGAAACATACCTTCAGGAAAGACATGATCCATGGAATCCCATACAGGAAACCCAACTGCAAATAACGTCATGAAACCAAACACATTCAAAGATCTAGTCATACATGAGCTTATAACATTTCCATGAACACTGAGTTGTAAAGACAAAAGACCCCAAAATGAAAAAAAGAAACCATAACTATATAAAAAGAATTACCTTGCTTACTTTTTTGCCTCCAAAGGTCAGTTGTCTGTCATGAACATCATGCTTTAAGGAATTGACAATATCAAATGAACTTTCACAATATTTCTGACATCCTAAAAAATCATTGCATTTTTTTCTTAAATGATAAACAAAAGAAGAACATGATTATCATTGTATACATGAGCTTATAACATGTTTCCTGTTTCACACACAATGTCGGATTACATCTGATCTGGAATTATTTTAAACAATATCATGGGTAACTTCACAAACAAACAAAAAACTAATGGAGAGTAAAACAAATGTAAGAGTACATGTAAGAATTTAGTGAGCTGAACTAACATTATTATTATTTATCATAGGCTTGTATTGGAAAGGTGGAGAAAATAAAATCATCTTGGAAAGATAATAATGGAATCATATAACATGTTCTACATTTTACCTTAGGTTAAATTTTACATAATTATCTGGTAAGGACAATCCTTTCTATCATAAAACTACCATAAAATTGAGAATTCAATTCAATTTCATTACATGTCATATCATTACATGATGTTCCATTAATGATCATTATTTCCCATTAAATGAAAACATACACACATGACATAAAAATTTTTATCAACATTCAAATAGAACACAAATACAGGTAGTGGGGGATAAGAGGTGCATAAAGACAAAAAATTGATGAATTCTCAAGTAGCTTAGAAATTCCAAATTAAACAAAAAAATCCATATGCACAAAAATTGATAGAAAAATATACATATGGATTACCATATTTTCACCAGAAATATTGTGATCACCTTGCTCACTGAATCTCCATGAAGTGGGAAACCCATTGCCCCCCACCCACCTACACCCCCACTACCCCCTGCACCCCCATGCACCAAACCCCACACCCCACACCCCATGCACCCATCCCCTACCACTTCACCTAGACCCACCCCCCTTCACCCCCCCCCATCTACACCCCCACTACCCCTGGCCTCCCCTCCCCCTGCACCCAGCCCCACCCCCAACATCTAGTGCCCCCTGCACCCAACCCCACCCCCTTGCACAACTACCCCTATCATAGATTCTGTTAGTAATGATTTATATAATTGATGGGTCACTCTGTAATAGTAATTCAAAAAACCCATGAACAAATTCCTACCCAATTTTGTGAATCACATGTAGACCCCCTCCCACTAAAAAGAGTGGTATCATTATTACTAGGAAGTACTCATTACAGAGGAGTCCTGTGAGATTCTATCTCCCCTCAACCCACCCCATTAGGGAGAACTAATACCAAATGATACTTCCCCTTGAGTGAGGAAAAAATTAACCTAGAATTTCCTAAAGGATCCTCCATTACTCCATACCATCATGGGATTCACAACAAATATCAAATTTCCTTTCTATCTAAACTCCTACAATAAATCTGAAGAAGTATTAATATAGCCTTCATCCCAAATGAAAATCCTAGGCTCACTACACCATAATTAGTTGGTGAATTCACTACAACACTAGTTAACAGATTCTAGGGCGCTCCTTTCCACCCCTTTCTCTCCTGCCAAAGCCACCTCCCATCTCCTGAAGCTGTGGAATAGCCTCCATCCTTAGCTCTAGAACAACAACACATAATTCTAATTTAAGCATTGATTTAGTAATAAACTCTATAGGACCATCAAAATTCATAGACAAATGGAAAGGAAGTATATATCAAACCAATATATGAATTTTGAGAAATCAATCCTTGTGATTCTCCAAAAGGTCAAATTGATGAAAATACATAGTATTATCTTCATAAACAATATTAGGGATAAGACTAGTACCATAATAAAAACAAAACTAAATGAACTCTAAGAAATTTTGAAATAGACATGATTAAATACATAATCTAGACTGAATGGGTTTCTTACTTGTCATTTAAAACTAGTCAATATATAAGAACACCATGAATGCGTCCCCAAAATTCTTAAGAACTCTTTAATTTTTGGAATAGATCTGAATTCTAGGGATCAAAATAAGGAAAATTGAAAAGGAATATAATAAAATGCATGAATCACCAGATTCCAACACAACAAAAAATAATATAGAGGCTGAAAAGCATGAAATATATGAGAACAAACAACCCCAAATTCCTCTTCATCCACTCATCAAATAGAAAAATAGTGGGGCCTAATGCTCCCTAGAATAACCTTTTTACTCCAAACCTCACTCTAGGTTCACATGTTGATCAAAAACATATGTTGAATTCTGTCATAGGATTTATATTGAAAGCATGATAAGTTTTAGAAATGATATCTCGCAGAAATAACTCAATGGAAGAGATCACAACCACTGAAAAACAAGGAGAATATATTTCATACCTAAATTCTGGAGCTGGGGGTAGGGAGGCGGAGGTCGGGATGGGACGTTGCCCGAGTTGGGGGAAGTTTAGGCGGAGGCCACAACAGGGAGGAGAGGGAGCCGAGAGGGGGTATCGCAGGAGCTGGGGTGAGGGAGGCAGAGGTCGGGATGTTGAGGCTGAGGTGAAGGTCGGGAGGGAGGTTGGGAGTGGAGGTGGAGGGTGGGGAGGGGAGGAGATGGCTGGAACTCAGTGATCAGATGGCCGAGAGGAGGAGGTCGGCGAGGGGAGGAGAGGGCTGAGCGGCGTAGGTCGAATGGACGGGAGGCGGTGGCCGAGGAGGGGAGGGGAGGGTCGGGAGTCATATAATTGAGGAAGACGAACATAGAGATGGAAGCGAGGGTAAGGAAGATCATGAATGAATGGTGAGGAGGAGTGCGATGGTATTCTGGGAATTGGGTATGATTTTCCCACAATTTTATTAAAACCCTGGGAATAGATAATAAAAAAAGATATCCCCACGGTTTAGAAAAACCATGGGGATAGATGCATGGGGAAAGATCCCCTTTCATGTAGTGGGCCCTTCAGTATATAGTACTTCTATAGTACCTTGACTACTACAGTACCATCTACAGTAATGTGATGGGAAATGGAATGATTATCTGAATGATATTCCCAATGTAAAGGGAGGTGGAGTTCAAAATACCATGGAGGTATGTACTCAGTTTTCATAGGTTATGAACAATAACCTGAACCATATATGAAATTTTTCTTTTCCAAATATGGATAAATTTTTCATTTATTCCTTCAAACACTAACAGACACTAACATTTGATGTATCATTTAATCTACTTATTATGAAACAATGTTTAAACTTTATGTAAAATATCGTTTCCATGATATATTACTCCTATATGGAGTATTTTTCTTTGTTCATCTATCATTTAGATGGGTAAACTGATCAGTGGTGAACATTGTTCAAGAATAAAGGGATAAAGATAAAGCTATGAAATTGGGATATTTTATGAAAATATTTTTTAACAAGTATTTCCCTCAAACACTTCACACCATGATACATATAGAATTTATAGATCATAAGAAAAAAGATAGAAAATATTTCACATGATATATGGTGAATTTCATAAGGATTTAAAGTAATATCTTAGGTTTTCATATAAATAATGATAGAAAAATAGATATATTCTATAGTGATCTAAAACTACATCTCCAAAAGTATATATCCATATAAGAATTTGGTGATATTAATAAGTAGTTTGGTGTTCTCTAAAATTATATATGGAGTTTATATAATTGTCTCATGGAAAATGAGATAATAAATGAATTATGGAGTTTAAAGATGGAGGATAAAATTATAAATGAGGAAAGAAGATCGACTCAACAACTTATAAAATATATTTAAATAACTACCAAGGGAATTTCTTCAATGGAATAGGTAAATGCTTCGAGTGTGGAAGAGAAAGTCATAAATTTCATTAATATTTTAGAGACATGAACAAACTAATCAATATGATAGAATAAAGGATAGAACCACCCAATTCAACAAACATTGTCTAATGTTTAAACTATGTGGAATGATGGAAAAAAGAAATCCATATTACCAAACTAAGTGTTTTTTAGGGGAATAAATATTAGTATCCAATTATGAAATTGTATAATGGAAAATATTATACCATAACCACCACTTAGGTGGAGTAATAAAATGATGTAGTATAGGGTAAAATTACTTTTCACTCAACGATGGTGATGTTTTATTTGATTTAGTAACCTAACATTCCATTATATCTTGAGACTTTTTGGAACTATTTAATCACCTCCATGAACCTTAAAATAGATTTATCTTTGAAAACACTTAGTGGATATATCATTGTTACCCAATTCTTGAACTCTTCTAAATTTATCATCTCTAGTGAGATTCTTCCAATCAATCTTGTTACCCTTCATTTGGTAATTTCTGATGCTATATGAGGAATATATTGTCTCACATTATATAGTGTTCACATCAACTACAAGGGAAACAAAAAATCTTTCTATATCCCAAACCATCAAACAATCCTATATAATTTCAAGGAAGACTATAAATCTCCTTTAGATCATCCATCAATGGTTTGGGTGTTGATTCCTAGTAATGAAACATAACTTCATCAAATGAATGATTCTAATGAAAATATAAACCATGAATACATGCCCATTTTTCAAGAGTATATTAGTAGATTTCATAAAATATTATTTGTACTTATCCAAAATAATGATCTAGATTTATCAATAGAACTTATAAAAATATCCATGCTGATATCCCAGAATCCATATAGGACAGACCTGAGAAAACTAGAGGAGTTAAAGAAGAAAGTGTAAGACAATCTAGAAAATGGATTCATAAACCATAGTGTATCAACTTTGGGTTCACTAGTGATCATTTTTAAAAATAAGGATGGATCAATTTGTTTTTTCATTGACTAATTATAGAACAAAAATTCACTATAAATAATAAGAATCCCCTACTAATGGTTGATGAATTATTCACTCAACTTTTAGGATCTTAGTACTTCTCAAAAGTGGATCTTCATTCTATACATCATCATCTAAAGATGAATATATAATATATTTAAGATAAATTTTTTTGAAAGATATATGTACTAAATTAGTTTATAGTGATGGTATGTGAACTTATCAATTCCCCAGAAATATTCATGTACATGATGAATAAAGTCATTAGAGGTTACCTTGATAAATTTTTGGTGGTCATTTTTAATGAAAGTTTAATATAATATAAAATAAATAAATAACATGAATAGAATATAAGTATTTTTTTATAGACATTAATTACAGATAATTTATATACTATGTCCAGAAAGTGTGACTTTTGAATGAAGTAAGTCAAATTCTCAAGGAATGTGATCATAAGTGAATGAATCTCTGTAGACTCTTAAAAGATAACTGAGATTAAGGAATGAACTAGAACCACTATAGTCATAGAAATATATAGTTTTATTGTATTATCTAGGTACTATTGATGAATTATGAGAAATTTTTTGTCATTGTATAGAACATTAAAAAAAAGTTATCATAGAAAGGGTTAATGTATGTATGGATAGAAGTGCATGAGGAAGGATTTATAGAGATAAAGAAGAGGATAGTCACTACACCAATACTCACACTACCCTTCAGTGTAGAATAGTTTTTTATATACAAATATTATTCAAATAAAGGCATGGGTTTCTTACACATAGAAAATGATAGAGTTATAGTTTATACCTTATGATATTTGATGATCCACAAAAATAACTACCTAAAAGATGGTTAAGAGTTAGAAGTTTTGATCTTTGAATGGAAAATTATCAGTCACAATATTTATGTAAAGAATTGTGGAATATATATTGACCATAAGTGACAATATTATATAATCACGTAGAAGGAGTTGAATATGTATTAACAAAGATGTTCATAGTTAATCATGGACAGTGATTTCTCAATTCACTACCATCCTATAAAGAATAATAAGGTAGTTGATTCTCTAAGAAGAAAGAAACATACTATCCTATAAAGGATATAGCTTAAGAAATACCCTACCTTCATAGATATTCAAAGGATGCATATGGAAATAATAAATTCATGGAACACATCTGATGTTAACCAAATTATTTATAAACCGAATATCTAAGAGGATATCACTGGGGAACAAAGGGATGATTTGTAGCTCTAAAAGTTTGTGAGAGTAGCAAAGGGATGATTTATTAATTAAAAATCAAAAAAGATGAATTATTTTGGTTTGGGACTATAATCTATGTGACATAATCACATGATATATATAAAGAGAAATTTTATAATGCACATAACTTATCGTTCTCCATCCACCATGAAAGTAACAAGATAAACTGATATCTTTCACAGAATGACTCATGTGACACTATGAAAAAAGATATTTATGAAAATAAATTGATGTTCATGGTTAGCCAAAAATTTAAGGATGAATGGAATAATTATATGTAGATGATTCAACTATAATCCATACCTACAAGAAAATGGGTAAACATCACCATGAAGTTGTTCAATGGTCTTACAAATACATCCAAAGGAAATAATTACATATATGTTATGGTGGATAATATTACAAATATTTATCACTTAATCTTCATTAATGAGGACTTTCTACTCAATCAACATGAAAATATATACATCAGATCAGTGGTACGACTTCTTAGAAAACCACTATCTATAGTATCTAAATGAGATTAAATGTTCACCTAAAAGTTTTGGAAAAGTATTCTACATGAGTTGAACAAATAATAAATCTTCATTACAAATTATCAACCCTAAAATAATGTCCAATCAGAAAGGATTATTCTAATACATGAGGATTAGTTAAGGGCCTTCTATATAGACATAAAGGTAGGATGAGATCAATATAATCCTTTTTTAGTTATTATATTAAAATAGATTCCACTTAATCATTTAAATGTATCCTTTTAAATACCTCTATAAATAAAATGAAAAACCGCAACATGTTGGGATGAAGTTGAAGAAAATAAGCTATTGGGACCAGAAATAGTTTTAGAAGGGGTAGATAAGGTCTAATCCATTCAGTGACATAACAAAGAAGAAAAAATTCAATAGAATATCTATGTTAACAATCATTAATGGTACCATGATTTTGAAGTCATAGAAAAAAATTTTCTTTGAATATTTCCATGAAAAAGATTTATAAGGATTGGAAAGAAGGGAAATTTTAGATCTTGGAATATTATACCATTTTATATCCTTGATCTAATAGGGTATGTAGCCTATCAAATTTCTCTTCCACCATACTTATAGTAAGTACATTATGTGTTCCATGTATCTCTCCTAGAGAAGTATACACCTAGAAAATCACATGTACTAAATGTTGAGGTTTTACAACTAGAGCATGGCCTATCCTATGAGGTGAATTTTGTGAAGAAATGAGACCACATATAAAAAGTTCTATGCGACAAGATAAATTAACTTTTAAAATTTCTTTGGTGGAACCCTTTGTATATAGATGCAATAAGGGATATTAATAACGCAATAAAAAACATTATACTCATTTATTCTTAAATGAGGATATGTGTTGAAATTTCAAGGATGACATTAATAAAGGTGGGAAAAATGAAATGACATAAACTTATATAAAATTATATTTTCATTATGAATAAAGATGTGTGTCACATTTTGGAATATTGAATACTATAATACATAAGAAGCACATATTGAAAACTAGAAAAAATATATGTTTCATTAAATGAAAAAATTAAATTTAGATAATAAATCTCTTAAATAAAATGGAAAATATGAAAATTGTAAAATAAAAAAAAATTATAAAATAATTATAATAAGAAAATTAGTATCATTTTTATCCACTATAATTTTTACCCAAATGGAAAAGTGCATAAAAAGGAAACTATATATAAATAATGTAATTGATATTTTGAAAATGAACAATATATATATTTCATAGGAATTAAAGTGGATGATTATTGAATGAAATACGAGGTACTTATAAGTTTTATAGAACTATTATTACCTCAATAATAGTGATATTCTCAATTAGGAATAGTAACATGACCACTTGGAATATTAACCTGATCGTTAGAATTGTTACTTCTCTAATAAAACAATATAATGAAATTTCAATAATATTTATCATAAAGAAAATAAATAAATATAAATATTATAATTACATGAAATAATTATTCAATATAAAAACTTAGATAAGTATAAGTTAATTTTTGATAAAGTATATTTTAATTTATTTTGTAGTAAACCCATAATTTTATATATTAATAATAAACATTAATTAATATATAAAATAATTATTATAATAAAAATTTAATTTATAAAATCATCATTTTAAAATTTTCTATGGGTGAATTTTTGATAACTTTCTGATAAACATCAATTTTTAGTTGAATATTAAAAATAAAATTTTTCAAATACAATTGTTTTATGACATGTTAATAATGTAATAAAAACAAAATAAATATAAAATTGGTTATTTCAACCAAAAATTAATATATTAAGATAAATAATTCATTTAAAAATAATATAAATAATTTCCAAACCTAAAATGTAGTCCTCAAAGTTTAAAATTCATTGTATTCTATTAAAAATGTTTTTTCTTTTTTCTTCTTATTTAATTTTGTATAAAATAACTATTTTTGTTAAAAAGGGGTAAGAAAGAAATAAAAATATGTAAATAAAATAAAATATACTTCATAATTTCAAAAATATTACTATTACAATGTTAACATTGTAGAATATAATTTAATCAATATTTTTACCCAAAAATACCCCCTCGTCAAGTACAAATAACCCCTCTCCCTTCCCCTGGAAAAATACTTCCCATACACTTATCGAATAAAAATCTCTACCCAATCCCCATATCATAAATTATTTATTACCCATATGGGGTTTTTTGGGTCACATAATTCCAAGTCTTATAGATGATAAGATGTTACCAAAGGCATTACTTCACAAACAAGGTAATTTCTTCTTTGTAATTCATCTCAATTTTCATCGTCTATTTTAAAATTATATCACACCACTCTATAAAAAATATTTTGTAATTATTTAATCAGTATATAAACATAATATTAATTATATTAATCTCATAAGAAAACAATTTATAATATATACATAATAAATCTCTCTCTCTCCATCCATCCCTTTTTCAACACGTCTTATTAATGGTCGGTTTTACCTACCTTTAGGGACGTTTTCAATTATATAATTATCAATTTCTTCATGGATGGTTAGTGTAGATAATATACTATATATTAAAATCAAATTTATGTATTTTAAGCATCTAGATTAAATTTTAGTAATTTATAAATTACAAAGAATGAAAATTGAGATATCAAATCATAAAGAGGAAAATTTTAGTAAACATGCTTCGATCCATTCCTTCTTCACAAAAAATAGAAATAATTAAATCCAAATTATTTTAATAGTTAATGAATAAAAAAATTATTATAATACACTTATAGGTTCATTCTCTAATAAGCATGTGTTTTTATATAGGCGACATCAATGTGAAGAAATGAAATTGGACCTAAGCTTAGGGGAATCTCCAACACATCTCTTATTTTAAGTTTATCTTAACATATTATATCCTTTTACATTGATTATTATAAAAATTCCATATAAATGTATTATAATTTCCCTTATAAATTTTTATGGGGATATTCATAATTATGCATCATTGAGAAGATTTCTATGCCACCGATAATGATTATTTTTTTCAAAAATAATTATTTTTACAAAAACATTTCATTGATTAATCTTGAGTTAATTATATCTCACTCCATGAACTATGATTTTTTTATTCCAATATATATTATAAAAAATAAATTTTCCCTTTTTTTGTTTTTACCTATGAGTTTATTCATTGAAATATTCTTTATGAAATCATTATTAATACCATTATTTTTTTCATGAGTTTATTTAATTATTATGATTATCATATGTTTCCTTATATATGGTATTTAATATTATGATCCTTTTATGATGTCATGAGTAGGAATAGAATTATATATCCATATAATTCATTAAATAATGTGATATATCTCATGATATTATATGTATTATTCATAAAAAAGATGCTAACATTATTCACAATCTGTGAAGTGATGATTTGTACACATATATCATACATAAAAATAATACTAGATTTGGTCACAACTTATGTGTATGATTTGACAAAAATGTTCTGATGTTTTATTAGTATGAATTTTACACATTCCATGTATCTAAAAATGATTCACTCATTCATATGATAATTATACTTTTCATAAGATATGATGTTGATGATGATGATTATTATAACCTATGTACTATTGATTCATGTGTCTTGTTCATTCTATATGATTCCTCACCTTACTGGGATTTTAGATAACCCTTTATTTATGGTATATCTTTAGGTGATAACATATAAAGAGTGTAACATTAAAGTATTTTTGGTGAACTATTATTAAAGATTTAAATTTGGTTTAAATTTTAATATATACTCATAAAATATGAGACGTAATTTTCCCAAGATACAATAATTTTTGATTCTAAATTGTATTATTATTATTTTTATTATGTTAAGATTTATCTAATAATCATGTTTTAATGAGTTTTATCATAATAAATACCCTTCCTAGTGGATCTAAACTCATTACCTCACCCTAATACTATGTACTAATCTTGTACACTGGACTTTCCATCACTATTTCATGAATGTTCCCACTTTAGAATCCAGGAACATGACATTTGTTTATATGGAAACCATGAATAATTAGAAAAGGCCTCATGACCAGAGAGTATTTCCACTATTATTATTAGGTGTAATATAATCCTCCCACACCCTAAAATGGGACTCATGATACATGGACACAAAACATATTTGGATATCCATAAGAAGTTTATTAGTCCCATATCAAAGATCATGGCCATGCAGTGAATATGATCCCAATAATATATTATTAAATCTCAAAAAAAAATTAAAGAATAAATTTTAAGGATTAAATACTCAATAGTGTAAAAAATAAATTGGAAAAATAATGATAAACTCAAAAATATTCAAATAAGTAAAATAATACACATAATATATGTTTCATTTTTTAAAAATAATTTAAAATAATTTGAAAAATTTGGTAAAAAATATACATGTTGGATACCAAAAATTTATGGAGTTTTATTTATTCATTTTTTTGTATAAAAACAATGTTTATTAATGTGGATGAAATTTTTGAGAATTATCCCTGTAATTTGATTAAAAAATGTATTTTTGTGCATGTATCATTAATGATATTTATCCCTTGGCTTTGTATGTGTTGTTGAGGTTCATCATAGAAATATACTTTCTGCATGTAATGAAGACAGTAGTATTTTTATAACACAAGTTATATAAAGGAATTTTAAAGGGAATAGTTACTATATTTTTATATCACAAATCATATCATGACCATTTTTTATTTATGCTCATATTATAATAAATTTCTCACATGGATGATGGAAATTTTTTCCAAGGAATGTATTATGGTCTATTATAGTTTATATTTGAAATGAAATTGATAACAGGATATATGAAATACTATGACATGGAAATTTTTGTATTATTCTTCATATCAACACTTAATTATTAATAAATATCACCTTTTTGGATTTAAGAATCTAATGTTGAAAATTTAATGTATTTTTTATCACTAACTCATTTTTCACACTATCTATATTGCAAGTTTAATTATATATTACAAACAAAGACATGGTGAATTAGAGGATATATCTTATATATAGGGGTTATTGTAGAGTGATCATGATATATTATTATAGACCCTAATTCATGGCCATCATTGAGGGATTATTATTAGACAATAATAACCCTGTAGTATTATCATAAGGATATAAATATTATGATATAAAATGTTATTATATCCTCAGTAGTGTTTTAATCCTATCACTAGGAACATATGAGAAATTAATAATCTAAAATATATTTATATGATATATCACGTGGTGATTTATTGTTAGTTTAAGAAATTTTCTTTTTTATAATATATCATAAGAAAAATCTAGATATCATATGTTATTCATGACTCATACAATAATGATGTCAATTTCATACATGTAGAAAGTTATTCAAATTGTATAATTTAAAACCATCCTGAATCATCACTGATTATAATAAAAATGTTATTTAACGGAAAAAGTAAAAAAATTGTAAAAGGTGGTCAAAAGGTGGTGCTGGATAAGGTGTTGCTTTTCCTATAAAAAAGGAAATGAATATTTTTAGTGTGAGGACCCATGTTATTGAATCCCCTACATGGTGAGAATTTCATATATTAAGGTATGGGGTGGCTTCCAAAAAAAATGGAAGAGACATATATAATTATTAAAGGATCATTTTTCCATAATCATTGTTTGCAAATGAGAGGTAATCTGATACATCGAAAGAAACAAAATAACTATAATTTTTAAGGGGTGATTTGTAAAATACAAGAACATTGGTGATCATTATGGATGAATTTATTGTTTCAAAGATCACCAACTATATTTAGTGATTCACATATCTTTTTTAATATATATATATATTGTACAATATTATGTTAATGATTTATTTCATTAGTGATAATAGGTGATCCATATCAATTCTTGTAAGTGTAAAAAGTGATTTTTGTTAATGATATGTCTACAATGACTACTTTTCTGATACATAGACTAGCCTTAATTCTGAATGTTAACCAATAAAAAACTTTTTTCAATATTTCTTGTATCATCCATTTATATTGAATTTCATAAATAATAATAAAATATTATCTAATAGTAATTATGTATTATACATTAATTATGATATAATATTAAAGTATAATATGAATTTAAAAGTGATTAATTCTTGATTCATCGCCAATATCATGACATAAAATTTTTGGAACCATGGATTTTCCACCAATAATTGGTATCACATATTTTTTTTGAATTTATAATAATATATTCATTTAAATTATTATTATGTATATATAATGAAAAATCTCTACCATTAGTGGTGGGGTGAAAAGGGCTTGGGGGCGAGGGTAAGGTCGTGGGGTCACATCCTTAAGCGTGTGTGTTTACTGCAATTTTTTTATTATGTTTTGTTCAATGGTGGATGATGTGATCCCCCATATTATATATAATTAAACATTAAATTAATCATAAAGGTAAATCCATTTTCAATGCATAGAAATTTTAGTTACGGAATAATGGGATGATTCACCATATGAAGTCTCATAGAATGGAAATATATCTAACGGTGATATGTGGAGTGACTTCATCAGAAGGGTGAAGATATTTCCTTGCAAAGAAAAGATAAAAATGATCATAATGCAGATATGAAATCAGTGAATTAACATGAAGGATATCTATTAAATACTATGCATAAGGAAGTTATGGGATTTAAGACGTTTAAATATATATGGAAGAATCGTATAAATATCATTGGAGGTGGTTGAATGGTAAGGAAATAAAATATGCAGGTTTCAAGAAAATAGTTCAAATAATGAAAGATGATACACTTTGAATCCATAGATTCCTTCTTCATCATAATTTTTTAGTTTTTTTGACCTGTGATAGGTTTGGTAGATTTCATTGACTATTTTTAAATAGTATAGTGTATATCAAGGAAGTTTTTATTTCCCTTTAACAGAATGGTTTCAATCATAGAGTAAATATATTTGAATATAGTTTCCATTGGTAATATTTATATTATGTTAGTTGATTATGATATATGGGTACAATATGGACCATCAAGTAATGAAATTATTCCCAAGTAATGAATATATAAATACTTTTAAAAAAATAATATAAAGATAAAAAATATGGAAGAATTTGATTCCTTGATGAAATTAATTTTAAGTAACATTTATAAGTGAAATATAAAGTTTAAAGGTATGTTATGTCCAAATTTTCTTAGGAATAGAAATGTGTTAAACCTTTATTCTAAGTGAACTAATAAATTTTTAGGGTAATTATATTAGGACTATTTTCCAAGGAACCTATGAAGAAGTGCGGTGGTTAAAAACCACATAAAACATTGTAAAAATTGTAATGATAAATTTCCATTCAAAATAATATATTCAAGATCAAAGGGAATTAGAGTAAAATTAATTACAAGATATCTAAGAAAATATAGAATATGTGTTATATGAGTTTTTGATTAAAAATATGTTACTAGATCTACTATAGATAGTAAAGAGATCGTTAAATGTTTTGTTAAATTGAAAAATTAACATGAATGTTCCATAAAATAACTAGAAAACAAAAAAGTGTGTGTGGATGAAGAAAAATTTCACACATTAATATAATAATTTATTTTTCATAAAATTATAATATATTCATTATTTATAATATGTTTTAGATATTATAAAAACCAATAAAGGAAAAATTTATGTAATTGACCTCATGGAAAATGTTAAAGAATAATTTAAAATCATCAAAACCATAACTATTATAAAATGTAATCTCAGATAATTTTAGGTATTTTTTTGAAAATTCATTTGGAGGATAATACAAGAAGACTAAGTTAGTCATACAGAATCAATTTCGTAAATTTTTCAGGACTTAAGAAGATCTTGTAAGAGTTATGAATATAGGATATAGACCATTCCATAGTAATATGTGTCATGTTACAATGTGTTTCAAATATGAATAAATTTTTTATAGCTAAATGGATTTCTATTTTATGAATGATGATTCCACACCATAACCGTGTAATATAAGATTAATTTTTTCATTATATGCATCTCATATTTTGGGATCATGTTGTGTTGGGGACCCCAAGAAAAAATTGTTTCATGTTGTCTAGTGATGGAGTGGAAATCATTTAATTGAGTTTGATGTAGATTCATTATGAATAGTTTCAAAACATGAAGAATTATACTATTACCTAAGTAGAATAATAAAGTTTTTTGTTTTCTTTTTTTAATTAGGATCCGATGTCATTAATATAGTCTAGTACCATTAAGAACTGATCAAATTCGTTTTCCTATTATTTATCTATGATATTAATGTATGTGTTATAACCATTATTATTATAGTGGAATTAATTTATATCAAAATGAAGGAAAGAATACCATGCTCATGAAGAAATTTGAAAAAAGCATAGTTTTCAAGAAGAGATGTTTATTTCAATGCAATATAGTTGATCATGATGAGTGGAAGTTCAATCAAAAATATTTTCTTAAATTAAATGTTCTTATGTTTTATGGTTTTTTGAGAATAAAATTATAGAATATTTAATCAAAATTATAGATCCATTTTGGATGAATTTTACTATCAGTATCAAGGTTAATTGAATATCAATTACAAGTAAAAAAATATTCACTCAACATTAATGAAATATAATTATTTAAAAACAGGGATGGTGGATCATGGATAAAGTGTGGAATTACATATCCTTAATATAAAGAAAGTGAGAATAAAAAAGATGATCCAAGAATCAATCACATTGGAAGTTCATTTTAGATCCATCAAATGGGTTAAATATGAATTAATGAGTATACCATCGTAGGTGTAATATGAATTTTTGTTCAATGGGGTACAAGACTATTTTTCTTGGAAGGTCATTGATATTTATATGTGAATAAGAGTAGTGAGTTTTATACTTTTTAAGGATTTTAAATATACAGGGTCTATAGAAAAACTATTAATCATAATACATGAAATGTGATTAGTTAATTTGGTGTATCAATACATTGATGTTTTATTCTACAAGGATGCAGCCAGTGTGGGTGAATTAAGATAAAATTTCTCATGTCTATCGTAAAATTCATTGTAACTTTGATATTATTGTGAGGGAGACAAATGGGGGTTTCTTTTAGTCATAGAATAATATTTTGGATGGTTCAAATGAAATTTACATACCATGATTCACCCCCCCCTCAGGATATATTTCTTATATGTGACCAATAATAATTTTCATAGTGGAATGATCAAAATTTGAGGAAATGCCTCTCGAATTATATGGTAGTGGTTTTAAAACACAAATTTGTTGAAATATTAAATGAAAATAATTTTAAATTATGGATGGTTCAAATACATCATTATTTTTTTATCATTGGGCAAGGATGTCTACATAGTTTCCATATATGTAATATTAGTCATCATGGAAAGGTGATCATTTTTGGAGAGAGGAAAAAAGAGATTGATATAGATTCCAAATCATTCAATACTCTAGGGTTTAATTATTTAACATTATTTAAATGAAGGTGATGTATTTTAATTCATCACACATTATATGGGAGAAATTATTAAAATCTATGAAGGAAACTCCAAGGTACATGAAGCTAAATTGTATATTCATTGAAATAAGTACAAGGACATGAGGATTCACCAAGATTAACTTGTTGAATAATTATTTGATTTTGTGAACAAAATATTATTGGACATATGAAAACTGATAGAAACCTTTGACGATATCAAGATAATGAAAAATATCTTGAGATTATTTCCATTTTGATTTAATGCATAGCTGTAACACCCCACGATTTTGTGAATAATGTTTTCAAATAAATTTAATATTTTATATATTATTCTATGAACACAATATTGAGTATATCTCTCATTACATGAAATAATATTTCTTTACTTACATTACATTGAAAAATTATTTTATCTTGTGTTATATGCAACACTGATTTCAAACAAAACATGATATATTATTAGAATATTATTATTAAATATGATAGTTATCACCTAACCGTTGGAATAGAAGGTATTAATAGTATTAAACAAATTACCAAAATATAAACATTACATATGTATTTGAAATTAATTCCTTGATTACTAGTAAATCAAAAATAAAAAAAATATATGAAATTAAATGAAATAATTTCTTAAAAAACTATATTTATTCAGGAAAACATATTTAAGCTCAATAAATTATAGAAATAACTTTTCATAAATTTTTTCATTGAAATTTATAAATTATATATTAAATTAAATATTTAAAATTCTAATTTTGTGTTTTATATAAAAGATATGAGAATTAATCATATTTTAGACTTAAAAATGCATTTTTTTAAAAAGTACATTAGTCTCCTTCTTTGTGAACGTATTTTGAAAAATACCTTTTGAAAATTTAAGAAAAATTATTTTAAGAATTATACTTCAATTTTTAAATCATAATATTAAAATTCTCTTAGTTTTATTTTTCCTGAATATTCGGAAAATATTAATTTTTTCATGAATAATGAAAAATACTGAATTTCAATTGAAATCTATTTTTTTAATTATTCATAAAGTATAATTATATTTTAAATTGGATTAATAGTAAAATTAGATCAATTATATATCTATTTATCAAATTTAGTTAATTAAATCCTTTTTTATGTTGAATTTTGGTATAAATACATTTAAATTTTTGAACATTTTCTCTTTGAAATCAATCTTTCTTGCCGTGTCTGTGGGATTAATTTTAAATTAAAATTTTCCAATTTTTTAAATTAAATTTTTTAAATTTCATTTAATAATTTTAATAATTAAAATTTAAAATATCTAATAAAGTAAAAGTAATTTTTTTTCAAAATTAAAAGTGATAAAATAAAAGTATTTACCATAGTTAACATAAAAATGGGTTTATAGGGGGTTAAACTAAAGACATATGGGTTAAAATTACTTAAAAATATGTCTAAAATATATTTTATATCCATATTTAGACCAAATAATTTCTAAGTATATATAATAATCCTTTTTTGATCCTTGTTTCATTAAAAAATGTGGGTATAAATTTTTAATTTCCAAAAATTAAAAGTGTGTCACTCGTCTCACTTATAAAATGTCACCCCATATCCTCTCTTCTTCACACCTTAAAGAAAATTTAATAAAATAATTTAAAAAATAACTTCCCAAATTAAATAATCTCATACTATAATCCATTTTTTTCATAAATCCAACATATGAAGGATTTCGGGGTAAACCTAAAGAGTTTACCTGAAGAAGAGTTAATGTTCTTCAATCATAGTTTTATTTTTCTTCTTCCTAAAACTCTTATAATTATAATTGAATCATGATGACATAATAACAGAAGTATTTTCTATATAATGACGTGTTTTTAAGTTATTTTCATGACCTAAAACCATACTATCCTCTATAAAACGGGTTACAAAATCATTATTCATGTGTACAACAGACTAACATCACACGAACTGATATGATTCATTTTTTTGTTACCACCTCTCATAGATGGGTATCATGATTTATATATATTATATATATTCTATTTATAACCTATTTATCAATCATGATACATTATATAATATATACATTTCTACTTTCTATTCCTTAGGGTATACGATAATGTCGTTCATGTGTACGGCGGACTACAACCACACAAAGCGATGTAATTCGTTTTCACTAACACATTAAAATGAAGATAATAAACATAAAGTTAATTAATATATATGATATAATTTAAATAATTATTATATTATTTTAATATTTATAATTTGTAAAGTAGAATGTATAATTTTATTTCTTACATTTTCACTCACTGAAGGATGATAACATCATTCGTGCACGTGTGGATTAAAGCCTTCACAAAGAAATGTGATAGAATTTTTTCAATACCAAACCACATGGATGATATGAATAAGTATATTTAATTAAATTATATCTTATTTATGATGTTATTAATATCAATTAAATATAAAATATTACTCAACTCTTTTCCATGATGATCCTTAAAATATGGAAATGTTACTCATGCGTACATACGACCAATTGTCTCTATGATCGTAATGTACTTCATTTTTCAAAGCCATATTTTATGATTTGTATTAAAAGTATAATTGATGTAAAAATATTTTAATAATTTCATTATTCTTATTCTTTATATTATGGAACCATGATAAAAGTAAGAGGACCAAAAATAAAAAATCAAAACATATACAAAAAATGAAACATTCATTACCCAAAAAAGGATTTTAACAAGGAATTGTTAAAAATAGGTAATAAATGATATAATTAAATCATATGTGGTATCATATATATAATTAAAATTATATAATATATTTAAAATAAACTTATATTTATTATAAATGAGTTTCGAACATGTACAAAAGAAGTGAGACTTAATGTAATGGATGTTTAGTATCTCTCTAATTTCAGGGAGACATATGCCATATTCACTACCTATTTATTTTATGCGATGTTTATACTAAACCTGAATTTATCTTTTCATAATTATACTGAAAATTATTTTGGTTTACATATCAATTTTAGGATTTTTTATTTCATGGGTTTTACGATTCAAAAGATAACAAATCAAAAGGGAATTTTTTGTCTCAATTTTCTTTCTTTGGGAAATAAGTTATAATATGCACCTATATTATTCTATGAGGTGTATATACTGAATATTTGACATGTTATATCATGAATATACTTATTTTCATGATTCTATTAGTTTCATTTTCTATAATTATTTCTTGTGGATTATGGTTCAGAGTCCCCAAAGTGGGTAGAGTTTTATGATTATACATCCAATGATAAAATATTATGATCTTTATCTTGAAAAATTATATAATTTTATTATAATGTGGTTATGTCATGATAATACATGTTTTATGTGATTTTTACTCTATTTTTGTACATATTATTTGAAAATAATGTTTTTATTAAAATTTTCTTTTTGATTGAAAACAAATTTTCTTCCAAAAATATTTTTTTCTAAAGAATGTTTTCAAAAATATTTTTAAATTTATTAAAAAGATTTATTAAATATATTTTAACCCATTTTTTTCTTTTTACAAATTTCATTGAAAGTAATATTAAATTTTTTTTCCAAATAAAATTCTTTTTTGGATTTTACTGAAAATGTGAAATGAATGATTGTTTTAACCAGTATGGCATGAATGGAATTTCTCAATACCATGACCAATCAATGACTTAAATTATCGTTTATAAATTTTTCAAGTTTATTTTTAAATAAAACTATTTCAATTTTTTTTTTCAATTTTTTGTTTTAAAATATGTTTTCAAAAAATGGTTATGTTCTTCATGAAAAGTTCCAAGTGATTCTTATTTTGAAATAATTATCTATATAATATGACACAATTTGAGGTTAATTATGATTTAATAGGTATATTATCCATGGAAAAAATTCTCAGTATTTCTTTAAAGGGTTTTTTTAATATTGACAAGATATTTAGGAAAACTATTTCTATTCTATGGGTTATACAGTAATAAAATTTTTACGAAACCTTTTTATCTTTTATAGGTAATACCATGATAAACTTTTTATGTTACCCATTTTTATTACCTGGGTTATACAACAATGAAAGGATTATAAAACCAATATATTTTCAATGGGTCATGCTATGATCAAATGTTTAATGAAACCCATTTCATTCCATGTGTTCTAATTTGATAAATTTTTCTATGATCTTATGGTACATAAATATATGGATTGTGTGGTTGGTGGAACCAATATCTACCTCCAATGAATTAGGTAATGATTAATTTTATATGAGATCAAATGGTACATGAGAGGTTATATTAGGGATGAAATAGGGTACACAAATTGTTATCCCAAGCTGAAAATAGGGTTTATAGGAGGTCATACAAATCCTAAAGCAGGTACATGGTTGGCTATCCAAAGCCTAATATATTTTGAGTGTCCTAGTGGATTGGCTTGAAATAACATTTTCATTAACTATGTGAATTCTACAATTCCATGTCATATTCCAATGTTATTCTCTCATTGCACATATTGTTTGATTTCCTTATGATTCATGCCTTATAAAGTACCAATATTTATACCATAACTTTAGATTTTGGTCTTTGATATGCTAGGTATGGTTTTCATATGTTATACTCATGTTCTCATTCTATTACACTCTCGTTAGGCTTAATTATTCTTCTTATTCAACCTTACTAACAATCTAATCTCACCCTTTATTAGGTTTCCTTTCCCCATGTTATGCTAAAATGTTTCATGTAGGATATTTAGAAGAATAGTACTATGTAGAAATAACCTTATGAGATATGTTGAATATCTTTCACCAAATAAGAATTTTATGTACATGGCATCTAAATAAATAAAACTATTATAATACACATGAATGTATTTTTTTGTAATGTAAGGAATATTGATAGAGCTAATATTTTCGAAATTTTTTGTATGCATTTAAATTGTTTTAATCAAACCAAATAATCAATATGAGCTTATATGAATCAATTTTGGATTTATGATGTGTTTTGAGAAAAATGGTGAAAAATGCCTAATTTCGGATTTTAGACAGATTTTTGCATCAAGGATATTTTAGTCATTTCATGAAAAATATAAATCCAATTTGAGTAAATATTATTTTTTTTATTCCTTATTTTATTTACTCGAATTTTGTCTTCTTGACCAAGAGTTGATTCGACCATCTAAAGGGCCTAAAAATTCATTGAAGTTGGAAACGTTTTCTGGGGGACAACATGGACTCCACCACTATAACAAAACCACAACTCGGCCATCACACATCATATTGAGGTTCTTACACCTGGGATAACACTAAGAATCATAGGTCAAGCTCTATACAAAATTTGGTGGAGTTTTGAAGTCATTATATCTTCCATTGAATGTTATTCTTTTGGAGGAACCTTCCTGGATGCTTCGTCCAGAAAAAGAAACCTCCAACGAAAAATTCATAACGCATTCATCATGTGTCCTAATGAGATGTAATTTTGTGGGTGAATGAAAAACACATTAAGGAAAAACATTTATTAATGGGGTAATTTAAAGAAATTTATTTCTTCTTCAAAGTGGTTTTCAATTTCATATATAGGATTTTATTATCAAGTGTGATCGTTCTTCAATTTTAATTCTATTATTGATATTTTCCTTGGTAAAATAATCATTATCTCCCTCCACTAATTTCTGGTTTATATACAATGGAATAGACTGAGAATTACTGGTGAAGTACTCGACGATCGTTAGAGCGTGTAAAAGGGGTAGTGAATTTTCTTGATTGTTTGTGATAAACAAGACCCAATTGGGTATTTACCATGTCAATTAAGGATATTCAATACAAATATTTTGCACATGGAAGGAGTGTTGACGAAACCATGATATTGGTAAGGTTTTCTCTTACCATCATAATTTCACAAAGGAAGTTAGAGGAAATGATTGTGGAAACTTACTTTATACATATAATAAGAAGTGTTTTGAATTTAATTGAACAAGGGTAGAATTACAATGGAGAAACCGACCTCGACCTAATCACCCTTTTTAATATCATAGTTTTTTAATCATTTGAATTTCAAATTTACTTTCAAAAACACAACATTTTAACCCTCATTTAAAGTGATAAACTATTGGTTGTGCACTTCTCTTGGGGAGACAACCTAGGTCGACCACATTACTACAATTTAACTTAGGAAATAATTGTTTTTCCACACCTTAAGACATGCGTGCGTCAAACATGGTACCATTTCCAGGGAGGTAGTGCCACAATTTATTTGTAAATATTTTACTTTTTTACAAATTTTAAAAAAATAAAAAAAACTATTTTACCATGATGTTTTCAAATGATTATTTCCTTAATTCATATAACAATTACCCACAATTACAAGAACCAATTATTGAATCACCTTGGTCAATAGAGTATAGAGTTTTTTTCTTGGCTAAACAAATTCGGGGTGCACGAATCCAAATCATCAAGGATGACGAATTCAAAGATCTCATTCAAAACCTTAAAGAGAACCTCGAATACCCAGTATTGGAGGTTTATTCCATAGAATTAATTTAACTCCAGTAGTATTTTATAGAAATTTAACAAGAAATGGTTGAGGTAAAAAATGAGATTTCCTAGGTGCAACACCAAGAATAAAAATTACATAAGGATCTTGAAGCCCAATTTGAAATAATTATTCAAACATTTCAAAACCTAGAGACCACAATAGAGTGGATAACAGAACAATTACATGAATCCCGTGATCAAAAACTAATGCCAAAACAAGAACCAGAACCAAACAAATTGATTGAAGAAGTACCCCACAAATCCATCATGTTAAAGAACCCATGTAGACCTTGATGAAATTAAAAGGATATGCATTGATCCCATCTCAATCAGTTTCATAGGATATTGATGAAGAAGATTTAGTTATATAAATGCATATGGGAGGCCAAAAAGATCTGGATAGCTTCTTGAATGAGTGTGAGGAACTGCTTGATCTAACTATTCCACAAAATGTAGAATATTCAGAAACCTTGATCGATGAAACCACCCTAGTATTGGAATTTGAAGAGAAGACAAAGGAGTCTGAATACCCACCTCTATTTAGGAAAATTCAACAACAATTGTAACCTCCCATTGAAGAAGAAATTGAAAGAAAAAAAACTCAGGGATATAAACTTTTCATAAACTCATTATCTTTTGATTTTGTTGAAACTGAATTGAGTATTACCTCCCCTTGTTTTAATTTTTCAGAATCATCCAACAGTTGTATTTCCTTGGAGGGAGAATATTCACCTGAAGAGGAACATTTGGAGGTCCCCAAACCTATTGAACATTCAATTGAGGGAGTACCTGAGTATATTAAAGTGGATTTTCTATAGGAAAATGAGAACAAGATACTTACTTCAAAAGGGTAGAATTTGATATTTATTATTCATGATTAATGTTTTTTCAAATAGAATTAAACTCTGACATTCCCTTTTATTTTTCCTCAGATTTAAAATACCTTCAGTAACCACTGGATAACAACAAAGATTTGTTTCATGAAGAACCCAAGAAAGATGAGGACTCATTCATTGTTCTAACCCCACCGTTCATGTTGTATCTCATTCCAATGTTTTGGGACTTTTTATATTTTACCGATGGAGTCCTCAAAAAAAGGAATAAGTTCATCTTGGAAAGAAATGTTTTTGTCACTTCATGAGCAATAAACTTCATCCACCATCAGATTGGCGATAACAGATTAGAACTGCCCCTCTCAAGGCAGTCAAAACCCAGGGCCCACTTGGAATATTATACCATGATTTATCCTTTTATTCTCATCCTATTTCTACTTTTGTTTCTTTCAATAAATATCTTATGTTTTTTTTTCATTTTTAGGTTTTCAGACTGTAACACTTAGGAGCTTAACTCAATGGTGCACTACAAATAAGTCGGATTGTACCACTCTTTCATACTTAATTATTTGTTGTTTTTCAATTAAAAATCTTCTTACATGTTAAATACATTTGAATTCACTAAGTACTCTGCATCAATTAAGTGTGGGGGAGGGAAATTTTGTAGTTTAGGATTTTCTTTTTGTGTTTGTTTTTAAAAAAAATTTCGTGTTTTCTTATTTTTGTGTGTTTATTTTTTAATTTCTGGGGTATTTTTGAAACATTTGAGATGAAATGATTATCATTAACATTTTTTTAAACCCATGTCAATGAGTGAACTAATATATTCCATGAAACTGATATTAAATGAATGCTGAAATGAATTTGTTTCAAGTTCAAATATTTTGGATTTTCATGAAAAGAACACTAATTTTTGAATCACATGCCATATTTGACTATCTATATCATTTAAATCACTTTCCTGTAAGGCTTATGAGCCATTTTTGTCATATTATTTTCATTCACCTCATTTCATGAGAGAACCATACCACGCATGATTTAACCAGAATTTGATTTATTCCTTTCAAAACATGCGGGTTTGTGGTACATGTATTTTAAATGATTGAAGAATTTATTTGGTTTGAAGTCCCCTTTTCAAAATAAACCTTTTCATTATGGACTAATATATAAATTAATCATTGTATCCCCTAGAATCCATTAACAACCTATTTGGTTAGACACATTACAAGACAATTTTCCCAATCCAACCTTCTCTTGAAATGAAGTTTCATGATCTAGTTAAACATAAGTATGGGGGATGATTTATTGTGGTGAACTACCTCATTTGGTGATAATGTGGGTGGAATATAAAATGTTGAAGATATGAGGTCTCTATTAAATATTTCATTTTGTTAAAAGTTGTGCCTTTCTATAGATTTCATGAAAATAGATGTTGTGCCTTTCTGGTGCTTCTAAAGTAGAAAGAAAGTTGTGCCTATCTGGAGATTTCATGATAAAAAATATTTAAGAAGAAATTTCTGCTGGTGAAATGCTAAATGGAATGAACTTTACTTGATTTATTGTGATAATGAAGAAGATTTTCTACAAAGGGGAAGATAAGGAGACCATTCTTAAGTGAAAATTATAATCTTACAATGATGCTTCATAAAGTGCCAAGCCCTCCTTTTTTGGCCTCATAATTTTTAACATCTAAATCCTACCAACCGGAAGCCATAGAGAAACCCTGAAATGGCCTCATGATAAACACATTTCCTTGACTCAAATCAGGAGGAGATTTATAAATTTATCAAGCCTATAGTGACTCTTGGGTGAGTTTGGATAAGAAAATCTTTGATTAACATTTACATTTGTGAGATGAGAGAAAATTCAGGTGAGGTATGTGTTTTTTGTGCATGGGATAAGAAATAAAGTGGAAAAATATTATATAATCTAAAATGGAGAACTAGAAATTATTGTTTTTTTATGAGGAGTGATATCTTTCTGTTTATTGGTATGGATTTGGTATAACTCATGGGTATGTGTTTTTGCATTTTATTTGATTTGATTTTGAGGTTTACTTATCCCTG
The DNA here is from genome assembly GCA_963277665.1 of Viscum album. Lineage (NCBI taxonomy): Eukaryota > Viridiplantae > Streptophyta > Magnoliopsida > Santalales > Viscaceae > Viscum > Viscum album. Next base: position 356,036,660 of record OY728132.1, on the reverse strand, counting down.
AGTCCAAGTGCTACGTGTGATGGAATTGATAGAGCTAATATTTTCCAATTTTTTTTTATAAATTTAAATTGTTTTAATCATCGCCAATATTCAATTTGAGCATATATGAATCAATTTTAGATTTATGATGTGTTTTGTTAAAAATGGTGAAAAATGCTTGATTCTAGATTTTAGACATATTTTTGTATCAAGGGTATTTTAGCAATTTCATTAAAAATATAAATTCCAATTGAGTGAATATTATTTTATTGGAATCCTTATTTTATTTCCTCCAATTTTTTCTTCTTGACTAGGAGTTGATTCGGCCATCTAAAGGGCCTAAAAATTCATTGAAGTTGGAAAATTTCCTTGGAGGACAGCATGGACCCCTCAACCGTAACATAACCACAACTCAGTATTTATACATAATATTGAGGTTATTACACCTGTTATAGCACGAGGAGACATAGGTCAGGCTCTACACAAAATTTGGAGGAGTTTTGAAGTCATTAATACTTCCATTGAATGTTATACTTTTGGAGGAACCGTCCTGAAAGCTTTGTAAAAAAACCTCTAATAAAAAATCCATAACTCATTCATCTGGTGTCCATATGAGCTGTAATTTGGTGGGTGAATGGAAACACCTTAAGGAACAACATTTATGAAGGGGTAAAACTTGAAGATGTCATTTAATGGGGATAAAACACGTTAATATTTGGGGGACAAATTCTGATAATAAAAGGAGGAGAGATTCTCCCTCACAAAGAATCTCTCATTCTATATCAATCATTTGAGGGAACCAAGGAGGACAATTTTTTGGATTTATATTTCATTTATTTTCTTTTCCGTAGTTATTTAATCCTTATTCTCCCCCATTTATCTCAATTACCCCTACCATGGTGGGGTAGACATTTTGACTGATTGGGGAAAGGTTGGTTTTATATTTTGTAATGCTTGAGTTCTTGGATGTAATTGAATGAAATTAATTTATTCTTCAATTTTTTTTTCAATTTTAAATAAAGGATTTTATTATCAAGTGTGATCATTCATGAATTATAATTTCACCTTTGATTTTTTCCGTGGTAAAATAATCATTATCTCTTCCCACTAATTTATGGTTTATATACGATGGAATAGAATGAGAATTAGTGGTGAAGTACTCGATGATCATCAGTACGTATAAAAGGGGTAGTGAATGATCTTGATTGTTTGGGATAAACAAGACCTGATCGGGTACTTCCCATGTCAATTAAGGATATTCAATACAACTATTTTTCAGATAGGAGGAGAGTTGACCAAACCATGATCTTGGAAAGGCTTTCTCTCACCATCATAATTTCACCAATGAAGTGAGAGGAAATGATTCTGGAAATTACATTAATCAACTAATAATAAGAGTATTGAATTAAATTAAACAAGGATGGAATTAAAATTAGGAAACCGAACACGACCTAATCACCCTTTTTAATATCATAGTTTTTTAGTCATTTTAATTTCAAATTTCATTTCAAAAACACAACATATTTACCCTCATTTTAATATGACAAACTATTGTGTTTGCACCACTCTTTGACAGACATCCTAGGTCAACCAAATTACTACATTTTTACTTAGTAAATAATTTGTTTCCATTCCCTATGATAGGCGTGCGTCAAATATTCATCTAAAAAATGCAATATCCATGTATTAGAATTCAGGGTCACTATAGATGGTTTTAGAAGAAATGTTTCATAATCCTTTATAAAGTAGGATTAGAAAACTTTTGTGACATCCATAGGGATATTTATAATGATTTTATTAGGTATATCTCAAAGTATAAGTCTATTGATGATGCAAATTACAAGATAATATCCTTGAATTTTGGTAATTTATAGAGTCATGTTTTTGCAAAAAAAATTACATCCATGACTTTATGTTAAAAGTGCATGTGGATCTAGTATAGAGGTTCATATGGGTAATAACCCTTAAAAGGGGGAATTTTGGTAGACTGGATATGTAACATCATATTAATGTTTCATCATGTACTCCCATAATACCATCATGGGTTTCCCCTCCTTTGATATTAGGAGGATACCTATAATGGTTAAGTCATAGATTTGTTGAACATTCACTAATAATTTTTTGTTTCTGTAGTATGTCGAGTAGTTACAAGTCATGTAACTCTGTTAAACATAGTGTAATTGTTTCAAGATGTAAGTCTTGAATGCAGAATTCATTATTTGAAAGGTTAAATGTCATGTTTTTTAATTACAAAACATGAGTTGTTAAAAGGTCAATTCTTATCTGTGGCAATAGGGTTTTTCAGCATATGTGGATGTTGGGGGGTTACACATTGTGTAATGGCCCATGTATAGTTTCGAAAAACATTATGCATCTATTTTGTTTGAGTTCCTTCCCTAGATCTTCATGGATCTCATCCTAAGGTAGTTCCAGAGATTTTTTTAGAGACTCAACCCCTTCTAGATCGATCTGTTCGACACTTGATCTCCATTTTGGTTGTGGTGTGTCTCTCTGAGTGAGTAACGTTTTTGTTCCTTATTTTCATTTTACCATGATATTAACATTGGGTGGTGTCTTTGGATATGTGGGTATAAGGTTTGTGATTATTCTTGGGTTCTTCATAGATCTATTGTGTGATCTTTTTCTAGAAGAAGTTTATTCCATTGGTCATAGTGTGGCTAGAATTCATTTTTTAAGTGCACGAGTTTCCTCTCTCCGGTTGACCCTTGGTGTTTATAATTAAATCAATCCTAAGGTGTGTGGATGGGATTATAGGGTCTCTGTTGGTGTTGTTGGCTTTCGTTGTTTGTGGATTTCTTTTTATGCATGTGCGGACCGAGTTTGAGGTATGTGGTTCTATCTATAGCCTATGGTAATGGATCTTGTTGTTTTTTATTAAAAAATGATTCATACTAAAAGATTCGAATGTTTTTTTTGTGTTTTGAAAATGGATTTTAATGAAAAATGGTTTTTCCTAGTTATTTACAAATGGAGAGAAAATGGGTATTTTTAAATAATTGAAACTGAAATTGTGAAATGGGTTTTAAATTGGTTTCAAAGAATTGAAATTAAATGTGAAAAAGATCACACGGGTTACCTCGGGTACTTGGGTGGAAGGTTTATCTTGGGGCTATCATCCATTGTTTTGTGATTATCAAGTAGGTTTGTCTTGGTTATTTGTTTTTTTTAATATGCCTCCTGTTCTAGAGGAATTATACTGACATTTTGGGGGGTTTAATCAAGGGGTATTCCTCTACTTCCAAGGCCTATTTTTCTAGGATTGGAAATATTACACATGATATATTGTGGTATGAGTAGTCTGTAGCCTGGACCTATAGTATTTATTGGTGTTTTGATACCTGTTATTCAATTTTTTATTTCCTGGATTTCTAATTTAACCTTGATATGCATTTTTATTCTTGTGGAAAATTATATAGAAAATGTTGTTAGAAATTGATATACCTAATCTTGTTTAAGAGCTATTAAAAAAATGGAAATGTTTACCATGTTTTCTATAAAATAATTTTACCACTTATCATGCCATGTTCTAATTAAAATGACCATACATGTATTTTTTATATGGATACTAGTTATGGAACACCTGGGTGGGACCCCATTGAGCCTATTAGCTCAAACTATGTGCACCTCTTCTATGGTGAGTAGACCTATGTTTGTATTCTTGTGCAGGGAACGTCAAGGAACTACAGTGAAGTGGTGAGGTTCATGTTATCTAGTGGTGATATGGTGAGAGTCTATCCCTACTATTATTTAGTGTAACTTTCTCATTTTTTTTATTTTTATTTGGACTTTCCTTGGTGGTTTTTTAACTACTTTTGTAGTTGTATGTTTCTTCTATTTTCTTACAATTATGGAATATATATCAAGTTCATCTTCTCTAATTTCTTTTTATTTTGTTTGTGTGTGTATATATATATATATATATATATTCCATGTGATTGTTGTGGTTAGGTCAAATCATACCCTTTTTTGTGTTTTATATGACCAGGTGATTGTCGCTAGCCTGTGGGGAATGGGAATTCCCTTCAGGAATGTGACAGATAAGGGTGGGTGCCATGATCGAGGACAACCTGGGTTGGTTCATTAGAATTTGGTATCATTGGAGGTTTTTCTTCAATAGTCCATGTTTTGGGATGTCTATTAGACTCTAGATATGCTATCAAGACTTGGGATGTACGTTTTTATAAGTTCCTAGCTAGCTCTTGTCATAAAGAAAATCAGGTTACAATTGGGTGTTGAGATGTGTGTCACTAGTATTGTTTTTTGTTTAAAAAATATCAGTTTCCTCTTATGTTTTTTCAAGTTTTAGCTGAGATTTGTTCTATTGACTGATCATTCTTATGTTTCGGTGTGTAGCAGTATGCCACTGAGACATATTCCATGAGTTCCCCCAGAAGATTTATCTAATGATCATCAAGGAAACCCCCATATTGATTAGAATCTCATCGAGTCTATCGTACGTGTTTCCTGTGTTGCTGATAAATATGTACCATGAGTTCAGAACATTTTTTTTGAGGTATTAACAGGATCTGGAGGAGATATAGATCCATCACTGGAGTTCCTGCATGAGAAACCATCTTCCTTTAAAGTAATGATTGAGCCTCAAGAGGTGGAGGACTAACTAGACATGATCGATCAAATATTCGACTTTCTAAAGACACATGAGAACATCTGGGTAAAGTGAATAGCATTCACACATGAGGGGTTTGACAACCAATGGTGGGATTATATGATCCAGGTATATAAGCACATATACTAGAAATATAAGTGTTTCAAAACACTGTTCATTCAACATTTTTTTCCTTATTAACCGACGTCAACAAAATCTCTAGAGTTCCTACCTTTACAAAAATGAGAGCATTCGGCGTTAGCATGGTCCAATCATTTGGATGAGCTTTTCTAGTGTGCCCCAAACACAGTGAATAATGTCTAGGTAAAGGTCCATAAGTACCTATTGGGTTTGCGACTGGACATCAGTCTCCAAGTTTTTAAGGTGTAGACATCTACATATACAGAGATGGTAGAAAGAGCTATGATGGAAAAAATTAACATGGCTGGTAAGGTTATATTTTCCAACTCTTCTCTTTAATCAGGTTGTAGCTTTATTGGTACACATGAGAAGAAGAGGAAGTGGAAAGATCATTATAGGAGTAGTGGAGGGGGGTCTTAGCAGTGATCCTCTTGTACACCATCTGTTACAGCGGGTAATGTTCATTTGACTTTTTATTTGTGTGGAATGGGAGGAAACACCAGAAATAGACACTGGTGCTAATGGAGGAATTGGAGAGGTGACACCCATCACCGCTCGACTTTCAGCTTGCCCTAAACCTGTGATCCCTTCATCTCCACTCCTTCACCGCACAATAGATCGTCACCCGGTCGGCTCCATGTACCTCAATGATGCAGACGGAGGGTGACCCTTAGCCGAGGAGGTTCTTAAAATTCTTAGAGAGCTCTTTTTCCCCGTTTGTGAACCGACCCCCCTCGTGAATCCTCTAAAAAGGGTCTACAGCCAATGTTTAGCTTCTGAGGAAGTGATTATCACTCAGATTGATCTCTGCAAGAACTGATTTATAGCTTGTATTTCACATTTTCATGGTACAAAACCCAAGAAATTATAGGATCTTGTCTCGCGTCTTGCCACAATTTGGAGTTTTTTTTATTTCAAATGCATTTTAATTGGTCAGGGTAACTTCAATATAATCTTCCCCCCTGCTGAACTAAAAGGTCGTGCATGGAGCGTAGGCCTATTAACCTCAAGAATAGAACCTTGCGGATTCATGATTGGGAATTGAGCTTCTCCTTTATTGATTTTAAAGATACGTATGCTCAAGTATGTGTGAAAATCCATGGTCTGAACTGGGTATTATGGCACCCTGAGATCCAGTTTGACATCACTTCCGCGATTGGAATTCTGATTAGAATGTATTATGCAATTGAAAAGGTTAGCTTGGGTTATTATGAACAGGTGCTGGTTGAAATTGATCTATGTGATATGTTGATTGATCGAGTTTTATTATCTACATCTAATGATGAAATTGGATTAGTAATTGAAATTGAAAAAATGCCACCATTCTGTAAATAATGTCAAATTATTGGACATTCAGATTTGAAATGTAGGAGAGATGTTTTATGCTTTAACTGCCCAATTAAGGGACATGATGCGCTGCACTGTCGAAGGAAGCAGAAGCAATATGTTATTCAGCAGGCTAATGATGAGCCTTTGGTGGTTAATTGCCATACTAGACAGATGAAGGTTGCACAACCTAACGATAGGGGCCGAAGGATTGATGTTGAGGATCCTTTACCAAGGGTTGATTCCACTCCACAAGTGGATGGAATAAGTTGGGCTGATAACACTGAAGAGAATAACCAAAATGAGGGAAGCATCTCTTTTAAGGAGGATATGGTCAAAGGAATTGATGGTGAAATAAATGGATACGTCCCAGAAGATAGTCAAGCCAAAAGGGAACAATCATCCCAAGAGGCTATGGATGAAAGGTTTAGGCATGAGTTTCATTCCCTTAAATCAAGGAAAGGTAAGATATTGATTGTTTCTGCAACTTTGGAGAAGTGTAAGCCCAAAGGTCAAGCTATAAATGGTGATAGCAGTAGAGCACAAGAAAAGAATGAGGTGGTTTTGGAACCCTCTCCACTACAATTCTCGGGTGTTTTCATTAATGCGAAGGCTAATGAAGGTACTTTGGTTTCCAGCAGCAAAGAAGAGGGTGTACATAGTAATAACATACATGAGTTATAGATGAATGTAAACTCTTTGAAAAAGGATGGTATGAAGCCCATGCATGATATCACAATGACCACTGAGAAGGTAATAAGTAATGTCAGTGATTTAAATTCATTTGAGTTGCTTTCTTCCAATTTTAGTGATGTTGAGTCAACCCCCTCTGTAACTACTACAAATTTTGTGGACGCACCTTTGGATTATAAAGCTGGAGAATGGATGTATGTAATGTCTGGAAGGATGGGTTTCCACTCTCGTGGAAAAGGTGGGCACCTTCTTTACCCCCTCATGAGTACCCACTCTAAAACAAGTTAATTTTTCTTGTTGTTTTCCTTTTATTTTATTGCTGCCTTGTTCCTCTCCTAGACTCCTTTTTAAATTCAATGAAGAGGCCTATGCATCTCAACTTTATAAAAAAAGGGAGGACAAACTAGTAATTCTTATTCTATTCCCATGAAGATGTGGAACAATTATTGATGCATTAGCCACATACAATGATTCTATATTGATATTACGATGCCTCATTATGGTGAGGGTCTGTTAGCTCCAAAGGATACTATAGTGCAGTAAGAAGCTTCAAAAACTACTGAGATCTCGCCACAAGACTCAGGGGTGAATCATTTTCATGCAGTAGATGGGTGTCTAGTGAAAGTTGATGTAGGTCATGAAATAGTGAGAGGTAACATCTTTATTGAATCTTTAATAGGAATTCCTTCATTTGATACTAGTTTCTCTCAATCATTCATATCTTCATTTTTTTTTTGTTTTTAAACATCCAACTAAACTTATGTCTTTTATAATGGAGTTGAAAATGACTCATGGTAATAGGAAAGAGAAGGGGTTCATGTGTCCATCATATTTATTAATGATTGCTGATACGAAGTTAGTATGGTATTTTCTCATTCTTGAAATTTAAATTTTTGACATCATCATCAGTATGGATTGGACTTCCACTCATAGAGTTAAGGATGATTGTTATCATCATATTGTTTATTTTTATGCAGTTGATGGGAGATCATATGTGTTTTAGGGGGAGTGGGACCTGAGGTCTGGTCATGAAGGACCTTCCCTCCCAGATCTTAGGATTTTTTTGGTTCTTGTTGCATTTGAGCCAGATGACTTTTCTTTTATTTATGATCTTCCCATTGTTGTTTGAGACATAACAGACATTTTCCCATACAATTTCCCTAGTTTTCCTATATAGAGATAGTGGTAGATTTTACAATTTAACTGGTACCAGGTACATAGCTAATATAAATACCTTCTTATGGTATTGAACTAGTGGAGCTGAAACAGATGTAGATTCATTTGGTTGACCTATTAGAAAAAGGTTTCATTCACCCTAGTGTATCACCTAAGGCAGCCACTTTTTTCTTTTACAAGAAAGTAGATGGTTCACTTCCTTTATTATAGACTATAGAAAGATAAAAAAGTTAATGGTTAAGAACAAATATCTTTTGCCTTGTGTGGATGACATGTTTGATCAGTTAAGGGGGGAAAAGTGGTTTTCAAAGATCGATTATAACACCCCATAGATCCATGATACGTTTCTCTTTCAATAATGCAATAGCTTGCATTGCACGCAAGTTCGAGATTCTAACACATCGTGACCAATCAAAGTAGCCGGTATGAATAGTAATATCCACTTTTTGAATTATATAAATTTTATATTTCAAAATGGACTTTATTTTTGGATTCGGATTATTGAAATTATCTTATGTTGAATTTTTGGTATTTTTTTGAGAACATCCAATTTTCGATGAATAGTGAAAATACTTAAAGAAAACATTTTTAATCAAAATAATTTATAGTGATAAATTATACTATTGAGTGGTTTTAAATTTTAATTAGAATATAATTTATCCATTTAAACCAATGGTGGTCATTATAATTAATTTCACTTTGAAATTGGACATAAACAATTGTCAATCTTTTGATTGATATTGTTTCTTAAAAACACACTATTTGTTTGTACAACGAGAATTAAATATATAACTTATTAATGAAACATTTATGTTTTGAATTTGGTAAAATGGACATCATTTTTGAATTAGGAATATAAAATATAGCATAGGGTGAATTTTTGGTATTTTTCTGATAATGGTCATTTTTTAATGAATAGTGAAAAATGATGTATTTTATTTCAAAATTGCCTTTCATCAGATTTATTTATATAGTTAGATTGTAATTTTAATTTGTTTTAAAGTATAATCTAATAATTTTTTTATCACTTAAGAAAAAAAATTTCATTGTAAGTAATTTCACTTTTCAATAGGATGTAAAAACAAGTCAATCTTTAGATAGATTTTACTTTTTAAAAACCCGTCTTTGGTTTTGACAACGGGAATTATTTTTAAATTAATTAGTACAATTTATGTGTTTATAATTTTTTAAAATGGATTCCATATTTGGAATCAGAAGGTCCAAATTATGTAATTAAGACTCTTTTGATTTTGGGCATTATGGATAGTAACGATGACAATTATCTTTAATTATCATGATTAATTAGTAACCGGGTAGTTAAGGGTAATGAAATAATATCATAATAATATAAAATGACCCCAAAATGTGTTCTAATATTATTTGTTGTGTCATGGAAGACCATGTGATGCCTTGTTCCAACTTAGGGACCCCATGGAATAACTTTTGTGTGATAGTGACATTTTATCATTTTATTTTTAAAGAAATGAAAATATAAAAAAAGTATATAACACCTAAGTAAAACAATTTTAATTTTATCTACATAAATTGTCTCTTAGAATATAAATAGTCATTGTAAATCTATAAATATTTACTATATCATGGTATTTTTTTGAAAATTTATACATTAAATAAATAAATTTATTTATGACACCATGATAATGTAGTGATTACCTAATTAATGAATGATTAAAATAAAATGAAAAGATAAGGTAAAATATAAGACTTACACTTGTATAAATCCTATTGTATGGGTGTATTTCGAACACCTATCACCTTATCCTCTAAATATATCATTTTGAGACATTTAAAATCCGAAAATCATTTAATAATAAAGTAACATTTCTATCTTTCCAAAAGAGCCCCACCTCTCATATTATAAAAGGCCCCCACCTCTACCACCTTATTCACACCATCAAAGTCATTTGGCTCGGACAAAATCTTCCCAAATACCCTCTCAACATTTCTCCCTTCATCATAGAAGCCTTAACTTAGGCATAATGCTCTTCAAGAACCCTTTTGGTTCAATCCATGGGGAGTTACCTGATTTAAAGGTAATGTCTTATATTATGTTCTTTTGTTTTATTTTTCTTATACAACCCCCTTAAACCCTTTTTATTCCATTATTTTGTAAAAACCCTGTATATTAAATATACTAGTATGTTTTATGATAATAATTTGATTCACACTTACACACAGCTCCATCTAATCGTTAAAGAACATACCGTTTCTGTGGGTGGAGAATTACTGCCTCATGAAATGATGATTGTTCAATATTCTTTTAACACCTTTAATGGTGGACATTAAGATGTAAATATATTTATATATGATATATATTATGTTTATGTTTTCATTACTCTTCTGTATTATTCATTTATGGAATAAATTTATGGTTTCCATTATGGGTAAATGCGATAATTTCATTTTTGGAAGTGCGGACTACCGCCCCCTCAAACTGATTTGAATCATTAATTACATATGTGGGAAGTATAAAGGATGGATTTAATAATATTATATATCATATTATACTATAATTATAATATATATTTATATCATTATGATTTCATTCCATTAAGTACGAAATAGAAATGAAAGTAGCGTTCATGCGTACGTACGACTTACCGTCTCTATTAAAGGTGAATTTCATTTATTACCTCTAAATGTTATGTAATATTATAATTGAATGCATATAATATATATATATATGATATATATGATATATACATCATGAATATAATACTGGAGATAATAGATATTTTACCACATAAACAACTTGTAACTATGTGAGGTTTATTTTTGACTCAAGTACCAAGGATCAGCAAAACGACCGTTATTAAATTAACTGATTACATATTGTTCATAATATGGTAATATGTGATGTAAAAGGAATAATGAAATTGAAAAATGTTCTTAAGAAAATAGAAATTAACTATAGTTAATTATTCAGGAGATTAAAGAATGATCGAGTCAAGTCGGACACGAGGTAAGGGACTTCGTCTCAATCTCATTTCATTGAGGCATATTTTTTAGTTTTATACACAACTTTCTTTTATAAGGTGTATAAACCCCTTGGACCTTTACTTTTATTCAAAAGTAATTTTTTTATATGAAGTTTTTTAACTAAAAAAAGGAATGTTTTGTCGTACGTATGCGGCGGCAACGACTTCTACGCCGCCGTGACCATTATTTGAGTTTCGGCTTCCTCTACAAGACATAATTTTTTTAAATGAAAAATAAATACCTTGTTTTACTTTTCTTTTATTTTAGTGTTGAAAATGGTTTTTATAATGTTTTGATTATATCAATGTGTTGTATTGATATCTTGTGATTGAAATTTTTAAATGTTATCTTTCTTTTATGCATGTTTTATGTGATATGATTATATTATGGTTCTTGGTCATTGTTTATGATATGTTTAAACATTTTCATATAATGAATTCATTGGACTTAGTAAGTAACGGGTGGAGCTTGCTATAGCTCCTCGATGCATCAGTAGGTCTCATGAGATAAACTAGTGCCTTGGAACGAGGCCTTGACAAAATCTTATTTGTAGTCTTGACACGAGGCCTTGGCTACGTGGTTATGATAGTGTGGCATTATCCATTCCATCATTATGAAAGTGGTTATTGATATTGCATGTGAATATTCTACTAGTAGAATATCCATGTGAATAAGTAAATGGAATTATTTCATTTTCTTTTTTCCATGTTATTCTGAAGTTCATGTTTAAAAGGATTTTGTTTTAGTTATACAATATCCTTAAATGTTTATGTTTATTTATGAAAGTTTCCGCTATATTGTTATCCTTATTGAGCATCTGAGCTCACCCCTTTCAATGTTTTGATTTTTCCCAAGATGTGATGAAGTATATTATGAATGACCTACAGGGATAGTATGAGGGGATATGAAGACAATATGTTGTTGTAGTTATTTTTACTTTATGATTTAATGTAAGACTTATGAATATATCTAGTGTTTCCAAGGCTACTAAACTAATAGGTCATTCAAGACATGATCTATTTTGATCATGCCAATACTATGTAATAATGCACCAACTCTAGGTAACTGGGGTTGGGGAGTTACAGTTGGTATCAGAGGCAGTTTAGTACTAACCTTGGAAGCTATATTTAGATAAACTCTGATTAGAGCACATAGCCCTAAGATAGACTTTGAGGATTAGTATAGAAGAACATCCTAGAATTTGGGTATTGTAGATATTTTTTGTTTTTTCCGAGCAATACATCCTTTTTTGGATACAAGAAGGTAGAGGTGGCTCTATCACAAATGCACCAAGGGGTAAAACTCGAAAACACCACTTTAAGCTAGACTCAAACGGGAACTGGTGCATGAAAAAGGGCCTTGATGCACTCTTGGTTACAACACTCCCGAGGGATATGTTTAGGATAATTATCATTTTCTTTACAAACCATTATGAAGGGTTTATGAGTATATACTTCTGCAAAGAAAACATTTCTTTTTATGATTATGGATTATATCCATAAATAGTTCAATTTATGTTAATTGTTTTACAAGTATGAAATTATGTATTTTGATTCATGAATGGATCTTGTTTATGCCATTTTTTAGAAATTGCGCCTATTGGAAGGAATGGAAAACGTATCAATGCACACACTCCATATAGAGATTTCCCTCATACTCAAGATAATTATTTTGGAGTTGGTGATGCAACTGGTGCTGATCGGATAATCACCATACTGGGACAAATCACTCAGGTTATGAATAATAACCTTACTCATATGGAGCACCCTGATCCGCAACATAGAGGATCAATGTTAGACCGTTTCATGAGGAAACAACCACCAACATTTAATGGGGGTAGAAATCCATTAGTAGCTGAGGAATGGATAAATTCCCTTGAGAAAATATTTCATGCTTTAGGGAGTAGTAAAAGGGAAAACGTTGTCATGGAAGTTTACTGCCTCACTGGAGATGCTGATCAATGGTGGTCATTGATTCAAAATAAAAAGGAAGATGAAGAAGTATCAAGTTTAGAATGGAGAGAATTTAAAGATATTTTCTTCGAAAAATACTTTCCTTATGACCATCGAGCGGATATGGAAAGACAATTTCTGAGTCTGAGGCAAAATAAGGACGAGAATTTTGCAATGTATGAGTCTAACTTTACAAGGATAGAATGGCAAGCTACAGATTATATACGTAACCCAAGATGTAATATTGATCGTTTATTTTATGTGTTAAAACCATTTCTCCGTCGAGCTTTAGAATCATAATCTTTCTCAACATACGAATATATAGCCTCGTGTTCTATCAAGACAAAAAACATTCTTTAAATCATATGAAAACAAGGTAAAGTAAGAGAAGAAGAGAATGGTGGGACAAGAGACAAATAAAGAGAAAAAGGGAAATAAGGATTTTCCATTATGTGATAATTGTGGGAAGAATCACCCCAGTAGTTGCCTAAAAGGAATGGGAGTTTTTAATAAATGTGGAGAGAAAGGTCACCAGGTTCGTGATTGCAATGGAAAGAAAGAGGCTATAAATGTTGAATGCTACAATTGTAGATAAATGGGGAATTATTCAAATTAATTCCCTAAGCACAAAGGAAACATTCCTCATAAATGGCCAAGGGAGCAAGGCCAATCTTATGTTGTCACTACAGATGAAGTTGAATAATTATTGTATTTGTGTTTTTGGACTCAAGAACTATATCATGGTTATAAGAATAATATTATATATACAAGGATTGTACTGTAGTACTTGTTATTTCCATTAAGGTTTTAATATGATGAAGGTAATCATATTTTTGTTATGTGACAATAAGAGAAACTTTACCATGTTTGGGGAATTTTATGTTACAATTGATTTTGGAATTTAGATAACTCTTAGAGAGAGTCTGAACAGAGGTATTTTGGATAACTAATAATGTTTTAATGGATTAAGTTTTACTTTTGATAGTATTGTTTAAGGTTAAAACATTTCTGAAGATTATTTATGGAATATTATAATACTATAGTTTTTGGAAAAGGACAACCTCCAGGTTGGGGGATAACTCATCGCGTCGGAAAAAGATGCAGGAATCAACCCACAACCATAGTGCGACATTCCTTTATTACCTACCACTATCCTAAAAGATGTACCTGGTTATTAAAAAATGGTTTTCCTAATCAAAATGGTATGTGTTAATATTTGGAACCTTGTACGATTAGGATAAATATAATATTTTTGAGTTCTATTATCTTTTTGAGTGAAAGATAATTTTGTGGTAAAAATTAGTTGACGGTTGAAACACTACTTCTAATGTATATATATATATATACCACTCTCTTATTATATTAATAAATTAATTATTAAACTTTAGGGAAGGGATATTAAATCAAAAATGTGTTATCTTAATACCTTATATTTTGTTGAACTGATGATATTTTCATCATAGATTGGTGGGTTTGAGGCCCTAAATTTTACACTTGTTTGGGATTGATGACCTCAATCAATCCATAAAAATATTTACATTTTCCCTCTAATATTGTGTCTCTAATTTCCTCTAATGTTTACCTAATCGAGATCATAATTTGGTGGTGAATTTTTTCATTTCCCTCTTATTAAGGCTAAATTTTATTAACCTTATTTCCGATGTGGGCTTTCCACAAAGGTATTTTCTATTCTCAACCTTTTTTTCAAATAAAAATTTCAAATTGCGAGGACATAATTTATTTAATGAGGGGAGAATGTAACACCCCAAACTTCCATGATACGCTTCTCTTTTAATAATGCAATAGCTTGCATTGTACGCAAGTTTGAGATTCTAACACACCGTGTCCAATCAAAGTATCCTTTATTCAAAGTAATACCCACTTTTTAAATTATATAAAGTTTATATATCAAAATGGACTTCATTTTTGGATTTTTAATATCGAAATTAACCTATGTTGACTTTTTGGTATTTTTCTTTGAACATCCAATTTTCGATGAATAGTGAAAAATACTTAAAGAGAACTATTTAATAAAATTAATTTATAGTGATAAATTATAATATTTAGTGGTTTTAAAGTATAATTATTATATAATTTTACCATTTTATCCCATGGTGGTCATTATTATTAATTTCAGTTTGAAATTGGACATAAACAATTATTAATTTTTTTGATTGATATTGTTTCTTAACAACACTCTATTTGTTTGTACAAAGAGAATTAACTATATAATTTCTTAATGAAACATATATATTTTGAATTTGGTAAAATGGACATCATTTTTGAATTTGGAATATCAAATATAACATCGGGTAAATTTTTGGTATTTTTCTGATAATGTTCATTTTTAATGAATAGTCAAAAATGATGTATTTAAATTCAAAACTGCCTTTCATCCAATTTATTTATATAGTTATATTGTAATTTTAATTGTTTTCAAAGTATAATTGAATTATGTTTTTATCAATTAATAAAATTTTGTTCATTGGAAGTAATTTCACTTTTCAATTGGATGTAAAAACAAGTCAATCTTTTGATAGATTTTACTTCTTAAAAACCTGTATTTGGTTTTGACAAAGGGAATTATTATTAAATTAATTACTGAAATTTCTGTGTTTAGAATTTGGTAAAATGGATTCCATATTTGGAATTAAAAGGTCAAAATTATGTAATTAAGACTCTTTTGTTTTTGGAAATTATGAATACTAATGACGACAATTATCTTTAATTATCATGATTAATTAGTAATCGGGTTGTTAAGGGTAATGAAATAATATCATAATAATATGAAATGACCCCAAAATGTGTCTTTGTTCTATTATTTGTGTGATGGAAGACCATGGGGTGCCTTTTTCCAACTTAGGGACCCCATGGAATCACTTTTGTGTGATAGTGACATTTTATCATTTTATTTTTAAAGAAAGGAAAATATAACAAAAGTATGTAACACCTAAATAAAACAATTTTAATTTTGTCTAAATAAATTATCTCTTAGACTATAAATAATAATTGTAAAGATAAAAAAGAAATTTATTTATGAGACCATGATGATGTAGTGATTACCTCATTAATGAATGATTTAAAAAAATGAAAAGATAAGGAAAAATCTAAGACATAAACTTGTCTAAAGCCTATTGTATGGGTGTATTTAGAACCCTTATCACCATATCCCAGAAATAAATTATTGTGGGATCTTTAAAATCCAAAAATCATTTCATAATAAAGTAACATTTCAATCTTTCCAAAAGAGCCCCTCCTCTCCTCTTGTAAAAGGCCCCCAACTCTACCACCTTGTTCACACCTTCAAAGCCATTTGGATCGGCCAACCTCTGCCCACAAACCCTATAAACATTCCTCCATTCATCCTAGAAGCCTTACCTTAGGAAGAAAGCTCTTCAAGAAGCCTTTTGGTTCAAACCAATGGGAGTTACCCGATTTAAAGGTAATGTCTTATCTAATGTTCTTTTGTTTAATTTTTCTTCTCCAACCCCCATAAACCCTTTTTATTCCATTATTTTTTAGAGAAACCAGTGTATTCAATATAATAGGATGTTGTTATTAGAAGGATTTGATTTATACTTACACACACCTCCATCTAATGGTTAGAGAACATACAGTTTCTATGGGTGGTGAATTACTACCTCATGAAACGATGATTGTTCAATATTATTTTAACACCTTTCATGGTGGCCATTAAGATGTCACTATATTTATGTATGATATATATCATGTTTATGTTTTCTTTATGATTCTTTATTTGTCATTTATGTCATTCCTTATTGGTTTCCATTATGGGTAAACGCGATAATTTCATTTTAGGAAGTGCGGACTACCGCCCCCTCAAAGTGATTTGAATCATTAACGACATATGTGGGACGCATAAAGGATGGAGTTAATGATATTATATATGATATTATACTAGAATTATAATATACCTTTATATCCTTATGATTCCATTCCATTAAATACAGAATAGAAATGAAAGTAGCGTTCATGCGTACGTACGGCTTACCGTCTCCATGAACGATGCATTTCATTTCTTTCCTCTAAATGTTATGTAATATTATAAATGCATGTATATACTGGATATATATGATATATATGATATATACATCCTGAATATAATTTTGGATATAATGGATATTTTACCACATAAAAAATTTTAATTATAAGAAGTTTATTTTTGACTCAAGTACCAAGGATCGAAAAAACTACCGTTATTAAATTAAATGATTACATAATGTTCATAACATGGTAATAAGTGATATTAATGGAATAATGAACTTGAAAAAGGTTCTTAAGCAAATATAAATTAATTATAGTTTCTTATTCAGGAGATTCAAGAACGATCGAGTCAATTCGGACATGAGGTAAGGGACTTCCTCTCAATCTCTTTTCATTGAGGCATATTTTGTTTTATACACAACTTTCTTTTATACGGTGTATAAACCCCTTTGAATTTTACTTTTATTCAAAAGGAATATTTTTATACAAAGCCTTTTTACTAAACCACAAAAAGAATATTCTGTCGTATGTATGCGGTGGCAATGGATTCTCTGCCGCTGTGACGATTATTTGTGTTTCGGCTTCCTGTATAAGACACAACTTTTTTAAAAAGAAAAATTAATTCCATGTTTTACTTTTATTTTCTTTTGGTATTGAAAATGGTTTTGATAATGTTTTCATTATATCAATGTGTTGTATTGATATCTTGTGATTGAAATGTGGAAATGTTATGTTTCTTTTTTGCATGTTTTGTGTGATACGATTATGTTACGGTTATTGGGAATTTTTTATGATATGTCTAAAAATTTTCATATAAGGAATGAATTGGACTTAGTAGGTGATGGGTGGAGCCTGCTATAGCTCATCGATGCATCAATAAGTCTTATGAGACAAACTAGTGTCTTGGCACGAGGCCTTGAAAAATATTATTTGTAGTCTTGGAACGAGGCCTTGTCTACGTGGTTATGATAGTCTGGCATTATGCATTCCATCATTATGAAAGTGGTTACTGATATTGCATGTGAATATTCCACTAGTAGAATATCTATGTGAATAAGTAAATGGAATTATTTCATTTTATTTTTGCCATTTTATTCTAAAGTTGAGGTTTAAAAGGATATTGTTTTAGATATATAATTGCCTTAAATGTTTATTTTTATTTATGAATGTTTCCGATATATTGTTATCCTTACTGAGAATCTGAGCTCACCCTTTCAATGTTTTGATTTTCCTAGAATGTGAAGAAGTATTTTATGAATGACCTGCAGGGATAGTATGAGAGGATATGAAGACAAGATTTTTTTGTTGTTTTTTTTTCACTTTATGATGTAATGTAAGACTTATGAGTATATCTAATGTTTCCAATGTTACTAAACGAATCAGTCTTTTGAGACTTGATCTTTTGTGATAATGCCAATATTATGTAATAATGCACCGTCTCTAGGTAACTGGGGTCGGGGTGTTACATCGATCTTCGGTCAAGTTATCATCAGCTCAGAGTTCAACAGTCTAATATACAAGAAATGAACTTCAAGAGAAGGTATGTCCATTAAGAATATATTGTAATGCATTTTGGTCTGAATAATTATCCTATATAATTCATTAATTTAATTAATCATATATTCCATCAATATCTTGACACTTATTTTGTAATGTTCATGGAGGATATTATAGTTTATTTGAAATTAAAGAGCCAGCGTGAGCACCATCTATGTTTGGTTATATACATTTTGACAAGACACAATTTGTATTGAAATATTTCAAAATGTAGCTTCTGGATTGAAGAAGTGATGTTATTAGGGCGTATAATTTCTAATCATGGCTTATCAGTTGATCTAGAGAAGGTAAAGGATGTTTGGTTATGGAAGAAACCACATAATGTCTTTTATATACAAAGAATATTTGGTCTAACTGGATAATGCTGATAGATTTTTGAGGACTTCTCTTAGTTGGCGTCACCTTTAACTTCTCTTACAAGGAACGTGGTGAATGTCACCTTATATGCGATGTGTCAAACTTTTTTTGATGAACTGAAAAGTATTATGACATCAGCTCATATTATGATATTACTAGATCATGTTAAGAGATATGTGGTGTTTTGTGATTCTTCTGGTTCTAGTTTAGAATGCGTGTTTATGTAGGATGACTATGTGGTATCTTATGGCTCTCTTCAGTTTCGACTACCTAAAAATAATTATCACACTCGTGATTTAGAGATTTCTATAGTCTTTTATGCACTTAAGTTTTGGTGAAAATATCTTTTTGGTGAAATGTTCATGATCTTGTATAATCCTAAGAGTCTAAGTTCTATCATTTCTCAGAATGGCTTGAATCTCAAATAGAGTTAATTGGTAGAATACCATTAAATTTTTAACTTTTGTATCAACTACACTCCAGGAAATGGGAATGTTTTTGAATACTCTCATATTAGAAAAGTACCATCACATGATATTTTGGAATAGGAGGAGTGGAATCTTATGTGTTTTTTCACTCAATTCCAATTAGATGATCTAAAGGCTATTTTAGGCATGGTTCTGGAAAATGTTTAATTATCATCATCTCTCTAGTAGTCTATTTTATAGAGTTGGCAGTAGGATGATGAGTTCCAAATGACTTGGGAAAGCCTTTATGGTGGGCATACTGTTTTGTGCTAGTCTTTTTCTTTAGATGGTATGGTTCACTTTAGGAAATGGATTATTATATTAGTATATATGATGAGTTTAGTCTTGTCCTATTTTCATGGATCTTTAGGGTCTATTAATATTGGAACTATGAAGATTTATTATGACATTAGGAGGTGATTTTGGGGGTTGGGTATGAAGCATGACATCACAGTGTTTGTGTCTCGTTGTTACACCTACCAACAGATAAAGGCATAGAACATGAAACCTTTTGGGTTTCTCCAGACTCTTTTAGTGCTAGTTTTGAAATTGTATGAGGTATCCATGGATTTTTCTGTTGGATTACCATAGACTCCCCCCTGGGAGGAATTCTATTTTGGTGGTTGTTGATCGGTTAATGTAGCCTCTTCATTTCATTCCGATCAAGGGTACCACTATGGTTGATGATCTGGGTATGTTCTATGTGTAAAAGATTGTAAGGTTACATGGGAGTATTTATTACATTTTTTATATTGGGATACTATGTTTACCTCAAGGTTATAGTAGTGTATTCAAGAGGAAATGGGAAATCAATCCAAGTTAAGAACATCTTACCATCACAATAAGATGGTCAGACGGAGTGTGTGATTCAGATCCTGGATGATATACTTTGTTCCTGTGTCTTGGATTTTGGAGGATCATGGGATTTCCATATGGGGATGGTTGATTCTATTTAAAAAAATCTATCATTTTTTGTTAAGAATGTCACCCATTGAGTAGTTTTATGGTCACCCATGTAGATAAACTATTTATTGGGATGAGGTGGGAGGAGTGTCTTTAGTTGGACCATGTTTTTTTAGGAAACATCCATGAAGATTCAGGATGTACATAGACGACTGGTTACATCCCAGAGTCAATATAAATCATATTCATATTGGAAGAATTTACCTTTATATTCTTCAGTAGGTAACTGGGGTTTCTTCAACATTTCTCCTCAGTTCGGTCACAGTCAACTTTCAAAGTAGGGAATGATGTCTCTGCGATATGTTGGACCATTTGAGGTCACTAATTAGCTCATAAAATTTTATTATTAGTTATAATTGTTCATTCAATTTCTAGGTATTCATGATGTTTTCCATATATCTCAGCTCAGGAAATATGACCCTGACTATGTTCACATTCTTAGTTGGGAGGAAATTGAGTAAGAGACATATGATTCTATTTTGGAGAAACCGATTGGTATCATTGAATCTCAAGTGAAAGTATTTCCGGGTAAGTTGATTCTATTTGTTCGAGTTCTATGGAAACAAGGATCTTATTGTCATGATACATTTGAATGTGAATCATTGAAGAGGGGGTAGTGGAATCATCTCTTTTTAAAGATTACATCTTACACATTACTTCTCTAGGGATAGATGTATTTATGGTGGGGAGTTTGTAACATATCATTACCATTTTATCAGGTTCTCCCTTAAACTTATCATGTTTTTCCCCTCCTTTGAGATTGGGAGGATACCTATAATAGTGAAGTCTGAGATTTTTTGGACTTAAACTAATAATTGTTTGTTTCTACTGGCTGCAGATCTGTTACATGTCGTGTAACTGCACTATAAAATGTGTAACGGTTGTTGGATGTATGTCGTGAAAGATGACTTCACACTTTAAAAGGTTAAATGTTATGATTGTGAATTACAAAACATTCCAATTTAAAATGTCAGTTTTTATCTAAGGAGATAGGTTTTTCAGTGTTTTTGGATCGTGGGGGTTACACGCTGTGTAACAGAAAGCATACAGTTTTTAAAAAGAGCATGCGACTCTTTTGTTTCAGTTCCTTCTTGAGTTCTTCATGGATCTCAACATAAGGTAGTTCAGAGGCATTTTTAATATACTCTACCCCTTCTAGATAAATCTTTTCGACACCCAATATCTATTTTTCTTTTGGTACGTCTCTCCAGGTGAGTAACCTATTCGTTCCATCATTTCCTTTGATCATAGTATCATCCTTGAGTGGTATATCTGGATCCATTGGTCTATGATTTTTTTATTATTATTGGTTTCTTCCAAGATATGTTGTTTGATATCGTTCGACAGGCATTTCTTCCATTTTTATAGTGTGGTGGGTGTCGTCTTTGAGGTATGTGGATTTCCTCTTATCTTTCGAACCTTTGTGTTTAAAATTAAATTAATCCTAAGGTTTTATATTTTATTCTAGGGTCTCCATTGGTTTTTTTAGAATTATTGTTGGTGGATTCCAATGTGTGTGTGTGAGACCTGAGTTTTGAGGTTGGTGGTTCCGTCTCTAGCGAGTAATAATGGATGTTGTTGTTTTTGTTTACAAAATGATTCATAATGAAAGATTGGAATGATTATATTATGTTTTTTGAAAATAGTTTTTAATGAAAAATGGGTTTTCCTTGGTTATTGATAAATGGAGAAACAATGGTCTTTTCAAATCATTGAAGTGGATGCAATGAAATGGTTTTGAAATGTTTTTCAAAGCATTGAAATAAATTTTGAAAAAGAGAATAAGGGTTACCTTGGGTACATGGGTGGATGGTTTAGCATGGGTCCAACGTCCATAGTTTTGTGATTATCAAGGATTTTTGTCTTATGGATTTCCTTAACTTCCTAGGCTCGTTGTTCTAGGAGACCAATATTGAGATTTTTAGGGGTTTACTCATCAGGAATTCCTTAATTCATAGGCACATTGTTCTAGGAATAGAATGTTTTTACTTTATTGATTGTGTTATGAGTAGTATACTTCTTTTAAATGTAGTATTACTTGGTTTTGTGATACATGTGTCTCTATTTTGTATTTATTTCCTTTCTATGTTATCCTTGACATGGATGTTTATGCTTGTGGAAAATGATATGGAAAATGTTATTTGAAATTGAAATACCTGATTTTTTTAGAGCTGTAAAAAAGACAAATGTTTACCATGTTTTCTATAAAACTAATTTTCTACATATCAATGCAAGTTCTATTTAAAATGGGAATACAAGGATTTTTTATACAGATATTTATTGTGGAACACCTTGGGTGGGATCCTACTTAGCAAGTTGTCTCACACCCTGCACACCTCTTAGGTGGTGCATATACCTTCATTTTTCATCAAGTGTGGGGAAAGGAAAGGCATCACAGTTACATGGAAACGTTCGTGTTAGCTAGTTGGATTTCTGGTGTTAAGATGGTGGGATTCCATCCCTACCATTATTTTGAGTAGCTATTTGGTTTTTAGTCTATTGAATTTGGACTTGTCTTGAAGTTTTTAGCTACTTTTTTAGTTTTCTATTTCCACTATTTTCTTATGGTTATGGAATATATATTTTACTCATCTTCTACTTTTTCTTCATGTTATATATATATATATATATATATTTCATGTTGTTTTCAGGGTTGGGATAAATCATTCCATTTGTTGTGTTGTTCGATGCCCAGTTGCTTTTCGCCAGCCCGTGGGGATCGGGAACGCCCTTCGAGTGTCTGAAGAATCAGGTGGTGTGCCATGTTTGAGGGTAAATTAGGTCAGTTAATTACATGATCATCACCTAGTCCATGATAATGAGCCTTATTTCACACATGGTTCGAAACTCATATATATATTCTTTAGAAATTAAAAAAAATTTAGGAACCATAAAGATGGATTTAAATAGATAATGATTAGGAATGAACATGATTAACTATAAGGTGACATAAATTGAAAAAAAAATCATGATTCAGACATCCTATAGATGATGATTCATGATAATGTAGTTCCCCTCTATTATTATATTTCCCTGAACATTGATTTTGGTTTTAGTTGATGGTTAGAACCCAACGAAACCATGTTTATACTGAGTATGATGGAAAATGAAATGATTATAATCTAGAGTGAAAAAAATTTATGGGAGATGGATTGGAAAATATTGTTTCTATACTCATAAATTTTCCAAGCTATGATTCATACAGGACTTACAAATGAGAACTGTTAGGAATAATTTTTTAGAATAATTTTTGAGGAAATGTTTAAATTCATTTTGTGGGTCTTCTGATTAACTAGCAATAAGGAAATAGATTATACCCACTAAAAATATATTTCCATTACTCCATTGTTCAAATCATGAGAAATTCATTTAGGATAACTACCATTTCAAAGTTGAAGTAGAGAAATGGTGGGAACCTATTAAGAATACAAGGAAACTAGATGAAATTGACTCCATGCGTAGGGATGATTTCAAGAACTTATTTTCCGATGATTACATTCGTTATATTCTTCTTACAAAGATGTATAAGGATTAAATTGAGATAAATTAAAAGGATTATGAATCTATTGGTATCTATAAGGAAACTTTTACAAGTCTTGTGAGGTATTATTCTATTTTATCATATAACCTGAATTTAATGTTGATCGGTTATTTATTAGCATAAAACCAAGTGTCTAAAGGGTGTTAACTATAATAGACTTTATTAGCTTTAAAGTTAATGTTTTATTTTCTATCCAGGTGGAAATATATGTTGGAGTTATATATCAATTTCATGGTTTTGGTAAGAAGATAAAAAAGGAAATTATAAGGAAGATAAAAAAACATGGGTAGAAGAAGATGAGATTTACTTTATACAAAAAGTGTGGGAATTAACATGGAGGAACTTTTCTAAAAGGAACTAGTAAATTTTTTAATTATGGAAGGGAATTTCATCAAGAAATTGATTTCCAATGTGATGTTAATAAGATAAATAATGATATAAATAGAGATAAAGCTACAAAAAATGAACCAATCACACTCCAGTGTTTCAAATGCAAGGATTATAGGAATTATGCTAATAAATTCATTAAGCAAATGGATAATGGTGATAATTATAAAAACCCATACTTTACATATATTGTTAATACTTCAAAATTTAAGCTTACTTATTACATCATATGACAAAACCACGAAAGGACCGTATAGGTATAGTGCCTTTAGAAACTGGGAAGCATAAACAACTGGTTCATAAAGCATCAACTTTTCCTCCCACTTATTTCATCATATCTAGAGTCCCTTTTTTGAATATCCTACTTAATAACCTTCTTCCTGACCTGGGGAAAGAAAACATAAAAAAGGGTGAGCTCAAATGCTCAGTAAGGGTAAACAAAATAAATATCAATCACATCATATACACAAGCGCATAACTTTTGGAAATATTAACCTGCAAAAGAGATCATAATTTCATAACATGGGATAAATCATGGCAGTGAAATATAATCACAATAATCATAACTTAAAACATGAAACTTTGTGCCATACACACATAATCATAGAGAATCATTTCTTGTCAGTCATGACTGATTGCCAAGACTATCTTAGTGGACAAAGTCACTTTCTGAACCAAGTCACCCTCGTTTCAGTCATGTTTCACTGAACCGGTATAACCTACCGTTCCAGCCATGTCTATATCATGAGATATAAAATCTTACCCAATGCATTGGAGGGAGATATAGGTCTCACCCATATCATAGTGATACCATTATTATGTGTACCACAAAATCATAAATCATACATCATAGCATAACCCATGTAATAAAAATGGGAATCTTAAACATCGTGACATCATAAAACAATTCATATAAGATAAAGGAATTCATAAACATAATTCCATCACAAAATAGTCAAATCAATGTAAAAATAGGGATAGAAACAGAACCCTTTATTATCTTATATGGAAAATAATTTTGATAAAACACTTGAAATGAATTCTTGAGGAAAATATAATTTCTTCTTCAAAAACACTTTTCCTTTCTTAATATGTCATACAATTATAAACTAAAAGATGTTGATTAAAAATAAACTTGAAAACTTGTAAAGTAAGATTCTTGGAAATAATTTTTTAAAAATCCATTCATGCCGTATAAGTTAAAAAAAACATTCTTCGTACTTTTGTCGGAAAAGTGAAAAAGTACCTCGTACGAAAAACGACAAAAGATTCCTTTCATATATTTTACAAAAAAACTCACCGAAGGGTAAAATTGGATATAAACTATTGTAGAAGTATGGAAATAATATTACATATTGAGGGAACATGGATGTGGATGATAAAATGCAGCCCAATAATTACCAAAGTAAAAACAATCTCGGATAAAAGTGAGATTGTAATATTTCCCTTACCTTAGGTCCGACTTGCTTTGTAAGTGTCCGAAACTCCTGTATAATGATTTAAATAATGTTATTGAATTATTCCAGAATCATACTTATTTTTATTATATCATATATGGTCATATTCTTAGCTTCTTAGTAGTAATATTTCATTGCTACTTGTTATTCGGGTGTTTATAACTTTTTGTTCTTATGCGTGTTTTTTCGAATAAATTCTTATTATTTTCTTTAGGTTATAGATACCTCATTTCCAGAATGGTATTAGTGTAAAATATATCATATTAATTCATTCAATTCATTTATATAATCATTATGAAATGAAGATCATGTAGAACGAGTCGCATCACATCGTGGAGACGGTATTCCGTATGTACGCACGAGTGATAATATCATTCCTATGATTCGTGGAATTGTATTGGAGTATATGTATACTATTTCAGAATCAATATCACTTTATAATAGTCATATATAGTCATTATTTACACCATTATTCCCATCAAAGTAAGGTGGTGGTGGAAAATAGATTACACCACGACGTAGAGACGGTATTCCGTACGTATGCACGCACGGTGATTTCTTTTTCCGTAGGATGGATAGATGGTGAAATAGGGTTGTTTCATACTTATAATAACATATCCATATATGCGTGATACTGATGTTATTACATCATAATGAAACAACTAAAGAAGAAGAAGTGGAAGAAGAAATAAAGATGAAAGAATCGGTAACGGACATTACCTCTTCTTTGAAGTGCTTATTTGAGACCTTCTTTTAGGGCACTAAAATTGGTATTTGAAGAAGACCAGGACCTATAGGATGTCTCTAGGGAAGTGGAGAGGAGAACGTTCCAGGGGTTCGCTGAGCTTGAAGGCTCAAAGTGGTGTGAGGAAGAGGGGGAGGAGGTGTCCTTTTATAAGGGAGGAGAGGGGCACCTTTGGAATAACTAAAACTATTATTTTATTATAAAGTCATGTTCGGTTTTAAATAGCTCAAAATTGATATATTTCTAAGCTAAGGTGGGGATGGGTCGAAATACTCTCATACAATAGAATTTAGACAAGTTTAGGTTCCTATTTTAAACTTATCATTTAGATTTAACATTAGGTTAAATAATTTTACTTTTACCGTGTCTTCTTGTGTTCTTATACTAAAAGGTTAATAAAATTACTATAAGAAGCCAAAAGAACCCCAAGTTGTTTATTATTAATATATATAACTTTATCTAAGTCATTTGGTCAAACCTTAGATTTTTAAGAATAAAATAACAATTACTAATATAATATTTGTTTTAAAAACTATTTTATTTAAATTTTGAAACTATTTAGTAATTGATTTTTGTAAAAATCATAACAGAATTATTAGTTAGAACCAAGTTAATTAAATCAATACTAACATGTCATATTAACCTAAAAAATTAGTGTAATTCGTAAAAAGTCTCAAATTACATTTATTTTGGTGTTTATAACATTAATTATGTCAATATTTCATTAATAAGATAATTAATGCATCATCTTTGTGTCATAAATAAATTAAATTATTTAATGTCTAAAAAATAAAAATAAAATACCATTATGTAGGAAATAGTTTTATATTTCTAATGAATATTTATAGTCGAATTTATCTTATGGATAACCCCATATTAAAAATTGTTTACTTATTAAACTTTGATTTTAACTATTTTAACCCTTCTTTAAATAAATTAATAATAAATGTCCTAATCTAATCCAAGTGGGCCTAAATGGTCATATTTTATTCCTAAGTTTTTTTTGGTCGAATTAAACTTGTCCAATAGAATTAGGACATGTGTTAGGGTAATAATAATATCATCTTTACCCTTAATTACCCTATTTACTTTTAACCGTGGTAACAAAATGTAAAAAGTTACTATTCACCAAAAAATTATTTTCATCTCATTGAACCACATTTTACTTACTGAAATCAACCGTGTCTCTCGGATTTTTGAAATTCCACTCACAGAAGCGGTAAAATTATGTTTTATGAAAAAATCTATTTTTTTAACTATAACTTAGTGGTTTCACTATTCATCAAAAATTGAAAGTTTTCAGAAAAATACCAAAATTTCACCCTAGGATAATTTCGATATTCCAAATCCAAAAATGAAATCCATTTTGAAAAATAAAATTTATTAAATTTCAAAAAGTGGTTATTACTATTCATAGTGGCTAGTTTTAGTAATATTTTAATAGCATATCGTTGTTTAGTGAAACTCGGTATTGCGTACGACGCAAGCTATCGAGGAAGGACGCGATTTCGTGTAAAGCAATCCAAAAAAGTGTTGTGTAGAAAAAAAATTCCTTTGATGATTTATATAACATACAAGTCTCGGGTGTTACATTCTACCCCCCTTAAAATGAATTTCGCCCTCAAAATTCGTCACTTTGTAACAAACAGATGAGGATACCTCTCCCTCATCATATCCTCAAATTCCCATGTAGCTTCTTTTAATTGGTGGTTCCTCCATAAAATTTTCACCAATCAAGTGGTCTTGTTTCGTAGGACTTTTTCGCTATGATCCAGAATCTCTATCGGTTGTTCTTCATAAGAAAGATTTTGCTCCAGCGGTACAACTTCTGAGCTGAGTACATGTGAAGGATCATGTATGTACTTTCTCAGGAGAGATACATGGAACACATCGTGAACTTGAGAGAGATTCTATGGAAGCGCCAATCGGTAAGCTACCTTCCCAACACGATCCAGTATTTCGAAAGAACCGATATATCTAGTGCTCAACTTCCCCTTCTTTCCAAATCTCATGACCCTCTTCCAGGGAGATATTCGTAAGAAAACTTTATCACCCACTTCAAACTCTAGGTCATTTCTTCGGTTGTCGGCATAACTTTTCTGTCAACTCTAAGCTGCTCTAATGTGTTGTTGAATAGATCTGACCTTTTCTGCCATTTCATCAATGAGATCAGGTCCTAATAGATTTCTTTCCCCAACTTCATCCCAGAAAGTTGGAGTCCTGCATTTCTTTCCATAGAGAGCTTCATAAAGAGCCATCTGAATACTGGAGTGAAAGCTATTATTATAAGAAAATTCCACCAAAGGTAGGTGTTGATCCCAACCTCTTTTGAAATCCATAGAGCAAGCTCTCAGCATATCTTCTAGGGTTTGAATTGTTCTCTCAGACTGACCGTCTGTCTGAGGATGATAAGCAGTGCTGAAACTCAACTCTGTATCCAGAGTGTGTTGAAGACTTCGCCAGAACTTCGAGGTAAATCTCGGATCCCGATCAGATATAATAGAAATTGGTACTCCATGAAATCTTACCACTTCTTTTACATATATCCTGGCAAGCTAATTTAGAGAAAAATCCTCTCTAATAGCAATGAAGTGTGCAGACTTTGTAAGACGATCAACTATGAACCAAATAGCATTATTGCCTTTGGATTTTTTATAAAGTCCTGTGACAAAGTCCATAGTAATGTTTTCCCATTTCCATTCGGGTATGAGTAATGGTTGTAACATCCCCTTAGACTTCTGTCTCTCAGCTTTAACTTGTTGACAAACCAAGCATCGAGAGACATATTTAGCAACATCTATTTTCATTCCATCCCACCAGAAGTACTCTTTCAGGTCCCTATACATCTTTGTGCTTCCAGGATGAATAGAGAATAAAGAACTATGAGCCTCATCCAGCATCTCCTTCTTTAATTCGGGGATGGGAGGAACACAAACCCGATTCCTGAACTTTATTACCCCATCACAATCAAGGTTGAACTCAGGAACATTTCTCACCTTCTTTTGTAACTTGACATCTTCTTTCTGTTCCTCTTTAATCATCACATGTATAGATGGTTGAACATTCATTTGAGAAAGATAAGATTTTTCCCCTTCCATTATAATTCCAGGATCCATCCTTTGTAAATCCATAAATATTGGATCTTTTGTGATCCTCATCATTGATAAACTAGCATGGTCTTGTCGACTTAATGCATCTGCCAACTTGTTTGCTTTCCCAGGGTGGTAATGGATTGAGAAGTCGTAATCCTTAATCAGCTCCAACCATCTTCTTTGACGCATATTCAGCTCCTTTTGTGTGAAAATATACTTTAAACTTTTCTGATTAGTATAAATATCACACCTTTCACCATAAAGGTAATCCTCCAAATCTTTAATGCAAAGATTACCGCAGCTAACTCCAAATCATGTGTTGGGTAATTTTGCTCATGGATTTTCAACTGTCGTGAGGCATAAGCTATCACCATATCATTTTGCATAAGAACACACCCCAATCCCTTCTTGGATGCATCACTATAGATCACAAACCTTTCTCCACTACAAGGTAGTGTGAGCACAGGTGCACTGGATAACCTTCTATTCAACTCCTTGAAATTCTCTTCACATTCCTCCGTCTAGACAAACATAACTCCTTTCCGAGTCAACATGGTGAGTGGATTAGGTAATCGTGAAAAATCTTTCAAAAAACGTCGATAATATCCAGACAAACCAAGAAAACTTTGGATCTCAGTTACTGTTGTTGGTCTCGACTATCTTTCGATAACCTCTGTTTTTGCTGGATCCACAGATATCCCCTCTTTTGAGATTATGTGACCCAAAAATGCAACTTTTTGAAGCCAAAATTCACACTTGGTAAATTTGCCATAAAGCTTCTCCTTTCTCAGGGTCTTCAATATAATTCTCAAGTGATCTTCATGTTCTTACTTGCTCTTTGAATAGACAAGAATATCGTCTATAAAGACTACCACAAATTGATCAAGATAGTCTCTAAAGACTCTATTCATCATATCCATGAAGATAGCAGGGGCATTAGTAAGACCAAATGGCATCACTATAAATTCATAGTGTTCATACCTTGTACAGAAAGCCATCTTTGGTATATCCTTCCTTTTGACCCTTAATTGATGATACCCTGAACGAAGATCAATCTTGGAAAAGTATTGAACTCCGCGTAGTTGGTCAAATAGGTCATCAATGCGCGGGAGAGGATATTTTTTCTTGATAGTGATCTTGTTAAGTTCTCGATAATCAATGCAGAGTCTCATTGATCCATCTTTCTTCTTAATAAATAGAACAGGTGCTCCCCAAGGTGACGCACTAGGGCGTATGAATCCTTTATCAAGATTCTCTTGGAGTTGCTTCTTCAATTCCTGCAACTCAATTGGGGCCATTCTATAAGGTGTCTTTGAAATAGTCAAAGCACCCGGTACGAGTTCTATTGAGAACTCAACTTCACGATTTGGTGGAATTCCCGGTAATTCCTCCGGAAAGACCTCATCAAACTCCCGTACAATGGGCATATTCTTAATAGTGAGTTTCTCACCAACCATTTGAGATAAATAACCTTCACTTAGTGAAATCAAGACCCATCAGATAGAAGAAATTTCCACTGGAAGGTTATGTTCATCCTTGCATTGATAGACGATCATAGATTGACCTGGAATATGAAATGTGACTTCCCTTCTTTGGAAATTGATATGATCTCCATATAAAGAAAGCCAATCCATGCCAAGAATCACATCAAATTACACTATAGGAAGGATCACAAGATTTGCAGGAAGCACTTTCCCACAAACTTCGATCGGAGAAGAATTATAAACTTTTGATACGACTGTTGTGCCATTAGGTGTTGTCACAGCTAACTCAACATCTAATTGTTGAGGTAATACGGTGATACCCTTAGAAAATTCTTCAGAAATAAAAGAGTGGGTGGATCCAGAATCAAATAAAACATTTTGTACTTTAGAGTGGATGGTATGTGTACCTTTCACCACATCGTTATCGTACTCCACATCGCTGATAGAAATTGCATGTGACTTTCCTTTGTCTTTAGCCTTAAGAGTTTGTTGACGTCGACCATCAACATCAACACTTGGATTAGGGAATTTATTGGCATAATTCCCCATCTCCTTGCACTTGAAACATTGAAGTGTAGTAGGTTCATTCTGTGCATCCCTTCCTTTTTTTGCATCATTAGACATCTTCTTCCCATAATCGCGGCATTCAAATGCCCGGTGACCTTCCTTTCCACATTTGAAACATTTACTTGTCCCTTTAAGACAACTCCCTCCATGTTTCTTTCCACACTTTGAGCATAAGGAAAAGCTCATCTTCTTTTCAGTGTGCTCTTTAGATTTTCCTTTGAATTCCATTTTCCTCTTCTTATCAAACCCATATGACTGATGGGTTACTCCAATATCCATCTCGACTTTGAGAGCACATCGAACGATTTCCTCGTAGCTATTGAAGTCCCTTATTACTAATGCCCTTCGAAGACTTGGTTTTAAGCCACTAAAGAATCGATCGATCTTACTCTCAGGTTGGATAATAATACCAGAAGCGTACCTTGCAAGTCTTGTAAAATTTTCTTCATAGGTACTAACAGATTCATCATCCTTTTGCTTTAGTTCAAGATACTCTTTATCCATCCTTGTTTGGAGAATACGAGGGAAGTACTTATTGAAAAATAAGTTCTTGAACTCGTCCCATTCCATGGACTCAATTTCATCCCTTTGCCTCGTATTCTTAGTAAGATTCCACCATTGGTCAGCATCTCCATCCAAACGATACACTGCTAGGATGACTTTATCATGTTCAGAACATTGAAGAACTGAAAATATATTTTCAGTAGTACTAATCCATTGTTCAGCAACTAATGGATCAGTAGACCCGCTGAAAGAAGGTGGACGATGCCTCATGAAGGATTCAACAGAATGTTTCTCCTTCCTTTGCTCATTTGGAAGTCCTGCATGATTCATAGCTTGAGAAAGTTGTGTGAGCATGACTACAAGATTTTTCATTCCTTCTCCCATAACGTTTGGTTGCTCAGGGGGACAATCATTGCATTGCCCGTCGCATTCCACATTAACACGGTTCCTTCGGGTTCCAGCCATTGACTAAAACCAAGAAAAATAGTGTGAGCAACACTAATTATAATAGGAAAACCACATAATCAAGAATAAAATTTCACACTAAAGGTCTTATCCTAGGTTATTCATGGCCATTTCTAAAACACTAATATTGTGTTCTATGTTTAGACTTATCCTTAGGGTTCTTACTAAGGCTTTCACATCCTAGTTTCCAAAGGTTGACTATACCTTTCCTCTGATACCAACTATAACGACCCATACATTACATATATTGTTAATAATTCAAAATTGAAGTGTACTTATTACAACATATGACAAAACCACGAAAGGACCATATAGGTATAGTGCCTTTAGAAACTGGGAATCATAAACAACTGGTTCATAAAGCATAAACTTTTCCTCCCACTTATTTCATTATATCTAGAGTCCCTTTTTGGCATATCCTACTTAATAACCTTCTTCCTGAACTGGGGAAAGAAAACATACAAAAGGGTGAGCTCAAATGCTCAGTAAGGGTAAACAAAAGAAATATCAATCACATCGTATACACAAGCGCATAACTTTTGGAAATCATAACTTGCAAAAGAGATCATAATTTCATAACATGGTATAAATCATGGCAGTGAAATGTAATCACAGTAATCATAACATAAAACATGAAACTTTGCGGCATACACACATAATCATAGAGAATCATTTTTTGTTAGTCAAGACTCATTGCCAAGACTATCTTAGTGGACAAAGTCCCTTTCTGAACCGAGTCACCCTTGTTTCAGTCCTGTTTCACTGAACCGGTATAACCTACCGTTCCAGCCATGTCTATCTCATGAGATATAAAATATTTACCCAATGAATTGGAGGGAGATATAGGTCCCACCCATCTCGTAATGATACCATTATTATGTGTACCACAAAATCATAAATCATACATCATAGCATAACCCATGTAATAAAAATGGGAATAATAAACATCGTGACATCATAAAATAATTCATATAAGATAAAGGAATTCATAAACATAATTCCATCACAACATAGTCAAATCAAGGTAAAAATAGGTATAGAAACAGAACCCTTTATTTTCTTAGATGGAAAATAATTTTGATAAAACACATGAAATGAATTTTTGAGGAAAATATCCTTTCTTTTTCAAAAACACTTTTCCTTTCATAATATGTCATACAATTATAAACTAAAAGAAGTTGATTAAAAATAAACTTTAAAACTTGTAAAGAAAGATTCTTGGAAATAATGTTTTAAAAATCCATTCATGCCGTATAAGTTAAAAAAACATTCTTCGTACTTTTGTCGGAAAAGTCAAAAAGTACCTCGTACGAAAAACGACAAAAGATTCCTTTCATATCTTTTACAAAAAACTCACCGAAGGGTAAAATTGGATATAAAATATTGTAGAAGGATGGAAATAATATTACATATTGAGGGAACATGGATGTGGATGATAAAATACACCTCAATAATTACCAAAGTAAAAACAATCTCGGATAAAAGTGAGATTGTGATATTTCCCTTACCTTAGGTCTGACTTGCTTTGTAAGTGTTCGAACCTCCTGTATAATGATTTAAATAATGTTATTGAATTATTCCAGGATCATAATTATTTTTATGATATCATATATGGTCATATTCTTAGCTTTTTATTAGTAATATTTCATTGCTACTTGTTTTTCAGGTGTTTATAACTTTTTGTTCTTATGCATGTTTTGTCAAATGAATTATTATTCTTTTATTTAGGTTATAGATACCTCATTTCCAGAATGGTATTAGTGTAATATATATCATATTCATTCATTCAATTCATTTATATAATCATTATGAAATGAAGATCATGTAGAACGAGTCACATCACATCGTGGAGACGGTATTCTGTACGTACGCACGAGTGATGATATCTTTCCTATTATTCGTGGAATTGTATTGGAGTATATGTATACTATTTCAGAATCAATATCACTTTATAATAGTCATATATAGTCATTATTTACACCATTATACCCATCCAAGTAAGGTGGTGGTGGAAAATAGATTACACCACGGCGTGGAGAAGGTATTCCGTATGTACGCACGCGCGGTGATTTATTTTTCCGTAGGATGGATAGATGGTGAAATAGGGTTTTTTCATACTTATAATAACATATCAGTATATGAGTGATACTGATGTTATTACTTCATAATGAAACAACTAAATAAGAAGAAGTGGAAGAAGAAATAAAGACGAAATAATCGGTAACGGACATTACCTCTTCTTTGAAGTGCTTCTTTGAGACCTTATTTTAGGGCACTAAAATTGGTCTTTGAAGAAGACCAGGACCTCTAGGATGTCTCTAGGTAATTTTAGAGGATAAAGTGGCAGGGGTTGTCGAGATTGAAGGCTCAATGTGGTGTGAGGAAGAGGGGGAGGAGGTGTCCTTTTATAAGGGAGGAGAGGGGCACCTTTGGAATAACTAAAACTATTATTTTCAAATAAAGCCATGTTCGTTTTTAAATAGCTCCAAATTGATATATTTCGAAGATAAGGTGGGTATGGGTATAAATACTCTCATACAATAGAATTTATTCTAGTTTAGGTTTCTATTTTAACCTTATCATTTAGATTTAACATTAAGTTAAATAATTTTACTTTTACCATGTCTTCATGTGTTCTTATACTAAAAGGTTAATAAACATACTATAAGCAGACAAACAAACCCCAAGTTGTTTATTATTAATATATATAACTTTATCTACGTCATTTGGCCGAACCTTAGATTTTTAGGAATAAAATAACAATTACTAATATAATATTTGTTTTAAAAACTATTTTATGTCAATTTTGACACTATTTAGTAATTGATTTTTGTGAAAATCATAACAGAATTATTAGCTCGAACCAAGTTAATTAAATCAATACTAACATTTCATATTAACCTATAAAATTAGTGTAACTCATAAAAAGTCTTAAATTACATTTATTTTGGTGTTTATGACATTAATTATGTCAATATTTCATTAATAAGATAATTACTGCATCATCTTTGTGTCACAATTAAACTAAATTATTTAATGTATAAAAATTAAAAATAAAATACCATTATATAGGAAACATTTTTATCTTTCTATTGAATATTTATATTCGAATTTATCATATGAATAACCCCATATTAAAAATTGTTTACTTATTAAACTTTGATTTTAACTATTTTAACCCTTCTTTAAATAAATTAATAATAAATGTCCTAATCTAATCCAAGTGGGCCTAAATGGTCATATTTTATTCTTAAGTTTGTTTTTGGTCGAATTAAACTTGTCCAATAGAATTAGGACATGTGTTAGGGTAATAATAATATCATATTTACCCTTAATTACCCTATTTACTTTTAACCAAGGTAAAAAAAAGTAAAAAGTTACTATTCACTAAAAAAATATTTTCATCTCATTGAACCACATTTTACTTACTGACATCAACCGTGTCTCTCGGATTTTTGAAATTCCACTCACAGAAGCGGTAAAATTAAGTTTTATGAAAAATTCAGTTTTTTTAACTACCACTTAGTGGTTTCACTATTCATCAAAAATTGAAAGTTTTCAGAAAAATACCAAAATTTCACCCTAGGCTAATTTCGATATTCCGAATCCAAAAATGAAGTCCATTTTGAAAAATAAAATTTATAAAATTTCAAAAAGTGGTTTTTACTATTCATAATGGCTATTTTTAGTAAAATTTTAATAGCATATCGTTGTTTAGTGAAACTCGGTATTGCCTACGACGCAAGCTATCGAGGAAGGTCGTGATTTCGTGTAAAGCAAGCCAAGCAAGTGTTGTGTAGAAAAAAAAATTCCTTTGATGATTTATATAACATAAAAGTCTCGGGTGTTAGAATAATACTCTACAATAACTTCTGGAGACAATGGATTAAGGGGAATCTTATTCAATTGTGAAAGTTGTAGTAAATCCTGATAATATGGTCACACTAATACTCCCCTCCTTAGTTGGGAATATCATGTTTTATTTTGTATTAATGAGCCCTATGAAAATATTATTGTTCACCCTTTAGTTAAATTTCATGTTATTTTCCCCCTCTACATGAATTATAGAATAATTAAATATCATTCATTGTTCTATCGGTAAAAGGTTGATCCCACGATTCAAATGGAAATGTTTTTTCATAAGATAAGAGCATATCTAAGGAATAAATGGTGAATTATATTCATATTTTTATCTTGATAAGATTAACTTAATATTTTTAGATAGCATCATGGGTTTATGAGTTTGAGGTTGATCATAATTTTAATGTCTTTTATACCTTGTTTGATATTTTATGTGATTCTATTTTTTGACAATGAAGGATATTTTAAGAGAAATTTTTGGAAATGAAACCAATTGGTTTTGAATATAGTGAGAATGTTATTTAATGGGGAATGACTTCAAACTTGTTGGAAATATGATTAAAGTTATTGGTATCATTTAGATTTTATCTTATCGTTAAATTTGAGATAATCATGGGTTGTAGTCAATCACCTTATAAAGTCATTACACTTTGTTTCTATCGGAGAAGATTTTTCTATGGACCATCTTTATAGAATATACATTAATGAAGTTGTAAGTTTTTATGAAGTACCACATTAAACTATATTTTTTATATGTGGTTTACCATGATGTTTTGGGGATGTCTTCAACAATATCTTGATTTGGAGTTGATTTTCATCATTGCATATCATCCTTAGACCAAAGTTATGTTTGAGAAAATAATTCAAACCCTAAATGATATGCTATGATCTTGTTCTTGGGATTTCAAAGGAGGTTAGGATCAAAAATTTCCTAAAGATGTGTTTTCATACACCAATACCTTTCCCTCATGCATTCAAATGTCTCCTTATAAATCCCTTTATATAAAAAAGTTTAGAAATCCAATGTACAAGAATTAAGTTATAGAAAGAAATATATTGGAACTAGAGCAAGATGTTGAGACAGAGGAGAAGGTTAGATCTATTCAAAAACATCTAATAAATCCACAAAGTCTAAAAAATATTATAATTATAATCATTAAAGTGATCTACAATTTCAAGATAGTGACAAGGTCTTTCTACAAAATTATTCATGGAATAAAGAATGAAAAATTATGCCTTAGTTATTTCAGACCCATTAAAATAATTTATCACATTGAGAAAATAGATTATAATTTTGTGCTCTCACCTAACAACTAATAGGGTAAAAATGTGTTCCATGTATCACTACTTATTATGTACATAACTGATATATCTCATGTATTGAACCAATAGGTCATACTGTCGGAGCATGATATTCTTAATGAGGAACAACCAATAAATATTCTAGATCAAAACGAGATTGCCCTATGAAACAAGACCAATCACTAGGTAAATGATTTTTTTGAAACCATTTTATGTACGAAGCTACATGGGAACCTAAAGATATAATGCGGTTGATGTATCATTATTTGTTTGTACCAAAGTGATGAATTTCAACAAAAAAATTCATTTTAAGGGGGGGGGGGGTAGAATGTTACACCCTGATATTTTGTGATTTATTTAAATAAATTATATATTTTTTATATTTTTTATTACAAAAAACATTATGTTTATGTTACATTACACACAACACTGAGTTTTTCTTATGACACGCAGGAATGAGTGTAAACAAAATTTGACATGTTACTATAATATTATTATTTAATATCATATTTTTCACCTTTCCATTGGAATGTAAAGTATGAATAGGAGTAAATAAATTAGAGAAATATATGGTTTACACAATTATATAAAATCAATTCCTTTATAAGTAATTTATCAAAAATAAAAATAAAAACTATATGAAAACAAATAACATCTTTTTCTTAAAAATGTATTTTTATGTAAAAAACATATTATACCATTGAAAATTAAACAAACCACTTTTGGTGAATTATTTTTATAAAATGACATTTTGTCACCTTTTTTGCGCACTTATTTTTTAAAATAAGTTTTTAAAATGTAGAACCAATTTTTGAAAAAAATGGATTCATTTTTTAAATATTAATATTAGAATTATCTTAGGGTGTATTTTTTATATTTTTCTAAAAAATTAATTTTTTGATGAGTAGTGAAAAATGCTAAATTCTAATTGAAACCCACCTTTTCATTTACTTTTTTATAAGGTTAAATAATATTTTAAATTAGTTTTAAAGTAAAATTGTATGAATTATTTATCTATTAACACAATTTAGTACATTTTAATATTTTTAATTTATTAATTTCTTATTAAAACATTATAAACATTTGAACATTTTCTCTTTGAAAACTTGCTTTCTCATTACATTTGTAGGATTTATTTTAAATTGAATTTTTCTAATTCAGTGAATTGAATTTGAAAATTTTGATTATATATTTTTAATAAATTTAATTTAAATTATATAATTATTTAATCTTAATATTTTATCAAAATAAATTGTGAATCTTTTAAAAAATATTTACCATGGTTAATGTAATAATGTGTTTACTAGGGGTTAAACTAAAAAGATTAAAGATATAAATGAATAATAATATATAAAATATATTTCAAGAAACAATTAGCCCCAATAATTTATAATTATCTAGAATAATAAATTTTTATCCTCTTTTGATGATAAAAATGTGGGTACACCTTTTTCGCTTCCCAAAATTACAGGTGTGCTTGTCACCTCACTTATAAAAGGACACCACTATCCTCTATTATTAACACATTAAAACCTTCTTTTACCCAATAAATACCCAATTCACATACCAAATTACTTAATATCATCATATATCCTTATTTGGTACATAAATCTAACCTAGGAAGGATTTAGTTGCAAACCTAAGGAAATTACCTGGAAAAGAGGTAATGTTATTCAACGAGCATTTTATTTTATTTATTACTCCATATCCTATAAATATTACTAAAAAATACAGATATAAACATTTCATTACCTTAAATACACAGATATTTCTTTATGTTAAGGTTATTTCTTACTAAAATTTCCTTTTCCATCAAATGTGTTATGAAATCATCATTCGTGTTTATGGAGGACTACCGCCTTGCGAACTGATGTCATTCATTTTTCCATTACCACTTCTCATGGTTGTTTATGATGATGGATTTAAATAATATATATGATATTTTTAACACGATTATAACCATTTAGATATTGTATAATATATATCTTTTTTACCTTCCATTATGTATGGGATACGATAACGGCGTTCATATGAATGGTGGTCTGCCACCTTGCAATGCCATGTGATTCGTTTTCACTAACACTTTACATGGAAGATAATAAGTATACATTTCATAAATATATATGATATAAATCAAATAATTATGATATTAATTACATAATTATCATTCTCAAAAGTTAATATATCATTTTATATCTTATATTTTTACACACCTAAAGATGATACCATCGTTCATGTATTTGTCAACTGCTGCCTTCACATAGTGATGTTACTCTCTCTTTTCCTCACCACACTAAATAGATTATATTAATAAGTATATTTAAATAAAAAAATATTTTATTTAGGATATTATTATAATTATTTATAGATAAAATATTACTTACATCCTTTCCATAATGACCGTTTGAAGACAGAAACATTACTCATGTGTGCAAACAACCTACCATCTTCATGATCATAAGAAGAATAATTTCTCAAACAAATATTTAATGACTAGTATTAAAATTATAATTTATATATAAATATTATAATTATTTCATTATAATTATTATATATATTATATAACCATGATCAAATTAATAGGACCGAAAATATCAAATCAAAACATATATGAAAAACAAAGCGGTTATTACCCGTGGCGTGATTTTAATAGAGAATTGTTAACAAAAAGATGATAAATTATCATAAGTAATTAATATATGGTATGATATATATAATTATGGTTCTATAATATATTTATAATAAACATATATTTACTATATATTTGGTTCATGTTTGAATGAAGGAAGTCGATACTTAATGTGAGGGATTTGTAGTCTCTCTTTAATTTCGGGGAGACATATTTCATATTCACCACCAATTTATTTTATGGGGTGTATATACTACACATAAATATATATTATTATTAAAATATTCAAAATTATTTGGGTTTACATATCCATTTTATGATTTTATATTCTTGGGGTTTACAGTTCAAAATTTAACAAATCGACAAGGGGTTGTTTTCTCAATTTAACTTCTTTCGGGAATAAGTTATGTTATGCACCGATATTCTTATATTTGGTACATATAATAACACTTTTACATGTTATATAATGAATATAATTATTTTAATGTTGTTATATATTTCATTTAATATTATTATTTCATGTGGACTACAATTCAATGTTAAAGAAGTTGGTAGAGTTTTTTGTTACAATCTTATCAATTATCGATATTATTTTTATAATACTCCAAATAATGAAATATTATGATAAATTTCACAAGAAAAACATGAAATTTATTCTCCTACAATTTTTTATTGGGGAAAAAATCCCCTTCATTTTCCTCTATTTTTGTACTCAAGAGATCAACCAATTATTTCTAAGAAAAATCAACCCTTAAGTCGAAAATCCCTCTTCTTCTGAAACAATGTTTTATAAAAAAATTTAAAAAAAGATTTTAGAATTTTTAATATTATTTATTTAATATATTTTTACCCATGTTTTAATTTTAAATAAAATTAAAATAATATTCATCTGGTTTTCCAAAAAAAATGTCTATTTATCTTTTACTGAAAATGTGAAAGAAATCATTGTTTTAACTCGTATAAAATGAATGGTATTTCCTAAAAACATTCTCTATAAATTAATTAAATATTAATTTATATGTTTTAAAGGTTATATTAAATGACAATTATTTCAAAAAATTTATCATTTTTGTTGTTTAATGTTTTTTTCAAGGAAAGGTTATTTTTATGACAACCCATGTCTTTATTACACATTAATTCAAGATTTTTTACATAAATGAACACATAACACAACCCATAATATTGACGAGGATAGTGGGTTTGGGTAATTAGCTATAATAAATAATAAATTAAAATAAGAGTTACATCTCCATTATTGAAAACTTCTTTAACCTGCTCATAATATTCCATCGTACTTATAAATGTATGGGATAACCTGGGGACATACATAAGAAAGGGGTGAGATATAAATCATAGTAATGGAATAAAAATCATAACATGAATAAAATATTAAATTATACTGTATATTAGTTTAAATGGGTAAAAAATGGTTATAATTATAAACATGAACATTATGGCATGACATATCATGATAACATAAAGGCAACATGGAAATGTGGCAACAAATTTAAACATGGAATCATAAGAATAAGTAAAGGTTATCAACAAAAGAAAAAATAACATAATGTTTTTAGGATAACCTCCCACACACAATTCAATGAATATCATGAGGCAAAAACATTACCCAATTTTTTGAAGCTCTATATGAGTGCACCCATCATAATCATATCATATACATGCATCTGTGTGCCACATAGATTATATACATAAGAACATATTTCAATACATTAAACCCCATGATAATGGAATTTGTATTAAAAAAATTTAATTCAATAATAAAATAATTATAAGTGTATAAATTTGAACATCCTTGATATGAAATGGGTATATGTGTTCACTACACAATTGGTTGGCATAGAAAATCAGCATAAAATTTCTATAGCACAACAGATGCACATAAATGTTCATTGGAGGGAATAATGAGAGTGATAGGGTTATTCCAAAATTTATAAATCAAGATTTTATTAAGTGGGCATGTAATAACATATATAAAAATTATAAATTGGATATAAAAGGAATAATATAATGAATATTCGTGAATGAAGTGATGAAGGTGAGGATCCCTTGAAAAATTTTGGTATGGTAAGGACTTGGGTAAATGTCAAAATGTGAAGGAATAATTGATATTTTTCAAATAACATAAACTGTAAAGTAAACCAATTTTTATAAATTCATTTAAATATAACCAATTTATATTCAAAATTATAAATACAATAAAGGTGATTGAATTGAAAAGAAGAGAGAAAGGTCACTTACTTATGTTATGGAAAATCATAGAGAAATTTCAGCAATATAACAGTTGTATATAATGGTTCATAGAAGGAATTAATGATAATTTAAATGGTCTATAATAATTTTTACATTAAAATGTTAGAAATATAGATTTATAGAAACATACAAAATCATTACCAAATTGAAATGAAGAGGCATAACATAAAAGAGGTTCTTTAATAAAAAAGACGTGTTGAAGATCTTTTACGTTCATATGGTTATTCCAAAAGCTTGGTAATAGATTCATGATAGATTAAGGAACATTGGGAAGACTCTGGATAGAGGAGGTTAAATTAATGACAAGATTCGAGGTTTTTAGTGAATATTAATGGGAGATTGGGTGGGCTTAAATAGGAAAATATTGGGGATTTCTTTATTATTTCTCAAATATAGATTTTAGACTATATTCAATAAAATAATCAAAACCACAAAACATAAAATGGTTTTATCCCATGTTTTATTCCAATTAAGATTTTACATAATTTTTTTTTAATTCCAAAGGTCAGAATATATTAAAATATTTCCCATTGTTATGGGTAATTGATTCATGTTTTTAATGAAATTATTTTAAAACCTTAAATTATAATATAGTTTTTGGACGATTCATAAAGGATTTATAAAATAAATAAAATAACACCAAAATCACATTACATTATATTTTGAACATTTATTTTGTTTTTTACCTTTTATAACATTTATTACATCACTTTTAGGTCATTATGATGTCATAGTACACACCATATATTTATAAGGAATTTAAATTTTACCCAAAAATTTGATTGTCTCGGAAAATTATGAAACATTCACCATTGGATAATTTCAACATTTTGATTCCATAGATATTATTTATTTTATCAAAATAATTTTTTAATATATGAATTTTCAATTTTAAAAAATAATTGACATTTATAGAGAAATGTTTGGTTTTTTTACAATAATATTTTTCAAACCCTTATTAAAATTACATTTTACATCATAAAAATTAAATTATAATTTAATTTTAATAATAATTATTTTCTAACAATATTTTATTAACATATTATATATTTGAAAATCTATTAATTCATCAAAATAAAATTTTAAATTGAAATTTCATATTACCCCAAAATACAATATGTGTGTTATCGTATCAAAATCAAAATCATTTATAATGTAAAAACAATAAGAAATCAATGTATCCATTATTATATAAAATATTAATATTTATATATTATGGCCTTGATACATTACCCTTTATAACCCCAGAAAACTCCCTAAAGTAAATGTGTGTGATGGTGACATTTTCATGGGGATGGTTCGACATACAAGGTTTGGGTCATGATCTCAATGAGTTTATGCATCTCCCAAAAATGGTTTATATCATGATTTAGTTGATAGATCTCAGTATTTACTTTTTCAGGAAAAAATCTTGGTGATGATATCTCCCTCAGATGCTCTAAAAATGGCCTTCACATGGTATGATCCTACTTGTTGGGTCCACCATGCCTTTGTCTGTGTTAATTAGATTTTATCAAAACCCTATATTTATACAAATCATATGATCACTTTTAAATGACTATATTATCACCAGTTATGATAATGGATAGTATTTTATGTTTAATGGGATATACTAAAAAAATAAGTGCATGTGTTTTCTGTAACCATAATTTATAATTAGAAATTTAATTCAATCACAAAGGGAATTTTATTTACTAAAGTTCCGGTCATTGAAATATTCTTCCGATTATAAATTTAACTAATGAAATTTATTTTTAGATACTAAAACATATGAGGATAATTCCTTATATCACTTTATTTGGTTCTCACATAACTTATTCAAACTTTTAATTTATCAATAACACTTTGAATTGGTACATTATATTATTTCATAGGACTTTGTCTCTACAATCTTTGATCCTCACCGACTGGCCCTCGTATGAGAGATCACTCTCTAATGGTACCACCTATAGATTTAGAACTTGTGAGGGGTCTAGTATGCACTTAATAAAGAGGGATATATAGAAAACATCATGTACTTGAGATAGATTAGGTGGAAGTTCTATTCGATTTTCTGCCACTCTTATGTGATCAATGATATCAAAGAGATGGATGTATCTTGGACTAATATTTCCCTTATTCCAAAATCTATTTACTTTATTCCATAGAGATATGATATTTAATACCTTAT
Organism: Viscum album; assembly: GCA_963277665.1. Taxonomy (NCBI): domain Eukaryota; kingdom Viridiplantae; phylum Streptophyta; class Magnoliopsida; order Santalales; family Viscaceae; genus Viscum; species Viscum album. Next base: position 355,991,948 of record OY728132.1, on the reverse strand, counting down.
ATCAAACGGCAAACTCTACATATCATTGAATGATGTTATAATATCTCTTATGTTGACTCTTAGCATCCCTGATGTGCTATAGAATGGCCATGCCATTTTCCACCATTTCCTCATCCATTTCAATACCTAGTAGTTTATGTTCCCCAACTGAATTCCAACATACAAGTGTTATGTACCTCTTCCAATAAATGGATTTATAGGGGTCCATTTGTATTTATGATTGGAATCTATTATTGTGTGAGGACTCAACCCGAGGATTATGTTGATCCCATCATCCTTTTAAGTCAAATGAGAATTATCCCAACATATCCTCAAGTTTCTGGATAGTCTCCTTAGATTAGTTATCATTTTGGGGGTGATAAGTCGTGATGAAGTTCCAATTAGTATTTATAGAATGTTGGAGACTATTCCAAAACTTGTAGGTAAATATTGGGTCTCAATCAGATATAATTGATAATGGTGTTCCATGTATCCTCACCACTTCCCTAATGTATATCATTTAAATTTCATCGAGTGATAAATCCACTCTAATTTAAATGAAGTGAGCAGTATTTATAAGAAGAACCATCACAACCCATATATAATTATTACCTCTTGATGTCTTCATAATAATAATAAAAAATACATGGCTATGTTTTCCCATTTCCATGTAGTTATTGGTAATGGTTGTATAATCCCAATTGATTTTTTCCATTCATCCTTGACTTGCTGAAATATAAGAATCCTTGATGCATATTCAGTGATCTAGTTATTCATATTGTCCCACTAATAGTCTTATAATAGATATTAATACATGTTTTTACTCCATAGATGTATGTACAAAGTTGATATATGTTTATTATACAAAAAATCCATATTTATCCTAGGGTTTGATGGTACGTATAGTCATGACCCGAATATTACAGCTCCTTCTTCATTAATTTGATCTATGAGGATTTACCATTTCTTATAACTTCCACATTCTTCTGAATTTACACTTCCTATATCTCATAATCCTTTAACTTCACTAGAATAATGGTTACGAAATAATTTGTGAAAAAACTGATTATATTCCTTCATTTATGATTCCCATATCTATCCTTTTAAAATCTAAAAAGATTGGATCCTTCTTAATTCTAATCCATGATAAAATTTTCAGATCCTTTTTACATAGAAAATCATACACTATATTTTCTTTCCTAGGATGGTAGTGGATTGAGTATTTATTTTACTTTATCATCTCTAACCATCTTTGATAGTGCATATTCATCTCTTTCTATGTTAATATATACTTGAAGCTCTTATGATCTATATATATTTTACATTTCTTCTCAAAGAGATAATTATACCATATTTTCAACATGAATATTACTATATCCAACTCCAAATCAGTAATTAAGTAGTTCTATTCAGGTAATTTCAATTTACTTGGAGCATTGGATATTAGATTTTTTTTCATCACTACTCAATCCAATCCCTTCTTTGAAGTATTGTTGTATACCATGAAAAGTTCACCACTTATGGGTAGTGTAAGTACATGTGTAGTGATAAGCCACTTTTTCAACTCCTTCAATATCATGTCACAATTATTATTCCAAAAATACTTGACTCCCTTATAAGTTATCTTTGTTATGGGGTTTGAAAATCATGTGAAATTTCTCACAAATTATCAATAATACCTAGATAATCCAAGAAGCTATAGATTTCTGTCAGGGAGGTTGGTATTGGACATCCCTAAATTTCAATTTTCATTTAAGGGTCCATATATATCCCATATCTTGTGATAATATTCTCTATTAATGATACTTCCTTTAGGAAAAACTCATGTTATTTACTTTTCATAATGCTTATCATATCGTAAGGTCTATAGAATAGTTCCAAAATTCTTTTAATGCTCATAAAATTTTTTAGAGTATATTATAATATAATATATAAAGACTACCATGATTTTTTAAGTAATATATAAAGACTCTATTCATAAAGTCGATGAAGATTTATGGACAAATAGTTATTCCAAATAGAATTACTAAGAAATCATCATGTTTGTACCTTATATGGAAGGTTGTATTTGGTATATCCTCCTACTTTACCCATACATGATATTACACCAAAAAAAGATCCACCTTGGAGAAGTTTTTAGATCCACATTGCTGATTGAACAAGTAATAAATCCATGGTAGAGGGTACTTTTTCTCTATCATGATCTTTTTTATCTCAAGATAATCAATGAAAAGGTACACTGACCCATCATTATTCTTGATGAAGTGGACTGGTACACCCAATTACGAAGCACTTGGGCCTATAAACCATTTATCTAGATTCTAATGTTGTTGTTTCTTCATCCCCTCATGTTCCATAACATCTATTATATAAGGATTATTTGATAATTCCAATGACATTGGTATAATCTCAATTGAAAATTCATCCTCTCGGCTGAGAGGAAAACCAAGAAATTTTTCAAGAAACACATCTTAGTGTTCCCACAGAATGGGTATATCTTCAAGGATGATATCTTCATTAAACTTAGTCATTTTATATATATACACTTTCTCATTTCTCAATAATATCCATGCTTGAGATGTTGGTTATAAATAAGATTCATCCCCCTCCTTACATTTGAAGAGAATCAGAGGATGATTTGTGATATACAGAGTGATTTTATTCTAATGGAAATTTATATTGGGTCTATATATGGAAAGCCAATCCATATAAGGAATTGATTCTGAATAAACTGAAGGGAGTATCTTAAGTTTTTTTGTGAATTTAATCCTAGAAATGTTGATAGGGGAGTAGTTATATACTTGAGATGCAATACTATCCAATTTTTCAATTTTCAATAAAAACTCTACTTTCTTGATATTTGGCAATGATTAAAAAGTTATACTAAAATTACCTGATATGAAGGAAGTCATATAACCAAAATAAAAAATAACATTCACTATTCTTGAATGAATAACCAGTGTACATGTTACCACTACATTGTTAGGATCCACCTTAGTGGTTTTGATGGAATAAGATCATCCTTTTTACCTTGGAGGTTGTTGGAATTTATTGTCTCTAACAACCCTTGTCTTAGGATAGTGGTTTGTATAGTGTCATTTTTCCTTGATGTTGAAACATTAGAAAATAGGTTGAGGGTAGGTGGGAGAATTCCACTCTTCCATTTCCTTGGTGGGTTTCTCCCTTCAGAAATCTCTAGCTAGGTGACCTTCATTTTAACACCTAAAGCATTTCCTCATCACCCTTAGGCAATTTCATGTGTTCTTATTTCTACACTTTTGATAAGCAGGATGTTTAAATTTATAACCACCATTATATTTCTCCATCACACCACCAAGATTAAAATCTAATTTTTTCTTCTAATTAATTGTAGATTATTATTTCATTGGGGGATTTAGGAGTTCTTAATGATTCAGGTTTGTATTCAGATCCTGAGTCAACTGAGAGAGTATCATCCCAAAGTTCACAATTAAATCTCCCATCAGGTTAAGAATCTTGTTTGGGAAATCATCACATTTCATATAAAATTGGTTGTTTACTCAGTTCCTCCTATTTATGGACATTGGCTAAAATAAAGAGGAAAATATGGATGATTATTATTAAACTATTAAACACATAAATGGTAATCCAATAACATCAAAGGGATAAATTATAAATGACATGTATTTCCCTAAATTATGAATTTCTAGGGTTTAATCATTGTTATCCATGATATATTTAATAACATAGACACTTATAGTCATTTTTATTCCTTAAATAATGGTTTATAATGACCATGTGAATTTAATAAAGCATATCCCCAATGAGTGAAAAACCAGGTGTCTAGCAAGGATCATTTTCATGCACCAAGACCTGATTGAGTCTAGATCAATGAATTATTTTGGGTGTTACCCCTAGTTACATATCTGCATGAGCCACTTCCACTTTTAGTATCCAGATAGGGATTTATTTTATGGGAATCCAATTAATCTATACTTTACTGAAACATAAATATGTATTCATATGTTTAGACATTTCCCTATGTCTTTCAATAGATTTTTCTTATCCTAATCTCACAAATAACTAAACATTCTATTGATACTATCTATGATAACCCTTGTCTTTATTACACATCAATTCATGATTTATAACATAAAGGTACACAGAAAACAACACATAAGATCAGGGATTATAGTATGTTTGGGTAATTTGGTAATATATATAACAACTTAAAATAGAAGGTATATATCTATTATTTAAAACTTCTTTATCATTCTCATAATATTCCATCGTACTTAAAACTGCATGGGATAACCTAAGGACATACATAAGAAGGGGGTAATCTATAAATCCCAATAAAAGAATAAATAAATAATAAAATGATAATTTGATAACAAGTTAGACAATAGGAATTTAAATGGTACATGAAATGGGTGATAATCATAAACACGAACAATGAATCATGATATAACATGATAAAATAAAGGCAACACGGGAATGTGTCAACAACTTTAAAAACGACATCATAAGCATAAGTCATTGTCAACAAAAAAGAAAAAATAACTTAATGTGATTAAGATAAACTCCTGTGAACAATACATGGAATATCATGTGTCAAAAAAATTACCCAATCCATTAGATAACTATCTAGGTGAACCCATTCTATTCATATCATGTACATGAATAAGCGTTCCATATAGCTCATATACAGAAGAACATATTTCAACACATTTAATCCCATGATAACAGAGTGTAGATAACATACAAGTAAGTACCAAATAAAAGAAAAATAAGTGAATAAATGTGAAAACCATTGATAGGAAATGGGTATGGGTATTCACAACAAAATTTATTGGGGTGGAAAATTGCTGTGAAATTTCGACAACAAAACGGGGGAACATAAATATTCATGGGAGGGAATCATGAGAGTGAAAGGTGTATCTTAAAATTTATAAATAATTAAGTTATTAAGGGGGATAAGTAATAACATATACCAACATTAGAAATTAGAGATAAAATTCATAAGATAATTAAGATTCTTGAATAAATAAGAATATGGGGATGATCCCTTAAAAAAATTCACAATGGAAATAGCTTTGGTAAAGGTCAAAATGAAAGTAGATAAATGATCTATCATTCAAATAAAATCAAGTGGATAGTAAAAGTATGTTTATAAATTCATGAAAATATAGACAATTTATATTCAAAATTATAAATATAATTAAGGTTCATTAATTTAAAAGATGTGATAAAGGTCTATTACTTTTGGTACAGAAAATCCCAGGACAATTTCGCAACCTAACGAATATACATAAAGGTTCATTGGAGGGATTAATGATAGTGAAAGGGGTATATCATCACATTTAAATAAAAATGGAAGTAAAATGTATTTAGAAAAACATACCCAATCATGACCAAATTAAAATTAAGAGGCGTGACATAAAATAGGTGCTTAAATAAAAAAGAGAGGGAGATCCCTTACCTTGAGAGGGTGATCCAAAATCACAGTAAGAGTTTGTTGAGAGATTGGGGGAACCTTATGAGTACTATAGATAGAGTATTTTTGATTAAATATGTTATCCAAGGTTTTTAAGGGGATATTATGAGTTATTGTTTGGTTTTATATAGGAAAATAAATGGGACATCTTTATTATTTCTCCAACTTAGGTTTTGGACTCTATACAGTAAAGTAATCAAAAACTCAAACAATCAATTGGTTTTTTCCAATTATTTATTCCAAGTATGAGTGGGTTTCATTATATTATAATTATAAGGGCTTAAATTTTTAAAATATTACCCTAAATGATGTGGAAGCGAGTCATGTTTTTAAATAAATGATTTTAAAACCTTAAATTATAATATATGTTTTTGAGGATTCATAATGGATTTATATAATTAAAAAAATAACAAAAAATTCATATTATTTTAAATTGAAAACATAAGTTTTGTTGTGGAGGCTTTTTTATAATTTATTACATCACCTTTGGTGATGTATGATGTCATAATACTCATCGTATATTTTTAACATATTTAATTTTTACCTGAAAATTCGACTATCTCAGAAAATTTGGAAAAATTAACTATTCGATAATTTTGATGTACCGATTCCAAATATAATATTTATTTATTCAAATTAATTTTCTAAATATATTAATTTTCTCTTTAAAATGAAAATTTTGATTTATTAAGAAAATTTAGGTTTTTTGAAAATATTATTTTTCAAACACTTATAAAAATTACAATTGAAAAAAAAATATTATAATTTAAATTTAATTATTATTATTTACTAATATTATTTTATTTACATATTAGTTATTTTATAAATCCCTAAAATCAATAAAATTAGAGTTTTAATTTAAATTTCATATTACCTAAAAATACAACTTTTTTATCATATCAATATAAAAATCATTTATAAAGTAACAATAGTATGAATAAAATATATTCAAGGTTATATAAAACATACATATTCATATTATTATATTCTTGATTTACAAACCATTATAAAAAAATAAAATTCCCTACTTTTATGGTGTGTGGTGGTCAATTTTTCATGGGGTGGTTCAACATAGAAGGTTTGGTTAGTGATCTATATGACCTTGAACTTCTCATGTAAACGGTTTCAGTTGTACTTTAGTTTTTAGATCTTGGATTGGTATTCATCAAGGTAAAATAATATTGACGATATATTCCTCAAAATCTCTAATAAATGGGATTTATTGGGTTTGATCCTACTAATTAAGGCCATCATTATCATTGTCCATGTCAATTGGATTTATCGAGACCCCATATTTATACTAGTTATATAATCACTATTCAATGGATATATTATCTAAAGTTATGGTAATTAATAGTATTTTAAATTAGATAGGTTATAATAAAAATAATGAATTGCATGTTTTTTCTATAACCATAATACGTAGTAGGGTATTTAACTCAATCAAAAATGGAATTTCAATTATAAAATCCTGATTCATTACAATTTCCTTTAAGAAAATTTCAAAGTGATTTTTCTTTAAATATAATTATCCATATAAGAGTAATTCCTTTGATTTTATTTTTTTACTTTCCTTGGGATATCCTCCAAGGATACCATTCATATTCTTCTTATGAACAGTTTATGATTATGGTTAAAAAATGTTTATGAAACCCATTTCACTTCCATGGGTTATACCATGATAAAATGTTTATGAAACCCATTTATATTAAACAAGTTATACTATGATAAAATATTTATGATCCCTATTTATATTATATAGGTTATCCCATGATTAAATCATTAAAAAAACCATCTATTTTCCATGGTTTATTCTATAATTAAATTTTTTATGAATCACATTTATTTTCATGGATTCTGATATGATGAATGTTTTATGATCTTATAGAACATAAATGTATGGATTATTTTATGAGTGGGACCTATTTATCTCTTCAATTTTTTGGATAAATATTTATTTTATATGATCTCAATGGGTACATGTGATTTTATCCCATACTTAAAAGATTTTAAATGGGAGGTTATACCAATTCTAAAGTTGGTACACAGGTGGTTAGCTCAAACGTAATATTTGATATGTGTCTTGGTGGATAACCATTACATAAGATTTTATATGATTATTTGTATTCCACAATTCAACGTCTTGTTCAAATTTTATGCTCTAATATCTCATGTTATTTTATTTCCTAATGATTCATATCATATTAAATATCAATATTTATTTCATGTATTAATATTTTGAACTCTGATATGTAGGGTATTGTTTTCATATGTTATGCTCATGTTCTCATACCATTATGTTGGAATTATGTTTATTTATTTCCATTTTTTACCATTAATAAGAATCTGAGATCACCCTTTCTTATGTTTCCTTTCCTGAGGATATGATGAAAGGTTTTAAGTATGGTATGTCTAAGAAAGGTACTTTGTGGCAATATCCCTAAGAGCTATGTTTAATATCTTTCCCAAATTTAGAACGTTGTATACCTATAATCTAAATAAACTAAACTAGTATGGTCCTATAGTTTGTGTTGTTGGTAATTTAATAAATATTCATCTAAAAGGATTCAATATATAGGAATGAGAATCCTAGGTCACTCTAATAGGCCTCAATTTTTAAGAAAAAATGTCAAAACTATGTTACAATGTATGGAATTCACAACACTATCATTATATATTATATGGGGGATAATGAAAATGATTCTTTTGTAAATTAGTGTTCTCAGGAAATGGTGTACATGGAAATGAAGAAACTTTCATTAGAGGATGATCTTTAAGATAGATAAATCTATGAAGTCATGTGTTTCCTTTCCTCAAACTTAAAATAGTGAGAATAAAATTCAAAGTAATGGTTTCAATCATAGTATTTTGATTTGGAAAGGTTGGGTATGTCACTTTAATGTGTCCCAATAAATTATATGATGACGATCAAGATGAACCTCCCATGAATAAATTATAATAATATTTGAATAGAAATAGGATTTAATAATAGATATTCTTTAATAATAAGAAGATTATTTCATAAGAGGGTATTATCTCAGAATATATGGAAGCTAGAGAGATTGAGGACTAAAAATACCTCAATAAATAAGCCACTGTTTATATCATATAAAAACAAAAAATTGAGTAAATCAATTATTAATATGTCGATGTTCTGGGAAGAGTATTCCACGAAGTATAACTAGAATATTCAAAAAACAATTGTTTTTAGGAAACAAAATAATTCCCATAGTGTTGTATATGAATCCAAATTTTATATATTATATAAAAAAGAGGATAAATCATAGGTAAAGGTGGAGATTTAATGACTCAAATAAGAAAATCGAAAAATCTCAGAGAGTAAGGTTTAGTAATAACTAAAAATTAATGACCAAACTTAGATAATTAATGGTTTGACTAACTCTATTAAAGATGGAGTTAAATGAAATAAGGATCCTAATGGAGAAATTTTTGGTATATAATGAAATAATTCTGATCGATAAAAAATTTTTAATCCTGGTATAACATTAGGAATATAGAATATAAATAGGCTATAGAAAAGGTGAAATAAAATCATAAAGTAACAATAGATAACAATACCCAATAAGGAAAATGTTTTTATAATAGAGGAAAAATGGTTGTGGGGGTTGATTGAAAGAAAAAATTCTTGATGATTGATGCTAAGACATAATAACCCAATCCGTAGAATAAATTTTATTTGGGTATCCTCAAAAATAGAAAAAAAACTAAAATCCTAATGGACCATTAAAAATGAAAAAAATGAAAATTTTAATTTTATATTTGAGGAAATGTGGTATATACACAATATATTTAGTCCATAAAAAATAGTCGCATCAAGGAACAAGATCAATAAGAACAATCAAGCAATGATTTTTATTATTGATTTGTTTTAAACCACTACCATTTTTTTTGTATATATTACAGTTAGAAATCACTGAATTTTTTATCAAGAATATAAAGGAGTTTGATATCTATAAATTAAAGAATGACACTCATCACATTTTATATATCTATTCATTATGATATAACGTTATTTGAGGTGGGATATGGGTGTTGGGAAGGCCAAAAAGGGAAAAAGGTAGGGCTGTTGGAATTTATGTAACATTTTAAGCAATAGTAGTCCAACTGACTAGCCAGTGGGAAGCCAATGGTTCACCTGTGTGGTTCTTGTGAAAATTTTAATCCACCTTATAAGAACCGGCCAGTCTATGGGGCTCTAGGGTATAATTGGTTCTACCAGGAGGCCATTGGCCATCAATTAGCATCGTTCAATGCCTTATAAATCCCACTATTTGTGTAGGGTTTTTTTGAAACATGACTTTTCTCATTTTAACTCATTCTCTATTACTCTCTTAGATCCCCAATGACCTAGGAGCCCTCTATGGTGATTTTGGATCCCACTTTTCCCTTATGTATCCCTCGTTTGATGCCCGAATAACGATTCAATTTTATACTTCTAATTCAGTGAATTCTTCCTTATTCTAAAATGATATTACTATATTATCATTTATCAAAATAGATTATGTCTTAGATTTATTGATCACATGTAGATATTTTTACATTTTCCAATAATGTATTTTTAAATTTTTTGTAGAATCGTCAACTAGATTAATGGATTTTGAGTATGTGCATCAATTGGAAAAAGATAGTTATTCAATGTGGATATTATCAAGAATATTTGTTCTTGACCTACCTTTATGGGTGTTTTATCCTCAAGCATTATCCTAAAATTTCTAAATCATAGTGAATTGGGAATGTTTATAGGATTTCTTGTTGTAGTTGGAATCAAAAGGTTACCCTATCCATAAATTATCATTGAACCTAAAATAATAATCCCTTGACAATAGAGCATGTTATATGGGTTCTTTGAATTATTTTTAGCATAAATGTGTACCCCTGTGTGATACATGCCAATCCTAGGGTGTAAAAAAAAAAAATTTATTTCCCTAAGGGATGTAATAGAAGTAGTATCTTTAGTCATATCTAAGGAGTACTTATCTAATCTAGTTTTAATTAGTGTAACAAAAAATTAAATTGATTAGGATATATAATACTAGTTAACAAAGAAAAAAACTTAATAAACCCAATTTCAGAGCCAAGCGATCGTGTATAGGCTTAGATTTTCATGTGTAATGTTATCACATTGTTTTAGAAATTAATCTATATCCATCATTAATTTATCTAATTAATTATTTTGTCAATTTATTTCCATTTTCATCCTTGGTAAAATTTAATTATGGTGATAATGGTCTTAAATATTTCCTTACTTTGGACTATTATCCTTTATATTTGTGAAATCCACAACGAATAACCCATGATATGATAAAGCAATACCCAATTAGGTATTTTTATAATAAGTAACCATGTTTGATCACTACATCTTCCTCACATGTTTAGTAATAATTTAATAGACCCCACATGACTCTAGATCAATCAATCAACATGATCCAAAATCAATTAGATGGATAAAAATATTACATAATCAAGGTAACAATTAATAACTAAATTTAATCAAAAACTCAATCACATTAAAATTTAATTCTAAAATTAAATATTTAAAACCATTAACAAAGAAACGATACAAATATTTTCAAATCAAGATTTTATAATCAAGCATAAAAAATATGTCACCTAACCTTCCCCAATGACAAAAAGTTTCTAACCCTAAATTAAAGAGGAAAAATTTGATTTATGAGGGGTAAAAGGCATGTTAAAATAAAAATAGAGGTAGAATAAAGAATAAATACAATGAATAAAATAGTTGATCCTCCATCTGAGCCTTCTCCTCATATTTCCACTGTTAAAGTTATCTTCTTTATCGGACCCCTAAGAATAGAAACCTTTCCCTTTAATTTATATGAAAAGGGTCAAAAAAAAATTCCATTCAATCTATGTGTATCTTCTTAATTTTACTTATCTCTTATCTCTCTTTCTTTAATTTAATTTTGTTCATTTATCATCAACTAAATTGGTTAATCGATCATATTTTTTTATAGTACTTTGACCTCCATTTGTGTATATGATGCCTATAAGATATATTTCCTTGATTATCCCAGATACTTGGGTGTACCCCATGGTATCCCAAAGATATCAGGTTCTTGAAATTATAGATCAAAAACCTTTTACAGCGTGAATAATAACTTTTTTGAATAGTCATTCCTCCTTTTCATGGACTCTGAAAGTCTACAGTATAGCCATATCCTCCATGGATTAAATAAATTATTCCTCATTTAATCCCCAATACCAAATTGATCAACTTCACTATGCAGTCTAGATCCATGTTATAGCCTCCTTCAAGTGCATATTTTTCAATCATGGTTATATTGTAGTAATGGTTCAGTCACCATATCATCACTAAATCCTAACTACTACCACATTTGGCATCTCTATGATATAGTTATCTACTCTTCGATGCATCTTCTATCTCCTTTAAAACTCGGTCAACAGTGAGCTACCATGCTACATCTCAGCCCATGGTACAAGATCCTATTCACCCTTACACAATTATAACAATGTAAGTGTATTAACCTTAAAAAATTGGAGATGTGTACGAGTATTACCATTATGTAGATATGGGTTCCCAAATGTGCCTTGTAGTGGAATTTTGGATCTCGCCTAAGCTATCTCAGAATTGAATATGGTCTTTCCCAGTCATTTGAATACATGTTCAGTAGGAATCTTGTTTCTCAATGCCATGTTCCAGGGTAACTTTTGGAGTCTCTTTGGTTAAACCATGTCCCATATGTTCTTTAGTAGTGATATTTCATGATGATATTGATCTCGATAGTAGCTTCCATGTAGTTTTCTAGTGAGTAAAGATAGTAGTCCGGTGATATCGAGCAGTAGAGGTGGTAGTGGCAGTGTTAGGTAAATGTATATTAACAAGGGTCTCGATTTGAGTTGGAACAATTTCACTTTTATAAATAATGAATATTTCCCATATAACTCATGTCCCACATCAGAAATGTGATAATTTGAGTGCTCCCATAAAACAATCCCATGTCCAAAGGTGACTACTAAATTCAAATGGGGATTAAAAAAATCCTACCAGTACTCTATGCCACCCAACAATGGTGGTCCTTTCCTCATACCTCCAATTTTTTCCCCATACACTGGGGTACACCTTTTACCAAGTGTGTTCCTACCTATTCACACTTTACTCAGCCTATACCTCCTACCACTCTTGCATGCCTTCCTCTTTTTCATGTTTGTCCAGACAAACCTCTTGGGTTTGATACATGACTTTCAACCATTTGGTTGAGGTCTATAAAGGGTTGAATAATTTTCATTCCAAAAATAATATTGAAAATTAAACAAAAAATCCATAATCTCAAATTTAATCATTTCCATTTATTTTTAAACAACTTAGTTATTTAAATGAAAATCCCCCACATATTTATAAAAATTCACCTAAATATGGAAAATGATTTAAAATAATCAAATAATTTATCAAAATGTTACAATTTTTATGAAAAATAAGGTCATTAAAAACCCCCACAATTAAACTATGCTTGTAAAAAATCATTGAATACCGAAAATAAGTTACAAAGGGAACCAATTCTCGGAATATCTAAATTTCATAGTATTTAAATCAAACAATTATAATTTGTATACTAATATTTTAACTTCCATAGAAAATATCTATTTAAATTTAAAATTTTAAAAGGAAAAATCTACCATGTATTTTTACTTTTTTCCCATTGGAAATGGAAAAATTATCATTTATTCCATTCATGTTTCTAAATTTATTATTATTAAACATTCCATCTTGTGATGTACTTTGCATTGAATTATTTTATTAACTCATTACTCATGGAATAGATTCAAGTATATTTGTGATCATACCCGGAGTACGTTATAATTTTCATAACATTGAAAAGGATTTATATTCACCACAAAGTAATGAAAAAATATGATATCATTAGGACTTTTCAATCAATGTATTGATGATTCTAAATCATAATCTAGGTAGGTATTGATGTGAAATATTTATGGCTTCAAGAGAAGGATTATCTAAAATTATAATAAATGATATAAAAAGAAACATTCATTGAAAATACCCTTTAAAAAGTAACAACTCCCACTACTTAATCTTGAATTAACATTGCGAACTATATAGAAATAATGAAATATTTACACCCTCTTAATTTTTAACTAATTATTTTACTTTTTATTAAATTTTCAAACTACTTTTTCAGATTCAGTTTTCAAAATTTATACTTGTAATGACTCTCACATCCATCACCTAACCCCATATAATAAAATAATTATTCTGTTAATGGTTTTTTATTCTACTGTGTCACAACCCACTGTTTTTCATCTTTTTTTATATTTATATTTTTTCATTTTTTTAAATAGGTGTAGATATGAAATAAAACAAATGAACATGAACCTTCCCCAATACCCCAAATGACCTCCCCACTAATATTACTTTCAATTCATTATATCTCTTCCACCATGAATTTCCGCACCCCTAGACTTCACCTTTATAATATCATGGAAAAAAACCAGGAGGAAGGTAGAAATGGGAAATATTGTCTAGTAATGTGGGTCATTCACTAGAATTTAATTCATAGATTAAATGGCATAAACAAGGATTAATGTAAATGGTGGTTATGAGGATAAGGTATAAATAAATAAAAACACCACAGTCATATTATATGTGACATTATTTAATCATATCCTTGAAAATTTCTAATGCAAGTTCTAGTAGGTGGAATGCCCAAAGACATTTCATGAAATATGATCAAGATAAATTTGGAAAAAAATTATTTATAAATAATACTAGGAATAAAAAACAAGGTTTTGTAAATTCACTCATGGAATGTCTAAAAATATCAAATCAATCCATATAAATATTAGAAATTCAATGTAAGAAATATGGTAACGAAATTTCATCAACATGAATCATGCAATTACCTCAAAACACGATTCATAAAATTAGGACCTATAGTTAACTCTTATAATTCAATATGTTATCTTTATCATTAAATTTAATTTACGTAGAAATATAAAACATGAAATCATAGGGTTCTCTAAGAAACTTGTGTCTCTTGTTCGATTTAGTGAATAAAAACGTCTAAGCGTGGGCTTGAAAATTCAAGTTTAAAACTCGAAAGACATTTGTAAAGAGTTTAAAGATAAACATACAATTGAACTACCTTATCAAATGAAGATATTTCACTATTATCATTATATTATTAATTATTATATACTTCCTAATGACCAAATTCTAATATTTTTTTTCAATAATAAAACTGCTCATGCAATTGTGAGAACCATGTCATTTGAGTTCAAAGGTGTAAAGGGGGGAAGTGACTATATCCTAAACTCCAAAATCCCGTGAAAATTTTTAAATGGGATTGATTCCTGTCAACAAGTTTGGTTATTATAATGGATTTAATCAACCTCATGATTATTGATAAGTAGGTATGTAGGATAAGTGTGAGGTTCTCCACCGATTCTTGTGGTATATATCTATAAAACATTTTTCAGACTTTTCTCATTGATAATGAATGGGTTAAATTCTTCTTCATTTTTAATATGAATAAAAAAATGATATAAATGAGTAATAATAAAAGTTATTTCCCACCTAGAATGAAGATCACTTAGGATTAACTTCAATCCTGAATTATAGTGTAAAACATGGTCTCCAAGTTTAAAGGTCTTCTATTGAATTATCTTATCATGTGATACTTGAGTTCTATATTTTTAAATTAAAGTATCTCGAAAATCATATATTTTGGTTTCTTTTAGATCTTTTAACTAAATTTTGCCTTATTTTATGGAACTCAATAAGTCTAAATTAATCTTTTTAATAACCTAATAAGTTTGCTGCACCAACTCCACTAGTAGATGATCACTTTTCCCATAAATCATATGATAGAGACTCATAATTTTAGGTAATTTTTAGGCTATCTAGTATACCCACTAGGTGTATCCTGTTATTTGATTCCAATCCTTCTAGTACGGTTTTAACATTTTTTATAAAATACTTATATTTTCCCAATTGGACACTTCGTCTTGGTAATTTATTTGGGATGGTAAGGTGTATATTTCATGTTATTAACAACACACTTCTTAAGCATACCCTCTATTATTTTTTTAGAAAAGTGAGTCACATGGTCACTGATGATAGATATTAGAACTGCAAAAAGAATATTTTTTGACAATGGTATTGAACCCTCCATAATATAGATATTATCATTGGGTAGATGATCATTTAGTGGGTTTAGAACAAGAAACTCTGCATCAGCAGTGTTGGGTAAATTGCTAAGATGATTAGAAACCTAATTTCCAATTCTTTACTTATATTTGATCTATATATTGAACTATTGAAAATGTATCAACTATAATAAACACCATTTTTTAGGAATCAGGCTTCTTTATTAACTACCTAAGGTATAAATGATATGAAAACATAACTAATTCAGTTCTAAGAAAATATGATAAGAATTTATCTATTGTAAATAAAATAATCGAAAGGAACTTCTTTTCAGTGATTTTGTAATTGATTTGAGTAGCATCCAATGTACTAATGAAATTCATTATCACTTTTGGTTTTCCTTAAATTATTTAACATAGGGCTTCTCCTATAGAATGGTGTAATGTATCACAAAGTATCTCAAATGGGTGTTCCAAATTTGGTGGATTAATTATTAGTGGGAAAATCTGCCTCTGATTTATCTCATAAAATTCCTCTATATAATCATCATTAAAATGAAATTCATCTTATTCTAAAGGTATTATGGAATGTGGATAAAACAACATTATAAAATAATTGATAAAATAATTTGTATAATCTCACATGGCCAAATAATGATATAATATATTTCACATAAGTTTGATATTAATAAGATGAAATTATATATAAATATTAGATACATTTATTTAGGGTTTATTAATTATTTATTTGATAATGAACTGGGTTCTGGTTTGATTCTAATGGAATTGGGAATTATGGAATAAATGGAAGAAATGTTGAAAATTGGAAAAAATAGGTTTTACATGTCATATATCATCTACATGATATGATGACCACATTCACAGCATGCATGTGAGGCCACATACTAGCTCATAAGTTCATTACATAACACTAAGCTAGTATATGATGTGTTCATTCATTACAAGAACTGAATATTTAAAATATCACAATCTTGATAAAAGTGAATCACATACACAATTTGAAGAAACTGTAAGACTTGTAATGTTTGAAGGCATTACTAGTCAAAGGTATGATCTTATTCTTCATTGAGACTTCTATATCTCAAACACAAGACATAAAACCAACTTACATGATTTTCAGATGTAGGGACAGAAGTAACTTAAGCTAGTGCATATTGTTCATGAATTTCATGTCTTATCCTTTTCTAATCTATTAATATTTTAGTT
Organism: Viscum album; assembly: GCA_963277665.1. Lineage (NCBI taxonomy): Eukaryota > Viridiplantae > Streptophyta > Magnoliopsida > Santalales > Viscaceae > Viscum > Viscum album. Next base: position 355,975,102 of record OY728132.1, on the reverse strand, counting down.
CCCTTCCACAAAGAGAATGTTCGAAGAAGTTTTTTTATAACATTTTATTCAGTAGTTTTTACCTTTTCATTTTATTTCATTAAAAATTAATTTTAATTCATTATTTTTTTATTAATTTCTTTTGAGATATTGGTAATATACATATGTTCTACTCCCATTATACATTTATTATGATTCCATTTCTGTTTTTAACATCTGTTTCATCATTATTCCCTATTTTTCATCAATTCATGCAATGTTTCTCATTATTTATTTGTGTGTAGTGAGTTTTCAGTGATTTTTCAATGCTTTAAATTGTTTGATCTGGATTCATGTTTTTTTAATCCTAGATTTCTTATTTAACAATTATTTCATGATTATTCATAGCAAGTTTAGTATTTCCATGTTGTTGATCATCTTCTCTATTTTTGGGAAACCCACCCTATGTTAGGGTTCGAGAGTTGGGATAGTTTTTTTCCTAATTAATCTATATATTGAACCTTGGTAACCCTATGTCTCATAATTATGTTAATAATTTTTATCACATTATTTTGAAAAATCATGGCCATAGAATGTGTAATTGAATTAACTTATGCTAATTTGAGTTTATCAATACTATGACCATTATCCTATGACACTTTTTTCATAGAATTTATGAAAAACACAGCAATTATTTTAGCTATACCCCGAACATGGGTAGTTGTAGCATGGGTAGATATAATTTTTTTACCAAACCCAATTGGTGAATATTTTGGTTCTTTGAATCCTAAGATGTATAACTATATGGAGCTAAATCTATGAATATATTCTATTAATAGAAATGAATTTAACCTCGGTCCTTTATTTTATTATCTAAATTAAAACAAAATTACATAGATTTGGTACAAACCAAACCAAAAGAGAGGACATGAGGAATCATTTACAAGGGTTTTGTTTGATTAGTTGATCACCTACCAGTGATCCTCATGGGATTGACCAGGCACTGCCAATTTCCTTCACCATTATTGTATGTGTGGATTGGGACTATAAATTTCTAACCTGATCACCACCGATCTGAATTTAAAAATGAATTCAATTGCATGAAACTTTGGAATTATTTCCAGGGATTATTGTTGATTTGGCACAATGTCATTTGGATTAACCTTAGATTATATTATCCCTTACCCTTTTTACATTTACTTCCACTTTTCTATTATACCTTTTTCTCATTCGGGTGAACCTATGATCCATATCTTTCTCCCTCTCTCCCTCTTCATCATGACTAGTGCATACGCTAGGGACCATTGACTCACTATAGAGTCATGGATGCACAAGAACAACTTATATTTCATCCTAAGATCAATCAATCATTTTTTTCACACCATCTCTTTAAATTTTTTGATTATAATGATATTGTGTCACCACACCAGAAAAATATGAAATATACACCACAAGAAAATCAAGGTGAGCTTCAATTTCCACAAGAGAAAACCACAATGGATTATGACTTGTCATCTATTAGTAGTGTTGTTCCCAGTACTATGCCCTCACCAATTCAGGTGCACACTTTGGAGATTAATCTTGAACTCATTCAAATGATTCAGATAATAGATAATATTAGTTGAGAACAATATGAAGACCCCCATAAACATATTTTAACTTTTCGTGATTTATGTGATACCTTTCACAACTAGGGAATATCAACAAAGGTAATAAAAAATGGTGTCTTACCATTATACTTATCTAATAGATCCAAGGATTGGATATAAATTTTATCTATTGATTAAATCATTACTTGGGATAAATTAAAAAGTAATTTTTTATACAAATACCTCCCACAAATTCATACTTGGATGCTCTAGAATGGAATTTTATACATCACCTAGGCTGATGAAGAATCAGGGTGGGAAGCATGGGATAGATTGAAGGATTTAGCCAAAAAATTTATTCATCACAAATCATATGTATGGATAAAAATTAAAAATTTACATCAAGGAATGAAACATTCTATCCTTATTGTGGTAGAAGTCATTGTTAATAGAGGACTCATGCTCAAGATGCTAGAAGTCAACCAAGCCATTATTGACAATTTTTCTTAGAATGTAAGCCTATTTAAAGGTTATATAGGACCACCCTAATGTGGAAGTCATTAGTTTTAAGATAATACCAACCTGTAAGCTCAACTAGAGGCTCTAAAAAATAATTTGGAGTTATTTGAATTACCTATTGATCCACCATACCTCCTGCTCTTATACTGGCGATTCAATCATGTGAGAAATATGAAGGTCTATATTCTTACCAAGACTATATAGTGGGTATAGAAGAACCCTAATATCAATATTTTAATTAAATAAATTACAATCAATAAGGTCAATAATGAAATTATCCCTGGAAATATCAACATTTGAAAAACTACCATCAATAACTGACTCAGTAGACGCAGTTGGAAAACCAAGGTTATTTTTAGTAGAGGAGTAGAAATATTCCACCAAGGAATCAAGAACCACAAGTTTACCCACCATATGATCTATCTCTTAAAATATATAAAAAATTCTAACAACCATTTCCATGAGCTCAAGATTTTTCACCATCTCAGAAACAAAAAATCCTACTAAACATCTCTACGAGCTTGATCACACAACCACCAGTTCTTATAGGAGGAAGAGGACTGCTGAGATGATGGAAGAAACTACATGATTCCTTTTTAAATCCATCTATATAGAAATTTTATTGTTATATATTTATAAGAGGCAACCCAGATTTGATTTTATTTCTTTTTTTACCCTGTGGTTTGGATTTTTCTTCTTTTAGTACCATTCTTGTCCATAGGTCAATCTTTTACATTATTGTACTGACATTAATGAATTTTTCTAAGTTGATTTATCATATTTTTTTATTGTATTAACATGATCATTTTTATTTTTCCATCCTATTTAAACACCATGGACTAATTTTTTTATCTTGTACATGTTTTTTTATTCTAAAGAATTTTATATGTAACCAAATTTGAAATCACCAGCCACCTTATTTATCTATGTAATGACACTAATATTGGGAGATATTGATTGACTAATTTTAAATTTCTATTTCTATTTCATTTTTTCTCTCTTATTTTGTTGATAACACTCCAAAAATTATTTCTAGGATAGTTCAGACACAATCTAATTTTAAGTGTAGGGGAGTCTTTCTTGAGATTTATTGTCGATACACAAGGATTATTTCTCTTTTTCACTTATCTATGAGATATTTTTCACTAAAAGAATATTTAAGAACTCAAAACTCATTACACCCTTTTAAATAAAAGAAAAATTTTGTTTGATGTTGTTGAAACCCATGTTTTACTGTTATTTATATTTTGAGCATCATTTCAGAGTTTACTATTTTAATTAAAATTAATTATTTTTGACATTTTTTTTATTGAATTATTACTTTAATTTATACCCTAGTTGGTTGCCATTTATTTATGTATACTCTCATTCTAGAGATGATTCTAGACCCACACTATCATATTTTATTATGAGAAAATTTATTGAGAGATACCTAGGGAATATAAACCTATCAGAACTTGCATTGAGATTTTATTGAGTCTATGATTGAAAAAAATCACTTTTAATATGAATGAGGAAATATATATTGACCTAATTTCTTTTCATAACCACTTGTACATAATTTTTTCATTATTCTGTAGTATCCATGAATAAACTTGTTAGGATGGATCTATTCCAAGCCATTTATCTATTCCTACCCTACTCTAGGAATGATTCTTACTTATACTATAAAATAATGTTGTGGGATTTTTACAGTGGATGGACACGAGATGTTCTTATTGAGGATATATACTATGGAACATTCATCAGACTAATATGATGTGGTACATGATTATTTTTGGAATTTTAAATTGCTACCCTTTTCCTTTGAAAAATATTTATAAATAAAAAGAAAAAATATTGGGTTGTGTTTTAGGATGGTCAAAATTCCCAATTAACATACCGATGAATCCTATGATGGAACATATGTCGTTAAGGGATGGATATCACACCTATATTATACATGATTTTGGAAAATTAAATAAAAATAAAAAGAAAGGAACCTGGTACATGTTGTATACTTACATGATATACTCATGGACCAACCTTGAGCTATTGAAGCATGGAAACCATTTTATATTAAAGGAGTCACTTCATAGCACTATTTATGTTTAACATAAATTATACTTTAGGTATTAACCTCTTTTTGATATTGAATTTTACTTTTTACCTACCTTCCCCCAGCCTCAAAGTCATTAGAACCCTCTTTTATAAAGCACACTTGATGGATTTTTCATTTTAATTTATGAAGTAGAGATGTTAAAACCAATATATGATTATGGTTATGAACAAGTATTTAGGTTTTGAGAATATTTCCAATTTCATTTTTAATTTGAGTGATGAGAAAAAAATTTATTGTGTGGTAAATTAAAGAATGGGTATAGATTTTAAGGAATAATTTTGAAATTTTAGGTAAAATAATAACTAATATGGATAAATAAATAAACTATGTGGCATAACTAATTTTCTCTCTATGATTGACTCTTGGTGAATTAATTTTTATACTTATCATAGAATAATTTTCCTGATTGTAATTAATTTTTTCTATTTTAAAAAGTGTTTCTTTTGGAATCATGGTTGATATGATTTTTTCTTGATGATAAGAAATTGTTCCATTGTGGGGGAATTTGAAAAGATGAAATTATATATAAATATTTGATAAATTTATTTAAGGTTTATTCATGATTTACTAAATAAGGCACTGGGTTATAGTTTTATTTTTTAGTAATTAAGAATTCTTGAATCAAAGGGAGAAATAATTAAAAATGGTAAAGATGGGTTCTACACACCATGTATAATCTACATGATTTGTAAACCTCATTAACATCATGCCTTCAAGTCCACAGACTAGTATGTGAAGTATTTATATGAAAATATTCTAGTACACAATGTGTGCATTTAGTACACAATAAATAGATTTCAAATATGATAATCTTTATAAAAGTGAATCGTATACCTGATGTGTGGATATTACACAATGTAAGAAGTTCTAAGGCTTTCCCAGTCAAATATATAAGATTATTCATATGCATGATTTTTGGAACTCAAATACATAAAAAGATGAAAACACAAATGATGTAATGATATCAGTATAGAATTCACATAATCTAGTACAAAACATAATTGACTTACACATGATGTTATTTTTGTCCCATTAATACTCCGACACTCATGCACATACATAATTTTTGGTGAGATTTCTTGTTATCTCATTTTCTTCCATATTCTTTTCCCATTTTCATATTCTTATCATTCTACAACCATTGTAGTTCATTACATTAACTAGTTTTATAATTATTTTTTAGTTTTTGATGAATATAAATCAATTACACACATGTTCTTTATTAGTTCCAATTATATTTCCTTTTTGACATTTGTTTCTAATGATTATGGTACATATTTCGTATCATGTCCAATTAAAATTTTTTATAAACAACTAGCTATTAAAAAAGTGGATAGTATGTTCAAACCAGAGAGATAAGGGAATCATGTTTACAAAAAAAATTGTTGGACTGTGTTCAGATGGAGAATCAATTAAGGGGATTCTTTTTTTAATTAAACTAAAAATTGAAAAAATAGAAGAAATAAAGTAAACTGCAATTAAAAATGATGATGTACTCTAAATAAAAAAAATGTGTCAGGGAGGCTGATGTTGTAATTAATCTACAACACAGTAATATAAAACATTATTTTATATGATTAAATATTTATTATCCCTAATTATGGTATATTTTGAAAATATATTCATTTTTAAGATTCTCATTTTATATATCATTATTTATTTCAGGTCCCATTATCTATTGTTATAAATAAATTAGGATACATGTTAAAGTATCGAACCAAATGGTGAAATGGCATAGCTCATTTCCAACAAATTTGTGCCACCAATTTTCACTAAAATCAGTCTACATAGTTTACCTTCTTAGACCCCCAAATCAGATTTTTGTTAAAAATGATAGTTTCAATTTTAAAAATTAATTCAGTGAAAAATTAATCAAAACATATAAAATTTAAATTTAAAAAAAATATAATGAAAATTAACCAAAAAATGAAAACATCACGTGGAATGTATAAAAACAATAATTACATAGTCAACATCCCCACATAAAGATAATTTACCCAACATCATGAAAGAAAAAATATGCATGGTAATAAAATGATAAATCATTAAAATTTTACCTACGTCATCTAAAAAATAATCAGGCCTATATGTACTCTTATCGCAAAGCGTAGTCGTCATCTGTCAAAATATGAATAAAAACCACATCCTTTATAAGTGATGATGCCGCATGAAAACTAAAAAACACTACACACTTGGAATGGGGTAGTTCGGTGATGTTAAAGAGACTAAGCCACTCTTGATGTGGAGTTAGAAGGAGGAAACCTAAAAGAGAGATTCGTGCCATAGGGTACTGATGCAGATAGGTGAAGTGGCTTTTGGTGTAGACCAATGATGTGGCTATCGGAGTGAGGCAGTTAGTGGTAGGGGAGAGGGCAGTTAGGGCCGAGCGGGGTCAGTGGGGTGGGTAGGGGAGGGGGTTAACAATGTCTCTCTAGTGGGTAAGGGAAGGGGCATGTGGGATTGTGTAGTGGCGAGTGTGGGTGTGGTGGACAGGTGATTGGAATAGGGAGGGAAGTAGGTATCAAGGGGAGAAGATAAGGGGGAGGGCAGGTGATTGAGGGAAAGGGGGAGGGGGTGTCAGTGGGTGAGATAAAAGGAGAGGGGTGGATGAGTAATGGGTGATGGGAGATGTGGTGGTCAGTGGGTGGGGGGGGAAGAAAGGGAGAAATACAAAAATGAAAATCAAAACAAAATAATTCAAATTTAAAAAATGTAAATCAAATTTTTTTTAAAAAGAAAAGATTTATTTATTTAGTTATGTTAACAAAATAGTAATAATAATAATAATAATAATATTAATATAATTAATTAATACAATTAGTAATTATAATAATAATTAGTATAATTACATAAATATATATTATATTTACAAGTTATATTAATATACTTAATTAAAAAAATAAAGTAATAATAAAAAACTAATACTAATTAAACTACTAAAAATAATAAAAAATTAAATTTTAATGAAGTAAAAAATTAATAAAATATAAAAAATAACTAATATTTTTATTAAATCATCTAAAACTATAAAAATAACAAAAATAATAAAAAACTAAAAAAGAACATAAAAACACAAGCATTAGTTAGAAAGTTAATTATAACTGAATCAAAAATTTATAAAAATGTTAGCAAAATCTATGTACATAAAATCCCTCAGACTTAAGCTTTTATGCTCCTGGGAAAAACCAGCAGAAAGAATACACAAGTGGGCTCATTGGAAAATCAAAACATCAAAATTACAATTTTAAAATTTCGTAATCTCTTTTACCCAAAAAATATTGTACTTTATTTTAAAATTTAAAATTTTAAAAACCGTTTTCCTTCAATTCACATTGTTTTCAAAAAAAAATTATATACACTCCTTTATAATTTTACCTACCTCTCCATCACTCTTATCATTCAAAAAATTTGGTCAATGTTTTTCTTAATTCTCATACACATGAATTCTTACCAGAGTCTTTCCATTAACATCACATCTCCACTATTGTAAATCAAAAGAAAACACTAATCTCGAGGACTTCAAAATAGATTAAAATGACTCTTAGGCTATGGTATGATCGGTAGTAAATAAATGTGAAGGTTTTTGGAAAACATTATGGTTGAATCATGAAAAAAATACATGATAAGTTTAAATCCAAATTTCTCTTTCAAAATGTCACTCCCCCACATTTAAAAAATTACTTGTCCCATAGAATAAGAAAATCCAAGTTTTTTAGGGACACAACTCTCTAAAATTAGTTGGGTAGAAAAAGTGATGAGTATCAACACTAAAACCCCATAAAATAAATGTAATGAAATACCCCAATAAATGTACATAAGTAGCATGTATTATCTAGAATCTTGTGAAATTAGGTCATATATAAAACATTCTAGTTGCAAGATTAATGGGTCATCACTTTTATAATTATCACTAAAAGTGAGGGTAAATGTGTAATGACTTCCAATATACTCATTGGTGAAAAAATAGATTCTATATTCCAATCTCAAAATATATCTAATGAATTTGGATAATATGAAATATAATACATATGATATGGATGAGATAATGTAAATCCATGTGCATCAAAATGACAATCTATCACTCAAACACCCCCCACCATGGATAAATATCTTCCCCATACTTAGATTGAAAAATATCATTCAAATAGACAAGAAATTGGTTAGGAAGGGTATAAATTTTGGGATCATTATAAAAAAGGATTCTTCATGGATTCTAAAGGCTACATGATGGAAAAAAATAAAAGGGTGGATAAGTGGGTTAAATCGGTTGAAAATAAACAAATGCATCAGTAATTTTAGGGAAACTTTCAAAATTTTGATCACTTAGACCAAAAAAATAGAAACTTATAGAATAAAAACCATGGTCAAGATTACAACATGAAAAATAGAAAAAATATATGATGAAAAAAGGGTCTAGAATCCTCATAGGTATAGAAATAAAATATCAGACAACATATATGGGAATGATTGAAAATAAGTGTCTCAAAAATAAATTAGTTTTATAAAAATCATTTTAAAAGAATGAACAGATATCATCAATCACTTAAATCAGGTTATGAATAATGAAATCATGTAAAATAGGAATAATGTGCTCATACTACGTAGGGAGACAAGTGGTGTGTCTCTAACCATGTTACAAAAAAATACAATAGCATTCATGTGGGTTCAAATAATTATATGAATGTTATTGTTTTTTTATATTTATTAACATTTTTTACTTTAATAGGTAGTCCTTTTACACAGTATTTTTTCAAGAATAAAATATGGAAAAACATTCCTATGTAAGAGTATATAGAAATGGAAATACTTTTTGTATCTGATGAAGCTCCAGAAATTTTTTACCTGTAAAATCTATACATGGAAGGCACATACCTGCATCATATCATAATGAAAACACCAAGGATCATAAAAATGAGAGTATATACACAGGAGAATGAAAATTTAACAGAAATTTTGGGAGTATCTAACAATGTTCCACATATTATCTGATTATTTCATAAATAACTATAAGAAATAAATAAAAAATACAAAAAATAGAAAAACATGGGCTTCCTCCCAGGAAGATCTATGTTTTACATAATCATCCAGACAGATAAAGAATGGTCAATCATCTTGGTCCATCTTCTTAGATCTCCTTTGTCTCTTGAAAGAAGTATTGGTTGTTTCATAAAGATTATGGGGATGGTTGATGGGATTAACTGCCTCAATAGCATAGTGAGATTGAAACTTATGTGCTAGGAATGTAATATGTGCACTACGTGATGGTGATGGATGTTAAGAACAGATCTATAATAAAATCTCTTCAAGATAGCAATCTACATCATCAAAATTTTGAGTCACCAAACATACGAGGTCAGATAGTGATGGAACAAGCACATCGATGAACATAAAAGAGGAATAAGAGCTAGAATTTTTTTAACTGAACCCACAATGAGAGATAGAGATATAGAGGGTATAGGAAAACATAGACCAAGAAATATAGAAGGTATTAGGTTGCCTCCTGATTAGTTCTATTTTTAACATCTTCATCCAGATGGATATCCTCTAATTGTAATTTGAATTATTCAATGAAACCTTTTTTATCTAAAGTGTGATAAATTTTGGGCCATTGACCATTAACCTTAAATGGAGGAATCTTCCCAACATAAATTTCAACAAAACCATGTGTTTAATAAATTGTGAGAGTGTAAGGACCCAAGAACTTTGATTTTAGTTTTCTTTCCCTGATCCTATGTCTTGAGTTTAAGATTAGTACATATTATCATAGTGAAAATTTTCTTTTTGGGATTTCTTTAACATTCTAGGATCACGTTTTCTATTTATTTTTCAAATCATTTCCATACACTTCTCTCCAAATCTCATATAATTCATTTATCAAATGAAAATATTTCTCTTGAGAAGTTCTGAAATAAAAATTCAACTTCTTCACCTCCAAATAATATTTTTGTTCCAGTTCTGTAAGTAGGTGATATGTTTTTCAAAAGATAAAGTGGTATGTAGAAATTCTAGTAGCTGTCCTGTATGCAGTCCAATAATCCCAAAGTGAGTCATCATGTTTTGCGGCCCAATCATTCCAAGATGTACTAACTAATTTCTCTAAAATAACCTTAATATATCTATTGGAAACCTCATATCTTCAATTTTTGGATGGTATGGAGTTCTCATATAGTGTTGAAATCCATGGAGATTCATTGACTTCTAAAACGGTGCAAGATTGAAGTGTGTACCATGGTCACTAATCATGATACTTGGAATTCTAAACCGAGTAAAAATGTGTTTCTTGAAAAATTTGATGAAAAATAAAGTGGCAGTTTTCCAAAAATTCTTTAGTTTCCACCCATATTAACACATGGTACACAGATAAAACGATGTATGGTCTTCCAAAATATTTAAGAAAATGACCAATGAAGTTGATTCCACATATGTAAAAAAATTTATGCCAATGATTGAATGTTGTGGAATTTTGTACTTCTATTTTATACCCCCAATTCAATGGAATTTATCATAATAAATAATGAATTCACAAATATCATGATTCATGGTAGGCTAGTAAAAACTACATTGTAACATTTTGGTGATTTTTTGATGTATTCCATTTTGTCCTATACATTTTTTAGCATGGAACATGTTCAAAACACTATCAACTTCATTTTTTGGGATGCATATTCTAATCATTCCATCCAAACAATTCTTGAAAAGTAATGGATCATCCCAATGGTAATGACATGCTTCATTCAAAAATATGTTTCTCCTATTTTTTGTTAAATCTGGGTGTACCACACCTATTTCTAAGTAATTAAAAAAATAAGCACATAAGGGTGTTATTGTCTTAGTGTCATTGAGTTGTTAATCTTGAATTTTTTCATTAAATAATTCCACTTTTATTTCACTTTTTTCATGGTCGAGACATGATAAATGATTAGAAATGAAATTATCAGTTCCCTTTTTTTCATTGACTTCAATTTCAAATTACTAAAGTAACAATATCGATCAGATGAGTCTTGGTTTTTCATCTTTCATTATCATCAGATATTGTAGGGAAGAGTGATCCTTATCAGTAGTGAATTTGGAGAATAGCATATGAGATCAGAATTTATCAAAAGTGAAGAGAACATATAGAATCTATTTTTTAGTTTTCTTGTAATTATGTTGATCCAAATTCAAAGTGTGGATAGAATACTATATTGGTCTAAAGATCCTTTGTTTCCTTTTTACCAAGTAAGCACCAACTTCTTAATCACTGTAAACACACATTAACTCAAATGGATGCTCCCAAAATGTTGAAATCATTATCGGTGCTTCAAAAAAATGTTACATTAACAATTTCAATGCTTATGGGCATTTAGGAAAAAAATTTAATGTGACATATTTTCCCAATAGGATGGAAAGGGGGTGGGAACTAATAGAGAAATAATCAATGAATTGTCTATAGAATCCAATATTCCAAAGAAAACCTCGAATTGAATGAACTAATGTAGGCATGGGTAGCTCAGAGATTGTACTGATATTGGTTGTGTTGACTTTAATACCAATCATTGAAATATGATTACCTATAACTATCCCACTTTCTACCATGAAGTGCAATGTTTCCAAATTGAGCACCATATTATTTTCTTCACATTTCACTAAAACCATATCTAAATGTTTTAGTTAGTCATCAAAATAGTCCCTATACATAAATAATTCATCCATTAATATTTAAAATAATTCTTCAATAATTTCATTGAATATTTTCATCATAAATCATTGAAATGTTGCTGGTGAATTTCACATTACAAAAGGCATTCACCGATAAGTGAATGTACCATATCAGCAAGTGAATTTGCATTTCTCTCGATCTTATGTAGTCAACACTATTTTATTATATCCAGAGTATCTATCGCAAAATAATAGTAATCTCTTCATTTCAATCATTAAATGATTTGATCAATAAAGAGTAATATAAAGTTATCCTTTATAGTGTCATAATTCAATTTTTTATTATTGACATAAACTCTCCACCCAGTCACTGTTCTTGTGGTTATCAATTTTCCTTTATCATTCTTAGCTACTATGGTCCATACCTTTTTAGGAACCACTTGAAATGGGATCACCCACTAACTATTAGAGATAGGAAAAATTAACCCAACATCAAGAATTTTAATGACTTATTTATTGACTAATTATTTCATTGGAGGTGTTGAAAATCTTTGTGGCTACATACATGGTTTTTAATTAACTTTTATATGTATTCTGTGAGTGCAGGTGGAAGGAATTATACCTTTTAAATCAGAAATCATCCAACATTTTGATAGCTTCCTTTATAGCAGGACATTGAGAAATTTTCTTTCTTGTTCACTCAAAATATTCCCATTTATGATGACTAGAAAGGTGTTTAAATCTCCCAAGTAAATGTTTCTCAAGTTTGGTGGAAGAGGTATAGAAAGTGTTGGAAGATTTTCAAGTGATGGATTCAATGAGGTGAACTAATATATATCTAAAGACTCAACTATGCTTATGATGAATTCCACTTCTTCAATTTATTTAGTAAACTCCACATTTTCATTGTGTAATTCCTCAAAATTCAACGCATCTATTTCTAACTCATCCCATTATTTAACCATATCCAAGAAATGAATGTTTGCTATAAAGTGTTTCCATGGCCATTAGGAGATCAGATGCTTTTTTATCCAAAATTACAAAAATTAATTTTCCCTATTGGAAATCAACTAACGCTATGAATGTTTTTTATAAAGGTATTATAAGAATGAGTAGGATGTCCTTATCTTTCTCCATATCAAGGACGATGAAATTTTTAGTGAAGTAATCTTTTTCAACCATGAGGAGTATGTCCTCTATAATTCCATAAGGATGCTACACTGATCGGTCTACCATTTTCAAGGTGACCCTCGTTGGCTTTAATTATGTGATTCGCAGTTCCTAAAGGACTCTATATGGAATGAGTTTTACACTATCTTTGAGGTTGTACAAATCTCTTCCAAATTGTAATCCTTCAATATTTCAAGGAATAGTGAAACTACCATAGTATCTTAGTTTATGAGGTACTGATATGGGTATGACCAATGAAAAATCCTTGTACATTATGATTGTTCCCGCATCATTTATTTTTTGTATTTTTGATAGAATATCCTTGATAAATTTAGCATATGTGGATTTTGTTTGATGGCTTCCATAAAAGGAATATTTATGTAAATATTTCTTAAAATCTCCATGAATTTTAAAAATTCATCATCCAACTTCTTTTGATTCAGTATTTTTGGAAATGGATGAGGTGGTATGTGTGTTTTCACTATTTCATTGAGTGCATTGTTTTACTTTTATTTTATTGCCTTTTCAATTTTTTCAATTTCATTTTTATCTCTCTCCACATTAGCTTCAATTTGGATTTCATTGTCTAGTCAGTCACCATTCTTAGTGGAATGTGCAGGTGTCTCATCTATTGGTTGAGAATCAGAAAATTGGTGCTCTAGAAATTTTGTACCACTACGTAATGTGATATATTTTCCTCCTATCTTGAGTTAACTCTTGTGTTATATGGTAGAGTTCCCTGTTGTCAGTTTTTTATTTTTCTGGCCAATTGACACACTTTATTTTTATTGTTGTGCATGGAATCTGATAAGTTATGGGTTTCCATCAATTGTCAATAAAACCGTGATTGATTAGATATTACTGACTTTTCTATAGTTTCTCCCCAATCATTTTGAGCATGCTTTGTAGTAGGTTCATGGTCTGTTGTTTGATTTTTCTCTTTTTACTATTGATGTTGATGAAATGGTGGTCAGTATTTATAATGAGATCCTTGATCTAGGGATTTAATGGTGGGTTTGAATGTAGGTTGAGTAGGGAACCCAGGTGGACCCATGTTATAGTTCATAGGTTGAGTATTCACCGGTTCCTTCCAACCTCAATTTTGGCTATTTCTTTTCCAGTTTTTGTTGTAACTGTTTACATACATCCCTCTATTTTAACTAACAAATTTATCTTTATAAATATTGGTATTAGACGTGTTATATGGATACATGGGATAATCATGAGGACTACCACAATATAAGAAGTGTTTAGATTTATCTACATGGTCTGGAACTAACTTATACAGAGACAATGGTAAGTTGTCAATCCTACTGTTGAGAGCTTCAAATTCTACAGCCATGAATGTGTGAGAAACAACATGATAAACTCTTTATTTTATTATTAAAAAATCTATTGGCCACTAGAAACTATGTTCGACCATGTTTTTAATTAATGTGTACAGATCTTCAGTATCCATCTCCATTAATACATTTCCAGTAGTTAGGTTGATTATAGACTTACTCTTGGGTTCAAGTCTATAGAATAATGGTTGCAATTGGTTTACCACCTTCATCCAAAGATGAGTAAAATGTATTAACATAGACTCAAATATTTATAATGATTATATTAGTGATTTCTAATCACTTTGACTAATGTATTAGCGGTCTCTCTAGTTTTAATAGATTATTATTTTTCATAATATCGATAAATAAATTTTCTTCTCAGCACTTCATAGGTGAAAACTATATCCAGGTCAACACTTTCCAGCTAGTCTTTATCTTTCCCTTCAAATGAGAACAGAAAGAGTAGTAGGATCAATGCATCATCGGTCACCCCATTATATTTAAATGTTTACAGACCTCAATAAATCTGTTCACATGTATATAAGGGTCTTAACTACTTAATACATGAAATTTTTCAAATTTTTGGTGAAGGTTTCTCCTGTACAGATTCAATTCAAATTGTGTCCCTTGAATTATGGGTCTTGTAATCCCTGATCTGACTCTGACTGTGTTGGGTCGAAACTCCTATCTCATAGCAGTTCGATGAATTTTATTATTGGTGAGGTTTTCGAAAAGGGGTGGACTTGTCCACTATGAACCGTTGGAATGTGAGTCTAAATTATTTCCACTTGTGGATGCATTTTATTTTAGGTCGAGAAACCAATTTGATCTTTTCATTTTTATTGATTTTTATGTTGTGGATAAAGGGGTGGGCTATTTTTTGATAGAGTTGAATTACGTGCGTTCACCATTTAGGTGAACAATGCCAAAATAAAGGTCTATATGAAATTTTCTTAATACTGGATGTGAGCATTATCCCCATAAATGGCACCATATATTTGGTACTTTTGTCGCAATGTTTATAATTTGAAATTATTTTTAACCAAATAGCTATTGTAAAAGTGGAGAGTAGGTTTGAACCACAGAGATCACAAAATAAAGTTCACTATAAATATTTCAATGGATTATTTTCAAAGAGAAAATAAATAGAGAAAATTATTTTTTATTATTATTATTTTATTTTATCTTAAAAATGAGAAAGCGAAAGAAATAAAGTAAACTGCAATTAAAAATGATGATGAACTCTGAATCAAAAACAATATTTTGGGGATGATGATGCCATAATTATCATACAATATATCTATACAAAATATTATTTTATGTAATTAAATATTTATTCTACCTAATTATCACAAGTTCCAAAAATACCATCATTTTTATGCCCATTTTATATCATCTAATTTATTTAAGGTATCATTCCCTAGTCGTATAAATAAATTAAGAGGTCCCTTCATCTATTGAACAAAATGGTGAAATGGCAGAGCCTATTTCTCACAAAGTTGTGCCACCAATTTTCAATACAATTGGTCAACACAGTTTACCATCTCAGACTGCCGAGTCGAATTATTATTAAAATAGAAATTTTAAATTTCAGAAATAAATTAATTTCCAAAATAATTAAAATAGGTAAAAATTCAATTAAAATTAATTCAATTGAAAATTAAATACAAAATGAAAACATCACATGGCATGCACAACAATATTAATTACTCGTTTAACATCCTAACACAAATAAAATTACCCAAACACCATTAATGAAAAAATGTGTGCATTAATAAAATTATAAATCACTAAAATTGTAATCATTTATCTGAAAAAATAATCATGTTTGTTTGCACTCTCTCTACACACTTTAGTTGATCCCATCAAACTCCAAATAAAAAATGCACCCTCTACAAGTGATAATGTCTCATGCAAACCGCTAAACACTGCATGCCCAGAATAGAAGTGGGTAATGATGTAGTAGAGGTTGATATGATACTGATGTGGCATGAGGAGGAAGAAACATGAATGAGATAGGCATGCCTTAGGTTCCTGGTGCAGACCGGTAGGGTGGCTTCTATTCAAGACTGCTGGCATGGCTATAGGATGGAGGTGGAAGGTGGTAGGGGAGAGGGCGGTTGGGGGGCAATGGGGTCGGCTGGGTGGGGAGGGGAGGGGTTAGGTGGGGTTGACTGGGTGGGGAGAGAAAAAGAGGTGGGGATGATTGGGGAGGGGAAAGCTAGGGTGTGTGTCACGAACCAGCCCGGGCCGACCCTGAAACGGTCACCCGAGCCGGTCCGCGGAAAGTCCCGAGGAGCATTCCCAATCACCCCGGGATGGAAACAAGTGCCGGGCATTCAAAGTTTCAATCGTTGGGAACGATTTCAGCCCAAGCTAAAAACAAGATCAAAAGAAATAACATAAACTAAACAAACAGACAAACACTAACGATATAAACAAAAATACACCACGACATACCTCGACGTGACCTTGCGGGTCACCACCCAACTACAAACCAACGTCGCTCCCTCACTGAGCGACTCATGCCAGGAAAACTTGAACACAAGGAACCTGCAACTGAAATGGTAAAAGATAGGAGTGAGCACAAATGTACTCAGTAGGTGAGCCCCACAACAAATCCCAAAGCACTGCCAGTAAATAAAGAATCTACATATTCCATGTTTGAACTACAATGTATACAAGTAAGCTTTCATAATGTTTCACTTGAAAATAAAAACACGATACATTCCTCTTATTCTTTTTTGAAAGTTGGATTCCTTTCATTTTTTTTAAACTCAGTCTAAAAGCAAAGAAGTATTACATTTTCAAATCTTACACAAAGAGAATAAAGTATTTACATTTTCAAACCATTTTCCCAAAATCTAATAGTAAAAGCTGTGAAGGATGACTGTAAGTAAACAAGCAGGGAAAAACAAGTGCAAGTAAAATTAAAGCAGAAGTTATAAGAAATAACCATGGGCGATCCTAAACATCCCTAGAAAACCCCTGGACGTACTCGGGTTCAGACTACCTGCCGGCATGGTACTCCACAGTCAATAACCAACTGGCCGCCCTAATAGCCAACCAGTGGCACGCCCCACAAGGACTTACCTACCAAGGGGGGACTAACCCGTCTAATCGGGGTTAGCCAGCAACCGTCACTCGATTCTCTAAAGGACGCCCAGGAACCCACATTGGTTTTAATAACACTGTGTAAGTGGGAGACCCTCGCACGCGTGACTCATCTCACCGCACTTGCCAACCCCTTACACGGACATTGCAACACGACAAACCTCGAAGGGAAGTCCCCCTGTAGAGATTCCCTCATAAGTACGTATATATACATATATATGAATAATCACTTCACATTTAATAAAGTTCCAACCGGGCTGTCATATCATTTACATTTTGACCATTTAATACTAAAGCATTTCTAAAGGGATATGACACACACCATTTCATTGAAAACCAGAAACACACTTAGAACTTTATTTAAGAAACTCAAATCAGCATATTAAACCTGGAACACATTGGTTTCACAAGTATTGTCATCTTCCAATATCCAAACGCACCCCACTTATATCAAGAGCCAAACGGGCCTTTAATCACTTTTTGAAGGAATAATATTTCTCAAATGAAATCCAAACATTTAATCACGCGTCAAAAGAAAACATTTTTCAACAACCAAGACCCACACATAAAGTTTCCAAAATCAAGTTTAGAGGTCATACGACATTTCCTCTAATCAAGGTTCTAAGAAAAACACCATTTTCCATAAACAATACACCTACCATTTTACACACACCAAAACCGTTTCAAAACACAATTAAACATTATTTTCACATTTCATAAAGAACTCATTTAGTAATATCGCCCGGAAAGCACACAATTAAAACCAAGAAAAATACTTCCACTGAAATGGTAGAAATAAACAGAGCAGATCACCACACTATAAATAACTAATTAATGATACTTTTAAATTTACTGAAACTTAATAAAAAGAAAAGGAATAAATAAATTCTAAATTTAATGGTGAGTGCAATGGGAGACCTACCAAATCTTGAAATCCAAACGCACAGTGTGTTTCACCTCGCACAAACGCACAAACACACGCACGTTGACGACCACAGTATCGCGAGGTTATCTCGCCAACGCACTGCATCAAACGCGCAACTATTAAAATAACATAACCACTGACTAATAATAATTCATATAAAAACTAATATATATATATATATATATATATATATATCTATATATATATAGATATACACAAAAATATATAAACGTTGATATAAAATAATTCAGGTAAGAATCGAGGCAAACCTCACCTAAAATTGCAAACCGAACACGAGGACGTAGAACACCCCACGCAGGCGCATACGCCCTCGCAAGCCGAAGACCACTGCGTTGAGGAATTAATCCGCCAACACGCTGCACAAAACAAACAATTAATCTACCAACCACAAAATATAAATATAAATATAATCACATGACACAAAACTCACCTCGGCGCAGAGACGCGCTCGACCCACGGGGTTGCGCGACAGTTAAAGGGGCGGCGTGCACCGGTAGGGAGACCGTCAGAGGTCGCGTGCTGATTATCGGGCGCGCCGCTGCCTGGCGCAAGACGGTGGCTGCTGGCCAGGCCACAGAAAGGCGGTGCACGACCTCCCAACGGTGTGGTGGAGCCGGTTGGAGCCCCGGAAAGAACTGGGGGATGATGGCAGGCGATGCCGGAGCAAAGCAAGGGTGTCGGCGGAGTTGGGGAACACCGGCGGGGTCACCGGAACAGGGCAGGGGCGCCGGAATGACGCCGGACAGAAAAAGTGGGTCGCCGGAAGGAGAGCCGGAGGGTGCGCCGGGATGTCGAAACGGCGGCGGAGGGCGCTGGCTCGAGCGGGGCTCGCTGGAAGGGTTAGGAGGGGCGTCGGAAGGGGGCTGAGGGATGCTGGCCGGTAGGGGGGGGGGGGCTCGTCGGAGGTGCCGCAGTCGGAACGGGAGCCGGACGGGGGGTGCGACGAGGTGAAGGGAAGCCGGTCCGTGCGGGCCGCCGGACGCCAGAGCGGAGGCCGAAACATGGGAGGGGTCGGAGGGAGGGTTCACCGGGGGTGAGGCCGGTGGTGCGGGCCACCGGAGAGGGGGGGTGCGGGCAGCAGGCGCCAGATTAAGGGGAGGCCGGCGGTCAGCTGGTAGAGGCGGCAGGGGCACGACGACGGGATTCGGGCGCGACGAGGAGGCCGGGATGGCGAGGATGGGGAGCGGGGATGTGGCGAGTCGGTGCACCCGGGATGGAGGAGGGAGCCATGCAGGGGCCGGGGCGCCGGCAATAGGGCGCAGGGAGGGCGGCGCAGTGGTCGGTGCGGTGAGCTGCGGGCGGTGGAGGGCGTCGGGGCGACAAGCCGGCGAGGCGGAGGGAGGTGGCTGGGAGAGGGGAGCTCGCAGGAGGAGGGAGAAAAAAAAAACGGGGGAGAGAGGGGGGGGGGCTGCTGGTTAGATTAGGGTTAGAAATATATATATATATATATATCTAAACAAATAATAATAATAATAATAATAATAATATAATAATAATAATAATAATAGTATAATGGTAATAAAATAAAAATCAGTTAATTATAATAATAATTATTATTATCAAATATTTAAAATAATAAAATCACTTAAAAAAACACACACATATATATTTATACATATATAGATATAGATATATACCTATAAACATATAAATGTAAATACAATAAACATATACATATATAATCATGTATATAGACATAAACATATATAAACATATATATTTACATATATTGACATATATATATATACACATTAGTACCCATATATAAACATATATAAAAATACTACAATAATGATAATACAATTTAAATGGTAATAATAATAGAATATCAACAAGAATATTTTAATATTAAAACGTCGGGTGAACACACAGTCACCCGGGCTAAACGCACGGTCACCGCTAACGATGCGGTGACCGCACACCGGCGCGAAACCGCTAACACAATTAAACTTCGAAAAATATAAACCGGGACCAAGAAAGAAGAAAAAAAATAAAGGTTCCTGTGGTCGGGGTGTGACAATTCTCCCCACCACAGACACTTTCTGCCCCCAGAAAGTCACCAAGCCACAAGTCGATCAAGATTCAGGTCTATGCCCAAACGGAACTAAAGGAACCGAAGAGAAAAGAGAATCTCAGGATGACCTTACTGTACATAGGTCACACCCTACCCATCCAAGAGAAAACTGGAGTCCGAGGTTGGGGGAGAACACGAAGGGGTTCTCCCCACCACAAGAACTCAACTAGTTCAAAAATTTATCACCCAAAACATACTACCACACTGAGGTGGGTCCATGGCGGGAACTCATAACCGATCCAAACCGACTCCTATAACATGATCAGATTTACACCTCCGTCGAAACATTGAACCCACGACTAGAGTCAACAACTTCAACACCAGGGATAACCCACAGAAAAAAAACATAACCAGACCTCAAACTGAAGGCATGATCCATTGAAGTCCACGAATCATAACCACATCCGACAAACATAACTCAACTGAGGTAAACCCACACAAGGTCTAACACACTTTACGAAAGACACACGATTTACAAGATCACATCCACACAGACAAAATTGCTTGAACTATAACTGAACAAGTTCATCATTACTTCATAGCGAAACAACATACTTACAACGACTTTGAAACTTTAGTAGCAGATAGACATACATGAAAATATTTCTAATTGTTCCAACGCCAACACGGAACACAAAACCTGGACCAGAGCTTCACAGCCCTGTGAACTCCTGACTATGCGCGAGCTTCACCCCGAGACCTGAGGCTGGGGCTCTGATGGCTGAAGCATCTTCTACCTCACAGTCAGGTACTGAAATTCTCCCATCACGATTTCCTCTTCAAGCGACGCTTCTTGAAAAACTTCTCCAGATGACCCTGACGACCGCATCAATGACACATCTTCGAAGGGTTGCGACAAGACGGATTTGAATGCTTGAAATGACCACAATGATAGCATACCATCAAACGATCTGATGAACTGGAAGCTGGGACCAAGGGGGATAACTCTTGAGGAACAGGTATCTCTGGCATATTTTCCACACCAGAGGGGGAACTCTTATGAACAACCGGGGATGCTGGAGTACTAACCAACTGTGTTCCGAAAACCAACTCAGTCAAAAATGCTTCCTCCACCAGCTTCTTGAAACAAAGGTCTTTAGAAGGGAGGACTCGCTCCTTGATCTCTGGATGAAGACCCCCAGTGAAAAGAGAGACCTTCATGAGCTCATGCGACGCTACCTCTGGAGAAAAGGAAATCAGTTCCTTGAAATGGTCAACTTATGCCTTCACCGTCTGTTGGCCTTGTTGAATATTCACAAGATCCCCCTTTTTCTCCAGTTTCACTTCCTTAGGTACAAACCATTGGATGAAAATGATTTTAATGACATCCCACGTTATTTCACCTTGCATTGACGTTGGGGTAACCATCTTCCACTGGTCCAGAGCTGGACCCTCGAACAACTCCATAATTGCACAAACCTCAACATTATCGGGAGTTCCCAACATTTTAAAGACACGCTCCACTTCCTCGAGCCATTTCACTGCTTCTAACGGACCCTGATCACCCTGGAAAATAGGAAAAGCCTGAGGAGGATCAAAAACTGGGCATGACATATCTGAATCCTTAGAGACCTTTCTGGGCGGCATTTCTTGAGCGACAATTAAAACACGAAGCCAAAACCAATATCAAACCGAAGAAACATCAATAAGAGTGCCTTCATCAAAAACAGTCAGCACAAAGACCGAACAAATGTGAACAAAACCCAAAATAAAATCTCCTTTTTAAAATCCCCTTTTTATTTTAGACTTGAAAACCACCCTCTTTCAATACTACTTTCCAAAACAAATCCACTTTCAAACCAAAAACATTCCAAGACCGTTTCCCCTTTTAAACCAATTTAGAAAACAAAGTCAAGCGTTAAATTTCAAATACACACCCAGGTAATATCATGAACCGTTGCACATGTCTTCATCCACTTTCCATTCATACTCGCACAAACATGCACTTTCCATGCATTCTCACACATGTGCAAACGTCCATAAAGAGGACCTGAGGTTTCACCCCAAATCATTCTTAACCAATTCCAAGCAAACAACAGATTTACAAATCAAGAGATTTCAGTTTTAAAACCCATTTCATACATTTAAAGTCTTTTAAAAGAAACCAGTCCAATTTTTCAAAAACCTTTTTCATTTCCAACAACGTACTTACTCAGACCAAAACAAAAGCAGGATCCAAATTTGCATCAACCACTGGAGTGAGGGACTAGTAGTCACGCTCAACCTGGCGACATGGTAGTGGGCCATGTCCTAAGCCAGCGTCGACCACTAGGAGGAATTCAAACCATGTACTCAGACTCCACATGGGTCACTACACCATGTGAAGTCATGACGTAACGTCGGCTTGCCTCCGTTGTCATCTCTCAATCCAAAACAAACCAGAAAGAGATAAAGACACAATTCCCGAACTACCCCTGGCGACTCGAGGTGCGGGACGGGCGAGGGTTCATGACGTCCTTCCCGTACGTACCTCTCGAGTCCCGACAATCCTAATCTCCACCTACCAAACAACCCAAATAACAAGAACCATCTGTGATACCATTTTTTCATGAACCAGCCCGGGCCGACCCTGAACCGGTCACCCAATCCGGTCCACGGCATGTCCCGAGGAGCATTCTTGATCCCCCCAGGATGGAAACAAGTGCCGGGAATTCAAAGTTTCAATCGTTGGGAACGATTTCAGCCCAAGCTAAAAACAAGATCAAAAGAAAGAACATAAACTAAACAAACAGACAAACACTAACGATATAAACAAAACTACACCACGACATACCTCCACGTGGCCTCGCGGGTCACCACCCAACTACAAACCAACGTCGCTCCCTCACTGAGCGACTCAAGCCAGGAAAACCTGAACACAAGGAACTTGCAACTGAAATGGTAAAAGATAGGTGTGAGCACAAAAGTACTCAGTAGGTGAGCCCCACAACAAATCCCAAATCACTGCCAGTAAATAAAGAATCTACATATTCCAGGTTTGAACTACAATGTATACAAGTAAGCTTTCATAATGTTTCACTTGAAAATCAAAACACGATACATTCGTCTTATTAATTTTCGAAAGTTGGATTCCTTTCATTTGTTTTAAACTCATTCTAAAAGAAAAGAAGTGTTACATTTTCAAATCTTACACAAAGAGAATAAAGTATTTACATTTGCAAACCATTTTCCCAAAATCTAACAGTAAAAGCTGTGAAGGACGACTGTAAGTAAACAAGAAGGGAAAAACAAGTGCAAGTAAAAGTAAAGCAGAAGTTATAAGAAATAACCATGGGCGATCCTAAACATCCCTAGAAAACCCCTGGACGTACTCGGGTCCAGACTACCTGTCGGCATGGTACTCCACAGTCAATAACCAACTGGCCGCCCTAACAGCCAACCAGTGGCACGCCCCACAAGGCCCTACCTGCCAAGGGGGGACTAACCCATCTAATCAGGGTTAGCCAGCAACCGTCACTCGATTCTCTAAAGGATTCCCTGGAACCCACGGTGGTTTTAATAACACTGTGTAAGTGGGAGACCCTCGCACACATGACTCATCTCACCGCACTTTCCAACCCCTTACACGGACATCACTACACGAAAACCCTCGTAGGGAAGTCCCCCTGTAGAGATGCCCTCATAAGTACGTATATATACATATATATGAATAATCACTTCACATTTAATAAAGTGCCAACCGGGCTGTCTTATCATTTACATTTTGACCATTTAATACTAAAGACTTTCTAAAGGGATATGACACACGCCATTTCATTGAAAACTAGAAACACACTTAGAAATTTATTTAAGAAACTCAAATCAGCATATTAAACTTGGGACACATTGGTTTCACAAGTAGAGTCATTTTCCAATATCCAAACGCACCGCACTTATATCAAGAGCCAAACGGGCCTTTAATCACTTTTTGAAGGAATAATATTTCTCAAATGAAATCCAAACTTTTAATCACACGTTAAAAGAAAACATTTTTCAACAACCAAGAATCACACATAATGTTTCCAAAATCATGTTTAAAGGTCATACAAAATTTCCTCTAATCAAGGTTCTAAGAAAAACACCATTTTCCATAAACAATACACCTGCCATTTTACACACACCAAAACCGTTTTAAAACACAATTCAACATGATTTTCACATTTCATAAAGAACTCATTTTGCAATATCACCGGGAAAGCACACAATTAAAACCAAGAAAAATAAATCCACTGAAATGGTAGAAATAAACAGAGCAGATCACCACACTATAAATAACTACTTAATAATACTTTTAAATTTACTGAAACTTAATAAAAAGACAAGGAATAAATAAATTCTAAATTTAAAGGCGAGTGCAATGGGAGACCTACCTCAGCTTGAAATCCAAACACACGGTGTGTCACACCTCGCACAAATGCACAAACACACGCACGTTGACGACCACAGTATCGCGAGGTTATCTCGCCAACGCACTGCATCCAACGCACAACAATTAAAATCACATAACCACCGACTAATAATAATTCATATAAAAACTAATATATATATACATATATATATATATATATATATATATATATATAGATATACACAAAAATATATAAACGTTGATATAAAATAATTCGGGTAAGAATCGAGGCAAACCTCACCTAAAATCGCAAACCGAACACGAGGACGTAGAACACCCCGCGCAGGCGCATACGCGCTCGCAAGCCGAAGACCTTCGCGTTGCGGAATTAATCCACCAACGTGCTGCACAAAACAAACAATTAATCAACCAACCACAAAATATAAATATAAATATAATCACATGACACAAAACTCACCTCGGCACAGAGACGCGCTCGACCACGGGGTCGCGCGACAGTTAAAGGGGCGGCACGCACAAACAGGGAGACCGTCAGAGGTCGCGCGCTGATTATCGGGCGCGCCGCTGCTCGGCGCAAGACGGTGGCAGCTGGACGGGCCACGGAAAGGCGGTGCGTGACCTCCCAAGGGTGTGGCGGAGCCGGTCAGAGCACCGGAAAGAACCGGGGGATGCTGGGAGGCGGTGCCGGAGCGAAGCAAGGGTGCCGGCGGAGATGGGGAACACCGGCGGGGCTGCCGGAACAGGGCAGGGGTGCCGGAACGACGCCAGAAAGCAAAAGCGGGTCGCCGGAAGGAGAGCCGGAGGGTGTGCCGGGATGCCGAAATGGCAGCGGAGGGCGCTAGCTCGAGCGGGGCTCGTCGGAAGGGTTAGGAGGGGCGTTGGAAGGGGGTCGAGGGCTCCTGGCCGGTAGGGGGGCTCGTCGGAGGTGCGGTTGCCGGAACGGGAGCCGGACGGGGGGTGCGACGAGGCGAAGGGAAGCCAGGCGGTGCGGGCCGCCGGACGTCGGAGCGGAGGCCGAAACAGGGGAGGGGACGGAGGCCGGGTTCAGTGGGGGTGAAGCCGGCGGTGCGGGCCGCCGGAGAGGTGGGGTGCAGGAAGTAGGCGCCGGAGGAAGGGGAGGCCGGCGGTCGGCTGGCGGAGGCGGCAGGGGCATGGCGACGGGAGTCGGGCGCGACGAGGAGGCCGGGACGACGAGGATAGGGAGCGGGGACGCCGTGAATCATTACACCTGGGACGACGGAGGGAGCCTTGTAGGGGCCAGGACGCCGGCGGTAGGGAGCAGGGAGGGCGGCGCGGTGGTCGGTGCGGCGATCCGCGGGCGGTGGAGGGTGTCGGGGCGACAGGTCGTCGAGGCAGAGGGAGGTGGCTGGGAGAGGGGAGCTCACAGGAGGAGGGAGAGAAAAAAATGGGGGAGAGAGAGAGGGGGGGGGGGGCGGCGGCTGGGTAGATTAGGGTTAGAAAAATATATATATATATCTAAAAAAAATAATAATAATAATATAATAATAATAATAATAGTATAATGATAATAAAATAAAAATTAGTTAATTATAATAATAATAATTATTGTCAAATATTTAAAATAATAAAATCACTTAAAAAAACACACATATATATATTTATAAATATATAGATATAGATATATACCTATAAACATATAAATGTAAATACAATAAACATATACATATATAATCATGTATATAGACATAAACTTATATAAACATATATATTTACATATATAGACATATATATATATATATACACACACATTAGTACCCATATATAAACATATATAAAAATACTACAATAATGATAATACAATTTAAATGGTAATAATAATAGAATATCAACATGAAAATTTTAATATTAAAACGTCGGGTGAACACACAGTCACCCGGGCTAAACGCACGGTCACCGCTAACGATGCGGTGACCGCGCACCGGCGCGAAACCGCCAACGCAATTAAACTTCAAAAATTTTAAACCGGGACAAAGAAAGAAGAAAAAAAATAATGGTACCTGTGGTTGGGGTGTGACAGTGTGGAAGTCGGGTGATTTGGGTAGGGAGGGGAGTGGGTAGCAAGGGGGAGAATAGGGGGAGGGTTAGTGAGTGAGAGAAAAGGGCAGGGGGTGGTAGTGGGTGTGAGAAAAGGGGAGGGGTGGCTGGGGAGTGGGTAAAGGGGGCGGTAGGTGGACAGTGGGTGAGGGGCGGAAATGGGAAATTCAAAAATGAAAAAAAAAATCAAATTCAAAATAGGAAATTTAAATTTAAAAAATCATATATCTAAATATCAAATTAAGTAAATAATAATAGTAGAATTAAAAAATAAAATTGGTAAAAATAAAATTAAAAATAAGTATAATTATGTTAATATATATTATATTTACATGTTAAATTAATATAATCAATTAATAAAATAAACTAATAAAAAAATAATATTCATTAAACTATTATAAATAATAAAATATTAAACGTTAATAAAGTAAAAATTAATTAAAATAAAAATAATATAAATAACTAATATTAATATAAAATCAACGAAAATAATAAAAAAACACAAGGATAACCTAAATACATGGAGTTAGAAAATTAATTAAAAATAATCTAAAATTATTAAAAATGTTTAGCGAAATCCTTGTACATGAACTTGCAAAATTCATCATTTTTCTTATTGCACAGTGTGTTTTTTATTGTATTTTCATTAATTTCAGGTGTTTAATATTTGTTTTTAATTTTTTTTCATCTTGGATTACTTCTTTGTGAATTTTTCCATGATTATGTGAACCATGTTTATTATTTCCTTACTTTTGATTATAAGAACTCAGATATTTCTTTAGGTAAAAAATCTTTTTATATCCATCATGTTTCAGTTTAAATGCTTAATTTCAGTCTAATATGAATAACCTTGGAGGTTATGGAGGTATTGAAGGTGTTTGAGGCTTGTTCAGAGCCCGGAACATGAATTTTAGTGATAAAAAGGCTTTATGCATGGTTAGTAGAAACCATGTGGGGCAGGCCACATGGATACATCTCATCATGATAGGCTAGAAAAAGATCGATAAAAGCTTGACCTATTTGAAAAACATATAATTTTAGGTTTATGCCCATGGGTAACACTATATGGTTTTTTACCATAGCCTAAAACATGGTTTTTTCAATGTTTGTCAAACCATGTATGCAAATCGTGTGAAGTGCCCCTTTCAACAGCAGTGGGTGCACAGTCGGTGTACGATTTAGCCAACTATGTAACCAAACCATGAAGCCTAGTATTATGGGTAAATTACAAAATATACCTTAAAAATATTATATTTAAAACCTAATTTCCTAATTCAATCATGTTGTATATCAATGTGTTTTTGAGAGCTCTCCTTTGGATCCTAATCTTGGAATCGATAGATCTTCTCCATCCGTGATCGGAATCAAGATCCATCAGAAGAATCAGATTTGTCTCTATATGATATCCATTAATATTGTTTCATTCCCCATTCTTATTGTCATCATATGTTCTATTTAGATGTGAGATAATATTCCCTATTTACAGGTTCTTCATCCATTCATTGATTTTATCCCTGTCTAAGTGGAATCATGTGCTGATATTGGGAGACCACTCCATTACAGACCTATGGTTGGTTGTATCAGGATTCTCCTTCAAATTTTATATATTAATATTTATTTCACCATTCCACATTCCCAATTATATAAGTGATTCCCTTGAAAAAATATTGATCCTTGATTTCCATTGATTTTTTCCCTACATAATTAAAAGAACCTATTAATAGATGAATAGTGTTTAATAACATTGAATTAGAACCACCCCTTGGGTGTTTTTCTGATGAATTAAACCACCATGGATGGAATTTTAATTTGGACACCTTTTTGATGAGCCTTTTACACCATTTCATTAGGATTTTTAATATTGAACTGTTAGTTATAATTGAATTGATCAAAGGAAGGGAAGGTAAAGACCACGACCCTGGGATCATTCCATTTAATTTCTTGTTTAAGCATTATTTTCCCATTGTAACAAAATTCCCATGTTAGTTATTTAATATTACTTGCCATATAAGCTTAGACCATGCCTTGATCCTCCTAATGAGGTGAGTTTTGAATGAAATTATTATAATGATGGCTTTTAAAATATTTAAATAATATTGATTGAATGCTTATATGCCTTGGGTGACCCATGGGTTCATATATGAACACCATGGATGGACTCATTTTTCTACTTCCTTGCTTATGTCTGATTGATTCTTGGACTCCCTAGTGGACTTCCTAGGACAGACTCATGGGGACAAAATTTTTTACCCCTAAATGATACTTGGACTCATTTTGGTTTTCCAAGGATGGAATCAAATGGCCATTTATTTTGAACAGTTGAGGGACACTTGGACTCCTTATTAAGACTGCCAAAGATAGAATCATATGGATGATTCTATATATGCCATAGGTGTCACTTGGGCTCCCTTAGTGTACAATCAGGGATGGAATTAGTGAGTGATGTTGTTAGGACACACCTAGAGTGTTACAAGGATTCCCATCAAGATTGTATATGATGGTTTTATAAGGTGACCAGTTCATTTTATACCAATAGAAATACCTAGATTCCAAATAAGTTATACCAAAGTCATGCTCAGGTAACTGAATAATTAATGTAATGATTTGTATGATGTGTCTTCTAAGACAAATAATAAGCTTGGATTCAGTATTTATTTCACCATAAATATGTATTGGTTACAAATCCTTCATCACATATCTTTATGGGGGATGTTGGGCTACATGGAAGGTCCTCAAACTTATTTATTATATGAAAATGATTAATTAAATGAACTTTATTATAAAATTATACGGGACTGGTAGTTCATCAGAGAGATTTTTATCTAGGTTGAATTAGGTATAAGAGGATAGGTGACCATGGGAACCCAAACCTTAATGGGGTTTTAATTTTCAGTATATCCTTTACATATTCTATTAAGGAATTCACGATGTTATTATTATATATTCTCTAACTAGATGCCAGTAGACAGTTGGGTGGTCTCCGACTAGGATTGTATCTCACACTCTATTTGGGTCGCCGATGGGTACCCAGATAGATTATATGAATGCATGTATGGATAAGGGAAAGTGCCCTGCTATAGGTTTCTAATGGCTACTTAGGATCATAGAATCACATGACTGAGCTTAGGCTTATGATGCTAGATGGGATTATATTTGGAATTTTTTGTATTTTGATAGACGTATAGTACACCTTCAATGTATACCTATTTAAAATATTTTGTCTATACATAAGAGGTATCGTTATCACAAGTGTATGAGATTATATTTGGTCTTATTGTATATATCAGTCTTGGTTTTTTATATCCTATTCCTCTATATATTTTCTGACTGTTTTACTACATCTTCTAATTATCTGTTAATTTATATCTGGTGTTTGACACTCCTGTAATGAGGGAATAGTCTCCCCACATACACACCTTATGACAACCCTTCTCTTTATTACATAATTAAACATAATTTATTACAAAAAAACTTCACTAGATACAACATGGATGATTGAGAGGTCTAGTTTATTTGGGTCTTACAAACATAACACAACAACTTTAAACATAGAACACAACGTCTTATTGAAAACTTCTTTTATGTCACCACTACATTCCCTCTTACATAGCATTACATGGGATAACCTCATAACAAGTATAAAAAAGGGTGAGCTATAAAGCCTAGTAAGGGAATAAACATGTAATAACATGAAAAAATAAATAAATATTAGAAAATAAGAATATCAATAGAGTACAATAGAAACATGTATATAAAGGAATTATTAATCATGATAATCATAACATGGAGATATTGCAACAACACTTAACATGGAATTAGAATGTGCCAAGGATTATTGCACAAAGAGCATGAGTAAACCATCATTTCACATGAAGCATGAGTAAACCCTAATTGAACTTAAATTACCATGGGTCAAAACCCATTTCACATGATGTGTCATGATACAATACATTACCCAATGCATTGGAGTGCTACCTAGGTGCACCCTTTTAAACATTTCATTTCATGCATAAGTGTGCCACATGAATCATAAAACATGGATTTGTTAAAAATAATCATTTATTCCCTGACAAAAGAATGTGGAATTAATGTATGAAACTCTATAATTAATATGTAAATGTTTATGAAGGTGAATACACTTGATAGGGAAATTGGCATGGTATTCACTACACAATGACTTTGGCTTGGAGAAACGCGGTGCAATTTCGGCAGCCTAACGGCGTGACATAAGAATTCAAAAAAATTGTTGATGAGTGATAAAGGGGTGTCTCATCCAATGCACATGAAATGAAATGTATGTGGGGTCATATAGATAAATTTTGCAATAATTTTAATGGAATTTATACTCATGATACAAAATAATTTCATGAATGTAATTGAGGAGAGAGAATTTCTTTTCGGGATTTTGGCATAGTAGAAGGTGTACATGGGAGACATATAATGAGAGAGAAATGGGTCTCTAATCATTCAAACATAAAGAGGGATGTATGGGGGAGGTGAAAAAGCATACACCAATATTTTTAATTGAAAATAAAAGGGCATAAAAACTAAAGGAAAATGGCCAAAATGAGAAAGGAAGAAATCCCTTACATGTAAGTGTGATCCCAAAGGCTTGAGAGAGGCTTGAGAGAGGCTTAATTAAAGATTCGAGTGCCTTGGGAGGATTCTAGAGAGAGGATGGATGATGTTGGACTAAATCCAAAGGCTTTTAGTGAAGAGGAAGTGGGATCTTGGGTGGGTTTATATAGGAAATCAGAAAGAATTTTTTATTTTTTAGGTTTGGGACACCTCACATTAAACTAGTTGAAACCACAAACCAAACCATGGTTTTTGCCCATGGTTTTTTCCAAAGTGTAGTGGAAAACAATATTTTATATGTCCAATGGCCTAACTTCTTAAAATAATAGGGTTGCTTATGTGGAGGAGAGTCACTCTCTTAAGGAAAACAATTTTAAAAGACAAAATTTCTTATAAGTCTTGAAGAGTCCACTAATGCTTTGTAAAATAAATCAAACAAACCCAAAATCACATAATTTTAATGTTAAAAAATATATTGGCTGAAATTAATTTTTATAGTATTTTATTACATCACCATTGGGTCATTATGATGTCACAAAACACATTATATATTTTAACGGTATTTAATTTTTACCGAAACATTCGATTATCTCAGAAAATTATGAAAAAATCAACATTGGATAATTTTGACATCCGGATTCCAAAAATAATATTCATTTTATCTAAATAATTTTCTAAATATATTAATTTTTTACTTTTAAAATAAAAAAACGAAATTTATAAGAAATTCATGGGTTTTCACAAAAACAGCATTCAAACCTTAATAAAAAATACAATTGCATTCATAAAATAATAATATGATTTATATTTATTAACAAATAATTTAATAATAATAATAATATTTTATTAAAATATTATTTAATTGAAAAATTCATTAATTCATCAATATAGATTTCTTAGTTGAATATTAATTAAAATTATTATTTGTGCTTTAAAAAACTATTTATAAAGTAACAATAATTAAATGAAAGTATATTTTTTAATATATACAAAAATAAAATACATAATCATAGTGCTATGTTTTAGTTATATAACCCCTTGAAACACCCACATAAGGCTGAAGAGTAAGGTGTGCGATGGTGAAAGACTCTTGGGATGGCTCAGATAACATTACTCAAGTGGTAATATTTATTAACTTCCACTTCTCCCATAGGCACTTCCACTCAAGCATAATATATTCAATCTTGGCTTGGGCTTGGTCAAGATAAAAGCCCAAAGACGCCACCTCCTTTCCATGTTATGACAAATGGTATTGGGGAAGCCTACTGGATGAGACCATCAGTTCATTTTTCTAAGTAAATTGGATTTGTTAGAGGACTATATTTATACTAATCATGTGATCACTGTTCAATGCCAATATTAGCAATGATCACAATTCATAATGTTATTTTAAAAATCCATGGACATAAAACCAAATAAGTTCACATTTTATATATCCATTTCATGTAATAAGACATTTAATTTGATCAAGAGGAATTTTCATTAATGAATGTTGGGGTCACTACGCTCTTCCCCCATTAAAAAATTTATCCCAAGAAATTTCATTTTCCTGCACTTTAACTGATGCGGGTTACTCTACTTCATCACTTCCTCCAATTCCTACGTTGCTTCTTTAAACTTTTTGTTTTTTCATAACAGTATGATGAGGGGAATTGTATTATTTTGTAGAACTTTTTCTCTACAATCTAAGATCTTCACTGGTTTCTCATCATAAGAAAAATTATCCTCTAATTGTACTACATATGAAGAGAGTACATGTGAAGGGTCTTGTGTGTACTTATTTAAGATGTGTACATGAAATACATCATGTATTTTATCCAGGGTAGGTGGAAGTGCCAATCGATAGGACACATCCCCGACATGATCAAGAAACGCGAAGGGGTAGATGTACCAAGGACTTAACTTCCCTTTATTTCCAAACATAATGAACTTCTTCCATAGAGATATTCATAGAAGTACCATGTCTCCAACTTTAAACTCAAGGTCTTGTCGACGGTTATCTGCATAACTTTTCTATTGACTCTGGGCTACCTTGATATGCTGATGAAAGGTTTTCACCTTCTCCACCATTTCATCAAACATTTATGGTCCTAGCAGCTTACTCTCACCGACTTCATCCCAAAACGCTAGTGTTCTTCACCTATTCCCATACAGGGCTTTATATGGTTCCATTCAGATGCTTGAGTGGAAATTGTTATTATAAGATAACTCAACCAGAATAATCTGTTGACCCCATCCTCCTTTGAAGACCATTGATCAGGGTCTCAACAATTCCTCAAATGTTTGGATAGTCTGCTCAGATTTGCCATCTGTTTGAGGATGATAATCCATACCAATGTTCAACTTAATATCCAGAGCATGTTGAAGACTCTTCCAAAACATAGAGGTGAATCTTGTATCTCGATCAGATACAATTGATAGTATAACTCCATGAAGCCTTAACACTTCTCTGATATATATCTGTTCTAGTTGATCCACTGAGAAATCCTCCTGAATAGTAATTAAGTATGACGCCTTTGTAAGATGATCCATAACAATATAGATTGCATTGTTGCCTTTGAATGTGTTTGGAAGTCCGAAGACAAATTTCATGGTGACGTTCTCCCATTTCCATGCCGATATGGGAAATGGTTTCAACATCCCCTTACACTTCTGCCTCTCTGTCTGCACTTTCGGACACACTAGACACTTGGAGGTATATTTAGTGATCTTCTTATTCATATTATCCCACCAATAATTCTCTCGTAGTTATCAATACATATTTCCATTTCCTGGGTGAATATATAAATTTGAACTATGTGCATCAACCTAAAGTTAATTCTTTAACTCTGGACATGATGAAACACATTGTCTTTTGCCAAATCTCACAATCCCTTATTCATTAACATTGAACTCCATGGATATCCTTTTTCTGATAGCTTCCACCTTCTTCTGAATTCCCACATCATCCTTTTTGAGCATCCTTTAACCTTTCCAAAAGAGGCGGTTAAGCAATCATTTGTGAAAGGATTGATCATTTTCTATTATTTATGATTCCCATGTCTATCTTCATGAAATCTAAGAAGATTGGATCCCTTTCAATTCTCATCAATGATAGAATCAATGGGTCCTTTCTACTTAGAGAATCTTCTACCTTGTTCGCTTTCCCAAAGTAGTAATATATTGAGCAGTCATAGTCTTGGATCAGCTCTAACCATCTTTATTAGTGCATATTCATCTCTTTATATGTGAATATATACTTGAGGCTTTTTCGGTCCGTATATATTTCACACTTCTCCCCAAAGAGATAATACCGCCAAATCTTCAAAGCGAAGATCACTGTAGCCAACTCGAGGTCATGTGTTAGATAGTTCTACTCATGAACTCTCAATTGCCTTGAAGCATAGGCAATGACTACCATTTTCCATCAACACACATCCCAGTCCCGTCTTCAATGCTTTAATAAACAACATAACAACTTATACACTTGTGTGTAATGTGAGCATGTGCACAATGATAATCCTCTTTTTTAACTCCTTGATGCTTTCTTTGCATTTATAACTCCACGAAAACTTTACTCCCTTCTGAGTTATCTTGGTAAGAAGGTTGTAAAATCATGAAAATTTTATCACAAATCGTCGATAATATCAGGATAACCCCACGAAGCTACCGATATCCATTTGCAATGTTGGCCTCGACCATCCCTCTATTGCAGCTGTCTCGGAGGGATCCACAGATATCACATTGCTTGTGATGATAAAGCCCAGGAGTGAGACCTCCTTCAACCATAACTCACAATTGCTATACTTTTCATAGAGCTTATCCTTTCGCAGGGTCTCTAGTACGGTTCTCAGATTCTCCTCATGATCCTTCTTGGTTTTGGAGTATAATAGAATATCATCTATAAAGACTACCACACATTTTTCAAGGTAATATCCAATGACTCTATTAATCAAGTCAATGATGATTGCTGGAGCATTAGTGAGTCTGAAAGGCATTACTATGAATTCATAGTACTCATACATTGTATGAAAATTAGTCTTGGGGATATCTTCATTCTTCAGCCTTACTTGATAATATCCCGACTGCAAATCCACCTTGGAGAAGTATTGTGCTCCATGAAGATGATCGAACAAGTCATCAATTCGTGGAAGAGGATACTTGTTCATTATCATGATTTTGTTAAGATCACGATAATTGATGAAAAGGTGCATTGACCCATACTTCTTCTTGACGAAGAGGACTTGTGCACCCCATGGTGAAGCACTTGGGCATATAAACCCTTCATCTAGATTCTCTTGTAGTTGTTTTTCAGCTCCTTAAGCTCCACAACAACCATTATATAGGGAGTTTTGGATATTGGAAATGCCCCAGGTATAAGATCAATTGGGAATTCAACATCTCTTCCAGGAGGAAGACCAGGAAATTCGTTGGGAAACACTTCAGTAAATTCCCTAACAATAGGCATGTCTTCAAGGATGGTTGCTTCCATGGACTCAATCATCTAAGCTAGATACGCATGCTCATAGGTCTGTAATATCCACACTTGATAAGATGGAGATAAATAAGATTCATCCTCCTCCTTGAACTTGTATAGAATCGGGGGGTCGATTCTCCACAATGAGAGTGATTTCCCTCTCACGATAATTTATTTGGTCTCTATATAAGGAAATCCAATCTATGCCCAGAATTGAATCAAATTCAACCAAAGGGAGTATGATGAGTTTTTTTGAGAAGTTCATTCCATTGATTAAGATAGGGGAGGACTTATATTCATGGGATGCAATTATCACCCCATTTTCCATACTCACCAATGTCATTACTTCCATGATTTGTGGTGGTGTTATGATTGTTCTACTAAACTCTTGGGATACAAAATAATGCATAGAACCTAAATCAAAAATTATGTTCACTATTCTTGAATGAATAACTAGTGTACTTGTCACCACTTTGTTGTCAGGGATTAATTTGGCAGTAGTGATGGAAAAATTTCTCCCTTGCTACCTTGGAGGTTGTTAGTTTCTTCTGAAAACTCATGGATTAGAAAACTGATTTTCAAGGTGACCGGGTGCTTTGTATTTGTATAAATTAACAATGCATTGAGGTTAGAATAGAGCGTTCCTCTCCTCCATTGCAACCATATGTTTTTCTTATCGACAGCTAATAGCTAGGTGCCTTTCTCTTCAACACCTAAATCCTTTCATTATCCCCTTGACGCAATTTATAGGGTGCTTCTTTCCACAACTTTTGCATGTGGGGTATTTGATATTCCTTGTACCATTGGATTTATCCATTGAACCGCTAGAATTGATGACCACTATATTCTTTTTATCCCTTGATACCCCTATGATTCTTTGATCTCTATTTGGACATTGAGGGCACATCGGAAAATTTCCTCATAGTTGTTAAAGTCATGGACCACGAGTGCTTTCCACATGATAGGTTTCATCCCACCAAAGAAGTGGTCATCCTTTCTTTTGGGGTAATGACAAAGATGGAGGCATATCGTGAAAGCCTTGTGAAGTTAACCATGTATGCTCTGAGAGATTCATCGTCTTTTTTCTTGATGGCAGGGAAGTCTATTTCTATATTAAGTCAGAGGGTGCGCAGATAATATTTATCAAAAAACACCTTCTAGAATTCCTTCCATTCTAATGTCTCGTTCTCCTCCTCAGGATTAATATTTGTGATCAATTTCCACCATTGATCAGCTTCCCCCTCCATATGATAAGCAGCCAGGAGAACATTCTCTTGTTCGGAACATTGAAGGATGGAGAAGATATTTTCAATGGAGTTGATCCATTGTTTAGCAATTGAGGGATCATATGATCCATTAAAAGCCGGAGGCCTTTGTCTCATGAATCTCTCGATAGTGACTTTTTTTTCTTAGGGGGGGGGGTGGTTGAACGTTTCACTTGACCCATGTTTCTATCCAAATATTGAGTTAACTGAGATAGAAGCGTGACAAAGTTCACGATTCCCACTCCCATCAGATTGGGCATCTCATTAGCACAGTCATCACATTGATCTTTACATCGGTTGTTAGCCAGAGTCCTCCTATTGGCTAGAATAAAAGGAATGCTAGGTGTAACACATAAAGGGTAATCCAACGACAAAACCGATGACATATAAATATCTGTTATTTCCTTAATTTATGATTCCTTATGATTCAATCTATGTTATTCATGATCTACTTTCTAACATATATTCTTAAGGGATTTTTTTTTAAATTCCCTTAATAAGGGTTCATACAAAGCCTGTGAATTTACTAAAGCATATCCCCCAGGAGTGACGTAACCAAGAGTTCAGCAGGGCCCAATGTCATGCACTAGTTCCCATTCGAGTCTAGTTCAAAGCGGTGTTTTTTGTTTTTACCCCTAGGATACATCTATGCTAGAGCTGCCTCTAACTGGTCGTATCCAGAAAGGGATGTATTTTCTTGATAAACCACTTACTCAATACTCACCAAAACATAGGGATGTTTTTATTATACTTAGTCTTGTTTATAAGGCATTACTAGGGATTTCTAATCCTAATCCCAAAAATAACAAAGCCTATCCATTGATCCCAACTATGACAACCCTGCTATTTATTAAATAATTAAACATGATTAATTACATAAAACATTAACTTGATACAACATGTATGATCTAGAGGTCTAGTGTCTTTGTGGCTTAGGAACATTACACAACAACTTAAAAAATAGAACACAACATCTTATTGAAAACTTCCTTTACTTGACCACTACATTCCCTCGTACGTAGCATTGCATGGGATAACCTGCAGACATGCATAAAAAAGGGTGAACTATAAATCCCAGTATGGGAATAAACATGAAATAACATGTGGAAAACAATACATGTAAGACAATAGGCATATCAATAGAGTACATAAGAAACCCGAACATAAATGCATGATGAAGCATGATAATCCTAACATGGGATGTGGTAACAACACTTTACAAGGAATTAGCATGAGCCATGGCTCATTGTGTTGAGTCAATAAGGTTTTCCTTATGACTTTTCCATTCCTTCTTGTTTTGAAAATAAAAAACACCTTATTTTAAGGAAAATATTATTTTACCCCTGTTTTATATCTATAACGAAAATTTCCTTACCCAAGGAAATCTACCCTTACCTTGATTTTTTATTCATATCATAAATTTTCTAAGTATAAAGATTGGATTAATATCTAAAAACTTAGAATCATATAATTCTTAGACATGAAGCATTCTGTTTTAGGATCAGAATTCTTGTCACAAAAGTTTATGAAGTTCTACTCTGAATTCCCTGTTACGAACTTTTATGAAGTTCAACTCTGAATTCTGTTTACAAACATGTATAAAGTTCTAACTACGAACTCTGATGGTAAATTCTGATTACAAATTCTCATTATTAATTCTAATGATGAATTCTGATTATGAATTCTCATTATGAATTCTGATGAAGAATTCTGATTACAAATTATCATTACGAATTTTGAGAAAGAATTCCGATTACGAATTCATTAGAAAAATAGAATCTAAATATCACACTATTATAAACTATGAATTCATTTACTTACATTCCAAACTTTCATTTTCTCCATTCTGAATATCAATTTTTAGTTATGATTACACTTGTTCTATTACAAAACGAGGTCGTGCTTTCAGTTATTAACTAACCGTTGTTCGAGTGACACCTGTATAGGTCCATCCAAAATTAAAGGAAGAATATGACCGTTGGAGGAGGGAGCAGACCGTTGGAGCTATGCCTATTAATAGGAGCTCATTTGAAAATAAGAAACAACTTGAAAAATAAACATTTACAACTATGCCTACATGCTGTTGAAGTGATTTATAGAGAGAGATACTCTTATCAACTCTCATGCTTCATATAGAAAGTTTGAATGGCTTGTTCAAAAATTTCCATGTGAAGATGTTTTTCATGTGACTCTGATTGTAGCTATGTAAAATCTAGGGCTTCTGGGGATAGGAAGACAGAGGTTCCAACACCTTGAAGTTGAGGGCTTCCTTGCTGAGGAAGACAGAGGTGCTGACTACCTGATAGTTGACAGCTTGTGGGGATAGCAAGAAAAACTCCAATCTTTGTATCGAGGGCTTACCCTGGTGTGGGTAAGATAGAATTTTGTGAAAGTATAAATCAAGGGACCTTTATCCAAGGTTGTCGGATACCCACCACTTTGGGATAAAAGAGTTTTTACACTGGTACCATTTGTTTTACTACACTGTTTTTCCACTGCATTTTTATTGTTGAGGAAAGTATAAGTATCTTATATTTCCTTACTCTTTTACTCTGATATAGTTAGATTCTAAATGATTTAAGGTAGAATCTTTATCTTTGACAACTTTTGTTATGTTCCATTTCCAGAATCACTTTTCCGGAATTTAGCAAGTGATTAAAACATATAGAGGTCTTGTGAATTATCTTGTTTAACCTTGTTAAACATAACCATATTTAAAAGTTCCAAAGGATATTTTAAAAGGTACAATTCACCCCCCCATCTTGTATCTATCTGAGAATATCATTCTTATTTTGATCCTATGTTTGGTATTATAGATCATATCATACTCAGACATACCATCTTATCAATTGGTATCAAAGGATTTGGTTCAATCTGAATTAATCTCACGATTAGATTCAGAAGATATTTCTTGGAATTAAATCTTCGGATTCACACTTCTGGATTCATATTTTTTTTTTCTGAAATCTATTTTTCGGACTCATATAGATCATATTCACTTTTTTGTAGAGATACTTTTACTCTATTTTTTCTTTCTTAGAACATTTTCATTGTTTACAATCTTTTTCTACTAACAAGTTTTTGTGGAAAGACTTTTATTAAAAATGGAAGGAATCAATGTTGGATCCATAGAAAATCTCAATCCAACCATATAATCTATATTTGATGGTAATGATTACGAATATTGGAGAGATCGCATGAAGACTTTCATTATCAACACTGGGGTTGAAATTTTTTTATGCCTACCGGTGGATAAAAAATTCCTAAAAAAGAAGTAAGTGCCTTTACAAATCAAGAAATGCTTGAATATCAACTTAATTATAAGGTACTAAATACTTTACATTGTTCAATGACTAGAAATATATATAGCTAGATTTCATCTTGTGAAGCTGCAAATTCTATATGGAACAAACTAGAAGTTACTCACTTTGGAACTTCTAAATTAATTAAGACAAGAAGAGCCATGCTTAGAGCTGAATATCATGGTTTTATTTCTCCTTATGGTGAACCCATATGCAAGGTGAAACATAGATTCATGACTATTGTGAATATTTTAAAATCAATGGGTGAAAAGGGATAAGACGATGAATACCTTGTTGACAAGATCATCGACATCATGCCAAATTTATGGGAATCTAAAAGGACTTCAATTGATGAGAATAGAAAGGTTACTCAGATTACCCTTGATGAGATGTTGGGAAATCTTATTCAGCATGAGAGTAGAATGAAGAGAGATGTTGATATTGTGAAGAAGAAGAATGGAAATGGCA
This sequence comes from Viscum album, assembly GCA_963277665.1. Lineage (NCBI taxonomy): Eukaryota > Viridiplantae > Streptophyta > Magnoliopsida > Santalales > Viscaceae > Viscum > Viscum album. Next base: position 355,934,196 of record OY728132.1, on the reverse strand, counting down.
GTGTAGACTTTACCACTACTTCGAATAATATGAAAGACAAGAATCCTGAGAGAGTTACTAGTTCCAGATATAAGAAAGTTGTTATCCATTCCAAATCTAGTGGAAGTCTGTTCTCAGAAAATGAATTAGAAAATGTTGCTCGAAGGGTGAACAAGATATCTGGACAGAGGAACTTTCAATCCAGATATAAGAATAATGAAAGGAAAGACAAGAAAGATTCTGAAGTTACATGATATGAATGCAAGAGAGCTGGACACATAAGACCTGACTTCCCTATGCTCAAGAGAAAAGAAAGAAAGGTAAGACATTTTGAGAAAAACAGGAAGAAGTATTACAAGTCTAAAGCTATGAAAGTGTTGAAATCCAATGACACATGGAGTGCTAGTGGTGGAGATTCTTCATATGAATCTTCGGATTATGAATCTTCTGGAAAGACGAATCTTGGTCTTTTATCCAAGCTACCTATTGATAATCATTGCTTGATGGCTAAGGTACACAATGCTGAATCAATGATCAATGTTTCTTTAAATTTAATTGATAGTAAATATTATAACTATTCGGATGAAGAATCTTCTTCTGATGAAGATAATTCTTTTCCCACCTATGAAGAAGTCTCTAGGTTTTCCAAACTCCTTGAGAATGAGAATTCAAAACTCATTAAAAAATTTGATAAGGAAAATTCTATGAATACTATTCTTACTATAGAAAATATCAGATCTTTCTAATGATTTTGATATGAAAAATAATGATTTTTAAAGTATTTCAAAAAATCTTGAGGAAGTACGTTCTGAGAAGAATAAACGTTCTAATAATCTAGAAAACGGATTTTCTAAGAAAAATGTTTTCGAGCCTAGCTCTAGTTCAAATGTTTTTGAAGACAAAAAACATAGTTATTAATCTCAAATTCGAAATATTTTCCTTCAGGAAGTTTTTGTCAATCTTTACCCTAGGTGAGGAAAATTTTGATAAAATGTTTTCACAAATCCGACCTAGAAAGAATACATCTGGTTTTGGTTACACAAGTTCTAAACCGTTTTTTAGAAACAATTAATTTGTTCCTCAAATTTCCCCATTATGCAATAAGTGTCAATGTGGCTGTCATTGGGAAAATAATTGTTCTCTAAACAAAATTCAGTCTTTAGGATTCCTAAAAGTATATTTTTCTAAGAAGACGTGGGTTCCCAAGATTTTACTTTTTATGATTTTCGTATCCAAGAATGTCTAGATTCCGAAAACCTAACTTTTTCTTATTTTCTAGAAAATAGGGAAAGTACCAACAACAATACATGGTTCATGGATAGTGTATGTTCCCGGCATATGACTGGTAACAAAAACTATTTTGAAAATATTATCAATACTAATGGAGGAAAATTAACTTTTAGAGATAATGCTGAAGGAGAAATTATTGGTATAGGTAACATTGTTCTTCTTGGAAAAAAATTGATTTAAAATGTTTTATTTGTTAAGGGTCTTATGCACAACCTCATCAGCATAAGTCAATTATTTGATGAAAGCTACCTTGTGAATTTCAGGAATGATAAGTGCTTAGTACACAATTCTAAGGAAGAGTTTATTCTTTCTGCCCATATGCAAGAGAATGTTTCGACACTAAACTTAGAAGACCTTAGGAGCCAAGACATACCTTGCCTTATTGCAATGGAAGATCATTATTGGTAATGGCATAGAATGATAGGAAACTATAACCTTAAGAACTGATGCAAATTTTATAAGAAGTGAATAGTTAAGGATCTACCATATCATACATTTGATTCTTCAAAAGTATGTGACCCTTGTCAGTACGACAAGAAACATAAAACAAGTTTTAAATCAGTCGGTGAAGTCTCAACTACTGATGCATTATAGCTAGTGCATATGGATATTTTTGGTCCAACAAAACCTGGAAGCATTGGGGGAAAGTATTATGTATTTTTCTTATTTGATGATTACACTAGATATACGTGGGTCTATTTTCTTGCAAAGAAGTATAATGTTTTTTTTATTTCAAAAGCTTTAGAGCCCAAGTTAAAAATGAGAAAAACCATCCATTGAAAACTATTCATAGTGAACATGGAGGAGAATTTCAAAATTCTGATTTTGAATCTTTTTGTAGTAGAAAAGGCATTAAGCATAACTTTTCATCACCTAGAACAGCTCAACAGAATGGTGTTATTAAAAGAAGAAATAGAATTTTTCAAGAGAAAACTAGAACCATATTGAATGAGTATTCTGTTGCCAAACATTTCTGGGCTGAAGCTGTAAGTACTGATTGTTATACTATAAATCAAGTTTTTGTTAGACCTTTTCTTAATAAAACCCCTTATGAGTTATGGAATGGTAGAAAACCTAGTCTTTATTACTTTATGGTTTTCAAATGCAAGGTATTCATTCTGAATACTAAATATAATTCACACAAAATTTACACCAAAATATGTTGAAGGAATTTTCTTAGGATACTCCTCAACTTCTAAGGCATATAGAGTTTTCAATAAAAACACTTGTATGGTTGAAGAGACAGTACATGTTAAATTTCATGAAACTGATACTTTTGTTTTTAATCAACCCCAACCTACATCCTCGGATGTGTTTTCAAAAACTAATTATCAACCTATGATAGAAGATCCTTTTGATAAGTAAAATGTTCAAGAAGATACTCCTGAAACATTTATCCAAGATGATTTCCTACCCGATATTGATGAAAAGGTTTTACAAAACCCAAATCAGTCATTTCTAAAGAATCATACTAGTTATAGTATCATTGGTGATGTCAATCAAGCCATTAGGACTAGAAGTTCCTTATGAAATTAAGTACAACATCTAGAATTCCTTTCCCAATTGGAACCAAAAAGCTCCGATGAAGCTTTAGGTGATGGTTATTGGATTAAAGCCATCCAAGATGAACTAAATGAATTCAAAAAGAATAAAGTCTGGACCTTGGTTGAAAGACATAATGAAACATCTATAATTGGAGTTAAATGGGTCTTCAGAAATAAGTGCGATGAAAATGGAATCATAGTAAGAAATAAATCTAGATTAGTTTCTAAAGGCTATAAACAACAAGAAGGAATAGACTATGAAGAAAACTATGCTCCAGTTGCTAGAATTGAATCAATTCATATTTTACATGCCTTTGTAGCATTATTAAATTTCAAACTTTTTCAAATGCATGTTAAATGTTCTTTTCTTAACGGTTATGTTCAAGAGGAAGTCTTTGTTGAACAACCTCCTAGCTTTGAAGATACCAAACATCCTGATTCTGTTTTTAGACTTACCGAAGCTTTGTATGGCCCTAAACAAGCCCCTCGAGCTTGGTACGATAGACTTACAGTATTTTTGCTTCCAAATAACTATGTTAAGGGAAATTCATATCCAACCCTTTTTATAAATAAAGATAAGAAAAATGTTTTGATTGTTCAAATTTATATTGATGACATGATATTTGGTTCAACTCAGTAATCTTTAACTGATTCCTTTGCAGATCTAATGAAATCTGAGTTTTAAATGAGTATGATTGGTGAGTTAACATTTTTCCTAGGTTTCCAAATTTCTCAAAAACCAGAAGGAATCTACATATCCCAACATAATCATATTAAATATCTTCTTAAAAAGTATGGATATGAAAACACTAAGAGTATAAGTACTCCCATCGGTACCTCAAACACACTTGATCATTATGAAGCTGGGAAACTAGTAAATCAAACATCTTTTAGATGAATGATAGGAAGTCTACTTTACTTGACATCTAGTCGTCCAGACTTAATGTTTTCAGTATGGTTTTGTGTAAGATATCAATACAATCCTAAGGAATCTCATTTCAATGTAGTGAAAATAATTTCTCGCTTCATAAATGGAACCATGGATTTAGGACTATTTTACAATTATGGAAATGATTTTGTTTTAAATTGTTTTTCATATGCTAACTTTGGTGGATGTAGAATGGATAGAAATAGTACATCTAGAACTTGTCATTTCTTAGGAGATTCATTAGTTTCTTTGTATTGCAAGAAGCAACACTCTGTAGCACTTTCCACTGGTAAAGCTAAATATATAGGAGCTGAAAGTTGTTTTTCTCAAGTGTTGTGGATGCAACACACACTCACAGTCTATGAATGGAGTTTTACTAAGACTCAAATCTTGTATAATAACACAAGTTCCATTACCCTTAGTAAAAACCCTTCAAATCACTCTCGTGAAAAGCACATAGATATTCGGCATCACTTTCTTAGGGATCACATATTAAAAGAAGATATCATTCTTCAATTCATCGGAATGCAAGATCAACTTGTTGATATTTTCACAATATATTTACCTAATGATATATTTGAATACATTAAATATAAGTTAGGCATGATAAATATGAGGAAATATTCCTTCATTAGCATCCTGTTGAACCAATCTCCTTACAGTAATAAACTCTTTTTCATAGGGGGAGTACCTCTGTTGTTGAAGTTTTTCAAAATTTTAGTAATAAAATTTTTGTAATGGAAATTTTCATAATAGAAATTTTTGTAATAGATATTTTTGTACTGGAAATTTTATTACTAAAAATTTACATAAGGGAAATTTTATTAAAAGAAATTTTCGTTATAGGAATTTTTGTACTGGAAATTTTAGTACTGGAAATTTTCGTATTGGAAATTTTCGTAATTGTAATTCTTGTAATGGGAATTTTCGTAATCATAATTTCCGTAATCGAGTTTTGGTACTCAAACATTATGCAATAAAACTTTTAGATCTTATTTTTTTCGTAGTATGTTTTTCGTAGTGAGTTTTTTGTAGTCAAATTTTCTTGAAGGAGAATATCACCTATTACAAATAAACTTCCTAGCCAATCTGAAAGGTATGATTTTATTTACTCAAGTTTTCGTAATAATTTTTACTTGCGGGTATTTTCTTTTAATATTTCAGATTCGTTTCCTCTTAAATCCGAATGTTTTTCTTAAAAACTCAAATGATTGGATTCATGTTTTCCTTACGAGCATTTTTTCAAACGTCAGATCAGATGAGAGATTTTCCCAACCGTTAGATTGGTTTTGGAAGATGGAAAATCACTTCCATCGCCAATATAAAGGAACCCCAAATGGCTTTCCCACATCGTTTTTCAATGCTTTTTGTCTCGAAGCTCTGCCTCAGTTCTTAAGCACATTCTAAATCTTTCAAAGTTCCTTAGTCTGAATGTCTGTAGAAGCCCCTTCTCAGGATATGTCTTTAGTAATGTTGATCTCGAAGTGGAAGATATATAGGTAGAGGTTGGTACACCCAAACTTCTTCAATAAGTATGACTCCCTTATTTCCAAGAATATTAAGCTCAATGGATGGGAAGATGTAGCCATTTCTAAAACTCGAGCTCAAGATGGGGTGTATCCGGACATTCTCATAGTGTTTTATGAGTCATCCAGTTTTTTCAAGGAAGATGGAAGGGACAAGTTCTCCTTCAAAAGCTATGGGAATACATATGCTTTATCATATACCAAGGTAGCTAGCCTGGTTGGAATACCCTATGAAGGAGGGGTATAATTTTTCTCTCATAAGCTGCCAAAGGTTCAGGGTAGTTTTGTTGAGGCAAAGGCTATGGAGTGCCTTGGTATTTCTCATATCAACACTACAAAAACGATCTCCCGTCTTTCAACCAATAATCGGATTCTACAGCTTTGGGTAAAAGGGTTTATCGTACCGAGGAAGGGTGATAAGGATACCCTTAATAAGAGTGACATGTATATTCTATATTATTTGGTAAATCTAAGGAAGGTAAATCTTATGAGACATATCCTCATTATGATTCAGAACAATAATAATGGAAATCTTAGAGCTCAAATCATTATGTATCTGGCATTGATTTCTATGTTGATAGTTCGGTGCCTAGAATCCTTCAAGATCCCATGTAGCTCCAAGATGAGAAATTGAAAGGTGATGCAGATTAGTGATGACACCTTAAAGAGGATGAAAGTAGGCTTTCCCAAAGATACATGAAAATTTTATGATTTTCCAGAGGGGGAGGCCGAACCCATTCCAAAAAATGTGGAAATGACTGAACCCTCAAAGAAGGCCGGTAAGAAGAGGAAGTTGAAGGAAGTGCAAGATGAAGATAAACCCGCAAAATCGAAGAAAGTCCAATCCGCACCTCCTAAACCCAAAAAGAAAAAATCCTACCATGATTTAGTAGTGGAAATGTGAAGGGAAGATAAAAAGACTAGAAAATCAGGGGAGCCTCAGTTCGGTTTGGATCCTTCTTAGGATAAGGCCTTAAAATAAAAAGTATCTGATGAGTTAGAGTAGCATTCCAAGGAGAAGATGCTCAAGAAGAAAATGTATGAGGTAGAGATTTTTGAATCAATTTTGAAGCCTTCTGAGGTTGTATCCGAACAAATTCATGTACCGAAATCCTTTTTGGTAGAATCATTACCTGATACCCCGGGGAAGAATTTCTTTACTCTGGAAAACCCACAAGAGAAGGTTGTGGAAGATAAGGAAGCTGCAAAAGAAGCTCAACAAGCTGAGATGAGTTGTGGCTATGATGACGTAATCAAAGAAAGTTGAAGACTATCAGTAAAAGGAAAGTGCTTTTGAGAAATTTTCACTCCATACTTCTCAAGTTAGATCCTCAAAATTAGCTACACCCATAGATGAAGATAAGGGTGAAGAGTAAGTGAACAAGCTATCTGAAGAAGAACGTCATAATCATGACTTTATCCTCCCTGGGGATTTTGAAGCTCAGCCAGGAAAAGAGAAAGTGGATGAAGAAAAGGTTGTTCAACTTTGCAGAAGTGAGCATGAATCACCAGATGAGGAAGCCAGACAAAAAATCAATAAGGGTAAGAAAGTGCTTGTTGACACCCCAACAAATGATATTATCAGAAGGTAAGAAGATAGAGGAAATTTTAAGAGGAAGTTTGTAGAGATAGAGGAATAACCATCTCAAAGCATAATGCCTGATTCAGAGTCATCTTCCCTTGGACATGATTTTGTGGTTCAGTCCCTAAAGAAGCAGGTGGATACTATTCCGATCTTTCCAGTAATTGAATCCAGATTCCAGATGCTTTAGCATAGTATAAATCAGAAAGCAGACTCTATAACGATGATAATGGACAGATGTGTGAATATTGTGGCATATTTCAAAAATTTCATGATCAATTATGAAGCTCACTTATGTTCCTGCAAGAAAATGACCAAATTCTCCAAGAAGACTTTTGAAGATATAGAAGAGCTTGATCATTTCCAAGAAGATGTTAAGGAGGTCTTTGGTACTGAGGATGCCAAAATGAAAAATCTTTCAGACAGATTTCATGAAAATCTAACCCTTGAACAAAATACTCAGATTAAATAGGTGAGAGATCTGAATGGGAAGCTTAACTATGTTGCTCGAAGCTGGAAAGGGGAAAGAGATTTCCGGATTGAGATCGAAGAGAAGATTGTAAAGTAGGATGAATTGATGAAGGTTCAGGAAGAGGCCATGAAGGCTCAGGAAGAGGTCCTGATGGCTCAGGAAGACAGGATCAAGGCATTGGAGAAGAAAGTATAAGAGGACTACAAAGAGATGAAGAAGCGGAAGACCATTTTCAAGAAGATGATGCCCAAGGAAAAAGAGGAAAATAGAAAAATCCGATCTTTTGTTGTATTTTTCCCTTGTAATAATATTTCCAATCATAATGAAATTTTCAATGATTGTCTTGTTTATATTTTGTACTAATATTTCAGGTACCATATTGTTTTCCATTCTTTCAAACTCTTTTTAAAAATCACAAAGGGGGAGAAAGGAAAAAGAATTCTAAAAGAGAGATGAAAAATATAAAGGAGAGGACTTCTAAGTATAAGATGATCATCACTAAGAGGGATTGATCATTATAAATATTTCCTCATTCTAGAAATCTAGAATACAATCCTTAGAGTTCCAAATCCTAAGGGGGAGTTAGTCGTATTCACCATTGTCAATAAACAAAGGGAGAAAATCTTTAATTTCAAAGTCTAGAAATTTATTCTAAGTCCATACATTCTTTTTCGTAAGGATGATTGTGCTTTCAAAAAAGGGGGATATTGATGAGTCAATAAGGTTTCCTTATGACTTTTCCATTCCTTCTTGTCTTTAAAATAAAAAACACCTTATTTTAAGGAAAATCATATTTTACCCCTGTTTTAATTCTATAAGGAAATTTCCTTATCCAAGGAAATCTACCCTTACATAGATTTCATTATTCATATCATAAATTTTCTATGTATAAAAATAAGGTTCATATCTAAAAACTCTGAATCTTATAATACTTAGACATGAAGTATTCTGTTTTAGGATCTGAATTACTGTTACGAACTTTTATGAATTTCTACTCCGAATTCCCGGTTATGAACTTTTATGAAGTTCAACTCTGAATTCTATTTTGGAACTTGTATAAAGTTCTAACTAAGAATTATGCTGATGAATTATGATTACGAATTCTAATTACTAATTCTAATGATGAATTCTGATTATGAATTCTCATTACTAATTCTGATGAAGAATTATGATTACGAATTCTCATTACGAATTCTGATGAAGAATTCTGATTATGAATTCTAATTACGAATTCCTTAGAGAATTAAAATCTGAATATCACTATATCATAAACTTTGAATTCAGTTACTTACATTCCAAACATTAATTTTCTCCCTTCTGAATATCAGTTTTTGATTATGCTTACACATGTTCTATTACAAAATGATGTCATGATATTAGTTACTAACTAACCATTGTTTGAGTGACACGTGTACAGGTCCCTCCGAAATTCAAGGAATAATATAACCATTGGAGGAGGGAGCCGACTGTTAGAGCTATTCCTATAAATATGAGCTCATTTTAAAAGAATAAACAACATGAAAACTGAAATTTGACAACTGTGCCTACATGCTGTTGAAGTGATTTCTTGAGAGAGAGAGAGAGACTCTTATCAACTCTCAAGCTTCATGCAGAAAGTTTGAATGGCTTGTTCAAACTTTTCCTTGTGCAGATTTGTTTTGTGTGACTCTGATTGTTATTGTGTACAATCGAGGGCTTCCAGAGATAGGAAGACAGAGGTTCCAACACCTTGAAGTAGAGGGCTTCCTTGCTAAGGAAGACAGAGGTTCCGACTACCTGATAGTTGAGGGCTTGTGGGGATAGCAAGACAAACTCTGATCTTCATATCGAGGGATTACCTTGGTATGGGTAAGACAAACATTCTTGAATGTATAAATCAAGGGACCTTTATCCAAGGTTGTTGGATACCCTCCTCTTTGGGATAAAAGATTTTATACTTGTTACTAGTAGTTTTACTTCTCTGTTTTTCCACTGCATTTGTGTTGTTGAGGAAAGTATAACTATTTTATACTTCCTTACTCTTATAATCTAATATAGTTAGATTTTATACACTTTAAGGTAGATTCTTCATCATTGAAAACTTTTGTTAAATTCCATTTCCGGAATCACTTTTCTTGAATTTAGCCTGTGATTATAACTTATAGAGTTCTTGTGAATTATCTTGTTTAACCGTGTTAAACATAACCATATTTAAATGTTCCATATGAAACTTTAAAAGGTACAATTCACCCCCCCCCCCCTCTTGTATCTATATGATAATCTCATTCATATTTCGATCCTACGTTTGGTATTATAGAGTATATCATACTCAGACATACCATTCTATCAATTGGTATCAGAGGATTTGGTTCAATCTAAATTAATCTCATGATTAGATTTAGAAGATAATTCTTCGAATTAAATCTTCAGATTCACACTTCCGGATTAATATTTTTTTTCCAAAATCTGTTTTTCGGACTCAAATAGTTCAGATTCACTTTTTCATAGAGATACTTTTACTCTATTTTTTCTTGCTTAGAATATTTATCATTGTTTACAAACGTTTTCTACTATCATGTTTTTGTGGAAGGAATTTTACTAAAAATGGAAGGAATCAATGTTGGATCCATAGATAATCTTAATCCAACCAGACCACCTATATTTGATGGTTATGATTACGAATATTGGAGATATCGCATGATGACTTTCATTATCAACACTGGGGTTGAAAATTTTGTTATCCTTACCGGTGGATACAAAATTATTGAAAAAGAAGTAAGTGCCTTTACAAATCAAGAAAAGCATGAATATCAACTTAATTATAAGGTACAGAATACTTTACTTTTTTCAATGAATAGAAATATATATAGCCAAATTTCATCATGTGAAGAAGAAAATTTTATATTGAAGAAACTAGAAGTTACTCACTTTGGAACTTCTAAAGTAATTGAGACAAGAAGAGCCATTCATAGAGCCGAATATCCTGGTTTTAGTTTTCCTTATGGTGAACCCATATGCAAGGTGCAATAGATATTCATGAATATTGTGAATAGTTTACAATAAATGGGTGAAAAAGGATTAGTTGATGAAGCCCTTGTTGACAAGATCATCGACATCATGCCAAATTAATGGGAATCTAAAAGGACTGCAATTGATGAGAATAGAAAGGTTACTCAGATTACCCTTGATGAGATGTTTGGAACTCTTATTCAGCATGCTATTAGAATGAAGAGAGATGTTGATATTATGAAGAATAAGAATGGAAATGGCAGTGTCTACTTTACCACTATTTCCAATCATATGAAATCCAAGACTCCTGAGAGAGTTACTAGATCCGGATCTAAGAAAGTTATTATCCATTCCTAATCTAGTGAATGTGAGTTCTCAGAAAATTAATTAGAAAATATTTCTCGAAGGGTGAAAAAGATAGCTGGGCAGAGGAACTTTCAATCCGGATATAAGAAGAAGGAATGTAAAGTCAAGAAAGATTATGAAGTTACATGCTATGAATTCAAGAGAGATGGACACATAAGACCTGACTTCCCTATGCTCAAGAGAAAAGAAATAAAGGTAAGACATTCTGAAAAAAATAGAAAGAAGTATTTGAATTCTAAAGTTAAGAATGTGTTGATATCCAGTGACACATGGAGTGCTAGTGGTGGAGATTCTTTAGATGAATCTTCGGATTATGAATCTTATGGAAAGAAGAATCTTGGTCTTTTAGCCAGGCTACCTATTGATAATCGTTGCTTGATGGCTAAGGTACACAATGCTAAATCAATGATCAATGTTTCTTTAAATTCTAATGATAGTAAATATTATAACTCTTTGGATGAAGAATATTTTTCTGATAAAGATAATTCTTTTCCCACCTATGAAGAAGTCTCTAGGTTTGCCAAAATACTTGAGAATGAGAATTCAAAACTCATGAAAAAACTTGATAAAAAATTCTAGGAATACTATTATTACAATCGAGGGCTTCTAGGGATATGAAGATAGAGGGTCCAACACCTTGAAGTTGAGGGCTTCCTTGTTGAGGAAGACAGAGGTGCCGACTACCTGATAGTTGAGGGCTTACGGGGATATCAAGACAGACTCCAATATTCGTATCGAGGGCTTACACTAGTGTGGGTAAGATAGAATTTCTTGAAAGTATAAATCAGGGGAATTTTATCTGAGGTTGTTGGATTCCCTCCTCTTTGGGATAAAAGTGTTTATAATTATTACCAGAAGTTTTACTACTCTTTTTTCTGTTGTATTTGTATTGTTAAGTAATGTATAACTATCTTATACTTCCTTACTCTTGTACTCTGATATAATTAGATTCTATATGATTTATGGTAGAATATTCATCTTGGTAAACTTTTGTTATGTTCCATTTCTGTAATCACTTTTCCAGAATTTAGCAAGTTATTAGAACTTATAGAGGTCTTGTGAATTATCTTGTTTAACCTTGTTAAACATAACCAAATTTAAAAGTTACAAAGGAATTTTTAAAAGGTACAATTCACACCCCCTCTTGTATCTATATGAGAATCTCATTCTTATTTCGATCCTATGTTTGGTATTATAGAGGATATCATACTCAGATATACCATCCTATCACATTGCACATAGAGCATGAATAAAACATCATTGCAAAGGAAGCACGAGTAAACCCTAATTGAACAAGAATTATAATGAGTCAAACCCATTGCACATGATGTATCATGATATTGTACTTCAACCAATGCATTGGAGCGCTATTAGGGTGAACCCTTCTTAAACATTTCATTTCATGCATAAGTGTGCCACATGGATCATAAAACATGGATTCTTTAAAAATAATCAATTATTACACAACAAAGGAATGTGGAATTAATACATGAAACACTATAATCATTAAGTAAATGTGCATAAAAGTTAATACCCTTGATTGAGAAATGGTCATGGTATTCAATACACAATGACTTTGTCTTGAAAAAATGTGGTGCAATTTCAGTAACAAAATGACGTGACATAAGAATTCACCAAATTGGTTGATGATAGCGAAAGGGGTATATAATCTGATGTACATGAAATTTAAATTAAGGGGGTCATATAGTTACATTTTTCAATAATTTTATTGGAATTTAGGCTCATGATACAAAAGAATTGCTTGAATGTAATGAGGAGAGAGAAATCCATTTAGGACTTTCAATATAGTAACGGGTGTACATGAGAGACATTTATTCAGAGATAAAGGTGTATCTAATCAATAAAACATAAAGAGGGAAGTATGGGGGAGTTTTCAAATCATACCCCAACATTTTTAATTGAAAATAAAAGGCCATAACAACTTAAAGAAAAATGGACAAAATGAGAAATCAAGAAATCCCATAATTGGAAGTGTGATCCCAAAGGCTTGGGAGAGGATTGAGAAGGGATTATTGGGAGATTGGTGTGCCTTGGGGGGTTATATATAGATTAGGGTATAGGTTAGACGAAATCCAAAGGCTTTGATTGAAGAGGAAGTTGGGGCTTGGGTGGGTTAATATAGGAAAGGAGAAGGAATTCTTTATTATTTTGGTTTGGGACACTCACATTAACTAATCAAAACCACAGAACAGACAAAGGTTTTTGCCCATGGTTTTTTCCAAAGGGGATTGGAAAACAATATTTTATAAGTCCAATAGACGAAATTCTTAAAATAACAGGGTTTATTATGTGGAGGTGAGTAACACTCTCAAGGAAAACAATTTTAAAAGACCATATGTTTTATAAGTCCCTAAGTGTCCACTAAATCTTTGTAGAATATATCAAACAAACCCAAAATCTCATTCTTTTAATGGTAAAACATATATTGGCCGAACTTAATGTTTATATTATTTTATTACATTGCCATGGGGTCATTATGATGTCATAGAACACATTATATATTTAAACGGTATTTAATTTTTACCGAGAATTTTGAATGTCTCAGAAAATTGTGAAAAATTTACCATTGGATAATTTCAAAGTCCTGATTCCAAAAATAATATTCATTTTATATAAATAATTTTCTAAATATAAGAATTTTTACTTTTAAAATAAAAAATGACATCTATCTAAAATTCATGTGTTTTGACAAAAACGGCTTTCAAACCTTAATAAAAATTACAATTGCATTCATAAAATTATAAGATGATTTATATTTAATAAAAATTAATTTAATAATAATAATAATAATATTTTATTGAAAAATTATTTAATTCAAAAATTCATTAATTCGTTAAAATAGATTTCATAGTTGAATATTAAATAAAAATACTATTTGCGGTTTAAAAACTATTTACAAAGTAACAATAATAAAATTAAATTACATTATTTAATATATACAAAAATAATTTACATAATAATTGTGCTAATGGCTTGTTAGATAACCCATTAAAACACCCACATAAGACCGAAGAGTAAGGTGTGTGATGGTTAGAGACACTTTGGGTGGCTCAGATAACATTGCTCGGGTGGTAATCTCTATTAACTTCCACTTCTCCCGTAGGCGGTTCTGCTCGAGCATAACATATTCAAGATCGAAATAGGCCTGGTCAAGAGCAAAGACCAAAGCTGTTACCTCTTTTGTGAGTTCTGCCAAAAGGGATTCGTATGGTGAAAGTATACTGGATGAGGTTATCGGTTCCTTTTTCTGAGTAAATTGGATTCATTAAAGGCCAATATTTATACTAATCATGTTATCACTATTCAATGAAGAAATTAGATAATGTCACAATTATTGACAGTATTTTAAAAATACAAGTACATAAAACCAAAGAAGATCACATTTTATATATCCATTTTACATAATAAGACATTTAATATTATCAAGAGGAATTTTAATTAATGAATGTTTTGGTCATTACACACCTAAGGCCCTCTTTGTTATTCAGAAGCCTCTGTCATTTGGGGAGATGCGCTTGAGGCTGTGTAGCCAACCGGGCTTGGGACACCTTATAGTGGAATCCAAGTATGGGATTTTAAAATGTGGTATTATAGGGTTTTATTTTTCTTTCCTTGCTATTTAGTGATAATAGAAAGAGGATTAGGGAGAACTATAATTTGTTCATGAGTTGTTCTAGGGTATAGCTAACTCCCGTATAAGAAAAATCCAAACATCCTCAAATGAAATTGTTGTTTTCTATATATTAGCTGCTATAGTTGATTTAATTCCACTATTGGGTGATGAAATGGAATTTTTATGTTATATGTGATATTATTGTAGGTTTTATTTTGTTTTTACCTAATTATATGACGGTATGAAATATCATAAATAATTATAGGAACTAGTTGGAAATCATATTCCAAGAATTATGTTATTCTATATAGAATTCATTTCCTATTTTCATCATATTATGAGCTGTTCCATGATTTATTTTTCAGCTGTGTGATACATATCTTGTGCAAGGATTTTGAAAACATGGGTGGTACACAGAGTTCCTATTATAACTTACAAATTTATTTCATGATTAGGCTATAGGAGGAACCCTAAGTATCTAGTTGTGGTTTTTTGAGTTGTGGATGAAGAGTCCAAATGATTGAAATTTTTTATATTGTGGGATAGGTGGAAACCATCTTTTGGTTCATGATGAGTACAGGACACTATGGATTGGAATTTTGTGAAGCATTTGGTTCATTCCTTTGAAAAGAATTTTGTCATAATGAAATTGAATTTTAGAATAAAATAAAAACTGAAATCATTCATAGCAAATAACTTGACCTAGACCTGACCTCAATAGTGGGAAGTAGGAAATATTTATTGATTCCATATGCTATGTATGTCACCTAGACTTTACTCAAATAGGAGGTACAGATGTTTTTTCTTATATTGGAAGACTTGTACCTTTCCAATTTAAATATATGTGCTTTTAGTGGTTTTTGAATCTTGATCTTAGGTATTTATTTGAATTTGTAGAGGTATTCCACCATTCCATCCTCTTGTCACACAACTGAATGGTTGTGAAAATAAAGCTCAAGATATGGTGGGCCATGGGATTCCAGTAAATCCTCCAATAGTGACAACTGAGGAACCATTAATTGTACTAAAAATACATATTGAGGAAAAATTTCATGGAGGATTTATGTGTTTCATGATGATTTTTCAGAGAGAATAGCGACTTGTCCAACTATGGTAGAGTTAATGCGTGAGTTTCAATAGTAGCATCTGCAAACATTTTCATGGGATGGCGGACCATAGGCTGTAGAGTCATGGATAGAGTCTATGTTATCTTTCATTGATCATCTTGAGACTCCTCCCCAGAGGAGGGTAAATCTTTCTATGTTTATTCTATGTGATTCTTCCTAGAGATAGTGGGATTTCATTACACAGATGGATTTCCATTGGGATATGCCCTGGAGGGATTTTCATATGGAATTTTATGATTACTTATATCATGAGAGGTTGAGGGTCTGTAGGTCCTGAGAGTTCATCTACATAGAGTTGGGAGCATTATCAGTCATCGATTACTCAACCAATTTTACATAGCTCCAGCATTTCACACCTATTTTGATGGGTGACGAGTTATTTAAATCTATGTGATTCAAGGATGGTATCATGTATGAAATTTGACAGTAGGTGAATTTATTTCGGCTGAAAACTATTTCTAGAATAGAGAATCGCGTGTTTATTATAGTGTGTAAAGGGAGAGTGGTTGGGGGTGCGAGCCAGTGTTATTTGACACATATTTTTTGTTCTACATAGATATGTAGTTGGAAACATCATATGAAGCTTCAATGTGGTGATATTAGTTTCTATATAATATACTCAGTTGGCTAGGTGTGGTTCCACCAGTGTAGTAGACTGGGACCTACAATGCCTCGGGGCATGAGATACCTAGACGAGTGTTAGTCCTATGGAGTTATGGTCTATATATAGTTCTTTTGTAGAAATGTTAATCCATATTCCAATGAGAGAGGGTCTGCACTGAATCCATGAATAGGTGCAGGGTCAGCAGTTTCTCTTTAGGAAGGCAGCTAGAGTAGAACTGGCTAATCAGGTCAAGGTGGTGGTCGTGTTCATGGTAGTTAGACCCCAAATATATAGTGAAAATAGAGCTGATCTACTCACAGTAGCCCCGAAGTGTCACAAGGTTATGGATCAGACCAGAAATACATAATTATACCAACCCCAAATGAATGGATTCCTAGACCGTCTACTATGATAGGTATTATTATAGTAGTCTCTACATTATCATCTACTCTTTTGGATATAGGGGCTTCTCATAGCATTATATTTGTGTCCATTGTGGGGATCCTTGGGAGTAGTGTTCTATGTTTTTATGGATTTATGACACTTGATAAACTATTTTGGATTCAAACAAGGGATGTTTGTAAGTGCATGGAGTTCCCTATTAAGGTTTGAGGGTGTCACTTTATATGGGTCCTCTTTTACTTTGACATGAATGTTTTTCATATCATTCTAGTGATGGACTAGTTGGTTCCATTTTATATTTTTTTTTGATTTCTATAGCTGAATGGTGACATTAACATCACCAGAGGGACAATATTTTATTCACAAGGGTGAATGGGATTCCTAGTTGTGTCGGGATGGACACAAGAATTTTGGGCTCAATGGAATGATAGCTCATATTGTGATGTTATTACTAGATGGTCAGGGAACACATCTATAAGATTTCCCTCTAGTGGTTGATAATTTCAAAATTATTTTATTAGATGACTTTTAAAGATTACCTCAAGTTATATAGGTAGATTTCCTGATCAAGCTATTGTGAGGAGATGAACCGGTATCCATTCCTATTTATAGAATGGAAACTATAAAGACAAATGAGATCAAGAAGTAGCTAAATGATTTAGATAAAAATGTGTCTATCTGAACAAGTAATTTTTAATGGTTTAAGACAACCTTTATTATGAAAAAGTTGTACATAATCCATAGGATATTTCGTGAATTACTAGAAATTGATCCAGCTAATGGTTAGGAATCAATAACCTTCTTCTTGGATAGATGGTCTCTTTGACCATCTCTAAAGAGCTAAAGTGTTCTTGAATATTGATTTTATATTGGGTCATAATTAGGAAATTGTTAGACCATTGGATATACCAGTAATATATTTTCATAGAAGGTATAATCTATATGATTATTTGGTTATTTTTTTCGAACTAATTAATGCACCAACAGTTTTCCTAACACTGATGAACCAAGTCTTCCATTCTTATCTATATTTTCCTTCATGGTAGTCATGGAAGATAACATGGTTTATTTTCAAAATCAACATGACCAATCCAAACATCCTGATATAATATTTAATATACTAAGTTAGAATCCATTATATGCTGATCTCACAAAGATCCACTTTTGGATGGATAAGATTAACTTCTTGTGTTAAATTATCTCAGAGATAGGAGTGTCAGTTGACTGATAAAACACTATTTTATTGAATATTTTATTGATAATAAATGAAATAATTTCCTCAAATTGTGTTAAATATGTTTATTTATAAAATATTTGGGATTTGATCATTCATTTGAAAATTTGGTGAAAATTCCAGTTTTACCCTTAATAGTGCACTGTAGTATTTCGAAGATAAATATTTGTATATTTATTATTTGAATTTGAAATTTTTCAAAAGTGTTCATAACTTCATTTTATACAACTTGAATTCAGGACAGTAGAGCTAAAGAGTGAATTTGGATGGAGTAAATGAGCCATTAATCCAATGGTGGGATGGACTCGGCAGAATGGACATGGGTTCTGTATTTGGGCCATATCTTCTACATACTAGCTTGGATGGATCCCAACTTTTGAGGAAATCTCGGAGACAGGATTTGGCACAAATCATCCTTCTGAAAGGCCAGTCAATTCACGCGTTTTGGAGGTCAAATGGGCGGTTCATGTTGGCCTAAAATATTTGGCCGAATTTCAACATTCACACTTGAAACCACTTGTAACC
The DNA here is from genome assembly GCA_963277665.1 of Viscum album. Lineage (NCBI taxonomy): Eukaryota > Viridiplantae > Streptophyta > Magnoliopsida > Santalales > Viscaceae > Viscum > Viscum album. Next base: position 355,915,995 of record OY728132.1, on the reverse strand, counting down.
TCTCCTCCCCTCCCCTCTATAAATTGGAGTTTTTATCATTTGTAGGGGTTGGGACGTGCATTGGGAAGTTGAGGGAATAGGATAAGTGGATACACTCCAATTATCCAACCATTTCAATAAGGGTAGCTCTTGAAGCAAGGATCCCTTCGACAAAACCTTCTTCTTCTCCTTCATGTTGTAATGATTTTGTTTATGTAATAAACTTCTTAGTTCTTATTTTATTTCTTCACTTTTATTCTGTTTTGTTTAAATTTCTTCTTCTCTTAATCTTCCTCTTTGGTCTGGAATTATTGAGTAGAAGTGTTATTGGGTTATACCCATTATAAACCTTTGCACATGCAAAACGCTTCTACGATGATTACGCCACCCATGGAAGAGTAGTCTTTTAGTAATCGATCTATCTTCTACCCTCTTCATTTAATTATTTTGAATCATTGAGAAAATATAATTCACTTAATATGATCCATTAATTGTGTTTTTAAATTGTAAGAAACTAAGAAATCAATTGAACAATTAACACAAAAACCCACGAGGTCGGAATTTTGTGTAAATTGTGAGAGCGCGATATTAATCGGTAATACAAGACCACACGTGATAAATTTGTAGAGTTCAAATATAATCCCTAAAAACAATTCATCCTCATTTACAGAATGGATATGAGCCTTAATTTACCACTGACCATAAGCTAATCTTAGAACATCAATCAAAGCAGGGTGCTGCGATTGCATGTTCCGAAGTTAGCCTAGGGTTAAATTCACATCATCTTTGTGGTAAAGTTAATTCTCGTAGGGTTCGGGATTTAAAATATTAAGGGATCATAATTAAGTGAATTTTAATTTACATGATAATGATTAATAATAAAGTGAAGAGGTAGAGTTAGTTCGATTACGCCTTTTAAAATAGATTTCTAAAAAAACATCTTCTTGTTGTGTCTTTTTAATCAAACATCGTTTCAAAATTAAAAACAAAAACAAATGCAATCTTCTTCCAGAAAACTTCTTCTAGATCTATAAACTATAAAAAAACCCCATCCATTCAATTAGTGTTTTTATTCTCTTTTATTTTATTTTTATAATACCTCTAAGAAGTTGTTTTAATTCACTTCCTCCTTTGAGAGACGACCTTGGTCAGCCACTCTGCTGCACCTAAGTACCCCAAAATCACACTAATCATTTGAGGGCACCCACGACAGTGCTCTTTGAAATTGGCGCCATTGCCGGGGATTCAAGTAATTATTTCAACCAATTATAGGTATTTATTTTATTTTACATTTTATTCTCGTCCTCTCTTCTTTCTTCCTTCTTTACCCAATCTGATTTTTCTTCTTCTTTTATTCTCTTTCTACTTCTTTTTGGACCATCAACTCAAACTTCTAATTTTTATTTTACTATGGTCCACATTCCTTATTTTCATCTTTCATTGATTGATGACATGATCTAATCCCGAAGATCTCTTATATCTTGACCCTGAGATTGAACGTATCCTTAGGGCACGAATCAGACATTCTCAGTCTACGGGAAGATTCAACATTCAACCAGTTGGAGAATTACTCCAATATTAGAACATTGAAATTGGAAGAAATTCAAATTCAACCATAAAATAAGAACCAATGGCTGACAGTAATAAAAATGAACTTAATAGACCCATTCGATAATTGGCTGCACCTGATGTTAACTATCAACCAAATTGTATTGCATACCCGAATCTCGAATCGGATTTTGAACTAAAATCTGGGTTAATTCACTTACTTCCAATGTTCCATGGACTCTCTGGTGAGGATACCAATAAACATTTGAAAGAATTTAATGTGGTTTGCTCAACGTTAAAACCAAGAAATTTTTCTGAAGATCAAATCAAATTAAGAGCATTCCCATTCTCACTTGATGGAGCTGTAAAAGATTGGATGTATTATTTACAACCTGAAGATGTAACATGTTGGAATGATTTGAAACCTCTTTTCTTACAATGACTTTTTCCAGCATCAAGGACCACATCCATTCGAATGGAGATATCGGGGATCAAGCAAGCACAAGGGGAGTCAATGTATGAGTACTGGGAGTGATTCAAGAAGTTGTGTGCAAGCTGCCCACATCACCAAATCAGTGAGCAACTCCTCATACAATACTTCTACGAAGGACTCACACCCATGGAGAGGAGCATGGTGGATGCTACAGCTGGAGGAGAATTGATGGAAAAGACACCAGCAGCTGCACGAGCATTGATCGACAAAATGGCCCAAAACTCTCAACAATTCGGTGATAGAGGTACACCATATGTTCGAGGAGTACATCAAGTAAGTCCTTCTTCTCTTGAAAGTCATTTGATTGATACTAAGTTAGAATAATTGACAACTATGGTGAGGTAGATTGAATTGGCTAAAAAGACATCCCAACCCCCTCCTTTAAGGCCATGTGGCATTTTCAATGAGACAAGCCACCCAACTGACTGTTTCCCACAGCTACAAGAGACAGAAGATTGTGCAGCAGTGTTCCCTGGGAGGCCATTTCAGCAGCAACAACAATAACCATATCCCCAAAAGAAGTTTGATACAGTATACAACCAAGGGTGGAAAGATCAGTCAGACATGAGGTATGGCTCTGGACAACAACAAAGTCCCCCTTTTCAACCAAACTTCTAGCAACCTCCACCTTACCAACAGGGTTTCCAACAACCCCAAAGGAGATTTGAAGCTCAAACATCAACGAGTCAGCAACAAGGGAATATCCAACACAAGGTAGACTCTAACACTGATGATCTTTTGAAACAAATTGTTCGTACTCAACAGAATGAGCTGAAGAGTCAAGGTTCAGAGTTGAGAGAGTTGAAGACTCAAATGAGTCAGATTTCCACCGCCCTCCATGAACTTGTGAGTAAGAATTCTAGAAATCTACCTTCCCAACCCACTCTAAATCCAAAGGGGAATGTTAGTGCCATCACATTGAGAAGTGGGAAGCAAATGAATGATACATCTGGACCTACCATTCCACCGGGATTCACCTCAACTCTAGAGAAGCCGCATTCCAAACCAACTGATGATAAATCCAAGGAGAAAGATAAAGGTAAGAAAAATATTGATGATGTTCTTCCTAAATCGCTTCCTTTTCCAAACAGGGTTGTTCAAACCAAGAAGATGGCTGAAGAAGCAATGAAAAAGGAGGTTTTGGACACATTCAAGCGTGTGGAGATCAACATTCCTCTACTTGAAGCCATTAAGAAAATTCCAAGGTATGCGAAATTCTTAAAAGAACTTGGTACCAATTGAAGTGGGATCAAGGGAAATGAGAGTATCAACCTTGGAAGGAATGTCTCAGCACTCATTACACCAACTCTAGCAATGCCAACAAAGTGCAAGGATCCCGAGACATTCACCATCCCATGTACCATAGGGTAGTTGCACTTCTCTGATGCTCTTTGTGATTTAGGATCTTCCATAAATGTGATGCCTCACTCTGTATTCTCTTCCTTGCAGGTTGGTGAGTTGAAGCCGACAAGAGTCGTGGTGCAATTGGCGAATAGAGCTACGGCATATCTAGCGGGAGTTCTTGAGGATGTACTTGTTCGGGTAAGAGACATGTTCTTTCCAGCAGACTTCTATGTGCTTAACATGGAGGATGATTAGGTAAGTTCTCATGCCCCCATTATCTTAGGTAGACCCTTCCTCAAAACTGCAAAATCTATCATAAATGTTAATGAGGGTACACTTTCCATGGATTTTGGATATGAAGTTGTGATATTTAATGTTATGGATTCCATGAAGTACCCCTCAGAGGACCATTCTGCTTTTTTTATCTCCCATTTTGAACCACGGAGTAAAAAATCATGGAATTGGACTGTCCTATGCTTAGGGAGATTATGAGTATTGGTTCTATTTTAATGTCTAAGAATACTTCTACACCCATTTTTAAGGAACAAGAATCTCTAAGATTTGATTTTGAAATGGAAAAATATTCTGATTTTGATCATGTGAACTCTAATTATGACATGGATATTGAGTATGTTGATGGATTTGGTGCTTTATTCTCTGATTGTGATGATTTTTATTCTGATACTGATGTTCATTGTGCAGATATGTCTGTTGCATCAATTTCTCCATCCATACATCACCCACCTACATTTGAACTCAAGCCATTGCCCCCAAATCTCAAATATGCATACTTGCTCAGTGGTGATAGATTACTTGTCATAATTTCTAACAATCTCTCTTTTGAACATGAAGAAAAACTTTTGAATCTTTTGACAGATAACATTAGGGAAATTGGTTGGACATTGGCAGACATATGAGGTATTAGCCCCTCCATTTGCATGCATAGGATTCTCTTGGAGGAAGGGGCTAAACCGATTAGCCAGCCACAAAGGAGACTTAATCCAACACTTTTGGAAGTTGTTAAGAAAGAAGTTGAAAAATTACTTGAGGCGGGTATCATTTACCCTATTTCTGACTCACAATGGGTTAGCCCTATTTAGGTTGTACCAAAGAAAACAGGTTTCACTATTATAAAAAATGAAAATGATGAGTTAGTTCCTGTGAGAGTGCAAAATAGTTGGTGTGTGTGTATCGATTATAGGAAACTAAATCAATCCACTCGTAAGGACCATTTCCCACTTCCATTCATTGACCAGATGCTCGAGAGACTAGCTGGGAAAACACACTATTGTTTCTTGGATGGATTTTCTGGATATTTTCAGGTTCCTATAGCTCCAGAGGATCAGGAGAAGACTACATTCACTTGTCCCTTTGGCACATTTGCTTACCGAAGGATGCCATTTGGACTTTTCAATGCCCCAGGTACCGTTCAGAGATGCATGGTGAGTATTTTCTCAGATTTCATTGAGACCTGCATGGAGGTATTTATGGATGATTTTACAGTTTATGGGTCCTCATTTGATGAATGTCTCTCTAGTTTGGGTGATGTGTTGCATCGTTGTATTGAGAAGAATCTGGTCTTAAATTTTGAAAAATGTCATTTCATGGTCGAAAAGGGAATTGTCTTAGGTCATATAGTCTCACAACATGGCATTGAAGTTGATAAATCTAAGCTAGACATTATTTCATCCCTACCATATCCTACATGTGTGCGTGATGTTCGATCATTCCTTGGGCATGCTGGATTTTATCGACGCTTCATCAGAGATTTTAGTAAGATTGCTCTACCCTTATCTCGATTTCTTCAAAAAGATATTGACTTCAATTTTGATGATTCATGCAGGGTATCATTTGATGAGATGAATAAGTGTCTGACCACTCCACCAATCATACATCCCCCACGGTGGGACCTTCCATTTGAGCTTATGTGTGACTCCTCCAACTTCGCGGTTGGAGCTGTCTTATCTTAGAGGGTGGAAGGACGTTCACATGTGATCGCTTATGCATCAAGGAAACTGGATTCAGCCCAATCAAATTACACAACCATAGAAAAAGAGTTTCTTGCTGTCATATTTGCTTTAGATAAATTCCGTTCATATTTATTGGGCTCTAAAGTATTTGTTTTTTCCGATCATGGAGCTTTGAGGTACCTCCTGAAGAAGTCAGATGCAAAGCCACAACTTATCCGTTGGATGCTCCTTCTTCAAGAGTTTGACATCGAGATAAAGAAAAAAAGGGGTCAAAAAACATGGTGGAGGACCACATGAGTTGGCCTACTCACACACTAGAGGATGACACCTTGGATCAGGTACCACTTCGGGACACTTTCCCTGATGAGCATCTCTATACCATCTCAGGTAGGCATCCTTGGTATGCTGATTTAGTTAACTACCTTGTTTCTTCTGAAATCCCGGCAAATTTAAAGAAACATCAAGTACAAAAATTAAAGAGTGAGTCAAGATTTTATGTTTGGGATGATCCATACTTATGGCGCATGTGTAGTGACCAAGTCATTAGGAGGTGTGTTCCCGATCATGAGTTTGAGTCTGTTTTGCATTTCTGTCATACACTTGCTTGTGGTGGACACTTTTGACCCCAACGGACAGCTAGGAAGGTTTTGGACTCTGGATTATATTGGCCTAGATTATTCCATGATGCCCATGTGTTTTGTAAGTTATGCTCTCATTGCCAACACACTGGGAACATTTCTAAGAGACATGAGATGCCCCAACAACCCATACTATTCTGTGAGATTTTTGATGTATGGGGAATTGATTTTATGGGACCTTTTCCTAGTTCATTTGGATTTTTGTATATTTTGGTTGCTATTGATTATGTGAGTAAATGGGTGGAGGCCAAGGCCACCAGGACTGACGATTCTGATGTTGTAGTGGATTTTGTCAAGGCTCAAATTTTCTGCAGGTTTGGACTACCAAAGGCCATCATCAGTGACCAAGGGACACACTTTTGCAAAATGAATTTTTCTTCCCTCCTTCGAAAGTATGGGGTGACACACAAAACATCAATACCATACCACCCCCAAACAAATGGCCAGGCTGAGGTTTCAAATCGTGAGTTGAAACAAATCTTGGAGAAAACCGTGCAGCCAAATAGGAAGGATTGGAGCAAGTTCTTGGATGATGCATTGTGGGCTTATAGGACAGCATACAAGACCCCCATTGGTATGTCCCCATTTCGGATTGTTTTTGGGAAAGCGTGTCATCTCCCCGTGGAAGTCGAGCATCGGGCATATTGGGCTATAAAGAAATGCAACATGGATTTGGCCCAAGCTGGAATTCAAAGGAAGTTGCAATTTTCAAGAGCTTGAGGAGATTCGACTATCATCATACGAGAACTCAAGGCTCTACAAGGAAAGATCAAAAGAAGATCATGACAAAATGATCCAACAAAGGGAGTTTCATGTTGGAGAGAAAGTCCTTCTCTATAGTTCACGACTGAAGTTAATGCTTGGTAAGTTGCGTTCCAGATGGTTAGGTCCTTATATTGTGTCTAATGTTTTTCCTTATGGTGCAGTGGAGATCACGCAAGAGGACACTGGAAGGAGCTTTACAGTCAATGGGAAACGTTTAAAGAGATACATTGAGGGACATCCTACTGATGCAGTGGATTTTATCACACTGCATGACCCCATCATCACTTGAGCACATCAGGCTGTTCCTAACCCTTTCACTTTTATATTATTTTTCCTATTTAAAAATTCTACATTTCATGTGCATATATCATATCATGGGTTCACATTGATTACACTGCAATATTTTAAGTTTGGGGGAGGGAACCTTTTAGTTTAGTAATTTCAATTGCTTTCCTGTTCAAAAAAAATCAAATTTTTCTTGTTGTGTGTTTTTCAAAATTTGTGTGTTTATTTTACAATTTTCTTTGTGTTTTTGAATCTTTTAGGCTGAAATGATTCTCATCACAATTTTTAAATCCATATCAATAAGTGAAACAATTTACCCCTTGAAACTAAGCTTAAATGAATACTGAAATGACTTTGTTTCAAGTTCAAATATTTAGTAATTTCATGAAAAGTACGCTGAATTTTGAATCCCATGCCAATCTCACTGTCTTTATATTTGAAATCACTTTCCTGTGAGGCTTCTAAACCATTATTTTCATATTCTTTACATTCACCTCACTTCTTGAGAGAACCAAACCATGCTTGATTTAACCATAATTTGATCTATTACGGTCAAAACATGAGGGTTTGAGGTACATATGTTTAAATGATTGAGGCATTTGTTTGGTATTAAAGCCCCTATTTCAAAGAATCCTTTTTTATAATGTCCTACCTTGAATATATAATCCTTTTAGCCCTTAGAAGCCATGCACAACCTGTTAGGTTAAGCCACATTACAAGCCAATTTTCCCTATCCAACCAACTCTTGAAGCGAAATTGCATAATCTAGTTGAGCTTAAGTGTGGGGGAAGTTGTCTTGGGTTTTGCCACCACATTCTGTGATACTTTGGGTGAAAAATTAAATTCTGAGGAGATGTGTTTGCTGCAAAAGAAAGTCATTATACTGAAAGCTGTGCATTTTCTGGAGCTTTCATGACAAGGGAAGCTGTGCCTTTTCTGGAGCTTCTAATTGAGGTGGAAAGCTGTGCCCATCTGGAGGTTTCAAGAAAATCATGTTTGAGAAGATTGACATTTTTTATGCTGAAATGATGAATGGTGTAAACCATTCATGACTTTTCATGATGATGGAGCTGAATTGATACTATGGGGATTGAAGAGAAGACCATATTTACGTGAAAATTAGATTAATGCAATTTTGCTTCAAAAGAGTCAAGCCCTCCTCATTCAGCCTTAGAGTTATTCACATCTTAATCCTACCAACCGAAAGCCACAGAACAACCCTGAAAAGTCCTCATGATAAACATATGTCCTTGACTCACATCGGGTAGCGATGTAGGAATCTATCAAGCTTATGGTGACCCTTGTATGAGTTTGGATGAGAAAGACATTGCAAAAAAAATAGATATTTGAGTGATGAGAGAAAATTCAAGCGAGGTAAGTGTTTTGTGTATGGGCGGATAAATGAAGTGGAAATATATTGAATGATATAAATGGAGAACTTGAAATAAGGTTTTTTATGAGGAATGATATCTTTTGATTCTCGGTGTGAAATTGATTGATCTTAAGGATATGTGTTTTAAAATTGGTTTTGATTTGATATTGATGTTTACTTGATATGAGGTTTTGCCCAGGTGTGCAAAAGGGTAAGTGTGGGGGAGTTGATAAAACACTATTTTATTGAATATTTTATTGATAATAAATGAAATAATTTCCTCACATTGTGTTAAATATGTTTATTTATAAAATATTTGGGATTTGATCATTCATTTGAAAATTTGGTGAAAATTCCAGTTTTACCCTTAATAGTGCACTGTAGTATTTCGAAGATAAATATTTGTATATTTATTATTTGAATTTTAAATTTTGTAATGGTTTTCATAACTTTATTTTATACAACTTTCATTCAGGACACTAGAGCTAAAGAGTGAATTTGGATGGAGTAAATGAGCCATTAATCCAATGGTGGGCTAGACTCGGCAGAATGGACATGGGTTCCGTATTTAGGACATATCTTCTACATACGGGCTTGGATTGATCGCAAATTTTGAGGAAAGCTCGGGGACATTATATGGCCAAAATAATCCTTCTGGAAGGCCGGTCAATTCACGCGTTTTCGAGGTCAAATGGGCGGTTCAAGTTTGCATAAAATATTTTTCCGAATTTCCACATTCACACATGAAACCACTTGTAACCTCTCCTCCCCTCCCCTCTATAAATTGGAGTTTTTCTCATTTGGAGGGGTTGGGACGTGTATTGGTAATTTTAGGGCATAGGAGAAGTGAATCCACTCCAATTCTCCAACCATTTCAATAAGGGTAGCTTTTGAAGCAAAGATCCCTTCGACGAAGCCTTCTTCTTCTCCTTCATGTTGTAATGATTTTGTTTATGTAATAAACTTTTTTGTTCTTCTTTTATTTCTTTTCTTTTATGATGTTTTGTTTAAATTTCTTCTTCTCTTAATCTTCCCCTTTGGGCTGGAATTTTTGAGTAGAAGCGTTATTGGGTTATACCCATTATAAACCTTTGCACATGCAAAACGCTTCTACAATGATTACGCCACCCATGGAAGAGTAGTCTTTTAGTAATCGATCTATCTTCTACCCTCTTCATTTAATTATTTTTAATAATTGAGATACTGTAATTCACTTAATATGATCCATGATTTGTGTTTTTAAATTGTAAGAAACTAAGCAAGCAATTGAACAATTAACACAAAAACAAGCGAGGTCGGGATTTTGTGTAAATTGTGAGAGCACGATCTTAATCGGTAATACAAGACCACACGAGATAAATTTGTAGAGTTCAAATATAATCCCTAAACACAATTCATCCCCATTTCCAGAATGGATATGAGTCTTAATTTACCACTGACCATAAGCTAATCTTAGAACATCAATCAATGCAGGGTGCTGCGATTGCATGTTCTGAAGTTAGCCTAGGGTTAAATTCACATCATCTTCGTGGTAAAGTTAATTCTCGTAGGGTTAGGGATTTAACAAATTAAGGGATCATAATTAAGATAATGTTAATTTACATGATAATGATTAATAATAAAGTGAAGAGGTAGAGTTAGATCGATTACGCCTTTTAAAATAGACTTCTAAAAAACATCTTCTTGTTGTGTCTTTTTAATCAAACATCATTTCAAAATTAAAAACAAAAAACAAATGCAATCTTCTTCTAGAAAACTTCTTCTAGATCTAAAAACTATAAAAAAAACTCACATCCATTCAATTAGTGTATTTATTCTCTTTTATTTTATTTTTAGAATACCTCTAAGAAGTTTTTTTAATTCACTTCCTCCTTTGAGAGACGACCTTGGTCAGCCACTCTACTGTACCTATGTACCCCAAAATCACACTAATCATTTGAGGGCACCCACGCCAGTGCTCTTTCATTGACCCAAAAAAGGGGATAACGGTTGTTTCATAGGAACATTCCAATAATGTCTTTGAGTTACAATGTTTTTTGGGGATATATAGATATTACCGAGTTTCATATGAACTTATCATTTCTAGAAGCACTACTTATGATCTTTATTTAGAAGGTTGTGACGTTTTTCTGTTTAGATGCATGTGATTCATCCTTTTTGGAGCTGAAAGGGAGATTGACTTCATTGTCGATATTTATTTTTCTAGAGATAAGATATATTTACACTATTTAATGTGATTCATCAGGTATTGGTCTAGGATAAGTTCATATAAAAGTGGATAGACTCTTGGTGTTGGGTCATGGTAGGTGAGGCCACATGACAAGAATTGCATGATTTTAGATCTTGAGCTAGTTGTGGTTGTTCATGAATTACCTTTTTGAAGACATTACTTACTTGGAAAGAGTTTTATATTGTTCATGGACAAAAAGACCCTCGATTAAATATTTAAATAGCTTGATATAAATTTGAGGCAGTGATGTTGAGTTGAATACCTACATAATTTTGTCTTAGATCTTTCCAACACACCTAGAGAGAACAATGCCGTAGCCAATGCACTAAGAATGAGGACTCAAGTATAGGTAGTTTATCAAGTCATTAGAGAGTGGGAGATTATGAATTTACTATATTAGATGCACTTGGAGGGGTAGGATAGCTAGAGGAAAACATTTCTATCATCCTTATATGTTACCTTTACCCTTATGGATAGAGTTAGGATGAAGAAGTCATCTAATCTTGAGGACCTAGTCTATGATAGAGTGTGGTTGTTAAGGGAAATCCTTATTGTTGGACTATAGGAAAGGATGTGATTATTTGAGTACATGGTCATGTATGGGTTTTAGAAAACATGCATGATGATATAATTCAAGTATTTCTTGCTTCAACTTGGCCATTACATCATGTTTTCATCAATATATCTATCAATTTACATATCCAGTATCAGTGTCCATGTATGAAAGGATATGTAGCTCGTTTTGTCATGAGATGTTCTACTTTTCAGCATGTGAAGGAAAAACACCAGAAACCAGCTAGACTTTTACAGTATCTTCACATTATCAAGTGGAAATGGGATGATTTTACAATGGTGTTTGTGAATGGTCTACCAAGGTATCATTGAGGTGATGATGTTGTATGGGTTTTTTATAGGCATACAAAGGATTATCATTTATTAATTATCAAATAAATCCTTCCAATTGATGATCTTATAAGTTTGTATAACTGTGAGATAATACGACTTCAAGGGGTCCCTCGTACTATTGTTTTAGATAGAGATGCATTGTTTACTTTGTGATTCTAGAAGGATATATATAGGCAATTAAGTACATAGGTTCTTTTGAGCACACATAGCACCCTCATACCAATTCCTATCTATATTCCATGATACATGTGATTGTGGTCATAATGTGAGCATGTGTCCATGATTTTTGGTGTGCTTAGGTGATTCACATACCCCTAGATGAATTTACCTATAAAATAAAATTTTCGATACTTTTCAGACGGTTACTTGTAAGGAATTATATGGTTGGCCACGTTGATCACCCCTATGCTAGTTAGAGGTAGGATAGGTAGCTATACTGGGACGTCATCTTGTTCAGGATACCATAGTGTGGGTTTAGTTGATTCGAACATTGAGGGATATTGCATAGGCTCGACATAAATCTTATGATGATCACCATCGATGATCTATAGAGTTCAAGGTCAAGGATCTAGTCTTTTTACCTGTCACACCAAGGCTGGAGCATAGAAGGATCAGGAAACAGGGTGAGCTTTCACTGTGATATATCCAACCATTTGAGATTCTGGAGAGAGTTGGGTCAGTTTCCTTTCAATTGAAGTTACCTTGTAAGTACTGATCCATGCATGATTTCTTGCATGTATCTCAGCTCTTCCATTATCATTCAGAACCATCTAATTATTTTCAACCCAAGGAGGATAAATTATTGGTAGATTCTTCCTTTGAGGAGCATCAAATTCGTATTTTAGATATTACAATGAATGTTCTCTAATGCTGATTAGTTCCTCTTGTATGGGTTTTATGGTAGTACGAACTTAAAATGAATAATACCTGGGAGGGAGAGGATGATGTATGATCACAATGGATATATTTTTTCATAGAAAATTATTTACCAACCTTGGAAAGTAAATTTATGGACAAATTTCTTGAAGGTGGAATGTTTTTAAGAACATGGTGCTTTCTGGATGTATGATATGTTTTCTTCCATCATGTTTGATATTAAATGATTAATTTCAGTCTAGAATGAATAACCTTTGAGGATATTGAGGTATCAATGGTGTCTGGGACTTTTTTGGAGCCTGAAACCTGACTTATGGGGATAAAAAGACTTCTCTCTTGATTAGTAGAAACTGTGTGGGGAAGTCCACATAGTTACTTCTTACCATGTAAGTCTATATAGAGAGAAGGAGGATTCTACATGGTTTTAAAACCCATGTAATTTTAGGTGCATTCCTTTGTGACACACATTGAAATTTTCTATAGTAATATGCGACACATTTTTCACACAGTCAAATTGTGTGTGAAAAATGTGTGATGTGCCCCTTCCTACAGTAGTGTGTGAACTGTTAGGACAATCGTGCAACCAAACCATGTGGCTCTGTATTCTAGGTGAAATTAAAAAAACCCTTAAAATATTATATTTCTAACATAATTTCCTCATTCTCTCACATTTGGTGTCAGTGTGATTTTGAGATCTATCCATTGGCACCAAATCTAGGAATAAATAGATCTAATCCACCTGAGGTCAAAATCATGATTTTTTAGAAGCATCAGATATGTATCGTTACAATCTCACTTCCTTTTTTTGACATTACATATTCTTATTATTGTTATATTTTCTATTAATATGTGATATAATATTACTTATTTCCATGTTCTTCATATGCTATTTCATTTTCTCCTCATCTATGTCAAATCATGAGATAATACTGGAGGAGCACTCCACTAGAAACCTATGTTAGGTGGTCTTAGGATTCTACTTTAATTTTGAAGTGTTTATATATATGATTTTTTTATGCATGTAAAATTATCAAAGAGAATCCCTTGAAATGGAGTTTAATACTTAATTTCAATTGATAGGTATGCCCTATGTAATTAATTAAACCCGCTGATAAGTGAATAGAGGTTATGAAACTTGAATTGGAACCACCCCTTGAGTGTGTCATTTAATGAATTGGTGGAATTTAAATTTGGATACCTTTGAGGTGTGGATTTAACCCCTTTCCATGGGATGTTTAATATTGAATTGGCAGTTGTAATTGAATTGATCAATGGAATGGAAGGGAAATACTACAAACCTAGGCAATTTCCATGAAATTTATTTTTTAAGTATGAATTTCCACTTATAATGAAACTCCCACATGGGTTAATTTAGGGGAAAGCCTTTTAAGCTTATCTCATGCCTTCATGGACCTTCTAAGGTGAGTTTTGAATGAAATGATTATGTTAATGAATTATGACATAATTAAATAATATATATTGAATACTTATATTCCATGGGTGACCCATGGTTTCATATAAAAATTATAGGGATGGACACATTAATCAACTTCCTTTCTCCACCCCGAGTGATACATCGACTCCATAGTGGACTACCAAGGATATACTCTTGGGGGATGACAGTTATATGCCCGATAAATACATGGAATCATTATGGTTTTCCAATTATGGAATCATAGGTCCATTAATCATGAATTTCTGAGTAACACTTGAAATCCTTATATGGACTACCAAGGATAGAATCAGAGGGTTGATTCTACATATTCCATGGGTGACACTTGGGATCCCTTAGAAGACCTCTACGGATTTACTTAGTGAGCGGTACTTTTATACCACACCCAATGTAATACCAGGATTCCCATGAGGTATTCCAAGGATGGGCATGTAAGTGGTTGGGTTCATGTTATACCTAGAGTGATACATGGAATCCAAATAATGTATTCCAAGGAAGGGATTAGGTTCTTAATTGAAAAATTAATGGACTGATTTATATGACTTGTCTACCAAGCCAATGAACAATATTGGTTTTGGTATTTTTTTCACACCTTATAGATGGAACAGTTAAGCATCCTTGCCAGATATCATTTTGGGGGGACGCTGGTCTATGTGTCAGGTCTTGAAGATTATTTATTATATAAGACACGTAAATTATGTGAATTTGTTTATAAACTAATACATGACTGACTACTTTTCAGATACATTTCAGGCTATTTCTAAGAAGGTAGAAGAGGTCGGTTGCCCATGGGAACTGATACCTTTCTGTGTTGTTTAATTTCAGAACATTATTTACATATTTTACTACATTCTTCACACTATTATTATTATATATTCACTTAATTGATGGAATTTTACCATTCAGTGGTTACATACTGGGATTTTATCTCACACCCTTTTTGGGTTGTTGATGGTTCCTTGGACATATTATACGATTATATTTACAGATAAAGGAAAGTGCATTTCTATAGTTTTCGGATTGCTGCTTTGGAGTATAAGAGCATTGGAGCGAGATGAGGCTTGTGATTCCAACTGGGACTGTTTTTTCTATTCTTGGTATTTTAAAACATCTATTGTACACATTCCTTGTATACTTTTTTGGCTATTTTTTAGGGACACAACATGTATCATCATCACATTTGTATGAGATTACTTCTAGACATGTTCTATAAATATATATATATATATAATGTTTATCTTATATTTATTTATCTATTTTCTGATATATATTTTTGGATTCTGCTACATTTCTATTTTTTTATCTATTATTCCATACTCCAGTAATGAGGTTATAGTCTCCCCCATAGACACACCCATGTACCTCACTACTAGTTAGAATCCTCTGCTATTTGGGGAGATGTGCTTGAGTCCATGAGAAAAACCAATATCGGGGCACCATTCACTGGCATCTGGTTCCTAGAAATTACATTGATCATCACATCCAAGTGTGGATAATCCATATTAGGATAGGTTTGAAAGTAGGTGTGTTTTTTGGCCTAATTGATATGTAGATTGATCTTTGGTAAATCTAATTCTAGTAATTATACTAATAATAATTGTTAATCATGCTATTTTGTACAAACAAGATCATGGGAATTGAATTTGAATGAACCTAACCTAATTCGAGATGATAAGGACTATAACCATTAACCTGTTACACTTTCTACATAGAATATTAGAGTAATAAACATCAGTTTTTAGTTATACCCTAATCATGGGTAGTTTAAATATGTTTAAATCCCATTGGTACGACAAAAACAATTGGTTAATCCTACACCTCTTTATACTCTATGTCCTAGTAATATCCCAAGATAAATCAAGTATTGTCTTCTATCACAAGACATGATATTTTACTATAAAACCATATGTTATTATATGAATCAAAACCAAACTAATTAGCATTTTAAAAAATAAAACCTAAATAGTGAATTTGAAGAATCATTTCAAAGGGGTTTTTTCAATTAGTTGTTGCCATACTAGGGATCCTCATTAATTCAACCCTGCAATTCCACTTTACTAATCCATAGTAGTAAGTGCAGTTTTGGAATATAAATTTTTAATCTGGTCATTGACAACATGAATAAAATGAATTCTGAAAGTGAATCAGATATGGAAAAGAATGTTTCACTTCAAATTTAGATTTATTAACCTCAATTCCTTTTTGTAAAATGATGTATCCACATACCATCCATTTCTCAACCATGAAGTGACACATTTCAACATTTAAAATATAATTATTTGTAATAAATTTTTTCATGATTTTTTCTAGATTTTGCAAGAGATAATAAAAATAATTTAAAAAATAGTAATTTTATAAAGAAATAACTCCATAAAATCCTCAATATGAAATGAAAATATACTTACCATGACTCTTTGAATTGTTCCTAGGAAATTTCACAATCCAATATTCTTCTTTTTATTGGAAATGATTTCATAAGTATATTTCAAGGATTTATTATCTTAATCCTCTAGGAGAATGGGTACCTAAAAATATCCAAAGAATCCATCTAAAAATGAAAAATGTGTTATTCCCTATAACCTGTCAATGATTATGTCAACGGATGGAATGGGAATGTGGTATTTTCTAAGGACATTGTTCAGCTTCCTATAATCAATGCACAATCTCCAACTATTCTAAACAATCATGGGTAATAATTTATTATGATCATTCTTCTCAAAGGTCAAAATTATTTTATTAGGAACTATATGGACATGGATACCCCATTTTGAATCATAAATTGGGTATATGATATAAAAAACTAAAAACTTCTCCATCTCCTTGTTTACTACCTCCATGATAGTGGGGTTTAGCCTACACTGACACAATCTAACATGTCTAGAATCCCCCTCTAACAAAATTATTTGTGAGAATTTTTTGGTTTAATTCCATGGATATCTCATAAGATCTACCCTATGGCTCATATTTTTCTTTTATGAATTTCAATCACGGTTATTTCTTAGGTTTTAGATAGGTTATTAGAAATGATTCGTATATTTTTTTCTTTTTCTATGAGCTATACAAATTTCAAATCATATGGGAGATGTATGAATTCTTGATTCAAGGGTTATTGGAGATATGAAATTGAATTTAGGTTCCTCACTTACAAATTTTTAATATTCCATGTACAAGAAATCATATGTGCTTTTTCTTTATCTAATAAATCTTCAATGAAAAGAGATTATTTCTCTTCTTCCAACACTAAATTAAAATTTCCAGGTTTTTAAACACTCACCTATTCCATGGTATTTTCAATGGGGAATTGATCTTCTAAAGATAATAATTCATGGATCATATATGAATATTTAATAAGATTAGTACCTTATTCATGAGAAATTGTAAAGAGTGAATGATTTTTTGAAGGGTATTTTTTAGATTCAAGAATGTTGATGTGAATTGTGTTATCTCTAAGAACCATAGTAGGGTTACTTTATACAAATTGTTGATATTTTTTTTCCAACTTTAATAATGTTCTTACAAATATTATTGGTGAATGGATTGGTACTTTTCCATCCTCCATGTTTATAATTTTGTATTCATCTAGAAAAATCAGTCTTTTCACTCTGACTAGTACTTCTTCAAGGACTCATGATGAATAAATAGTGGATCTATTTTCCAAATGGACCAGTACTCTTGTGGGATTTAATTATACCATTTTCAATTATGAAATCACATATTGAGGCATGATTTTTATGGTAAGCACAAATATTACATATAGAATCCAAAAAATTTAAAGAACCGATAATGCAGGGAATAGAAAACACCAATGTATCATAAAAGTTTTTTAGAATTGGTGGGGTGATTAGAGCTGAGAAATTCTTCCCTTATATTATTCTATAATTCCCATAATGTATCTTCCTTGTTATTCAAATTTCCTTGATAAAATTGACATTGTTGGGAATTTTTTGGATGGATTCTAAAAGGGGGTTGTAGATTTCATCCTTTTAGAACATTTCATGAATATATTTTTTAGTTTTTTCTTATTAAATCTCATTAAACATATAAATATTATAATTTAATGGAATTAGAATATCGTTCTTCTCCATTTTATTCCTTTTAAATGGTGTTTCGAGTATTTCCTTACAGAACCTTTTCCTCGCTTCTAATTTTCTTCTCATGGTTGGAATGATTGGTCTTTTAGACTCTATTATAGATTCATAGACTTAATTTATTTTGGGTTCATCTTAAACTTTATATAGTTCAGGAATCTAAATATCCTTTCCACTCTTTATTGTAATCAATATTAAATTCTTCTTTTAATTTGGGACTATTTGGGCTAATAAATTTTTATGGATTTTTAGTCATTGTATCCAAAAATATTTTTAACTTACTAGATAAATAATTTTTTATTTCTTTAAACCCCTCAACTCTGGACTATAGATATCATTGTTCATTTGATGGTTCATTAGTCAAGTGATTTTCCGTATGACTTTCTGGTATGGGTTGGTTTATAATCTTGATGCTAGTATTGATATTTTGTAAGTTATTTGGAAAAAGTTTGGTTGTATAACTTTTTTTTGGGATGAGGGATAAGATGGGTGTTAGTTTTGATAAAAAGGTATAGCTTGACATTGCTGGGTTGAAAATTTTGGTTAGGATTTTGGGTTTCCCTTCCATGGATGATTCTGTTGGAATTTCCTTGTTTTGAATGTTTCTTCACAACTCTCCATCTATTGTATTTTAGCACATTGATTCGTAAAGTCGTTGAGCGGTGAACAGAAACCACATAACTATGGTGGGGCATGTTTTTCACTCACTTTATTTGCAATCATCTATCTTACTAAAATTTCTATTTTTAAAACTTTTGATTCAAGTAATGATGATGAGTTATAATTCCTTACTGCTTGAATCCAACATGTACACATAACTCTCATTCTGAATTGCTAGGTATTTTCTTTTATATTTTCAATTAGGTTTCTAGATTCCATTGATGAATTTTCAATCCAATATCTTCTAGATGATGCATACAAGATATTTGTATCATTTTATAATATACCTTGATATAAGAAGACTAAAAAGTGAGGTTCTTTCACAACCTAATTTGGGCAGCTTGAGAAAATCTTCATGAATATTTTTCAATGCTCAAAAATTGTTTCTTCAAGTGATTGTCAGATAGAGAAAAGATACTTCCTTATCATTATGCCTTGTGGGGATGGGATGAATATTTTAATGAAATATCTTTGAAGTTCTTTCCAATCATGGATCTCTATGGGTTTTTTTCTATACAAAAACTCCTAGTCATATTTTTCAAGTGATAAGGGGAATGCCCTCAACTGGACTTGATCTTCAACCAATCATATTAGCTTCAATAATGAATACACAAAGTTAAATTATAAAATATACAAGTATGGATATTCAACTATAAGAACAAAAAATTTAATTGTCATTGGAATCATAGTTACATGTAATTAATTATTATTTTTCAAATAATTAATACATAATAGGTTTTGCTGATGGGAAAATTTGGGAGAAAAAATGACACTTAATGTTTGATTTTAGTTTATTTTTATATTTTTGGTCTTTTAGTGATTATTAAAAGTATCACTCAAGTCTTCTAGGTTAATTTATTCAATGTTATTAAAATTCTGAAGTTTATTTAGGAAAGTTCATTCATTTTTTTTCAAAATGGAATAGTCTTTCATTATTAGTTCTAGTAATGTAAAATATAATTTATATTGGAACTCACTCTATGAAAATGGAACCATGTTTTTTATATACACCTATCCTATTGTATAGAAAAGTCTAATTTTTCTCTAAGTTATATATTATTACTATTAACTTAAGTCATCTCCATGGAGTATTTCTTTAATGTAGTTGTCACAAGTGAAAATACAATTATGTTTAATGACCCGAATCAATGAGGCATGAGCGAAAAACAACTCCAAGATCACCTACATAGGACAGGGAATATCGACAAGTTCATAAATTCATAACTAAAACAAGATCCATTTTATTATATACATGTACGCACACACCCCACCATCTAGATGAACAAGTTTAGAGGAATAATAATTAAATATTACTCATCTAGAGAATAATCCATGCATGTAAAAATTCTAGGTATTACAAGAGTAAAATAGTGTAATATGCAAAGTAAACATGGAAAAATATATTTCCAACCAGGAATATGTCTCAAACTAAAAAAATTATAAAAGAAAGGTTCTAGGAGATCCTAGATCGAGATATCCAAGCCCCAATCACTATACAAAGTCTAATGCCCTAGGTATCCATATTCTCTTCTATAATCACCACCGACCTGTATGTTGTCAAGATAAGACATGACACATGAAGGAAGACCCATACAGGGGTGATTATATACATACCCAGTAGTATTCCTTGAAGTTTAAGGAGGGATTAGGAAGTGACACAATAGGAATAGATAGCTCAAACCATAGTAAGAGAGTAAAAAAATAAAACAACATGGATATATATATATATATATATTATCAACACAATAATATCAAATAAGGGACAAAGTGGATCTACAAATCACATCCCATCCCTAGAAAAGATTTCCATTAGTTCTAAGGGTCCATAAAAAACTCTTAGTATCTTGCATGATCTTACGAAGAAATATCCATGTCGAGACACACCTCATCATTGTGGCACATAGTCGAGGGACCACAATCTTTAGGTAAAGGAACCATACCCTCGTACAAGGGGATAGTTCCACTCAATAGATAGATGACCCATGCCCTAACAATACTGGAGGGTTCCACTCTGATAATAAATAGAGGGCCCATGACATTCCCTAATAAGAGGTTGGTACTCTAGTGGTTCATGAGCTATAACCTAATACCATAGGAGGGTACCACTCAATATAAGATAGAGGACTCATTCCCTACCTAGTATAACAGTTCCACTATAATGGTCGATAGATGAATCATTCCCAACCCAGTAGGAGGGCACCAATCCTGTGGCTGAGGACTCATGACCTAATACTACTGGAGGGTGAAAATGAAATATAATATAGAGGAAAAAATACATTCCTAGAAGTATAGTGACACTCTATTGGTCGAGGATCCATGATATATCTCTATAGTTAGGTTCCACATTGATCTATATGATGACTCTGTCGGATCAATGCATTCATAATGCATTACCTAAAGAAGTATCATTCCTAGAACACCTCACATCAGGTCCTGAAATACACTATGAAATCCACCATCTTGTTATACGTAAGAAAAATCCCAGGATAGGATACCCTTAGGCAAAAATATGAGTTTAAAAAAGGAGATACAAGAGGTAGAATTATCCTCAAAGGAATAGGGAAGACAATGTGTTAGGGGACCCACACAACATGTTTTCTTACCATGCTATGTCATTGTGTCCCTACTAGCATGTGTATCACAACCCATGAATCATTATATATAATGTAAAGGAACTATAAATTGTGCCTTAGGAATGCAGGGGCCTTCCCGGGATCTTGGATGTGTTTGTGTAATCTTACATATACCAATGTACTCTAATACATGGTGTTTCCTCCCACATGGGGTCCTTCCAATGTCCTTTGGGATGTGTCCATTAACTCCGACCATGTGTTGTTACATGTCATGTCCTTGGATAAGCCCATGTATGATGATACATGGTGTATCCTCCCACACTAGGTCCTGCTCCTGTCTTTCATATTGTGTCTACATACCCTAGTCATGTGCCGGTACATGACATGTGCATGGCCATGAATAATCTATATAACCCTGGATTACACATTACGTCCCTAGAACTAGGTCACATAGTGTTTGGGGTACCACATGGTCTGTGATACATATAATCACTTGGAGACCCTAGCATCACAGATTTCTAAAAAACACTCCATGTCTTCTTCCACACTACACAGCATGTTGTTGGATTTTTCACAGATTCACAGATCTACTACATGTTTCTCTAGATCTACCTCCTCCACTTAAAACCATGCCTCTAGAATACCCTGAATTTAGGTAAAGAGCCTTTTTCATCTTTTTTCCATACAGTGGTCGAAAATATGATATCTGTTATTTCATTCAACTCCTGTATGCATCATCATCACCCAAGGCGCCTCCAGTTGCCTCATCAAATCATCAAATCCATGGTGGAATAATCCAAAACCCAAAAATCATCATGATCAATTAGATATTCTCTGATCGTTTTATTTCATTTGAATCTTCCATGTATCCAGATGTCTGATCATGATCGATCCCACCCAACAATGTCAAACAAGGACCCCATAGGCTAGTCGGTGAGGACCATGAAGAATAATGGAGGAAATCACATAAAACAAAGGTGAAAAAATCATCATAAAATAATTCATATCCAATGAATTGGATTGGAAATATTCATGGTGAGAAAACATGTCACAATGGGGGTAAATAGAATAAATTAATTAAATCCGATATATGGGCACATGAAAAGGATTAAAATGAATGAATATCAAAGTAAAGAAATTGATCATGCTCAATCATTGAATCATAAGTGTGGAAATAAAAACATTATTAATACTACCTCAATTCAAATTGATCTTTGTTGAAGAAAATTCTCACCAAGGAATTAAATAATTCTTTTCATTCGTTGCACCTTGATTCACCTGAATCTAGAGGCACATTATCATCTGATAATGATTATCTAATGAAGAATGTGGAATTATACTCTCAATGGTCCCATGGTTATTCCACTAACACTGTATATTATCCATAATATCATACATATATACGGAATTAGGTTTCAGTTTCTTAATGAATTAATTTAATTAATTAATTCATCTACTGAACGCACCCGCTAATGGTTGTTTTATTCAAACACCCTGAACTGATAAATTTTAGGTCTCACCTAGGGTAAACCTCACATTATGGATTCAAGAGTGGTCTTGGATTTTTATCCCAAAATCCATTTAAGATTTATAACTTTTTTTAAAACCAAGGGTACATGATATAAAAAATATTTAATATTTCTATAAATTTAATTTTTGGCACACTAGGCCTCGAATTCTCCCACCCTCTCAGCACCTTGCTTCAAATATATTTATAAATATAATATAATTTCTTACAATAAAAAAGGAAGTATAAAGTATTCCCTCTTCATTATTTTAATCTTATAAAAGAAAAACGAACCAAAAGATTAGGATACATAGCCCTCATCTAGATCTCCCTCTCTGAGGAGATCTCATGCATGCTCGTGTGATGAAACAACACATGAACCAAGGGGATGGTCCAAGAACACATGTTCCTCTCCTTCCGATCCTAGATCACCACTAGGTGATCTAAAAAAGTATCTCTCTCTTCAATGTCTTGATTTACCTAGTCAATAACATCTATAGGTTCATTCACATACCTTATCAGCTGTTATACATAAAAGATGATGTGCACTCGCTCCAGCAGTGGGGGTAAGTCAAGGTAGTAAGAAAACATACCAAACCTCTAGAACATATAAAATTTCTAGATGAACCTCAGGGATAACATTCCTCCCAATATGAATTTCTTCAATCCTCATCATGGAGAGACTCTCAGGAAAAATTGGTTTCCCTAATTAAACTACAAGGGCATGCGACACAAATCTGCATTAGATTTATTCTTGCTCTAAGTTGTCCTCATCTACTCATGGATGACCTAGAACTTCTCCATTGTTGTATGAAAAGTCATTTTCCCAACAAGATATGCCTATCATATATTAATACAACATAAGGGTGACCTTAAAGGTCTATCATAGAGAGACTTAAAAGGTGTCTTGCTTATAGTAGAGTGATAGCTATTATTTTATGAAAAAACTATTAATGTAAATTAATCATACCAGTTATAGCCAAAGTTTTTCACATAATACCTCATCATATCCTCTATCACCTAGATAGTCTTCCCAATCTGACCATCATTTTGGGGGTGGAATTCTATACTCATCCTTATCTGGTCCCTGAATTCCTCCCACAGGCCTCTCCACAACCATGATTTGAATCGAAAATCACGATTTGAGATAATCGTCGATGGAACCCCATGAAGGTGAACGATCTCTTATATGTACAATTTCCCCAAACTCTCCAATGAAATTTTCTCCCTAATATAAAGTAAGTTTGTTGACTTCATGATTCGGTCGACTATCACCTAGATGGTGTCATGGAATCTCATTTTCTATAGAATTCTTATCATGAATTCCATGGAAACCTCATCCCATTTCAACTCTCGGGTCTCAATAAAATGCAAAAAAACTATCAGAACTCAGTGTTTAGCCTTTACCTACAGACAGGTGAGGCACTATGAGATAAACTCATCCATAATCCTCCTTATTACATCCCACAAAAACTACCATTGAAGTTATTTTTACATATTCCCCACATCAAGATGTATATCCATATGAGTTATGTGAAACTCTCTAATCATCTCCTCTAGATTCAGGAATGGTACCACCATCCATTCTTGTAAAAGGATGATGTGATTCCATGCAATAAAATATTTATATGCTAAATCTAGTAATGATATCTGGTCAAATATGATGTAATATTCAATTTATCCTAGTTGTGAATCTCTCACACACTAGAGGACATGAGGATTCAACACCATCAAATGAATAAAATATGCACCCTCCTCTTCCACCAAGGTCATCAACCAGGAAGATAACAAATTTGATGCCTCCTACACCAAATGAGCATGGGAATTCTTATTAAGGAAACTTTCCACCATGTACCTCTAACCATGAGTATAGAATATCTAAAATTCATAGTTCTATAGGAAATCCAACTAGTGCCACTTACTCAGGTTCATGTCTCTTTACATGAAGACATACATGTGGATTTGATGGTCTGAGTAAAAAATAAAGCACTATCATAGAATATAGTGTCTCCAAATTCTTATATTAAATAAATAATGCTTCAAGATCTCGTTCATGACTCAAGTAGTGCTTCTTGTTGGGTATCAAATGTCTCATCCTCTATTAGATAACTTCTTATCTCTTCATCCACATGATTCTTATCCTAGTTTTAGAGGAATCACAATATAATATGTACTTCATGTCCTCCTCAGATAGACTTAAAATATGTTCACTCTTCATTCACAACCTCGACTCCATGAAGTCCCTATAGTATTGATCAATCCAAGTAAACGACATCCCTTTCCTAGTCAGTGATGTCTAAAGGGATACAGTCCTGATGAATTCTACCACAAACTTCATATAGTACCATGTCATGCCAAGAAAAATTCTCAAATATGATGTGCTTCTAGGTGGATCACAAGTAATAACTATATAAATCCTTTTTAGTTCTATAGATAATACATTTTCAGAAATGATAAGCCCAATAAAGTGAACTGCGTGGATCTAGAACAAACACTTTGAGAGCTTACCATAATTTTCATGCTTCTGAATTATGTCTAGGAACATCATCAAGTGCTTTATATGCTCTTCATATATAGTAGAGTATATGAGTTTTTCATTGATGAAGAAAAAGAAAAAATTATTCCACATATAGCTTGAATATCTCATTCATCAAATAAAAAACTTAGTGAGGGAATTTAGCACATCAAATTTCATCAGCAAAAACTCATAGTGTGTATAGAAACATCATAATTACTACATTGGAATATCATCCTCATGAACTCTCAACTAGTGGTAGTTGGACCTTAGATTGATCTTTTTGAACCATCTCATTTCTAGAAACTGGTCAAAGAGGTCATCAATTCATAGTAAGGGGAATTTATTCTTTATTTTGGTTTGGTTCAAGCAAGGATAATCCACAAAAATCTAAACATTATTGTCCTCATTTTTCCTGAACACTAGAGCCACCCAGGGTAAAAACTAGTTATAATAAAACCCCTCTTTGCAAGGTCCTCTAACTAAAACCACAATTCCTAGACCTCTATAGGGGGCTATCTGATATGGTATAGAATATCTCATAAGAGTCTTGGGGTGAAGGTAAATAAAAACTCAATATATATTCTCAGAGGTAGTCCTAGAACACCCTTAGGGAAGAAGCCCATAAAATCTTCCCTGACATGATAAATCCAAATTTCTAAAGATCTTTTTGCACCACGGGATACAGTTTCCAACTAATGGATAATGGGATGAAACCTCCAACTATGAAAATTTTCTTTCTATAAAATGAGATTTATATCACCCAAAAAATATAATATTGTCCCATCGTTGTGATGGAACCTGAATTTTCGGTAGTCAAATAAAGTCTTGGCTTAGAACATGGATAAAAAATCCATACCCCTAATGACATCATAAGGTTTTATATTGACAACCAGAAGATCCCATGAGATACTATCTCCACAGAGAAATAATTTTCACTACTGCAAGGTAAAATATATAAAAGAATAATTCCCTGTCATGACTACAAGACAATGTTTTTTCGATAAATCCACAACCAGGAGCTCATTCTATCACACCAGGAGTAAAGAGATGAAGGAATGACATGAACCTATGTCTACTAGTACAAAATAAATAATAGAGTAAACACGTATCATACATATAATTATATCATGTACTGTTGGGTCATACACATCCATAGCCTGCAATAGTGTCCGACCCCAACCCCGAGCTAGCTAATCATAACATGGGCCACCCAGTAGGGGTGGTGGAAGGAGCTTGTAACTTCATTGACCACCAACATCTCCTCCTCCGGATGGCCCAACAACTCATGTACTAACTACACCTACCTAGGTTCTACCCAACCCTTTCCTAGGATAACCATGATCACGGTGTTGTATATACTGTGGTTGACCATCAATTATCTGTTTTCCCTCTTTTTCATGTCGGGATAGAAAATAACACTCCATGTTACCTCACCCATAAAATGAATATAAATTATCCTATTTAGGCTACTCTAGTATTCTGTGTGGTCCTTATGTCTTAATAACATGTGATCGAGTCTAATCCTGAAAAGGGTTTCTACATCGAGATCTTATCGACTACTTCATGCTTGATGTTGTAGACAACTTATCTCTATAACGACCACTACTATCTCTAATTTCTTCTATGCCTATGACAGGGATAACTCCATCACCAATGACTTCTATAACACCCCAACATAGGTGGGAATGCATAGGTGTACCACACACGCATTCATATCTCTATGGAGTCCTTTCTTAGAGTTTTAGGCCTGGAAGTAGTCATCACAAATTCTGTTGAGGGAGTACCATGTATCGTCTTTAAACCTCACAACATTCACTGAAAATACCATCCATTATTATTTCATCTCCATAAGATCCTGAATATAAACTGATCACAAACATACGGGGTAGTGCTACTCACAAAATAGATACTGGAAGTCATTCCCTGAGAGTGTCAACTCATCATGAATCTCTGTAACTAGAGTCCACCAGTGCCATGCTACTCTATAGAAAAGACTGGAAGCTAGTGCATCCACCTAATAATTCTGTGTATGGATAATCCTAAATAATTATATCATAAACTCTATACAATCTACCACTGCCTGGAGATCTATCTCACCGTAAAACCTCAGTGGCCTCTGGAATTGGAACTCACGGCGTGCACTAAGCATGTACGCATAATCATCCAGCTTTGCTGGTATGATCATATTCTCGATAGGTGGGGGTGATGCTATCTATCCACCTGAAAGAAGGATCTCCTAGAATGAAAACTGAACTTAGACATCATAACTAATATGATAATCATCACAATCAGAAATCTTTAACTTGGTTGGAGATCATTGTAAAGGCATCATGAAAATTTCATCAAGACACACCATGGTCATATGAGATTATATATATATATATATATCTAGAGAGATGAATCAAGAAAGACATTCAAAGACTCAATCCTATATGATGAATTTACCAATGTTACCTACAACCAATGCCTCTGTATTGCTCATCAACAAGTATGTTGACAGAGTCCTAATGTATGGATACATCAGTCGCTGCACCAACACTGGATTCCCTAGCTTGATAACCACACTCGAGAAACATTGACATTGTTGTCCGAAATACCAACCAAATCATAATAACGGGAAATCTGTAAACCCCATCCCAAGAAATGAGCCACCTATGAAACCAATTTTCACGACACATCCTAATAGGTATTGATCAGCAACTTCTGCAAGCCTGCCTCTACAGACCAGGGGCTAGCGACAAGTTCCAAAAGGCATAACTAATATTCGGGGACTTTTCTTAAGTTAATTTATCCAAAAACCTGACCATATCCATGTATAAGTTTAGTGGGATAATAAAAAAGATTACACATCTAGATAATAATACATACATATAAAACATATAGGGAGTACAAGAGAATGAAAGTGTAATCTAAAAAGTAAAAAGGAAAAAATACATGCCCAACCAGAATGATATTCCAACATAAAATAATTTTAAAAGTAATGTGTTGAGGGAGCTCGAATCTAGATCCCCAGGCGATGAACACTATATGTGATCTAATGTAACAACTATCAATATGGTCCTATGTAATCACCCCCAACCTGTCTATTGTCTATATAATACATTAAGTATGTTGGAAAATCCCTTATAGTGGTGAGTATATACATACCCAATAGGACACCCCGAAAGTTGAAAGGGGGCAGTAAGAGACACTGTAGAAATAACCTATTTGACCCATATAAAGATATTAATAAAATGAAATAACGTGGATATATATATATATATATATATATTCCTAATAAAATAAGATTAAATTAGGGGGAAAATGTATCTATATCTTACAAACCAACCTAAGAAAAGAGTTCCATCAGTTCTAAAGGCCCGTCAATGATTCCCAATATCTTGCTCGATCATCCGAAGAAACATCCAAGTCAAGAAAAACCTCCCCACTATGTCGTATGGTCTATGGGTCACATTATATAGGAATAGGACCCATGATCTAGTACAATCGGATTTTTCATTTCAATAGATAGAGGACCAATTCCATAACTCCATTGGAGGGTACCACTCTGATATTCAATAAAGGAACCATGCCCTTCCTAATAAGAGGGTTCCACTCTAGTGGTTGAGGACCCATACCTTAATACCATATGAGGGTTCCCCTCATATAGTAGATATAGTACCGATGTCATACCTTGTAGAACGGTGCCGCTTTAGTGGTCGATAGAGGACCCATGACTTTCCCAATATGTGGGTGCCTTTTTAGTGGTGGAGGACCCATGTCCTGATAACATAGGAGGGTGTAACTTGGTTTGCAGATATAGAACACATTTCCTAGGCAGTATGAGGGTTCAACTCTAATGGGTGTGGACCCATGCCCTTTTTATATTTGAGGGTGTCATTATTATCTCTCTTATGATCATTCCTGGTCACTTCCATTGTCGAGCATCACCTAAAAAAGTGTCACATCAATAAAATCATGAATAATATGTCAAAATACAATATATATTACACAATAATGTTCTATGTATAAAAAAACTAAGGATAGGCTACTCACGGGCCAAAATTGGAGTCCAAATGATAGAAATATAAGAGGTATACTTTTTCTAAAAAGAGGTGGGAAAATGGTGTGTAAGGGGACTGACATGCCATGGGTTCCCACCCTCTGTCCTGGTCATGTCTTTGATGGTACACAACTCACTTTCCATGTATCCCTACAAAGCATGTAAAGGTATTACATGGTGTGCCTTAGCCACCTAGGGGACATATTGTGCTCTTGGTTATATCCGTGTAATCTTAATCAGGCCTATATACTCCAATACATGATGTGTCCTCCTACATGTGGTCCTTTTTGTGTCCTTCATGACATGTACGTGTACCTTGGACATGCCTTGATACATGTAATTTCATTTCCATTCCCATGTAATCTGATACATGGTGTTTCCACCTGCACGGGGTCCAGCTTGTGTCATTTAGACCGTGTCCGTGTACCTTGGTTGTGTATCAGTACACAACATGTGTCTGGTTCAAAACATGTTTATATACTCCTAGATTACATCTAAGGTTTCCAGAACTAGTTAAAACATCATGTTTGGGTCCCATACTATGTGTGATATTTATAATCTCCTAGAAACATTGGCACTGTGGATTTTTGAATAACATGCAATGTGTTCTTATTCCCCACACTTTGTATAGCCATGTTTTTTTGCAGAATCTTAGACCCACTAAGCCTTCCCCTAGATCCACCGACTCAAATTTGAATCATGACTTTTGATTACCTAAAATTGAGGGAAAGAGCATCTTTTTTGGTTTCCATCCATCTATTGGATGAAAATTGGATCTTTGTCAATTCGTTTAACTCCAATATGCACCGTTGCCACTTGTGGTTCCACTCAATGCCCCACCGAATCTCCAAATCCATGGTGCAATCACCCAAAACTCGAAAATAATCCCAATCCATTCTTTATTCACTAATATAGTAGCCATTTTTGAACATTATACATATATCGATGTCCAATCATGCTTGATACCTCCTAGAAATGTTGAACAAAGACCGCAAAGGATAATTGGTGGAGATCTCAAAGAACGATGGGGTAAAATCGAATAAACCAAAGGTGAAAAAATAATTTCGCAACTGTTCATGTCCAATGAATTAGATTGCGAATATTTGAGGTGATAAAACCTTGTACAATGGGGTAAATTGAAGAATTAACTTGAATTGGATACATAAGATCATAAAAATTATCAAAATTAATGGAAGTCAAAGGAAATGAATTGATTGTGGTCAATAATTTAGTGATAAAAGAGGAAATATACATATGGTGAGGCGTAACTCAATTCAGATCAATTGCTAGTGAAGAACATGCTTTCCAACAAAGGAAGAATTTTTTTTCATTCATTTCGACTTGATCCGCTTAGATTTAGAGGCTCGTTGTCATTTAATCTTGATTCACTAATGAAGAAAATAGAATTATCCTCCCCAAGCTCATAGGGTTATGGAACTATCCCAAGTGATTCATGATAATGGCATAATTATTGATGGAATATGGATTAGTTTCCTTAATGAATTAATTAAATTAATTTATTAATTAACACACTAAACACAACAACCTACAACTTTTTATCCAAAAACCACATGCCGACTAATATTAGGTTATTCTATGTATTGAACTCAAATTCTGGATTCAACTGTAACCTCATATTTTGTTTATCTAAGACTTCATTTATAATTTATCCCGTTATTTCTCAAAAAATTATAATGTGTGATATATAATATATTTATTTTTTTATAAAATTAATTTTATGAACACTAGGCTTCATATTCATGCATCGTCTCATCTCCTATCTCCAAAAATATTTCTAGATATATTCCAAAGTCTTATAAGGTAAAAATATGTCTCTATATATATTTCGTTATGATTTATAGGACTAGTTAAAAAAACAAAAAACAATAAACACTAGTGAGAGACATGTTATTAGGTTTGGGTTTGGATTACCATGTGTAATTTTATCACAGTCCTCTCAAAATAATTTTCATTACTTTATAAATTAATTTAATTAATGGTTTCACAATTACCTTGAATTTTCATATAACGACCCTGCTTTTTCTTACTTTACTATTACATCATTTTAAAGATAATCAACAAAAAATCATTACACAACTAGAATAAAAAGTTTTAGTGTCTTGGTAAAATTAGGACCATGAAAATTATTTAGAAAATAGAACATAAACTTTTATTTAATTTCATTTTCAATCGCTTCTTATTGGCCCTTTAATTCTCCTTAGTACATGTGATCGCTTGAGGATATACATTAAAGGGAGGGGTGATATAAAATTATAGTAAGAGGATAGATAAGAACATGAAAATATATTACATGGGGTGAGTATAATCATAACATCTTCATAATAACATTATCATGCGATCATAGTCAATAGAGTAAGCATTAATATAAGGCTTGGAATGTGGAAATGCATAAAAATGAAAATCATGTCTTAGTGGTCAACTACCACACATATTTGTGAAAAAAGATATAATCATGTTCAATCATATTTCACTTTTATCATGATATAATTAACATTTACCATTGTATTAGAGTTATATATAATTATAGGAACACCAATCACATCATAACATTTACATTGTGCAATATAATTTTGGGGACACCCATCACATGATAACATTTACATTATCATGCATAACACATAGAACATATATCAATATCAAACATAAAATAACCCATGGAATGGAATGAGTTTAATTTCATAAATAATATATTCATAAAATTTGGGTTCCCAAATTAATGATGGAATAACATACATGATATAAGAATCATCAACCTTGGGTGATGAAGAAACAATCTCGCTATGTAAAAGGTGTGTCTTTTAAATAAGGGTTCTTTTGGAAAACATTATGTTTGTCATAAACTAAATTATGAAACATGTATATACCATTAAAAGAAAAAATAATTATAAATATATTATATTTAAATAATATACATATTCAAAATTTGGTGAAAGAGGTAAAACCTAAAGAAAGAGAGTTCGATTTGAGAATTCCCCTTACCTTGGGCCCGAAAGATTTATTCACATTAATATCCTATATAATCACATTAGATTCAATAATTAATAGAAAAAGAACCTTTTATACATTTATTTTATTGATTATGGTATTATTATGTTCATTTATGGCAATTTAGGGAAGTTATATAGTTTAAATTTCTCATTCATGGGTATTTGTTTTCTTAGTTTTCAGGATCAGTTCACTTGTATTGATGAATGGAAGTTAGTGTGAAAAGAGGATAAATATGAAGAATTGTTATTATATGTTATTAATCATATTAAAAAATTTTATATTATCTGATAAATAATTCTGTTATATGGTGTTAGGATTAATCATTAGATAAATGTTAATTATGGTCATTTTAACTTAATTTTGGCATTTTTTTATCACAACAAACTCATTTTGTTTTATAATTTATTATTATATGTAAAAGTTAGTATAATAGTATAAAGAGGGTTGTAAAATTAAATTTATAATACATTTCAACCATTATAATGGTTTTATTGATATCCTAAAGGTTTTAATGGAAAATTAATGTGCATCACCCACGATGTCGTTAAATTGACTCATCACGAGAGACAATTTCATTTAAAATAGATAGAGGGAAGAGTTTAATTAGGGATAGTCTATTAACATGATAGAATACATGAATATCAACTATTCTGGATTTATCTTTCCATTTGAAGAAGATAAGGTTAATATAAGAGAAAAATAAATGAAACTGAAATGAAATTAAAATAAAAGTGAAAGAGGATTTTACCTCCTAGATTTATCCTCATTGAGAACCTCCTTAGGACAAGGGTTTGGAATCTTGGTGAGAAAAATTGCTCCTCAACATGGGTAAGTGGATATGGAAGATTATTGGGTAAAATTTGGTTAAATATCAGAGTTTGAGTTGTGTGAGGAGAAAAGGGGGTGAGTGTGGAATTTATAGTGGAGGAGAGGGGAGTTTTTCCACTATTATATTCCTTATTTTATTATTTCTACTCAAGAACATGAATGGTTTGAGAATTATCTATAAATATATTTTGATAATGAATTATATTTCAATATTTTGGTCCTACATCACCCTTACATCATCTATGACTCCATAATTCATGTATTTGACTTTCGTTGTAAATTATCATATTTTATTACTCATTAAATATTCAAGTATTTATTAAATTCCAAAAATTAAACACAAATATATTTGAAATTTGAAATTTAAAAATGGAATCTATTTCATTAAAATAATTTGCTATGTATGAGTAATTTAATTTTTAATTAAAATCAACATTAACTAGGAAAATACATATTTAAAAATTATAACAGATTCTATAAAACATTGAAAATTTACATAAGGTCACATAAAATTATCATAAAATCATAAGAAATATAAATATTTATTTATGAATACATTTTATGAAAATAATTTTTCTTTTAAATTATTAAATTAATCATAATAACTTAATTAAATGTTTAAGACTTACAAAAATGACTACACATAATTAATAAATTTTAAAACCTTCATTTTCATAAACAATAATATAATTGTACCATACATTAATTTATAAGATGAATACATTCTAATTATACTACCATGGGTGAGGTTACTATTCATGTGTTCAGTTTACTATTCATAAGGGTCATATTACTATTCAAAAGTTTAAGTTACTATTTCATCAGTATTTGTTCCTTAACTTCTAGAAATACTTATTATTTAATAAATTATTAATTTTTAAAGTTTTTTATTATAGTATGTAAGTTATTTTATGTGACGTATACTATATAACATTACTATAAGAAGGGATAAATTACATTGATAAAAGTTTTTGTCATGAAATTCTTTCCCCCTTTTTAAATTTCACCCTAGAAATTTCATTTTATATAAATATGTGAGGGTAATTTTCCTTCATTTTCTCCTCTGGTTCCGAAGTTTCTTCTTCATACTTATGGTTCCTCTACCACACTTTGAAAATTTGGTTTATCTTTTTTCGCAAAACCTTTTCTTTTTGTTTCATATTCTTTACTGGATGCTCCTCATAAGTGAGATAATCTTCTAGCTATACTACCTCTATGTTAAGTACATGTGAGGTATTTGGTATGTAATTCCTCAATAATAATACGTGGAACACATCATGAACTTGATCCATATTCAGTGGAATTGAAATCTGATAGGCCACATCTCTGAGGAAGTCAAGGATCTCAAAGGGGACCATATACCTTGGGCTTAGCTTCCCCTTATTTTAAAACTGCATGACTCTCTTCTATAGTGGTATTTAAAGGAATACTTTATCTCTAACATCAATATCCAATTCCTTTCGATGGATGTCAGCATAGCTCTTCTTCCAACTCTTAGTAGCTTTGATATGTTTTTTGGATAGATTGAACCTTCTTTGTCTTCTCATTCACAATATCATGTCCAAGTATTTTTCTTTCACCAACATTATCCCAATAGGTTGGTGTTCTACATCACTTTCGATACAGAGCATCATATGGATCCATCAGAATACTCTAATGAAAACAATTGTTGTATCAGAATTCAACCAATAGTGGATGCTGATCCCATCCACCTTTGAGTTATAAAGAGTAGGATCTTATCATATCTTCAATCATCTGAATAGTCCTTTAAAATTGGACATCAATTTGGAGGTGATAGGTCATGATGAAATATAATTCAGTTCTGAAAGCATGTTCAAGAATCCACAAGAATTTAGATGTGAACATGGTATCACGATCAAAGATAATAAAGAGTGGAACTACATGAAGTCACACAACTTCTTTCACATATTTAATTGAAAGTTTCTAAAGTGAGAGATCTTCCCAAATAGAGATAAATTTAAAAGACATGGTTATACAGTCCACCACATCCCATATCACATTATTTCCATTGGATGTCTTCAGAAGACCTATGACAAATACTATAGTGACATTATCCCATTTCCATTTGGTTATACGCAATGGTTGCATAATCCCTTTGGAATTATAACACTCTTCTTTAACTTGATGACATATCAAGAACCTTGATATATACTCAACTATCTCCTTCTTCATGTTGTCCCACCAGATGTGTTCTCTAAGATCCTGGTACAACTTTGTACTCTCATGATGGATAGAGAAAGTTGAGCTATGTGCATTATCCAATAGCTATTTTCTATTCCATGTGATTAATTCACAAAGATCCTCATTCCAAAATGAATCACACCATAATAATTGATATGGAACTCTTGTAGCCTCCCATCCTTTACCACATTCACCTTCTTTTATAACACTGGATCATCCATTTATTCCTCCTTAATATTCTCTTGGATAGATGGTTGGGAAATCATTTGGGTAAGGTAGGATTTATTCCCTATAGTTATGATTTCAGAATTCATCCTTTTCATATCCATGAATATAGGGTCTCTCTCCATCCACAACATGGATATAGTAGAAGGTTTTTTCTGCTTAGAGCATTAGATACCTTGTTCTCATTTCTAGGATTAGAGTGAATTGAGAAATCATTGTTTTTAATTATATCTAACCAAAACCTTTGATTCATGTTAGTCTACTTTTTTGTGAATATACACATTAAGCTCTTGTGATCAATATATCTGTCACACTTATCACCATATAGGTAGTGTCACTATATTTTCAAAGAAAAACTGACAAATACTAGCTCTAGAATATTTTTTGGTGTAGTTCTGTTAATGAATATTCAACTATTTTGAAGAATAGGCTATCACATTATAATGTTTCATGAGTATAAAACACAAGAATTTATTAGAATCATTTTTTTATATCACAAAACATTATCCACATTTCAGTAATTTGAGTATAGTTGTAGTGATCGGCCTCTTCTTTATCTCCTTGAAGCTTTCCTCACATTCATCTATACAGAAATACTTTACCACATTCCATTTTATCAAAGTTATTAGGCTATAAAGTCATGAGAAATTTCTCTCAAAACGTCAGTAGCACCCAGGTAATCCAATAAATCTGTGGATTTCTGTGACACTAGAGGGTTTGGGTCATTCTTCAATTGCCTTTGTTTTTTGAAGGGTCTAAAGTAATTACCTAACTTCTGATCACATGTCCCAATAATGTGACTTGCTGCATCCAAAAGTTACACTTTATGAACATGGAATACAACTTCTCTTTCCTTAATGTCTACAACACAAGCCTCATATGTTCTTCATGATCCTTATTTCTCTTCGAGTATATGAGAATATCATCGATAAATACTACCACAATTTTGTTGAGATAATTTCTAAAGACATTATTCATAAAATCCATGATGATTTTAGGGTAATTAGTAACTCTTAATGGAATCACTAGAATCTCATACTACCCATACCTTATATTGAAGGTAATTTTCTAAATATATTCCTTTTTCCCCATTATCTGATGTTATTCATAATGGAGATCCACCTTTGAGAAGTACTAAACTCTTTGTATCTGATCGAACTAGTCTTATATCCTTGGAAGAGGATAGTTGTTCTTTATGTCGATCTTGTTGAGTTCTCAATAATTGATACACAACCACATTGATCCGTAATTATTCTTGACAAAGATCACTAGATCTCCCCAAGGTGATGCACTAGTCTATATGAACCCTTTGTCTAAACTCTCTTAAAACTACTTACTTAAGACCTTTAATTCGATAGGATCTATCCTGTAGGGACATTTTAAGATAAGAGTATCTATAGGTATAATTTTTATTGAGATATGTACCTCACAATCTAGGGGAAGCCTAGGTAACTCTTTAGGAAATACATCACTATATTCCCTCACAATGGTAATTTCCCCTAGGTTGATACCTTCCTTTGACTCAACCATTTGAGTGAGGTATGATTCTTCATAGGGAATCAACACCCACACCATTGAAAAATTTTCCAAAGGGGATTCATGATCTTCCTTTCATTTTTAGAGGATCATGTTATGGTTTGTAATATGTAAATATATTTCCTTTTCCAAAAATTTGATGTGTACTCTATATTATGAAATCCAATCCATCCCCAAAATATATTTGAATTCCGCCAACGGAAGTATCACAAGATTTCCCAGAAGAATCTTCCAACATATTCCAAATGAGAAAATTTCAACACTTTGGTACAATGATTGCACCAGAATGTATTTTTATGGATATCTCTACTTGAAGATTTTTGAGATTTTATTCAATATTTCGAGTAAACTTGATAGATATAAAGGAATTCACAAAACCAGAATCAAATATGACTTTTTCCATCTTTGTGTGAATAGTAAGTGTACCTTGTAGGTAAATTCCATAGTAATAATGGAATAAGCCTTCCATTGCTATATTGGATTTGGTGGCTAATAAATCTGGTTATAGTTGAGTATTGGAGGTTTAGCACACTAGATATCATATTTCCCTTACTCCCTACAGTTGTAGAATTGGACCATGGGTGGTTATATCCTTTCCACCACCATATTTTCCTACTTCCTCATGTCATTTCAGCAATAATGATATTGGTGGTCTTATCTCCCACACTTGAAGCATTTCCATGTCCGTTTGAGGTAGTTCCCATGATTCTTCATCCAACATTTTTGACATGTGGGTAGTTTAGTTTTATTTACACCATTGTCATTATATCCTCCATCTTGAAACTCAATCTTTTTTTCTTATCACCATATTTTTGGGACCATTCTCTAAAATCTATCTACACTTTTAGAGCACATTGAACAACTTCTTAATAACTACCAATGTCTTGAATTGGTAGAGACTTTTGAGGGTGTCATTTTAAACCAATAAAGATTCTATCAATTTTTCTATCATTGATGATAACAAAGCCTAAAACATACATGGAAATCCTTGTTAAATTTTCATTATAGGTCATGATAGAATCACATTCTTTTTTCTTTATCTCTATGAATTATCTCTTCGTATTTGTTCGGATATTTTAAGGGAAACACTTGTTATGAAACATTATCTTAAATTCTTCCCACTCAGTCTCTTCAAATTCATCCATTGGATTATTTTTATTAATCAAATCCCACCATTGATCGGTCTCTCCATATAGATGATAAAAAAACATAGTCACTTTCCCTATCTTAGGATAATGAAATACCAAAAATATCTTCTCTGTTGAGTTAACCCATTGTTTTGTGACTAATGGATTGGAATATCTGCTAAATGTAGGTATTCATTGCCACAAAAACACTCTATAGTCAGTTTCTCCCTATTGGGTGAATGTTTATGTTCAAAATTATTCATTTTATTGTGTATAGCTTGAGAAAGTTGGGTAACAATATCTATGAAATTTTGAACTCCATGTCATGACCCGACCCATACCAGGGCTTGAGCCACAACTACCCAAAACTCACCTCTATAGGCCAGGGGCAGGCGACCAGCTCCGATGGCATAACAAACTTGAGGAGGCCTTTTCCTGAGCACCTTTACAAACACACACAACCAACTCAATGAAAAAGTGCAGAGGAAATGAAAAAAAAGATACAACACTGCTATATATAAACCCCCAAAATTCATTGACCTCAAATCAGTACAAGTACAGGAAAGTAAATTGAAAGGAAAACAATGGAAATAAACGCCCAACCAGAAAATAGCCACATCCCGGAAACAGGTTGAAAAGTAAAACAGCTGAGATATTCTCGCTCGCATATCCCAATCTACTACCACAAAACGTGGTCCAAACACCCTATATCCCTATGATCCTTTGATGTCACGATCAACATTTCTTTCATCTACAAGGGCACACCAAGTGCGGGAAAATCCCAAGTAGGGGCGAGTATGAAAATACTCAGCAGGATGACCTAAAGGTTCAAGGGAATAATTAGTGAGGCACTGAAGGGGGAATCAGTATATAGATTATGGTACAGTAAAAGAGTACATAAAAAGAGAACAACTCAACCTAAAAAAGAAGTAAAGTAAGCACATCCAAACAAGAGGAGCTAGAAACGGTGAGAAGGTGAAATTATCATCCAGTATTCGCTACCTATAGTAGGATATTAGAATCATCCAACCATGATAAACTAGACACGTAAAGCACATGGAATAACCCATTCTTCTTTTCCTCTCTTGGAAGTAGAGTAACAAAAACCCAAGGAGTGGGTACTGCAATAAAATGTATACATGAACAACCAAAGGAACCTAAACAGGAGGGTAAGGGGATATCCATATCACTAGATCAGCCAAGAAAAGAGTTGCCAATAGTTATAGAAGAAAAAACCATCGATGCACAACATCTCACATGTCTGCCCTGAACTGCAAGTCAAAGGGGATCAATCACACCTTGATAATATCCGATTTGAGCAGTTCTATTTTTCCTACATGGTTGTAGGTTGTGTCAAAAGGATGCATCAAGGTGAAAAAAGTTCCCCTTTTCTTGAGAGTACAAAGTCACATCAAGTACATCTCATCACTATACTTCACATATGAGAGATCATGTCATGAATTCATGAACCCACAATCTAGACCTTCTAGATGATATACTTTTAAAAGTCATCAGCGAATGCCACTTCCCAGTCCAGTTGGAGAATAATCCCTGAAAGAGTAACTGGAAATATCCTCTTCCCAGCTGTGTTGGTGGGTAATCCATGAAATTGATCAGCGAACACCACTTCCCAGCTACACTAGAGGGTATGCCCCAAGAGAGTAACTTGCGAACACCACTGCCCAACTACGCCGGAGTGTAAGCACAAAAGAGAACCACGAACACCACTTACCAACCTTGGTGGAGGGTAAGCCCTAAAAGATAACAGTGAACACCACTGTCCAACCTCGCTGGTGGGTAATATAGGATTTCTTTGGTGATTCTGAGGAAATCACTACCATCATGGTCATCATCGAGTATAGCCTCAAATAGGAATCACACTTGGAACATCTCGCATCGTATCTCGAAATCCACTATTGAGAGCCCCATCACATCGTATGTAGAGAAACACTCAGAATAGGCTACTCGCAGTACACAATCCATGTTCATAATAAAAAGATACGAGAGGTAGAATATTCGTAGTGGTATACAATGCGTGTGGGGCCCACACCACGTGTGACCCCTCCTCTTTTCCTGCCCATGTACCTAATCATTTCTGGGTCCCAAAAGGGTGAAAAAGTACCACAGTGTGTCAAGGTACTTCCAGAGTACCCGGCACAATAGTTGCAAAGCAGATGCATGCACAACACTCGTCCCTAAGCTGGAGGGTCAGAATCCCAGTTCAGCTAACACGCCTCCTCGAACTGTCCTAGAACATCGATCATATCTCTTCATACATCATCTTCACTCTAACAAGAGTCGGAGATGACCTAATCTGTGTATTCTCTCCAGAAAAATCAAAAGGGTCTTCCACTATTATTCCCTTCTTGTTTCCACATTTAATTAGGGATTACGAATAAGGCTCTGCACATTCAATGGGAGGACAGTGTCGCGATCCTTACAGAAAAACATGAAAGATTGACTACTCACTCATGCAAAATGGACTCATGATGAAAAAGTTGTGTCTCCTAGTGTCATACAAAAACGATTCCCTTTGGGGCCTAACTCGATACTGAAACACATACCGTGGATCATGACATTTCAATCCATGTATATTAACATGAAATGTAGGATATTCATTTACCCTAAATGGACTTATAAAGAATAAGTCATAAAACATAGCATATATCTGAAATCTGCCTCATGGGGGCCATGCCTCGACCTCAGATTTATGTGGGAATATTTCTTCATTGTAATCCCCTCAAAAAAACACTCAGAAAAAAGTGCTCGAACACCCTAAATGGATGTCAGATGAAAAGGTAGAATTTCATCGTAAAACATGGGAGTCGGGCCCTATGGATCCCACACCTTGTCCCCATCCCGAACACTCAGAAAGAATCTCAAAAAG
The DNA here is from genome assembly GCA_963277665.1 of Viscum album. NCBI lineage: Eukaryota > Viridiplantae > Streptophyta > Magnoliopsida > Santalales > Viscaceae > Viscum > Viscum album. The sequence goes on along the minus strand of OY728132.1, from coordinate 355,874,934 downwards.
TCTGCATGAGGACCGGGGTCACTCTGCCGCTGATGGCACATCAATTAGACATCCCAAATAAGAGTTAGGTCCGATGCAAGAATCTTGATATAATAATAATTAATTTTTTATTATCAAACGTTTGGAGTTTCGTGCCACTGAGTAAAAAAACCATACCACAAGGGTCCTAAAACAACATTGGGAGTACTGCCTCAACTGTAGGGACATAAAACCTCTAACGTCGTGTCAAAAAGACATCCAGTTCAAGAGATATGCCTGTTACAAAAAAAAATAAATAATTTATTACTATTTAAAAAACGTTTTGAGCCACCGGCCTTTGGGAACAGAACTCCAAATCACTGAATCCCATTTCAAAATGTTCATATCGATGAGACAAACCTATGGTCGTAGTCGTCGCATCAAACAGACGTGCTGTTTAGAAGTTGGTCCCCATCGAATACAAATTGTCCCAACTGGGTCGCTCCATCCTGGCCGGCCCTGTCCAGACGGCCGGCCTACGACCCCACTGTGGGTCCAGGCTACTCCGTTGTGGCCCATTGTACGCGACCCTCTCCACCTCTACCAATCCTTATTACCCTATCAACTTGAACAGACCAACCAGGGTGGCTAGTCTCTCTGGGTGCACCAAGGACATGCAGGAGGAGGGTCCTGTTTCTTCCGCCCCCAAGGTCAGCACCTCATGGATCACTCTTGCCTGCATAGCACAAAATGCTAAAGCCGCTGCGCCGCCTTCACACCTGAACCAACCCTATTCACCCAACTCCACCGTCTCTGCCTAAAGCCCCATCCTGCTCAGCTTCTCCCTCTGGACGTTGCAACCTCACCCCGGAAGAAGCCCCACCTAGAACTACTACCCCACACCGAACCCTGGACTCATCTCCTTTTCCCGTAGTACCGTACCACACTACACCCCGATGTCATCCCTCACTCCCTTTGATCTCCACCGTCTATCCTCGGCCGCTCCACTTGTGACACTCGACCGCGTTGTCCCGTTGCTCCCAACTCACCGCATGCCGCTCCCCTGCACCGTTCCACCGCCTCGGCCTCCGGACACCACCCTGGCCAGAGCGTGGGATTCCATCAGCCCCCCAAACCAATTTGGTGGCCCGATTTCAAATCCAAAGATGAATTTGGGATCCTCTGGATGAGACCTTCACTGCACCTACCCTCGATCGAAGATCCATTGAGGTTTTGGCACGTCCGAAATTTTGGACGAAGAATGCCTTAGAATGGGATTTAGAACGGGTCCTAGATGATTGACGTGTTCATTTGGCCATCATCCTAATTCTACAATTATATAATGTTAATGAAATTTTTTCCAAAAACTAAATAAATTGATGAAGGTTCGAAAATAAATAAAAAATCTACCTCGATTCGGTCGTTTGTCGTTGGCAGCGCGTCCAACAAACTCTTACTTTGATCTGCCAAGGTTCTGGCAGAGGTCGCTCCTCGATTCGGTGATGAACAATGAATAAATTCAAATAATGGTTGAGAGAGAGTGGTATAGAGAGAGAGATAGGAGAGAGAAGGGAAAACCCTAACTCTAAACCCATATTTTTCTATTTATTGAAAAATCTACTTAGCACGAAATCCAAAAATGTCGTGCCCTCTCATTTTTTATAACACCTAGGTAAAATGACCCCTTTCAAACTCAACGAAAATCTTAGATTCCCATTCTGATACTTCATTAGAATGTTATTAAAAATGAATTCCAATGATAAAAATCACAAAGTATCCATTCCAAAATGATGATTTTCCCCTGGGTGACTTTTCCCATAGTGTTCCTGTACTGACAAAGATTATAACCCTCCTAGGTTAAATGACACGCTATGAGATCATCCGTGGACTCATATTTCCAGTCTGAGTTACTTTTTGAGAGTTATTTGGGTTTGAAAAATTAAATGAATGAATTAAAAAATTAATTCATCCATTTACATACCGCTAATGAGGGAGGGGTCCGAACACCCCTTGTCGACATGCTTTATGTCGTTCCTAGGGTAAACACTGCGGTCCATACTCAACTGTGGTCTCATATTTCTAATCTGACCTACCATTTAAGTGATATCCCGTTTTTTTGCATTAATAGTACAAAATCACTTAATATTATTGCATAATTAATTCCAGGCACACCGGGCCTCATAATTACATTTCGTCTCAGCACCTAGCTCTGGAAATATATTTGGAAATATTCCAAAGTATTAAAAGGAAAAAAACAAGGTCTATATATACTTCCCTCTATCAAGATTTTCATCCCTGAAATGAAAAACTAGGAAAAACCACTCGGGATATTGAGCTCAAACATGACTCTCCCTCTCTCAAGAAGACCTGAAAAACACCATTCTAGAAAAACATGTGAACCAAAGGTATGGTTTGTATTCATAAGGTCTTATACTTTCGATGACATGTATAGTGATACACATGTAGCTAATCACCTATGACACCTGGAAGACGTCATGCGCCCACTCCTACTAATGGGAGGGTAGAGTAAGGCGGTAGACAACCTCACCATCTCTTTCACGATTCTAAATAGACCAAAGAAACTCAGGGGACTTCCCTAGCTGACACCCTATATTCCATGTCACGATCGAAATCACGGTTTGTTCCTAGAACATTGTCTCATGATTCCCTCCTTTAGAATATCCATCTGGTGAAACACCGAAGGATATCTTATCACACAATATTTCACAGTCGGTTCATCACAACCGAGTCTCTCGTACATGCTTGAGAAGTGAAGAAGTCAACACCATCATCTAAAGAAAAGTTTCACCCTACTGTTCCAACATGGTCAACTACAGGGAAGCTAACTCCTATGAAACATCCCGCACCTGGCGAGCCTGGGACTCTCTACTAAGGGAACCAACTACAACACTGCCACTTTTTAGAGCATAGACTACCTCAAAGTCATAGTCATGATGGAATTTCATCTGGCACTGTCATCTTAGTTTCATGTCTCTCTGGGTGAAGATGCACCTGAGACACTGGTGGTCTGTGTAAACCACAAAGCGCTCTCCCAAAAGATAGCGTCTCCACATTCTCAGGGTGAAGACTAGAACTTCTAGCATCACATAGTGAGTCTTGTAGTTCTTTTTATGGGGTGTCCATCACCCAAACCTGTACTTGATAATAGTATCATGATTGACATTGATCATACAAGGTACCAACAAACAGGTTAGGTATGTAATCTCATCCAACCACAAGAGGCTAGGCACAGAAAGAACATGGCATACCGGATGTGTCTTTTTTCCTCCTGGAAGGAGAGTAATCCCCAAAATAGGCACTCTACCAAACCCACTATTGGCCTCTCATGCAAAGGGATGTCAATTGGCAAGACTCCATTGGAAAATCCAAGACCTTCTCTGACACTCCACTACACAAACCTGACCACGGGCACACAAGTTATATTGAATCATCCACCACACCTCGATACTATCCACTTTGAGTGGCACTGACTCACCCTCATGGTTTTTCTTGTGTCAAAAAAAAATGCATCTCCGTGGAGAAAGAACCCCTCTTTCTTGTGTATTAAATACATCAAACAAAACTGACACATGGTTACAATGATGCCCCATGTCACACTTGGTAACTTCTCAAACAATGTGTTTGAAGAAAAAGCGCATCACGTAGTTTCTAACAAGTTTGACTAAAAAGGGTAAAAATACACAAAACGTACCTCTTATCATTTCACATGCTGCAAGATTGTAGAAATCCATAGCATGAAGCTGCTCGCATCCCCAGCCACCAACTCCATGAGCCTGACGTGGCCCGCCTAGTGGTGGGGGAAGGACCTCGCAACGTCGTCCTACAACCACAGTTCCTCCTACTCCTGCCAAAACCACCTCCCTAGGGACCACCCTATCCTCACCTGGGAGATCTATGATCACAACACTACCTCTGTCATGGTGGAACATCTACCAACTACCTGGATAACTCATCACATCTGGTCAAGTAGTCTCATACCACATGACCCCACACATCACAAGAATGGAACTATCCCTCCACAGGCTGTCTCAATTCTCTATGTTGTCCCTGACCATGTGACTGAGTCCTATCAATGGGAGGGATCCTGCATCGATGCTCTGCCAACTGACGTCTGCAAGTTGAGGAAGACGTCCCAACTCTATTTCACCCACTACCAAAACCAGCCAACTGGCATCCCTCTGATAAACATTTCTCTATCACTAGTTCCTTCTCCAGCATCCTGAGATGGGTGAGGATTCACAAGTGCACTAAGCTGACATGAATATCCTCTACGGAGATCTTTCTCAAACTTCAATGCCCAGAAGTTTCCATCATGGACCACATCCAAAAAGTAACAAGTAAGGTCTGAAGACCTTATCGCATTCTCAACCACAACCATCACTCCCTACAGAATCTCCATCAGCTCCTGAAACTGTATGAAGTATAGGTATGAGGAGTAGTACTCCTCATGAAATAGCTGCTAGAAGTAATCCCATGAGAGTACCGACTCATCGTGAATCTGATTAACCATAGCTCTAGAAACGCCAAACTGCTTCGTGGAAAAATAATGGATGTCAATTCAACCATCTAACCTGTCGGTGTCTGAGAAAGCCTCGAGAGGCTAACCACTATCTCTAGCTAACACTTCACTCCCTAAAGGTATGGCTCACCACAAAACCTCAATGATATCTGATGCTAAAACTCATGTAGCATGGTCATCCTATGCTCTTCATCGGCCTTGGCTGCTGGTACTAACTGTTACTCCACATGTGGAAGTGCTGCTACCTGTCCTCTTGAAGAAAGGTTAATCATATGATGGATCCTGAACTGAGGCCTTGTCACCCATGGAATTTTCATCACGAACCAGAGCTATTTTCCTAGATACCTATCATCACAAAGGCATCCTGAATCTAATCATGGAGTACCGTGGTCAAATGATCATATATATATATATATATATATATATATCACCGATGTAGAGCTGAATTAGGAAGGAAAGTCAAAGACTCAATCCTATATGATGCATGTACCAATGTTCCCTGCAACAAGTGTCTCGACACGCAGAGTCTACAAGTGGGTAATCAAGGTCCTAGTTAATGGCTACGTCATCCGCTGCACAATCACTAGACTCCCTGGCCTAAGAGTCGCTATCAAGACAAGTTGACATTGTTTCCATAAAACACAAAAAATTCATTTATATGGATCTTCCGGACAACGTCCCAAGGAATGAACCACCATTGATACCACTTTTTCACGACCTAACTCGTACCAAGGCTCGAGCCGCAACTACCCCAAGCCTACCTCCATAGGCCATGCCTTGGCGACCAGCACCGAAGGCTTAACAAACTCAGGGAGGACTTTGACTAAGTACATGTACACACACACACATAGAAAAATAAATGAAAATGTGTAGAGGAAATGGTAAACAAGATACAACACTACTATATATAATCCAAAAAAATGCATTGACTTCTAATCATTATAAGTATAGGAATGTAAAATAAGAGGGAAAAGGGGGAAAATACACACACAATCCTAAAAGTGCCCCAACCTGGCAACTGGTGGAAGAGTAAAACATCTGAGGGAGTCTCACTCCTAGATCCCAAGATACGACCACCACATGCAGTCCAAGCACCTCGTATCCCTATGATTCTCTGATGTAACGACCATCCTATATATCATCTGTAAGGGCACACTAAGTGCAGGAAATGACCAAGTATGGGTGAGTATGAAAATACTCAGTAGAATGACTTGAAGGCTCAAGGGAGCAATATGTGAGGTATTGAAGAGGGAAGCAATATATAGAACAAGGTATAGTAAAAGAGTATAGTAAAAGAGTACAACTCAACCTGAAAAAGAGGTACAATGATCTCATCCAAACATGAGGAGCTAGAAATGGTGAGAAGGTGAACTTGTCATCAAGTCTTCAATAACAATATTAGGATATTAGACTCATCCAACCATGAGATTCTAGACACAGAAAGCATGTGGCGTACCCCACACATCTTTGTCTCTCTTGGAAGAAGAATAACCAAAGCCTAAGGAGTGAGTAATACAATACGATGTATATATGATCAACCAATGGAACCTGGACCATAGGGTAAGGGAATATCCATATCACTATCTCTTCCCAGGAAAAGTGTGTTCAATATTTCTAGAAGAAAACATCATCGATGCCCAGCATCCCACATGTCTGCCCTGAACTACAAGTCATTGGGGCTCAATCAACGCACTTTGATACCATCCGCTCTGGGTTGTTATGTCTCTCCAACATTGTTTTAGGTTGTGTCCCAAGGATGCATCTTGGTGGAAAAAATTACCCTCTTTCTTGAGATTCCAAAGTCATGTAATGTACGTTACATCACTATTCTGTATAGATGAGAGATCATGTCACAGAGTTGTGAACCCAATAACTAGACCGGTAGGATTATATATTTATAAAAGTCATCGAAGAATTCCACAACCCAGCCCAGCTAGAGGGTAAGCCCTACAAGAGTAACCGAAAAACTCCTCTTCCCAGTTACTTTGGATGGTAAGCCCTAAAAGATATAGGCAAACACCACTGCCCAATTGTTCTGGAGGGTAACCCCTGAGAGAGTAACTGGCAAACTACACTGCCCAGCTACGCTGGAGGGTAATCCTAAAAGAGAACGGAGAACACCACTACCCAGCCTCGATGGAGGGTAATCCCTGAATGATATCAGCTAACGCCACTACCCAGCCTCGCTAGATGGTAAGCTAGGATTGGTCTGGTGATTTTGATGAAATCACTACCATAATTGTCATCATCGAGCATCGCCTCAAACAAGAATCACACTCAGAACATCTTACATCGTATATTTAAATCCAATATAAGAAGAACCATCGCTTTGTACATGGAGAAACAATCAGGATATGCTACACACGTTCCAAAATATGATTTCAGAAGAAAGAGATACGGGAGGTCGAAGATTTGTAGTTGTACACAGTGGGAGTGGGGCCCATGTAACACCCCAAGCTTCTATGGTACGCTTCTCTATGAATAATGTTATAGCATGTGTTGTACGCAACATCGAGTTCTAACACACCACAACCAATCAAACTAGCCGTCATGAATAGTAATACCTACTTTTTGAAAATATATATATATTATATTTCAAAAATGGACTTCATTTTTGGTTTTGTAATATCGAAATTATCCTAAGATGAATTTTTGGTATTTTTCTGAGAACTTCCAATTTTTATGAATTGTGAAAAATACTTAAAAACAACTTTTTTAATCAAAATAATTTATAGTGACCAATTATATTATTGAGTGGTTTCAAAGTATAATTAGAATATATTTTTACCATTTTATCCAATGGTGTTCATTAGAATTAATTTTACTTTGAAATTGGACCTAAATAATTGTCAATCTTTTGATATATATTGTTTCTTAAAACACGCTATTTGTCGTGACAGCGGGAATTAATTATAAAATTAATTAATGAAACTTATATGTATATAATTTTGTAAAATAGACATCATTTTTGAATTTGGAATATCAATTATTGCTTAGGGTGAAATTTTGGTATTAAAAAAATCAATTTTTGATGAATAGTGAAACTACTAAGTGGTAGTTAAAAAACTGAATTTTTTATAAAACTTAATTTTACCACTTCTATGAGTGGAATTTTGAAAATTCGAGAGACACAGTTTATATCAAGAAGTAAAATTTGGTTCAATGAGATGAAAATAATTTTTGGTGAATAGTAACTTTTTAGTTTTATTTATGACGGTTAAAAGTAAATAGGGTAATTAAGGGTAAAAATGATATTAATATTACCCTAACAAATGTCCCAATATTATTGGACAAGTGTATCTTGACCAAAAAAAACCTTAGGAACAAAATGTTATAATTTAGGTCCACTTGGATTAGATTAGGACATTTATTATTATTTAATTCAAATAAGAGTTAAAAGAGTTAAAATCAAGGTTTATTTACTAAAACATTTTTAATATAGGGTTATACAAAAGATAAATTCGATTGTAAATATTAATTTTAAATATAATAAGATTTACTACATAATGATATTTTATTTATAATTTTTAGACATTATATAATTTATTTTATTTATGACACAATGATGATGCAGTAATTACCATAATAGTGAAAAATTAAAATAATTGACATTATAAATACACAAATAAATATAATTTCATACTTTTTATGAATTAAACTAATTTTATAGGATAATATGACATGTTAGGATTTATTTAATTATCTTTTTTCGAAGTAATCATTTTGCTATGATTTTTACAAAAATCAATTATTGAATAGTTTAATGAATGACATAAAATAATTTTTAAAACAAATATTATATTATTAATTGATATTAAATTCCTAAAAATATAAGGTTCTTACAAGAGACTTATATCATGATATTTTTATAATTAATTGACCACTTTGGGGTCGTTTGGATGTATATAGTAATTTTATTAACTATATAATATAAAATTAAATGTGACATGGTAAATGTCAACCTAATTAACTAAGAGTTAAAACTAAAAGATATGGTTAATATAATGACCCAAACCTGTCTAAATAATATTTGTTGAATTGATTTAGATCTATGCCCACCATAACCTTTAAATAATCAACTTTGGAACCATTATAATCCGAATATGAATTTATTATAAATTAATATTTCTAGCTTTTCCAAAGGTGCCCCTCACCCCTCTTATAAAAGGGCACTCCTCCTTCTCATTTCTTAACACCTTAAAAGCCTTTTGGTTCGGCCAACCCCTTCCCAAATACTCTCTAAACTTCCCTCACAACAACCTAGAGGCCTTAGTTTGATCAGAAATCCAACCTAAGTATCCCTTTTGATCAAATCAAAAGGAAGAACCCGAAGAAGAGGTAATGATTTCACCACCCTTTTTCAAGTTTCTTTCTTCTTCCACTTCTTTTTTCTTTGTTATTTCTATTCTAAAATAATTAATCGAGTATCTCCTATATACTGTAATATTATTAAAAATATGGTACAACCATATTCAGTATTCTATCCACCCTTTGAATAACATGTCACTATACGTGCGTACGTACGGCTTACCGTCTCCACGTCTTGGTGTAATTGTTATTCAATAAATTATTATTTGGATGGGTATAATAATGATGTGTAATTCATGTAAATAATAAATTTATGATGAAAATGATTGTTTATATATGATATAACATCCAATTATATCTAATTTTAATATCAAAAGAATTATATTGTCGCTCGTGCGTACGTACGGACTACCGTCTCCACGAACGCGATGAGATTCATTCTCTATCATATCCATTCATGTATAATTATCATTTTATGATTTAAAAATAATTTTTAAGGACTTGATATCATTATGGATATTAATAAGATACAAACTAACCATGACAACCACAGCTTACGTAACAAAACATATAAAAGAAAACGAGTTAGTTAACACCCGAAACGACGATAATTCTAAGATATTGTTAACAAAGCAATGTTAAAAGATCATATATGATATCATATTAATGTATATGATTATTGAATAATTTAATAACCATTATTTCACCATTATACAGGAGTTTAAACTACCGTCGACCAAGGAAAATGTACAAAGTAAGGGGTTTCTTATCTCACTTTTAATTTTGTGAGAATTCAATTGTTCACCACTTATTTATTACATGTGGTGTGTGTAATGCCCATATTTGTATTCATTGTGTAATATAATATAATTTATGGATATTTAAATCATCATTTTATTATCCTTCATTCATGGTTTCATGTTTCATATGTTACCAAATCGATAAGGGAATTTGAAATTTCAATTTCCACTCATTCAGCTTTACGCATACTTCATTGATTGTTTTACTCCAAGATTATGTGTGGAATCACTATTCATTGATTATGTCATAATTTTCACTCCCCTTTCAGTGTATATACGTTTTATACACATAATAAATCCATTGGTAAATTCTCAAGTCATCGATTTGAACTTGATAAGAGTAATTTTAACTCAATCTCCATTTGTTGAGTTAAATATCCAATTCATTGGTGTTGTTTTCACATGAATATGTGTGAATGTCCTATGATTGATTTAAACTGAATATCCAATCATTTTGAGTGTATTTATATTTGTCACACATAATTATATCAATTATATATCCTTAACCTAAAGATGTGGTCTTTATAAGAAGTTTCATCTCAAATTACATTCTATTGACACTCCTTTGTTGTTATACACCAAATCACTTTTACATGGTGTATATAATACACTTTGATATAGTTTATCATGAATCCATTTATTCTCATGATATTACAAAGTTTTTATTACCTTAATTATTTGTATTCAAGTGCCTCTCTTTTGGTTAGAAACTCTAACTAAAATACATTTTTATGTGTTTTGAAGATTGATTATTCTAAATCTTTCACATTGATGTCCATGTTTTTAAAATGGTTTTAAGGATTTATTTATATGGAAATTATAGTTTCCAAATCAAAATTCCTTTTAAAATTTTCAATGTGGTATGGGACACTTTGATTCAAAAATCTATTTTAAATGACTTCTTGAAAAATAGTGTGACTTTTAAATGTTTTCAAGAAAAGGGGGATATTTCTCTCTAATAGTTTTGATGATTATTTTCTTCTATGTCAATAATACTTCATCATTATTGATTGAGGTTATAATGATACAATACAATCTTCCATATTGTATCAAATGATTTATGTTTGACTGTGGATGTGCTATTTTTATACCATTCATGGTTTGTGGATAAAGTATTGGTATTTGGTATGATATTTTTAATACGAATGTTTATGTTATGTTTAAAAATTTTCATATGAGGAATGCATTGGACTTAGTAAGTGACGGGTGGAGCCCGCGATAGCTCCTCGATGCATCGGTAGGTCTCATGAGACAAACTAGTTTCTTGGCACAAGGCCTTGATAGAATCTTATTTGTAGTCATGGCGTGAGGCCTTGGCTATGTGGCTATGATAGTCTAGAATTATGCATTACATAATTATGAATGTAGTTATTGGTATTTCATGTGATTATTCGACTAGTATAATATCCATGTAATTAAGTAAATAGAATAATTTCATTTTATCTTGGCCATTTTATGTTGAAGTTCAAGTTTAAAAGGCTTTTGTTTTAGTTATAAATTACCTTAAGTGTTTATGCTTATCTATGAAGGCTTCTGCTATAATGTTATCCTTACTGAGCATCTGAGCTCACCCCTTTCAATGTTTTATTTTTCCCAGGATTATGAAGAAGTAATTTATGAAAGACCTGCAGGGATAGTATGAGGGGATATGAAGACAAGATGTTTTTTTATGATGTAATGTAAAATTTTATGAATGTATCTAGTGTTTCCAAGGCTACTAAACTAATCGGTCTTTCGAGACTTGATCTTTCTTGTGATCATGCCAATGTTAGGTAATAATGTACCGACTCGGGGTAACTGGAGTCAGGTCGTTACAGTTGGTATCAGAGGAAGTTTAGTACAAACCTTCGAAGCTAGATTTAGATAAACTCTGATTAGAGCATGTAGACCTAAGATGAACATTGAGGATTAGTATAGAAGAACTTCCTATAATTTTGGTATTGTAGAGATTTTGTGAGTTTTACGAGCAATACATCCATGTTTGGATACGAGCAGGTAGAGGCAGCTCTGGAACAGATGTACCTAGGGGGAAAAACTGAAAACACCACTTTGAGCTAGACTCGAACGAGAACTGGTGCACGACAACGGGTCTTGTAGCACTCTTGGTTATGACACTCCCGGGGGATATGCTTAGGATAATTTACATTTTCTTTACTAACCAATTTGAGGTATTAAATATATAAGATGAGAGTAAATGACCTTGGTTAATCCTAATGTGTTTCAAATTGAGAATATAATGACATGTTAATCTCTAAATGATTTTATGACTACTGTTACTCACACAATACTTTCCGGTTTTAGTCAATGGCTGGATTCCAAGGAAGTCATAGTGACTTTGAGAATGATGTACAAGGTGGGAACGGTGGTGGCAATGAGCAACAAAATGGAATGTTGATAGGTGTAAAAGATATCACCTTTATGCCAAATCAATTTTCCAAAAATATGATCAATAATATATATATTAACCAATTCCCGAACTCAAAAAATAAGAGAAAGGTGATGAATGATAAGAGCTCCAGCAGTGGAGACCATGGAAAAAGGAATCCTCAATTTCCATCATGCAGGAAATGTGGAAGGAAACACCCAGGAAAGTGTCTCAATAAGACAAATAAATGCTTTACATGCAGGAAGGAAGGAAATAAACTGAATAATTGCCGAATAAAAATGAAGAGTACTATGGAAGAAGATAAAAATGGTCCCAAAAGTCCAGTTATAGTCATTTGCCGTAAATGTAGGGGACCTGGCCATTACCTGAGTGAATTCCCTATTCTATAGGATATTTTCTTGGTCAAAGAGGAAGCTATGTGGAAATAAATGGTTGGAGAAATGTTTAAAAAGTATTAGTGCTCCTTGTTGATGGGTTTACTTCGGAATAATTTTCTCTTATATTTGTAACCCTGTAGTTTTCCATGTGAGAATGATATTTGAGGAAGAATTATCACTTATCTTGTGAATATAGGTATAAATAACCATTGGTTTTATATGATCATTGGGGTTTGAGAGAATTATAAGTTATTATAATTTGGGATGAAAATGCAAGGTATGAAATAACATTTTTGGTTAAATTATGTTATAGTATTTTTAGGAATTTATCTCATTTTGGTAATATTACAAAATATTGTTTTTGAAAAAGGACAACACGTTTACCGTGTGACAACCCGTCGCGTCGGACAAAGTTGTGGGAATCGAACCCACAACCAAAGTGCGATTGGGATTTATCGCCTACCACTGGACTACGTGAAGTCCCTGGATAGTGTGACTAAATATTTTTAGTTAAATGATTTTATTGATCAATAATAAGTTGATTTGGGTTCTTATGTCTTATTAAATGAATACCCTTGGTATAGGAAAATGATTTGGTGATTAAGTGATAGATGTTATTTTGGAAGTTGTTTTCTTTTTTGTGAACACTATATGTCAGAGGAAAATAGAATAGTATGGGATTTCATTTGAGGAGTAATGGTGGATTTATATCTATGTTTTTTATTATGGATTTATAGTGACTTGGGTTGTTTATGGAAATTATTAGGTTATTTACATTTAAGTATGTGACTTTAAGAGTAATTAATGTCATTTAGAGATACAATTTAACGTGGAAGACTACATTCTTATAAGTTTTGAGTTTCAATATTAGTTTGGATTATATTGAAGGATTTTAAGGACAATTGATTATTGAATGTTATTTATTTAACTTTTGGGTATTGATGGTTTAATTTTAGAAATTAAGATTAGTTTTGTTTCTCTAATAGATTATCCATTGGGGGGGTCATAAGATATTATACTAACCATTTTGGTTTTGATTAATCTCTAAATACAAGTTAAATATATAGTTTATCCTACATGGATCATGTTTTTCTATAGATGTTTATTCTAGATCTTTCATTGTGACCAAGTCTTCTTGAATACTCATTGTTCAAAAAAAAATGAGTTAGTGGTAAAAAGTTATTAAATAATGAAAATCTACATAAAAAGTATGTATATCTCTTTATGTTCTTATTCAATATTATAAATTAATTCCTCGTCCTTATTTAATGAAACTTAAAAAAAATGTTGTCCGTTTACTTTCCTACTAGGAGACTAATGGTCGTTTGTCCCAACACAAGTTTGTGGTTTTCTTATTGTTAAATTTCTCCTGATCATGATTTCTATCCCTCTCCATTAGAACTTGACACTTAGTTTATCATCCATATCCATGTTTTCCTACATTGAATCCGAGTATGGGTTATCTTGGTTGACCTTTATACCTCTCTTTCATTATTTTAAAGTGATAGTTTTATTGAATCTTTTTCCGATGTGGGACTTTCCATTATATTCCCAAGAACATTTTTAAAAATTTCCACGACGCAATTTATTGAAGGAGGGGATAATGTAACACCCCAAGCTTCTACGGTACACTTCTCTTTGAATAATGTGATAGCATGTGTTGTACGCAACATCGAGTTCTAACACACCACAACCAATCAAACTAGCCGTTATGAATAGTAATACCTACTTTTTGAATATATATATATTATATTTCAAAATGGACTTCATTTTTGGTTACGGAATATCGAAATTATCCTAAGATGAATTTTTGGTATTTTTCTGAGAACTTTCAATTTTTATGAATCGGGAAAAATACTTAAAAACAACTTTTTTAATCAAAATAATTTATAGTGATAAATTATATTATTGAGTGGTTTCAAAGTATAATTAGAATATATTTTTACCATTTTATCCAATGGTGTTCAGTAGAATTAATTTCACTTTGAAATTGGACCTAAACAATTGTCAATCTTTTGATATATATTGTTTCTTAAAAACACGCTATTTGTTGTGACAACGGGAATTAATTATAAAATTAATTAATGAAACTTATATGTTTGGAATTGTGTAAAATAGACATCATTTTTGAATTCGGTATATCAATTATTTCTTAGGGTGAAATTTTGGTATTTAAAACTTCAATTTTTGATGAATAGTGAAACTACTAAGTGGTAGTTAAAAAACTGATTTTTCCATAAAACATAATTTTACCGATTCTGTGAATGGAATTTCGAAAATCCGAGAGGCACAATTAATATCAAGAAGTAAAATGTGGTTCAATGAGATGAAAATAATTTTTGGTGAATAGTAACTTTTTACTTTTATTTACCACGGGTAAAAGTAAATAGGGTAATTAAGGGTAAACATGATATTAATATTAGCCTAACACATTTCCTAATTCTATTGGACAGGTGTATCTCGACCAAAAACAACCTTAGGAATAAAATATTATCATTTAGGTCGACTTCGATTAGATTAGGACATTTATTACTATTTAATTCAAATAAGAGTTAGAAGAGTTAAAATCAAGGTTTTTTTACTAAAATATTTTTAATATAGGGTTATACATAAGATAAATTCGATTGTAAATATTCATTAGAAATATAATAATATTTACTACATAATTATATTTTATTTATAATTTTTAGACATTAAATATTTTAATTTATTTGTGACACAATGATGATGAAGTAATTACCATAATAGTGAAAAATTAAAATAATTAATATTATAAATACCCAAATAAATATAATTTCAGACTTTTTATGAATTACACTAATTTTATAGGACAATATTACATGTTAGGATTTATTTAATTAACTTTTTTTGAAGTAATAATTCTGTTATGATTTTTACAAAAATCAATTATTGAATAGTGTCAAAGTTGACATAAAAGAATTTTTAAAACAAATATTATATTATTAATTGATATTAAATTATTAAAAATATAAGGTTCGGCCAGGAGACTTATATCATGATATGTGTATCATTAATGGACCACTTTTGGGTCTCTTAGATGTATATAGTATGTTTATTAACTATATAATATAAAATACAGAGTGACATGGTAAATGTCATAATAATTAACTAAGAGTTAAAACTAAAAGATAAGGTTAATATAATGACCCAAACCTTTCTAAATTATATTGGTTGAATGGTTTTAGACCTATTCGCACTATAAACTTTAAATAATCAACTTTGGAACCATTAGAAACCAAATATGAATTTATTATAAATTAATATTTCTAGCTTTTCCAAAGGTGCCCCTCACCCCTATTATAAAAGGGCACTCATCCTTCTCATTTCTTCACACCTTCAAAGACTTTTGGTTCGGCCAAACCCTACCCAAATACTCTCTCAACATCCATCAAAACAACCTAGAGGACTTAGTATGATCAGAAAGCCAACTTAAGGAGCCCTTTTGATCAAATCAAAAGGAAGAACCCGAAGAAGAGGTAATGATTTCACCACCCTTTTTCAAATTCCTTTCTTCTTCCACTTCTTGTTTCTTTGTTATTTATATTATAAAATAATTAATCTAGTATCTCCTATATACTGTAATATTATTATAAATATGGTACAACCATATTCAGTATTCTATCCACCCTTTGAATAACATGTCACTATACGTGCGTATGTACGGCTTGTCGTCTCCACGTCGTGGTGTAATTGTTATTGAATAAATTATTATTTGGATGAGCATAATAATGATGTTTAATTCATGTAAATAATAAATTTAACATGATAATTATTCTGTATATATGATATACCATCCAATTATATATTATTTTAATATCAAAATAATGACATTGTCGCTCGTGCGTACGTACGGACTACCGTCTCCACGAACGCGATGAGATTCATTCTCTATCGTATCCATTCAAGTATAATTATCATTTGATGATTTAAAAATAATTTTTAAGGACTTGTTATCATTCTGGATATTAATAAGATACAACCTATCCATGACAACCACGACTTACGTACCAAAACATATAAAAGAAAACGAGTAAGTTAACACCCGAAACGACGATAATTCTAAGATATTATTAACAAAGCAATGTTAAAAGATCATATATGATATCATATTAATGTATATGATTATTGAATAATTTAATAAAAATTATTTCACCATTATAAAGGAGGTTAAACTACCATCGACCAAGGAAAAATTACAAAGTAAGGGGTTTCTTATCTCACTTTTAATTCTGTGAGAATTCCATTGTTCACCACTTATTTATTACATGTGGTGTGTGTACTGCCCATGTTTGTATTCATTGTGTAATATAATTTAATTTATGGATATTTACATCATCATTGTATTATCCTTCTTTCATGGGTTCATGTTTCATAAGTTACCAAATCGATAAGGGAATTTGAAATTTCAATTTCCACTCATTCGGCTTTACGCATACTTCATTGATTATTTTACTCCAAGATTATGTGTGGAATCACTATTCATTGATTATGTCATAATTTCCACTCCCCTTTATGTGGATATACTTTTTATACACATAATCACTCCATTGAAAAATTCTCAAGTCATCGATTAGAACTTGATAAGAGTAATTTTAACTCAATCTCCATTTGTTGTGTTAAATATCCAATTCATTGGTGTTTTTTTTCACATGAATATGTGTGAATGTCCTATGATTGATTTAAACTTAATATCCAATCATTTTGAGTGTATTTATATTTTTCACACATAATTATACCATTGATATATCCTTAACCTAAAGATATGGTCTTTATAAGAAGTTTCATCTCAAATTACATTCCATTGAGACTCCTTTGTTGTTATACAACAAATCACTTTTACATGGTGTATATAATACACTTTGATATAGTATATCATGAATCACTTTATTCTCATGATATTAAAATGATTTTATTACCTTAATTATTTTTATTCAAGTGTATCTATTTTGGTTAGAAGCTCTAACTAAAATACATTTTTAAGTGTTTTAAAGATTGATTATTCTAAATCTTTCTCATTAATGTCCATGTTTTAAAAATGGTTTTAAGGATTTATTTATATGGACATTAAAGTTTCCAAATCAAAATTCCTTTTAAAAGTTTCAAAGTGGTATGGGACACATTGATTCAAAAATCTATTTTAAATGACTTCTTGACAAATATTGTGACTTTTAAATGTATTCAAGAAAAAGGGGGATATTTCTCTCTAATAGTTTTGATGATTATTTTCATCTATGTCAATAATCCTTAATCATTCTCGATTTAGGTTATTATGATACAATACAATCTTCCATATTTTATCGAATGAGTTATGTTTGACTGTGGATGTGATATTTTTATACCATTCATGGTTTGTGTATAAAGTATTGACATTTCGTATGCTAGTTTTAATACGAATGCTTATGTCATGTTTAAAACTTTTTATATGAGGAATGAATTGGACTTAGTATGTGACGGGTGGAGCCCGCTATAGCTCCTCGATGCATCGGTAGGTCTCATGAGACAAACTAGTGTCTCGGAAGAAGGCCTTGACAGAATCTTATTTGTAGTCTTAGAACGAGGCCTTGGCTATGTGGTTATGATAGTATGGAATTATGCATTCCATCATTATGAAAGTGGTTATTGATATTGCATGTGATTATTCGAATAGTAGAATATCCATGTAATTAAGTAATTGGAATAATTTAATTTTATATTGGCCATTTTATGTTGAAGTTCAAGTTTAAAAGGCTTTTGTTTTAGTTATAAACTGCCTTAATTGTTTATGCTTATCTATGAAAGCTTCTGCTATAATGTTATCCTTACTGAGCATCTGAGATCACCCCTTTCAATGTTTTATTTTTCCCAGGATTATGAAGATGTAATTTATGAGTGACATGTAGGGATATTATGAGGGGATATGAAGACAATATGTTTTTTATGATGTAATGTAAAATTTTATGAATGTATCTAGTGTTTCCAAGGCTACTAAACTAATCAGTCTTTCGAGACTTGATCTTTCTTGTGATCATGCCAATGTTATGTAATAATGTACCGACTCTGGGTAACTAGTGTCAGGTCATTACAGTTGGTATCAGAGGAAGTTTAGTACAAACCTTGGAAGTTATATTTAGATAAATTCTGATTAGAGCACGTAGACCTAAGATGAACTTTGAGGATTAGTATAGAAGAACTTCCTAGAATTTTGTTATTGTAGAGATTTTGTGAGTTTTCCGAGAAATACAACCCTGTCTAGATACGAGCAGGTAGATGTGGCTCTGGATCAGATGTACCTAGGGGTAAAACCCAAAAACACCACTTTGAGCTAGACTCGAACGGGAACTGGTGCACGACAACGGGCCTTGCTGCACTCTTGGTTACGACACTCCCGGGGGATATGCTTAGGATAATTTATATTTTCTTTACTAACCGATTTGAAGTATTAAATATATAAGATGAGAGTAAATGGCCTTGGTTAATCCTAATGTGTTTCAAATTGAGAATATAATGACATGTTAATCTCTAAATGATTTTATGACTATTTTTACTGACACAATGCTTTCTGGTTTTAGTCAATGGCTGGATTCCAAGGAAGTCATAGTGACTTTGAGAATGATGTAAAAGGTGGGAATGATGGTGGAAATGAGAAACAAAATGGAATGTTGATAGGTGTAAAAGATATCGTCTTTATGCCAAATCAATTTTCCAAAAATATGATCAACAATATATATATTAACAAATTCCTGGACTCAAAAAATAAGAGAAAGGTGATGAATGATAAGAGCTCCAGTAGTGGAGACCATGGAGAAAGGAATCCTCAATTTCCATTATGTAGGAAATGTGGAAGGAGACACCCAGAAAAGTGTCTCAATTGGACAAATAAATGCTTTACATGCGGGAAGGAAGGACATAAAGTGAAGAATTGCTGAAGAAAAATGAAGAGTACTATGGAAGAAGATAAAAATGGTCCCAAAAGTCCATTTACAGTCATTTTCCGCAAATGTAGGGGACCTGGCCATTACCCAAGTGAATTCCATATTCTATAGGATATTTTCATGGTCAAAGAAGAAGCTATGTGGATATAAATGGTTGGAGAAATGTTTAAAAAGTATTAGCACTCCTTGTTGATGGGATTACTTTGGAATAATTTTCTCTTGTATTTGTAACCCCGCAGTTTGCCATGTGAGAATGATATTTGAGGAAGAATTATCTCTTCTCTTGTGGATATAAGTATAAATAACCCTTGGTTTTATATGATCACTGGGGTTTGAGATAATTATAAGTTATTATAATTTTGGATGAAAATGCAAGGTATGATATAACATTTGTGGTTAAATTATGTTATGGTATTTTGAGGAATTTATCTCATTTTGGTAAAATTACAAAATATAGTTTTTGAAAAAGGACAACACGTAGACTGTGTGACAACCTGTCGCATCGGACAATGTTATGGGAATTGAACCCATAAGCAATGTGCGATTGGGATTTATCGCCTACCACTGGACTACGTGAATTTCCTGGATAGTGTAACTAAATATTTTTAGTTAAATGATTTTATTGATCAATAATAAGTTGATTTGGGTTCTTATGTCTTATTAAATGAATACCCTTGGTATAAGAAAATGATTGGGTGATTAAGTGATGGATGTTATTTTGGAAGTTGTTCGCTTTGTTGTGAACACTATATGTCCAAGGAAAATAGAATAGTATGGGATTTCATTTGAGGAGTAATGGTGGATTTTTATCTATGTTTTTTATTATGGATTTATAGTGATTTGGGTTGTTTATGGAAATGATTAGTTTAATTACTTTTAAGTATGTGACTTTAAGAGTAATTAATGTCATTTAGAGATACAATTTAACGTGGAAGACTACATTCTTATAAGTTTTGAGTTTCAATATTAGATTGGATTATATTGAAGTATTTTAAGGACAATTGATTATTGAATGGTATTTATTCAACTTCGGGGAATTGATGGTTTAATTTTAGAAATTAAGATTAGATTTTTTTCTCTAATGGAATATCCGTTTGGGGGGGGTCATAAGATATTATACTAAACATTTTGGTTTTGATTATTATCTAAAGACAAGTTAAATATATAGTTTATCCTACATGTATCATGTTCTTCTATAGAAGTTTATTCTAGATCTTTCATTGTGACCAAGTCTTCTTGAATACTCATTGTTAAAAAAAAGAGTTAGTGGTAAAAAGTTATTAAATAATGAAACTCTACTTAAAAATAAAGTACATCTCTTTATGTTTTTAGTCAATATCATAAATGAATTCCTCGTCCTTATGTAATGTAACTTAAAAAAATGTTGTCCATTTACTTTCCTACTAGGATACTAATGGCCATTTTTCCCAACACAAGTTTGTGGTTTTCATATTGTTACTTTCTCCTGATCATGATTTCTATCCCTATCCATCAGAACTTGACACTTAGTTTATCATCCATATCTATGTTTTCCTACATGGGATCCGAGTATGGGTTATCTTGGTTGACCTTTATACCTCTCTTTCATTCTTTTAAAGTTATAGTTTTATTGACTCTTTTTCCGATGTGGGACTTTCCATTATATTCCCAAGCACATTTTTAAAAATTGAGAGGACGCAATTTATTGAGGGAGGGGAGAATGTAACACCCCAAGCTTCTACGGTACGCTTCTCTTTGAATAAGGCGATAACATGTGTTGTACAAAACATCGAGTTCTAACACACCACAACCAATCAAACTAGCCGTTATGAATAGAAATACCTACTTTTTGAAAATATATATATATATTATATTTCAAAATGGACTTCATTTTTGTTTTCAGAATATCGAAATTATCCTATGATGAATTTTTGGTATTTTTCTGAGAACTTCCAATTTTTATGAATTGTGAAAAATACTTAAAAACAACTTTTTAAATCAAAATAATTTATAGTGATAAATTATATTATTGAGTGGTTTCAAAGTATAATTAGAATATATTTTTACCATTTTATCCAATGGTGTTCATTATAATTAATTTCACTTTGAAATTGGACCTAAACAATTGTCAATCTTTTGATATATATTGTTTCTTAAAAACACGCTATTTGTTGTGACAGCGGAATTAATTATAAAATTAATTAATGCAACTTATATGTTTGATATTTTGTAAAATATACATCATTTTTGAATTCAGAATATCAATTATTGCTTACGGTGAAATTTTGGTATTAAAAACTTCAATTTTTTGGTGAATAGTGAAACTACTAAGTGGTAGTTAAAAAACTGAATTTTTCATAAAACTTAATTTTACCACTTCTGTGAGTGGAATTTCGAAAATCTGAGTGGCACGGTTAATATCAAGAAGTAAAATTTGGTTCAATGAGATGAAAATAATTTTTGGTGAATAGTAACTTTTTACTTTTATTTACCACGGTCAAAATTAAATAGGATAATTAAGGGTAAAAATGATATTAATATTACCCTAACACATGTCTTAATTCTATTGGACAAGTGTATATTGACCAAAAACAACCTTAGGAATAAAATATTATCATTTAGGTCCCCTTGGATTAGATTAGGACATTTATTATTATTTAATTCAAATAAGAGTTAAAAGTGTTTAAATCAAGGTTTATTTACTAAAACATTTTTAATATAGGGTTATACATAAGATAAATTGGATTGTAAATATTCATTAGAAATATAATAAGATTTCCTAAATAATCATATTTTATTTATAATTTTTAGACATTAAATAATTTAATTTACTTATGACACAATGATGATGCAGTAATTACCGTAATATTAAAAAATTAAAATAATTGATATTATAAATACCCAAATAAATATAATTTTAGACTTTTTATGAATTAAAATAATTTTCTAGGATAATATGACATGTGTGGAGTTATTTAATTAACGTTTTTCTAAGTAATCATTCTGTTATGATTTTTACAAAAATCAATTATTGAATAGTGTCAAAATTGACATAAAAGAATTTTTAAAACAAATATTATATTATTAATTGATATTAAATTCATTAAAATCTAATTTTCGGCCAAGAGACTTATATAATGATATGTGTATCATTAATAGACCACTTGGGGGTTGCTTGGATGTATATAGTATGTTTATTAACTATATAATATAAAATACAATGTGACATGGTAAATGTCAAACTAACTAACTAAGAGTTAAAACTAAACGATAAGGTTAATAAAATGACCCAAACCTGTCTAAATTATATTGGTTGAATGGATTTAGACCTATTCCCACCATAAACTTTAAATAATCAACTTTGGAACCATTAGAAACCGAATATGAATTTATTATAAATTAATATTTCTAGCTTTTCCAATGGTGCCCCTCACCCCTCTTATAAAAGGGCACTCCTCCTTCTCATTTCTTCACACCTTCAAAGCCTTTTGGATCGGCCAATCCCTGCCCAAATACTCTCTCAACTTACCTCACAACAACCTAGAGGCCTTAGTTTTATCAGAAATCCAACTTAAGGAGCCCTTTTGATCAAATCAAAAGGAAGAATCCGAAGAAGAGGTAATGATTTCACCACACTTTTTCAACTTCCTTTCTTCTTCCACTTCTTCTTTCTTTGTTATTTATTTTCCAAAATAATGAATGGATTATCTCTTATATAATGTAATATTATTATAAATATGGTACAACCATATTCAGTATTCTATCCACCCTTTGAATAACATGTCACTATACGTGCATACGTACGACTTACCGTCTCCACGTCGTGGTGTAATTGTTATTAAATAAATTATTATTATTATGGGTATAATAATGATGTTTAATTCATGTAAATAATATATGTATCATGATAATGATTCTGTATATATGATATACCATCCAATTATATATTATTTTAATATCAAAAGAATGATATTGTCGCTCGTGCGTACGTACGGACTACCGTCTCCACGAACATGATGAGATTCATTCTCTATCATATCCATTCAAGTATAATTATCATTTGATGATTTAAAAATAATGTTTAAGGACTTGATATCATTATGGATATTAATAAGATACAACCTAACCATGACAACCACGGCTTACGTAACAAAACATATAAAAGAAAACGAGTAAGTTAACACTCGAAACAATGATAATTCTATGATATTATTAACAAAGTAATGTTAAAAGATCATATATGATATCATATTAATTTATATGATTATTTAATAATTTAATAACAATTATTTTACCATTATAAAGGAGGTTAAACTACCATCAACCAAGGAAAAAGTACAAAGTAAGGGGTTTCTTATCTCACTTTAAATTCGGTGAGAATTCCATTATTCACCACTTATTTATTACATGTGGTGCGTGTATTGCCCATGTTTGTATTCATTATGTAATATAATTTAATTTATGGATATTTAAATCATCATTGTATTATCATTCTTTCATGGGTGCATGTTTCATAAGTTACCAAATCGATAAGGGAATTTGAAATTTCAATTTCCACTCATTCGGTTTTACGCATACTTCGTTGATTATTTTACTCCAAGATTATGTGTGGAATCACTATTCATTGATTATGTCATAATTTCCACTCCCCTTTCTATGGATATACTTTTTATACACATAATCACTCCATTGATAAATTCTCAAGTCATCGATTTGAACTTGATAAGAGTAATTTTAACTCAATGTCCATTTGTTGAGTTAAATATCCAATTAATTGGTGTTGTTTTCACATGAATATGTGTGAATGTCCTCTGATTGATTTACACTGAATATCCAATCATTTTGAGGGTATTTTTATTTTTCACACATAATTATACCATTGATATATCCTTAACCCAAGGATATGGTCTTTATAAGAAGTTTCATCTCAAATTACATTCCATTGAGACTCCTTTGTTGTTATACACCAAATCACTTTTACATGGTGTATATAATACACTTTGATATAGTATATCATGAATCCATTTATTCTCATGATATTAAAATGTTTTTATTACCTTAATTATTTATATTCAAGTGTCTTTGTTTTGGTTAGAAACTCTAACTAAAATACATTTTTAAGTCTTTTAAAGATTGATTATTCTAAATCATTCTCATTAATGTTCATGTTTTAAAAATGGTTTTAAGGATTTATTTATATGGACATTAAAGTTTCCAAATAAAAATTCCTTTTAAAAGATTCAAAGTGGTATGGGACACTTTGATTAAAAAATCTATTTTAAATGACTTCTTGACAAATAGTGTGACTTTTAAATGTTTTCAAGAAAAAGGGTGATATTTCTCTCTAATAGTTTTGATGATTATTTTCATCTATTTCAATAATCCTTCATCATTCTCGATTGAGGTTATTATGATACAATACAATCTTCTATATTGTATCGAATGAGTTATGTTTGACAGTGGACGTGCTATTTTTATACCACTCATGGTTTGTGGATAAAGTATTGACATTTCGTATGCTAGTTTTAATACGAATGTTTATGTTATGTTTAAAACTTTTCATATGAGGAATGCATTGGAGTTTTTAAGTGATGGGTGGAGCCCGCTATAGCTCCTCGATGCATCGGTAGGTCTCATGAGACAAACTAGTGTCTTGGCACAAGGACTTGACAGAATCTTTTTTGTAGTCTTGGCACAAGGCCTTGTCTATGTGGTTATGATAGTCTGGAATTAAGCATTCCATCATTATGAAAGTGGTTATTGATATTGCATGTGATTATTCGACTAGTAAAATATCCATGTAATTAATTAAATGGAATAATTTCATTTTATCTTGGCCATTTTATGTTGAAGTTCAAGTTTAAAAGGCTTTTGTTTTACTTATAAACCGCCTTAAGTGTTTATGATTATCTATGAAAGATTATGCTATAATTTTAGCCTTACTGAGCATCTGAGCTCACCCCTTTCAATGTTTTATTTTTTCCAAGATTATGAAAAAGTAATTTATGAATGACCTGTAGGGATAGTATTAGGGGATATGAAGACATGATGTTTTTTTTATGATTTAATGTAAAATTTTATGAATGTATCTAGTGTTTCCAAGGCTACTAAATCAATCGGTCTTTCGAGACTTGATCTTTACTGTGATCATGCCAATGTTATGTAATAATGCACCTACTCTGGGTAACTGGAGTCATGTCATTACAGCCCACACCAGGTGTGACAACTCATCATCATCTTTTCGTGTACCTAACCCTTTCTGGGTTCCAAAAGGGTGAACAAGTAACACGGTGTGTCAAGGTACTCCCAAAGTACACAACACTTTAGTTGCAAAGCCGACAAGCGCACGATGCTCATCGCGTATCTGGAGGGTCATAATCATAGATTAGCTGACACACCTCCTCAAGTTGTCCCAGAATATCGACCATATCAATTCATACATGTTCTTCACTATCACAAGAGTCTGAGATGACTTAAGCTGTGGATTCTCTTCAAACATGTCTAAAGGATCTTCCACTGATATTCCTTTTATGTTTCCACATTTAATAAAAGATTGTGAATAAGGCTCTGAAAAATCAATGTGATTACACTATCGTGATCCTTACGGAGAAACAAAAAAGATCTACTCCTCACTCATCCAAAAAGGACTCATAATACATAAGCTGCATCTCCCAGTGTCATATGAAAATGGAGCCCTATGGGTCCCACACCTCAATCCCAAAACACATCACGTGGATCATTCCATTATGATCCTGGAAGATAAGCACCCAAAATAGGATATTCATTTACCCCAAATGGACTTATGAACCCTGACTCTTAAAAACGTAGCATATGTCTGAAATATTCCTTGTGGGGCCCACACCTCTTCCCAGAAGTTAGGTTGGTAGATTGTGTTGTTACAATCTCCTCGTAAAAACACTCAAAAACGAGTGCTGGAAAACCCCAAATGAATGTCAGGTGAAAAAGTGTCATTTCATCATAAAACGTGCTAACCATGCCCTGTGGGTCCCCCACCTTGTCTCCAACCTGAACACATCAAAATGTATCTCAAAAAGTCAGCATGAGTACTGGGGTCACGCTTCTGCTGACGACACGTCAATTGGACATCCCAAATAGAATTTAGGTCTGATGAAAGAATCTAGAATTAATAATTAATAATTTATTATTATTAGACGTAAGGAGTTTCATGCCACTGAGTGAAAAAAAATAAAACAAAAGGTCCTAAACCAAATTTGGATGGACCGCCTCAACATAAGGGTCACAACCCCTCTGACAGCGCATCAAATGGACATTCGGTTCATGAGATACACCCGTTACAAATAATAATTAATTTTTTATTATTATTAAAAACAATGTTTTGAGCCAACAGCCTTCGGTCACTGAACTTAAAATCCCCAGAAAAAAATTTCAAAATGTCTGTCTTGATGAGAAATACTAGAGGCCATAGATAGCGCCTCAAATAGATATTTCGTTTATTAGTTTTTTCCCTTCAAATGTGAAGGGGCCCAACTAGGACGGTCCATCCCAGTCGGCCCGGTCCTGAACATTGGCCCGCGTCCCAACCACAGTTCCTGACCGCTCCCCCATAGCCCTCTCCACCTCTACCGAACCACGTGGACTAGTCCGCATGAATTGATAGGCCAGGGTGGTCGGTCTCTCTACGTGCACCAAGGACCCACAGGAGGCAGGTCCTGCTCCTTCTGCCCCCATGGTCTGCGCCTCAGGGCTCTCTCCTGCCTGTTGAGTATGAAAGGACAAAGATGCCACACCACCTTCGCACAGGCACTGACCCACTACACCTGAATCTTTCATCTCCTCATGAAGTCTCGACCTGCTCAGCTTCTCCCACCGGATTCCACTACGCCGCATTGACTGATGCCCCTCCTCGACTGGTCACACCGCGCCAAACCCTGGACTTTGATCCTTTTCCAGATGCAACATTCTACGCTACACCATGGAACCATCCCACACTCCCTCCATGATCCGCCTTCAAGCCCCTGCCACTCCGCTTGAGCTGCTCGACCGCGTCGTCTCGTTGCTCCCAGCTCTCCGCACGACACTCCTCTGCATCAGCTACACTACTGAGATGCCCCTGCCTTCAGCCACTACTGTTATCGGAGATGGGGATTCAGTTAGCCTCCACAACCAATCTAGTGGCCGGATTTCAAATCGAAATGTGAATTTGGGATCCTTAGGATGAGGAATTCCAAGAGCCTACCCCCGATCGATGATCCATCAAGGTTTCGATGCCTCCGAATATTTGGATGACAAAAACCTATGAACGGGATTTAGAACAGGGCATGAACGATGGCCATGTTCATTTTTCTAATATAATAATTCTAAAATAATATAATTTAAAAGAAAAATTTTGCGAAACCTCATGAAATTTTCCACGGTGAAAATATCAACAGAAAACTTACCTTGATTCAGTCATTTGTCATTGGTGGCACGTCCACGACGCTCCTACATCGATCCTCCATGGTTCTGGTAGAGGTCACTCTTTGATTTGATGAATAATGTCGAAGAATGGTTGAGAGGGAGTGAGAGAGAGATATAGAGATAGGAGAGAGAAGGGAAAACCCTAACACCAAAACCTATTTTTCTATTTATAGAAAAATACACTTAATGTGAAATTTGAAACTGTTTTTCCCTCTCATTATATATCACGCCTAAGTAAAACACCCCATTTCCAACTCAATGGATGTCTAAAATTCCCATTTTGAGACATCATTAAATTATTATAAAAAAAGAATTTTTTTATAAAAATCTCTAAGTGTTCATTCCAAAATGATGAATTTTCCCTATGGTGACTTTTCTCACATCAGTCCTGTGCCGAAAACGTTTATACCCTTCCTAGGATAAAAGACACACTATGAGCTTAACTGTGGACTCAGATTTCCAATCTTAGTTACTTTTTGAGAGTTATTTGGGTTTGATCTATTAAGTGAATTAATTAATAAATTAATTCATCAATTTTCATACCGCTAAAGAGTGAAGGGTCTGAACAGCCCGCGCCGACATGATTTATTTCATGCCTGAGGTAAACACATCATTCCAGACCTAACTATGGTCTCAGATTTATGATACAATTAACCATTTAAGAGATATCTAATTTTGGATGCATGAATAGTACAAAATCACTTAATACTTTTGAATAATTTATTACGGGCACACCGTGTCTTAGAATTTCATGTCATATCTGCACCTAGCTGTGGAAATATATGTAGAAATATTCCAATGTCTTATGTGGGAAAAACCGAGTCTCTACAGTCCACCTTCAAAAGCATTGGGTATGTCATTCGGGAAATCACTGCATTGTCCCTCACATTGGTTGTTGAAAAATGAAAATGCATCGCCCACGATGTCGATAAATTGACACATCACGAGTGACAATTTCCATTAAGAGATAGATAGAGAGCGGTGTTTGTTGATGGATCTTCCATTAACATGATATAATAATACATTATCCAACATAATGGATTTATCATTCCATTTGGATAAGATAAGTTTAGTATATGAGAAAAAATAAATGAAATTGAAATGAAATTTAAAGAAAAGAGGAAGATGATTTTACAACTTGGATTTATCCACCTTGAGAACCTCTATAGGGAAAGGATTTGGTATTTTAGTGAGGCCAAGAGCTTCTGGACGTGGGTAAGGGGATAGAGAAGAGTATTGGGATGAATTTGGGCAAGGATCAAAGCATAATGTGTGTGAGGAAAATTGAAGGTGATGGGTGGTATTTATAGTGGAGGAGAGGGTTTTTTCATTATTATATTCCTTAGTCTATTATTTTTTCTCAATACTATGATTAGTTTGAGAATTATCTCTTAATATATTAAAATAATGAATTAGAGTTCATGATTTTTTTATTACATCCACCTTACATTATCTATGAATCCACAATTCATGTATTTAGCTTTTATTATAAATTATCGTATTTTACTATTCATCAAAATTCATGTATTTTAATAAAATTACAACAAATCGCTCCAACAATTTTTTTATTTTTAAAATTTAAAATTGAACTCCATTTTAAGAAAATTATTTTCCATGTATGAGTAATTTAATTTTCAATTAAAAACATAATTTACTTGGAAAATATAGATTTTAAAATTATAACAAATTTTGTAACACTTTGAAAAATTACTTAAGGTATAATAAAATTATCTTAAAATCATAAGGAAAAAAAATTAATAAATCAATTTTATAAAAATAAAATTTATTTGAAAATATTAAATTAATCAGAAAAATGTAATTAAATATTTAAGACATAAAAAATTTCTAACACTTAATTAATAATTTTTAAAAAAATTATTTTCATAGACAATGATATAATTATAACATAATTTAACTTATAACATACATATATTTTATTTATAATTTCATGAGTGAGGTTACTATTTATTTGGCCAGTTTACTATTCATAAGGGTCATATTACTATTCTTGAGATCAAGTTATTATTTTATCGGTATGAGTCCCTTAACTTCTTTCAGTAATTATACTTGATTAATTATTAATTTATATGGTTTTCATTATGGTATATACATGATTTTATGTGATATATAATATATTTTATTACCATAATAAGGAATAAATTCCATTGAAAAAAGTTTTGTTTATTACATTTCACCCATTATAATGATTGATGATGGTAAGAATAGTCCAAAAAATTTCATTGTCATATAATATTATCCTTCTCATGTGTGAAGTCCATAACGAATCCCCCTTGATTTACTTAGGTAATACCCAGTTAGGTATTATTATTCAAAAGCAACCAAGTTTTATCACTACCTCTTCCACACATGTTTAGTAATCACTAAAAACACTCAAATTCAAACTATACCAATAAATAAATATGATCGAAAACTAGTTAGAGAGATAAAAATATTCCTTAATAAAGGTAATAATTAAAAATAATATTTAAGAAAAAAACTCTCATTCAATATAAAATCTAATCTTCAAAATTGATAAACATTTATATATAAACTAGGTAAATGTTTTCAAATGAATATCCAAGAATCCAGAATCGCCAATAGGTCACCTCCCCTTTCCCAATAATTATAATTTTCTACCCCTATATTGAAGAAGAAAAATTTGAGTACTGAGTTGTTGAAGGCATGTTAATAAAGGAGGAATAATGAAGTCGTAATTTTTGGTCCCTTATTGTCTTGAAAATACTCTATGAATCTTATTGATTTTGATGATCACAAATACCCTTGTTTGTTTTACTATTGATATTACTTTACATGTATTTAATGGAATTAATATTCTTTATATTCATTATTCTAGACTCATAGTCAAGCTTATTATTCATGTGTAATATTCTTCCAGGTGTTCAAAATCCTCCAAACTGTATTCTGGAAACACTGTCCATACCATATGTTGACAAAACGTCATATAAGGAAAAAATCGTACATTTATATTATACCTTAATCTAAAATATTAGCATGTATGGTTAATAAAAACTATATTAATAGAAATTTATAGATAAATAACCATATGCAAGGATGAAACCTTATGTTTGAAAAGGATAAAAAGTATGGTTAAAGAACCCTCTGTAAGTATGGAACCTTACATTTGAGAAACAAACATGTGGATCATCAACCTTACTTTTGTGATCAACCTTACATTGTTAAAATTATGTTCAGAGAATGAATGCTACATATTTGAACATTATGTTATGTTTCTTTGTTTTGTGAAGGAAACTTATGTTTGACTTTCCATCACCAATGATTTTAATTTACAATTTTATCAGAGATTTGTGAAATGATTTTTACGAAATATCATGCACATTTAATGATCATTTTCAAACTATTCTAAGATCATTGTGATTAATTAAAAAAATAATATTATGTGGATAAATTATGTACTAGTATTAAGGGAAGTTACGACTACTCTAAGATGCCTCAGAAATTTTAATTCTTACAATTTATCAAGCGATTTTCTTGGATTTGGAACTAAAAGACAGACTCTATATTTTACTTCTATCAGTTTATTTGTTCTATATATATTTGTGTGTATGATTAAAATCAAAATAAGTATATTGAGATATATATTGAGATAGATATTGAGATACGTATTGAGATATATATATACTGCATCATGATTGAAAATGAATTATTGTGAAGATATTTTACAGATCTACATCAATAATCGATGAGACTCTATTTTTCTATAGAAGAGGATATAGTGGAAATATACATTTTTAAAACATTGTATTTTTTGAAATTCTATTGCTGCTCTTGTTTTTTTTATTTCAAAGATCTATTGCAATCGGATCTCTTCATATCTTCTCTTCCCTGATGAAACTATTTTCTAAAGAAGAAGATTCATCATCCATCTATTGTTGTTCAACTATAAAGATCAACCAGAACCCTTTATAATCAATATCTTTTATTTGAGATTTTCAACTACTCATACTAAATTGTGGTGGAGTATAATTTTCTCGATCTAAGTTGGGGTTTATAGGTTCTTTGTTATAGAACCAAAAGACTCTATTTTTAGTCCTGTTTGTAATGGTGTTAACTACCTGAACTCAGTTGTGGATTAGTCTTATGATATGAGGACCTAACAAATGAAATTTACCAAACTCAAAGAGAGATTAATTGGTGGAGTGAACTAGGAGATCTTTATGCCCCAAACCCTTATAAACAGTTGTATCCTATATTTCTATTTTTATCTGCTGCTCATAAGTTCATATAGAAGACACACATTGCTCACCCATATAATCATCAATCGACATCTAGAGGATGAATGGTTAAGAAACTGGAAAAGACACAATTCACCCCCCATCTTGTGTATATTTGAATATCCCAACCTAACAATTAGTATCAGAGGAGATATTTTGGAAAAGGCTATGACAAACTAAAAGTATGAGGTCTATACATAGATGGAAATGACTGGTCAGAGAGAAGGAATTTCAATAGTTCTTGGTCATTATTTTAAGGGTGAAAACTATGGATGCTGGAAATCATGGATGATTATATACTTGAAGAATCTGGGATTCAAATTTGAATCTAAGATCACTACACCTTATAAAATTACTAAAAATCCTACAAATTAGACTGATGTTATAGAGGCTGATATGACACTGATTATAGAGCTATGAATATTATTTTTTGTGGTCTTGGACCAGATTAATTCAATTGTGTCTCCCAATGTCCTATTACTTATGGAATGTGGAAAACCATAGTATTTTCTTATAAGGGAAAAAATAATGTAAGAAAAATGTGGTATGAAATAGAAAAATTGAAATTTGATACATTCAGAATGGTGGATGGTGAAAGTATCAATCAGATGAATGGAAGGCTTACAAAGATTATAAATAATTTTACAGCTTAGGTTATCTCATCAAACAAGAAGATAAATCTTTGAATGTACTAAGATTACTACCTACTAAATGGAATGGTATATCACCAGAAATTCAACAATCATGACCTGTCAAAAACCAGAAAATGAGAGAAATGATTGGGATAATGATGATGTATGAAGATAAAATGGAAGATGAAGTTGAATATCCTAAAGTCATAGTGAAGAACGATAATTCTTATCTAAATGTAAAATCTCAGAATCAAATAAAAAGAATAAATCAGGAATTTAGAGAATAAAGTAATTCAGATACATCTAATTCTGAAATGGAATTGGCTTAATTAGCCAGAATGTTTAGTAAGTTTTATGAGAAGAAAATATGATTCAAAAACCATTCAAAAGGTATGATAAAGTTACTAGGGAAGTAATATTCTATGAATAAATGAAATTATGTTATATAAGACCTTATTTTCCTCATCTAAGAGGTTAAAATAGAATAACAGAAAATACATAATAGAAAAATGATGATTGTGAACATAAATAAAAAAAGAGTAATGAAGGAAACTTGGAGGGTCATTGAAGACTCTAGAAGCTCAACAAAATATGATTCAAAAATGAAGAATCAAATCTAAAAGAAAATATGTGCTTCATGGTAGAAAAAGATAAGGTATAAACCTATTATTCAACTAATTCTGATTCTGATTCAAACCATTGAAATAACAAATTGGCTTCCTGCTGAAAAATTATAGAAGGAAAATGTGACTCCATATTAATAAATCAAAAATCATTAAAAAATATTCATAATTATATTTTAGTAGAATTATATTCCTGACTTAAACAACATCAAGAGTTACTTGAAAAATTTAACTCATGTACCAAAAAATATGATGACCATAAAAATAAGATTAATGAATTACAAGATGAAGTGGAAACTTACAAAAGTGGTACTCTCTTAATTACAGAAAAAGAAAATATTCTGAATGAAATTCTTGGTAAAAATGTTATTAGAAATAAAATATTTATTATAGGAAGTAAATGTGAAAAAACTAAACTATATAAGAATTATTTGGTTCCCAACTCAAAAATCATTACCTGTCATTTCTGTGGAACAGAATGGCATATAACAAATCTTTTTATCTAATATATCCTCAAATAATTGGAATAAAAAATGTTTTATTTCAAATATATTATCTGATGTAAATGTGATTTATGGAAAAACAAAGTAGATCTAGATTCCCAGATCTTTGCTAGCTAACACTAATGGACCCAAAAGAATCTAGGCACTAAAAAAACTCTTTTATAAATTACTTTTACAAGAAACAAATCAGAGAAAAAGAAAGGATATATGGTATATAGAAAGTGGATACACTATACATATGATTAGAAACTCATCAAACTTCAATACACTCACTCATATAGATGGAGGCCTAGTAACTTTTGTTGATAATTCCAAAGGAAAGATAATTGGACTTGGAACTCTTGGAAATCAAAAAAATATATTCTCAATAAAAAAGTTACTATATGTAAAACAAATGAAGCATAACCTAATAAGTATCTCTCAACTATGAGCTGATATATATTATGTTGATATTTCCCAAAATTAATGTCTTATGTTTAAATATAAACTACTTATGTTTAGAGAACCGAGAACTCATAATGTTTATAATTTGGATTTAAATTCCAAGTATAAACAAAAAGTGAATTTTCAACTACTATGATAAATGAGTCTTGGATATGAAATAGAAGGATTTTTTATTTTAATATTTTTATTTTACATAAATTATATAAGGAACAATTACTTTCTGATTTAACTCTTCTTAAGTTTGATAGTGATAGATTTTGTGATGCATGCAAAATTGGTAAGAAACTCAAATCTACTAACAAATATATTAACAAAATTTCTACATCAAAACCTCTAGAACTTATCAACATGGTTATGTTCGGACAATAAAGTGTAGAAAGTTCAGCTAGAAAACTATATGTATATGTTTTAGTTGATGATTACTCTATAATTATTTTGATTTATTCTCTAAAACATAAAAGTGAAGATTTCACTGTTTTTGAAAGTTTCTATAAATTTTTTCAAAATAAAAAAGCTATTAAGATACTTTTATTAAGAGGTGATCAAGGTGGACAATTTTAGAACCATGAATTCAATTCCTTTTGATCTAATCTGGGTATTAAACACACATTATCTTCAACAAGGACACCTCAACCAAATGTAATTGTTAAAAGAAGAAATAGAAATATTCAAGAAATGGCTAGGACTATGCTGAATGAATACAGTCTACCTACTTACTTATGGGTAGAAGCTATAAGCACAACCTACTATATCATGAATAAAATTTTAATTTGACCGATTTTTTAAAAGGCACCTTATGAACATTGTAAAAAAAAACCTAAGTTAATGTACTTTAATGTTTTTTAGATGTAATGTGTATATCCTAAACACCAAGGATAATCATGGTAAGTTCGATCCAAAAGATGATGAAGGAATATTTTTTGGATATTATTATACCTATAAAGCCTATAGAGTGTTTAATAAAAAGTCAAGGATTGTTTGAGAATATTTTTTTTATGAATTTTGATGAAATTGTCAATTTTATTAAAGAGAAAGATCAAGATGATGAAACTACTAACTCAACTAACACCATGAGACATGAAAATATGAAAAATGATATTAAAAATGTCATAAATAAAATCATTCCAGTTTTGAAGAACATGATACTGATGAGCCTAAAAGTGTTTTACCTAGACAGTCTAGAACCTTAAATAATTATCCTTTAGAAAAATTAATAGGAGACCCAGACATAGGAATAATAACTAGAAGAAATATAGAAAACCTTGTTGAATTATCTTCAATTCCGTCTCAACTAGAACTTAAATATTTTTAATAAGCCTTAGAATATTAGAGTTTGATGTTATCAATAGAAGATTAACTAAACCATATAAAAATAAATAATGGTCATGATTTAGTTGAAAGACCATAAAATTATCCATTTATAGGAACTAAGTGGGTTTTTATAAATAAACATGATGGTCAAGGTATTATAACAAAAAATAAAACTAGATTAGTAGATAAAGGATATAATCCGGAAGATGGTATAGATTATGATGAAACATTTCCCCTTGTAACTCGATTAGAATCAATTAGAATAATTTTTTCTTATGCATCTCATATGAAGTTTAAATTATTTTATATGGATGTTAAATCAGCCTTTTTAAATGGATATTTAATGGAGTACATTTATGTTGAAAAACCTCATAGTTTTGAAAACTATGAAAAATAAGATTCTGTTTTTAAACATACTAAATCTCTCAATGGCCTTAAATAAGAACCTAGATGTTTGTATGAAATATTAAGTTCTTTTATATTAAAAAATGGATTTACAATTGGAATGGAAGATCCAACTCTTTTTATGGAAAAAATGTCTTCTATTATATTCTTAGTTCAATCTATTTTTATGATGTTATTTTTGGTTCAACCAATAAAAAATATAGTAATGATTTTCAAAACTTATGAAAAATAAATTTGAAATGACTTTGATGGGAGAATTGAACTTCTTTTTAGGACTTCAAATTTATCAAAAATAATATTGAAATGTTTTAAATGAAATTAAATATAATAATGATTTATTGAAAGCGTTTGGTCTTGAGAACAAAAATACATATACAGATCCCATGTGTACAAAAATAAAACATGATTTAGATGAATCTAAAAAACTAGTGGACAATAAGTTATATAGATGTATTATTCGTAGTTTATTATATATTACTACTAGTAGAGATTATCTTATATTTTCAGTATGTTTATGTGCTATATTTCAGAAAAATCCTAAATAATCTCATCTTATTGCTATTAAAATGATTTTTAGATATTTAAAGGGAACTTTTTCCCAATATGTTATTTACCCAAAACATCTGATTTTAATTTAATATCACATTAAAATAATGATTTTGGAGGTTCTAGATTATATAGAAATCATACTAAAGGAACCTGTAACTTTTTAGAAAAATCTTTAGTATCATAGTCAAGTAAGAAACAACACTTAGTAGCCCTATCAATAGTCGAGGAAGAATATGTATCTACATGCAGTTTTTGTGCACAAGTATTGTGGATGAAAAACATAGTAATGGAATTTGAACTAAATTTTTATTGTACATATATATTATGGGATAATACAAGTGCTATAAATATTTCAAAAAATCCATTATGTTATTTTATAACTAATGATACTGATATTAGATGTCATTTTCTAAGAGATCATGTTCTTAAAAAGGATATATCCTTATAATTTTTAAATAATGAATATCTACTAGATTATATTTTTACAAAACCACTTATAACTAAATGTTTTGATTGTATTAAAATGAATTAGGTTTATCTAATTATTTAAAATGTTAATATATTTAATATTTTTAATTTTAAATATTTATCTTCTTTTATTTATTCTAGTTTATTTATGTAAAAATTATTTATTGATTACTTTAAATATATTTTTTTCGAATATTTTCTTTTCATTGTATATTTTAGTTAATTTATATTAATCTTAAATGTATTTTCATCATGTAATTTCAAAATGATTAATGATTATATTACATAATGAAATGGGAAACAACGGTTTGTTAGAAACGTTTCAAATACCAAATCCATTCAACACTCAAACCCATTTTGAATACTGAAACCCTCGTCCACCTTTTCTTACCTGTGTTCTCCCTTAGAAACCCTAATAAAAACTGAAAACCTCAAAACTTCCATTTCTTAGAAATGATGAAAACTAAGAGAACTGAATACGGTGAAGCCAACAACCCAAAGCATCAGACAATTTTGGGAAGAATGATACTACAGGGCAAAGTAGTTGATTTTGAATGTCTATATTATAAATATTTACTTATGAATTACGAATAATCCTTTAAAGTATTTTAATATGTGTTCGATGAGGTGAACTCAGAATTACGTTATGAGTTTGAACTTATGTTTTTCTATAATAGCATTCAATTTATTTTTTTTGATTATGAAGATATAGTTTTTGAAGGAAAAGAAGATAAAGAATTTTTAGTTTCTACGAATAAAATTTTTCAAATACTAAACATTCCTTGGGAGGGAGTGTTTCATTTAAATATATAGTCTATCAGAGATAGGGTTGATAAATTTAAATACATTATGTCCTTTTTGTTTGGCTTAAAATTTTTTAGAAATTTTTTTTTCAAGGATCTCGAGGCAAACCCTAAAATCTTTGTCAGGTTTATTCAAATAGGAATTTCTCATAGAATGGATGAGAAGGAAAAGATTTTATATCTAGACATGTATATCATGTTTCTATTTTTTTAGCGAAAAAAAGATGAATTTCCCATGGTATATGATCAGATATTTAAATTACTACTTTAAACCAGATGTTAAGATGACTTTTTATCGTTATAGATGGATAATTTCTCGAATTTTGTTTAATAAAGGAATGATTCGGTTAATATATTATTGAAATTAATTTTATCACAAAAATTCTCTTAATGTAGGAACCTTAAGGATGTGAGGTTTTTACTAGAGTACAGTCAAAGGAAATATTTTACCAATTGATGCAGATGACCAGTAAAGATCATGATCTTTTTCATAGGGGGATAAAAGTGCAATTGGGAATGAAGGGATTGGTGAAACCCTTGAAGAAGGATGTTACAACCCAAAACATATAAAATTAAGACTTGAAAAAGAAGATAAATAAGTGGAAGATGAGGTTTATCAGGAAGAATTGGTTTTAAAACCATGAAAAAGTAGATCCACATGCTATAGAATCAGTGTTGGGATAAGGTGAGGTTACCAGGTTAGTACATCTGGAAGAGTCTTTTCTTGGGGAAGATCAACAGGTTGAAATCTAGATAATTGATCTATAGACTATAGATTTACCAGTTGTTTAGGAGGAAGAACTAGATGACCAGAGAGATCAACCGTTAATCATAAGTAAAAAATGTGGCTATAGAGATTGTTGACAATTTACTTTTTTCTTTTTTTATGATGTGGATGAATGAAATAAATCTGAAAAGGAAGAAAAAATAAAAGTACTTAACAGTTTGTCCTTTTAAAGTGAAAAATCAATTGAAAAACCTGTGGAGAAGTGTATGGAAAATTCTCCTTCAAAATCACTAGAAATTATGGCAGTTGGTTAGTCAGAACATCAAGAGGAAGGGGCATATGATTCCTGGTCAAATAATTTGAGGAGTATGTAATGAAGTATAATAAGTCTCTGGAAGAGAATGACAATCTCCAAAATGAGCTGGATGTTACAAATAAAAAGTTACAAGAGCTTCATGAAAATTATGTTTCAAAGAATTAATTTGATGATTTCAAAAGACAGATGTAGAATGAATTTCAAAGGATAATATTTGAATTTTTTTCTAAGACAGACATTGTAGATCTCAGGTGGTATTTGGGGATTTAGTTTGAATCAATCAAGAGTACAATTGGTTAGTCCAATACATCTACCTATACTCCTACTACCAATCCAAATCTGATTCAAATATTTCAAGCTATCACCTCTTTCATGGTTAGTATGAAAGATTGTCTTAAAAATCATTTTCTCAATAGTTCCCCTCTGTCAGTTATTTTGGAAAATAAAAAATTTATAGTTGACCAACTAACACAAAGTGAAGGAGTTATCATATTTATGATGATGAAATTCACATTAAATTTATATCATTTTATGCATCAATAGAAGAGTTTACATAACTTTTTCAAATTCAATCTTATTGAGAATATGTATATTAGTCAAGATTCCAGAATTTTAATTTTGAAATTGGGGAATAGTCTGATGAAGATTTTGCGGTTACATATGGTTGAGTTAAAAAGATACATTTGAAGTTACTCAAAATCCTTTTAACCTTAAACGAGCCAACTCCTACCCAATATTTTTTACCCAAACCATTTCATTTGACCAAACTTGTTTCCTAGTCAAACATATTCTTGTATTTCTACAAATTTTGATCAATAAAATTTCCTTTTTTTTTAATTTTTTTGAATGTTATTATTATTTTATTTTTATGTCTAGATGCCAAAAATATAGTCTTATTTATCTATAAAAATCATTATAACATTCACTTACAGATCTGTGAAAAATTAAAGGGGTTTTATTAATTTCTCCAATTTCTTTTTGATCTCACAAAAGGGGGAGAAATTTGGATAACCCGAATATTTCTTTTCATCAAAATAAATCTCTAAAATTGAGTTTCAAATTATTTTCTTTTCATTTTTAAAAAATATTCTAAATTCTATTATTAATGTTTATGCGTCTTGTGATTATCAAAAGAGGGAGATTGTTGGGAATTTATTGTTTCAATAATACTCTATGAATCTTATTGATTTTGATGCTCAAAAATACCCTTTTTTGTTTTACCAATGATATTAATTTAAGTGTATTTTAATAAATTAATATTATTTATATTATTTATTATGTAAATATATTCAATCTTATTATTCAGGTGGAATATTTTTCAAAGTTTTATGAATACTTTTAACCATATTCTAGAAACATTGTTCATACGAGACGTTGAAGAAACGTAATGTAAAAAACAAACCCTACGTTTGTATTATACCTTATGCTGAAAAATCAGAACGTATGGCTAATCAACCCTACATTGATAGAAAAATATGGATAAAGAACCTTACATTTGGATGAAAACTTACATTCAACAAAGATAAAATATATGGTTAAAGAACCCAATGTTAGTCTGGAACCTTGTGTTTGAGAAGAAAACGTTTTGATCATCAACCTTACTTTTGTGATCAACATTACATTGTCAACATTACATTTGTAGAATTAACACTACATATTTGAACACTAAATTTGGTATTTATTCATTTTTTGATGGAACCTTATGTTTGACTTTTCATCACCAAAGATTTGAATTTACAATTTTATCAGAGTTTCGTGCAATAGCCTTTATAGAATATCAATCTGATTTAAAGCTTGTTTTCGAACGATTCAATGGTAGTTGTGATTAATTCAAAGAATCATATTAAGTGGAGAAATTATATATTATTCTTAAGGGATGTTATGACTACTCTAATCTGTCTCATGAATTTGAATTCTTATGATTTATCAGGAAATTTTTATTCCTCTAGAATTAAAACACAGTCTCCCTGTTTTAATTCTATTGGTGTATTTGTTCTATATTTATGTGTGTGTATGATTCAAAGATATATATATATATATATTGATATATATATATATATTGAGATACATATTGATATATATATTGCATCATGGTTGAAACTGCATTCTTGTGATGATCTTTTACAGATCTACTGAAACTATCGATCAGACTCCATTTTTCAACAGCAGAGGATACAATGGAAATATAAATATTCAAAACATAGTATTTGTTTTAAGTCTTTTTCTGCTATTTGTTGCTGTTTTTATTTCAATGATCTATTTAAACCGGATCACTTTGGAAGTGTTCTTTCCAAAAGTAAGTAATTTCTAAAGAAGAATATTCATCTATCGTCAGTTGTTGTTCAACTATAAAGATCAATCAGAACCCTTTATAATCAATATCTTTATATTGAGAGTTTAAAATACTCATACTTAGTTTTGGTTGAGTATATTATTCTCAATCTAAGTTGTGGTTTATATGTTCTCTATTATAGA
The DNA here is from genome assembly GCA_963277665.1 of Viscum album. NCBI lineage: Eukaryota > Viridiplantae > Streptophyta > Magnoliopsida > Santalales > Viscaceae > Viscum > Viscum album. Next base: position 355,833,706 of record OY728132.1, on the reverse strand, counting down.
ACTAGAGACTCTATTTTTTAGTCTTGTTTGTAAAGGTGTCAACTGCTTGCACTTAATTGTGGATTGTCCTTATGATATGAGGACCTGACTACTGAAATTCACCAAACTCATAGAGATAGTAATTGGTGGAGTGGATTAGGAGATATTTATTCACATAACCACTATAAACAGTCATTTCATTTATTTCTATTTTTATCCACTGCTCATAATTTCATACAGAAGATAAACACTACTCACCCGCATAATCATCAGTAAGTATCAAGAGGTAGAATTATAATGAAACTAGAAAAGACACAATTCACCCCAGCCCACTTGTGTATATTTGAATATTCTGGCCTAAAAGAAATATAAATAAGTAGCTAATTGGTCCTCTAGTCGAGCCTTATCATCATATTTACTCCATTTAGGTTCTCTCTTTTCTAGTCCCCCTAAACATAATAAACATTCCCTACAATTTAAAGGGAGAGGGTATCCATGTTTCTTCCCTTAAATCTCCATGTATTGTTTTCCTTCATGTTATGTCTTTTATCTCCTTCCACTATTCATATCTATTCATTTATCATAATTTAATTTGATCTATGGATCATGCTTATTTTTAATAATTCTTGAACCTCCTTGTTTGAATATTATGTTTCCATGATATGCCACTTTAATTCTCCAAGATACATGTTGTGTATCCCGTGGTACCCAAAGAACTAGGGTCCACAAAATTAGGCCACCAAATCCTTATATGGTGTGGAAAGAAACATTGTGGTGTAGTCTTTCTTCCTTTTCATGGCCTTTTAATGGCTACGATGTAGAAATTTCCTCCTTACCTATAGCCGATTCTTTCTCATTTATTTCCCACTTCCAAATTGATCACCTCCAAGGTTCCATCTTGATCCAAGATATTGCCTTCTCTATGTGAATATTTTTTTATTATAGCTACAGTATATTAGGAAAAACATTTTGTGGATAAAATATCAACTAGAAATTCTCACTACGACCTCATTTGGAATCTCCATGATGTATCCAAATATCCTATGGTGCTGCTTGTATCCACTTCAATACTTAGGATATAGATATTTGTGATGTAGCAGATTGGCACATGGTGAAAGATCCTCATCACCCTTATGAAATTGGAGATGTGTAGGGGGATTTACCTTATGAAACTATAACTATATAAGGGTTTTAATTTTGAAAAAAATGGTTTCCTATATGTTCTTCATTGTGTAATTTTGTATCTAGCTCAATCTTTTTTAGTGTAGGCAATTTAATCTCTTAGTTATTTACATAGAGTTCCAACATGATTCTTATTTCTTCAATATGGGGTTTATGGCGGTCGTCCAAGGCTCCAAAGGTTATCCATAGAATATCTATGGTTCAGTAGATTCCTTCAATGATGATATTTACCTAAGCAGTAGCTTCCTTGGTGTTTTATGGTGAGTATAGGTGGTAGCCTAGAAATTTTTACTGATGGAGGTGGAATTAGGGGAATGATTGAGCATGGTGATATGGAGTAGAGGTGGGATGATGTCACTTTTGTAAATAATGAATATTTTCCACATTAACAATGTCCCACATTGTATATGGGCTTAGATGAGTGCCCCCCAAAAAATAATTTTTGTGTCTGAATGTGTCCAGTGAAGTCAAACTATGTTCAATGGAACCCTGCGATAACCGTTTACCACCCCACGCTGGTGAGCCTCTCCTCTATTGTAGAGACCCGAAGCCTGACGTACATGGACATTACATTACTTTTGCGGAATACTTAGTACATAACAAAAACACACACACAAGGATCGTAATAGTTTAGTGTCTTTGGAAACTCGGAACGTAATCTTCTAATCGTGGTGAAAGATCTTCAATATCTCCCATAAAGATCTTCCCTTTTTTTACCTAAAAACCTTTCTTTATATCCTGGGGAAAAGAAAACATAAAAGGGTGAGCTCAAATGCTCAGAAAGGGCAAATAAAGGAAATAAAAATCATATCATATCTTTTTGAAAATCAAAACCTGCAAAAGAGATCATAATATCTTAACATGGAATAAATCATAGAAGTGAAAATGAGATCCCCATAATCATAACATAAAACTTGAAACTTTGTGGCATGCACACATAATTATGGAAAATCATTTCTTGTTAGTCATGACTCATTGCCAAGACTATCTTAGTGGACAAAGTCCCTTTCTGAACCGAGTTCACTCCTCGTTTCAGTCCTGTATCACTGAACCGAAATAACTTTCCGTTCCAGCCATGTCTATCTCATGAGATATAAAATCTTTACCCAATGCATTGGAGGGAGATATAGGTCCCACCCATCTTATAATGAATCCTTTCTTATGTGTGCCACATAATCATAAAACATACATCATCACATAACACATGTAACAAAAATGGGATTCTTGAAACATCATGACATCATAAATAAATTCATATAAGATAAAGGAATTCATAAAAATAATTCCGTCACAACAGGATCAAATCAATGTAATAATAGGGATAAAAACAGAACCCTTTATTATCTTAGATGGAAAATAATTTTGATAAAACACTTGAACTCCATTCTTGAGGAAAATATCCTTTCTTCTTCAAAAACATTTTTCCTTTCATAACATGTCATACAACTTTAAAATAAAAGAAGTTGATTAAAAATAAACTTGAAAACTTGTAAAGGAAGCTTCTTGGAAACAATGTTTTAAAAATCCATTCATGCCGTATAAGTTAAAAAAAACATTCTTCGTACTTTTGTCGGAAAAGTCAAAAAGTACCTCGTACGGAAAAACGACAAAAGATTCCTTTCATATTCTTTACTAAAAACTCACCTAAGGGTAAAATTGGATTTAAACTATTGCAAGTGGATGGAAACAATATTACATATTGAGGGAACATGGATGTGGATGATAAAATACACCCCAGTAAATACTTACGAATAAACAATCTCGGATAAAAATGAGATTGTGATATTTCCCTTACCTTAGGTCCAATTTGCTTCGTATGTGTTCGAACCTCCTGTATAATGATTTAAATATTGTCATTGACTCATTACAGAATCATATTCATTGTTATGATATCATATATGGTTCACTTATGATATTATATTACCCGTTCTTTTGTAAATTCCATGTTAAAGAAGCGTTTTGGGTAAAATCGTTTCATTTATCGTAGGTGTTTTGACTTGTTGTTCTTGACATCATTATTACTTATATCATGATTTACTTACTTCCAGAATATAAAATATGATTTATATATCATATATATTCAGTATATATATATATATAATAGATAGATAAATAAAATGAAAAAACACCGTTCATGGAGACGGTAGTCCGTACGTACGCATGAACGCTGTTTTTCTTTCCTTATTGTCTTGAAATGGAAGTAAGTAGATGAAATACATATGTATATATATACATAAATCCAGTAGCTTTATAATGTCATATATTTCATTATTATTTCTTATATATACATTCTAATCATTCTTAAATGGTTAACATGGAGAATGAATCTCATCGCGTCGTGGAGACGGTAGTCCGTACGTACGCACGAGCGATGATATCATTTCTATAAACATTGAATTGAATTGGAGTGGATTATACAATATATCAGAATCAATATGATGTTGTAATAACTATGTATAGTTATTCTTTACACCATTATACCCATCCATGTAAGGTGGTGGTGGAAAATAGATTACACCACGGCGTGGAGACGGTATTCCGTACGTACGCACGCGCGGTGATTTCTTTTTCCGTAGGATGGATAGATGGTGAAATAGGGTTGTTTCATACTTATAATAACATATCAGTATATGAGTGATACTGATGTTATTACTTCATAATGAAACAACCTAAGAAGAAGAAGTGGAAGAAGAAATAAAGATGAAAGAATTTGTAACGGTAATTACCTCTTCTTTAAAGTGCCTCTTTGAGACCTCCTCTTAGGGCACTAGAATTGGTCTTTGAGGAAGACCAGAACCTCTAGGATGTTGCTAGGGAAGTGGAGAAGTGATTTTGGCAGGGGTTGGCCGAGCTTGAGTGCTCAAATTGGTGTGAGGAGGAGGGGGGAGGAGGTGTCCTTTTATAGGGGAGGAGAGGGGCACCTTAGGAATATCTCAAAATATTATTTTATATTAAAGTCAAAATCGGTTTATAATGGTTCCAAAGGGTCTTATTTCGAAGCTAAAGTGGGGATGGGTCGAAATACTATCAACCAATAGAATTTAGACAAGTTTAGGATATTATTTTAACCTTATCAATTAGATTTAACTCTAAGTTAAATAATTTAACTTTTACCGTGTCTTTTTGTTTTCTTTCACTATATGGTTAATACACTTACTATAACATGCCAAAAGAACCCCAAATTGTATATTATTAATAAATATATCCGTATCTAAGTCATTTTGCCGAACCTTAGATTTTTAGGAATAAAATAACAATTAATAATATAATATTTGATTTAAAAACTATTTTGTGTCAATTTTGACACTATTTGATATATGATTTTTGTGAAAGTCATAACAGAATTATATGTTCAAACCAAGTTGATTAAATCAACACTAATATATCATAGTAACCTAGAAAATTAGTTTAATTCATAAAAAGTCTCAAATTACATTCATTTGAGCATTTATAACATCAATTTTGTTAATATTTCCTTAAAAGGGTAATTACTGCATCATCGTTGTGTCATAAATAAATTAATTTATTTAAAGTCTAAAAATTATAAATAAAATATCATTATGTAGGAAATCTTTTTAGCTTTCTAATGAATATTTATAGTCGAATTTATCATATGTATAACCCCATATTAAAAATGTTTTAGTAAATAAACATTGATTTTAACTCTTTTAACTCTTCTTTGAATTAAATAATAATAAATGTCCTAATCTAATCCAAGTGGGCCTAAATGGTCATATTATATTCATAAGGTTGTTTTTGGCCGAATTACACTTATCCAATATAATTAGGACATGTGTTAGGGTAATAGTAATATCATATTTACCCTTAGTTACCCTATTTACTATTAACCGTGGTAAAAAAAAGTAAAAAGTTACTATTCACCAAAAATTATTTTCATCTCATTGAACCACATTTTAGTCCTTGATATTAACCGTGTCTGTCGGATTTTCGAAATTCCATTCACAGAAGCGGTAAAATTAATTTTTATGCAAAATTCAGTTTTTAACCTACCACTTGGTAGTTTCACTATTCATCAAAAATTGATGTTTTTCAGAACAATGCCAAAATTTCATCCCAAGCTATATTTCATATTCCGAATTCAAAAATGAATTCTATTTTACCAAATTCATAACATAAAAGTTGCATTAATTAATTTTATAATTAAATCCCGCTGTTAAAACAAATAGCGTGTTTTTAAGAAACAATATCTATCAAAAGATTGACACTTGTTTATGTCTAGTTTGAATGTGAAATTACATCCAATGACCAACATTGTATTAAATTGTAAAAATATATTCTAAATATACTTTAAAACCACTCAAATTAATGATTTATCACTATTAATTATTTCGATTAAAAAAGTTGTTTTTAATTATAATTTAGTAATTTTCACTATTCATCAGAATATGAAAGTTATCCGAAAAGTACCAAAATTTCACCTTAGGCTAAATTCGATACTCCGAATCCAAAAATGAAGTCCATTTTAAAATTTCTAAAATTTAAAAAGTGGTTATTACTATTCATAACGGCTAGTTTTAATAATATTTTAATAGCATATCATTGTTTCGTGAAACTCAGTATTACGTACCACACACGCTATCGAGGAAGGTTGCGATTGCGTGTAATGCAAGGCAAGTCAAGGATGCGTGTTGTGCAAGCTCCTTTTGGTGTAACGTACAACACAAGACATTAGTGAAATAAAAAAAATGAATATTTTTCATAAAATCTCGGGCTGTTACATTCTACCCCCCTTAAAATGAATTTCGCCCTCGAAATTCGTCGGGGTTATAAATGGTTTACTATTCGAAAGTTTCTTTAATAGAAACCCACATCGTAAAAAGGAATACCAAAACTTGGCTTTAAAAACTAAAGTATGAAATGTAACGATTACCCAAATAAACTAATCACTGGGTATCCACATAGGTGAAAATATGGATATGGAAAAGAAATCTAACCATCATGTTCTGATGGAGAGTGGTAGAGAACATGGCTATGGAAAAGCCAGTAATCACAAATCCATAAATTTGTGACGATCTAAGGTACCATCTGATTCATTAGGTATAAGGGAACTAGGACAACATTTTGGTTTTCAAGATCATTTCCCTAAAGTTAAAGAATTTGAATTAGAATAAATACTTACTTTATTTTGGTACAATCTCACTGTTGTTCGTGCCTTTAACAATTTCCACTTCATCTCTTAAATAAATTAAGTTGAATTTGTTATTCGTGAAGTGTTAGCAGATCATGTGATAGAATGATGGGTCATTCCATCTGTCTCAAAAGGTTAGCAAAATTTATATACATAAGTCGATCTATAGTGGGATTAATCATATATGGTTCCTAAAATGGGATTATACTTCATATATCATACTGCTTAATATAATAACACTAGTTTCTACTAAACAGGGACTTCCTGTAGGTCAGTGGTAGGCGATAAAGGCCAGTCGCACTTTGGTTGTGGGTTCGATTCTCACAGCCTTGTCCGACGTGATGGGCTGTCGCCCGTCCTGCAGGTTGTCCTTTTTTCTAAAACTACATTACTATAACATCCCATCAATAATATCGAAAAAAAAACTTCTATCCTTAAACAATAATCACTTATGTCCAACATAATCCATTTCAATCTTTAGGCTTATCCATAATACTGCAGTCCACTCTCATAACATAGTGAAAATGATTACCAGAGATTTAATACCATCGTTGATCCCCATATATCATAAGATATGTTTTGTTGGTCACATTCTAAACATTCAAAGTCCTTAATCATGTATTCTCTTGAATACCTTAGTGAAAACCTGAATGCAGTTAAAAGTTAACACTTTCCACATACCAAAATCCTCAAAATTCTATATACTCAATCCATGATATCACTTAGTCCTTATATCAATCATGAGCTCATGAATACTATTAAACATTTGATTTTCTCGTCTTCATTATGCTCATATCATCTTATTTCAAAAAAAAATATCTCAATCACTTTGAATACCACATCAATAAATATTGCAATACTCAATGATACAACATTATTTTGGAATCCCATTACATAAACACTTAATCATTCCACCACATCGTTGTCATATTCAACATTGCCAATAGTGATCGCATGTGATTTCCCTTTGTCCTTTGCCTTCAGTGGTTGCTCATGTTGATCATCACTAACCCTTGGATTAGGGCAATTATTAGCATAATGCCCCATTTCCTTGCACTTGAAGCATTGAAGTGTTGGTGGTGCGTTCTCTGCAGTGTTTGCTTTATTCACATCATTAGAAACCCTTTTTCCATTACTTCGACACTCAGCTGCTCGATGAACTTCTTTTCCACACTTAAAACATTTTCTAGTCCCTTTAAGACAATCTCCACCATGCTTCTTTCCACACTTTGTGCATAAGGAAACATTCATCTTCTTTTCACCATTATTCTGAGATTTCTCCTTGAACTCCATCTTTCGTTTCTTGTCAAAACCAAGAGATGGATATGTAACACCAACTTCCATTTCTACCTTGATAGCACAACACACAATTTCTTCATAGCTACTGAAGTCTCTTATAGCTAATGCCCTTCGAAGACTTGGTTTTAAGCCACTGAAAAATCGATCAACTTTACTTTCAGGTTGGATGATAATACCAGAAGCATACCTTGCATGTCTTGTAAAATTTGCTTCATAGGTACCAACAGATTCATCGTCCCTTTGCTTCAGTTCAAGAAACTCTTTCTCCATCTTTGTTCGAAGAATACGAGGGAAGTACTTACTAAAAAACAAGTTCTTGAACTCGTCCCATTCCATGGACTCAATTTCATCTCTTGGCCTCGTATTCTTGATAAGATTCCACCATTGATCAGCTTCACCTTCCAAACGATATACTGCTAAGATGACTTTATCATGTTCAGAACATTGAAGAACTGAAAATATCTTTTCAGTGGTACTGATCCATTGTTCAGCAACAAGTGGATCGGAAGTCCCACTAAAAGAAGGTGGACGTTGCCTCATGAAGGACTCAATAGAATATTGTTCCCTTCTCTGCTCATTTGGAAGTCCAGAATGATTCATAGCTTGTGTAAGTATAGCAATAAGATTTTGCACTCCATCTCCCATAACATTTGTTTGTTCAGGAGGGCAATCATTGCATTGTCCATTGCATTGATCAACACGGTTCCTTCGGGTTCCAGCCATCGTCTAAAACCCAAAAAGAATAGTGTGAGAGGCAAAAATCATGCTAGGGAAAACAACATAATAAAGGGGGATTACCTTCAATATCCAACATCTTAGGTTTAATTCTATGATCGTTAGCGTAATTCTATTACTATAACCTATATGTATACTTATCCTTAGAGACATCCCTAGACATACCTTAGAAATATCTCTAGGGATCTCACTAACGTTTTCGCATCCTAGTTTCCAAAGGTTGACTAAACCTTTCCTCTGATACCAACTGTAGAGACCCGAAGCCTGACGTACATGGACATTACATTACTTTTGCGGAATACTTAGTACATAACAAAAACACACACACAAGGATCGTAATAGTTTAGTGTCTTTGGAAACTCGGAACGTAATCTTCTAATCGTGGTGAAAGATCTTCAATATCTCCCATAAAGATCTTCCCTTTTTTTACCTAAAAACCTTTATTTATATCCTGGGGAAAGGAAAACATAAAAGGGTGAGCTCAAATGCTCAGTAAGGGCAAATAAAGGAAATAAAAATCATATCATATATTTTTGAAAATCAAAACCTGCAAAAGAGATCATAATATCTTAACATGGAATAAATCATAGAAGTGAAAATGAGATCCCCATAATCATAACATAAAACTTGAAACTTTGTGGCATGCACACATAATTATGGAAAATCATTTCTTGTTAGTCATGACTCATTGCCAAGACTATCTTAGTGGACAAAGTCCCTTTCTGAACCGAGTTCACTCCTCGTTTCAGTCCTGTATCACTGAACCAAATAACATTCCGTTCCAGCCATGTCTATCTCATGAGATATAAAATCTTTACCCAATGCATTGGAGGGAGATATAGGTCCCACCCATCTTATAATGAATCCTTTCTTATGTGTGCCACATAATCATAAAACATACATCATCACATAACACATGTAACAAAAATGGGATTCTTGAAACATCATGACATCATAAATAAATTCATATAAGATAAAGAAATTCATAAAAATAATTCCGTCACAACAGGATCAAATCAATGTAATAATAGGGATAAAAACAGAACCCTTTATTATCTTAGATGGAAAATAATTTTGATAAAACACTTGAACTCCATTCTTGAGGAAAATATCCTTTCTTCTTCAAAAACATTTTTCCTTTCATAACATGTCATACAACTTTAAAATAAAAGAAGTTGATTAAAAATAAACTTGAAAACTTGTAAAGGAAGCTTCTTGGAAACAATGTTTTAAAAATCCATTCATGCCGTATAAGTTAAAAAAAACATTCTTCGTACTTTTTTCGGAAAAGTCAAAAAGTACCTCGTACGGAAAAACGACAAAAGATTCCTTTCATATTCTTTACTAAAAACTCACCTAAGGGTAAAATTGGATTTAAACTATTGCAAGTGGATGGAAACAATATTACATATTGAGGGAACATGGATGTGGATGATAAAATACACCCCAGTAAATACTTACGAATAAACAATCTCGGATAAAAATGAGATTGTGATATTTCCCTTACCTTAGGTCCAATTTGCTTCGTATGTGTCCGAACCTCCTGTATAATGATTTAAATAATTTCATTGACTTATTACAGAATCATATTCATTGTTATGATATCATATATGGTTCACTTATGATATTATATTACCCGTTCTTTTGTAAATTCCATGTTAAAGAAGCGTTTTGGGTAAAATCGTTTCATTTATCGTAGGTGTTTTGACTTGTTGTTCTTGACATCATTATTACTTATATCATGATTTACTTACTTCCAGAATATAAAATATGATTTATATATCATATATATTCAGTATATATATATATATATAATAGATAGATAAATAAAATGAAAAAACACCGTTCATGGAGACGGTAGTCCGTACGTACGCATGAACGCTGTTTTTCTTTCCTTATCGTCTTGAAATGGAAGTAAGTAGATGACATACATATGTATATATATACATAAATCCAGTAGCTTTATAATGTCATATATTTCATTATTATTTCTTATATATACATTATAATCATTCTTAAATGGTTAACATGGAGAATGAATCTCATCGCGTCGTGGAGACGGTAGTCCGTACGTACGCACGAGCGATGATATCATTTCTATAAATATTGAATTGAATTGGAGTGGATTATACAATATATCAGAATCAATATGATGTTGTAATAACTATGTATAGTTATTCTTTATACCATTATACCCATCCATGTAAGGTGGTGGTGGAAAATAGATTACACCACGGCGTGGAGACGGTATTCCGTACGTACGCACGCGCGGTGATTTCTTTTTCCGTAGGATGGATAGATGGTGAAATAGGGTTGTTTCATACTTATAATAACATATCAGTATATGAGTGATACTGATGTTATTACTTCATAATGAAACAACCTAAGAAGAAGAAGTGGAAGAAGAAATAAAGATGAAAGAATTTGTAACGGTAATTACCTCTTCTTTGAAGTGCCTCTTTGAGAACTCCACTTAGGGCACTAGAATTGGTCTTTGAGGAAGACCAGAACCTCTAGGATGTTTCTAGGGAAGTGGAGAAGAGATTTTGGCAGGGGTTGGCCGAGCTTGAGTGCTCAAATTGGTGTGAGGAGGAGGGGGGAGGAGGTGTCCTTTTATAGGGGAGGAGAGGGGCACCTTAGGAATATCTCAAAATATTATTTTATATTAAAGTCAAAATCGGTTTATAATGGTTCCAAAGGGTCTTATTTCGAAGCTAAAGTGGGGATGGGTCGAAATCCTATCAACCAAGAGAATTTAGACAAGTTTAGGATATTATTTTAACCTTATCAATTAGATTTTACACTAAGTTAAATAATTTAACTTTTACCGTGTCTTTTTGTTTTCTTTCACTATATGGTTAATACATTTACTATAACATGCCAAACGAACCCCAAATTGTATATTATTAATAAATATATCCTTATCTAAGTCATTTGGCCGAACCTTAGATTTTTAGGAATAAAATAACAATTAATAATATAATATTTCATTTAAAAACTATTTTGTGTCAATTTTGACACTATTTGATATATGATTTTTGTGAAAGTCATAACAGAATTATATGTTCGAACCAAGTTGATTAAATCAACACTAATATATCATAGTAACCTAGAAAATTAGTTGAATTCATAAAAAGTCTCAAATTACATTCATTTGAGCATTTATAACATCAATTATGTTAATATTTCCTTAAAAGGGTAATTACTGCATCATCGTTGTGTCATAAATAAATTAATTTATTTAAAGTCTAAAAATTATAAATAAAATATCATTATGTAGGAAATCTTTTTAGATTTCTAATGAATATTTATAGTCGAATTTATCATATGTATAACCCCATATTAAAAATGTTTTAGTAAATAAACTTTGATTTTAACTCTTTTAACTCTTCTTTGAATTAAATAATAATAAATGTCCTAATCTAATCCAAGTGGGCCTAAATGGTCATATTATATTCATAAGGTTGTTTTTGGCCGAATTACACTTATCCAATAGAATTAGGACATGTGTTAGGGTAATAGTAATATCATATTTACCCTTAGTTACCCTATTTACTATTAACCGTGGTAAAAAAAAGTAAAAAAGTTACTATTCACCAAAAATTATTTTCATCTCATTGAACCACATTTTAGTCCTTGATATTAACCGTGTCTGTCGGATTTTCCAAATTCCATTCACAGAAGCGGTAAAATTAAGTTTTATGCAAAATTCAGTTTTTAACCTACCACTTAGTAGTTTCACTATTCATCAAAAATTGATGTTTTTCAGAACAATGCCAAAATTTCATCCCAAGCTATATTTCATATTCCGAATTCAAAAATGAAGTCTATTTTACCAAATTCATAACATAAAAGTTGCATTAATTAATTTTATAATTAAATCCCGCTGTTAAAACAAATAGCGTGTTTTTAAGAAACAATATCTATCAAAAGATTGACACTTGTTTATGTCTAGTTTAAATGTGAAATTACATCCAATGACCAACATTGTATTAAATTGTAAAAATATATTCTAAATATACTTTAAAACCACTCAAATTAATGATTTATCACTATTAATTATTTCGATTAAAAAAGTTGTTTTTAATTATAATTTAGTAATTTTCACTATTCATCAGAATATGAAAGTTATCCGAAAAGTACCAAAATTTCACCTTAGGCTAAATTCGATACTCCGAATCCAAAAATGAAGTCCATTTTAAAATTTCTAAAATTTAAAAAGTGGTTATTACTATTCATAACGGCTAGTTTTAATAATATTTTAATAGCATATCATTGTTTCGTGAAACTCAGTATTACGTACCACACACGCTATCGAGGAAGGTTGCGATTGCGTGTAATGCAAGGCAAGTCAAGGATGCGTGTTGTGCAAGCTCCTTTTGGTGTAACTTACAACACAAGACATTAGTGAAATAAAAAAAAAGAATATTTTTCATAAAATCTCGGGCTGTTACATCTATCCATCACATTGTGTTTTAACATGAGCCGGTGTTCAATTTTTCTTGTGTTTAGACATTCCAACACACACTTTTCATGACCTATTCCTCCTCATTGCAATCATTTAGGTTCTCCTCTTGGTTGTTCTTGTATAAATAACCCTTTTAGGTTGGCTAATTAGCTTTCACCTCTTTGGTTGAGGGCTATAAAGGTTTGAATAATTTTTTTACCTAAATTATATTGATAGTTAGATAAAATCCATAAGCTCAATGTTTTACAAGACCATTTATTTTTATATAAATTATATATTTAAATGTAAATAAACCACATATTAATAAAATAATTAATTTCAGGGGGAAATTGGTTAATAACAGTGAATTTTTTTATCAAAATGTTATAATTTTTTCATAAAAATTTAAGAAATCATTATGAGACCTATGTTTGACGCTTGATCTCATGAGGAGTGTTTATATATCCCTATGAAACCTATGATTTTTTTCTTACATGTGTATTATGGTGGTTATGATTACATCGTGATATGTCATGATGTTGATCTATCATTTCTATATTGTATTGCATGGGATGTTCTTATTTCCATGAAGTTCAGTGAGCTGGTGGAGTTATATGGACTATCCTTGAAGGGGGATGTGTCAAAATTTTGGTTAACATGCTGTTGGGGTATACCTTTATGGTGAATGTGTCTAAAATGTTTTTTGAGTATCCAATCTAGGATGATCTGTCCGGAAACTCGTAGATATTCCTTCTTACATAGAGCTAGTGTAGGTAGATCTAGAATGAGAGGACTCGATATATATATTTTGCTTGTTTTGATATATATCTAAATCTATATATCAGATTTTCGTTCAATGAACGACCTTTTATATCTTATGAACTTGTCTTAAGGGTCATTAGTGGTGTCCTACAGAGTTTTTTAATCATCCTACTCAGGTTTTATAGTACAATTTTAGATTTCATGAACATGGATCTAGTGGAGGTCAAGGGGCCTATAGGGTATGGTTGAGCATGTTAGTTGGAGAATTAATGCATTATTTGATGGAATTTGTCCTGAATGATTGTTATTGTTCAAATTTTGTTATTTTACTTTATATATTGATCCACTACCTATGGGGATCCCCTATTATGTTTTATTTTATGTGTTGACATTCCATATTGATACTTTATGGGTTGGTACTTACTGAGTATATTGTTTATTTATGATTATTGATATATTCATTATTTTTTGACTTATTTGTTATCTACCCCATTATTATAAACTAATATTAACCTGGTATTATGGTAACAGTATCCCCACATTTTCCTTCTGACCCTATCCACTAGTTGGAAACCTCATGTGTATGGGGTGGAATGCATGAGGATGAGTGGAATTTTAGCTCAGGCATGGTGGTTTAAGTAGGGATGTTACAAAATGTTATCAAAGAACTAGGTTTACTACCTTGTTATTCTATTTTCCTCGATTTGTGATGGGTTATATTGGTTATATGATTTTTGGGACTTGATCAAAGAAAATATGATAGTTCCTGGTTAGTATTGTATAGTGGACCTTTGAGAAACCATAATGTGGGATTTTTTTTATGTTTGATGTTACATTTTATTAATTTCACATTGGGTGATAGAAAAGATGTTGATGTACTTATTTTTTGAAATTGGAGTGAATTCATGGGTCATGTTAGGGACATAGGATCACATACCATATGTGAGTTTCTTTCATTAAATAGATCCCATATAATTAAATGTCTATTAAAATTATGATATGAACTTTTTGTGTATTATTTCTTGAATTATTTTATTTGAGCCTAAGTACTCTATGATTGTGTGTAAATATTTACTATTTCAAACATACAATTATTGTAGGCTTATCCTAAGTTATTAGTTGTTCCTAGGGTTTTATAAATTGTTCTTATGCATAGCTTCTTAAGTTAATACTTGTTTTGGACCCTTCCATTTGCATGTGATCTATTATTGATTTTCTTGTTTATGTTTTTGGATTTCTCTAGGGTTTGTTGTGGTATTTTAGGTAATATTGTCTCATAGACATATTTTATATCCAGTTTCACCACATATTGTGTAAGAGGATGATACTAATCATACTCCCTTGATTTCTCCAGTGGGTAATGATTTATAATCGGTCCATCCAAGACTCTTTCAACTACTGTTTGTTTAGGCTAGAGGATCCCACAAGCACGGGTCGCTTATGGTTGATTATGCTCAGGATCATGATATCTAGAACCCACATTCTTCTATGTAATTGAAGGCTCCTAGCATACAGAAGAATGAATACAATTCATCAGGAGGATATATGTAACACTCGATATTTTTATGAGAAATATTTCGTTTTTGTGTTATATAAATCATCAAAGGAATCTTTCACTACGTAAAACACTAGCATGGCTTTCTTTACACGCAATCGCGACCTTCCTCGATAGCTTGCGTTGTACGCAAGACCGAGTTTCACTAAACAACAATATGCTATTAAAATATTATTAAAACTAGCCGTTATGAATAGTAATACCCACTTTTTGAAATTTTATTTTTAAAAATGGAATTCATTTTTGGATTCGGAATATCGAAATTAGCCAAGGGTTAAATTTTGGTATTTTTCTTAAAACATTCAATTTTTGATGAATAGTGAAAACACTAGGTTACTATTTAAAAACCGAATTTTTATTTAAATAATTATTTATTTTATTTAAATTTATTTTTGGTCAAAATTGATACATAATACCTATATAAGTTCAAAGTAATTCACTGGATTCATTTTATAATAATTTTAGATATTTAAAAAATTTATTGAACTTTTCACCGTGTTTTACCCACCTCCTAGGAGAATTTGAAAATTCATATAAATATTAATTTTACCACTTTTGTGAGTGGAATTTCAAAATATGAGAGACACAGTTAATATCAATGACTAAAATTTGGTTCAATGAGGTGAAAATAATTACTGGGGAATAGTAACTTTTTACTTTTTTTACCACGGTTAAAAGTTAATAGGGTAATTAAGGGTTAAAATGATATTATTATTACCCTAACAGAAGTCTTAATTATATTGGATAAGTGTAATTCGACCAAAAACAACCATAGGAATAGAATATGATCATTTAGGTCCACATGGATTAGATTATGACATTTAATATTATTTTATTTAAAGAAGAGTTAAAATAGTTAAAATCAAAGTTTAATAACTTCAACATTTTTAATATAGGGTTATACATAAGATAAATTCAACTATAAATATTAATTATAAATCTAAAAAGGGTTCCTACATAATGGTATGCTATTTATAATTTTTAGACATAGATAATTTAATTTATTTATGACACAATGATGATGTAATAATTATCTTATTAATGAAATATTAACATCATTGATGTAATAAATACTCAAATAAATGTAATTAAATACTTTTTATGAATTACCCTAATTTTCTAGGTTAATATGACATATTATTATGGATTTAATTAACTGTGTTTGAACTAATAATGCTGTTATGATTTTCCCAAAAATAAATTACCAAACAGTGTCAAAATTGACATAAAATTGTTTTAAAACAAATATTATATTATTAATTATTATTATATTCATAAAAATCTAAGGATCAGCCAAGATACTTATATCATGATAGGTGCATCATTAATGGACCACTTGGGGGTTGCTTGAATGTATATGGTAAGTTTATTAACTATATAATATTAAAATACAAAGTGACATGGGAAATGTCAATCTAATTAACTATAAGTTAAAACTAAAAGATAAGGTTAATATAATGACCTAAACTTGTCTAAAACCCATTGGTTGAAATGATTTCAACCCATACCCACCTTAGTTTCAAAATAAATCCATTTGCAGCTATTAAAAACAAAATATTACTTTATAATAAAATAATATTTTTTTCCAAAGGTGCCTCTCTCCTCCCTTATAAAAGGGCACCTCCTCACTCTCTTCCTCACACCACTTTGAGCCTTCAAGATCAGACAACCCCTACCAATTACTCTTCCCCAGTTCACTAGAAACACCTTATAGGTCTTGGTCTTCTTCAAAGACCATTTTTAGTTCTCTAAGAGGTGGTTAAGAAGAGGCACTTCAAAGAAGAGGAGGTTCGGACACTTACGAAGAAAATCGGAACTAAGGTTAGGGAAAATCTCGCAATCTTATTTTTATCCGAGATTGTTTATAATTCAGAATTTACTGGGAAATATTTATCATCCACATACATGTTTCCTCAATATTTAATATTATTTCTACCCTACTAAAATTTTTTAAATCCAATTTTACCCTTCAGTGAGTTTTTAGTAAAAGATATGAAAGGAATCTTTTTTCGTTTTTCGTACGAGGTACTTTTTGACTTTTCCGGCCAAAGTATGAGAAGAATTTTTTTTTAACTTATACAGCCTGTATGGACTTTTAGAACATTATTTCCATGAATATTCCTTTACATGTTTTCAAGTTTATTTTTAATCAAATTCTTTTAGTTTAAAATTTTATGACATGTTAAGAAAGGAAAAATGTTTTTGAAGTAGAAAGGATATTTTTCCTCAAGAATGGAGTTCAAGTGTTTTATAAAAATTATTTTCCATATAAAATAATATAGGTTTCTGTTTCTATCTCTATTTTTACATTGATATGATTTTTTTATGATGGAATTATTTTTATGATGTCCTTTTATCTTATATAGATTACGTTATGATGGCATGATGTATAATATTCCCATTATTATTACATGGGTTATGCTATGGTGTATGATTTATGATTTTGTGGCACACATAAGAATGGTTTCATTATGAGATGGGTGGGACCTATATCTCCCTCCAATTAATTGGGTATACATTTATATCTCATGAGATAGACATGGCTGGAACGACTGGGTAAACTGGTTCAGTGAAATAGGACTGAAATGTGGAGTGAACTTAGTTCATAAATTGACTTTGACCACTAAGATGGACATGGAAATGAGTCATGACTACTAAGAAATGATTATCTATTATTATTTATGTATTCCAAAAAGTATCATGTTTTATGCTATGATTTTTGGGATTACATTTCACTACTATGATTTATCCCATGATTATGAAATTATAATCTATTTTGCAGGTAAAGATTTCCAAAAATGTTATGTTATTATGAATATGATGTGATTGATATTTCTTTTGTTTACCCTTACTGAGCATTTGAGCTCACCCTTTTGTATGTTTTCTTTCCCAAAGTCAGGAAGAAGGTTATTAAGTAGGATATTCCAAAAGGGACTCTAGATATGATGAAATCAATGGGAGACAATGTAGATTCTTTATGAACCAGTTTTTTATGTTTCCCAGTTTCTAAAGACACTATACCTATACGTTCCTTTCAAGGTTTTTTTATATGTTGTAATAAGTGTACTTCAATTTTTAAGTATTAACAATGTATGTAAAGTGTGGGTCATTATAGTTGGTATCAGAGGACAGGTATAGTCAACCTTTGGAAACTAGGATTTGAAAGCCTTAGTAAGAACCCTAAGGATATATCTAAGCATAGAACACAATATTAGTGTTTTATAAATGGCCATGAATAACCTAATATAAGACCTTAAGTGTAAAATTTTATTCTTGATTATGTGGTTTTCCTATTATAATTAGTATTTCTCACACTATTCTTCTTGGTTTTAGTCAATGGCTAGAACCTGAAGGAACCGTGTTAATGCGGAATGCAACGGGAAATGCAATGATTGTCCCCCTGAGCAACCAAACGTTTTGGGAGCTGAAATAAAAAATCTTGTAGCCACGCTCACACTACTTTCTCAAGCTATGAATAATGGTGGACTTCCAAACGAGCAAAGGATGGAGAAACATTCTGTTGAATCCATCATGAGGCAGCGTCCACCCTCATTTAGCAGGTCTACTGATCCATTAGTTTCTGAACAATGGATCAGTACTACTAAAAACATATTTTCAGTTCATCAATGTTTTGAACATGATAAAGTCTTCTTAGCTGTATATCATTTGGAAGTTGAAGCTGATCAATGGTGGAATCTTATCCAGAATATGAGGCCAAGAGATGAAATTGAGTCCATGGAATGGGACGAGTTCAAGTACATATGTTTCAATAAGTACTACCCTTGTATTCTTCAAACAAATATGGAGAAGGAGATTCTTGAACTAAAGAAAAATGATGATGAATCTATTGGTACCTACGAAGCAAATTTTACAAGAATTTCAAGGTATGCTTCTGGTATTATTATCCATCCTGAGAGTAAGATCGATCGATTCTTTAGTTGCCTAAGACCAAGTCTTCAAAGGGAATTAGCCATAAGGGACTTCGATAGCTACGGGGAAATTGTTCTATGTGCTCTCAAAGTTGAGATGGAGATTGGAGTAACCCATCAGTCATATGGGTTTGATAAGAAGAGGAAAATGGAATTCAAAGGAAAATCTAAAGACCACGCTGAAAAGAAGATGAGTTTTTCCTTATGCTCAATGTGTGGAAATAAACATTGAGGGAGTTTTCTTAAAGGGGAAATTAAATGATTCAAATGTGGAAAAGAAGGTCATCGGGCATTTGGATTCCGCAATGATGGGAAGAAGATGTCTAGTGATGCGAACAAATAAAAGGCTACACATAGTGCACCTCGTACACTACAATGTTACAAGTGCAAGGAAATGGGGGATTATGCTAATCAATGCCCTAATCCAAGGGTTTTTGATGATGATCGACGTCAACAAACTCTTAAGGATAAATAAAAAGGAAAGTTACATGAAATTTCTATTAGCGATGTGGAGTATGGTAACGAAGTGGTGAAAGGTACACATTCCATCCTCTCTAAAGTATCAAATGTTTTATTTGATTATGGATCCACCCACTCTTTTATTTCTAAAGAATTTTCTAAGGGTATTGTCATATTACCTCAATAATTAGATGTTGAGTTAGCTATGACAACTCATAATGGCACAACAGTCGCATCAAATGTTTATAATTCTTCTCTGATTGAAGTTTGTGAGAAAGTACTTCCTGCAAATCTTGTGATCCTTCCTATAGTGGAATTTGATGTGATTCTTGGCATGGATTGTATTTCTTTATATGGAGCCCATATCAATTTCCAATTAAGGGAAGTCACATTTCATATTCTAGATCAATCTATGATCGTCTATCGATGCAAGGATGAACATAACCTTCCATGGGAAATTGATTCCATCTTATGGATCTTGATTCCACTAAATGAAGGTTATTAATATCAAATGGTTGGTGAGAAACTCACTATTAAGAAGATTCCCATTGTATGGGAGTTTGATGAAGTCTTTCTGGATGAATTTCCTGGTCTTCCACCAAATCATGAAGTTAGTTTTTCAATAGAACTTGTACCAGGTGCTTTACCTATTTCAAAGACACCTTATAGAATGGCCACAATTGAGTTGCAGGAATTGAAGAAGCAACTCCAAGAGAATCTTGATAAAGGATTCATACGCCCTAGTGTGTCACCTTGGGGAGCACCTGTTCTGTTTGTTAAGAAGGAAGATGGATCAATGATAATATGCATTGATTATTGAGAACTTAACAAGATCACGATCAAGAACAAATATCCACTCCCACACATTGATGAATTATTTGACCACCTACGCGGAGCTCAATACTTTTCCAAGATTGATCTTCATTTAGGGTATCATCAATTAAGGGTCAAAAGGGAGGATATACAAAAGACGGATTTCCGTACAAGGTATGGACACTATGAATTTATAGTGAGTCCATTTGGTCTTACTAATTCCCCTGCTATCTTCATGGATATGATGAATAAAGTCATTAGAGACTATCTTGATCAGTTTTTGGTAGTCTTTATAGACGATATTCTTGTCTATTCAAAGTGAAAGGAAGAACATGATGATCAATTGAGAATTGAATTGAAGACCCTGAGAAAGGAGAAGCTTTATGCCAAATTTACCAAGTGTGAATTTTGGCTTCAAAAAGATGCATTTTTGTGTCACATAATCTCAAAAAAGTGGATATCTGTGGATTTAGCAAAAACAGACATTATCGAAAGATGGCCGAGACCAACAATAGTAACTGAGATCCAAAGTTTTCTTGGTTTGGCTGGATATTATCGATGTTTTGTGAAATATTTTTCATGATTATCTAACCCACTCACCAAATTGACTCGGAAAGGAGTTAAGTTTGTTTTTACAGAGAAATGTGAAGAGAATTTCAAGGAGTTAAAAAGAAGGTTATCCAGTGCACCTATGCTCACACTGCCTTGTAGTGGAGAAAGGTTTGTGATCTAGAGTGATGCATCCATGAAGGGATTGGGGTGTTTTCTCATGAAAAATGATATGGTGATAGATTATGCCTCACGAGAGATGAAAATCCATGAGAAAAATTGTCCAACTCATGATTTGGAGTAAGTTGCGGTAATCTTTGCATTAATGATTTGGAGGCATTATCTTTATGGAGAAAGGTGTGATATTTATAATGATCATAAAAGTTTAAAGTATATTTTCACACAAAAGGAGATGAATATTCGCCAAAGAAGATGGTTGGAGCTGATTAAGGATTACGACTGCTCAACTCATTACCACCCTGGGAAAGTAAACAAGGCGGCAGATGCATTAAGTCGACAAGACCATGCTTGCTTATCCACGATGAGGATTAAAAAAGATCCAATATTTATGGATTTACAAAGGATGGATCTTGGAATTATAATGGAGTGGGAAAGATATTATCTTTATGAAATGAATGTTCAACCATATATACATGTGAAGATTAAAGAGGAAAAAAAAGAATATGCAGAGTTACAAAATAATGAGAAATGTTCCTGAATTCAACCTTGATTGTAATGGGATAATAAGGTTCAGAAATCAGGTTTGTGTTCCTCCCATCCCAGAATTAAAGGAGCGGCTAGACGAGGCTCATAGTTCTTCATTACCTATTCATACTGGAAGAACAAAGATGTATAAGGTCCTGAAAGAGTACTTCTAGTGGGATGGCATGAAAAGAGATGTTGGTGAATATGTCTCTCGATGCTTGGTTTGTCAGCAAGTTAAAGCTGACAGACAGAAGTCTAAGGGGATGTTACAACCATTACCCATTCCTAAATGGAAATGGGAAAACATCACTATGGACTTTTTCAATGGAATTTCTAAAACAACTAAAGATAATAATGATATATGGGTCATAGTTGATTGTCTTACAAAGTCGGCACACACCATTGCTATTAGAGAGGATTTATCTCTAGATCTACTTACCAGGATATATGTGAAGGAAGTGGTAAGATTGCATGGAGTACCACTTTCCATTATATCTGATCAGGATCTGAGGTTTACCTCAATGTTTTGGTGAAGTCTTCAACATACTCTGGATACAGAGTTGAGTTTCAGCACTGCTTATCATCCTCAGACAGATGGTCAGCCTGAGAGGATAATTCAAATTCTAGAAGATATGTTAAGAACATTCTCTATGGATTTGAAAGGTGGTTGGGATCAACACCTACCTTTTTTGGAATTTTCTTATAATAATAGCTTTCACTCTAGTATTCAGATGGAACCTTTTGAAGCTCTCTATGGAAAGAAATACAGGACTCCAATTTGCTGGGATGAAGTTGGGGAAAGAAAGCTATTAGGACCTGATCTTGTTGATGAGATGGCCGAAAAGGTCCGATCTATTAAAAAACACATAAGAGCAGCTCAGAGTTGACAAAAAAGTTATGCCGACAACTGAATAAAATACAAGGATTTTGAAGTGGGTGATAAAGTGTTCTTACGAATATCTCTTTGGAAGAGATTAATGAGATTTGGAAAGAAGGGAAAGGTGAGCCCTAGGTATATCGGTCATTTCGAAATACTGGATCGTGTTGGGAAAGTAGCTTACCGATTGGTGCTTCCACCGAATCTCTCTCAAGTTCATGATGTGTTCCATGTATCTCTCCTGAGAAGGTACATACCCGATCCTTCACATGTACTCAGCTTAGAAGTTGTACCATTGTAGAAAGATCTTTCTTATGAAGAACAACCGATAGAGATTATGGATCGTAGCTAAAAAGTCCTACAGAACAAGACCACTCACTTTGTGAAAGTTGTATGGAGGAACCACCAATTAGAAGAAGCTATATAGGAGCTTGATGAAATGATGAGGGAGAGGTATCCTCATCTGTTTGTTACAAAGTGACGAATATCGAGGGAAAAATTCATTTTAAGGGGGGGGGGGTAGAATGTAACACTCGATATTTTTATGAGAACTATTTTGTTTTTATGTTATATAAATCATCAAAGGAATCTTTCACTACACACAACACTATATTGGCTTGCTTTACACGCAATCATGACCTTCCTCGATAGCTTGCGTTGTACGCAATACCGAGTTTCACTAAACAACGATATGCTATTAAAATATTATTAAAACTAGACGTTATGAATAGTAATACCCACTTTTTAA
This sequence comes from Viscum album, assembly GCA_963277665.1. Taxonomy (NCBI): domain Eukaryota; kingdom Viridiplantae; phylum Streptophyta; class Magnoliopsida; order Santalales; family Viscaceae; genus Viscum; species Viscum album. Next base: position 355,810,518 of record OY728132.1, on the reverse strand, counting down.
AATTTTATTTTTCAAAATGGAATTAATTTTTGGATTTGGAATATCGAAATTATTCTAGGGTGAAATTTTGGTATTTTTCTGAAAACATTCAATTTTTAATGAATAATGAAAACACTCGGTTACTATTTAAAAACTGAGTTTTTATATAAATAATTATTTATTTTATTTGAATTTATTTTAGGTCAAAATTGATACATAATACCTATATTAGTTCAATGTAATTCAGTGGATTCATATTATAATAATTTTAGATATATAAAAATTTTATTGAACTTTTCACCGCCTTTTACCCACCTACTAGGAGAATTTTCTAATTCACATAATACATAATTTTACCGCTTCTATGAGTGTAATTTTGAAAATTCGATAGACACGGTTAAAAGTAAATAGGGTAATTAAGGGTAAAAATGTTATTATTATTACCCTAAAACTTGTCCTAATTCTATTGGATAAGTGTAATTCGACCAAAAACAACCTTAGGAATAAAATATGACCATATAGGTCCACTTGGATTAGATTAGAAAGATAAAAATATGTCCTACATAATGTTATTTTATTTAAAAAATTTAGACATTAGATAATTTAATTTATTTATTAACCAATCATGATGCAGTAATTATCTTATTAATGAAATATTAACATAATTGATGTTATAAATACTCAAATAAATGTCATTTGAGACTTTTTATGAATTCCACTAATTTTCTAGGTTAATATGACATATTAGTATTTATTTAATTATCTGTTTTTGAACTAATCATGATGTTATTATTTTCAAAAATATCAATAACCAAATAGTGTCAAAATTGACATAAAATAGTTTTTAAAACAAATATTATATTATTAATTGTAATTATATTCCTAAAAATATAAGGTTCTACCAGGATATATATATCATGATAGTTGTATCATTAATGGACCACTTGGAGGTCTCTTGGATGTATATGGTGTGTTTATTAACTATATAATATAAAAATACAAAGTGACATGGTAAATGTCAATCTAATTAACGAAGAGTTAAAACTAAAAGATAAGGTTAATATAATGACCTAAACTTGTCTAAAACCCATTGGTTGAGAGGATTTCGACCCATCCCCACTTTAGCTTTGAAATAAATCAATTTGGAGCTATTAAAAACTGAATATGAATTTATAATAAAATAATATTTTTATTTTTTTCAAAGGTTCCCCTCTCCTCCCTTATAAAAGGGCACATCCTTCGTCTCTTCCTCACACCACTTTGAGCCTTTAATCTTGGCCAAACCCTACCAATTTCTCTTCTCCACTTAATTAGAAACTTCCTAGAGGTCCTGGTATTCTTCAAAGACCATCTTTAGTGCTCTATGAATAGGTTAAGAAGAGGCGCTTCAAAGAATAGGAGGTTCGGACACTACGAAGAAAATCGGACCTAAGGTAAGGGAAAATCTCGCAATCTCATTTTTATCCAAGATTGTTTATACTTCAGAATTTTCTGGGGAATTTTTATCATCCACATCCATGTATCCTCAATATGTAATATTATTTCTATCCGAATACAATTGGTTAAATCCAATTTTACCCTTCGGTGAGTTTTTAGTAAAAGATATGAAAGGAATCTTTTGTCGTTTTTCGTACGAGGTACTTTTTGACTTTTCCGGACAAAGTATGAGAAGAATGTTTTTTTAACTTATACGGCCTGAATGGATTTTTAGAAAATTATATCCATGAAGCTTCCTATACAAGTTTTCATTTTTATTTTTAATCAACTTTTTTTAGTTTAAAATTGTATGACATGTTAATAAAGGAAAACATTTTTTGAAGCAGAAAAGATATTTTCCTCAAGAATGGAGTTCAAGTGTTTTATCAAAATTGTTTCCTTATAAAATAATATAGGGTTCTATTTATATCCCTATTTTTATATTGATTATATTTTGTTATGATGGAATTATTTTTATGATGTCCTTTTATGTTATATGGATTATGTTATGATGGCATGATGTTTAAGATTCCCATTTTTATTACATGGGTTATGCTATGATGTATGATTTATGATTTTGTGGAACACATAAGAATGGTTTCATTATGATATGGGTGGGACCTATATCTCCCTCCAATTCATTGGGTAAAGATTTATATCTCATGAGATAGACATGGATAGAACGGCAGGTTAAACCGGTTCAGTGAAACAGGACTGAAACGAGGAGTGAACTTGGTTCAGTAAAGGACATTGTCTGCTAAGATAGTCTTGGAAATGAGTCTTGACTATTGAGAAATAATTATTTATGATTATGTGTGTATGCCACAAAGTTTAATGTTTTAAGTTATGATTATTAGAATTACATTTCACTACTATGATTTATCCCATGATTATGAAATTATAATCTCTTTTGCAAGTTAAGATTTCCAAAATGTTATGTTCTTATGAATATGATGTGATTGATATTTCTTTTGTTTACCCTTACTAAGAATTTGAGCTCACCCTTTAGTATTTTTACTATCCCCAGGCCAGGAAGAAGGTTATTAAGTAGGATATGCCAAAAGGGACTCTAGATATGATGAAATAAATGGGAGACAATATAGATTCATTATGAATCGGTTGTTTATGTTTACCAGTTTCTAAAGACACTATACCTATACGGTCTTTTCATGGTTTTTTTATATGTTGTAATAAGTTTACTTCAATTTTGAAGTATTAACAATGTATGTAAAGTATGTTTCATTATAATATATGAGCTGGTGGAGACCCCAAAGGATAGAAATGGCAATATTGAAACCTTTATGCTTCAATGAGGAGTAGGATGGTGGTGGTATGTCATGTTGTAGGCTGGTGGACATGAAGGGATAATGTGGGAAACCATTATGGATCAATACTTTGAGGAGTTCCTTGTATATTTACTGAAATTATACCATGATCAATAATTTATGGATCTATAATAGGGGATGTTGATACTGTCTGCCTATTTAAAACGCCTCGCTAAGATGATTTTATTTTCCCCTCATCTAATAGGAAACTAGGATCAGAAATCAAGAATGTTCAAGATTCTATTTCATCTAGAGATGAATCAGGGGGTTAAGAACATCAATCTGGGGACCTATCATGATGTTATTTATAAGAAACATGTGATAAAGAATGGAATTGAGGAAGGTATAGCTATTGAAATTCTCTCTATTTCCAGTGGATCAAAATGTACTTTCTCCAGTGCAGTCCTTTTTTTTTATTCTAGGAAAAGGAAAAGGATGTTATAGGATGGAATCTAGGATGGAAGTCAAAAATCATAGAAGAGTATAGGTTCTTTGAGTAACTATAGGGTAATTGACTCAGGTAGGTACTATAAATGTTGGATGAAGGGACACTTTCTCATGTAATTTTATGTTTCTCTCAAAACTTATCACTAGTGTGGAAAGAACGGTCATCAAAAGAAATAATATTTCATTGATTCATGCATGGAAATTACAAATTCAAGCTACAAAACAAATTTAGGACCCCAATACTAGGTGAAAATTTGACAAGGGTCGGTAAATCTGGTTACTCATGACCCTCTAGGGATTCATGGTGTGGTTAATACAATGGAATTTGTGGTTGATCAGGCTTTGACTGATGGTTATGAGGGACCCTCAATAGTTTAGGGTACGTTCCTCATTCCTTACATAATATATATTAAATATTTTAATATAATTGTATCTCATTCAATCATATCAACTCAAGTGGTTGATAGGTTGGATTTACCAGTGAAATACTCTTCTGAGTTTCTACCATTTGATACACCCTTGGAAACAAAATTGGATCATATTTATATCTGTCAAAAATGTCTGATATTGATTTCTATATTTGATCATATAAAGAGCTTCACAATTATGATGATATTATGGATTAATGTAATCTTTTTCATGTATGGTTTGACTAGTTATCTTGCATTCAACAATTGTTATCAGAGGCGAGTAAAATTTTCATCACCCAAAGGGGAAACTTTCATGTTGACTGGTGAGTGAGACATTGAGTTAGACTGAGTGGAATTCGATCCCCATTAGATGAAATTATTTTCAGCACAAGTGGCCAATATGATCCTTGAAGATGATTAGATAGTGACTACCTCCTATTTTCCTTCAATAGTATACCAATATTTATATGTCCTTCCAAATTATTTCTTAGGGTTACCCCCACATAGGGGAGCTGAGTTTGAAATCTATATCTTGTCTTCTTAATAACCTATATCAATTCCAATTTATTTTATGGAACCAACTATGTTGAAAGAAATAGAAGTTTATCAAGATGATCTTGAGTCTTAATGATTCATACTGGGAACTTTCCCATAGACTAATCCCATCTTGTTCACAAAAAAGGTGGATGGTAGTATTCATCTATGAATGGAATATCAAAAGCTGAATTATATCATTTTGAAAAGCAAGTAACATTTTCCAAGAATTGATGTCTTGTATGATCACTTAAAAAGATCCCAATTGTTTCAAAAGATTTATATACATTATTTCTACCATTATCTTAAGGTTGGATAGGAATACGTACCAAAGAAAACATTTAGGAGTAGGTATGGTTTTTATGAGTATCACCTTAGGCTATTTGGACTGACGAATGGTTTTTTTATTGATGGATCTCATGAAAATGGTCTTCCACCCATACTTGGACTCCATAATTGTGTTCATTAATGAAAGACTAAAATATACCAATATATAAAAATAATATTATAGACATATTTATATCATATTTAGTATGCATCAAGAACATCATATTTGTGCGATGTATTTTAAGTTTCAATTTAAGATATGGTAGGTTCACTTTCATGTGTAGGTAGATTCTCAATCATGGATATCAGTTGATCTAGAGAATGTATGTTCATTTATGTCTTCTTAATGACTGAGGAATGTGTTTGAGATTAAAATTTTACATGGGATGGATGGGTACTATAGGAGGTTCATGCAGGACATAATTTTCCCAGAAATTCTCATGACCAATCTAACCAAAATGGAGTCCAGTACTACTTGGTAGAATAGTGTCAATAAGTCTTTTTAGAGTTGAATAAGAGGTTTACATCAGCTCTAATTTAGATTCTTTCTGAGCCTGGAGTTGGGTATGCTATATTTGTTATGAATCATCCATTTTCCGAGGATAATTTATTATATTGGTTGATAAGGTAGTTATTTAAATGTCACTTTTTCCAAAACTGCCTAAGTAGAACTACCCTATTTATTACTTAGAGTTATCTATTGTGGTCTACAAGTTGAAATGTTGGTGCAATTACCTCTTCTATGAGAGATTTTTTTTGTGTATATCGACCACAAGAGCCCACACTTTTTTTTCATGATATGACCTAAATCTTAATTACAGGCATTGGGTAGAGTACATGTAGATTGTATAATTTGGGATAAATCATACTCTTCTTAGAAAGGGAAATGAAGTTGCAGATGCACTGGGTAGGAAGGCACATGATGTTAGGAAGTGAATTTTAGATGTTGCGTGGAAGCTTGTGACTTTATTGGAAGACTACTATGTGTTAATATCTAAGTATTGAGGGTTTGGGGTTTTTGGACACTTAGTTCTCACGCCCTAATTATTGGAATGAGTGAAGTCCAGTTAGGATCTTGATCTAGAGTTTTTCATGAGGGGTAAGAGGTTGGTAGAAAATGGTTTTATACTAATAGAGACATTATACAGACATTATATGATTTTAGTTCATGTAATAATGGTGTTTAATAATTTTATAAGAGATGATATGATGATATTATCTCATGATTCATAGTGGGAATTTCACCTAGGATCGATCAAGTTGTATAGCGATGTCAGAAAAAAAAATCTGGTGGCCCAAAATAAAGGGAGACAATGCATGATTTTTCACTCATTGTGTGACTTGTTAGAGAATTGTGGATGATAAACAGAGACATGGAGTATTCCTCCAACAACTTCCAATTCCTATGTGGAATTGGATAAGTTTACCATAGACAATGTGTTAGGCTTTCTCAGGACCCTGCTCATTCAAGATACCATTTGGGTTGTAGTGGATCAACTGATGAAAGTGGATCATTTCATACTGATCTAATATACCAAATAGATAGATAATATAAGAATGATATAATTTTGAGGGATTATTGGGATTTATAGATTTACTTCATGCATGGTATCTGATAGAGACACCCGGTTCACATCATAGTTTTTGTTAGTCTTTGGAAAGGTGATGGGGACTCAGTTGAAGTTGAGTATGACCTTTCATCCTTATACCGATGGGATGTTATATAGAATAATCCAGAAATTATATCATATACTTTAGACATTTATTATATATTTTGGAGGATCTTGGGATAATCACTTTAATCTAGTATAGTTTATCAAAAATAACAGCTTTGATTCCACAATTCATATGGCTTCGTTTGAGGTTCTATATGGGTGGTCAATTTGTTCACCTATATTCTAGAATGAGGAAGGTGAATATTCAGTTTTTGGGAGAAGTATGGTACATGAGACCTCAGATCGAGTGTAGTTGATTTGAAATGGATATTTTTGGCATATAATGGGAAGTGATCTTATACAACTAGAGGAGATAACCCTTGGAGTTCACTATGGATGATAAGGTTATCTTGTTGGTGTCCCCTTGGTTGGGGAATAGGCATTTAAGGAACCATGGAATGTTAAAACCATGTTATATTATGAGGTTTGAGATATTTTAAATCATTAGGATGGTGGAATATCAAATGGATCTTCATCCATGGTATCAACGTATGCATTATTTGTTTCATGTGTCTCAACATCGGATGTATGAGGCCAATCTTGTGCATGCTCTCGACTGGGAGAATGTTGAGTTGAAAACAAATGAATATTTTGTGGAGAAATATATTCAGATAGTGGAACAAGGAGATAATGTCATATAAATAAATAGATTTCCTCTTTTCTGGGTTCTATGGTAGCATGGACGTATTTAAGACGTGATATGTGAATGAGAAACATTTATTCAGGTTTAGTGGCCCGAGTTTTTTGAGTATACCTATAGGGATGCTTCTCAAGGATAATAATTCATAATAGTGAGAGAATTGTGATATATATAACTTAATTTATGAATATATTAACCACATATATGTATTTATTATGTAGTAAAGTTATTTTATATGGGATACGGGGTGTTCAAGAAGATGGAAACAAAAGAATTCATGGATGGTGGACTTGTTGTAGCACATTTAGCTACAATAGTGACACAATACACACAGTGGAAATCCATAATGTAAGAACCTAGATCTTTTTTTCAGGTATGTTTTTGATTTCTGGGTGTTTTTTAGAAAAAGAGGAGTTTTTGGAAATTTCTTAAGTACACACCATGTACTTTATAAGTACACTCTGTGTACTCGGTTACCGCGGGTAGCCATGTGGTGGCCGTGTAACGGCTGTGCACATGGACATGTGTGGTGACCTGGAGACCACCTAAATCAGAGGCTAGAAAAAGAAAGTACATGATGTGTACTTTTAAAATACACGTTGTGTACTTTATTTTTTCATTAAACATATCGGGGTCAGGTCTAATCAATAGAACACCCTCCTTCTAGGTTTGCCTCATCTGAGAGCATCTGTACATCTACAAATCTTCTCCGACCCCCCGAATCATCGTCCATTCTCCGAATCAAACTTCATTGGTTGTATTGCAATTGAATCAGTGAGTTCTCTCTTCTTCTTGAACACCATCACTAATTATTTCCTCTCTGGTGAGATTTCATTCGTTGAATGTTTTTGACATTTTTGTAGATCCAAAAAATTCTAAGGTGATTCAAGTCTAGAGAATCATGTATATTGATCTCACAACACCGAGGTAGGTGGTTTGTGCCTTTCTGTAGATATTATTTGAGTTTTATGTGAAAAAGTTCCCAATACCCTTGAATGAGGTATTGTGTGCTTACTGTTTTAGGCTTTTTGATTTCCTTCTATGTGTGTATGCTTGAGTAGAGGTTAATTGAATGTAAAAAGGGTTAATTTATTTGCATTGGGAGTATTTTCCCATGAATTTTTTGTTTATGACCGTTTGGCCATGCTTAGCCTATTAGGCTGCCTTGTTTTCCCCATGCCTAGTATTTGTAGGATGGATTGATTGCTTATATGACATGATATGATATGTTGTAGATTGTTTATTCAAGTAGTTTTAGAGGTTTACTTTGGTTGTTGATTATCATTTGTGCACAATTTCTTTAAACGGGGCTACGGGAACTCGGTGTCATGAGACCATAGGAGAAATTGACAATGAGGGATTTCCCAGAGGGTCTATTATAATTATCCTACTGCGAGACCATAGGGGGATTGACATTGAGTTCTCCCTCAGAGTGTCTATAGTTATGTTATGAGATCATAGGTGTAATTTACATTGAGTGATTCCTCAGAGTGTCTGTAGTTTAACGCTATGTTTATATAGGGGGGAATTGATAGTGAGTGCTTCCCCAGAGAGTCTTTAATCACATATGACTATAGGGGGAATTGACGATGAGTACTTACTTAGAGATTGTTTTGCCTATCTTTCCATGAATTTTGAACTAAAGGAGTTCGACTGTGAGAAATACCTAGAGGGTTGCTTGTATTTGTTATGGATGATTAAATACTTAAAATTGAATGTTTGTAAATAAAACTGTAGGAATGTTTACATTGGAGTAATACATTGTTTACTACTTCCTTTTTCATATTACCTTCCATATATATTCATATACTATTAGGCATAGTTATTTGGGTTTTTGCCTACTGGGATTAGTCTCAAACCCTATTTGGGTCATGATTTTGGGCCAAAACAGATTAAATTTATACAGGTATAGATAAGGGAAAGCAACCTTATACTTCAGGTAATTGATTCTTGAAAAGCTGGAGAGCATGGGACCAAGCTATGGATTGTGATGCTGCTGGAGTTTATCTTTTTTCTTTTTTGCTTGTTTTATTTCAGTATTATAGTATTGTGACTTGTTTGGAAATTTTCCTAGACATATGTATCATGCATCATTTATATATGTTCCCCAGTTGTATCTTACTTAGAGTCTTTTGATGTTTACTGTTGTATGGTATTACACTGCTTCCACTATTTTATATCTATTTTATCTCCACTTTGTTACTCTACCAATGAGGGCATAGTTTCCCCACTATCACACCCAAGTCCCTCACTTCAAGTCGGCAACTTCTGGCATTTGGGGAAATGCGCTTGAGGCCATGTGACCGATAGGGTATGGGGCGTCTCTAAGTGGCTTCTGGAACCGGGACGTTACAATGTTGTATGAGAGGGGTTCTTTTATTCTTGACATACTTTTTGGAGCCTATAGCTAGGGATAGGATGGAATAGGTACTTAGAAATAAGCTGTGCCCAGGAATAGCAAACCCGTGTACAGGGAAAAACCAATCTACCTCGTTATTGAATTTTTCTGGGTTTGCAATTTTATAGTTCATTTTATTTCACCGTTGGGTGATTTACATGTATTGTGCCATTATTGTTGATGTTATTTAGGTTCTATTTCTATTTCATCATGATGATATGATGGAATTTCATATCATGCTTCATATAGGAACTAGCTAGAAATTACATGTCATGCATTCTTGCCATTCCATTTAGGGTGCATTAGCGATTTCATGTTGTTGTTATAGATGTTGTGTCAGATATGCATGTTATTGTGATATATGCCTTGATAGAAAACATGCTTTTTGATAGGGTATTGTATTTTTTATGATATTTTTTGAATGAACTCCAAACATTGGTTCTTGAGGTGTTTTGGGCCCCCATGGATCGGAATTTGGTGGATCATTGCCTTGTATTTCTTGTATATAACATGTAAGAGTTGTCAAACATTGATTCGCAGAGAGTATGGGACCTCATAGATCACTAATTGGAACTTTAATGTTTGTTTTAGTTTTTTTCTGGGTTCCAAATTAGTTTCTGAGGATTAATGTCTGGAAAAACCTAGAATACACGGCGTGTATTGATAAATACACACCCTGTGTCCTTCTGTTCGGGAATGAACTATTTTTTGAAGTACATGTCAGGTACTATATGTACACACCGTATAGTGTCTGACAGTGTCACTGGCTATGTGGGAAGAAGCATGGGGTTCAGAATTCATTGGTGGACACGCCGTGTACGGGATGTACATTCTGTGATGTGTAGACCGTGTAACCGGCCGTGTGACTCACAACAAAATTCAAATGAGTAATTTCTAATACACGTCGTGTCCATCTAGAACATGAACTGTAGTGTAAACTGAGTATCTGAGTGTGTTATGAACAACATGGGTCTGTAAAATCTACCTAGTACACGTTGTGTTTGGAAAAAACATGCCGTGTAGAGTCAGGTGTGTAACTGGACGTGTCACTAACAACCCAAGCCTACGAAGCTTTCCTGGTACATGTTGGGTCTGGCACGAACACGTCATGTAGTCTTGTTTTAATAGAATCATTTGTCTTAGCCATGTAAGGTAAGTCGATCATGGGAGGAGGATTCAAGTACACACCGTGTTTTGTAACAACACGTCATGTGTATGGGGTGTTAAACGACCTGGGTTGGTAGGAGTACATGCCTATATGAAGGCTTAAGGGAACACACCATGTAGTCATTGTACACATCGTGTATCCATGTTTTGAAAAACATTAATGCTTTATTTATCCTATTCCATTCTTACACTTATAGTTTTCATTCCTTGATAATCTTGATCTAAGGTGTGCGTTTGACCATGCAGAGTCATTACAATGATACATCCTGCGATTGTACGATAGTTATAGGGTAATGATCATACACCGGATATGGTTGATCGAGGACTACCAGAAGATCCTCCAGTTGTGCCAGTCTTAGACCTATCTATCATCCCAGACACAGGTACTGATACATAGTTCCGAGAGGGCTTTATGAGGATGACCAAAAACTTTTAGGGAGGACCACCTCCTACCCCATCGATGGAATAATTGATGAGGGTATTTTAGAATAATCATACTCCCATATTTTCAGGGGACGCAGGACCCCAGGCTGTAGAGTCACAGCTAAAAGCCATGCTGACGATCTTCAAGAATCTGGAGACGCCTCTAGAGAGTAGAGTCAATCTTGCTACATATATTCTTTTAAATTCTGACAAGAGATGGTTGGATGTGATCTCACAGGTGGGATACCAGTAGAATATGGCTTGGGAGGAGTTTCAGCATACCTTCTATGATTACTTCTACCTGGAGATCTTGAGGGCCGATCAAGCCCGAGAGTTCATGAGTCTGGAGAAGGGTACTCTTTCAGTCATGGAGTATTCTTCTCGCTTCAAAGAGCTGCAGTGCATTACACCCTTTCAAGGGGAAGACAAGTAATTTTTTTCACTTAAGTTTGAGGTGGTATCACGCAGGATATATGATCTCAGGTGAACATATTCAGGTTTACTTCAATCACTTCTATAGTCTACTAGGTACTGATCATGGAGTGTAATCTGTGGGATTCTATAGCTGTGGGCCAGGGTGGTTCAACATCCAAAGTTAGTGCTTCTCCAGATTATAGAAGGAAGAACCATATAAAGACTATGCATGGAGATCTGAGTAGGCTTGATGCACCATCATGTAGACAGGTGGTATGCTATCAGTGAGAAATGGTTAGACATACGAGGCCACATTGCATGAGGGACCTAGTGGAGTGCCAATATTGTGGCAATATGGGCTATCATTAACAATTTATGTCAGATCATCTCACCACCATACGGTGACATGGGTTCTTCTATGACTCCGCGTTCAGAAGCACCGCCACTAGTTTATCACTATTTAGAGAATTGGAGTTATTCTGACCATCTAGGCCATGGTGGAGGTTACGGATGTGGTGTTCAGTCACCAGGCTTTTAGTAACATCAAGGTAGATCAGCTCAGAGTGGTCAGGTAGGGTCACCGTTCTACGTTACAAGGCAATATTTTGCAATGTAGTATACCCACCAGGATTAGGATCCTAGACCCTCTATAATTTGAGGTACAATTCTTGTTCCCTCTATTTTATCTTCTTCTCTTTTCGATATAGGGGCTTCCCATAGCTTTATATCTGTTTCTCTTGTGGAGATCATTGGGCCTTGTATCTTTTCCTCTACTAATATCTTGACACTAGAAACTCTGTTGGGGACTAGAAAAACTGGTGCGCATCAGTTCAAGGAGTGTGCCCTTGTGGTTAGTGGGTGTCACTTCTTCTGGGACCTCTATGTCTTAGAGATGACCGGATATGATGTCATTCTTGGAATCGACTTGTTAGTTCCCTTCCAGGATGTTGTCAACTGCTATCTCTATAGGGTAAGTTTCACATCACTTGAGGGTGAATAGTTTCTCCATAAAGGCAAATGGGATGTTCAGGCGAGCAGAGAAAGACCAGAGCATCATGTCTTGGGAGGAGTTACACCCTAGTTTTCTAGTCTATATCTGGATGACCAGAGGACTTCACAGATGGACTTTCCTGCAGTGGTGGATCGATTTTGAGATGTCTTTCCAGAGTAATTTTCAAGTTTTCCTTTGGAGAGATAGGTGGACTTTTCTATTTAGCTTGTGGCAGGAGTAACCCCAATGTCCATTCCTCTTTATAGTATGTCTACAACAGAGTTGCAGGGGCTCAAGAAGTAGTTGGGGGATTTTCAGGAAAAGGGGTTCATCCAACCTATTACATCTCATTGGGGTTCTCTTGTCCTGTTTTCAAAGAAGAAGGATGGTACTCTCATAAATTGTGTGGATTATCGGAGACAGAACCAGTTGATGATCAACAACATATATCCCTTGCCTAGGATTGGTGATCTATTTGATTAGATTCAAGAAGCCTGAGTGTTCTCAATGATTTACTTGGGATCATGTTATCATCAGTTGCACGTTAGACCATCTTATATACCTTTTATATCCTTATAGAGTAGGTATGGTATATACGAGTATGTGGTTATGTCGTTCCGTCACAGGAATGCGCCTGAATTCTTCATGGAACTGATGAACCTACTGTTTCATCCATACATGGATTCATCCATGGTAGTTTTTGTGGACGATAAAATGGTGTACTCTCACACTTGACACGACCATGATAATCATCTTGAGATCATTTTGAGTACACTGAGAGAGCATCAGTTATATGCTATGCTCTCAAAATTCCCCTTTTGGATGGATCAGATTAACATTTTTGCATTATGTTATCTCATAAAAAGGAGTATTAGTAGACCCAGAGAATGTGAGAGCTGTAGTTTCCTGGGAGTAGCTGAAAAACATCTTTGAGGTGCGGAGTTTCCTAGGGTTAGATGGATACTAAAGACATTTTATACAAGAATTTTCACACTTATCAGCACCACTAATGGACCTGACTAAGAAGGGTGCGAAGTTATTATGGTCAGATTCTTGTGATTCAACTATTTAGGAGTTGTAAGGGAGGTTGAATTCAGCAATGATACTGGTATTTCTAGAGCCATGCAAGAGCTATACTATTTACTGTGATGAATCAGGTATCAGGTTTGGAGCTGTGATTATACCGGGGGATGGAGTCGTTGCGTATGGGTTTCTGCAGTTGAGGCCACATGAGAAGAATCAACCGATGCATGATCCCGAGTTGGCTGCAGTTGATCATGCTTTATGCTATTAGAGACATTATCTTTTGGGAGAGAATTTTGTGGGTTTCACTGACCACAAATGTCTCAAGTACATCTTCAATCAACGTGACCTGAATTTGAGACAGCGAGGGTGGGTTGAGTACCTTCAGTCCTTTGACTTTGATCTTGACTATACACCTAGGAAAAGAAATGTTGTGGCTGATGCATTGAGCAGGAGGACTCAGATACTGGCAGTTCAAGAGTCCAGAAATGAGTGGAAGATTATGGCTTTATTCTATAAGATATATTTAGAGGTTTATGACAGATATGGGAAGATGTTTCTTTCTTCTGTTGTTGTTACCTCTAATCTTCTTGATCGACTGAAAATGAGGTAGCTATCAGATTCAGAGGACCTAGTCTTATGGGATGGCATGACAGGAGAGGACCCTATTCCTTAATGAACCATAATTAAGGATGAGATCTTGCATTTCCAAGGGCGCATATGGGTTCCAGTAGACATACAGAAGGAGCTGATATATGACTTTCCTTCCTCAGTTTGGGAAGATCATCCTGGGGTCACCAAGATGTATCGTGATCTACACCATCTGTATTGTTGGCCAGGTATGAAGAGAGATGTTTCTAGTTTTATCACGAGGTGTTCTACCTGTCAACAGGTGAAGGCAGAGCATCAGTGACCAGTAAGTCTTTTTCAGTAGTTACCCATTCCCAAGTAGAAGTGGAACGATGTTGCGATGGACTTTGTGACGGGTTTTCCAATGTCTCCTCGAGGGAATGATTCAATTTGGGTGGTCATTTATAGACTCACAAAGGTGGTCCACATCTTACCAATTAAGGAGACCTTCAATGTTGATGACCTAGGAAGGTTGTACATCTGATTGATTGTATGTCTACATGGAGTTCCAAACTTCATTGTTTTAGATAGGGATATATGTTTCACTTCTTATGTCTAACAAGGTCTACAGAAGGCCTTGGTCACACAGGTACTTTTATGTGAAGCTTACCAACCCCAAATAAATGGCTAGTCCGAGCGTACGATTCACGTGATTGAGGACATCCTTCATGCATGAATCCTAGATTTTATTGGGGATTGGGAGAAACACATACCTCTTGTGGAGTTTTACTACAATAATAGTTTTAAAGAAACTTTTCAGATGACACCTTATGAGGATTTGTATGGTAGGACATACTGGTCAACCTTTTGTTGGGTGGAAGTAGGAGAGGAAGCAATGTTGAGGCCACATCTTGTCCAAGAAACTATAGAGCAGATAGAGTTGATACAGAAAAGGATGGATACTGCATAGTCTTGACAAAAGTCTTACGATGGTCGAAGGAGATGACCTCTGGAGTTCAACGTCGGAGATCAGGTTTTCCTACGTGTCACACCGAGGTTGGGACCTAGAAGGATTAGGAGACAGTGTAATATTTCACTGAGGTATGTCAGTCCATTTGAGGTTTTGGAGTGAGTTGGGATGGTTGCCTATCGGTTGAAGTTACCTCAGAGGTATCGGGCTATGCACAATGTATTTTACGTTTCTCAGCTTTAACGTTACTTCTCAGACCCGTCTCATGATTTTCAACCTAAGGAGGTTGAGTTAGAGGTAGATGTATCTTTCGAGGAGAATCCTATACTGATTATTGATTGAAGTGTGAAGGTTCTCCAGGGCTGGTCTGTTCCTTAGTATGAGTGCTATGCCAGCACGGGAAAGTACAAGACGATACATTGAAGAGGAAGGCTGATGTACGATCACAGTGGTTGGAACTTTTTGAGGATTCATCTTCTACATAGCATTTCTAGGGAAATTTGGATACAAATTTCTTTAAGGGGAAAAGTTTTTAAGAAACTGGATCTTCTTTTCAGGTATGTTTTTGTATTTTGGGTGTTTCTAAGAAAAAGATAAGATTTTAAAAATTTATTAAGTACAAGCCTTGTACTTTATAAGTACACACTGTGTACTCAGTTAACGCGGGTAGCCATGTTCTTGCAGTGTAACGGCCATCCACATGGCCATGTGTGGTGACGTAGAGACTAGCTAAATTAGAGGCCTGAAAAGAAAGGTACACGCCGTGTACGTTTAGAATACACGTCATGTACTTTTTTTTTCATTAAACGGACTGAGGATACGTCTAATCGTCATAACACCCTCCTTCTAGGTACTTCTCATCTGAGATAATCCGTATGACCATGGATGTTCTTCGAGCCCTCAACTTGCCATCTGTTCTCCAAATCAAACTCTGTCGGTTGTGTTGGAATCACATCAGCGAGTTCTCTCTTCTTCTTGAACACCATCTCTTGTTTTCTTCTCTCTCATGAGATATTTTTGGTTGAATGTTTTGGATGTTTTTGTAGATAGAAATCATTATAATGTGATTCAAGGCCTGAGATTCAAGTATGTAGATCTCACAATTCTGAGGTAGTTGGTTTTTACCTTTCCCTAGATAGTCTTTGAGTTATATGTGCAAAAGCCCCCAATACCCTTGAACGAGGTATTGTGTGTCTACGGTTTTAGCCCTGTTAATTTCCTACTATGATTGCATTCTTGGGTATAGGTTAATTGAATGTGAATAGGGTTAATTTCTATTCTTTGGTAGTGTTTTCCCATGCATGTTTTGTTTATGACCATTTGGTCCTTCTTATCCTATTAGGCTTCCTTGTTTTTACCATGCCTAGTATTTTTAGGATGGAGTGATTACTTATCTAGCATGATATTATATGTTGTATATTTTTTATCCAAGTAGTTTTAGAGGTTTAATTTGGCTAGTGATTATCGTTTGGGAATGATTTCCTTACATGGGGCTGCGGGATCCCGGTGTAGTGAAAATATATAAGAAATTGACGTTGAGGGATTTTCCAGAGTGTCTGTTATAATTATCTTGCTACGAGACCATAGGAGGGATTGACATTGATTGGTCCCTCAGAGTGTCTATAGTTACATTACGAGACCACATGAGGAATTGACGTCGAGAAATTCTGTATAGTGTCTATAGTTTACCACTAAAATACTATAGGAGGGATTGATGGTGAGTGCTTCATTAGAGAGTCTTTAATCAGATATTACTATAGAGGAAATTGATGGTGAGTTCTTCCTCAGAGAGTCTTTTGTCTATCGTTCTTGCATTTTGAACTAGAGGGGTTAGGTTGTGACAACTACCCAGAGGGTTTCTTGTATTTGTTATGGTTGATTAAATACATAAAAGTGAATGTTTGTAAATAAAACTGTAGTACTGTTTCTGTTTGAGTACTTCATTGTTAACTACATTCTTTATCATATTATCTTCCATATATATTCGCTGACTATTAGGCATAGATAATTGTGTGGATGCCTACTGAGATTAGTCTCACACCCTATTTGGGGAACTCTTTTAGGCCCAAACATATTCTATTACTATAGGTATAGATAAGGGAATGTTCCCTTCTACTTCAGGAACTTGATTTTTGAGGGGTTGGAGAGAATGGGACCTAGATGAGGCTTGCGACACTACTGGAGTTTATCTGTTTTTTTGGGTTATTTCTATATTCCATCATTGTGACTTGTTTGGCTATTTTTCTAGACATATTTATCATGCATCATTTATATATGTGCTCTATTTTCTTGCTTTTAGTCTTCCGTAGATTACTGTTGTATGATATTACACTACTTCTACTATTGTATATCTGTTTTACCTTCACTATGTTACTCTGCCAATGTGGGAATAGTTTCCCCACTACCACACCCAAGGCCCTCACTGCTAGTCTACAGCCTCTGGCATTTGAGGAAATGCTCTTAAGGCTGTGTGACGAACTGGGTACATGGAGCCTCTAGGTGGCTTTCGGAACCGGGACATTACACATAATCCCACCAGTGAGGTTCTTGGGAATACTAAAATCTTCATAGATACCACCGAATAGTCAGTGGAATTTTGGGGAAGAATATGATATGCCCCAGTGACCACTAGCTCTTTGGTGGAATCTTTTGGGGGTAGGTAAGGCCCACCGCTTTATGTGTAATTTTTTTAAAACCTAAACTATTATCCTTTTTCAATCATTATATATTTATATTTTTATCAAAAGTTACCTAAGATCCCTTTATAATGACTTTGGATCCCTCTCCTTCCTGTTGTATCCTTTGTTCGATACCCAAAAAATGATTCGATCTTGCACTTCCAATCTGGTGAGTTCGTCCTTCATCTAGAATGATCAAATTCTCCTATTATTGATGACATATCATTAGATCATAGATTCATTGACCAAATATAGATTTTTTACATGTTCTAGAATGTTATTTTTAAATATTAGGTAGAATCATCTCTTAGATTAATGGTTTTGGTGTTTGTGCTTCAATCAGACCTAGAATGTTTTCAGCTAAAGATCTTGTAGATTTTATTTGATATTGAACCACCATTAGGGTTTGGTTTATCCTAAAACATGATACTTGTTTTTACGAATCAATGTTTATCAAGAATATCTCTAGGAATCAGTGTTGTAGTTGGACTCTAGTGGTGACCCTAGCCATATATTGTTGTTACACCTAAGGTAGAAATACTTGACTTTATTGCATGTTATATAGGTTATTATCATGATTATTGGCATGCCTATGTATCCCCATAGAGATTATTTTTAATTCCTAATCACATGAGGTGTTCATGTATAGCCATATGAAACCTATTCTTGTTGTTTCTTATATGTGGACTGTAATTTTTATGATTATTACATTATATGAAATGAGGTTGATTTGTCCTTTTGATCTGGTATTGTATGTTTTGTTCTTATATCTTTATAGTTGACCGTGAATTTGGATCAATATGGGTTATTCCTCAAGGGTTATGTGTCGTATTGTTTTAAATATACATTTGATTTAACCCTTCATGGGATATGTTTAGACCTGTTTTTGACATCCCGTCAAGGGGGGGTGAGTCTGATGACTGGTTGATGTTCCTTCCAGTATGGAGCCAAAGTCGGTAGAGTCAGTCTCATAGACCCAAAGTATATATTGTTCATGAGTGATATATTTCTTATTATCTATATCAGTTATAATTATATTATATGTATTGTTATATCTTATACAGTTATATTATGATTTTTTAGTAGTGTCATATTGAGTTTTTTACTCACACCATACTCGATAAATTTGGTACACTTATAGATTTCATGCCCAGGGATCCTGTGAAGGGAAAGGGCCCTGTGGTGTATAGTTGAGTAGGTTAGGTGGAGGATAAAATAATTTACTGATGGTCTTATGTATAAATATTTGATATTGTTCCTATTTATTTACATCACATCATATGTTGATCCACCTCCTATGGGGATCCCAATTTTTTATTCTATGTGTCGACATTCCACACTAATGGTGAATGGGTTGGTACTAAATGAGTATGTTGTTTTTTTGAGTATTATTCATTTTTTAATTAATTTTTTTTATTTTTTATCAATTCCATTATTATACTCTAATGTTTACCAGGTATTGAGGATGTAGTCTTCCTACAATGTACCTTTATCCCTCACCACTAGTTGGATACCACTTACACACGAGGAGTCATGAATTAATTTATGTAGAATAATGGATTGAACTTAATGGTTTACGTTGGGATGATACAAGGAGCATGATAAAGGAGAACAAGATATGAAACTTTCAGTAGCTAGTGGCATCATAAACTAGGTTGAAAACACACACAAAAAAATTATAGCCTTGTAATTTATAGAAGGCCCATCATTTTTAGGGATAGATAAATATATTCTATAAATAAATTGGTGAATCGATGGGAATGGATCAAGAAAGGAAGGGTTGAGAAGGAAAACATAGAAAATATTTATCTAATGTAATGTATCATGATAAAGTATGGATTCTTGATAGTGGTAGTACTCCCCTTATTATGGGAAACAAATATATTATCATAGGAATAAATTATAAAAAATAAATCATTAAAAAATATAAATGATGAATTCATGCAGATCATTTCCTCAAGAAAAAAAAACTCACAAAGACATGAGGTACATAACTATCTTGGTAGTTTAAGTCCTTGGTCAAAATTTTCTAAGCATAATTCAATTTTTTTACTTATGAAATTTAAAAAATTTTAAAAAGAAAACATTAATTTTCAATGTAATAGATGGAAAAAAATTGATGCAATGGAATCACACAAATAGTATTCTCATCCTTATTACTAGAGAACAATACATCTGCTTTCTATAAAAGTGATACGAGAACATTGTTTGGTGAAAAATAATTGTCTTCTTAATATAAAATTTCTTATAAGATTTAGTGAAGTAAGGAGTGTCTCATGATCTACCTAAACAATCATGTTATAGTACTCACACATTTAATAATTTCTAAAAGATAAATATCATTCAATGGAGTTATAAACTGATGGAAAAGAATTCGACAAAATTACTTTAGTTGGTTAACATTGATATTTATGGACCAATATAACCTAAATCCATTGATAAAAAAGAGGTTCTATGTCTTATTTATTAATGAATACAACGTGATGGAATGGTTACAATGATCTCTTAGAAATTTGGATTATTCATGTGTATTCCTTGATATTGGAGGGTAGCTATAATGCCCAGATATTTTAAGAGAAACATTATATTTAATAGTGTATATGAAATAAAACACCAAGATTAAAAAAGAATTTAACACTCAAAGATTTTATAGTATGTTTATTTTCAAATAAATTTATATTATTTGATATCATGTGGTGCATGAAACCCTAATATTTTAAAATAAAAATATTTTTAATAGCCTATAAAACATGCAACAACGAGATTCAACGAATCGTGAAATATTATTTCAATATGAATGTTATAACCTAGCAACTAAATTGGAAGGTATGAATTGAATTAACAAAATTATAATATATATATATTACCTACTTATTAAAAATTCATTTATTAATTATTATTAAATAAGTACTCAATTTTCAAAAATGTTATTTTATGTTTCAGATCTATGTTTTCTTTAAAATTATATTTAATGAGAAAATGTTATAATTAAATTTTGAAATGTATATAAATTTTATTTTATAAAAATAATATCATTTTCTAAATAATCATATAAATATTTCCTTAGGGTATATTGTTTGGATTTTTCTTAAAAAACTAAATTTCTAGTAAACAGTGAAAACAACTAATTTTTATAAAAAAAAATTTTGGTTTCAACCATTTGAAATGTTACAATTTGTTTTAAAATGTTTTAAAATTTAAATTAGTACTATTATATATCTAACAACCTAATTTGGTTCATTAGAATCAATTTTGTGGTTGAATTTTTTATAAAAACGTCCAAATACTTAAAAAAATGTATTTTTCTAAAAAACCATTTTTCTTTTCATTTTTCCAGTTTAATTTCAAATTTAATTATTCCACTATATTTTTTTTAATTTTTAAAAAATGTAATCCATACTTTTATTCATGAGTTCAAATTTTATTAAATTACCCCCTTTTATTTTTTGTTAATAATAATAGTAACCTTAGTAATTTTTGTTACCACCGTAAGGGATAAATCAGGAAAATAAAGTAAAATATAAAATGATAAGGATTAGAAAATATCCCTAAAACTCTAATTAATTTTATTGGACTATTCAATTCCGTAAATACTCATCCAATATTCTTTTATATTGAATTTTATTTCCATTTGGATGAGATTATGACCTTTATATTATGTTATTTCAAGAAAAGTCATATATGTCACACCCGACTTTTTAATAAATAAAATATTTTTAAAATGGGACTATATAGAGAATATGTTAGACTATAAATATATTTTTTAAATATAATTTATTTAAATTAATCATGTTAATTTATTTTTAAATTTTAGTGGTAAAATGATTACCTTAAATGCATACACTACACTGACAGTGTAATTATTCAATTAATGGAAAAATAAAATAAATGATATTTGAAATATTATAAGTAATGTAATTTGAGATAAATAATGTGATAAAATAATTTTCTTTATTTCCATGAAATGTTATAGATTTAATTTAAAATATTTTTTTTTAATATATATTTTTTTCTATTATTATTAATGTCAAAGAAAAAAATAGTTCTAAAAATTGACGTTATTGATATTTTATAATAAATAATATTTTACTAAATGATATAAAGTTATTAAAAAAATTATATTCATAAAAAATAATTTTATATGGTTAACTACATATTATATGGTCCATCTATGAGTCCTTTTACTTTTTATAGTAACATTATTTTCCCTTAGAGTGTAGAACAGTTTAATAGTACGGTAATTGCAAAAGGTTAACAGAGGTTTAAAACTAAAAGTTAAGGGTAAAAGCATATAAAAAACTTATCGATTTGTTATTTTAGAAAAATATATGGACATAAATTTTCCTTATATTATAATTATATCAATTTGGATCCATTTTTACATGATAAATAATTTATATTAATTTACTATTTTATGAAATCCAAGGAATTCCCCTCCCCTTAATTGTATAAGGGAACTTCTTATTTCACTTATTTAAACCACTCTAAGCCATATATATAAACACAAACCTACCCATTAATATTATATATATACTTATCCAATTCATTTTTTTGTATGATCATTATAAATATCCATCCCAGGTCCCATAATAAAATATCTAAAGGGGGTCTACTGAAATAGAGGTAACCATGTTTACTGACTCTTTCAAGTTTATTTCTTCTTGTACTGGATCTTCATGTGTTGTACACATAATAAATTAATAAATAAAATATCATAAATATAGTGATATTTTATAATGAATATGGGTTACTAGAATCCATCTCTTTTCTATCCTACAAAAAGTGAAAAAAATTGTTCTTGCATACATATGATTTACCGTCTCTACATAGGAGTGTGATTCATTTTTCATCACCACTTTACTTGGATGGTTATACAAATTAAATAATGAATATATATGATATATTTGAAATTATTATTATTATTTATAGGTTAATTAATATTTATTCTTCTTTCGTTCAATCCCTCAATAATTGAAAACAACATTCATGCATACATATGGCCGACCGAATCCGTGAACAGTGTAATTCATTTTTTATTCTCTATCTTTATGGAGGAATCTATATATATATATATATATATTAAATATATATTATATAAAAACATCAATAAATTTTTTATATTATGTAGCTATGATAAAATTATAAGTTTCATAACTATCTAATAAAAACATACATGAAAAATGAAGAAGTTACCACACAAAACTGTGATTTTAACTATGAATTGAAAATAAAAACGTGCTGATAATATAAGAAAATAATATATGGTTTGATATATATGATTATGGTACATAAATATATGTTTAATAAATATATATTCAATATACAGGAGGTTCAAACCCTTATAATGTAAATTAAAATTGAGGTTAGGGTTTCTCATCTCACCTTTACTTCGGTGAGACATATGTTATATTCCCCATTTATTTATTTATTGTGGGGTATATACAGTCCATTTGATATATTATATCATTAATCTATTTAACTTTATGGTATTTAATGTTTCACTTGAATTAATTTATTTCATGTGTCTTATGATTCAAAAAAACCCAAGTGGTAAGGGTTTATTCCACGATCTCATCATTATTAAGGATTCATTATTTTTAGGTCTTAGCTGTGGAATATTTATCTTCCCTGTCCATATTTTCAAAAATAATTTTTTTAAAAGTTTTTACTATTATAAAAATATTATTTAATGTAATTTTCCCTCAGGTTTGAGTTTTTCCAAAATAAATTAAAATAATATTCTTCTTATTTTCCAAAGAAGGTTCTTCTTGATTTTTATAAAAAAGGGGTGAGAGGAATGGTTTTTAACTTATATATAATGAATATAATTTCCCAATTTAATGAAAAATAAATTATTCAGATATTCATTTACATATTTAAGGTTATTTTATAGGATAGTAATTTTTGATTATGTGTGTATTTTTTTGTTTTTAAAAACTATTTTCAATGTGAAATGGGTATTTTACTAAAAAAAATTAAAATAATATCATTAAATTATTTTCATCTATGTAAACATCATTTGATGAATATTTTATTAATAATATGATCTCATTATTCTATTCATATTATTTCTTTGTATGGTATATGATTAGTTTTACTGGGGAAAGTATTGATATTTATTATGACTAGTTCTTCCAATACAGATAGTTATTGATTTTGTTAAGGAATATTAATTAAATTATATAATTTATTCATATGAGGAATTAATTAGAATTAGAAATTAACATGTGTGTCCCATGATATTCCCCTGATTTATCAGTAGGTATCATGAGACAAAATAACTTGGGTTTTGGTTAAGGCCTTACCCATTTATGTATATGTCTAGGATAAGGCCTTGAAGGTATGTTTTAGATACCCCGCATTATGCATGCCATAATTATGAAATTGAGTTATTTATGTCCATGGTATTATTTTGTTTATTGAAATATCAATGTATAAGTTTAAATATCATGTAATTATTTATATATAATTATTTTATCACCATTTATTCATACCATATTATTCTCCATCTTCAAGCAATTGATTAAATGGCATGTGTTTTCAGTTATTTACCCTATCATATTGATTATTTCTTCTGTTTTCATGATATATTATATTGTACGCATAATTTTACTAATAATTAAAGCTCACACCTTTCTTATGTTTATATTGTATATAAATTCATTATGTTTATTATGATTTATATACAGGTATATGCTAAATGGTATAATTGTGTACTCAATCAAAATTCTATGTTGTATTTTATTTTTTCAATTATAATTTGTAATTAATGTTTATATAAATATTACCAAGACTAATAAAATATTCGATCCTTTGAGATGATATTATTCGTATCTATTTAGAATGTAATAAAATAACCACTGACACTATCATACTAGAGTTAGAGTCTTTACATTAGTATTGAAAAATACAATTAGAATAAAAATTAAGAAATGTTATACCAAATATGACATATATATTTTAAAAATATACAAGTTGAATATTATATCCCAAATAATGGGATAGGGATACACATTTTATTGGTAAGGACTCCTTAATTAAATAGTTTTTTAGAGGTGAAATCAAATTATTAATATCATATCTCATAAGATGCTCATTGAGAAGGAAATTCTAGAATGGTATTAGAAGGAAGTAGTTTTGATATCATCCTAAGTAAAAAATTGGGGTTTTTTATGTCAAAGTGAAGAAAAGATTTCTTATAAGATGTGTTATGGGAAGAATATAATATTAAAAGACTTCTAAATATTTTGATGTAAGTTATTTATCCTATATAATTATTAAGCCCACAAAAAATTTTAATATCAAGGATAAAGAAGAATATTTATTGGATATTAATCTTAGATAAAGACATTCAAGAGTTTCAATAAAAATATTACAAAAATTATTAAATGAAAAGATATGACTATTGTGGAAAAGGAGTAAACCTATGAGAAAATTATAGAGGAAATTGATGGTGAAGCGAGTATATTAGGGGGAACAAGGTATTTTCGATGATTAAAAAGAATAAACTAATGATAAGGTTGATAAAACAACATTAATAATAACTAAGAAGTATAGGATTAGGGTTGAAGTTGATAAAAGAAAAAATCATCGTTGATCAGAAAACTTTGGCACAAATAAAAAAATGGATATTCTATATCAAACATTTATTTCATCTCCATAATAACAAAGTAACATTTAAAATTGTAATAAAGAAGATGAAAATCTGAAATTAAAGGAATATATGTATACATGATATTTTAGACCATGTAATGTTGGGAAATTTTCATAATTTTCATGGCCATTATGGTGAAAAGGGGATTCAATGTGTTCCATATAGATATTACATAAATATTCCTTAATGAATATCTTGATGAAGATTTTTTCCTTGAACAAACGAATAATTTTTTTATTGATAAAGATTAAAACAATGTTTACTAGTTGAAGAAAAATTTTTGTGGGATAAATCAATCATTGGGGTTATTTTATTCTTGTATTGATCAACCCTTCAGAATTCATGGATTCCAAAAATGGGGAATTAATCATTATATATACCAAAATAAATAATGATTAAAGAATTATAGTGATTATTTATGTTGATAATATAATATTTAGAGGATGGAATTATGATTAATTGAAAAATATTATAAAATTCATGAGCTTCAACTTTAAAATGTATTAAATTTAGAATTTTCATTTTTCCATCGATTGTAGATGGCACAAGGAAAGAATGAAATCTGTATTAATAAATATAAATATTCCAAGGAGGTAATAAATAGATTTTTAATCGATAATTACATGGTATTGGAATCTTCTTTAGCTACCAAGAATACATTTTAAATAGATGATTGAGGAAAATATGTCAATGTGATGAAAAATAGGAAATTCATTATGATTATATTGAAACTTGCAACGATATGATCCGTAATTATTTTTTCCACTTTTCAAGTCCCGTGATACCAAATCAATACCAAATAATGAAACTTTAATGTAATTCAAAGAATACAATGGTATGTTAAAATCATGATGGATTTCATGTTTTCTTATAATTATAATCCACATCATCAGTTTTTGGGGTTTAAAAATTATAATTCACAAGACCCAAAATTTTATTTCTTATCTAAGATAGAAGAATGATTACATATCATGGAGAAAAGTGGAAGCTGAGTATATCATAACCACTAAATATTTAACTCAATTGATTTGGATAAAAATACAACTTGAGGATATTGGATTTAATATTAAATATTTGGTACAATCAAGTTTGATAACTACAGTCTTATCATTATTATAAAAAAATCTTATCCATCACTCAAGGAAAAAAATCGAGATAAAATTTAACTTTATCAAGGAGAAGTTTGAGAAAGGGATATTGATGTAGTAGTATGTTTCTACACAACATCAAGTTACGAATATAATAGAAAAGGAAGTAACTAATAATAGTTTTTAAAGGAATTGGATGTATCTTAAAGTCCAACCATCTCTATCCATATAGATTTTTTGGAGAAGGTACCTCCACTCCCCTATGTAGTTTTCCATTCCATAGTTAAATATTTTTTGTTCCACTCAAAAAGTGGTTTCGTAAACAAAATTGTTCATGTAAAGGAATAATATTTTTCTAGAAATATTTTTTGGTTTTCAAATCCTCTATTTTGATCTTCTAGAAAAATTCAGTTTGGGTTCATTGAAAAAACAGGATAAACCCAAAGAGAAATTCAATGTGCATCAACCTACCATAGTGTGTCTTTATGTTCTTTTCAGCTTTACTATACACTCATATTGATTGTTCTTTATGGTTGGTTTTTAGTTTTTTGGTGTTCTTTTTGAGTTTATAATCATGTTTCATCATGGATTGGAATAATGGTTTAATGATTCCTTGGTTTTGAATGGGGATCTCTATTGACGAAGCCTCATCCATATTTCACCCTCATTTGATGGTTCTCCTCTAATTTTATCTGTGTTTCAAATTTCTCATCAGCCTACTCTTATATTTTCTAGCCCTATGTGGTTTTTTTCTTTTTCTAAGCATGGTTCCATCCATTATTATTCATCCTCTACAATTTTTTCTTATTCCGTCATGCATGAACCCCCTCTGGATAGGTTCAATGGCTTCTATATTGATTTGGGATGTTTTTGGTGGATTCTGTCACGAACCAACCCTGGTCGACCTTGAACCGGTCACCCAAGCCGGTCCACGACATGGCCCGAGAGGTGTTACAGATCTTCCCAGGCTGGAGACAAGTGCCAGGGAACCAATATAGGATAATTGGGAATGATTTCTCCCAGTGAAAATGAATAATGCATCAGAAACGTAGAATGTCGTGAAGTAAATAAACACCATGAAAAGAAAGAACTATCAAACACAACCGACTAAACTGACCATGACCAAAACCCCTCGCAACTCCGAGAGTCCCTCACCAGTCCACAACCAACTCTCACCCACAGAAAGAAAGTTCGAGTCAAACCTACAACAAAAACTAAAATAGGAAAACACTATAGGCATGAGTATTAAAACTCAGTAGGCGTGCCCAAAAACTATTCCCAATGAACTGCCTTTAAATAAAGAATTTACTAATTCCATGTTTGAGCTAAATTATATATAATATGGTTTTCCACACACACACATTCATTTCTACAACAATTAATGGTCCATTTCCATTTTAAATTTAAAAAAGGTTTAATGTTTGAAAAGAACATGTGCATTTCTTTTTAAAACAATTTTAAGAACAATTTAGAAATCCAAATTTTTAGTTGTTAGTCAAAAGGAAAACCACACATAACACACAACACACACTAAGGGAAAGTAAAAAAGAAGTGTTACAGAGGGGCCAGCAACTGAACCAGACCTCTCAATCATCCACCACATTAAAATAAACAATAAAAAACATGGGTTGAACCTAGGAGCATGCAAAAAATCCAGAACGTACTTTACATGTGACCCATCCTGAAGGCATGCCTACTCTAGATGACTTCATAACAACCTAATGCCTGGTGTTTCTCAACATGGACTAACCAAGGGGCCCAATCCCCTAGCAGTGTGTCATCCATATTAAGGGCCACTAGCTAGTGCGTAATCTAAACTAGTGCATCAATCGTTCTCAGAAGATTCACCTACTATTCCAGGTTCCCATGTCAACACATATAATAAACAAGAAAGTGGTGAGTCAAAAAAGTATATAAAGTAGTACAAACATCACACAGAAATCATGCAGTCAACATACACCAAATATCACATCTAAGTCACCACAAGTAGAGTTTTCCAAAATAATTTATTTTATTAAAGTGCCAAATGGGCCTTCACTAATTTTAAGGAAAATCCTCATCAATCAAGTGAACCAAAACACTAGTTCACGCTTCAAAATAAATAATTTATCAAAAAACTAGAACTACATTTAAAATTTTATGAATTAATTTTAAAATCCAAATGGGTATTCTTTCACTACTGGGTGTCCGCTCATCAAGAAAATATTTCAAGTGTCATTTATAAAATAAACGGCTCTTTTTTACACCAAATATTGATTTAAAAAATAATTGTCTTATATTATTTTCAATTTATTAAAATTAATAAAATATCACGCAATTAATAAATTCTAAATTTAAAGACGAGTGTAGTGGGGGACCTACCTCAAGGTGGAACCTAGCCATCCACTCGGGTCTTGATGCTTTCTAACTAAAAGTAGCTACTCCCGAAGATGAAAATACGAAACTACTTCACCTATATGCATATACATTTTCAAATACATATATAAACCCTATAACCCAATTCCATATTCCCTCACACCATGAGGGAATATGCGTAAGGAGGACATACATATATACATGATTACCCGTGTATACACCTATAGGTCTTTGTGACTGAAGACCAAAACCCACACCGTGATGAGAAAAACACCCTACAACGAAGCAAGGGAAACCAATAAGTACCCAAGGATTCAAAAACAACTAAAACAATTTCAATTCCCATAAAAAAATATGAATTAAGATAAACACATGAAAAATACACCTTTCATGGAAAGAATT
Source organism: Viscum album (assembly GCA_963277665.1). Taxonomy (NCBI): domain Eukaryota; kingdom Viridiplantae; phylum Streptophyta; class Magnoliopsida; order Santalales; family Viscaceae; genus Viscum; species Viscum album. The sequence continues at coordinate 355,781,532 of OY728132.1, read as the reverse complement.
TCACAAGGCCAATTTGTATCACCCTCATAACTTAATAAATCATTTACATAATTAATAAAAAAAATTCCAAGATGTATAACAAATATTCGCTAAAATAAAACTTACTTAAAATCCCCTCTTTAAAATTAGACACACACTAAACCATTTTCCTACACATGGTGCACACACTTTATAAGATTTAATAAACCACTTAAAAATATTTTGAAAAAAATCCAAACAGTATCCGAAGACTTTGAAGAAAATAGGCCTCCCAAAACCCCCTTTGGAGGCCAAATGAACACCACTTACATAACAAAACATAATTTTCAACCCTTCCGCACCATATAAAATCAATAGCACAGTTTAGAAAACACTACGAATGACTCAAATTTTTTTTTTTAAATCATAACATTCATATCATATAAACACGTTACTAAACACTTCCAAAGCATATTTAAACATTAAGGAAAACCATATTCGAACAAAGAGGATTAATCACATAACATAATAAATTGATTAAACAAGAAAAATTAAAAAACCATATAATGATTATGCATAGAACTAGAAACCTCTGGTGTCAAAAATGCCATGAAAAATTGTGGAACTCCAATCGCTACCCAACTGCACCACAAGGTGATCAAATTAATCCCTAAAATAAAATTATCCAATAAATTAAACCATAATCAAATCAAAATCCACGCCAAAACACAACCCAGAAATTCACAGATGGAGAAATCAACCCCTTGAAGGGAAACATACCTGCTACGAATGTGAAGAGGGCCAACCAGGAAAGGGGGATGAGCACCAAAGGTGCGTAGTGCCAGAAAACTGCTCGGTTTAGTAGGAGGTGCGGGTTTGGAAGTTGGTGTGGGTTAGGGAGGTGCACGGGTATCCGGGAGATGGAGGAGGTATCGTGGTCGATGTTCCCCGACTGGAGTAAAAGAGGGTGCGGGTCCAAAGGAGGGGGGTGGAGGTGGCCAAAAGAGAATGTGGAGGGAGGGCAGTGTGGCTTAGGGTAAGAGAAATGGAGGTCTGCACGCTGCTGTCTGGTGAAGAAGAGGATTGTGAGACGGGAAGGAGGAGAGGAGGCGGTCTGATTTTCCGGAGGGCAAGGGGAGGCGTCGGTCATATTCGCTAAAAGAGCCGAGCGGAGGCTGTCCTAGGGTTAGGGGGGTGTTGTGCAAAATAGAAGGGGGACGAGGTCCGTGCGATGGATAAGAGAGGGCAATAGAGAGGGAGGAAAGAAAAAAAGAGAGAAAAAAGAGAGAAAAATAAATGTAAAATAAATAAATAAATAATAATAATTAATAAAAAATAAAATAAATAATGAAATGAAACTTAAAAACAACTTAAATTAACCTACACATAAATTAAAAAAAATAACGGTAATCTAAATAGTAAGTAAAATATTTTATAATTGTATCATTAATTGAATATTAACGACCAAATAAAAAAAATTAACTATGAAAGAAATAATAATAATAATAATAATAATAATAATAATAATAATAATAATATCATTATTATTATTGAGGTCAGGCAGCGCCCATTGACATGCGCAAGGTCACGCTCCCAAATAATAATACATTTAATAATAAAACATCCTCTAATTACGATTGGGAACTACACACGTTCGCACGTACAGACTCACACCCGTATAAGATCACAAATACCTTTTAAAATAGAACCAATCCAAATTGCAACCCAAAAGAAAGGCAAAAAATAATTAAATAAAAAAAAGTGTCATTCAAGGTGTGAATATTATCTCCACCATAACACTTTCTACCCCCAGAAATTCCCAAAAGACTTAACTGAGAAAATATTCCAAGAAATACTGTTAATATACGTAAAAAAACTCAATCACGCGAAGATAAGGAAATTAAAACACCCATGACATGAAAATACAAATATCTCAAGGCCATAATCACCTAGAAAAATAAACAACATCGAGGAATTCACCTCCAAATACAACTACAACATGGAACAACCCGACCCCGAACTTATGGATTACCAGACTGCTCGAGATCTCCAAGGACATTCATCCAGTGACCCACTACCCAAGCTTAACTAGTTACCATGACCAGGGTTGGGCAGAGCCATAGTAAGGAGTTTCCTGACCAATCTTAATTTGGAAACATAGTTTTTTTTCCAAAATTTCTCCTAATGGAGGTATCCCCACCATAATAGGATTCTTATCAAACATTGTTTCTCCAATACAAGACGACTCGAAAACCCATACAATCCTTTAACACTGGCTTAACCATCCATGCTCCCTAATTTTAACCGGCCAACATAATAGAAGACGTTAGCGAGACTCGTAATGGTTCTACCGACCATTTTAGAATATTTCTAACACAACGGGACCCGCCCGAGCATTCCCAATTTATTTTGAGCAATATTGAATGAGCCCTTTATCACAAACCCGCTAACACAGCCAACCTACACAGATGATTTCTACACTAGAAAAAACTCCACCACATGATATGGGTTTGATATTAGAAACCTTTAACATAGAGGGAAACTGGATAGGCACACGTTAATCCCACAGGAAAAAAGAATCCCTAAAATGAATAAAATATCTATCCATAACCAACCATAAGAAGGTTCGAAAAGCATGCCCGCTGACATTACAAGAATACAGGTTCAATGAACCTCTTTAAGGTCCAAGAGGGACTCCTTCAAATGAAGACCACAACAAGGAGATAAGGCCTTTAGGCCCTTCACAAAAAATATGAAGACTTCAGATGCAATAACACAGTAGTTAAATTTATGCTTTCCACGTCCCGTCACTGTAGACTTAAATCTGAAAAATCCCATCCCACATCCGACGAGTTTTTGACTATGTGCAAGCTTTACTCCCAGACTTATGGCTGGGGACCTGATGTCTGAGGCATCTACCGCCTCACAGTCATATGCTGACCACATATGACTGGAATATCTTCCACTGAAAAAGCAACATGTATACTTATCATCGCGTCCCAAATGGAAATTACATCAATATACCAATTGAAAATTGTAGCGAATGACTTAGAGTGTCTGACTGACCACATTAGAGATAGGAGGTTGAGCAGTCTGTCCAACATGCAACACGAATTGATGGATGGATCGCTCCAAGAACATCCCCCTTCGGTTCAAACTCCTTGTCAGATGAGGAACCTTCACTTCATTAGTTATAACCATGGGATGAGGTTAGTCATAAGGATCACTCAAGTCATATTTATTCACAATAAGATTGGAGCGATCTTCATTTACTGGTTTAGTGTCGCTCCACCAAGCATACTCTATACAACTTAAACCACACAACATTTGGAGTTCCTCCAAAACTGAAGAAACTTCCAACTTTCCCAAAGCACTAAACGACATTCAATCGACCTTGACGTCTATTAACTATCGACACAATTGAGCAGAACCCAACTCTACCACTCCACTGGGAGTCTGGGCTGAGCCAAGAACCAAGAGACCTGCTGGAAAACTGTTGAACATTTCTAGGTAGCATATCCCAAAAAAGGATAAAAAAACCCTTCCATAAATTCGAACGCATCACAAATTAAACATCCATATACTGAACATAAGTCAAAAAAATTTCAATTTAAACCATCAATTCATTATTAAAGAAAAACACCTGCTTGAGGCACCAAACACAATACACTAAAACCCAATAACTCTTTTGAACTCATCGCTTTCACTCCAAACTCAAAACCATTTTCGAATTTCCAAAACCATTTAAGCACAAAAACCCAATTTTGAGAAAACTCCACCTTCCAAGAAACAAGAAGTAGCTTTAAAAATCAATCTCTCGCCACTGATATTCCTAGATTCCCTGCATATAAGCATTTGAGTGCCACTCACACACCCATCCACATGATCAACAAACTATCCATTAATTGTTTCTACTTATACATGTGAGCACCCATAAGAATACCACTAGACGAAATAAGGCTCTTCCTATTTCAAAACAAAACATTCCCAATATTCTGAAAATACTTTTTTCCCAAAATATTTCAAAATTGAAGACAACTTTCTAATATGATTTATATTTATTGAACAACCCACTTCAATTTCAAATGACCAAAGACATCCTTTTAGAAATTCAACTACGACAAATCAATGCCAAAGTTCCAAGAGAAACTCACCCAAAAAATCATGTCAACCACACATCAAAATAAAATAAGAGCAACACCAAAGTTCGCTTCCCTTTTTTAAAGGAAAACAATTTCACCACAATCCCAAAGCAGAGGCAAGACATCACAAACATTAAAGCACCTAGACAGTGTACTAGTGGTCGTGTCTAATCCAGCTACATGGTTTAGCAGACCATGCCCTAGGCAAGAACCAACCACTAGGAATGTCGAACCATACTCTCAAGCATCACAAGGGTCGCTACTCCATGTGAGACAACGTGCAATACCCATTTACTCCTATTTTCATCCCCCATCCACACAAAAAAAAAAACAAAAAACATAAATCACGGACTACCATTGGTAACTCGGGGATCAGAGTAATAAAGAATTCACGACGTTCTACTTGCACCTACCACTAGAGTACCAACAATCTTACCTCTCATTTACCTGACACCGCAAATAACAAGAACAAACCTACATTGATACAATTTTTTCATGAACCAACCCGGGTCAACCTTGAACCAGTCACCCAAGCCGATCTGCTGCATGGCCTGAGAGGCATTCCCTATCTTCCCAGGCTGGAGACAAGATCCATGGAATCAATAGAGGATAATTGATAATTATTTTGCCCAGTGAAAATAAATAAAGCAGCAGAAAAGTAGAATTTCATGAAGTAAAAAATTAGCATGAAAATAAAGAGGGATCAAACACAACTGACTAACCTAACCACAACCACAACCCATCGTGACTCCGAGAGTTTCTCACCAGTCCACAACAAACTCTCACCCATATTGATCAAGTTCGAGTCAATCCTGTAACAAAATCTAAAGTAGTAAAACACTATATGAATGACTATTAAAACATAGTTGGCAAGCCCAACAAACTATTCCCAATGCACAACCTTTAAATAATGAATTTACTAATTTAAGGTTTGAACTAAATTATATAAAATATGGGTTTCCACACATGAACGTTCATTTATAAAAAATGTAATTGTCTATTTCCACTTTCAATTTAAAAACAAGTTTATTGTTTGAAAGGAATAAGTGTGTTGTTTTTTTAAAAAAAATTGCGAAGAATTTAGAAATCCAAATTTTTAGTTGTTATTAAAAAGTAAAACCACACAAAACACACAACACACACTAAGGGAAATGAAAAAGAAGTGGCACAGAAGGGCCATCAACTGAACAAGACCTCTTAATCATCCACCACATACAAATAAACACTTAAGAAAACATGGGTCGAACTGAAGATCTTGTGTACATTCCAGAACTTACAATACATGTGACTTATCCCGAATGCATGCCTAATCATGATGACGTCATAATGCCCTATCACCCAGTGTTTCCCTATACGTCCTAACTGAGGGGCCCAATCCCCTAGTTGAGTGTCATTCATACCAAGGGCCACTAGCCGGTGTGTAATCTAAACTAGTGCATAAATCATTCTCAGAAGATTCACTTACTATTCCAAGTTCCCAAGTCAACACATATAATAAATAGGAAAGGGGTGAGTCAACAAAGTCAATCAAGAAGTACAAACATCAGACACAAATAATGCTGTCAACGTACACAAAATATCACATCTGAGTCACCCCAAATATAATTTTCCAAAATAATTTATTTTATTAATGTTCCAAACGAGCCTTCACCAATTTTAAGGAAAATCCACATTTCTCAAGTGAACCATAACACTTGTTTGCGCTTAAAAATTAATAATTTAACAATAAACCAGAACTACATTTAAAATTATGTGAATTATGTTTAAAGGACAAACTGTCATTCTTTCACTACTGGGTGTCCTCTCATCAAGAAAATGTTTTAAGTGTTGTATATAAAATAAACGACTCTTTTTACAGAAAATAATCATTTAAAATTTAATTATATTAAATTATTTTCAATTTGATAAAATAAATAAAATATCAAGAAATTAATAAATTCTAAATTTAAAGGTGAGTGCAGTGGGGGACCTACCTCAAGGAGTAACTAAGCCATCCACTCAGCTCTTGACGTTTTCTAACTAAAAGCAGCTGCTCTTGAAGATGAAAATATGAAAGGGCTTCACCTATATGCATATACATTTTCATATACATATATATACCCTCTAACCCAATTTCATATACCCCCACGCCATGAGGGAATATGCACAAGGAGGACATATAAATATACATGCTTACCCATGTATATACCTATAGGTCTTTTTTACTGACAACCCAAACCCACACAGCGATGATCAAAACACCCTACAACAATTCAAGGGAAACCAATAACTACCCAAGGATTCAAAGACAACTAAAAAATTTTCACTTCCCATAAAATAATATGAATTAAGAGAAACACATGAAAAATACACCTTTCATGGAATACATGTCATAAGACTTATTTTCATTACACTCACAAATTAAAAAATAATTTACATAATTAATAAAAAAAATTCCAAGATGTATAACAAAGATTCACCAAAACAAAACACACTTCAACTCCACTCTTTAAAATTAAACACACAATAAAACATTTTCCTACACATGGTGCACATACTTTATAATATTTAATAAACCACTTAAAAATATTTTGAAGCAACTCCAAAAAGTGTCCCAAGACTTTGAATGAAAAAGACCACCCAAAAACCCATTTTGAGGCCAAACACACACCACTTACATGTCAAAACAAAATTTTCAGCCCTTGCGCACCATAGAAAATCAACATCACAGTTTAGAAAATACTACGAATGGCTCAATAAAAGTTTTAATAAAATCAAAACATTCATATCATATAAACATGTTACTAAACACTTCGAAAGCATATTTAAACATTATGAAAACTATATTCTCACAAAGAATATTAATAAAATAACATAGTAAATAGATTAAAAAATAAAAATAAAACACCAAATAATGAGTATGCCCGAAACCGGCTACCTATGGTGTCGAAAATCCAATGAAAAATTGTGGAACTCCAATCATTGCACAACCTCACCACAAGGTGATCAAATTAATCCCTAAAATCAAATTATCTAATCTATTAGACCATAATAAAATCAAATTCCACACCAAACCACAACCCCTAAATTCACTAAAGAAGAAATCAACCCCTTGAAGGGAAATGAACCTACTGTGGTTATGCGGATTGATAATCGGGCAAGCGGGATGTGTACCGGAGGTGTGCTACACCAGAAAACTTCTTGGTTTGGGAGGCGGTGTTGGTTTGGATGGTGGTGTGGGTTAGGGAGGTTAGTGACTATCCAGGAGAGGGAGTAGGTAGTGTGGTCACTGGTCACTGGCCAGATTAAAAGAGGGCCCAAGTCCGAAGGAGGGGGGTGGAGGAAGTCCGAAGAGAAGGTGGGGGGAGGAATGCATGGCTTAGGGTAAGGGAGAGGGAGGTATGTGTACCGTTGTCCGACAAATAAGAGGACAGAGCGACGAGAAGGAGGAGAATAGGTGGTCTGATTCACCGGAGGGCAAGGGGAGGCATCATTCCATTTCACAAGAGGAGCCGAGCGAAGGATATCCTAGGGTTAGGGGGTTCTGCACAAAACAGAAGGGGGGGGGAGGAGGTCCATGTGAGGGGGATGGGGGAGCAAGAGATAGGGAGGAATGAAAAATGAAAATAGAGAAAAATAAAGAGTAAAATAAATGGAAAATAAATAATAATAATAATAATAAATAAATAATGAAATAAATAATGAAATGAAACATAAATTAACCTATTCATAAATCACCAAAATAATAGTAATCTAAATAGTAAGAAAAATATTTTATAATTGTAACATTAATTTAATATTAACGACCCAATCAAAAAAATTAACTAGAATGAAATAATAATAATATCATTATTATTATTGAGGTTGGGCAGCGTGCATGGACGTGCACAATGTCGCTCGGCCAAATAATAAATAATTTAATAATAAATAATTTTCTAATTAGGATTGGGCACTACACATGGTCACACATATGGACACACACCCGTATAAGATCAGAAATCAGTTTTAAAATAGAACCCATTCAAACCGAAACCCAAAAGATAGGAAAAAAATAATTAAATTAAAAAAAGTCTCAGTTGGGGTGTGATAGATTATATCGTGGTTTTCCTTATTTTGGGTGTTTAGGGTGTGGTTTATAGTAGTCCCATTCTTGGTGGAACCATGTTTTAGTGGAAGTTATTGGTGGTCTTTAGTGAATCACTCACATCCAATGTTATTTCTTCCAATGTGTCAATAACACTGTAGTGTTTTTTATTCCAAGGTTTAGTGAGGGACATGGTGCGATGGTGTGATTTATAGCATGGACAGTATGTTTTGAGGTCTCATTAATCAATGTGTGAAGTAGTACTAAGTTATAATAGGATCATGAGCCTATGATGGTGAATCTCCTTGGGTTCCATAATGAACCAAATTTTAAGGATACCTCCCTTTACATCACTGTGTTCCCCCATCTCTTATATTGATTTTGAATTCATCATATTGTTTTTTTCATTCTTCCTTGTATGTATGATTCTGACATAACATGAAAGTTATTTTATTTGAAAAATAAAAAAAATAATATGTTCGTAGAGGAAAAGAGAGGATAAATCACCCAATTATTAGGATATTATTGTTGTTGGGATTATTCTATCTTGTTGACAAAGATAGAGTTATCCTATGTAATTAATATGAAGAATCAATTTCTTTCATAAGAGACCATGTGGATTTCTATTTAGGTGATGTTTTTTCTTAATGTTTTGATAATATAAGGTGTCAAATAGAATAAATATTAAAGGAATTTTTTCATGATGAACATTTCATTTTACAATTATTTCTCATGCTATTTTCAACTCATGTGATCTTAGAGATAATGATTAATGAATCATTGATACACCATATGTTTGTAAGGAACTCAATTGAAGGTTTTAGATGAAGATTTATTGCACGGATATAAACAAATACAATGGGGTTATTGTTAGAAATAATAATCTAGAATCATTTTAGGGTTGTGCTTGTTGATAAAACATGAAAAGAATATCCCAAGATGGATCAAGGTGTCGTGTATAATCAATTTAATAATGGTTGGAAAGCATAAAAGAAACCATAAGATTTTTATATATAGAATAAATGTAAAATGGAAAATTTGTGTGGCATTCCATAATGATTTTAATGTAATAATAATTATTTTTTATGGATGAATTATTATTCCATGAAGGACAGGGATATATTATAGTTATGTTAATTTAGTTTAAAAATTTATAACAATATGGATTATGGTAAGGGATCATACGATGATAATAACCCCATGAAAAATTGCCATTAAGTTGTCTTATGATGGATGGGAAATCACACAATAGAGGCTGATGTATTGGAAATACAATAAAATGGGTATATTGTATAGTATGGTATACCCTAATTTATAGTATATGATATATATGTGATTAATATAATATATTATGATTTATTGATATTGTATAATGAATTTTATGTCTATATCATAGAATATAATAGGATTATCAAATCAAGTTCATGGAATTTTCCGCATCTCCCACATGGTTTCATTCAGTTATGTATCAACGGGATGATTCATTTATGGATACAAATTCATGTTATAATCATTGAAAATGTTTAAACAATTATAAAGCACCTATAGGGATCACATTATGATAACACATTTAGAATTCCATGGAAGTATATGCTTTACTCCCTTAATTAAATAAAGAGATCCTAAATAATGGGATATAATCCCCTTATTGGATTTGTACGACACTCATAATACAAGTCCAATACTCTCTTCTTTTTTATTCTCCTTACTTCTTAATGGATAAGTTATTGACAAATCATACGAGATCCCAAGGTTCTCTCATTACAAACGAGGATTATCAATGTCGGTTTCATCCCTATAAGGTAAGAGTCCAGATCCTAAATAGAGGGATATAATCCCCTAAATAGATGTGTGTGACACTCATAATCAATATACTATACTCTCATCTTTTTTATTCTCCTTTTTATTCATGGAGAATGTGCTTTCACACTATAAGAGACCACAAGGTCCTCTAAATATGAATATGGATTATAGGATTCATTTTCATCCGTATAGGGAAAGAGTACACTTGCTATAACTACATGATTATGATCAAGTAAACTTCATTGAGGTCATTAATCATGAAGTTTACTGTATTTCTAGTATGAATATTATTTTTTCATTCCTTTTTTATGTTTATTCATGATGATAGACCATGAAAACTATATGGGAATATTACACTATGTTGATCAAATGATGATCCTCTAAAACCTATGAATGAATCAACATGTTCTTTAAATAATTTTAGAAATAACTTGCATATCGTAATCTTCATGAGTCCATATCATAGCATACAATATGATATGGATGAATTTCAGCCATTGGGTTGGATTTATGATATAGGATATCATAATTTTGTTTTTTTACAGTCAAAGAAATTTATTGGTGTATATCATAAGGTATGATACTCTAAAACCCCATGGCTTTTTATGTGTCGTAAACTATGATATTAATGATATAATAGGCTATGACTAAAATATGGGATGTGTAAAAACTATGAATCAATTCATAATAATGATATAGTATATATCATAGGCTATCAATGTATCAAATTATAGATTCCATATTTATGAAATTTACTTTTATGTATGGGTTACATGATATGTAAGAGATTTTCCTTTGTGGTACAAAGACTCTTACGTTTGGGTTACCCCACAAATTTTTCCTTTGCATGAAAGTTACCCTTATGTATGTGATACCCCATACGTAAAAGTATTTCCTTTTCTAATAAAATGAAAAATATTACATAAGGTTTCCGCTCAATTATTATCACCAATTTTGATATATATTTCCTTTTATCCACAATAAAACACTAAATATCGAAAAATGATGAAAATGATTTTGTTGGGTAAAAAATACAAATAATTTTTAAAATATTTATAATATATAAAGGGTTAGGAATTGTGAATATATTTTTGATAAATAAATTAAACTGTAAATATTAATATTTTTATCTTCTATTTGGAATATATGTTTGATATTTGTTTATTTTATTATTCCTTTTTAATATTAATATTTATAAATTGTTTATGAAATGTGAATATTATTTATGCTTTAATTTATGTGATAAATTTCTTCATTTAAAATTTTCAATTTAGGTGTTGCATGATAATTATGACAATATAAGATATAGTTTTCATTTTCTATGACTAAGGGTTTTAATTAAATGTGTTAAATTTATTTTATATTTTCAATGAAAGTGCTTGAGATTTTGGACTGTACATTTTCCTATAATAATTCTAAGTTCAATAGCATGCTCCACATGAAACACAGAACCAGAAATCAATTTTGACAAATTAGATGAAAATTACTAAGAAAATTAAAATAATAATAAAATATATAGTAAAAAACATCACTCGAGTAAATTTTATTACAATTATAGGATATAAAATTAATATAAATTAATATTAAAAATAAGTATTCTTTCTCAAAAAAATATTTTTAAAATGTTTTATAATATATCCTAATAAATAAAATTTATATTTTTTAAATATTTTTATATATGAACTAATATATTAACATTACGTAAATTAAAAATTCATTTAAAATAATATAAAAAATACTTAAAAATGTAATTTTTCAAAAAAATTATTTATATTTTGTATTCTCATTTTAAATGGAAATTTAATTTTTTTTATTTTTTTTTAAATTAACTTTATTTTATAATTCAATTTTTCAAAATAAACTTTTAATTAAATTTTTATTTTTCTTCAAAAATGTTTTAATTTTTTGGTTAATAATTAAAAATATCGAATTTGTAAATACAATCACATTTCTAACATTTTCATAATCCAAGAATGATTTGAAAGTTTATGAATAGAATATTTATATTAAAAATATATATTTATAAACTTATATAAAACAATTAAAATTAAAATTTTGAAATTATAAAACCCGTTCTTAATGTTTTGGAAACATAGAAATATTTTACTCTAACCAGAACTATTTTTTCATGTTTATTATAACAAATAATCCAAAACATGGAATTAAATTTTACATTTTTAAAAACATATAAATCCAATTGGGTTAACAAAAGTCTTATTAATTTCATAAAAATAAACACCATTGACATTTTTTTTATTAATCATATTTTTAAGTTGAAAAATTAAATTTCTCTAAATATTTTTTATGTGTTATGTGCGTTAATATTAATATTATTTTATACCCAATTATGAAATTTATTTTAAAAAGGGATTTAATATTTGGTTTGATTATCTCTAAATTATGTCATAATATCCTATTTATTTTTAGTCATTATACATAAATTACTTAGGTAAAAAGTAGTTACAATTGTAAAAAAATGATGAAAGCGAAAAATAAAAGAGAAAAACAGTTAAAAACTATTTAAAATATGTGGGAAAATGTATGGTTAAGGATTTATCAAACTTATCCCTTTACCCACACTATGATTTACCAATATTAGATCTACTTAACCTTTGTATAGTGAATTAACCTTTAATATTATTATAAAAATTACACTTATATCCCTTATAAAATGATCCATCACTACCCCACTATTATCACACCCCAATACTATTATATTAAACCAAAATATGACCAAATATATCCCCAAAACACCTATATACATCATATAGGTTCTGTTATTCTGAAAATACTACATCTTGAATCTTTAATTTAGTTTTTAACGGACCTCTTCCAAGGAGTTGGGTAAAATTTTTAAATACTTATTTTTAATTTCAATTACATTATTTATTTTTATACCCACTAAATATAATATAAAAATGTTGAAATAATTAAATAAGTATCATAACAATTCTAAAATTTTATTATGTTTATGGGATAACCATTTTATACCTTCCTCCCCACCATTCAAAGAACAAAAAATGTCTCTTGTGTTACTATAAAACTAACGCCTCCATAAGCGATGAGATTCATTTTTGTAACCAAATTACATGGAAGTTAAAATGGATTATTTAATTAATATTAATTACATTTATAACATTATTAATATTCTTAAAATATAAATTTTTTTTACCTTCTTTACATTCTATAGAAAATGATAACGATGATTGTGTGTGTGTGTGGACCACCGCCTCCACCAAGAAACATATTTTGTTTTTTCATTTAGAATTTTATTCTCTTTACAATTAACTTAAAATATTATTCACCAAATTAGGAACATCTGAATAATATCATTTTACTTCTAAAAAATTATATTATTTTAAAATAATATATTTCTTAACTATACTCAGCCTTTGATTATAGAATGTTCATGTATTGATTTGTTTAACAAAAAAATCAGACATGATATAAATATATATGGAGAAGTAACCAATATTATTATTATATATTAATAATAAAATAATTTTTTATGGTTCTTTAATGCTTATAATAATATTTAACATGTTATTAATATACCACGCTTGGTTCACTAAAAATTACTAAAACAAGCACACCACCGATTTCATTTCCCAAAACGATAACTAAAACTCTCATGGAATTAAATTGCATATTTATAATACATTGTTAATATATCTAATTGTACCTTAAATAATTTATAAATTATGAACATAGTTTCAAAGAATGTGGATTAACATCAATATTAGAAATCATGTGAAAAAAATAAAAATTACAAACATATGATAAGGAAAATAAACTATAACTACCTTGCAAATGTGTAATAAATAATTATAATTTAATAATATAAATATTATTTGATATTAATAATTTTATTTATTAATTAAAAATTGAAGTTATATTATTATTCAGGATTGAAGAGAGACTTTCACTATGTAGGAATACATAGTAAGGGTGTATCATATCAATTTATTTTCTTTGAGACATGTTTTGTTTTATTCACCTAATTTCATTTAAATGGTATGTATAATACTTATTAGATATATCATATCGTTAGTTAACTTTTATTAATGGTATTTAAATTCCAATTTAAATATATCTCTTTTAAGGAATTTTTATTAAAATGTTTCTTAAGTCTTAGGGGTTTTTCATGACTCAGATTATTTTTTTGAGTCATTATTATTCCATTTTTACTATAGTTTTACAAGGTTATTTTTCTATTATGATATTATTATTAATTTATTCTTTCTTTTATTGGGATTTAAATTGATTGATTTCTCTCTACATAAAAGTTGATGAAGTTAGGAATAATTCACACCTTCTTTAAATGATATCTTTCTCTTCCATATCTATATTCACTCTTCCCACTAATGTTCTTATATTTTTTTTAAATCCAAATATGTTTTATTTATAGTAATATTAAAATTTATAGTTATCAATTTTACAATAAAAGATTTATCACTGAATTTAGAATGTGGGTTCTAATAAATTTATTTTGAAAATATTAAAAATTATTTCCCCATAATTTTTATATTTTTATCTACTACGCTACATTTCCAATGGAAAACAATATATATTTTTTAGGGATATATTAAATGAGAATAATGTTAAAATTAAAATTTTTTAAAATATAATTCAGTTATCATTTTTTGAAAATGAATTTTTATTATGACCTATAAATTATTCTTTTACAACTATAGTAAAAATTCATTTTAAACTCCTAAAATTTATTTTTCCATTATGATCATTATTGTTTATAAAGGTTCATTTATATGTTTTAAAATGGTTAGATGAATGTTTTTAAATTCTTTAATGATTTTAAAAAGAAAAGGAAATGTTGTTATATTTTCCCAGAGTAAAATTATGATTAAAAAAAATATTTCATGGTTTTAAAATGCATTTTAAAGTATTTTGTTTTTATGAAATAATTTTTCTATTTTTTACATCTTATCAAAGAATGTTTTTGAAATAATATTTTCTTTAAAAATTTATTTTATGAAAAATGTTTCTTTTGTTTTATAGTGTATTTTTTTTTTAAAATATTATTCTCAAAGTATTTCTTTTTAAGGTGATTTAAATCATTTCAAAAATGGATATTTCTTTTTTTCAAAGTGATATATCCAAATATTTTCAAAAGGGTGCTTTCCATATATTTTAACATTATTTTACATTAATTATGATATACTAGGTATATGTGATTTTGATTCCATCCACCTTATTTCTCCATATGGATTATGAATTATATTAGGAATTTATTCAGGAAACATTTCTTTTTTACCTAGGTTAATTATATTATCTTTTAAATATTAATGATTAATTTCAAGTGGCACAAATATGTATGGATGATTGAAAAGTGAGGTCCTACATATCTCCTGAATTAATTTTTTGAGTTTTAATATCTTTTGAGATATTAATTTTTTGAATGGATATGATCATGTTATGATTTATTCAGAGGGTTGTGCTGGGAAATAGCTTCTCTTAACATTGATCACAATATCACAATTTCATATGCCTATGTTTATGCCATATTTTGAGTTTATTTTCTTATTATTATGATCTGAGGTTCATTTTTATTATCTCATACTATTATTCCATGGTAAATATTTGATCAATTGGTATTACATGTTTTTATATAAGGACATGAGGAATAATATTATTGATCTATGTTATTTTAATAAGATATTTCTTCTCTTGTTATGGTTTATCATATGTTTAGGATCTAACCATTAAATAAATACTATTTATTTTTTCTCTTACTAACCATTTGAGATCACCCATTTCATATGTTTCCATTCCCTATGTTATGGATATAATTATAACATGTGAGATGTCTATAAGGGGACCTAGAAACATTAAATTATTTTCAAAAGTTCACAAGTATTTTAAAACAAGATTCTTATATGGCTAGTCCTCAAAGACACTAATCCTTCCATTCATAAGAAACTGGTAATTTTATGAGATGTAATGTTTAAATTATTGAAATATATATAAGTTTATCTTGAGTCAATTCTCTTGGTATTCAAATATGGCATGTAAATAATGTATATTTAGCAATATATATGGGTGGGTGGGTCTAAGGAACCTCATTTGGTATCAAAAAAAGGTGTAGTAATTTTTGGGGATTGGATTTTTTCTTTTTATGGATTAAGAAAAGAGAAATTTTGTTTAAACTCTAGGGATAAGTATAAGTATAGGATAACATCCAAAAATTTAGTTAATATATAGATTATATTATCTTATTGGATATAAAATCCATATATGAATACAACATGTTGATGTCAGATCTGGCACATATATTTTTAGGTTTAGTATCCCTAAATATAGTGTAATAGGCATTAACTAAATCACAAGTTGTTGAATGAAAAAGAAGAATAACTTCACACCTAGTTTGACATGTGTGAGGAATATGATTTCAAAATTCACATAGTTTTTATTACCCATTATGAATGATTTAAATAGAATTTGATGGTTTAACATATAACTTGTTAGTTTAAGAAACTTAATTGGAAAATGGACATGGAAAACCTAGGTGAAACTGAAGGAGTGATAGGTTTATCCATTTATATAGTAGTTTAGCTAAAATTATAAAAGTTTGAAATAAAAGTTTCATTAGCGAAGAAATCTTAGGATTGAGTTTTTATATTTGTATGATCATTTACTCTAATTTTAATAGATTTTACCCTAACCAATTTTCATTAATATTTGGTTAGAAATAAGATCAATAAAATTTAGTTCAAAAGGTTTTTTCCCTAGAAACTCTTATAACTAACTAAGGAAGCATATTCAATTCAAATTGGTGACATAAAATAAAAATATCAATGAATACCTATTATGTGTGAAATTATGAGCTCTATAGTGTTTAATATTATGAGGTTAATATCTTAGTAGAAATTATATCTTGTGTTTTTTATGGATCCTTTAGCTTCATTCATTAGTCAATGATAATTAAACATTGTGAGGTCATAATTTATTTAGGGGGATGTAAAACCCTAATATTTTGGAATAAGTTTTTCTCTAAATTAAAACTACATTGAATAGCTTACTTTATATGAAACACTTTACCAAAAATGAACTGAAAAATATTAGATAAATATTATTATGAAAGTTAAAAGAATAATAAATACTATAGTAAATAAAAAGATATTACTCAAACAAAATTTATTACATTTAAAGGAGAAATAATTAATATGATATAATATTAAAAAGGATTTTTCTTTCTCAGGTAAATATTTTTTGATGTGTGACATATTTTATCTTGAAAAATTAAATTGAGCACCTTTAAAATAATATTATATATAATTTAAAGTATAATAATTACTTAAAATAATAATATATATTAAATACTATTAAAAACACTTAGAAATTTTTATTTTTCAATAAAAATAGTTATATTTTATATTTTCAATTAAAATGTAAATTTATAAATTTTAGAATTTGAATTTTATAAAAAAAACTTTATATTTTATTTCGTTATGTTAAGGTTATCTTATGATGAATGTGGATGCCTACCAAATCAAAAAATCTAAATATTAAACATTAAATTAATAAAAGGAGGATTTCAAAGATTTGGAAAAGTAGTTAAAAAAAATAAAAGTAATAATAAAGAATTTTGTGGACTCTGTGATCTTTAAAGTTCAATCTCTAAAGAATGTCTGGTACCCTGAGTCACCATGTGGTTCAACCATACGATGACAAAACCTCATTCAGAGATGATTTTCATAGTCCCTCGGCCCACAATGTGGTCTAACCATGTGATGGAAATGAATCATTGAAAAATGCTTTGTGTGTTCCTTATCTAACCATAAGGTCAGAACATTCGATGATGGGGCTGACAATTTGACATTTTTAGGTCCTTATAGGGATTTTATTATTCATCCACAAACTCATTGTTTCCATTTATCATTGTATCCACCCATTATAGGGAACCACTGATTCTGGATTTCAAAAAATAGGCCACTCCCTCTTCCAAAATAGACCGATGAATGTATAGAGAAATGACGAAAGTGTAAAATAATAGAAAAAATTCATGTATTAGAAAATTCATCTTATAAAATCTACGGGTAATATAATGGGAATCTTCCTAGAAAATCAAAATAACAAACCATGCCTCTGATGTCAAGTATAAAAATCCAACCACATGAGGCCAAGCTTGTAGGGTCCAAGATGACCTTGAATAAGTGAGGATAACCATGAGATCAGGAATTTTACCATGTGGAGGATAGTCCAATCATGAAAATGATGAGTCAAACATACATCAACCAATATGTGGAGTATTGCTCATGAGACCCCCGACCATATTGGAGAAGTTACCCCCTAATTTTTGAACTATTCCTTCCCAGATTCATTTATTTCAAGACATAATAGTTCAAAATACATCGATGGTTATATTTCAACAAGTTTAAATCCCCGATAAGGTCAATTTGAATCCTCTTTTGAAACCACCCGATTCACCTGATCAAGCCATGCACACCAGCATGCTACCCTTGGATCGTTGTTTCCTTTGATAAAAGGAGGCATAAGAAGAACCCTATGGGGAATCACAAACATGGATTCCAATAATAACATGGGTCCCTATTATGGGGATCTTGTATTTTTATATATAATCTCAATGATGGATTTCATCTCTCACCATTGAATTGATCTAGATAGGGAATCCCTCCTAGAGTGAACCCTTAGTCTTTATTGTAGGATTTCATATTATGGGATATATACATCTCTGTAGACTACCAATGGTTGAGAGGCTGATAGGTTGAGATTCCCCATTGGGTATAATACCCAATATTGTTACTTCTGGTAGTACTATTAATAAGAAAGGGATACACAGAATGAGCTTCCTTTTCCAGTATAACTCTTTTCCAAATCTATTTGTGCAATGTGGTTGATATTGAATTATTTCATGTTTCTCACACTGAGAATGACTCGCATGGTCTTAGATATCATAATTTATTATGAAATTATCATAATTAAAATATTAATCATGGGCCTCATCCTTAGGCTTAATCCCCAAACATATCCATCATGGGAATCCAATTAATAGTAATACCCAAGAATTTCATTCATCCAAGATATCTGAATTTTTAATCCCCACTTCAATTGAATCATATTCTTCAATGAAAAGTGCCTAACCCAAATACATTTCAACAAGGGCCTCCTTTTTAGGTGTAAGAACTAAATATTTAGTTCTCGTCTCAAAGGGACACATTTCCTGACATGATATTACTACAAAAAGATATATTCCAAATGAATAATCCTATGGTAGACTCATATGTGTAAACCCCACTCAATCCATTATATTCACAGGTTTAAAGACACAGACATCGTAGTTTCATGGCGTTACACTTCAAAATAACATCTTAACCCCATGTGTTAAACTACATGGTATGGTGTTATCTCGTGAACTTAAACTATGATATTTGAAATCAAAGGGATATTATTCTTGTCTATAATAAGATATATAAGACAACTTTTCAATGCCCAAACCCAATATTACCATATCTATATTATTTTATTAGTTCCCCCATATGGTGATAATCTTCGTATAACCATATTCCATCATCGGGCTATATCCCAAATGACATCATGACCCCATCTAGGGGACATATTACCACATAATATCTATCATACTTTCTTATATTGGGTTATATTCCCTTTCAGACCAACAAGAATGGGTATCACATCCATAAGTCCCCTAATAACCAGCATTGGGAACCTTACGACTATAATTTCCATTCCACATGACTTTAAACTTCTTGGAATTGGTCCTTATAATACATCCTTAAAGGGTACAATGTTTCAAATTAAGTGGAATTAAAAAATGTGAGTTCTGATTCATTCTATAGGGATATATGGGAATCATATTTAATTAGATCAATCCCAATATCAAGCACTACTTATCACTTTAGATGATATTAAATTCCAGAATACCAGATAATGAGGCTTTAAGATAAAATATCATCCCTTCATCTAATAAGGGAGGACGTGGAGAACCATTAATACATATAAATGTGTTCCCACTCATTCAAATCTGTAATTAATCATACATCATTCATGAGGGTAATAATTAGTTCCATTATCATTACTGAGTATGATTTATGAACATGTAGTTTGAAATAATTCCCACAAATAGGTATAAATGTGCCTGACATCCCATCCTCTTGGATTGATGCAAATTCATAGCATCCCAAATATGTCTTAGTGACACCTTTGGAATGTAGAACCATATAATATAAATAAACTATATTGAGTCAATATGTGATCAAAACAAAAATAATCAACTTGATGTGAATATTAACTCATGGATGATTGATGTAGCATCAATTGTTTCCAAAATGGGACATCACCCATGTTGTATTCATCCTTCTATGAAATAATAATCGAAAACAAAAAATTGAATAGAAATTCAATCTCATTGTCAGGAAAATGTCTGAAAATAATCAACTAGATTATATTTGTGTAGAATAAATGTTTAAATCCTTATCTATGATGCTGAACTGATGGGTATTCATTTTTTTGGTATTCAGCTAATACAGGATTTCCAATAGAGATATCTTTAATCCAAATAAATTGAATTATCATTAAATTATCATAATTACATGTCATCTATCGGTAAATACATGGCACTCTCTACTGAGAGATAATTATCTACCATTTAGAATCTCTAGTGAATGATGGTTAACATCCTGGTTAGGAAGTTCCATCATAATAGTATTATCCCAAACCAAGAGGCTTCTTAGGAGAGTCTCCACTTCCTAAAATCCCATATCCTGACTTATTAATGGATGTTGGAGGCTAAACTGGTGGCCCACATTATCACCACAAAAAATTTCAGGATCATTTATCTATAATTATATAATTCATACCTCCCCTATATGAGGAATATGCTAGAACCATTCAGAAACACCATTACTCATTAGGTGTGAGGGATGGATTCCTCTACTAGTTGACCCCATCAACACTAGACAAGTACTACACTTTATCATCCTAATGAGGAGTTTTTTACCAGACCTCCACATCATCTACTAAATCTAGTGAACCTAGAATTTCCCGTCATGGGAAATGATATACAACAACTAAGGGATAGCTCCACACCAATATCCACTTTTAGAAATCCAGTTGGCATATTGTGAATATTGTATGGGATGTAGTGTATATTCTAGTTCCAATGGATGAATATCGCCTACATATCATGGAGTTTCCTTAAGATCCAAATCATATACAGGTTACCACTAAAATAAATTTCCTATATATGGTGGAAAATGATGTTAATGTGCATATTAAAACTCTCTCATATCTTTCCTTTCATCATACTCCAATGGATGAAGGAGGGAAGGAATCGGCACGTATCCCCTCTTCAGTCCAAGTTATATTCAATAATGTTATAGAAACTGTAGAAGGTAAGGCCTATATCCCATATCAAACTCTTCATAACTATTGTTATATTCTATCGTCCATAAATGAGATGCATTGGTATATTAAAAAAATCACTTAGTGAGATGCACATATTCCAATTCCCATCACTGGAATAGTTTATCCACATATTCATAAAGCTGCTCCATAGAAACAACATAATATTTCTCTCATTTACGAGGATCATCAAAATATTCTAGTGAAGGATGAGGCATATTATCAGCCTCATATCCCCATTCTATCTGAGGGTTTTTAACAGAATCTGGAAATCACCTCAAGACTTGCTTATATCCCTATAAAAATTATATCAAAAATTAAAGTTCATATTAAAAATTCAAATCAAGGTTAATCTCATACCGCTATCATTATTTCAAAATGTTCATATCATACTATATATATGATAGTAGAAAACAATCATCAACATATTCAAGTACCCAATAAGAGTTAGGCCCATTTTCATCCTCCTATCGATGAAGGAGAAAATTACCACACCACAGAGGTTTTATAAGAGAGGTTATATATTCACTATATCATTATATATGATTATAATAATATTCTAATGAATATTTAAAATCATGATATGAAATATATTCCCATTATAACAATGGATTGATGATCTATTTTGTAGATTACTTTCGGGTAGGTTTATATCCCTTCCAATAGATCATAAACATCCTGAAATAATCAATCATTTACCCACAAGTATGTGTATACACCATAAAATAGTATAGGGGGTCATTGGAATATTCCAATAATGGATTGGGGACTATATAAGAGGGTTCCAGTTCATAAAGGTTTTCATTAACCAAATACATCCTCAACGGCCCGGTGAGGAGAATTTAAGGCCAACCATAACCAATAATCACATAAAGATCAAGAGAAATCTAATATTCCTACTCTAATCAATACTAATGTACATGAGGATATAAAAAACATATCAAGAGTATCCCAAAGATCCACTAGGTACTCATAAAAAGGAGGAGGAGATATTTACCACAGGGGTCCTCCACATGGTAGTATAGTGATGGATCATAGGGACTCTTACCCTATTACTCACTAGGGAAATCATCCCCACAATGATATCACATCCATAAGAGGATATCCTCCCATTTTCAATGAACCTACATATAGATATTTACTTGATAAAAAGGGTCAAAAATATATAATTTCCCATCATTAGCTAAAAATCCTCCACCATGATAAATGGATGGTTTGGGGAGCATATATCATCTCTACAGCTCATAGCTTATATGTAATCATTATCAGAAAAATGGACATTGAGGTCTGATCTGGTAATGAAATATGCCTATGTGAATGAGAAAAATACCATGGATATATTTAGAGATCTACATGAGGGAAATATATCGTCCATGATTTAGCCCACAACTACCTCCCAATACGATGTTTCCTGGGAAATAAAAGTAGAATATGCACATTATTTGTACCTCAACCTATTGAAAAATCACCACCACCCATAGTTGAAACATATTCCCTATAAGAAATAAACTAATAATCTTATGGTGATAGGTGATCTATTCTAGTAGGTTGAGATGGAATCCTTTTAAGTGGTGTGATTCCTAATGACTAAATATAACAAAATGAGTTTTTAGAATGCTTTCCTTGATATCATGAATACACAATAAAATTTAATTGTGAATTCTTCATTTAACATGAGAATTAGTGGGTGGAGTGAATATGGAGCAATGTAATTTTCTCCCCCCCATGTTAGTAGATACTTCAAAGGAATTAATATTATAATATTATTTGCTTAATAAAATTGATACATACAAAAGGTGAATATGATGACTGGTCAGTAAAATAAAATTTTACTTCTTATAAATCCCAGAAATGGTACAGTCACTATGAACAACCCAATAAAAGGTTACTGAATTAGGAATCCATTAAATTTGAAAGGCCTCCTAGTTGATAAAAATATGGTCCCAATATATGGATCTAGCTCTATAAGAAATTACCTCAATCTCACAATAGATGATTCACCTGGCCTATACCCATGTAAAAGATCAAAAAAATATGATGGAGTCTATAGAAGAAGACTTAGTGGTAATAAAGTAACATTCACATCTTATAAGGCTGGAGAAATTGTAATCATATCTTTCACTTCCACCACCTTTCGGATCACAAAATCCCCAAAAAAGTATATAGTGGAGGTAGGGACAATTCAATATTTCCCGCAGGGACATGGTCATTTATATCATCACCACCACTACCACAACCCTTGGGGTCATCATTTACCCAATGATATATAGATGTGGAAAAAAATTGAATAGAAAACCTCCACTCACTGGGTTGTGGAAATGTATATCATTACCCACTCCCACCCACCATAGTAGTCCGCTTTCACCAGGTTGGGAGATGTCTCACAAGAGGTATCTCTATCGTTTATTATAATGTCTGATATATTATTACCATTATATAAATACTTTGTAATTTTTGTTGGTATATCATTGCAAGTAAATCCATATAAGACACTCTATAGGGAACATTCATGAGGAAATATTAAACCCCAAAGGGTTCATAATCCCAAGGATCCTTAAAATAATGAGATGGCTATAAAAGAATTTTAACTCTCCCTTGATGAATATGTGGATTTTAGTAAAACATCAAATAATTAATAATTGGATGATGGAATGATTTTGGCTACCTGATATGACTCAGTTAATGTCATCAATGCTAATTTTTTAGATGAAAATACAAATATATAAGAAAATTTTATAGTGGTTCTAATCCAACATGAATTTTACTATGACTTATCTGAGGAGGGTGTTCGTACTCAACATTAGAGACAAACTCAAAAATTGAAACCCCCATGAACTGCACTATAACTACTATGAAATGAATCAACTAAATATAATCTGACAGTAGAGTTATTATAGGATCTCCCTAAATAAATTGATACATCTCCCATTATGGATAAATTGTCATTATACAAAGATAAGATAGTAGAATTTAAATTTATCAATGATGAGTTGATAATGAGAAGTTCTCCAACTAAATAAAATCCCATGGTGGAAACTAATATATCTCCTTGATTTGGTGTTCTACCACTAGAAATCACCACTCAACCATCTGAATAGGGGATTGGTCATCATGTTGGTTCTAAACCGAGACCCCTAGTTTACCTAACTCCAACAGTTATGGACTATCATTATTTCCCTCAATAGGTACCATAGATGTCATCAATTTATCCCATGTATCCTAAACCCATAAAATCTAGGTTTCAATAGAAAACACATCAAAGTGGTTCATATCATGACTTACATTTCATCAAAAATTTAGATTCTTGTCAATAAAATATACTAGTAGAATTATTTTAATTTACCACAACTTTTCACTTATATGGATTCCAATGAGGGAAATACTTATCTCGTATAGAAAAAGGGAAAACATACTTGGAATGGGAGGTTATTAACCATACTCCACCAAACTTTAGAATTAATAGTTTCATGAACTTCAATGGTGCTAACGATCTAAAACAATATCTGACACATTTTGTGTCCCATTGTGGCCCCATGGTGGGAACACATGATAAGAATAAAGTGGATAAACTTAGATGTTTCATATGTTTGGTAAAATAACCTCCCCTCTAGGTCAACTAATATGTTGGAATACTTATGTGGATAATTTTTGTATCATTTTATCTCTATATTGAGGAGGAAAACAATCAACGACCCCTCAAATTACAAACAACATTAGAATTAAAGAGTATCATATTTTATTATAAAATGTATGTGTCTCACATATTACCTTGATATATTTCTTTTTTATAATCTTATAGGGAATTTATGTGTATTAAATTTCTATGATAAGTTGCAAAAACATCTTTTCATATTGATATTTCCTAGAAGGTTAATGGAATTGAAATCAATTATCAAATGGATGGAGGATAATCTCCACTCTAGTAGGGATGAATCTCAACCCATTTCATCCAATTTGGAACCGAAAATGGGTAATGTATAATTACAAACTATCACACCCAATCCATCTATAGTGCTGGCACCATCCCTAAAGCATGGTTGATATCATATGACACATCACCATAAATGGCCACAACAACATCAACAACCTCAATAGGAATGGTGGAAAGAGAAGGGTCATATGAATTATTGAAAAAATAAAATATAAAAAATATCCCTTCAAGATGGAATAGATTCTAGGATATTTTATCATAGCCTTGGGAAATAATCAGCTCAAATTTCTGAAAATAAGGAAATGAATGGATTTTCATCTTAATGACTTCCATAATTATTTTCCCAATCACGATATTTTGGTAAATGATATTCAATATGGTTTTTTATTAAATGAAATAATACATAAGAAGCTTAACTCTAGAGCACCCAAATTAGGAAAACATCAAGAATAAGTGTCTTACACTTCCGCTATTCCACCAGAGGAACTGGGAATATGGAAATAAGCCTAAAAAAATATTCATAGAATTTTAGAAAATGGATGACCTAGAAAATCGTCGATCAAGGACATGTTATGTTCATGTCACAAAAATAATCAAATAATTGTGACCCTAATTACCTCAAAAATAACTGAACCACTTATTTCAGCACCCCATTCATCAAAAAGAATGCATACTCAATGAAGGAAAAATAAGGCATGAGAATAATAATAAAAGGCTGGATCACTCCTTATTTCCATTAAAATTCTCCACGAATTCTAACCACCAACATTGAGATGATGATCACCATCCCACTAAATGGAACCCTCTTTGGATGAAGAATCATTATATGACTCATTCAGCATTATTTAATTTACTTTCCCCTATTCATATGAAGAAACTTCACATCAATATATGACTTAATTCTCCAATGATAATCAATGAGGAGGACAATTGAGTAGAGGTAGAATATATATTGGGGTCCAAATAATAATAGGATATGGAAGATCATAAATGTAGGAATAATCCCCGCAGGTTCTACATATACTATTGAGACTCATATCTAGGCACTCTAATGGGAACAATGGGAGGCACAATCAACACCTATATCCACTAGAGCTTAGTCACATCCCCTTTTATTAGAAGGATGATTGGATGATCATCCTCTAAATGGTCACTGTCATTGAAATATAGAAAAGTTGTCTCAATCTATCCTATAAATGGATATATCGATAAATAACTCATGTAAGTTGTTAGGATAACATGAATCATTATCTAATCCTTATCTCAAAAAGAAGTTCCTTGTTGGGAAAAAGTTCATTGGATTATAAATATAAAATATTAA
Organism: Viscum album; assembly: GCA_963277665.1. Taxonomy (NCBI): domain Eukaryota; kingdom Viridiplantae; phylum Streptophyta; class Magnoliopsida; order Santalales; family Viscaceae; genus Viscum; species Viscum album. The sequence continues at coordinate 355,754,917 of OY728132.1, read as the reverse complement.
AGTAGTTGTTTTTAGTCCCAACAAGGATTATGATCCCAGATACCCTTCATCTATCAAAGGATGTTTGAGAAGGATTGATTAAAGCCCTCTGTAGCCACTATTAATTCAAAGTGGAGGTTACCATATAATTGGTATACTTGGAAGATATTTATGAGGCTGAATTCAATATATACTTATTGTTTATAGAAATTGATAAGGAATATTATATACATGGTAAAATCATACCCTTCTACCGGAATAGAAATCGTAATGACATTGATGTTCATTGGGAACTAATGGAAAATGGATCTATATTAATATTATCCCAGTCCAACCCCTTTTATTCATGGGTTTAAGGGAAAAGGATTTATCCCCTTCCAAACTGACCATCATGGTTTATGATATGAGTGAACAAAAAAATACATAGAAAGATAAAGTCAAAATACTAGTTTAGGGACATTATCCTTGACACTGAGTTCATGTTTTTCTATTAGGATACAATATTCAATGTTTTATTAGTAATAACATAGCCTCAAATGAATGATTCAATACCCTCATCAAATCATCAATTCATGAAATATGAAGTTACATGAAGGTCAAAGTGTTATATGGAGATGAATCCACATTTCATGATTATGAGGCTTAGTATAAGGATGTAGCTTATTACAAAAGGGATTTGAAGCAACTGGGAATAAATAATATTGACTAAGTCACTTCCCCAAATGGATTTAAATACTCTGAATTCATGGAGTATGCTTGGTGAAGATTACTTTTTTCCCATTATCAAAATTGAGGAACTAATTCTGAATGAGGGAAGATATCAAGTCTTCTAGTTCCAACATGACTAGGGAATAAATGTCATGGTTTTCATGGAATCAGTTATATTTCCAACAAAAAATTATTACACCAAGGAGAACGGGAATACCACTAAGAATAATGATCCCCAACCATTCATAGGAGCACAAGGGTAACCCCTCGGAGTATTCACCTAGATTAAAAGATTCTTGAAAGTAATTATCCCATAGAATTTCCCATATCTATGGATTTTGAATTTTATTCCCTCCTAGATGATGATAATTCTCCAAATATAGCCACATTGGAAACCTCTATAGAATCATAATGGAAAATATTATTCCAGGTTTCTAATGAAAACACTCATATTTTACCTCAACTGGTCACTTTCTCTTTCTCTATAATCAATAAAAAATAACCCCATATACTTTTCACATGTATCCATGTCAGGATATCATTAGGTTTATATTTCATATAGCCTGAAATAGAATTCATCAACCCTATTATGGGAAATAAACCTCTATACTCCTAAAGATGACGTACTGATAATAATACCTGTATTTTTCTTTCTCCAAATGATATGGGAGAGGAATAATTGGGAGAGTATGGTCTCATAGATTCCCCTTGAACACATTAAAATGGTGTCTCAACTATAGTGGATGAGATAAAAAAGGTATAACATGATAGATGTGAAGATTTGAAAACTACTTTGTTTAGAATTGACATGACTCCCAATGAACTGGAGAAATATATTTCCTTCCTGAAATTGAATTAGCACATATTTCTCATGAATTATATTGAAATGACTGGGTTAGACCCTGATTTATCCCCACATTATATTGGACTTACAGAAAATCATCATGTTTATATGAAATATGAATGAAGAATGCATTCGACCCTCACTGCCAAAGTAGTAGATGGGATTAAAAATATCATCCAGGAAAACTTTATTCAGGATGTCTTATATCAAAAATGGATGGATAATACTATCTTGATTAAGAAAAATAATTGTCAAAATTGGTCTGTATTTATTTTAGATATCTCAAATAGTATTTCCCAAAAGATTATATCCTTTTCCTAATAACATATTTTTTTATCGATTTGACCATTATCCTCCATTACCTTTCCTTTATAGATGGATACATTAGTTATAATTCTATTTAGATAAACCAGGATTATGAATAGGATACCAATGTTTAAACTCCCTATGTTTTTTACTATAATTTTTAATTCATTTCTATGTGATTAATATTGTCATCACATACCAATGTGCCATAAACCATATATTCATGCCCCTCTAGGGGATGTTCATGTAATTTTATGTTGATGATATATTAGTAATATCCAATCATTAGTCAAATTATCTCAAAAATCATGAAATGGTTTTCAGTAAAACATGGCATCATAATTTTATGATGATCCCCCTAAAGTATACCTTCGAGGTGAAATCGTGAATGTTACTCTGTTTTATGGCACACTATAATGGAATCAAGGTTTATCATGACATAATATGGGAAATAATAAAAATTCCCTTTCCCTAAAATTAAAAATATTTCTGAGTATTGCAAGAATTTATTTCTTATATCAAATTCCTTATCACCAATCAAACTATAAAATGACAACCCTTCACTAGTTTGATAAATAAGCGAATTTCACATAAGTGGATTAATGGTTTCTAATAATCCTTCAACAGTCCTATTTAATATCATCTATACCCACCATTACTATTGTCACATATTTATGAGAAACCAATAATTCTCTAAGTGTAAACTCAAGAGGGATCACTCAGAATAATTTCTTTTGAGAAGAATAATGTAGGAAAATAAACTAGGTTATATTATTTTAGTATGAAGATACTCGGTTTTGAGACTCGATATTTTGATATTAGGAAGAATTTCCTTGGGTGGATCTTTTCATTATAGAAGCTAAATCGTTATTCTTAGCACCATGAAATCTATCTAGTGTCTTACATTGACCCTCTCAAGCATATGCGTAGATTTCCAATGCTAGAAGAGCAACTGGAACATTGGGCGGTCATATTGAAGTAGTTAGATATACAACTATACATCAAAAAATAGTCAAGGGATAGGAATTGGAAAACCTTCTCAATAAAAAATTATGTTTTTTTCAATGGGTAATTTGTGATGGATTAAATTTCCATTAAAATTTGTTTTTATAAATAAGTATATGTGATGGGACAGAAATTTCATCAAAAATGATGTTTTCATGATAGTTATTCACAAGAGAATTTTTCTTCCACCACAAAATCATTGAGTGTTCTTTTGCAAAAAATGGTGGGTAAAAGTGTTTTGTGAAAGATATGTACGTATTTCATAAAATATAACAAATGAGGTGGATAAATTATGAAAAATATATCGTAAATAGTCTTGAAAACAAACTTAGTTGTGATTGATCTGTGGCCAATACATATTTTGTTATGAATCTGCTAAAAAATGTATTATCAATGGAGTAGTCACAAATAGAGTTTAGATATGTATGAAATATTATTTTTGGTGTCATTTTTTGTGAAATATATGTCATCCATCACAGCTATCCATCATAAATAGTTTTTTTTGTAATGGAAAATTCAACTAAAAAAATTATAAATAGTCAACCCTCGTATTCCCATTCATTCCCCAAATGTTATATTTATCTGAAAAAACTCTCCCTTATTTTTTATCTAACCATTAACATAGTATATTAAATAGTATATCTTTAAATCATTTACCAAAGTACCAATTTTGAGGTATTTTATCATTTTTATAAATAATCATTATTTTTTTATTTTTACCAATTTATTTATTTATATAGATTTACTAGATAGTTTCAAATATTAAGGTCACATTAAATTTAATATAATTTATTATAAATTTTTATAAATTAATATATTATTAGTATAAATTAATGCATATTATTATATTTTATTATTAAATTAGAATATATTAGTAAATATTACTATAAATTAGAACAAATTTATATAAATTGGTATAAATTGATAAAATTAATTATAAATTTATATATGAAAAATGTCTTTCCATAACAAAATCTCCTGAACTTTTATTAAAAGTAGAAATAATAAGTTAACAAGATAATAAATAGGGTCAAATAAATAGAATTTCATTCATCCGAAAAAGTAGTTTAGTGACAATAAAAGAAAGGGTCATTTTCATTGTTGTATATAGATTCATCCATAGTTTCCCACTCCAATTATGAGTTAACTGGATTCATAATATTAAGGATCACTGCATTGGACCTTTCCTAATCTAGAGTGAGATTGATCATTGATTCATTAGAAGATAATCTATCACACCTAGAGTTTAATTTTTGACCTCTAATCCATTCTAAATTTTTTAATTTGGATCAAGTTCTGAGTGCGAATGTTTTGAATTTGGAGTTCAAGGGTGTTTCTCTCTTGGTGCATGATCAGTGTACGGTTTTGGAAAAACATACAACATGATAAAGGTAACCATGTGATAATTTGTGTGATTCTAGTTGAGGTAACTCATCTTATGCACAGTTTTTCAAATCATTCATAAAGTGTGTGGGAAGCCTCTATGTCAAGACAAAACCATTCCTCACAGTTGGTTAAATATTTGTAAATTGTGTGGCCAGTCTATACAGGTGCCCATGTGTAGAGACCCAAAGCATGATGTACATGTACGTTACATTACTTTTGAGAAATACTTAATATATAACAAAAACCAAAACTCAAGGACCGTAATAGTCTAGTGTCTTTGGAAACTCGAAACATAATCTTCTAATCACGGTGAAAGATCTTCAACATCTCCCATAACGATTTTCCCATTTTTTTCTTACCTAAAAACTTTCTTTATATCATGGGGAAATGAAAACATAAAAAGGATGAGCTCAAATGCTCAGTAAGGGTAAGAATGTAGAAAATATAACAAACCATATACATTTGAACATAAAAACATGAAAATAATATTTAAACATCAGAATCTTGAGAAATGACATAAAACATGGCAGTACGTAAGGAATCGATCATAATGGAACATAAATTATGATAAAATATAATGGTAATAAAACATGTAATTTTGGAAAACCATTATTCACGTGATATGATTTCCATAGTATCCAACACAGTGCTGCCAAGACCATCTTAGTGGACAAAGTCCCTTACTGAATTGAGTTCACTCCTCATTTCAGTCCTGTATCACTGGACCAGATTAACTTACCATTCCAACCATGTCTATCTCATGAGATATAAATATTTACCCAATGCATTGGAGGGAGATATAGGTCCCACCCATCTCATAATGAAATCATTCTTACTTGTGCCACAACATAAACATAAATCATTCACCATAACCCAAAGAATACAAACAAGTTTCATAAACATCATCCCATCATAAAATATTCCACATAAAACAAATGGATATCAACTAATATTAACAAAAGTGAAACCATGTAAATCATAGAGATATTATACTTGGAACATACACATAATAAATAATTTCATCTTAGATGGAAAATGGTTTTGATTAAATACTTGAAAAGAATTCTTGAGGAAAATATCATTTCTTCTTAAAAATAATTTCATTTTCAAAAAATGACACACAATTTTAAACGAAAATGATTTTAAAATAACCATGAAATATTTTTGAGTAAACTTCAGGAATATAAGGCGTTATGAAATTGTAAAAATCTGTTCTTGCCATAAAAGGTAAAAATCATTCTTCTCGTACTTTTTCCGGAAAAGTCAAAAACTACCTCGTATGGTAAAAAAAAGAAAGATTCCTTGCATACCATGTATTGAAAGTAAAAAATGGGTTAAAATGACTTTAAATATACATGAATCCATTTTTAGAAAACAGGGACATGGATGATAAATATAACCCCAGTAAATACTTAAAAATAAACAATCTCGGATAAAAACAAGATTGGAAAAGTTATCCTTTAACTTAGGTCTGATATGATTCTTACGTATCCGAACCTCCTATATAATGATTTAAATAATTTCATTGAATTATTATAGAATCATATTAATTGTTATGATATCAGATATGGTTCACTTAGGTCTTTAAATTACCCATTCTTCTTTAAATTTCATGTTAAAGCAGCATTTTGGGTAAAATCGTTTTATTTATCGTACGTGTTTGGACATGTTGTTCATGATATTATTATTAATTATATCATGATTTAATTACTTCCAGAATTGAAATCATGATTTATATATCATATATATTCAGTATATATATTTATATAATTGATAGATAAATTAAATGAAATACACCGTTCATGAAGATGGTAGTCCGTATGTACGCATGAACACTGTTTTCCTTTCCTTATTGACTTGAATGGAAGTAAGTAGATTACATATATATATATACATAAATATAGTAGCTTTATCAAGTAATATATTTAATTATTATTCATATATATACATTATAATCATTCTTGAATGGTTAACATGGAGAATTAATCTCATCGCGTCGTGGAGACGGTAGTCCGTACATATGCACGAGCGATGATATCATTCCCATAATTATTGAATAGAATTAGAGTGGATGATATAATATCATAGAATCAGTATTATGTAATAATAATAATATATATTTATTCTTTACAACATTATAACCATCCAAGTAAGGTTGTGTGGAAAAACTGATTACACCACGGCGTGGAGACAGTATTCCGTACGTACGCACGCGTGGTGATTTCATTTTCCGTAGGATGGATAGAAGGTGAAATAGGGTTGTTTCATATTTATAATAACATATCAGTATATAATTAATACTAATGTTATTAATTTATAATGAAACAACTAAAGAGGAGTAAGTAGAAGAAGAATGAAACTTGAAAGAGTCGGTAGAAGAGATTACATCTTCCTCGACGCACCTCCTTTAAACATCTTCTTAGGGAATTAGAGTTGGGTTTTTTAGAAGACAAGAACCACTATGATATAACTATATAGGTTTATAAGAGTAATTGGTAGGGGTTGGCTGAGCTTAAATGATCAAAAGGGTGTGAAGAGAAGAGGGAAGTCGTGCCCTTTTTATAAGGGAGGAGAGGGGCACCTTTGGAAAAACTTAGAATATTATTTTATAATAAAGTCATATTCGGTTTATAATAGCTCCAAATTGAATTATTTAGAAGATAAAGTGGGGATGGTTAGAAATACTCTCAACCAATAGGTTTTAGAAAAGTTTAGGGTACTATTTTAACCATATCTTTTAAATTTAACTCTAAGTTAAATAATTTAACTTTTACAGTGTCTTCTTGTTTTCTTACACTATATGGTTAATAAACATACAATAACAAGACCAAAGAACCCAAAGTGGATCATTACAAATATATATAACCTTATTTATGTAATTTTTATGATCCTTATATTTTTAAGAATATAATAACATTTAATAATATAATATTTTTTTTAAAAACTATTTTATGTCAATTTTGACACTATTTGGTTATTTATTTTTGTGAAAATCATAACAATATGATTAGTTCAAAAAAATTCAATTTAATCATTAATGACATGTCATATTAACCTAAAAATTTGTTTAATTCATAAAAAGTCTCAAATTTCATATATTTGGGTATTTATAACATCAATTATGTTAATATTTCATTAATAAGGTAATTTCTATGTCATCATTGTGTCATAAATAAATAAAATTATTTAATGTAGAAAAATTATAAATAAAATATCATTATGTAGGAAATAGTTTTGGCTTCCTAATGAATATTTATAGTCTAATTCATCTTATTTATAACACTATATTAAAAATGTTTTAGTTATTAAACTTTGATTTTAACTATTTTTACTCTTCTTTAAATAAAATAATAATAAGTGTCCTAATCTAATCCAAGTGGACATAAAGGGTAATATTTTATTACTAAGGTTGTTTTTGGTCGAATTTCACTTGTCCAATAGAATTAATACATGTGTTAGGGTAATAATAATTTAATTTTTACCCTTAATTACCCTATTTACTTTTATCCGTGGTAAATAAAAGTAAAAAGTTACTATTCATCCAAAATTATTTTTATCTTATTGAACCACATTTTACTCCTTGATATTAACTGTGTCTCTCGGATATTCAAAATCCCACTCACAGAAGCGGTAAAATTATGTTTTATGTAAATTTTCAAATTGTCCTAAGAGGTGGGTAAAAGACGGTGAGTAGTTCAATAAAATTTTAATATATCTAAATTTTTTATAAAATGACTCAAATGAATTAAATTGAAATTATAGAGGTATTATGTATCAATTTGGACCTAAAATAAATTTAAATAAAATAAATAATTATTTAAATAAAAAGGCGGTTTTTAAATAGTAACCTAGTGTTTTCACTATTCATCAAGAATTGAAAGTTTTCAGAAAAATAACAAAAATTAAGCCTAGGCTAATTTCTATATTTAGAATCCAAAAATAAAGTCCATTTTGAAAGATAAAATTTAAAAAATTTCAAATATTGTGTATTACTATTCATAACGGCTTGTTTATATAATAATTTAATAACATATCATTTTTAGTGATACTCAGTATTACATACAACACACACTATCGTGGAAGGTCGTGATTGCGTGTAATGAAAGCCAAGTCAGGGTTGTGTGTAGTGAAAGATTCATTTTTTGTTGCGAATAATAGAATCCAACCATATTTCATTTATACATTGAATATATATATATATATATACACTCAATATTAAGTAAAATAACTTCTATCAAACGAAATTGAAATTGTTTGTAACACGATCCAAGATTAGTGTTGTGTATACAGGAAGCTATAACAGTGTTGCGTATAGAGGAAGATAATCTTGGTGTAGCGTACAACAGATGATATGAAATAAATTAAAAATAATATATCTTATAAAATCTCAGGGTGTTACACTAGGTGTGTCCAGTGAGGGGGGCATAGTTGGCACATAGTTTGGTAAGTCATGCGGTCAAACTGTTCACGGTTCATAGGTCATTAAAAAGTTGAAATTACTAAACTAACCTTATAGGATATTAACCCCATATATAACCATTTACCCCTTACCTGGTTCTTATAGCCTTAAGGAAGGCTCTCCTTGGTTATTCAATCCTCATCTTTCATCCCCTATGGTAGATCTACAGGATTGCATTAAATTTCAAAGGTGTTTTTTCATGGTAATCTCTTCTCTTATCTTTCCTCTCCGCCCATCATTCATTTTCCCTTGATATCTATTTCTCCCATGGTTATAGGGACCTAGATTTCATGTTTCCCCATGATTTATGTTGAGGGTTTTCTGGTCCAGGGTCTTCTTGGTAGATCTTGGATTTTGGAACCTTCATGGTATGATTTTGGGTGTGCGTTATTGAAGAACATGTGATTTGAGGTAGGGTTCCCTCACACTTGTCCTTTTAATTTATGAATTGTTAGTTTATTGATTTTCTCATGTTATTTGAATATTAAATAGCGATGTGTGATATTTAAAATTATTGTTTGGTGTGAAAATTTTTGATTTCTTCCTTATTATTTGATAAATGTCATTGTTTTATTAAATATTTCACTCCATAGTTTGACAAAATTCGTGGTTGGATTTCTCATATGATTTGGGGAATATAAATCATGGTTTGGATTTTAATATTTTTTGTAACCATTTGATGGAGGTTTTTTGTTCCAAATATTGATTTATAATTTTTTTTGATTTGAAATCGTGTGTCCTTGGTCCTTAAATAATGAAATGGGATGTAATGATGAGGTGTGGCTTATTTGTTGTTTTAATGAAAATGGTTTTGGTTTGCACATGTGGTGACATTACTTAAATGGGGGGTTCTAAATGTTTTTGAAATGAAAAATGATATTTTTACACTTTTTGGAAATATGGTTTTAATTCTTTTAAAAGTCATGGTTATGTGAAACATGCTTGAGGCCAGTTTGGAACTTTTTTAAAAATGGTAAAACTATTTCTCATGAAAAATATCCTTAGAAAATTCTCTATCCAGGTTTATATTGAATGGGTGTCATTTCCTCATTATGGAATCCTCATGACCCATTTACTTAGTTTGGAATGGTATATCCTCATTGTCGACTCATTTGAGATCTATGAGCTCTAAGGAAAGAGATTAGACCACCGAGTAACTTGGGAGATAAATGTTGTTTTAATTGTTATTATATATGTGTATCTAATTTCATACTCAATTAACAATGATTAGATCACCCTCTTTATATCTTAACATGGGAACCTGTCATAGTGAGCGAATATTTTTAAAACGACTGTTGCACTTGCTAGGAACATGCTCTAACTAGTGTTCCAAAATAGGGATCTATATTTCGTAATTGTTTGTTATGGTATATTTCCACTCTATCTATACCATGTATGGTATGTCCATGTGTGTGAGTTAATTATTGATTTAATCAAGTGAGGAATGCATTCCATGATGGATTAACATGTATTTTCATATTCTTTATTATTCATGAGCTCTTAAGTTCACCAATTTCTATCAGCACTTAGTTTTATATGGTGAATGATTGTGATACATTGTATTTTGGATGACTTTGTGTGATATTACCCACTTCCCATGTTATATGATTATTTTTCATTCTTCCTTGAGTAGTGTGGTTTTTTTCTATAGATGATAAAATTTTTCAAGTGTTTATGAAAAAGGATTTGTAAATTTCTTACTGTCATTATCTATTTTAAATGGAATTTTACATTTTCCTTTTAAAATGAATATGTTTCCTTATAGGAAAAGAGTGTGGTTTTAAATGATAAAAAGTGAAAATGTGGTATTTTTTGTTTTAAAATAGAAAATGTATAGAAAAGATTACTTTTATATATTTTTATTCAAACATGATGTTGACGTTTCTTTTATTTTAAAGTATGTGCATTGAGAATCAATTTTTTCAAGCATGCCTACTGAGTTTTAATAATCACTCCTATTATTATTTATTTTTTTAGCTTGTAGTGAAAGTATCATTTTGGGATTGATTGCTATGAGGAATGGTTGGTTTTTGTATCAGAGAGTGACCTTTGGTGTCATATGGATATGACTTTATTTTTAGTATTTAGTTGAGTATGTTGTATCATATTTTTGTATTTTTAGATTATATTAAAATGTTGTTGAGTTAGATATTGCGTCACTTATATTGGGATGATCTGGTTTGTTTCAGCTATTTTATTTATTTATATTGGCTGAAATTTTTCCCTTTTGATTACTTTATTGATGTCTGGCACTAGTTTTTAGCTTTTTGGGATTAGGAACGCCCTTCAGAACATTACATGTATCAGCTCAAGGGATCGGTTCAAGGTCGACGAGGTTTAGTTCATGAAAAAATGGTATTATATATGGCCAATAGTTTTAGAGGGCCTTGATTTTAGAGTACCATATGTTATTTTTTATGTTAAAGTAGATGGATTAGGACTATTGAAACCTTGGATGTAGTTATGAGGGAGTGTTCAGCCAACACTTCCTATAACAAGCCTTGGGTTTCCATGTGAATTTAGGTTTCATTTGGCTTCATTGGATCTATTAGTTGTTTTGTGATTAGAATATGAAATGGGAGTTGCTATAAAGTTATTAATGTGTTTTCAAGGCCTAGAAATCCATGTGGACATGGGGATATAATCCTAGAATACTCTCTATGACAGTGGTGTGTTTGGCATATGGCCTCCCAAAATGTGGCCACATAACCCATCGACACTAGTTTCCCCTTGTAAGATTATTTATATTTCTCATGATTATGAAATTATTTGGTAATTTTTTTTCAGATTATGAAAAATAGTTTTAAAAATGGAAATAGTGTGTTTTTATAAAGATGTAAAATGAGTTTTCAGTTTTATTTTGAAGAAATATTTAGAAAAGTGGGATATTGTAAAATTGTTTTTTTGGACAAATCGGAAATGTTTTAACAATATTTTATTTTTATAATAAAATCAGGGGTTGTATAGATATTTTACTATTAAAAATTAATGTTTTTTTATGAATTTGTTTTAAATGAGAAGGAATGTGTTTTAAATAAAATTATTTTTATGAAATGGGATTTATTTAGTTACTAAAAATGTTTTGAGTGAAGCAAAACTAATTGGATTTTGAATGGAATCAATAGGACTTGTAATTTGAAATTTTTTGAAGTTGGGAGTTTGAAAGTGTATTTTAATTTAATGGTTATAGGTTTTTTGAAAATATTTTTAAATGTTGAAATAGAAAGTGTATTGAATGTGTGAAAGCTTGGGTGGAAAGTTTGTTTTAGAAAATGAGAATGTTTGGTTTTGTCCTTTGGTATTTTCTTGGGTATTTTCCTGCATGATATGTGAGGATAAGTGGGTGGATGAGTTCATGAATTGGAATGAGTTGAAAAGTGTTTGAGTTGGTATAAGAACGTGCATGTGTGATGCTCCATGGAATAACATTGGTGAATGTATAAATCCCCTACGTTTAATTTCTTCTTAGAAGTGTTTACAAGAGGAAAATTGTGATATTTTGAATGATGGATAGTTTTGGGGTTTGTTTTCATATGACATTGGAGTGTTTTTTATGTGGTACTTAATATTTAGAACTCTTGTTAAGGTTTTGGTTTTGATTGAACTCTTAGTTTCCTTTTTGTTTAGTGTTCACCCCAATAATGATTTTATGGACGTCCAAAGTGAGGACATGGATGGTTCGCTGTTGGTAGATCCTCCAATTTATCAATCTAAAGATTTTGTTCTTGAGTTTCAAAATTTTAATCCACCTATATTTTATTGTCAAGTTGATCCTCTCGAATAGGAAGAGTGGATGTAGGAGATCAAAAAGAACTTAGGACTCATTGAGTTTCCTATGTCATGAATGGTGAGGTTTTAAACATTCATTCTTGGAGGACTGACCTAGAAGTGGTAGAAGTCAGTCTCTCAAAACAATACCATCGATATCTCACCTATGAGTTCTTCAAGGTCTCATTCATCTATCATTATTTCACTATGATAATAAAGGTAAAAGGGGATGGAGATGAGTAGTTTGTAGAAGGGTTATGGACCAGTGTCAGAGTACATCCATAATTTTGTGGATCTTATTACTTACACTCTAGATTAGTATATGTAAAGTCCCTATAATGATTGATATTTTGAGTATAGAATTCATCCTTATATGAATATTTACATGTTAGAGTTTGATTTATCCTCTTTTGCTAAAGCGGTATGGAAATCAGTTTGTGTTGAAGATGTTTTAATATGAGTGCTTGAAGTATCCAATCATCCTCTAGTTCCAAGAAGTGGTGAAGGGAATTATAGTAAGGATATGGGGATTTGACATAAATCTTCTATGTTGGGAAAATAATTAAAATTCCACTCCATTATTCAATGACTTATACTAAACATGAGATCATCGTTTTCCATCAACACAGAATGACAGATATTAAAAAGTCGCGTTTGAGTGCTCTAAAGACCGTTCATAACTGTGGAAGCCTATGTAACTTGTAATGGTTTGTTGGGGTATTTCTAGGATGTGATGTATATAAAGTCCATAGGAGTATATTGGTGGTGGGGATCAGTTTAAATTCCATTTATATTGTAGTGTTTCTTTCTGTTATGGCGGTTATGCCTGGTGGTGTTCTCTTTTTTTGTAATGTAATGGGATGTTGTGGATATCATATGAACTTCTACTTTCAATAGAAGCGCGTTTTTCTTTTTGTATGTTCTGATTTTTATTTTAAAGATTTTCTATTAGGGATTGGTAGCTCTTTAATGTGAGTCAATAGATTCTACAAACATCATAGATCCATCCATTGGCCCTAGATTGAAGCTGTCACGTAGTCATTAATCCCAGGGGTGTGAGGGACCTTGGTTCAGTTTTGCCTCCATCATGGGAATGAAAATAGTTTAATATTCATTGTGTATCTTCTTCATCTTGAAAATTCCTGGGAAGATATTTAAATACCTCATTTTCGTATTGTGGACCATGCTGGGTATTTCATGTCAGTATAATTTGGTCAGTTCATAAACAGTGGGGAGACCCACCGTGGGTCTCATTGTGGTTTCTTCTAGTTTTTATTGGTGTTACTTTATTCCTAATACTGGGGAGTCCATTATGGCATCTTTTTATGATAGTCCAATATAATACCAATGTTGGAATAGAAACTTGTGGTTTCATTTGAAGTTATCTAATTTCGAGTTTCTCAATGTTGGGTAAATTTTGGGCTTTTAGAGCACACCCATCGGTTCTGTCTGTGGTCGGGTTGTAGTTTGAGTTTCATGTTGTTTCTCAAGATGTGGTTTTAGTTTTTTGGTTTTTTTAGGAAAATAGTCTAAATTTATTCTAGTGTTTGATGGGATATACACAGTTTAAAAGTTTGGATCATGATAATGTGGACATTCATAGTTTTAGATCTATAAAATGGATGATGATGTGGATTTCTGGGGGTATAAGGAATTAATGGTTGGGAGAATTTTCACAACATGATTTTTATTTTTTACCATTGATTCAGTTTATATTTTGGCCTTGGTTTTTGGGATCATGTTTCATGTGTGATGGGATGAATTTGGAGTTCAAGGGTATTTTCTGTTGGTGCACAATCAATAAATAGTTTGGGGAAAACATTCTTCATGCTCTAGGAAACCATGCATGATTTGGTGTGCTCCTAGTTGAGGGTGAGAAGACTACACATGGATATTCAAACCATGGTTAAAGTGTGAGAGAATCCTCTATCACAAGATTGAATAATTCCCTATAGTTGTAAAAATTTGTGTAAACCATGTAGCTAGCCCGTACATGTGCTTAGATGTGTTTGATGAGGGGCGCATGGTTGGAACATGGTCTGGTAAAACGTGCACCGAAACACTGATAGATGCTGAGGTCATTAAAAAGTTTAAATTCCTAAACTACCCTTTTGGGATATTAACCCCAAGCCGAACCATTTTTAAACTATCTGTTTTGTAAAACCCTATGGAAGGATCTCCTTGGTTCTTCAGGCCTCATATTCCCTCCCTTAGTGTAGATTTATGGGAATTCTTCACGTTTGAATGTTGATTTGTCAATGTAATATCTGCTTTTCTCTTCCCTATTCATCCTTCATTCATTTTATCTTGAGATATCTTTATCCCATGGTCATGTGGACCTAGGGATCATGTTTCCCTTCAGTTTATAATTGTGATTTTTCTTATTTTGGGTACCCTTTGGAAGGTATTGACTTTTGGAACCTTTGTGGTGTGTTTTTAGGTGTCCGTTATTGAAGCCCATGTGATTTTAGGTAGGATTCACTTTCACTTTCCATTTTCATTAATAAAAAATTCTTTTCTTAATTTTCACAAATTATTTGAATATGAAAAAGTGATGTGTAATCTTGGAATTTTTTTTGTCCAAATAAGTTATTTATTACTTGTTATGTGATAAATGGAATTGTTTTATTAAAGGCCGCACACCATGTTTCTGATAAAATGATAAGTTGGATTTTTCATGTGATTTGTGGATTATAAAGTATGGTTTGGCTTATAAATGTTTTTGTGACATTTAGAGGGTAGTTTTTGGGTTTATAAAATTGATTTATAAATGTTTTGGATTTTAAATGGTGTGCATTAGGTCCTTTAAAAATGAAATATCATGTGATGATGAGGTGTGGCCCATTTTTTTTAATGAAAATTGTTTTGGTTTACAGATGTGGTATGAGTACTTAAATTTCATTTTTTAAATATTTTTTAAATGAAAAATTATTATTTTACACATTTATGGAAAGGAGGATTTAGTTATTTTGAATATGATGGTTATGTGAAAGATGCTTGAGGCATGTTTGGAACTTTTGTGACAAATAGTGAAAGTGATTATCCTGAAGACTCTCCTTGGAAAATTCTATTGCTGATTTTGTGTTGAATTTGAGGGAAATCCTTATTGTGGACTCCTCATGAACCATTTACATAGTTTGGAATGAGAGATCCTCGATATGTACTTCTTTAAGATCTATGACTTGTAATGAAATAGATTATTCCTTAGAGTGACTTGGGTTATTCATGTTGGGTGAATTTTTATAATATATGTGTATTTTATTACATGCTCAGTTGGAATGGTTGACCAACCCTCTTTACATATTAACATGGGAACTTGGCATAGTGAGTGATTTTTTTTAGAATGATTGATACAATAGTTAGGATTATTCTCTGACTAGTGTCCCATAGTCGAGGGATATATTTGGTTATTGTTGTTATGAGATAGTGGCCCTTGGTCTGTACCATGTAGGGGATGGTCAAGCATGTGAGTTCGTTATTGATGTCATTGAGTGAGGCATGATTTTTGGGATGAGTCGACTTGTATTAGAATGTTCTGGATTATTCATGAGCTCATAGGTTCACCTATGACTATCTAAACTTAATTGTTTGCGGTGAATGATTTTGATACATTGTTTGTTGGATACACTTGTTTAATATTTCCCATTCTCCTTGTTATTTGATTATTGTTCTTTCTTCCTTGAGAAGTGTGTAATTTTTATAAATATGATAATTTTTTTAAATTATTTATGGAAAAAGGATTTGGAAATTTTCTACACACTTTCTCTCTTATATATGGAATGTTACCTTTTATTTTTAGAATGTGTATGGTTCCTCCTTGGAAAAGTGTGTGGGTTTAAATGGTAAAAAATGCAGTAGTCCATCTTAGGTTTTAAAATGGAAATTGTGTAGAAAGGATTACTTTTATATATAGTATTTCAAACATGAAGTTTCAGTTTTTTAATATTAAAATAAGTGAATTGGGAGTATATTTGTTTGCGAATGCCTATTGAGTTATAATACACACTCCTGTAGTTCTTTCTTTCTTTAGCATGTGGTACAGATCTCTTCTTGATTTTGATATTTATGGGTGATGGTTGGTTTTGGTATCAAAGAATAAACCTCAAGGTCACATGGAGATGTTCTTGTTGTTAGTTTTTAGTTGGTTTTGTAGTATCATTTTTTGTATTTTCCTTTTATGTAATAATGTTCTTTAATTAGACATTGTGTTACTTATATTGGGATGCTCTTTTTTGTTTCCAATGTTTTATTTATTTATATTGGGAAAATCGGTCACTTTGGATTACTTTATTGATGCCCAACACTAGTTTCTAGGTCATGGGGATTGGGAACACCCTTTAGGTCCTTCCACAGACTGGCTCAGGTGAGTGGTTCTGGGTCGACTCAGGTTGGTTCGTCACATGATTTTGTAGACATATTCATTTTAATTTTGGAATAATCCTTTTGTGGCCTTCTTTTTGGTGGGACATCAGTTAAACCTTCACTTCGGATCATATTTCCTCTTCTATTTATGGAATCATCGTTAAAAGAAAAAGTGATTCCCCTTTTGGAGGCCTGAGATGAGTGGTGTGTAATAAAAACAGCAGTTGCACATTTTTATGTCCATCATCTAAGATATAACACCATTTACTATAATTTTTAGAAGAACTGAAATCATTCTAAATCTCTAAAAAGTAATTCAGGTTCTATTGAACATTAGATTTCCAGGAACCATCCTCCTGTGGAACATGTCCTAAGAAGTCCTCTTTAAGTGGTTGCACAAAGCATCCTTTCATTTCAGGTTGTGATGGAGAGTCCCTCGGTGTAGCACACTGGACAAGAACCTCAATTAGAGACTCCTGCAACACCTCATCTGGTTGTTGATTATCCTTTCATTACTACTTCTCATCCTATCGAAGGAATTGATAAAAAATCAAAACAGATTTACAATTATCAATAATCATAACCTACTGGCCATAATTAGACGGAGTTCCTTGCAGGTTCAGTGCAGTTAGGGGAGAAACATCATGCCTTGATCATTGTTGTTCTATTTCATTATAATTGGAGGGACCAACACGGTCATAGATAGTTTTATTTTCATTTCCATTTTTACTACAAGTAGGTGCCCCAACAAGCCTCTTACTCTTATCCCATTTCCTACAACTATCCCCACTATGACCTTTCATAGATCATGAAGAAGAAAATTGATCAATGTGACACAACTCCTTCGAGTGACCAAGAATCCTATATCCTGCACAATACATAAGAGGCTTCTCATATATTATCTTGAGATCAAGACAATCATTCTGATTCAAGAGAATAATTTTCTCAGAATGTGTGGAAGAAAAATCTACCTCAACATAAATTGTGGAAAAGTACGAATTAAAATAGTATGAGTTTAAATAAAATCGATATAATTTAATATATATTCATTTAAACTGACATAAATTATTAAAAATTTAAACAATTTAAAAAAAACTATTATAAAAAAATAAAAAATATTATATATTAATACATATTAATACAAAATATTATAAATTTATATAATTAATTATAAAATTATGTCATTTAGTATAAATTAATAAAAATTATTAAAAATTAATAAAAATTAATATATAATCATCAGTAATCTGTCTAAATTAATATAAATTATTATATATTAAATAAAAATTTTAATAAATATTATAAATTATTATATTTTTATAAAAATTGGCATTAATTAGTATAAATTGGCTAACAATTAGTATAAATTTAAATAAATTATTAAAAATTATTATAAATTAATAAAAAATATTATAAATGTTTTAAAAATACAAATTAGTATAAATTAATAAAATTTATTATAAATTAAAAAAATATAAAAAATTATGATAAATTAATTAAAAAAATTTATACAATATCACGAATTAATAATTTTTTTTGAATTTATCACTAATTAATAAAAATTATTATAAATTAATAAAAAATTATAAATTTAAATAATATACTATAAATTGATGTAATTTATAGCATATTAATATAAACTATTATAACATACTCTAAATTAGTATAAATTACAAAAAACTGTTAAAATTAATATATATTGTTATAAATTAGTATAAGTTAATGTAAACTATTATAAATTAGTAAAAATTACTAGAAATTAGAAACAATTAATATAAATTAGTATATGTTAATAAAATTTATTATAAATTAGTATAGATTACTAAAAATTAATAAAAATTATTATATTATACATCGGTCCGAGAGGGGGAAATAAATGAACAAAATCTACTCTAATTGCCCATAGGGAGTCTCAAAACCATGATCTTTCAAACACCACCATTGGACACAACCACTAGGCTGTGACCATGGGGAATATTATATTAATTTAGAAAAATTACTATAAATTAGTATAAATTATTTTAAAATTAGAGTAATTTAATAAAAATTAGTATAGATAAATAAATATTTGTATAAATTTAAGAATATTATAAATTGGTATAAATTAATATAAATTATTATAAATTATTATAAATTTTTCACCAATTAGTATAATTTTCTCTCAATTAACAAAAAAAATTATGAATTGATAGAAATAATTGTAAAATGATATAATTTATAATAAATTGACATAGATTAGTATACAATACTATATATCACTATAAAAATGTATAAATTAATAAACATTCTTATATCTTAGTATAATATAATAAAAATTAAAATTAATAAAAATTGGTATAAATTATTATAAATTAGTAAAAAATACACATTAGTATTTATTAATAAAAAAATATTTTAAATCCATCACCAATTATTATATACTAATCTAAATTATTACAATTTTTTCAAAAATTAGTATTAATTATTTTAAATTTATAAAAAAATTTATAATTTCATATATTTTACAATAAATTGATATAGATTACTATGAATTACTATAAATTGATCAAATTTATTATAAGTTGATGTAAATTTGTGTTAATTAATATAAATTTTTATAAATTAGTATAAATTATTTTAAAATTAGGATAAATTAATATAAAATACTATAAATCAATAAAAACTTGTTTAAATTAATAAGAAAATTATACATTGTTATAAATTAAAAAAATCATTACAGATCTGACACAAATTAGTATAAATTATTTTAAATTAATAATTAAATTTATAATTTCATATAATTTATTATAAATTGATATATATTTTTATAACTTACTGTAAATTTGAAAAAATAAATATAGTTTACTAATTTTTTAAGAAAATTAATAACAAGTTTATGTTAATAAAAGTTATTATAAATTTTTATAAATTAGTATAAATTACTAAAAATTTGTAAAAAAATAATATTAATTATTATAAAATTATAAGTTAATAAAAATCATTATAAATTAATATAAATTATATATATTACTCAAATTTTTTTAAAAAATATTAAAAAATATTATATGTTAAATAAATGTTTTATAAATTAATATAATTTTTTTTCATAATTATTGTAAATTAAAAATATACATAATAAATTAATAAAAAATATTATTGATTAGTGTAAATTTAAAAATTATTATACATTAGTATAAATTAAAATAAATTAATATATTTTATCATAAATATTTATTAATTTGTTTCCAATTAGTATAATTTATTATAAATTACTAAAAAAATTAATTGATAAACTCTATGATATATAGATATAATTCATAATAAATTTATATATATTAATAAACATTTCTCTAAACTACTATAATTAGAAATAAATATTTATAAATTAGCAATAATTAATTTAAATTATTTTAAATTATTATAAATTACTAAAAATTATTATATATTATTATAAATTACTATTAATTAATATAATTTATAATAAAATGATATAAATATTTATAAATTGAAATAAATTAATATACATTGATATAAATTGAAATAAATCAATATAAATTACCATAAATTGACATAAATTGTTATAAAGTATTATATATTGATATAATTTTTTTAAATTAATAGAAATTATTATAAATTGGAAATAATTTGCATCATAATTTTTATGAATATATATAAAAAACTAATTACTATTAATTTTTTAGAAAAATATAGACCTTGGTAATTTATAGCAATTTTTTTATTGGATCATGATTGGGTAAATTATCAGAAAAATCCAAATGGTTCAGGTGTAAATATTGTCCACACCAAGGGGTTTGAATAGTTTTTATCATGTGAATTATAAAATAGAAAGTTTATTTAGGAAGGAATAATAAAATTTTCATTTAAAAAGTGTGATCCTTGAAAATATCGAACATTTGATTATTTTGGAATTTTTCTATTTTTTTTGTTTTCAGAGTGATTACAAATTTTAATACCAATATGGGGAAAGGCATTCAGATGGAAATGAAAATTTTTTGGTTCTAGAACCATCAGAATTTTAAAATTTACTACATGATTCTATTAGACCATCTTTCTAAGAAACACAAACTCAAAATGGAAATTAGAATTTGAATTGGAAAAATATTGATGTTATAATTGCTTGAAATCTTTTATGGAGACCATATATCCCAGATGTATGATATGAAAATTTAAATCTATTAAAAAATTTATGACATTTAAATTTAATTTTAGAATGTCAAATATTTGTTTTGATCTAATAATTTATTTGGTGAAATTGTTTTTTCCTGAAGGGAATACATTGATTATAAAGTTTTATTAGAGAAAAATTTTGGTTCATAAATTGAGTCATTACTATCATAAGATCCATGTATGTTCAAATGATTTGAAATTATATTATGTTGAATATGAATCTTTGATTAATTTTCCAGTATATGGACAATTGGTGTATAAAGAGGTAAAAAAAGGAAATCTTGGTTTTATTCTTGATTAAAAATTGGTGTATCTTTCCATTACATCTAGACTATAGTGTCTCTTTATGTATCCCAACATAGCTACAATGAAAACATTTAATAAGTCCAACATTTCAGTCTGTAAAAAATTAAATAACCTTTGTGATTTTCAATCTTGGAAATGTTTTGAATAGGTGAATCTATCTTTTTATTTAGAAACTAGGAACACAAAATTGGTCCTTTCTACTATTGGTTTCTATCCATTTGGTGCTTACGAAAATAAGTAATATTGTTTGAATGTTTTTTAACTCTGCAAAATTTACCTACATTGATGTTGATGGAAGAACCATAAAAATATATAGAGTGTAATTAATTTAAGAACATCTAAAAGAGAATATTGATATTTATTTGATTCCACTAATTTATGAGTTAATTTTATTATGGAATCACTATGTTCCAATATATAATGTAGTTTAATATCATAATTGTATACTTAAAGTTTCATTAATGTGGGAAATTAATGAATTTCCAACATATGGTATGTTATCTAAATGGAGAAAAAATGGTCAAAAATATTTTCCATACAGCATGGCTAACATAAAAGTTTATTTATTGTAAATGTAAGAATGACATTTTTTAATGTTATCAAATATTTTTTCTGACAAAACACCCATTTCGATGGAATAGAAATAATTTCTCAAAAGGTGGAATTGAAAGCGATAAACCTCTAGGTTTTTCCACAGGTATTCAGTTAAAACATGTTGAGTCTTTATTACCTTCAATTACTATTGGATCAATTGTAAACCAACATAAATAAATGGTTTTGGGATAGATTACAACTGGATAAACTGAAGTATTTTTTGGGAGCTGCCATATAGGCATGATTTTTTGAGTCGCCATATGTTACATGTAATTAATATTTAAAAGAACTGTTTTGGTAGAATATGTTATAGTGTTATTGAAAAACCATGAAAAATTAAAGATAATATAAAAGTATGATTAGATATGGCAAAAAATTATAGGCTCACAGAACTTGAGTTATATGAAATTGAAAGATCACAAAATTTAATGAATCCAAAATCAACTAGGGTACTTTCTAAAGATATCAGTTTTCATTTTATGGTTCATTAGCTGAGGGTTTCCCATATGTCTTTTTGGTATGTGTTGATTGATAATCTTGATGCTAGTATGGATATTTTTTAAGGTAGTTCTTAAGGTGGTGGGTTCTATAAATTATTTTGGTATTGGGGATAAAATGGGTGTTAGTTTGGATATAAAGGTATAACATGACATTATTGTGTTTCAAATTTTGTTTGGGATTTTGGGTTTTCCTTCCATGGATGATTATATTGGAATTTCTTTATTTTTAATGTTTCTTCACAACTCTCCATCCATTTTATTTCATCACATTGATCAGTAAAGTGGTTGGGTGACGAACACAAACCACATAACTATGGTGGGGTTTAATTTACACTCACTTTTTTCAAAATCATATATCTTACAAAAATTTATATTTTTTAAACTTTTGTTTCAATTAATGATAATGAATAATAATTAATTTCCCCATGAATCCATCATGTACACATAACTCTCATTATGAATTTCTGGGAATTTTCTTTTATCTTTTCATTTAGGTTCCTATAGTCCATTGGTAAATTTTCCATCAAATATCATCAAGATGATACATCCAATATATTCGAAACATTTTCTAACAGGACTTGATAGAAGAAGACAAAATTTGGATGTTCTATCACAACTTAACGAGGTTATCTTGAAAAAATCTTCTTGAATATTTCCCAATGCCTCTAAAGAGTTTCTTCAAGTGATTGTTAGATAGAGAAGAGACAATTCATTATCATTATGCTCTGGTGGATGGGATGAATATTTACATGAAATAACTTTTATGTTCGTCCCAATCATGGTTCTCTATGGTAATTAGTCTATAAAAAAACTCCTTTTCATATTTTTTAAGTGAAAATGGGAAATCCATTCTACTTGACATCATCTTCAACCACTCCTATTAGCTTGAATCTCAAACACACAATGGTAAAATTTTAAATATATATGTTTGGATATTTAACTATAATACCAAGGAATTTAAGTAGCATTGGAATCATATTTACATGTAATTAATTGTTATTTTTCAAATAAGTAATAACTAATCGATTTTTTTTATGGAAAAATTGGGGAGAAAAAATTACACTTAATGTTTAGTTTTAGTTTATTTCCATATTTATGAGCTTGTAGTGCATAATAAAATTATAATTCAAATTACATGGATTAGCTTAATTAATTTTATTAAGTTTCCTAAGTTTATTTATCCATGTTATTTCAATTTTTGGTATAAAATTGAATATTCCTCTATTAGTTGTCATAGTCATGTAAAATCTAATTTATATTGGAACTCACTCCGTGAAAATGGAGCTATGTTTCTATGTACACATATCATGTTGTATGGAAAAAGATAACTTTTTACCTAAGGTATATATTATTAGTAGTAACCTAATTAATCTCCAAGGATTACTACCTTAATCTAGTTGTCGCATGTTAAAAATAATTATGTTTCATAGCCAGAATCAATGAGGCTTGAGAAAAAAATACCCCAAGATCACCTCCATATGCCAGGGGATAGCGACTAGTTTAGAAAGTCATAAATAAAAAAATATTCATTTTCTTCAGTACATGTATTCACACACCCAACCATCTTCATGAATAAGTGTAGAGGAATGATAACAAAAAATGACTCATCTAGAGAATAATCCATGAATGAAAAACTTATTGGGATTACAAGAGTAAAATAGTGTAATATGTAAAGTAAATAGGGAAAAATACATTCCCAACTAGAAATATGTCTCAACATAACAAAATTATATAAGTAAGGTTTTGGGAGATCCTAGCTCTAGATATGCAATCCCCAATCACTATACAGAGTCCAATGCCCTAAGTTTCGCTATACTTCTCTATAAGCACCACTGAACTATATGTTGTCTACATAAGACATGAAACATATGGGAAAACCTATACAGGAGTGATTATATACATACCTAGTATTATTCCTAGAAATCTAATGAGGGATTAGTGAGAGACACAATAGGAATAGATATCTCAAACCATAGTAAGAGAGAGAAAAAATAAAACAACATAGATACATACATACATATATATATATATATTCGCAACAAAATAATCCCAATAAAGGGACAATGGGGATATCAATATCACATCATATCCCTAGAAAAGAGTGCCATCATTTATAAAGTTTCATAAATAATGCTCAGTATCTTTCCCGATCGTTCAGAGAAATATCCAAGTCAATACACATGTCATCACTATCGCACATAGTCAAGGGACCCTAAACTCTATGTAAAAGAACCATACCCTAGTACAAGAGGAGGGTTACAATAAATAGATAGATGACCCATTCCCAAACACTATAAGAGGGTTCCACTCTGATATCCAATACATGACCCATGCCATTCCTAGTGGGAGGGTGGTTCTCTAGTGGTTCAAGACCCATAAACTAGTACCATTGGAGGGTGAAACTCAGATAGAAGATATAATAATCATGCCATACCAAGTAGAATAGTTCTACTCTAATGTTCAATAGAAGAATAATTCCTTATCTAGTAGGATGGTTCCAATCTAGTGGTTTAGGACCCATACCCTAATAATATGGGAGGGTGAAACTTAGATAGAATATAGAGGAAAAATTACATTCTTTGCAGGAGAGTTCCACATTAATGGCCGATGACCCTTTCCCTATCATCATAAGAGGGTTCCAATCTAATCTCTTTGATAACCCTGTCAGATCACTATCAACATCATGAATCAACTAAAAATGTCTTATTCTTAGAACACCTCACATCATATCTTAAAATACACTATAAAGGACGCCATGATGTTCTACATAGGAAAATGCTCATGATAGGCTACTCTCAGGAAAAAATACGAGTCTAAAAAAAGGAGTTATGAGAGGTAGATGTTTTATCAAAAGAAGAGGGAACATTGTGTGTTAGGGGACCCACACAACATGCGGTCCTACTATACTATATGGTTTTGTCCCTAAAAAAATGTGGATCACAACCCATGAATACCTATATGTCATGTAGAGGTACTACATAGTGTGTTTCAGCCACACAAGGGACTTCCTTTGCTCTTGGATGTGTTTGTGTAATCTTACATGTACCAATATACTCTGATATATGTTGTTTCCTCCCACACAGGGTCCTTCTGGTGTCCTTTGGGATGTGTCCATGTACCCTGGACATGTGTTGGTATATGGAATTTTCTTGGCTAAGCTCTTGTATGATGATACATGATGTATCCTACCACACTAGGTCCTAATCATGCCCTTAATGTTGTGTCTGTGTACCCTGGTCATGCGATGGTACATGAATTGAGCCTGGCCATGATCGAGTCAATGTAATCCCATATTACACATTGGGTCCCCATAATTGGGTCACATAGAGTTTGGGGGTCCCACATAGTGTGTGATACTTATAATCTCTTGGAAACCCTAGCATCACAGATTTCTAAAAAACATTCCATGTCTTATTCAACACTACATTGCATGTAGTTGAGTATTTAGAGATTCTCAGATCTACAACACGTTCCTCTAGATTTTCCTCCTCCACTACAAATCATGCCTCTAAAATACCATAAATTTTGGTAAGGATCCTTTTTTCATCATTTTTGTCCATTCAGTGGTTGAAAGTATGATCTATGTTTGTTCGTCCAACTCCTATATGCATCATCGTTTCCCATGGTGCCTCAAGTTGCCTCATCATATCTTCAAATCCATGGTGGAATCATCTAGAACCCACAAATCATCACTATCAATTCGATATTCACTAATATTTTTACCACATGTGAATCTTCCACGTATATAGGGGTCCGATCATGATCGATCCCTCCCAATAATGTAAAATTGAGACCATGTATCCTAGTCGGTGATGACCATGAATAATAATAGGGAAATCACATAAACCAATGGTGAAACAATCATTGGAAAAGCATTTCTATCCAACGAATTATATTGGAAATATAATTGGTGATGAAACATGGAACAATGGGGTAAATATAATAAATAAATTAAATATGATAGATGGGCACATGCAAAGGACCAAAATGAATGAATATCAAAGGAATGTAATTGATCATACTCAATCATTGAATCATAAGTGTGTAAATACACATATTAATAATCTTACATCAATTCAGATTGATCGTTGGTAAAGAACATGCTCACCAAAGAAGGAAATAAGTCTTTTCATTCATTACGACTCGATTCACCTAGATCTGGTGGCTCATTATCATCTGATCATGATTCTCCATTGAATAATGTGGAATTCTACTCTCAATGGACTAAAGGTTATTCCGCTAATCCTGTAGATTATACATAATATCATACATATATATAGAATTAGGTTTCAATTTTTTAATGAATTAATTTAATTAATTAATTAATTCATCCACTGAATGTACCTACTAATGGTTTTTTTATTCAAACACCCAATACTGACTAATTTTAGGTCGCACCTAGGGTAAAACTCAAATTATTGATTCAAAATTAATAATGGTTCCTTTATCCCAGACTCTTTTTAATATTTATCCCTTATTTTTTTAAAACTGTGTTCATGTTATATAGAAAATATTGAATAATTTTATAAAATTAATTTTGGGCACACTAGACCCTTGAATCGCGCATCGTCTCAGCTCCTTGTTTCAAAAATATTTAAGAATGTATTTTAAAGTATAAAAAGGAAAAAAGGGTCTATAAATTATTCCCACTTAAAAATTTTCATCCTATAAAATAAAAACTAACCAAAATATTAGGTTAAACATCCCACATCAAGATCTCCTGCTCTGAGAGCTCTCATGCATGCTTGTGTACTGACACAACAAATGAACCAATGGGATGGTCCATCCACATAGGTTCCTCTCCTGTCAATCCTTGATCACCACTAGGTGATCTGCAAAATTTTCTCCATCCTCAATGTCTAGCTTGACCCAGTAAAAAACGCCTATAGGGTCATGAACATCCCTTCTCAGTTGTGATACATGGAAGAAGATATGCACACACTCTAACTATGGGGGTAAGGCAAGGTAGTAGGAAAACTCACAAACCCTCTAGAAGATATCAAATGGATAGATGGACCTTTGGGATGACATTCCTACCTATTTGAATCTCGGAAATTCTCATCATGGAGAGACTGTCAAGAAAAAATGGTCTAAATAATTGAACTACAAGTGCATGAGACATCAATCTGCATAAGATTTATTCTTATTCTGAGTTGTCTTCATCTACTCATGGATGACCTAGAAATTCTCCATTGTTGTCTACACCATTATTTTCCCAACAAGAGATGCCTCTCTGATATTAATATAACATAAATTTGACCTTATCGGTCTATCGTAGAGGGCATCAAATGGTTTCATGTTGATAGTAGAGTGATAACTATTATTGTATGAAAACTCTGTTAATGTAAAGTGATCATACCAGCTCTATCAAATGTCTATCACACAATCCTTCATAATATCCTCTAGCACGAGGATAGTGTTCCCATTCTGACCATATTTCTGGGGGAGGGATTATATTCTCATCCTTATGTGGGCTTTGAATTTCTCCCATGGGCCTCTCCACAACCGTGAAGGTGAAAAATCTCTTATACGTACAATTTCCTCAAACTCCCCAATGAAATTTTCTCCCTATAAGAAAGGAAGGGTGTTGATATCATGAGTCAGTAAACTATCGCACAGATGGTTTCATGGCCTCCCACTATCTATATGATCCCTATCAAAAATTCCATGGAAATCCTATCCCATTTCCACTCTGGGATCTCAAGGGGCTGCAAAAAAACTACCAGAACCTGGTTTTTATAATTTACCTACTGACATGTAAGGAACTAAGAGACAAACATAGCCATGATCCTCCTTATTCCGTCCCACCAAAACATCCATTAAAGGTATTTATAAATCTTCCCCGCATCAGGATGTATATCGAAATGGGATATTTGAAACTTTATAATCATCTCCTCCAACATCATGACTGGGACCACCATCCATTCTTGGAAATGGATGAAGTGATTCCATCCTTTAAAATATTCATATGCTAAATCTCATAATTATATCTGGTCAAATATGACCTCACAGTTGATGTACCTCAATTGTGAATCTCTCACACACCATAGGACTGGCGGATTCAACACCATCAAATGAATAAAATATGCACCCTTCACATTGACCAAGGTCATCTACTAGGATGATATCAAAACTAATTCCTCATTAACCAAATAAGCATGGGACTTCCTATTAAGGTAATTTTCCACCATGTTCCCCTTCCCATGATTATAGACTATATCAAATTCCTAGTTCTATAGGAACTCTAACTAGTGCCACTTACTTAGGTGTATAAATCTCTTAATGAAGAGAAACATGTCGCTCTAATGGTCTAAGTGAAAAATAATACACTATCATAGAATATAGTGTCTCCACATCCATAAAGTGAAAACTAATGCTTCTAAATCTTGATCATGACTCACATAGTTCTTCCTGTAGGGTATCAAATGTCCCAACCCCTATGCGATAACTTCTTATCTATTGATCAACATGCAGTTGATCACAATTCTAAGGGACGAACAATATACTATATACTTCACACCCTCCTCTAATAGTCTCAAAATAGGATCACTTGTCATCCTCAACCTCGACTCCATGATGTCTCTCTAGCATTGCTCAATCCAAGTAAACAGATTACCTTTCTGAGTTATGTAAGTCAAAGGTGTTAAAACCCTAGAGAATTCTACCACAAACTTCTTGTAGTACCCTATCATGCCAAGAAATATTATCTCCTCCGATACGCTATTGGGTGGCTCCCAAGTAAGAAAAATATAAATCATTTCATGGTGTGTAGCTAATCCATGCTCAGAAATTAAAAGTCCCATTAAGTGAACCCTATGGATCTAGAACAAACACTTTGAGATCTTACCATAATGTTTTTGATTCCAAATTAAATATAGGAACATCCTCAAGTTCTTTATATTCTCCTCCTATGATGAAGAGTATATGAGTATGTCATTGATGAGGAAAAGAAAAAATAATTCCACATATAACTAGAATATCTCATTCATAAAATCAAGAAACATAGTGGTGGAATTTTTCATACCAAATTTAACCACTAAGAATTCATAGTGTCTGTAGCGACATCATAATTCCAAAATTGTATTACCATCCTCAGGAACACTCAACTGGTGGTAGTTGGACTTAAGATTGATCTTTGTGAACCATCACATTTCTGAAAATTGATCAAAGATGTTTCAATACTCAGTAAGGAGTACATATTTATTATTTTGTTTTGGCTCATGAAATGATAATCCAAAAAAATCTAAAACATCTTTTCTTCATTTCTCATGAACATTAGATCCACCCATGGGGAACCACTAGGTATAAAAAAAAATATTCACTCGAAGGTCCTCTCACTACTACCATAGATCTAGAACTCTATAAAGGGCTATCTGATATGCTGCAGAAGTTATCAGAGTAGTCTTAGGGTGAATATCAATAAAACACTCAATCTCTATCCTCGGTGGTAGTCGCGGAACATACTAAGGGAAGAAGTCTATAAAATCATCCATGACTGGATAAATCTAAAATACTAAACATCTATTTTAACCAAAGGATACAATTTCAATCTATGGGGTAATGGGATGAAACCTTCAGCTCTAAAAATTCACTTTCTGTTCCATGAGATCTCTGTCACCCAATAAATAGAATATCATCCCATCATTGTGAAGGAACCTGACTGATCTATAGTGAATGTAAATCTTTGCATTGACCATGGATAAAAAGTCCATACACATGATGAAATCATAAGGTTTTATATTGATGACCAGACGATCCCATGAGATACTCTCTCCACCAAGTAATAGTTTCCATTATATGAATGTAAAATATATAAAAGTGTAATTCCTGGTCAGAACCACAAGAAAATGTTTTTGGGATAAATTCACAACTTGGATCTCCTTCTCTCACACTAGTTTGAAAGAGATGATGAAATGACATGAAACTATGTCTACTATTATGAAATAAATAGTATAGTAAAAAATTATCATACCTCTAATAATATCATGTTCCATTAGGTCATACACATCCATAACCTAAATCTGTGTGCATCCCCAACCACCATCTCACTAAGCATAACATGGTCCACCTAGTGGGGTGGTGGAAAAAGCTTGTAACTTCATCCCCCACCAACAAATCCTCATTCAGATGCCCATATTACTCCACTACTAACTCCACCTCTCTAGGGAATTACCTGAAATTCCCTCAGATATCCATGATCAAGGTGGTTTATCTAACGTAGTGGACTATCCATTACCTTCTTTCCCTCGTTTTCATGTTGGTTGGGAAATAAAACTCCATGTTACGTCTCCCATCAAATGAATTTAAATTCTCCTCTTCAGGCTTCCCTATTCCCTAGTGTGGTCCTTTTGAATTATGACCATCTGCTCGAGTCTAATCCTAAATAGTTCTTCTACATAGATATCCTATCAACTTGTTCATGCTAGCTATTGCAGATGACTCATCCCAATAAAGACCACTACTATCTTCAGTTGGCTATGTGCCTCTGACAAAAAGATATATATCACCAATGACTTCCATAACACCCAGACATATGTGGGAATGAATATGGTTACCACACTTTCATTGATATCTCAATGGAGACTTTTATTATATATTTTTCACCTAGAAGTAGTCGTCCTAAATCCCATTGAAGGAGTACCATGTATTTTCTTTAAACCTCACAAAATATGATGAAAATTCTATCCAAAATTTTTTCATCTCAATAAGCTATTGAATAAGAACTAATCATAACAATGAGTGGTATTACTCTTCCCAAAATTGCCATCGGAATTGACTTTATGAGAGTGTCAACTCATCATGCATCTCCATAACTACACTCCACCAGTGCCAAGCTACTCTCTAGAAAAGGCTGGAAGCTAGTGGAAACACCTAATAATTTAGCGTATGGATAATCCTCTATATCATCAACTCTATCAAATCAACCACTGCCAGGGGATCTGGCTCACTGCAAAACCATAGTGGCCTCTATCACTGGAACTCACCGAGTGCATTAAGACTTCAAGAATCATCATCCTGTTTTGCTGGTATGATCATTTTCTCTATAGGTGGGTGTGATACAATCTATCACCCTATAAGAATGATATTTTAGGATGGACAATAAACTAATAAATCATAACTAATAATATCATCATCACAATATGAAATCAGTCATTTGGCAGGTGATAATTATGGAGGTATCATTAAAATTTCATCAAGACATACCATGGTCATATGATCATATATATATATAGGGAGTGATGAATCAAGAAATACAATCAAAGTCCCAATCCTATATGATTTATTTACCAAATTTACTTACTTAAAATTCATTAGTATAGCTCATCAATAAGTATATGGTCATATTTTTAATGTATGGATACATCAGTCGCCGCACCAACACAAGATTCCAAGGATTGATAGCCACACTTGCAAAACATGGACAACATTTTCATAAATACCGACTAAATCATCATATGGGGACAACTCCAAGACCCATCCCAAGGAATGATATGCCTATGAAACACATTTTCATGAACCAACCTAACGGTGATTGATCCAAAACTTCCCCAATCCCACCTCCATAGACTTGTGGCTTGCGAAACGTTCCGAAAGGCATAACTAATATGTGAGGCCTTTTCATAAGTTATTTTATGCCCAAACTCAAAAATATCCATGTAAAATTGTAGTGGGATAATAAACAAATATTAAAAATATAGATATCAATATATACAGAAAAAACATATAGGGAGTACATGAGTATTATATTGTTATCTCAAAAGTAAAAAGGAAAAAATACATGCCCAACAAGAAACATTTCCCAACTTGAAAGAACTGTAAACGTAAAGTGTTGAGGGAGCTCTAATATAGATATACAAGGACTAACAACCATATGAGATCTAATGTACAAAAAATCTATATGATTCTCTATAATCACCATCGATATATCTATCATCTACATAAGACATGAAGCATGTGGGAAAATTCATTATAGGGTTGAGTTTATACATACCCAATAGGACACACTGAAAGATGAAGGGGGAGAAGTTAGAGAAACTGTTTGAATAAGCTATATGACCCACATAATGATATTAATAAAATTAAATAACATGGGTATATATATATATATATCTAATAAAAGAATCTTAAATGAGAGAGAAAATGTATCTACATCTTATAAACCATCCTATGAAAAGAGTTCCATCAATTCCATATGCCCATAAATGATTCCCAACATCTCTCCTGATCATTTGAAGAAACATCCAAGTCGAGAAAAACCTCTCCACTATGTCATACAGTCAGTGGACCACATTCTATCAGAATTAGACCCCTGATCTAGTACAATATGTGTTTTATTTTCAATATATAGTGGAGCCATTCTATAACACCACAAGATGGTTCCAATCCAATAGTCAATAAAAGAACCATTACCTTCCTATCAGTAGGGTACCTCTCTAGTTGATGAGGAACCAAACCCTAATACCATAGGATGGTTCCAATCAAATAATAGATATAAGACCCATATCCTACCCTATAGAATGGTTTTTCTCTAATGGTTGATTGAGGGCACATGCCTTTCCCAGCATGTGGGTTCCAGTCTTGTGGTTGAGGACCCATGCCCTGATACCATAGGGGGTGTCACATGGATAATAGATAGAGAACCCATTCCATAGTCAGTAGAAGGGTTCCACTATAATGGTTGTGGACCCATTCCCTTTTTCTATTGGAGGGTGTCATTCTTATCTCTCTTATGATCATGGCTAGTCACTTCCATCGTCGAGCATCACCTAAAAAAGTGTCACTCCAATAATATCATGAATAATATCCCAAAATACAATATAATGGCCACAAAAATGTTCTATGTAGAAAAGCACTCAGGATAGGCTACTCACATGCCAAAATTTTTGTCCAAATGAAATAGATATGAGATGTTGAATTATCCTAAAAATGAACAGGAACATGGTGTGTAAGGGGACCCACAAGGCATGTGGTCCCACCCTGCATCCTGTTCATGTCCTTTATGTTACACATATCACTTTACATGTATCCCTAAAAATAATTTAATGGTATTACATGGTGTGCCTCAGCCACCTGGGGGATGGATCTTGATCTTGGTTATATTTGTGTAATATTACTCATGCCTGTGTACTACAATACATGAAATGTCCTCCCACAAGGGGTCCTTCCTATGCCCTTTAAGACATGTGTGTGTACCTTGGCCATGTCTCAGTACATGTAATTTCATTTACATTCCCATGTATTATAATACATGGGGTTTCCACCCACATGAGGTCCAACCTGCGTCCTTCAGATCTTGTTTGTGTACCTTGGTTGTGTGTTGGTACACATCATTTTTCTGTTCATGCACATGTTTATGTACTCCTAGATTACATGTAAGGTTTCAATAACTCATTAAAACATCATTTTTGGGTCCCATAATATGTATGATATTTATTATATTTTAGAAAAACTGGCACTATGGATTTATGAAGAACATTCCATGTGTTCCTCTTCAATACACAATGTGTAGTCACGTTTTCTGCAAAATCCTAGATCCACAACACATTCCCCTAGACTCACCTCCACTAATTTGAATCATGACTCTTGAATACCATAAATTGAGGGAAAGAGCCTTTTTCAGCCATCCAGTGGCTGGAAATTAGATCTCTGTTAATTCGTTTAACTCTTGTATGCACCGTCGTCACCTTTGGTTCCTCTCGATACCCCCACTGGATCTCCAAATCCATTGTGGAATCACCAAAAACCTGAAAATAATACTAATAAATTCTTTATTCACAAAGATAGTTTCCACTTTTGAATATCCTACATATCTTAGTGTCCAATCATGCTTCATCCCTTCTGGAAATGTCGAACAGAGACCCGATAGGCCAATCAGTGAAGATAGCAATGAATATGGGGTAAAATAAAATAGCCCCAAGGTGGAAAAATAATTTTCCAAGATTTCTTTTCCAATTAATTATATTGGGAATATTTGGGGTGAGAAAACATTTCACAATGGGATAAATTGAAAAATTAAATTGAATTTGATACATAGGATCATACGAAGGATCAAAATGAATGCAACTCAAAGGAAAGGAATTGAGCTTGCTCAATAATTTATTTATAAGGGAGAAAATATACATATGGTGAGTCCTACCTCAATTTAGATTAATCTCTAGTGAATAACATTATTTCCAAAAAAATAAGTATTTTTTGCATTCATTGAGGCATGATTTTCCTATATCTGGAGGATTGTTCTCATATGATCTTGATTCACTAAGGAAGAACATGTAATTATCCTCCCCACGGTACTAGGGTTATGAAAATATCCCTATTAATTCAATATAATGGTATACTTATAGAAGGAATTAGGTTTGGGTTTTATAATGAATGAATTAAATTAATTAATTAATTATTCCTATAAACACACCTACCAACAACTGTGTTATCGAAAAACCCCATGCCGACTAATTTTATGCCATTCCTTATGTTAAACTGACATTCTGGATTCTACTGTAACGTCATATTTTTTTTTATCTAAGACTCTATTTATAATTTATCCCATAATTTCTCAAAATAATATGAATGTGTGATAGAAAATATATTTATTGTTTTTATAAAATTAATTTTTGGAAAACAAGGATTCAAGTTCATGCATCGTATCAGGACCTAGCTCAAAAAACATTTGTATATATATTCTAAAGTTTTACAAGTTAAAAAAATGTCTCTAAATTTATTTAATTATTATTTATAGCACTGGGGAAAAAAGAAACAAACAATAATAAACACAAGTGAGAGATAAGAGATTAGGTTTGGGTTTGTATTCCCATGTGTAATTTTGTCATAGTATTTTCAAAATTATTATCCTTCCCTTATTAATTAATCTAATTAATGGTTTCACAATTACATTCCATTTTTATATGTTGACCCATATTTTTCTTTCATCAATATTAAATCATTATAAAGACAATCATCATAAAATCATTACACAATGGGTACCTAGAGGTCTATTTTCCTAGGAAAATTAGGGCCATACATAATATTTAATAAATAGAACATAAAAAATTATTTAATTACTTCTTATTTAGCTTTTTATTGGACCTTGTATTCTCTTTACTACATGTAATCATATGAGGATATACATCAAAGAGAGGGGTGAGAAAAAATCATACTAAGAGGATAGATAAGGACATGAAACAGTATAACATGGGGGGAGTTTAATCATAACATTATGATAATTACATAATAATTGGATCATAATCATGATAAGAAGCATTAATATAAGGGTTTGAATGGGGAAATGCATAAAAATGAAACATCATGCTTTAGTGGACAACTACCACACATAGTTGTGAAAAAAGATATCATCATGTTCATGCATATTTAACTTTCCTCATTAAATACATCACATTTACCAATTGATTTGAGGGTTTTATAATTATAGGAACACCCTTCACATCATAACATTTACATTGTGATATATAATTCTGGGTACACTCGTCACATCAAATCATTTACATTATCATCCTTGACACATAGAACATATATCAATATCAATCATAAAATAATCCATGTAATGGAATGGGTTTCATTTCATAAAGCGTACATTCAAAAATTTTGGGTTCCCAAATTAAAAATGGAATAACTTACTTGATATAAGAATCATCGACCATGAGTGAAGAAGAAACAAACTCGATAAGTAAAAGGAGTGTTTTTAAAGAAGAGTTCTTTTGGAAAGCATTACAATTTTCATAAACTCTATTAGGAAACAATTATATCCCATAAAAGGTAATATAATGATAATGAAATCATATTTAAGGGATATCCATATTTAAAATTTGGTGAAAGAGGGAAAATATAAATAATGATAGTTGGGTTTTAGAATTCTCCTTACCTTGGGTCACAAATATTTATTCACATTAATATCCTATATAATAAAATTAGACAATTAATTAAAAAGTAAAAATCTTTTATACAGGAATCTCATTCATTATGGTTTTATTATTTTCTTTTATGGCCTTTTAGATGATTTATACAATATAATTTCACCATTTAGGGGTATTTGATTTCTTAGTTTTCACGATCGGCTCACTTGTATTAATGAATGGAAGTTACTGTAAAATGAGGATAAATATCCAGAATTGTTATTATATGTTATTAATGATCTTAAAAAAGGTCAAATGATATTATAATAACATTTGGTTATATGTTATGAGGATTAATCATTAGATAAAAGTTAATTATGGTCGTTTTATGTTAATTTTGGCGGTTTTTCAATCATAACGATCTTATTTTGTTTTATCATTTAGTATTATGTGTAAAAGATATATACATAATATAAATAGGGGAGTAACATAATATTTATAATGTATTTAAACCATTATAATGGTTTTATTGACATCTTAAAAGGCATTAAAGGAAAATGAAAGTGCATCACCTATGATGTCAATAAATTGACACATCACGAGCGATGATTTCATTTAAAAGATATAAAGGGTGGAGTTTAATTATATATATTAAA
The DNA here is from genome assembly GCA_963277665.1 of Viscum album. Taxonomy (NCBI): domain Eukaryota; kingdom Viridiplantae; phylum Streptophyta; class Magnoliopsida; order Santalales; family Viscaceae; genus Viscum; species Viscum album. Next base: position 355,718,033 of record OY728132.1, on the reverse strand, counting down.
TTAACATGATTTATGAACAATATATACAATATACTAGATTTATCATTCAATTTGGAGAATATAAGGTGACTACAATAGAAAAATAAATGAAATTGAAATGAAATTAAAAGAAAAGTGAAAGAGGATTTTACATCTTCGGTTTATCCTCATTGAGAACCTCCTCAGGACAAGGTTTTGGACTTTTGGGGAGAACTATAGCTCTTGGACATGGGGAAGTGGATATGGAAAATTATTGGGTAGAATTTGGTTATGGTTATTATATTGAGAGGTTTGAAGAAAAAAAGGGGGTGGAAGTTGTATTTTTAGTGGAGGAGAGGGGAGTTTTATCTTTTTTATATTCATTAGTTTATTATTTTGGCTCATGACCATGAATATTTTGATAATTATCATTAAATATATTAAAATAATTAATTAGAGTTCAATATTTTTCTCTTGTATCATCCTTATATCATCTATGAGTCCATAATTCATGTATTTGTATTTTATTGTAAATTATTGTATTTTATTACTCATCAAAGATTCAAGTATTTTTTAAAAATACCAAAAATTCACCATAAATATTTTTGTCATTTAGAATTTAAAAATGGACTCCATTTTATTAAAATAATTTTCATTGTATTAGTAATTTAATTTTTAAATAAAATCAGCATTAACATCGAAAATACCTATATTAAAATTATAACTGATTCTATAAAACATTAAAAATTACATAAGGTCACATAAAATTATCTTCAAATCATAAGAAATAAAAATATTAATTTATGAATACATTTTTTGAAAATAATATTTATTTTAAATTATTAAATTAAACATATAAATGTAATTACATTTTTATGACTTACAAAAATGCCAACACTTAATTAATAATTTTTAAAACATTTATTTTCTTAAAATATAATATAATCATACCATACCTTCATTTATAATGTTACGAAATTTCATTTATACTATAGTGTTTAGGTTACTATTTATCTGTTCAGTTTACTTTTCCAAAGGGTCATATTATTATTCCTAAGGTCATGTTATTATTTCATAAGTATTGGTTCCTTAAATTTTACAAATAATTATTATTTAATTAACTATTCATTTTTAATGTTTTTTATTATGGTATATAAGTTATTTTATGTGACTAATAGTATATTACATTACTATGAGAAGGGATAAATTTCATTGGTAAAAGTTTGGGTCGTTACATTCTTTCCCCCATTTTGAAATTTCACCCTTAAAATTTCAGTTTACATATACAGGTGAGGGTACATCCCATTCATTGCCTCCTCCGGTTCCCAAGTTTCTTCTTCATACTTATGGTTCCTCCAAAAAACATTGAAAAGTTGTTTTGTCTTTTTTTTGTATAACCTTATCTTTCTGTTCCATATTATTTACTAGATGCTCCTCAAAAGTGAGATAATCTTCCAGCTAAACTACCTATGAGTTCAGTACATGTGAGGGATCAAGTATGTACTTCCTTCGAAATAATACATGGAACACATCATCAATGTGATCCATATTTAATGGATTTGAAATTCAATAGGCCACATCTTTTATTTGATCGAGGATCTCAAAGGGCCCCATGTACCGTGGTCTTATCTTCCCTTTATTTAAAAACCATGTGACTCTCTTACATGGTGATATTTGACGGAAGACTTTTTCTCTAACATCAAACTCCAAGTCCCTTCGATTGTTGCCAGCATACCTCTTTTTACAAGTTTGAGTAGCATTGATATGTTTTTGGATAGATTGAACCCTATTTTCCTTCTTATGCACAATATCATGTCCTTGTACCATTCTTTCACCAACTTTATCCTAGAAAGTTAAAGTTCTACATCTCTTTCTATAAAGAGCTTCATATAGATCCATCTAAATACCCAAGAGAAAAAAATTGTTGTATGAGAACTCAACCAATGGGAGATACTGATCCCATCCACCTTTTAATTATCAATAGGATGATCTTATCATATTTTATAGAATCTAAATATTTATTTCAAATTGGACATCAGTTTGGGGGTGATGGGTCATGCTGAAATATAATTCAGTACCCAAATCATGTTCAAGAGTCCTCCAAATTATATGTGAACCCGGTATCATGATCAGAGATAATTGGTAGTGTAACTCCATGAATTCACACAAATTATTTCACATGTTTCATTTAAAACATATAAAGTGACAGATCTTCTCGAATAACGATAATGTGGGAATTCTTGGTGAGTCAGTCCACCACAGACCATATAACATTATTTTTTTATGTGCCTTCAAAAGACCTATGATAAATTCTATAGTGACATTCTACAATTTCCATATGGGTATATGCAATGGTTGCATCATCCCTTTTGACTTTTATTACTCTTCTTTAACTTGCTGACATATCAAGCACCTTGAGATATACTCAGTAATCACTTTATTCATGTTGTCCCACCGGATGTGTTCTCGAAGAACTTGGTACATCATGGTACTCTCATGATGGATAAAAAAAATTTGGGCTATGTTCATTACCCATTTTCCCCATATTTACCCCATGTTATTAAGTCACAAAGACCCTCATTCCAAACTGAATCACACCATCATCCTCGATTTGGAAGTCTTGCAGCCTCCCTTTTTTATAGCTTTCACCTTCTTTTATTACTCCAGATCATCCCTTTCTTCCTCTTTAATCATCTCTTGGATATATGGTTAGGAAATAATTTGGTAAACGTAGGATTTATTACATATCATTGTGATTTCCAAATCTATCCTTCTTATATCCAGTAATATAGGGTATTTCTCAATCTACAACATGGATAGAGTAATAAGTTCTTTTCATCTAAGAGCATCAACTACCTTCTTCTCCTTTCCAGGATGATAGTTAATAGGGAAATTTAAGTCTTTGATTAGATATAACTATCTCTTTTAATGCATGTTGATATCCTTTTGTGTTAATATATACATTAGGATCTTGTGATATATATATATGTCACCCTTATCACTATATAGGTAGTGTGACTATATTTTCAATGAAAAAATCACAGCTGCTAGCTCCAGATTTTATGTTGAGTAGTTCTTCTAGTGAATCTTAAATTTTTACGAGGAATAGGCTATCACATTAACATTTTGTATATGTTTTAAACCCAACCCTTTCATGGAATCATTATTATATATAAAAAATATTTATCCACCTTTTGGTAATGAGAGTACAAGTGTAGTGATCGACCTAGTTTTTAGCTCCATGAAGTTTTCCTCGCATTCTTCTATACAGAAATACTTTTCCCCTTTCCTTGTTAACATAGTTAGTGGGATTGAAAATTGTGAAAAAATTCCTAACAAAACGTCGGTAGTAACTAGCTAGTCCAAGAAAACTATATATTTTTATGAAAATAGAGGGGTTGTTCCATTCCTCAGTTGCCTTTTTTTGAAGGGTCCAAAGGAATTCCCTCACTTGTGATCACATGTCCCATGAATGTGACATTATGCATCCAAAAGTCACACTTTATGAACATGGAATACACCTTTCTTTCATTAATGTCACCAATATAAACCTCATATTTTCTTCATAATCCTTCTTTATCTTGGAGTATATGAGAGTATCATCGATAGACACTACCACAATTTTTTGAGGTAATTTCTAAACACTCTATTCCTCAAATCCAAGAAGATTTCAGGGGAATTTGTAACTCTAAAGGGCATCACCAGAAACTCATATTGCCCATACCGTATATGGAACGTAATCTTATGAATATTTTACTTCTTCACCATTAGCTGATGATATCCAGAATGGAGATCCACTTTTTATAAATAATGACCATCTTGTATCTTACCTAACAACTCATCTATCCTTGGAAGAGGATAATTGGTTTTTATGCTGATCTTGTTGGGTTCTTGATAATTGATACACAACCGCATGGATCCATAACTATTCTTGAGAAAGAGCATGGGATAATCCCATGGTGATGCACTAGGGCATATGAAATATTGTTCAAATGATCTTATAACTACTTATTTAACTCCACCAATTCGATAGGATCCATCCTGTAGGGAAATTTTAAGAGTAGAGTATATCCGGGTATGAGTTCTATTGAGAACTCTACCTCACAGTCCAGGGGAAGTATGTGTAACTCTTTAAGAAATACATCACTATATTCCCTCATAGTGGAAATTTCCTCTAGGTTGATACCTTCTATTGAATCAACCATTTGAGTGAGATATACATCCTCACAGGGAATTAACAACCACATCATTGAACAGTTTAACAAATAAGATTCGTGATCATCCTTGCATTTGTAGAGGATCACGGTATGGATTAGAATATGTAAATATATTTACTTTTACCAACAATTGATGTGTTCTCTATATAATGAGATCCATTCCATCCCCCAAATAGAATTGAATTCCACCTAGGAAAGTATCACAAGATTTTCTTGAAAAATATTCCCACATATGCCAACATAAGAAAATTCCAACACTTGCGTTACAATGATTGCACCACTATTTGTTTTTATTGATATCTCTACTTCATGATTTTTAGGATTCTATTCAACAGTTCAAGTAAAAAAGAAAAATATAAAGGAATTCCTAGAAACAGAGTCAAATATGACTTTTTTTCATTCTTGTGTGAATAAGAAGTGTACCATGTACGTCACTTCCATGGTAATGATGGAATAAGCCTTATATTCCTACATTGGATTTGGTGGATGATAAATCTAGTTACATTTGAGTACCTGAGGTTTAGCGCACAAGCTTTCATAGTGCCATTACCCTCTAAAGTTGTAAAATTAGATAATGGGTGGTTCTCTCCTTTCCTCCACAACATTTTCCTGCTTACCCATGTCATTTAAACATTCATGTGATTGGTGGTCTTATCTCCGACACATGAATCATTTCCCCGTCCATTTGAGGAAAGTCCCATGATTCCTTATCCCACATTTTGACATGTGGGTTGTTTATTTTTATTTCCACCTTTCTCATTATATCCTCCATCTTGAAACTCCATAATTCTTTTCTTATCACTATAGCCATAAATCCATTCTCTATACTCTATCTAAACTTTTAGAGAATATCAAACCACTTATTCATAACTCCCAAAGTCTTTAATTACTAGATACTTTCGAGGGTGTGGTTTTAAACCACTAAAGAATCTATCAATTTCTCAATCATTGTTGGTTTCAAAGACTAAAGAATACCTAGAAATCCTTGTGAAATTTTCTTCACAGGTCATGATAGATTCACCTTCCTTTTCCTTCATCTCTATGAATTATCTCTCTATCTTTGCAAAAATATTTCAAGGGAAATAATTGTTATGAACCATTTTCTTAATGTCTTCCCACTCAGTCTCTTCAAATTCTTCCCTCATCTTGCTATTCTTAATCAAATCCCACCATTTATTGGTCACTCCATCTAGATGATAAACAGCCAAAGTCACATTCTCTATCTCGGGAAAGTGAAATACAAAAATATCTTCTCTATTGAGTTAACCCACTATTTTGTGACTAATGGATTGGAATATCCTCTAAAAATAGTTGTTCATTTACACATAAAACACTCTATATCTAGTTCCCCCATCATGGGTGATGGTTTATGATCCACATTATTCATTTTATTGTTTGTATCCAGACAAATTTGTGTAAGCATCGCCATGATATTTTGAAATCCACCTCCAAAAGCCTTGGGAATGTCATTCGAGAAATCGCAACATTTTCCCTTTCATTGGTTGTTGGAATTATTTCTCCTAGTTCCTACCATTTTCTAATATATAAAATTTTAGAACAAACCAAAAGTCTACCAGTCATGAATAAATAATTTATTATTGTGTGAAATTAAGTCTAAAAGAATATTTTATGGTATCCCTATACTTATAATTTTCTAAAATAGAGCCTCTTGCGTGAATACTTATAATTAGTCTAATACTAAGGGATTTTACAAAGGTTATCTAAAAAAATTCTAAAATTTACTAAATATTCCTCTGATACCAACTAAATCGACTCAACTTTTTCTTTCAATAATATTACGTCATTTTAAATACAATCAACATAAAATCATTACACAACAAGGATCCAAAGGATTGGTTTCTTGGGAAAATTAAGGCCATACGTAATATTTAATAAATAGAACATAAAATTTTATTTAATTCCTTATTATTTATCCTTTTATTGGCCATTGGACTTTCTTTAGTACATGTAACCACCTGAGGATATACATCAAAGATAGGGGTGAGCTAAAATCCCAGTAATAGGATAGATAAGAACATGAAACAATATAACATGGGGTGAGTATAAACATAACATTATAATCATTACAAAATCATTGGATAATAATCATGAGAGGAAGAATTAAGATAAGGATTGTATTGTGGTAATGAATAAAAATGAAATATCATGTATTAATGGTCAACTACCACACATATTTTTGAACAAGGCTAGCATCACGTTCACACATATTTCACTTTTCTCACGAGGTACATCATTTTTTCCCAATGCATTAGAGTGATATATAATTTTGGGAGCACTCATCACATTATAAAATTTACATTATCATGTATGCATCATAGAAAATATATCAATATCTCAAATAAAATAACCGATGGAAAGGAATGAGTTTCATTTCATAAAGAATACATTAATAAAATTTGGGTTCCCAAATGAAATAACGAATAACATACTTAATATAAGAATCATCAACCTTTAGTGAAGAAGAAACCATATTGAGAAGTAAAAGGAGTGATTTTAGGGTGAAAGAGGGAAAATCCATACTCAAAATGGGATGAAAGAGGGAAAATCCATATAAAGAGAGTTTGGATTGAGAATTACCCTTACCTAGTGTCAGAAAGTTTATTTCATGTTAATATCATGTATAATCACATTAGATTCAGTAATTAACAAATACATAATCTATTATAAATTATTTTGATGCATTATGGGTTTTTAGGTTCATTTATTTCCTTCTAGATGAGTTATGTAGTTTAATTTCATTGTTTAGGAGCATTTGTTTTCTTAGTTTTCACGATCGGGTCTCCTGTATTCTTGAATAGATGTTCATGTAAAATCAGGATAAATATATAATATTGTTATTATATTTTATTAATGATCTTACAGGAGATTAAATGATCTTATAAGGATTTTTAATATGGTAGGAGGAAGAATCATTTGATAAAAGTTAATAAAAGTGCATCACCCACGTTGTCAGCAGATTGATATGTCACGAGTGATGATTTCCTTTAAAAGTGTGAGAGGGAGGTTTTTTTTATGGATCTTCAATTAACATGATAGAATACTATTATATCAAACATACTTGACTTAATATTTAATTTAGATAAGATAAGGTGAGTTTATGAGAAAAATGTAATGAAAATGAAATGAAATGAAATGAAATGAGTAAGAGGATTATACCTCTTGGATTTATCCTCCTTGAGAACCTCCTTAGAGAAATTATTTGGTATTTTTGTGAGAGAAAGTGCTTATAGAAGTGGGAAATGGTCTAGGTAATATTATTGGGCAGAATTTGGGCAGATATAAAGGCTTGATAGGTGTGAGGATTAAAGAAGGTGAGGGTGGTATTTATAGTGGAGGAGAGGGGTGTTTGTCATTATTATATTGATTAGTTTATTATTTTGAATCAAGAATATGAATAGTTTGATCATTATTTCTAAATATATGAAAATAATTAATTGTAGTTCAGGAATTTTTTATTATGTCAACATTATAGCATTTATGACTCCACAATTCATGTTTTTAGCTTTTATTTTAAATTATTGTATTTTACTATTCATCAAAATTCATGAATTTTAAAAAAATACCAAAAATTTTACCCATAAAATTTTTTAATCTGTAGAATTAAAAAATGAACTACATTTTATTAAAATAATTTTCCATGTATGAGTAATATAATTTTCAATTAAAATGATCATTTACATGCAAAATATAGATTTTAAAATTTTAACTATTTTTATAACACTTTGAAAAGTTACTTAAGGTATCATTAAATTATCTTAAAATCATAAGGCATAAAAATAATAACTTATAAATAATTTTATGAAATTAAATTTTCATTTAAATTATTTAATTAATTATAAAAATGTAATTAAATATTTATGACATACAAAAATTCCAACACTTAATTAATAATTTTTAAAACAGTTATTTTCTTAGACTATGATATAATTATACCATACTTTAATTTATAAGATGCCAAATTTTTATTTATAATTTCATGAGTAAGGTTATTATTCATTTGGCAACTTTACTATTCATAAGGATCATATTACTATCCCTAAGGTCGAGTAACTATTTCATCGGTATGAGTTCTTTAACATCTATAAATATTTTTTATTTGATTAATTATTCATTTATTAAGTTTTTTATTATGGGTTATATGTGATTTATACTATAGTTTATTACTATGAAAAGGGGAAAATTCAATTGTTAAAAGTTTGGTTCGTTACATTTCACCCATTATAATGTTTGATGATGATAAGAATATTCCTAAAAATTTCATTGTTGTAGACTATTATCCTTATTAAGTTTGAAATCCATAATGAATCCCCCTTGTTTACTTAGGTAATACCGAATCAGGTATTTTTATTTACAAGCAACCAAGTTTTATCACTACCTCTTCCACACATTTTTAGTAATCGCTAAAAACTCTCAAATTCAAACTAGACCAATAAATCAATATGATCCAAAACTTTTTAGTGGGGGAAAATATTTCTTAATCAATATAATAATTAAAAAATAATCAAAAACAAAATCACATTCAAAATAAAATCTAAACTTCAAATTTGGTAAACATTAATAAGGAAACTAGATAAATGTTTTCAAATCAATATCCAAGACTCAAGAATCAAAAATAGGTCACCTCCCCTTTCCCAATAACTCTAATTTTCTACCCCTATATTGAAGATGGAAAATTGGAGTCATGAGGTATTAAAGGCATGTTAAAATAAAAAAAGAGGAATAATGAAGTAGAAATTGATGGGATTGTATTATCTCAACAATACTCTAGGAATCTTATTGATTTTGATGCTAAAAAATACACTTGTTTGTTTTAATAATGATATTACATATGTGTATTTCATGAAATTAATATTCATTATATTCCTTATTCTAGAAACTTATTAAATCTTATTATTCACATGGAATATTCGTCAATGTGTTAGGAATACTCCAAAACATATCCTAGAAACACTGTTCATACCAGACGTTGAAAAAACATTACGTAAGGAAGAATCCCTACATTTGTATTATACCTTATTCTAAAAGATCGAAATGTACGGTTAATCAAACCTATGTTGGAGCAAATGAATTCATAAATAAACTTAGGTTTGGATGAACCCTTATGTTTCAAAAAGAGAAAAAAATATTTTCAAATAACCCTACGTATGTGTCGAACCTTACATTTGAGAAGAAAATGTATGGATCATCAACCTTAATTTTGCGATCAACCTTATATTTTCACCCATATATTTGGATAATGAACACTATATAGTTGAAGACTATGTTTGATATTTTTTTCATTTTTTAAGGATCCTTATATTTTACTTTTCATCATTGACGATTTGAATTTATGATTTTATTAGAGTCTCACAAAACAGTCTTCACAAAATATCACACCAATTTAAAGTTGTTTTTGAATGATTCAAAGTTCATTGTGATTAATTGAAAGAATCTTATTTTGTGGATAAATTATCTCTTATTCATAATGAAAGTTACGACTACACTGATATGCCTCAATAATTTTAATTCTTACGATTTATAAGGCTATTTTATTAGAGCTAGAATTAAATTACAGGCTCTCTACTTGACATCTATCAGTGTATTTATTCTATATATATATATATGTGTGTGTGTGTGTTTGATTCAAAGAGATATATATATATTGAGATATATATTGATATATATATTGAGGTACATATTGAGATATATATTGTATCATGGTTGAAACTATATTCCTGGGATTATCTTTTACAGATCAACTACAACAATTGACTAAACACTATTTTTCTATAGAAGTGGATATAGTGGAAATATACATATTCAAAACATATTATTTTTTGTAAGACTACGACTGATATTTGTTTTTGTTTTTATTTCAATGATCTACTGCTTCCACATTGCTTCATAACTTCTCTTTCCAGAAGAAACTATTTTCTGAAGAAGAAGATTCATCAATCATCAGTTGTTGTTCAACTATAAAGATAAACTGGAACCCTTTATAATCAATATCTTTTTATTGGGAGTTTCAAATTCTCGTACTCAGTTGTGTTGGAGTATCAATTTCTCAATCTAATCTATCATTTATAGGTTCTCTATTTTAGAACCATATGAGTCTATTTTTATTCTTGTTTGTAAAGGTGTCAACTACCTGCACTCAGTTATGGATTGGTCTTATTATATGAGGACCTAACTAGTGAAATTCACTAAACTCATAGAGAGAGTAATTGGTTGAGTGTACTAGGGGATCTTTATGCCACGAACCACTATAAATAGTCGTGTTATATATTTCTATTTTTATCCACAACTCATTATTTCATACATAATACAAACACTGCTCACCTGCATAATCATCAGTCGACATCAAGAAGCATAATTGTAAATAAAGAGTAAAACACACAATTCACCGCCCTCTTATGTAAATTTTAATATTCTGACCTAACAATTCATATTAGATGATAGCTTTTTGGAAAAGGATATAACAAGATAAAAGTATAAGGTCAATACAATGATGGAAATGACGGTTCAATGTAATGGAATTTCAATGGTTTATTATCCTAATTTCAATGGTAAAAACTATGGATGATAGAAATCATGTATGATTATATATTTTAAGAATATGGGATTTAATGTCTACTCTAAGATCATTGATCCTTATATAATTCCTAAAAATCCTACAAATTGGACTGATGGTACAGAGGATGAATATGACATGAAATCTAGAGCTATTAATGATATTATCTATTGTCTTAGGCCAGATGAATCCAATAATGTCTCCCAATGTCCTATTTCTTATAAAATGTTTAAAACCATTGTAGTTTCTTATTAAGGAATAAAAAATGTAAGGAAAATGAGGTATGCAATAGAAAAACTGAAATTTTCAACATTCATATTGCTTGGTGGTGAAAGTATCACTTAGAAGAATAGAAGGATTCCAGGGATTATAAATAATATTACAACTTTAAGTGATCTCATAAAACAAGAAGATCATGCTTTGAAAGTACTAATAGAATTTCTTAATAAATGGATTGGTATATCTACAAAAATTTTACAATCATCACCTGTCAAAAATCTGACAATGAGAGAACTGATTGGGACATTGATAATGTATGAATATAAAATGTGAGAGGATGATGAATATCGCAATGTCTTAGTGAAAAAAGATAATAATTATATAAAGTTAAATTCCCAAAATCAAAGGAAAAGATTAAATCAATAATTCATAGAAGAATGGAATTCAAATACATTTGATTCTGAAAAATAATTGGCTCAATTAGCTAGAAAGTTTAGCAAGTTTTATAAGAATAAAGGAGGATTAAGAAACCCTTTAAAAATGGATGAGAAAGATTCTAGGGAAGTATGATTCTATGAATGAAATAAATTCTGTCATACAAGACCTGATTGTCCCTAGATAAAAGGTGAAAATAGAAAGACAAAAAATGCATATAAGAAAAACACTGATTATGAATATAATGGAAAAGGCACAATAAAAGAAACATGGAGTGTATTTGAAGACTCCAAAAGCTAAAAAAATATGATTTAGGAAAGGAAGAATCACATCTGAAAGAAAATATATGCTTTATTGTAGAAGAAGATAAGGTATAAATCTATTATTCATATAATTCTGATTCTAATTCAAACTATTGAAATAATTAATTTGCTACCCACTAAAAAATGCTAGAATAAAAATATGACTCATTATTAAAGAAAAAAATAATTAAAAAAATAATAATAATGATATTTTAGGAGAAAGAGATTCCTTAATAAAACAACATCTAGGGTTAATTGAAAAAATTAACTCATCTACCACAAACTGTGTTGATCATGAAAATAAGATTAAATAATTACAAGATGAATTTAAAACATACAAAAGTGATGCTCTCTTCTTTACAAAAGGAGAAAATATTCTGAATGAAATTATTTGTATAAATGTCATTAGAAATAAAATATTTGGTATAAGAAGTAAAAGTGAAAATCTGAACTATATAAGAATTTTTTTGTTCCAAAATCAAAAATGGTTACCTTTCATTTTTTTTGTAATAGAAGTGAATATGACAAATAAATTATCTATGATATCCTCAAATAAACAGAATAAAAAAATTCTTTTATTTCAAATAGCTTATCTGATGTAAATGTGATTTATCAAAAAACAAAACATATCTGGATTCCTATATCATTGTTACTTAACACTACTAAACCCAAAAAATGGGTACAAAAACAAACTCTTGTTTAAATTACTTTTACAGAAAATAGGTCACATCAAAAGAAAGATATATTTTATATAGACAATGGTTGCTCTAGAAATATGAGTGGAAACTCATCAAACTTTAATAAACTCACTCAAATAAATGGAGGTCTAGTAACTTTTGGTGCTAATGCCAAAGGAAAGATAATTGGAGATGGAACTGTTGGAGATCCAAAAAAAAGTCTCAATAAACAAAGTACTATATGTACATAGGCTGAAGTATAACCTGATAAGTATCTCTTAACTCTCTGATGATGGATATTATGTTTATTTTTAAAAAAATTCATGTTACGTGTTTAAATATAAACTTCTTATATTTAGAGAAACTGTAACTGACAATGTTTATACTTTGGATTTATATTCCATGTGTAAACAGAAAGTGAATTGTTTAACAGCTAAGATAAATGATTCTTGGATATGGAATAGAAGGATTGTACATTGTAATATTTATGTTTTACATAAATTTTCTAAGAAACAATTAGTTTCTAATTTACCTAGTCATAAGTTTGATAGTGATAGATTTTGTGATGAATGTCAATTTGTAATGCAACAAAAATCTTCCTTCAAATCTGTTAACAAAATTACTAAATCAAAACCTCTAGAACATACCCACATGAATATTTTTGGACCATAAAGAGTGGAAATTTTGTAATTAAAACAATATGTATATGTTTTATTTGACGATTACTCTATATTTACATGGAATTATTTTCTAAAACAAACAAGTGAAGCTTTCACAATTTTGGAAAGATTCTGAAATTTTTTTTAATGATAAAGGTATTAAGATAATTTCATTAAAAAGTGATCGTGGTGGAGAATTTGAGAATTAGGAATTCAATTACTTTTGTTCAAATATGGGTATTAAAAACACCATCTCTTCAATAAGGACACCTCAAACAATGGAATTATTGATAGAAGAAATATAACTATTAATGAAATGTCTAGGACTATACTGAATGAATATAGTCTACATACATACTTATGGGTAGAACCTGTAAGTACTGCCTGCTATATAATGAATAGAATCTTAATTCGGCCTAGTTTCAAAAAGACACCTTATAAAATTTGAAATAATGAAAAACATTAGGTAAATTACTTTAATGTTTTTGGATGTAAGGTGCATATCCTGAACACCCAGGATAATCTTGGTAAGTTCGATCCACAAGATGATGACTGAATATTTTTAGGATATTCTGCTACCTCTAAAGCATATAGAGTGTTTAATAAAAATTTAAGTATTTTTGAAGAATTGTTTCATGTGATGTTTCCTGAAACTGACCATTTTATTAATGATAAAGATCAAATTGATGAAACTACTGACTCCTCTAACAACATGAGAATTGAAAATATGAAAACTATTTTTGAAAATTACATAAAAAGAATTCAGTCTAGTTTAGAAGAACATGATACTGATGAGCCTAAAATTGTTTTTATCTAGAGAGTATAGAAACCTAAATAATCATCCTTTAAAAGCTTTAATAGGAGATCCAGACAAATGAATAAGAACTAGAATGAATACATGAAAACATGTTGAATTATCTTTCATTCCATCTCAACTAAAACCTAAATCTTTTAATGAATCATTAGAAGACGATAGTTGGATGTTATAAATGCAAGATTATCTAAACCATTTCAAAATAAATATTGTTTGCGAATTAGTTGAGAGACCATAAAATTATCAAGTTACATGAACAAATTGGGTATTTAGAAATAAACACGTTGGTCAAGGGATTATAACTAAAAACAAATTGAGATTAGTTTCTAAAGAATATAATTCGAAAGAAGATATAGATTATGATGAAACCTTCTCCCCTGTAGCTAGATTAGAAACAATTAGAATTATTTTAGCTTATTCATCTCATATAAACATTAAATTATATCAGATGGATGTTAAATCTACCTTTTTAAATCACTATTTAATAGAATATTTTTATGTTGAATAACCTCCTGGTTTTGAAATCTCTCAAAAACAAGATTCTGTTTTTAAACTTTCTAAAGCTCTCTATGGCCCTAAACAAGAATCAAGAGCATGGTATGAAATATTAAGTTCTATTATTTTAAAAAACATATATACTATTAGAATGTAAGATCCAAATCTCTTTAATAAACCACTTTTTCCAATATTATAGTAGTTTATATCTATGTTGATGATGTTATTTTTTGTTCAACCAATAAAAAACATTGACATTATTCTTCATAAATTATGTATAATGAATTTTAAATGAGTATTATGGGATAATTTAGCTTCTTTCTAGAAATGCAAATTTATCACAAGAATATGGAAATGTTTTAAACCGAAGTAAAAAATATTACTGATTTATTGAAAACGTTTAGTCTTGAGAACTACACGACATATAAAACCCCCATGTGTGCCACTATAAAACATGATTTGGGTGAAGATGAAAAACCAATGGGCAATAAGTTATATAATGGTATGATTGGTATTTTTTTATATCTTACTACTAGAAGACCTACTATTATGTTTTTAGTAAGTTTATGTGTTATAATTAAAACAAATCCTAAAGAATATCATCTTATTGTTCTCTAAAGAAAATTTAGATATTTAAGGGGAACAGTTTTTGAATATCTTATTTATCCAAAAACATCCGATTTTAATTTAATATCATATTAAGATGATGATTTTGGAGGTTGTAGATTAGATATAAAAATTACCTCCAGAACCTGTCAAATTTTAGGAAAATACTTAGTATCATGGTCAAGTGAGAAACAATACTTATTTTCCCAACTAACAACTGAGGCAGAATATGTATCTACAGGCATTTGTTGTGCCTATGTATTGTGGATGAAAAACACTCTAATGGACTTTCGACTAAAATCTAATAATACCTATATTTTATATTATAATTAAATTTCTATAAATATTTTAAAAAATCTAATATGTCAAATTAGAACTAAGCATAATGGTATTAGACATCATTTTCTAGCTGATCATGTTCTTAAAAGGTATATATCTATAGACTTTGTATATACTGAATATCAACTAGCTGATATTTTTACTAAACCACTTCCAACTTTATGTATTGATTTTATTTAGGGGTAGTTATGATTATTTAATTATTTAAAATTTTAATCTTTTTAGTCTTTTTAATTTTAAGTATTTATCTTGTCTTATTTATTTATTTATTCTAGATTATTAATGTTAAAACTATTTATTGATAACTTTAAATATAATTTGTTATAATATTTTATTTTTTTTGTCTATTTTAGTTAATTTATTGTAATCATAAATTTATTTGTACAGTTTTATTTCAAAAATTTTAATTATTATCTTACATAATGACCCAAAAAACAAGGGGTTTTCAAAAACATTTTAAATACCAAAACCTTTTAACTCTCAAACCCTTTTTGAATAATGAAACCCTCATCTACCTTCGCTTACCTCTAATCTCCCTTCAAAACCCTAAAAACCACATAAACCTCAGAGATTCAATTTTTTAGAAATGATGAAAACTAAGAGAACCAAAGAAGGTGAATCTAGTGACCCAAAGCATTAGAAAGTTTTTCGATGAAATATTATCAGCACTAGAATTTTACCCTTTATCAACGGTTCAGAACCATTGGTAAAGGCTGGGAAACCATTGGTATATTATATTCCAATGTTTTACCAAACCATGGACAAGTAAACCGTTTTATAGGCTTATATCAACGGTTCTATGTAAACCGTTGGTATTTTTGTTAAACTAAGAGATATACAAATTTTTTCACAAACTGTTGGAATATGTTACCGTTATACCAATGTTTTAGATCAATTGGTATATAGTGTACAATATACATCCAAAGGCTATATAAACAATTTTTAAAACCATTGGTTGATGTTTATACCAAAAGTTAGAATAAAACCATTGGTATAATATACACCAAGAGGCTATACCAACGATTTTGAAAACCGTTGGTATACATATGCTGCCGAGCTCCACACCAGCAGCAGCCATCAGCCACCTCTAACCTACAGCAGCCACCCCCAACCTGAAATTCTCTGTGACCTGTCATAATAGATACACTCAGAATCCAAAAGGCTACATTGGAAGTTTAAAATTCATCCAGAATTCTGAAATTCAGAAATTTAAATTTCATTCCTCACTCAAACCAAAACACAATAGAAAAATTCAGAATCCAATACACCCATAATCCAATATATCTAGAATTGAAATGAAATAACACCCATAACACCAATAAAAAATTAAAATAAAATACATCCAGAATCTAAAACACAAAACAATATTCAAAATTTAGAATTCATTACCAATACAACGAGAATAAAATACATCCAGAATTCAGAAATTTAGAATTGAAAAACAATAACACCCATAAGAGTATTCAAAATTCACAATTCACTCCTCACTCAAACCACAACACCAATACAAAAATGGGGAAAATACTATATGTTATAGGAAGAAAATGGGATGTTTATTCATGGTATGGGGCTGACTATCTTAAAACAAATAGAAAAACATGTGTAGAGTGGACAAGGATCATCATACCCATAAGATAGAAAATGGTAGTGGTCATGTGCATAGACCTAGGATGAGTTATAGGAAGCACATGGGATGTTTATATTCCTCTAAGGACTATGTTTCCATGTATAAATGGTTCCTGGTATGTTAGTGGGAAACATTGGCCAATCTCAACATATGAGATGGGTTACCAGAATAACCTACATGTTTTTCATAGACTTTGCAATTGGAATAAGGGGGTATGTGTCTAAGGGTAATTTGGTCTCCATGGTTTGATGTGAGATAAATCCCCATTTTGGGTAGTGGGTATGAATATTCAATTATTTATTTGGTATTGAGTTCCCAAAGGGACTTTGGTTTGGTCCTAGTACCCAGTTTTTGAGGATGGGATTGGCGCATTAAATGTCATGTGTTTTAGAATAGGGGTAGGAGTTCCTCACATGAGAAGTGGATTGTGTGAGGCTAGACCATGGATCCTTGTACAAATGTATCAACAGAATCTGAATACGTTTGTTCGGTTTTTCGTATGCAAGTTGTTGTTTTCACTTAAAATGTTATCCATTTCAACTAAAAGAGAGACATTTTGAGGCCACACCATGCCTCAGATTGAGGCAGGGTTGACTCATACATATCACAAATGGCCCATGGATCATTTTCATAAAGTATCAATAGAATCCAAGTGCGTTTGGTCAATTTTCCGTATGGAAGTTGTTGTTTTCACATAAAATGTTTTCCATTTCAAATAAAAGTTAGAAACTTTGAGTTTTTCTAGCCACATAATTCCTTATATTGAGTCGGTGTTGACTCGTACATGTCAAAAATGACCCATGGAACCTTTTGATAAATTATCAACACAATCAGAATACTTTTGGTTAGTTTTCTAAATGTCTGTTGTTTTTACTTAAAACAGAGTCCATTTTAAACAAAAGAAAGACACTTTGAGTGATACCAACCACACCATACCTTAGATTGAGGCGGAGTTGAGTCTTACTGTAGAGACCCGAAGCTTGACGTACATGGACATTACGTTACTTTTGCAGAATACTTAGTACATAACAAAAACAGATACACAAGGACTGTAATAGTTTAGTGTCTTTGGAAACTCGAAATATAATCTTCTAATAATGGTGAAAGATCTTAAACATCTCCCATAAATAACTTCCCCTTTTTTTCTTACATAAAACCTTTCTTTATATCCTAGGGAAAAGAAAATATAAAAGGGGTGAGCTCAAATGCTTAGTTAGGGAAAACATAGAGAACATAAAACAATCCATAAACAATTGAAAGAAAAAACTTGAACATGAAATATAAACATTAAAACCTTGAGCAAAGACATAAATCTTGGATGTACGTAAGGAATATATCAAAATGGAACATCAATCATGATAAAATAGCATGGTAATAAAACATGTAATTGTGGAAACCATTCAGCACTTGTTATGATTTCCATAATAGCCAAGGCATTGCTTCCAAGACCATCTTAGAGGACAAAGTCCTTTTCTGAATCGATTTCACTCCTCGTTTCAGTCCTGTAACACTAACCCGGATTAACTTACTGTTCCATCCATGTCTATCTCATGAGATATAAATATTTACCCAATGCATTGGAGGGAGATATAGGTCCCACCCATCTCATAATGAAATCATTCTTACTTGTGCCACAACATAAACATTTATCATTCATCATAAACCAAATAATAAAAATGGGTTTCATAAACATCATCCTATCATAACATAATCCATATAAAAAAATGGATATCATTTCATCATAATAAATGTGAAACCATGTAAATCTTAGATACATTATACTTGAAACATACACATATGAAATAATGTCATCTTATTTGGAAAAATGGTTTTGATAAAACACTTGAAATGGATTCTCAAGGAAAATATCATTTCTTCTTCAAAATCAATTTCTTTTCACAAAATACCATGCAATTTAAAAAAAAGATATTTTGTTGAAAATAGTCATGAAAATTTTTGGAGTAAGCTTCATGAAAATAAGTGTAACAGCCCAAGATTTTATGAAAAATATTCTTTTTAATTTCACTAATGTCTTGTGTTGTACGCAACACAAAAAGGAGCTTGCACAACACACAACCTTGACTTTCCTTGCATTACACGCAATCGCAACCTTCCTCGATAACGTGTGTAGTACGTAATACTGAGTTTCACGAAACAACGATATTCTATTAAAATATTATTAAAACTAGCCGTTATGAATATTAATAACCACTTTTTAAATTTTAGAAATTTTAGCTCTCAAAATGGACTTCATTTTTGGATTCGGAGTATCGAATTTAGCCTAAGGTGAAATTTTGGTACTTTTCAGATAACTTTCATATTCTGATGAATAGTGAAAATTACTAAATTATAATTAAAAACAACTTTTTTAATCGAAATAATTAATAGTGATAAATCATTAATTTGAGTGGTTTTAAGTATATTTAGAATATATTTTTACAATTTAATACAATGTTGGTCATTGGATGTAATTTCACATTTAAACCAGACATAATCAGGTGTCAATCTTTTGATAGATATTGTTTCTTAAAAACACGCTGTTTGTTTTAACAGCGGGATTTAATTATAAAATTAATTAATGCAATTTCTATGTTATGAATTTGGTAAAATAGACTTCAATTTTTAATTCAAATTATGAAATATAGCTTAGGATGAAATTTTGGCATTTTGTTGAAAACTTTCAATTTTTGATGAATAGTGAAACCACTAAGTGGTAGGTTAAAAACTGAATTTTGCATAAAACTTAATTTTACCACTTCTGTGAATGGAATTCTGAAAATCCGACAGACACGGTTAATATCAAGGACTAAAATGTGGTTCAATGAAATGAAAATATATTTTGGCGAATAGTAACTTTTTAATTTTTTTACCACGGTTAGTAGTTAATAGGGTAACTAAGGGTAAATATGATATTACTATTACCCTAACACATGTACTAATTCTATTGGATAAGTTTAATTCGACCAAAAACAACCTTATGAAAATAATATGACCATTTAGGTCCACTTGGATTAGATTATGACATTTAATATTATTTTATTTAATGAATAGTTAAAATAGTTAAAATCAATGTTTAATAACTAAAACATTTGTAATATGGGGTTATACATAAGATAAATTCGACTATAAATATTCATTAGAAAGATAAAAAGATTTCCTACATAATTATATTTTATTTATAATTTTTAAACTTTAAATAAATTAATTTATTTATGACACAACGATGATGCAGTAATTACCCTTTTAAGGAAATATTAACATAATTGATGTTATAAATGCTCAAATGAATGAAATTTGAGACTTTTTATGAATTACACTAATTTTCTAGGTTACTATGATATATTAGTGTTGATTTAATCAACTTGGTTAGAACATATAATTCTTTTATGACTTTCACAAAAATCATATTTCAAATAGTGTCAAAATTGACACAAAATAGTTTTTAAATCAAATATTATATTATTAATTGTTATTTTATTCCTAAAAATCTATGGTTCAGCAAACTGGCTTAGATAAGGATATATATATTAATAATAAACAATTTGGGGTTCGTTTGGCATGTTATAGTATGTGTATTAACCATATAGTGAAAGAAAACAAAAAGACAATGTAAAAGTTAAATTATTTAACTTAGAGTTAAATCTAATTGATAAGGTTAAAATAATACCCTAAACATTTCTAAATCCTATTGGATGATAGGATTTCGACCCATCCCCAATTTAGCTTCCAAATAAGACCCTTTGGAACCATTACAAACCGATTTTGACTTTAATATAAAATAATATTTTGAGATATTCCTAAGGTGCCCCTCTCCTCCCTTATAAAAGGGAACCTCCTCCCTCTCTTCCTCACACAACTTTGAGCCTTCAAGATCGGACAACCCATGCCAAAATCTCTTCTCCACTTCCCTAGAATAATCCTAGAGGTCCTGGTCTTCTTCAAAGACCAATCTTAGTTCCCTAAGTGGAGGATTCAAAGAGGCGTTTCAAAGAAGAGGTAATATCTATTACCGATCTTTTCAATTTCTTTCTTCTTCAACTTCTTCTTCTTTAGTTGTTTCATGATAAAGTAATAACATCAGTATTTCTTATATACTGATATGTTATTATAAATATGAAACAACTCTAATTCACCTTCTATCCATCCTACGGAAAAATGAAATCACCGTGCGTGTGTACGTACGGAATACCGTCTCCACGCCGTGGTGTAATATATTTTCCGTCACCACCATAATTGGATTGGTATAATGGTGTAATGAGTAACAATATATGATTATTATAAAGTGATATTGATACTGAAATAGTATACATACTCTTCAACACAATTCCACGACCATGGGAATGATATCATCGCTCGTGCGTACGTACGGACTACCGTCTCCACGATGTGATGAGATTCATTCTCCATGTTAACCATTTAAGAATGATTAAAAAGTTTATATAAGAAATAATAATGAAATATATGAAATTATAAAGCTACTGGATTTATTTATATATGTATATGTATGTCATCTACTTACTTCCATTCAAGACAATAAGGAAAGGAAAACAGCGTTCATGCGTACGTACGGACTACAGTCTCCATGAACGGTGTTTTTAATTTCATTTATCTATCTTATATATATATATATACTGAATATATATGATATATAAATCATATTTTATATTCTGTAAGTAAGTAAATCATGATATAAGTAATAATAATGTCACGAACAACAAGTCAAAACACCTACGATAAATGAAACGATTTTACCCAAAACGCTTCTTTAACTTGGAATTTAAAAAAGAACGGGTAATATAAAGTCATAAGTGAACCATATATGATATCATAACAATGAATATGATTCTATAATAAGTCAATGACATTATTTGAATCATTATACAGGAGGTCCGGACACATACGAAGCAAATCGGACCTAAGGTAAGGGAAATATCACAATCTCATTTTTATCCGAGATTGTTTATACTTTGGTATTTTATGGGGTGTATTTTATCATCCAAATCCATGTTTCATCAATATGTAATATTATTTCCATCCACCTACAATTGTTTAAATCCATTTTTACCCTTCGGTGAGTTTTTAGTAATATGTATGAAATGAATCTTTTGTCGTTTTTCGTACGAGGTATTTTTTGACTTTTCCGACAAAAGTACGAAGAATGTTTTTTTAACTTATACGGCATGAATGGATTATTAAAACAGTATTTCCAAGAAGCTTCCTTTACAAGTTTTCAAGTTTATTTTTAATCAACTTCTTTTATTTCAAAATTGTATGACATGTTAAGAAAGGAAAAGTGTTTTTGTTGTAGAAAGGATATTTTCCTCAAGAATGAAGTTCAAGTATTTTATCAAAATTATTTTCCATCTAAGATAATAAAAGGGTTCTGTTTTTATCCCTATTATTAAAATGGATTTGATTATGTTGTGATGGAAACATTTTTATGAATTCCTTTATCTTATATGAATTGTTTTATGATGTCATGTTGTTTAAGAATCCCATATTTATTACATGGGTTATGCGATGATGTATGATTTATGATTATGTGGCACACATAAGAAAGGATTCATTATAAGATGGGTGGGACCTATATCTCCCTCCAATGCATTGGGTAAAGATTTTATATCTCATGAGATAGACATGGCTGGAATGGTAGGTTATACCGGTTCAGTGAAACAGGACTGAAACGAGGGTTACTCGATTCAGAAAGGGACTTTGTCCACTAAGATAGTCTTGACAATGAGTCTTGACTAACAAGAAATGATTCTCTATGATTATGTGTGAATTCCACAAAGTTTCATGTTTTAAGTTATGATTATTGTGATTACATTTCACTACCATGATTTATCCCATGTTATGAAATTATGCTCTCTTTTGCAGGTTATGATTTCCAAAATATTATGTTCTTATGAATACGATGTGATTGATATTTCTTTTGTTTACCCTTACTGAGCATTTGAGCTCACCCTTTTATGTTTTCTTTTCCCCAGGATATAAAGAAAGGTTTTAGGTAAAAAAAGAAGATATTTATGGGAGATGTTGAAGATCTTTCACCACGATTAGAAGATTTTATTCCGAGTTTCCAAAGACACTAAACTATTACGATCCTTGTGTGTGTGTTTTTGTTATGTACTAAGTATTCCGCAAATGTAATGTAATGTCAATGTACGTCAGGATACAGGCCTCTACAGTTGGTATCAGAGGAAAGGTTTAGTCAACATTTGGAAACTAGGATGCCAGAACTTTAGTGAGATCCCTAGAGATATTTATAAGGTATGTCTAGGGATGTCCCTAAGGATAAGTATACGTATAGGATACAGTCCTAGAACTACGGTAACGATCATAGAATTTAACCTAAGATGTTAGATATTGAGGATACTCCACCTTTATTATGTTGTTTTCCCTAGCATGATTTTTGCCTCTCACACTATTCTTTTTGGGTTTTAGACGATGGATGGAACCCGAAGGAACCGTGTTGATCAATGCAATGGACAATGCAATGATTGTCCTCCTGAACAAACAAATGTTAAGGGAGATGGAGTGAAAAATCTTATTGTTATACTTACACAAGATATGAATCATTCTGGATTTCCAAATGAGCAGAGAAGGGAACAATATTCTATTGAGTCCTTCATGAGGCAACGTCCACCTTCTTTCAGTGGGTCTTCTGATCCACTTGTTGCTGAACAATAGATCAGTACCACTGAAACGATATTTTCAGTTCTTCAATGTTCTGAACATGATAAAGTTATCTTAGCAGTATATCATTTGGAAGGTGAAGCTGATCAATGGTGGAATCTTATCAAGAATACAAGGCAAAGAGATGAAATTGAGTCCATGGAATGGGACGAGTTCAAGAACTTATTTTTCAATAAGTACTTCCCTCGTATTCTTCGAACAAAGATGGAGAAGGAGTTTCTTGAACTAAAGAAAAAGGATGATGAATCTGTTGGTATATACAAAGCGAATTTTACAAGACTTCCAAGGTATGCATCTGGCATTATCATCCAACCTGAAAGTAAAGTTGATCGATTTTTCAGTGGCTTAAAACCAAGTCTTCTATGGGCATTAGCTATAAGAGACTTCAGTAGCTATGAAGAAATTGTGCGTTGTGCTATCAAGGTAGAAATGGAAGTTGGTGTTACATATCCATCTCATGGTTTTGACAAGAAACGAAAGATGGAGTTCAAGGAGAAATCTCAGAATAATGGTGAAAAGAAGATGAATGTTTCCTTATGCACAAAGTGTGGAAAGAAGCATGGTGGAGATTGTCTTAAAGGGACTAGAAAATGTTTTAAGTGTGGAAAAGAAGGTCATCGAGTAGCTGAGTGTCGAAGTAATGGAAAAAGGGTTTCTAATGATATGAATAAAGAAAACACTGCAGAGAATGCACCACCAACACTTCAATGCTTCAAGTGCAAGGAAATGGGGCATTATGCTAATAAATGCCCTAATCCAAGGGTTAGTGACGATCAACATGAGCAACCACTAAAGGCAAAGGACAAAGGGAAGTCACATGCGATCACTATTGGCAATGTTGAATATGACAACGATGTGGTGGAATGATTTAGTGTTTCTATATTGGGATTCCAAAATAATGTTGTATCATTGAGTATTGCAATATTTATTGATGTGGTATTCAAAGTGATTGAGATATTTTTTGGAAATAAGATGATATGCGCATAATGAAGGGAAAACGAGAAAATGAAATGTTTAATAGTATTCATGAGCTCATGATTGATATAAGGACTAAGTGATATCATGGTTTGAGTATATAGAATTTTGAGGATTTTGGTATGTGGAAAGTGTTAACTTTAAACTGCATTCATGTTTTCACTATGGTATTCAAGAGAATACATGATTAAGGACTTTGAATGTTTAGAATGTGACCAACGATGGTATTAAATATCTGGTAATTTTTTTCACTATATTATGAGAGTGGACTGCAGTATTATGGATAAGCCTAAATATTGAAATGGATTATGTTGGACATAAGTGAGTATTGTTTAAGGATAGAAGTTTTTTTTCGATATTATTGATGGGATGTTATAGTAATGTAGTTTTAGAAAAAGGACAACCTGCAGGACGGGCGACAACCCATCGCTTCGGACAAGGCTGTGGGAATCGAACCCACAACCGAAGTGCAACTAGCCTTTATCGCCTACCACTGGCCTACAGGAAGTCCCTATTTAGTAGAAACTAGTTTTATTATATTAAGCAGTATGATATATGAAGTAAAAGTCAATTTTAGGAACCATATGTGATTAATCTCACTATAGGTCGACTTAAGTATATAATTTTTGCTAACCTTTTGTTTGAGACAGATGGAATGACCCGTCATTCTATCACGTGATCTGCTAACACTTCACGAATAACAAATTCAACTTCATTTATTTAATAGATGAAGTGGAAATTGTTCAAGGCATGAACAACAGTGAGATTGTACCAAAATAAAGAAAGTATTTATTCTAATTCAAATTTTCAACTTTAGGGAAATGATCTTGAAAACCAAAAATGTTGTCCTAGTGATCTTATACCTGATGAATCGGATGGTACCTTAGATCGTCACAAATTTTTGGATTTGTGATTGTTGGCTTTTCCATAGCCATGTTCTCTACCACTCTCCATCAGAACATGATGGTTAGATTTTTCTTCCATATCCATATTTTGACCTATATGGAAACCCAGTGATTAGTTTATTTGGGTAACCGTTAAGTTTCATACTTTTGTTTTAAAATATTGGTTTTGGTATTCCTTTTTACGATGTGGGTTTATATTAAAGAAACTTTCGAATAGTAAACCATTTATAACCCCGACGAATTTCGAGGGCGAAATTCATTTTATGGGGGGTAGAATGTAACAGCCCAAGATTTTATGAAAAATATTCTTTTTAATTTCACTATTGTCTTGTGTTGTACGCAACACAAAAAGGAGATTGCACAACACGCATCCTTGACTTGCCTTGCATTACACGCAATCGCAACCTTCCTCGATAACGTGTGTAGTACGTAATACTGACTTTTACGAAACAACGATATGTTATTAACATATTATTAAAACTAGCCGTTACGAATAGTAATAACCACTTTTTAAATTTTAGAAATTTTAGCTCTCAAAATGGACTTCATTTTTGGATTCGGAGTATCGAATTTTTCCTAAGGTGAAATTTTGGTACTTTTCGGATAACTTTCATATTCTGATGAATAGTGAAAATTACTAAATTATAATTAAAAACAACTTTTTTAATCGAAATAATTAATAGTGATAAATCATTAATTTGAGTGGTTTTAAAGTATATTTAGAATATATTTTTACAATTTAATACAATGTTGGTCATTGGATGTAATTTCACATTTAAACCAGACATAATCAAGTGTCAATCTTTTGATAGATATTGTTTCTTAAAAACACGCTATTTGTTTTAACAACGGGATTTAATTATAAAATTAATTAATGCAATTTCTATGTTATTAATTTGGTAAAATAGACTTCATTTTTTAATTCGGAATATGAAATATAGC
Organism: Viscum album; assembly: GCA_963277665.1. Classification (NCBI taxonomy): domain Eukaryota; kingdom Viridiplantae; phylum Streptophyta; class Magnoliopsida; order Santalales; family Viscaceae; genus Viscum; species Viscum album. The sequence goes on along the minus strand of OY728132.1, from coordinate 355,691,596 downwards.
TTAGGATGAAATTTTGGCATTTTTCTGAAAACTTTCAATTTTTGATGAATAGTGAAACCACTAAGTGGTAGGTTAAAAACTGAATTTTGCATAAAAATTAATTTTACCGCTTCTCTGAATGGAATTTCGAAAATCCGACAGACACGGTTAATATCAAGGACTAAAATGTTGTTCAATGAGATGAAAATATTTTTTGGTGAATAGTAACTTTTTACTTTTTTTACCACGGTTAATAGTAAATAGGGTAACTAAGGGTAAATATGATATTACTATTACCCTAAAACATGTCCTAATTCTATTGGATAAGTGTAATTCGACCAAAAACAACCTTATTAATATAATATGACCATTTAGGTCCACTTGGATTAGATTATGACATTTAATATTATTCTATTTAATGAATAGTTAAAATAGTTAAAATCAAAGTTTAATAACTAAAACATTTTTAATATGGGGTTATACATAAGATAAATTCGACTATAAATATTCATTAGAAAGATAAAACGATTTCCTACATAATGATATTTTATTTATAATTTTTAGACTTTAAATAAATTAATTTATTTATGACACAACTATGATGCAGTAATTACCCTTTTAAGGAAATATTAACATAATTGATGTTATAAATGCTCAAATGAATGTAATTTGAGACTTTTTATGAATTACACTAATTTTCTAGGTTACTATGATATATTTGTGTTGATTTAGGCAACTTGGTTCGAACATATAATTCTGTTATGACTTTCACAAAAATCATATATCAAATAGTTTCAAAATTGACACAAAATAGTTTTTAAATCCAATATTATATTATTAATTGTTATTTTATTCCTAAAAATCTAAGTTTCGGCCAAATGACTTAGATAAGGATATATATATTAATAATAAACAATTTGGGGTTATTTTGGCATGTTATAGTAAGTGTATTAACCATATAGTGAAAGAAAACAAAAAGACACGGTAAAAGTTAAATTATTAAACTTAGAGTTAAATCTAACTGATAAGGTTAAAATAATACCCTAAACTTGTCTAAATCCTATTGGATGATAGGATTTTGACCCATCCCTACTTTAGCTTCGAAATAAGACCCTTTGGAACCATTATAAACCGATTTTTACTTTAATATAAAATAATATTTTGTGATATTCCTAAGGTGCCCCTCTCCTCCCTTATAAAAGGGCACCTCCTCCCTCTCTTCCTCACACAACTTTGAGCCTTCATGCTCGTCCAACCCCTGCCAAAATATCTTCTCCACTTCCCTAGAATAATCCTAGAGGTCCTGGACTTCTTCAGAGACCAATCTTTGTTCCCTAAGTGGAAGATTCAAAGAGGCGTTTCAAAGAAGAGGTAATATCTATTACCGATCTTTTCAATTTCATTCTTCTTAAACTTCTTCTTATTTAGTTGTTTCATGATAAAGTAATAACATCAGTATTTATTATATACTGATATGTTATTATAAATATGAAACAACTCTAATTCACCTTCTATCCATCCTACGGAAAAATGAAATCATCGAGCGTGCGTACGTACGGAATACCGTCTCCACGCCGTGGTGTAATATATTTTCCGTCACCACCTTAATTGGATTGGTATAATGGTGTAATGAGTTACTATATATGATTATTATAAAGTTATATTGATACTGAAATAGTATACATACACTTCAACACAATTCCACGACCATGGGAATGGTATCATCGCTCGTGTGTACGTACAGACTACCGTCTCCACGACGCCATGAGATTCATTCTCCATGTTAACCATTTAAGAATGATTAAAAAGTATATATAAGAAATAATAATGAAATATATGACATTATAAAGCTACTGGATTTATGTATATATGTATATGTATGTCATCTACTTACTTCCATTCAAGACAATAAGAAAAGGAAAACAGCGTTCATGCATACGTACGGACTACCGTCTCCATGAACGGTGTTTTTCATTTCATTTATCTATCTTATATATATATATATATAATGAATATATATGATATATAAATCATATTTTATATTCTGGAAGTAAGTAAATCATGATATAAGTAATAATAATGTCAAGAACAACAAGTCAAAACACCTACGATAAATGAAACGATTTTACCCAAAACGCTTCTTTAACATGGAATTTACAAAAGAACGGGTAATATAAAGTTATAAGTGAACCATATATGATATCATAACAATGAATATGATTCTATAATAAGTCAATGACATTATTTAAATCATTATACAGGAGGTTCGGACACATATGAAGCAAATCGGACCTAAGGTAAGGGAAATATCACAATCTCATTTTTATCCGAGATTGTTTATACTTTGGTATTTATTGGGGTGTATTTTATCATCCACATCCATGTTTCATCAATATGTAATATTATTTCCATCCACATACAATTTTTTAAATCAATTTTACCCTTCGGTGAGTTTTTAGTAATATGTATGAAAGGAATCTTTTGTCATTTTTCGTACGAGGTATTTTTTGACTTTTCCAACAAAAGTACGAAGAATGTTTTTTTAACTTATACGGCATGAATGGATTTTTAAAAAATTATTTCCAAGAAGCATCCTTTACAAGTTTTCAAGTTTATTTTTAATCAACTTCTTTTATTTCAAAATTGTATGACATGTTAAGAAAGGAAAAGTGTTTTTGAAGTAGAAAGGATATTTTCCTCAAGAATGAAGTTCAAGTATTTTATCAAAATTATTTTCCATCTAAGATAATAAAAGGGTTCTGTTTTTATCCCTATTATTACATGGATTTGATTATGTTGTGATGGAAAATTTTTTATGAATTACTTTATCTTATATAAATTGTTTTAGGATGTCATGTTGTTTAAGAATCCCATATTTATTACATGGGTTATGTGGTGATGTATGATTTATGATTATGTGGCACACTTAAGAAAGGATTCATTATAATATGGGTGGGACCTATATCTCCCTCCAATGCATTGGGTAAAGATTTTATATCTCATGAGATAGACATGGCTGGAATGGTAGGTTATACCGGTTCAGTGAAATAGGACTGAAATGAGGGTTACTCGATTCAGAAAGGGACTTTGTCCACTAAGATAGTCTTGGCAATGAGTCTTGACTAACAAGAAATGATTCTCTATGATTATGTGTGAATGCCACAAAGTTTCATGTTTTAAGTTATGATTATTGTGATTACATTTCACTACCATGATTTATCCCATGTTATGAAATTATGCTCTCTTTTGCAGGTTATGATTTCCAAAATATTATGTTCTTATCAATACGATGTGATTGATATTTATTTTGTTTACCCTTACTGAGCATTTGAGCTCACCCTTTTATGTTTTCTTTTCCCCAGGATATAAAGAAAGGTTTTAGGTAAAAAAAATGAAGATCTTTATGGGAGATGTTGAAGATCATTCACCACGATTAGAAGATTTTATTCCGAGTTTCCAAAGACACTAAACTATTACGATCATTGTGTGTGTGTTTTTGTTATGTACTAAGTATTCCGCAAAAGTAATGTAATTTTCATGTATGTCAAGCTTCGGGTCTCTACAATATGTCTTTAAAAAACCGTAAAAAAATCATTTCATGCCGTATAAGTTAAAAAAAACATTCTTCTTGTACTTTTGCCGGAAAAGTGAAAAATGTACCTCATAACGTAAAAAAAGAAAGATTCCTTACATAACATGTAGTAAAATTAAAAAAATGGGTAAAATTATTTTAAACATACATGAAAAAATTTCTAGAAAACATGGACATGGATGATAACAATAACCCCAATAAATACTTACAAATAAATAATCTCGAAAAAAACGAGATTGGAAAAGTTATCCCTTAACTTATGTCCGATATGATTTGTATGTATCCTAACCTCCTGTATAATGATATAAATAATGTCATTGACTTATTACAGAATCATATTCATTGTTATGATATCATATATGGTTCACTTATGACTTTATATTACCCGTTCTTTTGTAAATTCCTTGTTAAAGAGTGTTTTGGGTAAAATCGTTTCATTTATCGTATGAGTTTCGACTTGTCATTATGATATTATTACTTATATCATGATTTAAATAATTCCAGAATGTAAAAAATGATTTATATATAATATATATTCATCATATACATATATATTATAGATCGATAAAAGGAATGAAATACCCTGTTCATGGAGACGGTAGGCTGTACGTACGCATGAACGCTGTTTTCATTTCCTTATTGAATTGAATGAAATTAAGAAGATGAAATACATATATATAAACATAAATCCAGTATTATTTAATATATTTCATGATTACTTATTATATATATGTTTTAATCATTAATGAATTGTTAACAGGGAGAATGAATATCATCGCGTCGTGGAGACAGTAGTCCGTATGTACGCACGAGCTATGATATCATTCCCATGATCGTGGAATTGCATTGAACTGTATGTATAATTTTTCAAAATGAATATCACTTTTCAAAAATCATATATAGTTATTTATTTACACTATTATACTCATCCATTTAAGGTGGTGGTCAAAAACAGATTACACCACAGCGTGGAGACGGTATTCCCTACGTACGCACGCATGGTGATTTCTTTTTCCGTTGGATGGATAGATGGTGAAATAGGGTTGTTTAATACTTATAATAACATATTAGTATATGAGTGATACTTATGTTATTACTTCTTGATGAAACAACTAAAGAAGAATAAGTAGAAGAAGAAATAATGTTGAAAGAATCGGTAACAGATATTACCTCTTCTTTCGACACACCTTTTTAAAACCTCCTCTTAGGGCACTAAGATTGTTCCTTGAAGAAGACCAGAACCTCTAAGATTTTTCTAGGGAAGTGTAGAATGGAAATTGGCGGGGTTGGCCGAGATTTAAGGCTCAAAGTGGTGTGAGGAAGAGAGGTAGGAGGTGCCCTTTTATAAGGGAGGAGAGGGGCACCTTTAGAATAACTAAAAATATTATTTTATTATAAAGTCATATTCGGTTTCTAATAGCTCAAAATTGAGTTATTTAGAAGCTGAGGTGGGGATGGTTCGAAATCATCTCATCCAATAGAATTTAGACAAGTTTAAGTTTCTATTTTAACCTTATCATTTAGATTTAACTTTAAGTTAAATATTTTTTCTTTTACCGTGTCTTCATGTTTTCTTACACTATAAGGTTAATAAACTTACTATAACAAGCCAAAAAAACCCAAAGTTGTTTAATATTAATATATATAACCTTATCTAAGTCATTTTTCCAAACCATATATTTTTAAGAATAATATAACAATTAATAATATAATATTTATTTTAAACACTATTTTATGTCAATTTTGACACTATTTGGTAATTGATTTTTGTGAAACTCATAACAGAATGATTAGTTCCAAAAAAGTAAACCAAATCAATACTAACATGTCATAATAACCTATAAAATTAGTGGAATTCATTAAAATCCTCAAATTACATTTATTTGGGTATTTATAACATCAACTATGTCAATATTTCATTGATAAGATAATTACTGCATCATCATTGTTTCATAAATAAATTAAATTATTTAATCTCTAAATTTTTTAAATAAAATACAATTATGTAGGAAATATTTTTATATTTCTAATGAATATTTATAGTCAAATTTATCTTATGTATAACCCTATATTAAAAATGATTTACTTATTAAACTTTGATTTTAACTATTTTAACCCTTCTTTAAATAAAATAATAATAAATGTCCTAATCTAATCCAAGTGGGCCTAAATGGTCATATTTTATTCCTAAGGTTTTTTGGTCGAATTAGACTTATCCAATAGAATTAGGCCATGTGTTACGGTAATAATAATATAATTTTTACCCTTAATTACCCAATTTACTTTTAACCGTGGTAAAAAAAAGTAAAAAGTTACTATTCACAAAAAATTATTTTCATCTCACTGAACCACATTTTAGTCTATGATATTAACCGTGTCTCTCGGATTTTCGAAATTCCACTCACAGAAGTGGTAAAATTATGTTTTATGTGAATTTTCAAATTCTCCTATGAGGTGGGTAAAAGACGGTGAAAAGTCCAATAAAATTTTTATATATCTAAAATTATTATTAAATGACTCCAATGACTTAAATTGAACTTATATAGGTATTATGTATCAATTTTTACCTAAAATAAAATAAATAATTATCTAAATAAAAACTCAGTTTTTGAATAGTAACCTAGTGTTTTCACTATTCATCAAAAATTGAAAGTTTTCCGAAAAATACCATAAATTCACCCTAGGCTAATTTCGATATTCTGAATCCAAAAAATGAATTCCATTTTGAAAGATAAAATTTGAAAAAGTGGGTATTAATTTTCATAATAGCTAGTTTATATAACATATCGTTGTTTAGCAAAACTCGGTATTGCGTACAACACACGCTATCGTGGAAGGTCGTGATTGCGTGTAATACAAGCCAAGTCAGGGATGCATGTTGTGCACGCTCCTTTTGGTGTAGCGTACAACACAAGACATTAATGAAATTAAAAAGAATATTTTTCATAAATTTTCGGGGTGTTACACTTACACATCACAAATGACCCATGGATCATTTTCATTATGTATAAATACAATCAGAAAGCATTTGGTCGATTTTCCGTATGCAAGTTGATGTTTTCACTTAAAATCCTATCCATTTAAAATAAAAGTGAGACATTTTGAGTGGTACCGGTCACACCGTGCCTCATATTGATGTGGGATTGACTCATAAATGTCAAAAATGACCCATGGACCATTGTTCTAAAGTATCAACAAAATCTGAATGCATTTGGTTGGTTTTCTGTATGCAAGTTTTTGTTTTCATTTAAATTCGTGTCCATTTCAAATAAAAGTAACACAGTTGGAGTGGTACCAGGCACATCGTGCCTCAGATTGAGGTGGGTAGACACATACACATCAAAAATGACCCATGGATCATTTTCCTAAATTATCAATAGAATCTGAATGTGTTTGGTCGGTTTTCCGTATGTAAGTTGTAGTTTTCACTTAAAATCCTATCCATTTCAAATAAACTTGTGATTGTTTAAGTGGTACTGACCACACCATTCCTCGGAATGAGGTGGGGTTGATTCTTTCTCGTCCAAAATGAATCATGGATCATTTTCCGACTGTATCGATAGAATTCAAATGCATTTGGTCATTTTTCCATTTGATAGTTATTGTTTTCACTTAAAATGTTGTCTAATTCAAATAAATGTGAGACACTTTGAGTGGTACCTTCCACACCATGCTTTGTATTGAGGCGAGGTTGACTTTTACAAGTCAAAAATGAACCATGGATACATGTGCTAAAGTATCAACACAATCCAAATGCGATTGGTTAGTTTTCCATTTTATAGTTGATTTTTACATTAAACGGTGTCCATTTTAAACAAAATAATGACACTTCGAGTGATACCAGCCACATCGTCGCTCAGATTGAGGTGGGGTTGACTCGTACATGTCACATATGACCCATGTATCGTTTTCCTAAAGTATCAACACAATCCGAATGCGTTTGGTCAGTTTTCCATATGCAAGTTATTTTTTTCACTTAAAATGTTATCCATTTCAAATAAAGGTGAGACACCTTAAGTGGTACCGGCCACACTGTGCCTTGGATTGAGTTGGGGTTGCCTCACACACATCCAAAATGATGCATGGATCCTTGTTCTACTGTATCAACACAATCAAAATATGTTTGGTCAGTAATCTGTGTATTTGTTGTTTTTACTTAAAACAATGTCAATTTTAAACAAAAGAGAGACACTTTGAGTGATACCAGCCACACCATGACTCAGATTGAGGCAAGGATGACTCGTACACGTCACAAATTACCCATGTATCGTTTTCCTGGAGTATCAATACGATCCGAAAGTGTTTGGTCAGTTTTCTGTATGAAAGTTGTTGTTTTCACTTAAAATCATGTCCATATCAAATAAAAGTGAGACAGTTTGAGTGGTACCTCCCACACCGTGCCTTTGATTGAGGCGGGGTTGACTCGTACAAGTTAAAAATGACCCATTGATCATTTTAATTATGAATCAACAGAACCCGAATGAATTTGGTATGTTTTCCGTATGAAAGTTGTTGTTTTCACTTAAAATCGTACTCATTCCATATAAAAGTGAGACAGTTTCAGTGGTACCAGCAACACCGTGCCTCAGATTGAGGAAGGGTTGACTCATACACATCAAAAAGGACCCATGGATCATTTTATTGAAGTATCAACAGAATCCAAATGTGTTTGGTTGGTTTTCCGTCTTCCAGTTGTTGTGTTCACTTAAAATTTTGTCCAATTAAAATAAAGGTGAGACACTTTGAGTGGTACTGGCCACACCATTTCTCGGATTGAAGCGGGGTTGACTTGTACATGTCTCAAATGACCCATGCATCCTTGTGCTAGAGTATCAGCACAATCTAAATAAGTTTGTTATTTTTTCCATATTCTGGTTTTTTATGTAATTGAGTGTACATTTTAAAGAGATATTTGATTGGGATCCAAGAGGCCGAATAAAGAGTGTTATTGTCTCTAGAATCATGGTAGGTGGTCCCTTAGCCTTTTTTTTTGAATTGATGTGATGTTTTATATATGCCCAGTCGCCACTCACCCAGTGTTGGGATGTCGGGTCAGGGGGTTGTTCGAGGTCCAGGGAGGGGGGTGGTTGTCCGGGGTCCAAGGAGGAGGGTGGGGGATGTCTGGGGGGATGTTCGAGGTCCAAGGAGGATGGTGGGATCTATTAGGGGGCTATCCAAGGTGCTGCCTGGGAGGGCTGTCCGGGGGCTATCCAGGGTCTAGGGAGGAGGGTGGGGGCTGTCTAGGGTCTAGGGAGGAGGGGGGGGGGGGGGGGGCTATCCAGGGTCTAGGGAGGAGGGTCGGGCTGTCTGGGGTCCATGGATGAGGGTGGGGGCTTTCCGAGGTTTAGGGAGGAGGGGCGAGTGTCCAGGGTCGAGGGAGGAGGGTTGGGGGCTATCCGGGGGGCTGTCTCCAGGGAGGAGGGTGGGGGGGGGGGGCTGGCAGGGGGTTATCCGGGGTGCTGTCTAGGGGGTTGTCCACGGGATGTTTAGGGTCCAAGGAGGAGGGTGGGGGCTGTCCAGGGTCCATGGATGAGGGGGCTGTCTAGGGTCCAGAGAGGAGGGGTGGGGGGCTATCTGGGGTCTAGGGAGGAGGGTGGGGGTTGTTCTGGGGGATGTCCGGGGGGCTGTCTGGGGGGATGTCTGGGGGCTGTCTAGGGTCTAGGGAGGAGGTTGGGGGGGCTTTCTAGGGTCTTGGGAGGAGGGGGATGTCCAGAGTCTAGGGAGGAGCGTGGGGGGCTGTCCGGGGGGTTTTCCTAGACACATGGGATGATATTTACATATTTTTTTGAGAAAATTAGTTCCTGATTAAAAAAATAATTTCAATATATCAACTTCAAATAAGACTATCAATTTTCTAAATTACACTAAAAATTTACAATTTTATTAAATTTATCCCCATTGATAACAATTGATTTATAGCCACAAACCATGGTATAAGGACCAAAATCCAAATTAATTACTTCCCGAAAGACAGAGTTTGAAGGAAAACTCAATAACTGCAATAAAAATGAATATTAAACACAATAAAATATTTATTTAATTATTTTAAACATTAATATATTTACCTTAAATTTTAAACAAGCAGAAAACTCTTTGCTATGGAAAGACTCCCTCCTTATCAAAGATAACAAACGATGCTTTATATTTATATTTTTTTTATATTTCCTATAGATAAAAAATATGAATAGATTAACAGGTATATATGTAAGATATACAAATTAAATATAGTTACCTGATGTAGTCTTGGAACAAATCACAGTTGAACAAAACTGTGTGATGTGCCATCTCCTGATCTTCAAGGCTTATCGTCTTCAAAGTATATGATCCTAGAATTCCTTCTATTTGAGGAAGTGATAGAAAACATGGTTCAATTTTCTCATAGTTTTCTTCTTAATTTCTCAATTTTCTGTTCATTATTGTAGTAAGATCAGACAAATACATTGAGTAGTAATCCATACATTCTTGAGAAAAGTAACCGTTCCCAATAGAACCATCGAGATGATTCCTGTTTTGGACATAAGACTTTAATATGTCAATATTTCATTTAGTTGGATGCATCCAACTAAAAGAAACACGTCCTACGAGAAATATTTTAGTGGGAATATGGACACTTAGATGCATCATGCATGCGAAAAATGATGGAGGAAATATTTTCACCCACACACAAAAAATTAATGGGGCATCTCTCAACATTTGTTGCAAGAAATACTAGGACAAATTCTTAGCAAAAAGATCTCTAAACAAATGGCACAACCAAATTACAGTCACCCTTACATTATAGGAAAAAATATGAAGGATTTATTTTGGAATCAACTCATGCAGAAGAATGTGATAATAATGTGTCTTCAATGATTTTAGCTTTATCTCTATTTTGTTGACCCGTTTAGATATGCTGCTTGAATAGCCATCAGAAACTCTAATAGTCTCTAATACTTCCAGAAATTGTTTTTTACCGTAGGTTTCATCACATAAGAAGCACATGGAACTTTCCTTTTATTTTCACTAATATTCACAGGATGCAATTCTGGTATGATGTCTCAATCCACCAAGTCATGCCGAGACCATAAATTATCTTTTTTCTTTCCCTTAACATTTAGAAGTATCGACAGTAACATTTCACATTTATTCATTTCAATGTGAATTACATCTAAGAAATTTTGTAACAAGTTGGTTGACTAATAAAGAATATCAAATAAGATACTCCTCTTCCTCCAAATGTAATAGGTATTATTGGAAACAATATTTGATTTTCTAGATTTCATTTGACCCTTCCTGAATGAAAAACTGAAATCTTTCAATTCACTAAGCACATCAGTTCTAGACATATGCTGAGGTGGATCATCGGCCTCAATGGTATTATCAAATCTTTGATGATTATTTCTATATGGATTTTCCATTTTCAAGAATCGTTTATGTCCCATAAAACTGAAACCAAAACGATGTTTTAGTCTTCTGGATAATGTATTCTTCATAAAAATAGGACATGACAGTTTTCCCTTCATGCCCCATCTAGACATCATTGCATAATCTGGAAAATCATTGATCGTCCACATAAGCGCATCACACATCTAAAATATTTCTTTCGAATATGAATCTTATGTGCTAACACCCAAATCCCAAAAAAAAAATTCAACTCTTTTATTAAATTTTGCATGTATACATCAATATCAATATAAGGATCAGTAGGGAAAGATATGTGTACACTCATTAAAGCGAAAGGTTTTTTCATACACAACCATGGGGGAAGATTATAAATGTGTATAAAAACTAGCCATGTGTTGTTCCAAGTAAGAATTTTCCAAAACTAATTAAATCCATCCCATTAAATAACATGCATCACACTACACATGTCAGTTGATAAATTAGGATATCGAGCATCAAATCTCTGCCATGTAAATCCATATGCAGAGTGAACCAACTCATCCTTAGTCTTCTTTCTCTCAGTATGATGACATATAATTTTTATATATATTTAATCATACATAAAAAGATTTTGCAGTGTGGGGATCAATGGAAAGTGCCAAATTACTTTCTGTGGCATGCGGGATAGTGTTCCATCATATTTTGACTTCTAGTGGGATGTGCCACATTTTATACAATCATTTCGTTCAGCTGTTTCCTCCCAAAATAAAATGAAATCTTTTAGGAAATTATGAATTTTGTTTCTTGAAAATCCATGTTCCTCAACTAACATTTATTCCATATAGTGGTTTGAGGTAATATTTTCATCATCTTAAAGTAAATTGTTCAAGAAGGTAAGAATGTAATCGATTGCTGTACTAGAAATCCTATACATAGTTTTCCCATGAAACAATCAGATTAGAAATTCCATCTTTTTCATTTTATCGCATTGTCGATATACTAGAGTCGTCACAACATCATTCAATTTTTTCACCCGGACAACATCTTCATTTCTATTAGATGCATCATGTGTGCTCATATCAAAGTCTTCTTGGGTCGAAATCCTTTCTTTTTTAGGATGATGAATAAATGGAAACAGGTCATATAATAAATTCTCCACTCTTGTCCTATCATTTGGATCATCAGAAATTTGAGATTTCATTTTCTCCCCATTGTGATACAACACATATTAGTTTGGTTGAAACACATATTTGGTTATGTGGTGGATAACTTCTTCACAGTTCAACCAAGGTATTCCAACACAAATGGAACATGGGCAGTGTATGCGACCATTATCTGAAGCATTGTGAAATGAAAAATCAAAAAATCTCTCTAAATTGTTTTTAAAATCAATTAAGATCTGATTGGTTTCATACATCCATCTTGTATCCATTCTGTAAAAAATAAATTGTTAGAAGTCATTTCATTAAATGAAATTCAATAATATTGAAGTTTCATTGAAAATATATTTAAGTAAATGAAAATTGCTCACTTTATTTGAAAACATAACTAACACACTACTATATATGAGAATCATAATATAAAAGAAAAAAAATACTATATTTATAAAAAAAAATAACTTTGAAGAACTATACATGAGTGTACAAGATCATTTACACTTGTGGAGGAGAATTATTCAATAGTTGACTAAAGTTTATATGGAAGAAATTTTATATTTTAGTGGATATTTGAGTGATAAAATACATTGACCAAGGGGGAGGGAGTGTCCAGGGGGTGCCGAGGGTCTAGGGGTGGAAGGGCTGTCCAGGGGGGTTGGAGGTGTCCAGGGGTGGGGGACTGTCTAGGGGGGTCGAGGTGTCTAGGTGGGCGGGCTGTCTATAGGGGTGGGAGGGCTGTCTATTGGGGTGGTTGGGTTGTCCAAGGGGGTAGGGGGTGTCCAAGGGGTGGGTGGGCTATCCAAGGGGGTGTGCAGCATGTCCATAGGCTGGGTGGGGCTGTCCTGGGTGGAACTGGGTATCCAGGGGGTGGGCGGGCTGCCCATGGTGGTGTCGGGACTGTCCAGGGGGTACAGGGTGTCCAGGGGATGGGTGGGATGTCCAGGAGGGGCGGGTGGGCTTTCCAAGGGGGGTGGTCGGGCTGTCCACGGGGGTGGCGGGGCTGTCAAGTGGGGTCGGGGGTGTCAATGGGTGGGGGGGGGGGGCTTTCCACGAGGTGGGGGAATCTGGGGGGATAAGGGTGTCCGAGGTGAGGTGGGCGGGTGTCCGGGGGGGGGGGGTGTTATCTACGAAGGTGGGTGGGGGGATGTTTAGGGGGGTACAGGCTGTCCAAAGGGTGGCAGGGTTGTCTAGGGGGTTGGGGGTGTCCCCTAGGACAGCCCACCCCCCTGACAGGCCACACCCCCCTTGACAACCAAAACCCTCACCTCCACCTCCCTAAACAACCAATACCCCCCTACCTGGACATCCCACCCTCACCGCCTTGGAATCCCCCCCAACATCCCACACCCATCCTCCTCCTAGATAGCCCACGCACCACCACCCATGGAAAACCCACCCCTCCCTCGACAACCCACACCCCCTCCCCTACATCCCCCTAACCCCTCCCCACGACAGCCCCCCTGGATAGCCCCCCCCCCCCCACCTGGACACCCCACCCCCTCCCTAGACACCCCACACCCCCTCCCCGAACTAGACACCCCACCCAGACCCCCTGGAAAGCCCACACCCCTCCTTGGGGCCGCCAATACCCCCCTCCCCCACACCCCTAAAGCCCCTACCCCCCTGCATCCCTAGACCCCATGGCCAACCCACCCCCACCTTGAAAACCCCCTACCCCTCATGCAGCCCCCTTAGGGTATTTTTATTTAAAATCACTTTTTTCATTAAAAAAGCCAAACTATTATGCATTATCCATTTCACTAAAAAAAACATAAATCCACACTAAAAATAATAAATAAAACCCCACTAAACCAAAAAAATAAAACAAACATAAAACAAACATAAAACAAAACCTTTACCCCACTAAAGAAAAAACAGAAAATAGACCCTTTCCCTCTGCACTAAACAAACCCCTCTATATAGACCATTTACGATGAATGTACTATAGAATAAAAAAACATAAAAAAACAAAGGGTTTGGTACTCCAACAGAAATAAATCTAATTTAGAAGAAATCAAAACATCAAACATAAAATAAAAAGAGGAAGAATACTAAAACAAAGGTAACACTTACTAATATGAAGTGTAGAAATAAAAATTTGTTTTATTGAAGAAGGATCTTCGACTGGAAGGTGTCTTTCGGCCGAGAATAGGTTGGGAGGAGATCTTGATTAGGTCTTCAATAAAAACTACTGGGTGCTCAGGCGCTGCGTATTTTGGGGAAAACATTCCCAATTTTTTTTAAAAACAGTCGGGAAAGCTACCCTTTTCCCACACTTTATCAAAACCATTGGTATAGCTTAGAAAAAATAGTTTTTCTCCAACAGTTTTATAAAACCATTGGAAAATTTTAGGAATATATACACATTGATAATGGTTTGTTCAAACCATTGGTAAATTTTACTTCTTTTAAACTATAGAAACAGTTTCTTCAAACAGTTGTTATAGTACCATTGTGAAAACACCAAGTTCCAGTAGTGTCTGAAGGGTAAATTAGTAGATTTTTAAGGTCTCTATCAGAAACATTTAATCCTAAATCCAGAACTAGCCTTAAAATTAATGGAATAGGTTTTTAATGAGGTGAACACAAATTTTCATTATGAGGTAATACATAAATTTTTCTATAACAGTGTTCAATTTAGTTTTGGTGATTCTAAAGGAATATTTTTTTCAAGAATAGAAGATTAAGAATTTTTAGTTTTGTTGACTAAAATTTCTCAAATCCCATTCATTCTATATTATGTAGTGTTTCATTTTAATCTATGATCTATCAAAGATAAGGTTTATAAATCTAAATACATTATATCTTTTTTTTTCCTCAAAAAGTGTTTAAAAAATGTTTTTCCAGGATCTCGAGGCAGACCATAAAATCTTAGTCAATTTTATTCTAATAGAAATTTATCCTAGAATGGTTGAGATGGAGAAGATTCTATATCCAGACATGTATATCATGTTTCTATTTTCGAGTGAAAAAAACCTGAATTTTCTTAGGTATACATTTAAATATTTAAATTATTGTTGTCAACCAAAAGCTTGGATGGTTTTTTATCCATATAGAAGGATAATTTCTTGGATTTCTTTAATAAATGAATGACTCGATTAATATATTATCAAATTCAATGTTATCGGAACAACATTTATAATGTGGGGAACATAAGGAAGGTAGGTTATTACGGGAGTACAGTCAAAGGAAATCTTTTACCAGTTGGGGCAGATGATTAACAAAGATCATGATCTTTTTCTTAAGGGGAGAAAAGTGTAATTGGGAATGAAGGGATGGGTGAAACATGTGAAGGACATTCCAAGCCAACCCAAAGAAAATTATGTCTTGTTGAAGAAGAAGAAGAAGATGTGGAAGATGAGGTTGTGAAAGAAGAATTGGTTGTAAAACCACACAAAAAAGTAGATCCATCTACTATAGAATATTTTTTGGGATATGGTGAGGTTACCAGTTTAGTACATCTAGAAGATACTTTTCTTGAGGAAGATCAAGAGGTTGAAATCCAGATAATAGATCTGTAGACTATTGATTTACAAGTTGTTCAAGAGTAATAATCGGATATCCAGAGAGAGAGAAAGTTAATCAGAAGATAACATGTGGCTATAGAGATTGTTGGGAATTTAATTTTGTCTTTTTTGATCATGTGGATGAAAGAAATCAATCTGAAACTAATCAAAAAATAAATTTCATGACAGTTTTCTTGTTCAGGTGACAAATAAATTGAAAACCCAGTAGAGAAGTGTATGGAAAATCTCCATCAAAATCTCTAGAAATTGTGGCAGTTGGTCAGTCACAACATCAAGATGAAGGGACATATGATTCCCTGTCAAATCAGGTGAAGGAGCATGTAAATTAAGTTTAATAAGTCTTCATAAGAGAAATAAAATCATCAAAAAGAGATGGAAGTTTCAATGAAAAAGTTACAGGATCTTCATCATAATTCTGTTTCCAAGAAATAATTTGGTGTTTTCAAAGGAGAGATGTTGAATGAAGCTGGAAAGATATGTTCTGAAGTTGTTTCTAAGACAAAATTTGCTGATCTAAAGTGGTTTTTGGAGAGTTATTTTTACTATATAAAGCGTACAATTGGTTGTACTATTACATCTACCTATTATCTTAATACCAGTCTAGATTTGATTCGAAGATTTCCGTCCATCACCTCTTTCATGGTTGATATGAAAGATCGTCTTAAAATTTTTGTGAAATAGTGACCCTATGTTAGTTCAGTTTGACTATCAAAAAATTCTAGTTAACTAAATACCAAAAAATGAAAGAGGTATCAAATTTATGCCGATGAAATTCAATGAAAAGCTAGATCGCTTTATGCATTACTAAGAGAATTTTCAGAACTTTTTCAATGTCAGTCTTGTTGAGATTTTGTATATTAGCCAAGATTCCAGGATTTTAATTATGCAATTGGGGGATAGTTTGATGAAGAAGTTTCCATTATAGATGGATGAGTTAAAAGATATTTTTAAAGATACTCAAAATCTTTAGAACCTTAACCAAGCCAACTCCTACCAAATATTTTGTACCAAAACCATTTCAGTTGACAAAACTTGTTTCCTAGTCAAACTAATTCATGTATTTCTAAAAAAATTGATCAAAAAATTTTAGTTATTTTTATTTTTTTCAACATTATTAGTTATTTATGTTTATGTCTAGATTCCACAAATCTTGTCTTATTTATCTATAAAAATCATTATAACATTCACTTAATGATCTGTGCAAAATTAAATGTGTTTTATTCATTTCTGCACTTTCTTTTTGATCTCACTAAAAGGGGGGGAAATTTGGATAACAAAAACATTTATTTTCATCGAAATAATTCAATAAAATCAGGGTTTGAATAATTTTCTTTTCAATTGTTTGAAAAATTCTAAATTATATTATTAATTTAATGTGTTTTGTAATCATCAAAAAGCAGTAGATATTTGGGCATTTATTCTCTCAACAATAGTCTATGAATCTTATTGATTTTTATACACACAATTATCCCATTATTTTTAACTAATGGTATTAATTTAATTGTATTTTAGGAAATTAATATTCTATATATTACTTAATATGGAAATATATATATGATTTTAATTTGGGTGGAATATTTTCAAAGTGTTCATAACACTCTTAACTGTATTCTAGAAACACTTTTCATACCATACATTGAAGAAACGTAATGTAAGGAAAAAAACCTATGTTTTTATTATACCTTATGGTTAAAGATCAGCGCATATGGTTAATAAACTCTATGTTGATAGAAAAATATGGATAAAGAAAATTACATTTTACAAATATACAAAATATGTTTAAAGATCCCTACGTAAGTATGGAACCTTATGCTTGAGAAGAAAAAGTATGGATCATCAACCATACTTTGGAGATAAACCTTAATTTTTCAACCTTAAATTCGGGGAATAAACACTATTAAGTTGAACCCTGTGTTTGGTATTTTTTCATTGTGTGAAGGAACCTTAAGTTTGAATTTTCATCACCAAATATTTGAACAAACGATTTTATCGAAATTTCGTGCAATAGTCTTTATAGAACATCACTCTGATTTAATGCTCATTTATGAAAAATTCAAAGATAATTGTGATTAATTAAAAGAATCATATTAAGTGGATAATTTATCTCTTATTTTTAAGGGAATTTATGACTACTCTGAGCATTCTTAGTAACTTGAATTCTTATGATTTATAAGGAAGTTTTTGTGGCTCTGGAATTTAAAAACAGGATCTCTGGTTTACTTCTATTGGTGTATTTGTTGTATATATAAGTGTGTGGGTGTGTGTGTGTTATTAAAAGAGAGATATAGATGATGGGATATATATTGAGATAAATAATGAGATATATATTATGTCGTGATTGAAACTACATTCCTATGAATATCTTTTATAGAACTACTGCAATAATCGACCAGAATCTATTTTTCTATAAAATAGGCTAAAGTGGAAATATTGTTATTCAAAACATAGTATTTTTTGTAAGTCCAATACTGGTATTTTTAGTTATTTTTATTTAAAAGTTCTATTACAAATGGAATGCGTTGTAACATCTCTTTCCGGAAGAAACTATTTTCTAAAGAAGAAGATTCATCTATCCTCTGTTGTTGTTCAACTGTAAAGATCCAACAGAAGCCTCTGTAATCAATATATTTTTATTTAGAGTTTCAACTACTCATACTCAGTTGTGGTGGAGTATAATCTTCTCAATATAAGATATGTTTTATGGGTTCTATATTATAGAACCCGAAGAAGCTATTTTTTAGACTTGTTTGTGAAGATGTCAACTTCCTGCATTCAGTTATGGATTGGTCTTATGATATGATGACCTGAATAGTGAAATTAACCAAAATCATATAGAGGGTAATTGGTGTAGTGGACTAGGGGATATTTATGCCCTGAACAACTATAAAAATTAATGTTCTATATTTAGGTTTTTACTCACTGCTCATAATTTCATACAGAAGATAAGAATTGATCACCTGTATAATCATCATACGTTATAAATAACAAGAATTGTAATGAAACAAGAAAATACACAATTCACCCTCCTCTTGTGTATATTTGTATATTCCGGTCTAACAGAAATATATAGAAGTATCTAGTTGATTCTATATCCATGTCTTATCCTCATTTTCTTCCATTTAAGTTATATCTTTTCTAGTCCCCCTAAACATAATAAGCTTCCCCAATAATTTATATATAGAGGGCCTCCATTTTTCTTCCTTTAAATCTCTGTGTATCTTCTTCCTTCATGTTATCTCTTCTATCTCCTTCCACTATTAAAATCTATTAATTTATCATCATTTAATCTGATATGTGGATCATGCTTATTATTATGAGTTCTTTGACCTCCTTGTTTTAATATTAGGTTTCCATTACATGTCTTTTGAATTATCCCAGATACTTTGTCTGTATCCCATGGTACCCAAAGATCTAGGGTTTACAAAATTAGAGCCAAAAAACCATCTATGGTGTGGATAAAAACATAGTGGTGTATCCCATTCTCCATTTCATGGACTTTTAATTACTATGGTGTATATGTTTCCTCCATTCCAGTAGAATGATCCTTTCTGATTTATTCACCACTTACAAATTGATCACCTCTAAGGTTCCATCTTGATCCAAGAAATAGCCTCATCATGTGAATATTTTTAGTATAGCTATAACATAGTAGATAAAATATTTTTTCACCAGTATATCATCAAATTTCTCACTACTACATCATTTGGAATCTCTATGATGTAGCCAAATAGTATATGGTGTAGCTTGTATCCACTACAAAACTCAAGCTATATAGAGTTGTGATGTAGTAGCTTGGCCCATGGTGCAAGATCCTCGTTACCCTTAAGAAATTGGTGCTATGTAAGGGGATTTACCTTATAAAACAGTCACTATATAAGGGTTTTATCATTAAACAAAACTGGGTTCCTATATGCTCCTCATAGTGGAATGATGTATCTATCTCAAGATTCTTCAGCATTGACCATTTCATTTCATAGTTTTTTACATAGAGTTACAACGAGTTTATTGTATCTTCAATATGGGTCACATGGTGGTTATCCAAGGCTCCCATGTTTATCCATCGAACTCATAAGATTTAGTAGTTTCCTTCAATGATGATAATGAGATCATCAGTATCATCCATTGAGTTTTATGGTGAGTATAGGCGGTAGTCTAGAAATGTCTACTGGTGGAGGTGGTGGAGGTGGCACTACAAAAACTTTCATGCAAGGTGATATGTACTTGAGGTGGGATGATGTCACTTTTTTAAATAATGAAGAGTTCCCACATTAACCATGTCCCAAATTGAAAATGGGCTCAGTTGAGTGCTCCCAAAATAATAATTTTGTGTATAAAGGTGTCCAGTGAAGTCAGAATTGGTTCAGAGGAACCTTACCACCACCGTTCACCACCCCATGCTGGTGAGCCTGTCCTCTCTCCATCACACAGAGTTTCCCCATGAGCTGGTGTTCTCTTTTTATTGTGTTCACACCTTCCTACACAAATTTTTCAAGTCCTATTTCTCTTCAATCTGCTCATTCAGGCTATCCTCTTGGTTGTCCTTAGATAGATAACCCTAATAGGTTTCCTATGTGGATTTCACTACTTAGGTTAAGGGCTATAAAGGTTTAAATAATTTTTTACCTAAATTATATTCATAATTCAAAATAAATCTATAAGATTAAAATTTGACAACACCATTTATTTTTTTATAAATTATTTATTTCATTATTTTTAAGCCATATATTAATAAAATAATTACTTACGTGGGGAAAATGATTAATAAAATTTAAATCCTTTATTAAAATTTTAAAAAATTTTCTTGAAGAACAAGGAAATCATTATGAGACCCTTGTTTGATGCTTGATCTCATGAGGAGTGTATATGTATCCCTATGAAACCTATGCTTTTTTATCTTACATGTGTATTTTGATGGTTATGATTACTTCTTGATATGTCATGATGTTGATATATAATTTTTATATTGTATCACATGGGTAGTTCTTCTTTCCTTACTGTTGAGTGAGCTGGTAGAGTTATATAGAATATCCCCCAAGGGGGATGCTTAAAATTTTTGGTTATCATGTAGTTGGTATATCCCTTTATGGTGGATGTGTTTGACATGTTTTTTGAGTATCCAATCAAGGAATATGTGCTAGGAAACTGATTGATATTTCTTCCTACATGAATCCAATGTAGGCATAGCCAGACTCAGAGGAATCGATGTATATATTGTGATTGTTTTGATGTATATCTAATTATTTATATCCTATTTTCTTTCAAATAATGCACCAATTTATCTTATGAACCTATCTTTACGGTCATTGGTGGTGTCCTATTAAGTTTTTTACTCATCCTACTTAGCTGTTATAGTACAATTATAGATTTAATGAACAAGGATATAGTGGAGGGAAAGGGACCTATGGAGGATGGTTGAGCATGTTAGTTAGATAATACATGCATTAATAGATGGAATTTGGTCTGAATGATTGTTTTTTTTTCAATTTAGTTTTTTTACGTCATAAATTGATCCACTATCTATGGGTATCCCCTTTTATGGTTTATTTTATGTGTTGAAATTCTATATTGATAATACATGGGTTGGTGCTAACTGAGTATGTTGTTTCATTATTATTATTCATTTATTCATTATTTTTTTGACTTATTTGTTTTGTATCCCATTATTTTACATTGATATTAACCTTATATTAAGGTCTTAGTTTTCTCACACTGTCCCTCTAACAATGTCCACTAGTGGGAAACCTCTTGTGTTTGGGGAGGCATGTATGAAGATGAGTGGAATTTTTGCTCAGGCATGGTGGTTCAATAACTTTTTTTCTATGGTGGAGAAGATGCTAGTATGTAAATTTTGTAAGGTAGTTATAAAGGTGGTGGGTTCTATAACTTTTTTTATGTAGGATAAAATGGGTGTTAGTTTGGATAAAAAGGTATAGCTTGACAATGTTGGTTTAAAAAACTTTGTTGCTATTTTTTGTTTCATTCCATGGGTGATTCTCTAGGAATTTCCTTTTTTTGAATGTTTCTTCACAACTCTACATCCATTGTATTTCAGAACATTGATTGGAAAAGTGGTTGGGTGATGAACACAAACCACATATCTATTATGGGGAATGTTTCTCACTCACTTTCATCACAATCATCTATCTTACTGAAATTTATATTTATTAAACTTTTGATTCATGTAATGATGATGAATTAGAATTCCTTACCCCATGAATCCATTATGTACACATAAATCTCATTCTGAATTGCTGGGAATTTTCTTTTATCTTTTCAATTAGTTTCCTAGATTCTATTGGTGAATTTTCAATCAAATAACACCTAGATGATTCATCTAGGATATTCTTATCATTTCCTAATAAGAATTCATTGAAGAAGACTAAACATTGAGGTTCTTTAACAACTTAATGATGGAATCCTGTAAAAATGTTCTTGAATCATTCCCAACGATCATAAACAGTTTCTTCAAGTGATTGTCAGATAAAGAAGAGATAATTCCTTATCATTATACTTTGGGAGGATGGGATGAATATTTACATGAAATACATTCAAAGTTCTTCCCAATCATGGATCTCTATGGGTTTTAGGCTATATAAAATCTCATTGTCATATTTTTCATGTGAAAAGGGAAATTCCCCCCAATTGACATGATCTTTTACTACTCCTATTATCTTGAAGCTCTAACACACAAATCTATGTTCTTAAATATACAATTTTGGATCTTCACTGATCAGACAATGATATATATGTAGAATTGGAATCATATTTAATTGTAATTAATTTTCATTTTTAAAATAGTTAATATATAATCTATTTTTTTGAATGGAAAATTTGGGGGAAAATGACAATTAATGTTTGGATTTAGTTTATTTCCATATTTATGGGATTATAGTGAATAATAAAAGTATCACCCAAGTCCTCTAGAGTCATTTATTCAATGTCATTAGGGTTTCTATTTTTATTTAGAAAATTTATTTCAATCGATGGTTCAAAAGAAAATAGTCCTTCATTAGTAGTCCGAGTCATATAAAATCTAATTTATATTGGAACTCACTCTGTGAATTTTTTTCCATGTTTTTATGTACACCTTTCATATTGTATGGAAAAAAGATAATTTTTCGCTAAGTTATATATTATTAGTAGTATCATAAGTCATATCCATGGAGTATTTCCTTAGTCTAGTTTTCAGAAGTGAAAAAATAATTAAGTTTCATGACCTGAATAAATGAGGGTTGAGCCAAAACTACCATAGGATCACCTCCATAGGCTATGGGATAATGACTAGTTATGAAGGTTATAACTAAAACAAGAGTCTTTTTTTAAGTTCATGTATGAACACCCACAACCGTCTCCATGAATAAGTGTATCAGAATAATTATAAAAGACGACTCATTAAGAGAATAAAACATGCATGTAAAACTTTTAGGGATTACAAGAGTAAAATAGTGTAATATTTAAAGATAATAGGGAAAAATACATTCCCAACAAGAAATATGTCTCAAACTAAAAATATATATAAATGTAAGGTTCTGGGAGAGCCTAGCTCTAGATATCCAAGCCCTAATCACTATATATAATTTAATTCTCTAGGTATCCCCATGCTCCTCTATAATCACCACCGACATTTATGTTGTCTACATAAGAAATGAAACTTGTGGGAAAACCCATACAAGGGTGATTATATACATACCCAATAGTAATCCTCGAAATATAAAGAAGGATTAGTAATAGACATAATAGGAATAGACATCTCGAACTATAGTAAGAGAGTAAAAAAAGATTTACATCATTTCTAAAGGTCCATAATGGATGCTCAGTATCATGCATGATTTTTTGAAGAAACATCCAAGTTCAGACAAACCTCATCACTATGGCACATAGTCTAGAAACATTTCATATTTCAGAATTTTACAGAGATAATAAAGGAAAAGAGGATGGAGATGTGTTGTTTGCAGTAGGTTGATGGATCAGTGTCGGCGTAAATCCATAATTTTCAGTATATTTTTCCTTACACACTAAATTAGTCTATAGAAAATCCCTATAAGGCTCTATATTTTGAGTATAGACTTCATCCTCTTATAAAAATGATCATATTAGAGTTTTATTTAACCACATTTGTTGAAGTGGTAAGGAAATCCGTTTTTGTTAAAGCTATTATAATAGGAGTGCTTAAGGTATCCAATCTTTTTCCAGTTCTAGGAAGTGGTGAAGGGAATTATTGTAAAGATATGGGGAGTCGTCATAATGCTTTTGGTGCTTGACGAAGAATTAAAAGTCCTCTTTATCCTTCATTAGATTATAATAAACACAAGATAATAGATTTCCATTAGTGTAGAAAGATAGATAATAAATAGTTGTGTTTGAGTGCTCTGAAGACCTTTCATGATTGTGGAAGCCTATGTCACTTATAATGGTTTTGTTAGGGTGTTTACAAGAAGTGATGTGGAGCTAGTATGTAATAGTATAGTGGTGTTGGAGATCATTTTATTGTACATTTCTATTGTAGTGTTTCTTTCTATTTTGGCAGCTACGCCTCATGGTGTTCTCTTTTTTGTAATGTATGGGGATGTTTTGGATCTCTTACGAACTTCTAATTCCAATAAGAGTGTGTTTTTATTTTTGTATGTTTTGCTTTTTATTTTAAAGAGTTTAGATCAAGTATTAGTAGATCTTGACTATAAGGAAATATATGCTTTAAATATCATGGATCCATGCATAGGCCCTAGAGTGAAGATAACATATAGTCAGTAATCCCAAGGGTGTGAGGGAACTTGGTTCAGTTTTTTCTACAGTATGGGAATGAAAATAGTTCCAAATTATTTGTGTGTCTTATTAATTATGAGAATTAATAGGAAGATATGTAAAGTCATTGATTTCTTGTTGCGGACCATGTTTTGTTTTTAATTTCGGTATAATTTGGTCGGTTTATAAATAGTGGGGAGACCCATCATGGGCCTCATTGTGGTTTCTTGTAGTTTTGATTAGTGTTAGTTGATTCCAAATAGTGGGGAGTCCATTATGGCCTCCTTTGATGATAATACAGTATAGTTCTGATGGTGGATTAACAATGTGTGATATCATTTTAAGTTATCTAATTTTGAGGTACTCTCTATTAGGTAAATTTTGGGCTTTTAGAGCACACCCATCAGTTCAATCTTTGGTCAGGTTGTAGTTTGAGTTTCATGTTGTTTATCAAGAACTGGTTTTGGTTTGTTGGTTTTTTCATGAAAACAGTGGAAATTTCTTTTAGTGTTTGTTTGTATGTTCATATTTTAAGAGGTTGGGTCATGAGATTGTGGAAATAAATAATCATTGATCAATAAAATTGAAAATGATGTGGCTTTCCAGGGGTAGAAGGCATTAATGGTTGGGGGAATTTTCAACATCGGATTTTTATTTCTGACCTTTTATTTAGTTTATATTTTGGCCTTGGGTTTTGGGATCATGTTATAGGTTTGATAGTTTAAATTTGGAGTTCAGGAGAGTTTTCTCTTAATGCACGGTCAATGAATAGTTTGGAAAAAACATGTATCATGCTCCAGGTAACTGTGAAAGCTTTGGTGTGCTCCTAGATGAGGGTGAGCAAACTATGAATGGTTATTCAAACCATGCTTAATGTGTGCAAGAAGCCTCTATAACATGATAGAATCATTTAGTATAATTGGAAAACAGTTTGTAAACCATGAAGCTAGCCCATATAAGTGATCAGGTGTGTCTAATGAGGGGTGTTTGGTTGGAACATAGTCTGGTAAAACATGCACCCAAACTGTGAGAGATGCTTGGGTCATTAATAGGTTGAAATTACTAAACTACCATTATTGGATATTAACATGAATTCTAGAAATTTATTCCTCAACCAAGTTCTTAAAACCCTAGGGAAGTCTCTCCTTGGTTCTTCAAGCCTCCTCTTCTCTCCCTTGGTGTATATTTCATGGATTTCTTCATGATTCAATGTTGATTTCTCAAGGTAATCTCCTCTCTTCTCTTCCCTATTTATCCTTCTTTCATTTTATCTTGAGATATCTTTATCCCATGGTCATGTAGACCTAAGTTTTATATTTCCATTTGGTTTATATTGGTTTTTTTCTTGTTTATGATTCCTCTTGGTAGATATTGTCTTTTGGAATCATTATGGTGTCATTTCGGGTGTACGTTATTGAAGCGCATGTGATTTGAGGTAGGTTTCACATTCAATTGAATTTTTAATTTAATAATAATTAGTTTCATAATTTTCACACCTTTTTTGAATATAAAATAGAGATTTTTAATCATGGAAATTCTTGTTTGGTGTCCAAATTAGTGATCTCTTCCTTGTCATGTGATAAATGGGATTGTATTATTAAAGGACACACCAATTGTTTGATAAAATGATAAGTTGGATTCTGCAGGTGATTTATGGATTATAAAGTTTGGTTAGGGTTTTAAATGTTGAATTGAAATTTTGATGGTAGTTTTGGGTTTCTAATATCTATTTAAAAAAAGTTTTGTATTGGAAATGGTGTGCGAAAGGTCCTTTAAAAATGAAATGGAATGTGATGATGAGGTGTGGCCCATCTGGCGTTTTAATGAAAATTTTTTTGGTTTGTGAATGTGGTGTGGGTACATAAATGTACTTTTTTAAATAAAATTTAAATGGAAAATGATATTTTTTTACACCTTTTTGGAATGGTGGATTTATTTATTTTGAATTTGATGGTTATGTGAAACATACTTAAGGCCCGTTTGGAACTTTTATGGAAAATAATGAAAGTGTTTATCATGAAAACTATCGTTGTATAATTATCTGGTTGAGTTTATGTTGAATGTGAGGGAAATCCATGTTTTGGACTCCTCATGAGCCAATTAATTATTGTGGAATGAAATATCCTCTCTATGGAATTATTCATGATCTATGAGCTTTAAGGAAATAGATTTGTCCATGGAGTGACATGGGTGATTCCAGTTGGGTGAATTATTATAATATATGTGTATTTGATTGGATACTCAGTTGGAATGGTTTTCCAACCCTCTTTACATCTTAACATGGGATCCTGGAATAAAGAGTGAATTTTCTTTGAATGATTGATGCAATATTTATGATTATTCTCCAACTTGTGTCCCATAGTTGGGAGATATATATGGTTATTGTTGTTATGGGATAGTACCCCTTAGTCTGTACCATGTAGGGTATGGTCGATCAAGTGAGGGCGTTATTGATTTCATCAATTGAGGCATGCTTTTCGGGATGAGTCGACATTTATTATTATGTTATTTATTATTCATGAGCTCATAGATTCACCCATGAATATCTAAAATAATTTTTTGCAGTGAATGATTGTGACACATTATTGGTTGGATACACTTTTGAAAATTTTTCCATTTTCCTTGTTATTTGATTATTGTTCTTACTTCCTTGAGCAGTGTGTATTTTTTCTAAATATAGTAAAATGTTTTCAATTGTTTATGGAAAAAAGTTTTGGAAATTTATTACACTCTATCTCACTTTTATATGGAATGTTACATTTTTTATTTAGAATGCATATGGTTGCTCTTTGGAAAAGAGTGTGGTTTTAAATGGTAAAAAAAAATGGACCATGTTTGGTTTTTAAATGGAAATTTTGTAGAAAGGATTAATTTTATATATTGTATTTCAAACATGAAGTTTAGGTTTTATTATTTTAAAGTAAGTGTATTAAGGATATATTTGTTCGGGTATGCCTATTGAGTTCTAATACTTTCTTCTATAGTCCTTTATTGTTTTTATCATGTGGTATAGATCTCCTCTTGGTTTTGATCTCTATGGGAGATGGTTGGATTTGGAATCAAAGAATGTCCCTCAAGGTCACATGGAGGTGATGTTGTTGTCATTTTTCAGTTATGTTTATAGTATCATTTTTTTATTTTTATTTTATGTAAAAATTTTCTTCAGTTGGATATTGCATTACTTATATTGGGCTTCTCTGTTTTTTTCAATTTTTTATTTATTTATATTGGGAAAATCAATCCATTTGGATTACTATACTGATTCCCAACACTAGTTTCTAGATCATGGGTATCGGGAATACCCTTTGGGACTTTCCACGGATCGGCTTAGGTGACAGGTTCCGGGTCGACTCGGGTTGGTTTGTGACATGATTTGGTAGACACATTCCTTTTCATATTGGAATAATCCTTTTGTGGCCTTATTTTTGTATGGAATTGAGTTAAACCTTAACTGCTGGTCATCTTTCCCTTTCCATTTATAGAGGCATCCTTAAATGAAATAGTGATTCCACTTTTTGGAGGCCTGAGATGAGTGGTTTCCAATAAAAAACAGCAGTTGCACATTGTCACATCCATCATCCGATATATAACACCATTTACTAGAAATTTCAGTAGAACTGAAATAATTCTAAATATCTCTAAAGTAATTCAGTTTCTATGGAACATCTGATTTCTTGGACCCATCCTCCTATGGAACATGTCTTGAGAAGTCCCCTTGAAGTGGATGCACAATGCAACCTTTCCTTTCAAGCTGGGAAGGAGAGTCCTCCTGTGTAGCACACTAAACAAGAACCTCAATTGCAGACTCCTACTACGCTTCATTTGGTTGATGATTATCATCTCATGTCAAATTCCCATCCTATCTAGGGCATTGATTAACAATAAAATAGATTTACAATTATCAGCAATCATAACCTACTATCCAAAATCAAATGGAGTTCCTTGCGAGTTCACCGCACTTAGGGGAGGATCATCATGCCTTTCTCCTTGTTGTGCCATTTTATTATAATTGGAGGGACCAACACCGTTATAGGTAGTTTTATTTTCATTTCCATTTTTTTTGCAAGTCAGTGCCTCAAAAAACCACTTACTCTAATCCCATTTTTTATAGCTCTCCACGATATGACCTTTTATAGAGCATGAAGAAGGAAATTGATCAATGTGACACTTCTTCTTTGAGTGCCCAAGCATCTTATAACCAACTCAATACATAAGAGGCTTCTCATATATTATCTTGAGGTCAAGATTATGATTATAATTTGAGAGAATACTTTTCTCAGCAAGTGTGGGAAAAAAACTACCTCAACATGAATCTAGGAGAAGTATGAATTTAAATAGTATGAGTTAAAATAAAATTGATATAATTTAATATATAATCATTTAATCAAATATTTATTATTAAAAATTAGAATAATTTAACAACAATTATTATAAAAATTAAAAAATATATTATATATTATACATTCTAATACAAAATATTATAAATTTGTTTAATTAATTGTAAAATGATGTTATTAAGTATAAATTACTAAAAATTAGTAAAAATTAATATAAATTAGTATAAAATCATCAGTAATTAGTCTAAATTAATAAAAATTGGAATATATTAGTATAAATCGGCCTACAATTGCTGTAAATTTAAATAAATAAATAAAAATTATTATAAATTATTATAAATTATTATAAATGTTTAAAAAAATTCAAATTATTATAAATTAATACCATTTCTTATAAATTAAAAAAAACTATCAATAATTATGATAAATTAATTACAAAAATATATACAATAGAATGAATTAATAAAATAGTTTATAAATTTATCACCAATTAGTATAAATTATTATAAATTAATAAAAAAATTATACATTGATATAATATATAATAAATTGATTTAATTTACATCATATTAATATAAATTAGTATAACTTACTCTAAATTAGTATAAAGTACAAAATAATCGTAAAAATTAATATAAATTGTTATAAATTAGTATAAGTTAATAAAAATTATTATAAATTATTATAAATTACTAGAAATTAGAAACAATTAATATAAATTGTTATATGTAAATAAAAATTATTATAAATTAGTATAAATTACTAAAAATAAGTATAAATAAGTTTAAATTATTATATTACAAATCGATCTGAGAGGGGGAAAGAAACGAACAAAATCTACTCTTATTGCACATAGGAAGTCTCGAAACCAAGACCTTTCAAACACCACCATAGGACACAAACACTAGGGTGTTCCCATGGGGAATATTATTTTAAGTTATTAAAGTTAGTATGAAGTAGTATAAATTCAATAACATTTAGAGTAATTTAATAAAAATTCGTATAGATACGTTACAATTAGTATAAATATAAGAATATTATGCATTAGTATAAGTTAATAAAAATTATTATAAATTTATCCCCAATTAGTATAAATTTTTCCCAATTAATAAAAAAATTATTAATTGATAGAATTGACAATACATTGATATTATTTTAAAATAAAATGACAAAGATTAGTATACATTACTATATATTGCAATAAAGTAGTATAAATTAATAAAAATTATTATATATTAGTATAATATAATAAAAAATATAAATTAATAAAAATTGGTATAAATTATTATAAATTAATAAAAAAATATGCATTAGTATAAATTAATAAAAAAATATTATAAAAACATCACCAATTATTATAAATTAATCTAAATTAGTATAATTTTTTTATAAATTATTATTAATTATTATAAATTTATATAATATATATATATATATATATATTCATATATTTTACAATAATTTGAGATAATTCAGAATAAAGTGATATATATTAGTATGTATTACTATAAATTGTTGAAATTTATTATAAGTTGATATAAATTTATGTTATTTAATATCAATTATTATAAATTTGTATAAATTATTTAAAATTAGGATAAAATAATATAAGATATTATAAATCAATAAAAATTACTTTAAATTAACAAAAAAATTATACATTGTTATAAATTAAAAAAATTAATATAGATTTGACAACAATTAGTATTAATTATTTTAAATTTTCAAAAAAAATTAGAAATACATTAATTTACAATTAACTAATTTAAATTATTATAAGTACTATAAATTTGTAAAAATTAATATAACCTACAAATATTTTACGAAAATTAATAAATATTATTATAAATTAGTATCAGTTAATAAAATTTATAATAATTTTTTATAAAATAGTATAAATTACTAAAAATTTATAAAAAATTAAAAATTAATTATTATAAAATTTTATATTAATAAAAATTATTATAAATTAATATAGAATATATAAATTACTAAAAAACTTAAAAA
Organism: Viscum album; assembly: GCA_963277665.1. Lineage (NCBI taxonomy): Eukaryota > Viridiplantae > Streptophyta > Magnoliopsida > Santalales > Viscaceae > Viscum > Viscum album. The sequence continues at coordinate 355,660,893 of OY728132.1, read as the reverse complement.
AATAATATAAATTTTTATTTGTTAACAAAAAGTATTATATGTTAATATAAATTTGTCATAATTATTCTAAATTAATAAAATATATTATAAATTAAAAAAAATATATTAAATATTAGTGTAAATTAAAAACATATTATAGGATAATTTAAAATAAATTAAAATAAAATAATTTATAATAAATATTTATTAATTTTTCACCAATTGGTATAAATTATTATAAATTATTAAAAAAATTGAATTGATATACTTAATGCTAAATTGATATAATTCAAAATAAATTTATATATTTTAGTAAAAATTACTCTAAAATACTATAATTTGAAATTAATTGATAAAAATTAGTAAAAATTATTTTAAATTATTTTAAATTAGTATAAATTTATAAAAATTATTATATATTATTATAATTTAAAATTAATTTATATAATTTACTGTAAAATGATATAAATTATTATAAATTGAAACAAATTACTATACAAAAATATAAATTGGAATAAATCAATATAAGTTTGTATAAATTCACATAAATTACATAAATTGATATAAATTATTATATATTGATATAAATTATTTTAATTAATAAAAATTATTATAAATTGTAAATAATTTTCATCATAAATTTTTATTAATTTATATAAAATCTAATTATTGTTAATTTTTTAGAAAAATATATATCCTATAAATTTATAGCAATTTTATTTATAGAATCATGATTGGGTGAATTATAAAAAAATTTGAATCGTTCGCATGTAAATATTGTCCACACTAAGGGTTTTGAAGATTTTTTATCATTTGAATTATAAAATTTTGAATTTATTTATGAAGGAATACGGTAATTCTCATGTAATAAGTGAGAAATTTGAAAATAAGAAACATTTGATAATTTTGGAATTTGTCAATTTATTTTGATTTTAGAGTGATAACAAATTTTAATACCAATAAGGTGAAATAAATTAGGAAGGAAATTCAAATTTTTTTGGTTCTTGAACCATCATAATTTCAAAATTTAGTACATGATTTTACTGAACCATCTTTCTAAGAAACACAAATTCAAAATGGAAATTCAAATCTGAATTTTAAAAATCTTGATTTTATGATTGATCGAAATATTTTATGGAGACCATATATCCCAGATGTATGATAGGAAAATTTAATATATGAAAAAAATTATGCTAATTAAATATTATTTTAGGATTTCAAATAGTTTTTTTGAAAAAATATTTTATTTGGTTAAATCTTTGTTTCATGAAGGGAATATATTATTTATAAATATTTTTGAGGGAAAAAAATCTGGTTCATAAATTGATTCATCATTATTAGAAGATCCATTCATGTTCAAATGATTACATATTATATTATGTTGAATATGAATCATTGGTTAATTTTCCAATGTATGGATAATCGATGTATAAATATGTACAAAAAGGAAAGCATGGATTTATTATTGTTTAAAAATTGAGGTATTTTCCAATTAAATATAGATTGTAGTGTATTTATGTCTCCCAGCACAGCTATAATGAAAACATGGAATAAGTCCAACATTTCAGTTATTAAAAAATTAAATAAACTTTGTGATTGTGATTCTTAGAAACATTTTGAATAGGAGAATCAATTTTTTTCTTTAGAACCTAGGAACATAAAATTGGTCCTTTATACTGATGTTTTACATCCATTTGATGCTTACGAAAATCAGTATTCTTATTTGAATGTTTTTATAACTATGTTAAACTTACCTACATAAATGTTGATGAAAAAACCATATAAATATATATATATATATACAGTTTTATTAATTCAAGGACATATGAAGAAGAATACTAGTATTTATTCTAATCCACTAATTGATGATTTAATTTTATTATGGAATGACTATGTACCAACATATAATGTTGTTTAATATCATATATTTATACTTAAAGTTTCATTAATGTGGGAAATTAGTGAATTTCCAACATAAGATATGTTATCTGGATAGAGTAAAAATGGTCCAAAACATTTTCCATACCGCATGGCTAACAAAAACGTGTTTTTTATTGTTAATGGAAGAATGAACTATTTTTTATTATTATCAGATTTTTTTTCTCACAAAACACCCATTTTGATAGAATATAAATAAATTTACAAAAGGTGGAATTGAAAGAGATGAACCTACATTCTTTTCCCATAGGTATACAGTTAAAAAATATTGAATCTTTATTACGTTAAATTACTATTAGATCGACTATAAAACAACAAAAATAGATGGTTTTGGGAGATATGACAATTGGATAAAGTAAATTATTTTTTGGGAGATGTCATATTGGCCCGATTTTTTGATTCTCCATATGTTAGAGTAATTTATATTGAAAAGAACTATTTTAGCAGAATATGTTATAGAGTTCATGAAAAACATTGAAAAGTCAAAGATACTATAAAATTATGATTACATATGGCCAAAATAAATAGGATTCCTGAACTTGAGTAATTTGAAATTGAAAGATCACAAAATTAAATGAATCCAAAATCAACATGTGCACTTTATAAATAAGTTCATTTATTATTCCATTAGTGGATTAGATATTTGATGTTACCATATAGATATGCTTATAATTTTTATTATTATGCTAAAATTGGTAATTATTCCGTTAAAAAATTTTAACAACCATGACAAAATGGAAAGATTACTGCTTATTGGTCTCATAGGTTTGTTGAATCCTTTGATCTGGTATATTTTTATTGAAATATCATATTTATTCAGAGTAATTTATGTATAATCAATGAAATATGATGAAATTAATATAATTTAAAAAGATATAATTATTTTTTAAAGGATTAGGGTAAGTCCCCCCTTTATTGAACAAGAAAAGATAAACCTCTTTTAAAAAGTGGGAAAATAAGGACCCATTACAAAAAGAAGAAATATACCTTTAAAGAACATGACCTTAATGCCTTGATGGCCCTAAGTGCCTAATGAGAAGAAATATTCAATATAAGAAACAGAAAAAAAACTCACCCCCCCTGAATAACAACGAAACTGTGAAATTAATCAGTAATGAAGCATAGTCCCCTATTCCAATATGTTGTGTCATGCTGCACCAACACAATGTGGTAGAGAACTCCTCACATCCACAAAAACATGAATATGGAGGAACATATGACAGGTTCCAACACACCTATCTCTCTTTTGAGCATCCCACCTAATAATTATTATGAAGAACTCACTGCACTGCCAGCCTAATTCCCTGAAAAATTAGAAAGAAACACTATAGAGAGACATCTTTAGGGTACCCATCCATCAAAACCAAATGGTATATGGTTGGATGAAGTGAATAGGTATACACATAGCTCTTTTGAGGCCACACACCCAACAATACCTACAAAAAGCTACACTATTTCCAAATGGAATGAGATAAACATCATTGATCACAAATACTTTTATGACTCAATCAAACAGCCAGTGTGACATCCCTTGCCCTGAAACACTCTCACATGGTCGAAATGGGTTGGTTACGAGAGCTCAAGAATCCCCCCATATACCAAAGGAAACTGACAAACAACATTTTCTGATAAGTATTTTTGAGAAACTATACCCACTATCTATGTTATAACATAGAAAAAATAAAAAATAATAAATAAATAAATATTAGAGTGTGGAAACCATGAAAAAAATACAAAACAGAGGAAGACCAATTGAATAATACAATAATTACTAAAGAAACATTGTAATGACATGATGAAAGGTAAATAAATGTCATACTATAAGAAATAAAAAATCAAAGATTATAATACTCAAAAAACCTAGTCATGAACCCCATGTTGGTCATGTCTCCAATCACTACCCATCCGGCATAAAAAATCAACCACAAGATCTTTTACTTTATCCAATCATGCATCCATGTAATCAACTCAGGTACCAAATGACGGCCTATGTATGGTGTGAGTATAACAACGTAGGTCGAAACCATCATGTCTATGCATAACCGATCTGATAATAAGTGCATGCAATAATGCAATAAATATGTGGATTAATTAATTAACGACATAAATTAATACCACATCAACATGATTTGGAACCATATAGGATTATCAATAAACATGTCTCAGGACCGTTCCACTATTACCACATAATCATGGTAAAACATAAACTACCTTTGCATTATGCCAGAATTTCTCTATGCATGTATTAGAAACATTCCATCCATAACCATATAACCATTGTATAAATCACACAAAACTGGGAAAAAACTTCTCTATAATCATTTCAAAAATAAATCAGGGTTGATCCTAGTACAGTAACATTATTTCATGTATTAGATCCAAGCCTAATAAATAATAATTTCAGTATTTGTCAGGGCCATGCTCGGTATATAATCATTTCAGCAAGTATTTGGTAAAACTGTGATGTATAAAAATTATATCATAATTTACTGGGTATAGTCTGCTATATAACCATTACATCATAATTCACTTGGCATATCCCACTATATAAGCATTATAGCATAATTCATTGCACATATACCCTTATATAATAATCTCAACATAAATCACTAGACATAGTAGTAAGGATATTACAATATCAAATCATAAAGATCAAGGGTTAATTATTAAAATTATTATTTGTCATTAAATTATATTTTTTTATCATTTGGTCATAAACTAACAACATTCCAGTCATTTCAATAAACAATGAAATCCAAGGTGAATATATAATAATAAATCACTCAAATCAAATGCCATTCAAAACACACATTAATCCATTAATAATCTCATTTAGAAATAAAGGTTCTCTCTTCCGAATGGTATCAATAATCTAGGTAAATAACCAATTGGATACATGGGATAAAAATGAATAATATAACTCATTATTTATTTAATTTAGGTGCATTCTATGTTAGATCAATTACAATATTTCACATAATTTTCAATTAAATGGATAAAGGGGTTAAGGTTTGGACTCTTACCTTTAAATGATGATCAATCAATGATACCAGTAACATTATATAATATTAATAATAGTGTAGATGATCACAAGAAGATTATTGGATCATAACTAATAAATATCAGAACCAATAATGATCAAGGTCAAGATACTACACTACAATGGTGTAAGAATAAAAATAGCGAAGGGAATACCAAAACAAGACAACTTATAATGGATTGATTTTCTCAAACAGGACATCTGGAAGGAATAATGATGCTCTAAAATTTCCTTAAATCCATCCTAGGATGAGTGAGGCATGGATTCATTGAAGTAATAAAATATACAAATCCACGATGACCACTTAAAATCAATTCTCATGATAAATACATGTCATGCAATCCATTTACATTTCATGAATTTATTTTTTAAGATATATTCCAAAAAACTGCATTATATCGAATTAATTTTTAACCATGAGAGAAATTTACATGATGTGAATGGTTTATATGATTTTTAATATATTCACACCAAGCATTAGTTCTTGAAATGTTCAATGGCTTTTACACATCAGGTAACTTGTACATGACATGTAATCACGCAACTGATAGTTTTGGGACCAAATTCAAAATAAGGTCCCAAACCACCTCTAATGCCATTAGAAGCATGGAATCCCCTTATAAATCCATTTAACACATTTATTCACATACTAAATTAATTTAAACAATCATATATTCCCAAACTATTGGTCATTTATCTTAATAAAGTATCTGCATATCTGAAAAAGTCCAAGCCACCATGACTAAATAAAAAACTCAAATAGGGACATTACTGAAAAAGATTGGATCTTACAACATCTCCACCATATAACATATCCTCCCTAAGATGCTCCAAGAATCACTTTAGGATGTCGGTGAACAAGTCTAGCCACTATGATCACATATTAGACTCCCCCTCCCTGGTCTCCTTCTAAACATTCCCATTCATCCATAAAATTGAACCAAAGGAATCACCCTACCCAGTAGATACTTCCCACTAGGGTCCAAAATCTGTATCATATGCTCCTCTAACGAATCATTGTCACTACGATAGATTTATTCTAAATCTATTACAAGATAAGGGTCTAGATAATATTTTAAATGTTGTGACATTTGAAACATGTCATGCATGGAACTATAGTGTTATAGATGGGATAATCTGTATACTACTGGACCAACCCTATCTACTATCTCAAATGACCCAAAAAAACTGGGAACTAGCTTCTCCTGTTTCTTGATACAAAATTTACCCAACCTCGGAGACAACTGAAGAAAAACACAATGGCCAACCTGACACTCTAGAGTTCATCTTCGATGGCTAGTATATGATTTCTTCCTACTATAAGTAGTCACCAACTGCTTCCTAATAAACTGAACAGGCTCAAATGTCTCATGCATGTGACTAGGACTAAGAATCACTAACTCTCCTAACTATTACCAAAAAAATACGTGAATGAAATGTCCTACCATACAATTCCACAAAAGGTTCTATTTTTATTAATTCATGGAAGATGTTATTATATGAAACTCTATGGTTGTCATATGTTTCTCCCATGAACAATAAAAATTCAAAACATAGGCTCATAACATATCCTCAAGAACATGTATGGTCTACTCAGATTGACTATCAGTATAAGGATGATAGGTTGTACTCAAATGAACCTATGATCCCAGATTATTTTAAAGATCCTTCCATAATTAAAATGTGAAATGAGGATCTATATCTGAAACGATACTCCTTGAAACACTATATAGCTATACTACCTCATGCATGTAAATACTACCTAGATTATTAACTATGATGGTCTCCTGGATAAGAAAAAAGTTGGTTAACTTCTTCAATTGATCCAAAATCACCCATGCAACATCATTCTTATGGGTTTTCCATGGTAATAAAATGAAACAAATCTTAGTCAAATTATCCCATTTCCACATTGGAATAGGAAATGGCTAAAAATATTAACTATCCGGAGATGCACAACATTCACTCGTTCATAAGTTAAGAATCTAGCCACAAAGCTCGCTCTCTCCTTCTCTATTATTGAACAATCATACTTTCTAGGAAGATCATGATACATCTATATAAAACCATGATATACTTCCCATATTGAAGAATGAAAATATTTCATAAGAACCTCATGAAAATACATAGGAACCTATACTTGTCCACGAAAAAGATGATAATTGGAACTGCCAAGATACTATCTCAATGGAAACTCCCCATCTTATAAGCTTTCAATTAGAACTAATACCTCTAGATTAGATAACAACATGGACATAATATAGGATAAAATCATAGTTATAACATAAATTGATATTATATCTCCTAATCTCTGAGACTCCAGAACATCTAGATACATTTCTGCAAATATTTCCATCATCCTCCAATCGCTGTAAGAATCTCGTACTACCTCTTTCTGCATCTTCTGGCTTAACAAATCAGCAACAATGTTTCTATTTCTTAGAGTATAATCCCAATAAAAGATGGAATACTACAGATACTATACCCACCTCTTATTATGAAGGTTCAAGTCCCACTAATAAAATATGTACCTAAGTCTCTTGTGGTTTTTGTATACCCCAAACCAATCACCCATGAGATAATGCCTCCAACATCTTAGTTCATGAACCACTATTGAAAACTCCAAATCATGAGTAGAGTTATTCCTCTAATTTTGTATCAGATATCGGTTTAAATATGATACCACTAAATATTCTTAAATTATGACTTCTCTAATTAAAACTCTAAACAATTCATAGTACATGGTAAATGATTTACCAGGAATTGGTAAATTCATGATAGGTGCTGAGGTCAGCCTATCTTCCAGCTCATAAAATGTATCTAGAAATAATCAAACCAATCAAACATTAATCCCTTCTTGTTTAGTCCTAAAATCAGTTCTTCTAGATGGGAGAAGTCCTGGATAAAGTACCAATAATATACTACTAAAATAGAAGGATATAAATTTTGAAGGCATTCATGGGATGCTCCCAATATTCCAAAACTACAACTTTCTCTGGGTCCATTAACACTCTACCCTCTGAGATCACAAGACTCAATAAGTTCAATTTATTGATCCAAAATCTATATTTGGTTATCTTGGTGTAATTATGATTCTATCTCTATGTACTCAATACAATGTCAAGATACAAGGCATGATCATTTTCTTACAAGGAGTAAACTAATATTTCATCAAAAAAACCACCACAAACTAGTCCAGAAAAGAAAGAAAAATTCAATTCATTTAGGCCATGATACCCATGGTGAATTATTAATACAAAAATGTATCACTATAAATCATACAATCCATAACTACTCCTAAAACAATTTTGGTGTATATCTATTAGTCTCACCTTCAATAGATGATATCCTAATATCAAATAGATTTTGGAAAAGATCATAACATCTCTCAACTAATCAAAGATATCATCAATGCATGGAAGGGGACACTGTTTCTTGACCATCATCTGGTTCAATCAATAATAATCCACACTTAAGTGAAGAGACCCATCAGCCTTTTTAGGGAAGAGAACTAGAAAACCCCAAGGAGATGTACTATGTCATATGAAAACTTTATCTTCTAGATACTAAAATTGACCTTTCAACTCCAAAATCTTTTTTCATTCCATTATATAAGGTGGGATAAAAAATGGATATGATCCTAGCTTCAAATAAATTATGAAATAAATATACCACTCTGGCGGTAAGTTATAGAACTTTTTAATAAAAATATCTTGAAATGGTCTACAGTACATGAAAAGAACCCTGATGCATTCTACCATCATATATAGGAATACCAGCTATCAATGTTGTGATAAAATCCAATCTAAACTGAATTTTCCATGCATGACCATCCTTAATATCACACTCACAATTATGAGAATAGCTTCCACCATCTGGTGATATAAGGTAACTCATAATTGATAATAGTCAATATGATTTTAGTATATAACTAACCAATCCACTCTAATAATGAAATCAAAAACATTTATTTACAGAATAAATGATTCCTAAAATAAATGGTAACCACCAATATCTAGAGAAAATGTCTTATAATGTTTGATATTCTATGATTCCCCTCCCAATGGTGTATCAATGGTCAAAACACCATCCACAATTTCCACATCCAAGCTAAAACTATTTACAAAAAAAGTGGATAAAAATTAATGTGATAATCTTGTATCAAACAAAACAAAAGAAAGGTTGAATAATATAAGAATCATACCTATAATAGTATATATTTTTATATACACTCTAGTTGGAGTAGTCGGGATAATGTGTAGCTGACCATCCCCTTTTCCCTGGGATCCATATTGAATCCCCTAATCTATTCCCTCCTCTTGGTATTGTCTTTATTGTACCAGGGTACCAGGTCCAAAACCTGAAATATAAAATCTTATGTAACTCTAGATACTTGTATGTTTTGGAGTAGGTGAGTCCTTCCCACCCTCTGGTATCTATCCAGATCCCATACCGCTACCCTTGTAGTACATAACTGTCACACCCACATTTTTCAATTTATTTATTTTATAATTTATCTACGCGTCGAGTAGTTTGGGTCAAAACCTGAATTAAGTTTTCAAGTTCTTTGTCTTGTGGTCTTATTTTTGTCCAGTGCAATGCGGTCGAAGCTGCGCGACCTCGCTTGGGTCACCGCACGACCCTGCTTGGTTCACCGCATGCCTTACCAATGATTAATTAATCAAATAAAATGAATTAGAATTTTTTTAATGATAATAATCATAATAATGTCATTTCAGATTCTCATTATTATTATTATTTCTATTTTAGTTTATTATAGTTATTATTGTTTGGTTAATTTTACAATTATTGTTATTATGATAATTATTATCATTAGTATTATTATTATTAATTTTGTTATTATTATTATTATTATATTTATTATGAGTGTTTGGATTTTTTTTGCATCACCGGATGCATGGCCGAGGCATGGTTTTGGGATCCGCAAAGTCTGCCCGGCTTCCAAATGAGTTGAAATATAGCAGGATAATGAAATGGAAATGAAAAAAATAAAACTAAAAGAAAATAAATAATAAGTGTAATGAAAATTTAAGGAATTATTTTAACGATAATAATATTTTTTTTATTTTCATCATTTTCTTTTTATTAAAATTTTATTGGCTGCGCGGGGTAACTGCGCGACTGCCTGTTTCTTTAAAATATATATATATATATTTAATGATAATAAGAATGGTAATATTTATTTTATTATTGTTTTCATTAATATTTTAACTTAGTTATAATTGTTAATTAAGTCATGATTAGAATAAAATTATTAACATGTTATCAATAACAATAATAATATTTTTCACTTTATTATTATTATTTTTAGGTTCTATTTCATTTTTATTTTTAATCTGTTTTTTTATTATTATTCTTTTTTATTTTCCCCTTCTTTTTTCTTCTCTTTCCTTTATTTTCCCTCCACTCTTTTTCCTCCCCCTCTCTCCCGTTGCACCTCCTGTGCGTCACGCACTCCCCTCCCCCCTGAAACCCTACCTCGCACCCCCACCTCTCCAGACCTCTCTTCACGCCACTGCCTCAGATCTGGTGTCACCCACCCACCTACTCCGGTCCGGCGTCGCGCATCCCTCTGTGACCCATTGCGGCCGCCCTCCTGTTTTGGCTCACCACCTCAGATCCCGCCACCACCGCGGGTCATCGTCGCCGCACCAGCTCCGGCCGCCATCCCGATCGCCCGCTCGCATCGCCCCTGCCACCGACCTCCATCACCCAATCACGCCAATGCCGCCCCTCATGACCAAATTTGGTTCAAAAAACTGGCATTTCACCCTACTCCTTTGGTCTGGAAAACCACCCGCCGCCTCATTGATCCCCTTCTCCCATCCGTCAAACCCCGATAGCTCCCTACCTTTCCCCTAATGGTCGCGGTTTGGTCTGTTGGAACCTTCCCTGCTAGCCGAAACATGTTCCAGCTCCCCGACCGCTATCGCACTCTCCTTCCGCACGCACCCAACACCTCTAGATATGTATATCCCCCATTCTATTTGAGTTTTTGGTTTTACAGTAGGCTTGGGTACTATTTTTTGGGGTTAATATCTTGTTTTGGGTCTGCTCTTTTTTGATTAGGGTTCGCGCTTGGTCCTTTGTGGTGAAAACAGCATGCAATTGATGTTTTTCACTAAAATTTTAAATTTCTCCATGTAAGGTAGGTGGTTCCACGCCTAAGTTATTATTTGATAAATTAATTTGCAAGTTTAGTTTGTTTAGTATATCATTTAGTTTATTTGTGCATTGCAATGTTGTTTTTCTTTGATGTTTGGGATGCATTTGAACTGTTTAATAACATGTCTATTTTATTTGTGTCCGTTCTACTTAAAAACTCATATCTATCTAGTTTTTGGTGGGTTTTTATTGTGCGGTTAGATTATTGATCTGTTTAACTGGTGCAAAATATATCTTTTTCATGGCGTAGTGTGTGTTTGGATGACAAAGAAGTTTTGGAGCGGGTTTAGTCGGTAATTCCAAGTGTTTTCTTTTAAACTATTTTGTATACTTTTATTTTTGGCTTATTTAATTAGGTGATATGTGCAAAGGTGTTTTACATATGGTGTAAGGTCTTCCATCAAACTATTGGTGTGGTGCAGGTCACACTTTAAAATGGAATTTGAGTGCGTGTGATGTTAGAATGTGTTTTGAATGTGGAAATGGGTACTTGAGTGTGTGTAAATCCATGTGACACTGTTGGTATTGTTTTTATGAGATTTTGAAATGGTTTATTCAATCATTACCATGGTGTAAAACTTGTTGACAAAAAATGTTTTACTGTGCGTCTTATTTTAAAATGGTATTTATATGTGTAAGTGGTGGTTTGTTTAATGATAAGTGTTTTTTTTTGCGGAAATTGGTCTAATTTAGTATGTAACCTATTCATATTGTGTTTTGAAATGATTTTGATGTGCGTATGGTTTTAAAAGAGGGTTTGGGTGTTCAAACTATGATTTTACATGTGTGAGTACCCTGTTTGACGTTTATGTATTAGTGTGACATGTGACATTAACTTGAATCTTGTTTGAGCACAAACTGGGAAGCCCGGGTAGCTAGGAGGGTAGACTAGACTAGTGAGTGAGTCTTCCGGAGGTGACTCGACCCGGTTTCACTAGCAGGACTGACGATTGCAACACTAACTAAACATATGAAATTTCTGAGGGTCGTGGTCTTCTAAGCCACGTTTTCTGAGGGTCGTGGCCTTCTAAGCCACATTTTCTGAGGGTCGTGGCCTTCTAAGCCACGTTTCACCGAGACACGGAGATCTAGGGACCCAAGCCAGTTGATACCCATGCAGCCTCTCACATATTAGTGCTCATTTGTTACGTTGTGCTCGTTGGTGTGACATATTGGTTATTTTAAAAAAATAAGGGTGCATGTGTTTTAATTTAAGTTGTTCCATTTAAAACTGTTTTCTTTAATTCCATTTTTTTAATCCGTTCAAGCTTTTATTTCTTTTCTTTAGTTAATATTGCAAATTTATTTGTCCTTTAATAATTATGCGTGAAACATTTTTATTGGGTGACGTCCTACTGGGATCTTTGCTCACACCCTACATACACCTTTAGGTGTAAGTAGGCCATATTCTCTATGTATTCCAGGTTGAGGCACTATGCTCAGTGATGGTGGTTGGTCGTTGGTGGTCTTCTCATGTAGGTTAACATTTCTGAAGTGTGGATGTCGCACCTCTCTTGTTGTTTTGAGGTTTGAGTAAGAGTTTTAGTTTCCGCTGTCATCTTTTCTTTTTAGTTATTGGTTGGAGTTGTAGACTTTAAACATGTTCATAGTTTAAAAGCGTTTTTGGTTGTCTATTTCTAGTTTCATTTTATTTATCTGGTTAGTTGTTTTTCTATCTTTTATTTTGGGTAAATCATTCCCATGTGTTAGTTTTGACGCCCGGACACTTGTGCCAGCACGTGGGGATCAGGAATGCCCTTTGGGCCATGTCACGAACCAGTTCAGGCACCAGTTCGGATGGCAACCCGGCCTGGTTCGTGACAAAATGGTATCAGAGAGGAAATTTTTTCTCTCTTGGGTCATTTATTTTGGGATAGAGTCACGGTGGACTTGAGTTATGGTTGTCAGGACTCGATGTCCTGGCTACGAGTAAGGTGCCTGGCCAGCACACCTCGTGGCGGGACTCAAGTTACCAAGGTATGTTGGGGTTTGTCTGAGTTTTTGGTCCTTGCAGTCAATCTTGTCTATGGGAAATGAAAAGTGGTAAGGTAAGTGGTCCTAGAGAGCTCGCAGGGTCTGGCAAGACATGTGGAACCAGGAACGCTGTCCTAGAATGCCCTTCATGCCGGCGGCATGACTGGCGTGTGGCCACCAACCATACGTTCTAGCCACCCGCTGACACAAGTTTTCTCTTGTGTTGTTTCTCAGCTCTTTGTTTTGGATTCTAGGGGATTTTTTTTTCAAGTAAAAATGTTTTGGTCCTGGAAAATGTTTTGAAATAAATCACAAAAAAAATTGAGGCATGAGGCTTGAAAAGTGTAGGTTGGATGTTTTGGTTTTGAAAAATGGAATGGTTTGGTTTTGATCCTTGGTGTTCTCTTGGGTAACCACATGCATGAGTGTATATTGAAAGACAAAGGGTTAATGGCATGAGCGGATGAGTACTTGGATGGATATGAGGTGGGTGCCGGTGTGGCATGGTAACATTCATGTGCGTGGCCCATGGGACACCATTGGTGTTGTGCAACCCACTGGCTTTGCATATTTTTAAAATGTTTGTTAAAAGAAAATTTGGTGTTTTAAATAACCGGTGATTGTGTGGTGTGTCCTTGTATTTTTGAAATGTTGGATGTGAGGCGTTTCGAGCTGAGAATCCTTTTTGACTTATTTGTGTCTTGAGTTTGAGTTTTTTTGGTCATTTGTTGTGAAAGCGTTTGGTTAATAGTCTCTTTTGAAAAGTGCTTCGGGAATCCCTTGTAGTGGTTCCCCCTGCACGTTTGGTGTTCGCCTACAGTATGTCTTGACCATTGGACCAGTTTTATTTGGGTCCATGATTTTCTTTTTTTTGACTAGTGTATGCCTCCCATAAAGCGTTGGCATGTGATAGACATACGACTACATGTAATTCTCCGTTGGCCGACCCTCCAGTTGATCAGAGGAATGTCTTCCTGAATTGTAGAATTTAACTCACCCATCATTTTTGCAACTAAGATTTTCCTCTCACAGTGGGATGACAGATGCAAGGGGAGTTGAAGCGAGTTTTGGTCATTTGAGTTGTCCGATTCATCAGGTATGAGGTTTGACATCTTTAAGTCTGATGGTTTCCCCTAGAAGCGATGAAAGAAATTCTGGTGGGGAAGGGTGAAGGCGATTGAAATCTATCAGTGATTGTCGATGTCTTGAATGGTTTGTAATGTTTACATCAGCTACAAGGGTCACGTTCGGTGACGTCTTGCAGCATGAGGTCCCTTTGATAGTCAACGGTGGTTTGGAAGCAACCCTACGTTGTTGGTGTGGTCTATCGTTCTAAATGACCTCTGGTCTTTGGTTTGTTTCGTTTAAGGAATGGTTCGTGAGAGGCTACTAGTTTGGAAGACCCATTCATATGTGGCTGTTATGGTCATTTGCAGGAATCACGTGTTGTTAAAGATTCAGTTTAATGTCTTTCTCAACATAATGTTTCTCTCGACAACAATGATTGTTCTCAGCGACGATTTGTGGTGTCATGTTCTCATTCAGTGTAACAGGGGGTGATGCGCGTGGACCATCAAAGCTCTCGTTCTGGTGAATGTTCAGTGTGAGGGTAATTGGATGTTGTAATGTGTTGTGTTTTCTAGTGTTGCCCCGATTGTAGTGTGGTTGCGTGTGACACCAAAAGGAGAAGCTTCGTTCGGGAGTCTTCCATGCCTGACTGTGAGGCAAGAGATGCTTCAAACATCAGGGCTCCAGCCATAGGCCCTGGAGTGAAGTTGGCGCGTGGTCAGGAACCCCGAGAGTGTATGAGACCCCGACCTTACATCTTTCATCAGTATTAAATGTATAGGCTGTTTAAATTGTTTCTATGGTTGTTCCGCTCCGAATGAGCCATCTATTTGTGTAAGGTTTTCGTGTCCCTGTAGAGGCATGTTCGTCTCGTGCCTTAAAGTCTTGGGGGTTGCGTTCCACTGGATGCAATCACTTTAGTGGTCCTTATGAGAGTCTGTTGTGTAACCCAGTCTCAAATTTGAATGGTGTTCATCCAGGAAATTTTGAGATGTTGGTTTGTGGTCGGCCATGGTTTTAACGCCTGGTGGTCGGGCCCCTCCCTCCCCTCCCCTTGTGGTGGGGTGTTTGGTCACCATCAAGAATTTTTTCATGTTCTGTATCCTCTATTTGTTCTAATGGTAGTGATACCAAAGATGGGTCTCGCACAATGGTCTCTGGAATAAATCGGTGTTGGCATTTCATTAATGGTGGGGAGTCCGCCTGGACGTCCCCATGTTCGTTTTCTAGTCTCGTCTTGGGCGTTGGTATGTTCGTAATGGTGGGGAGACCCACACTGGGTCTCACACAAATGTCTCGAGAATGAATCAGTGCTGGAATTTTCATTAATGGAAGGGAGTCCGCTCGAACCTCCCCGTGTCATTTTTCCAGTCTTGTCTTGAGCCTCAGTGAGTTCCAAATGGTGGGGATCCCCTCGGGCCTCCCCATGTTGATCTATTGCTTCTGTTTTTAAATATGGATTGGTGATAAGTGATAAGAGTGTTCTGTGGATGTGGTTTGACCTTGTTGGTTTTTTCTAGCCAAATGGTGTGGTTTTCGTTTAGTAATGTTTGAGATGTTTTGGCTTGTAAAGTTTGTTTCCGTGGGTGAGAGGGTTCCCTTCCTCGGTTAGTCAACTGGAGGCGTTCTAGCTCTGTGGGGTAGGTGACACATATCAGAAAGTCTTTTTATGGGTTTCTTGATGTTGTCTTTGAGGCACTTTCTCTGTGCATGATGCTTTTTCTTCTTTTCAGTTGTTTATTGTGGGGTATCAGTTTCTTCTTTGGGGTTCAGTCTTGGTTGTGGATTTCCGGGGCCAGAAAGCTTTATGGTGAGGAGAATTGTCACACCCACCTTTTTCAATTTATTTATTTTATAAATTTTCTACGTGTCGTGTAGTTCGGGTCAAAACCTGAATTATGTTTTCGAGATGTTTGTGTTGTGGTCTTATTTTTGTCCAGCACAATGTGGTCGAAGCTACGTGGCCTCTCTTGGGTCGCCGCGCGGCCCCGCCCGGTTCACTGCACGCCTTGCCGATGTTTAATTAATGAAATAAAATGAATTAGAATTTGTTTTAATGATAATAATAATAATTATTTCATTTGATATTATCATTATTATTTCTATTTCTATTTTAGTTTATTACAATTATTATTGTTTTGTTAATTTTACAATTATTTCTATTATGATAATTATTATCATTAGTATTATTATTATTATTATTATTATTATTATATTTATTATGAGTGTTTGATTTTTTTTGCGTCACCTGACGCATGGGCAAGGCCTGGTTTTGCGATCCGCAAAGTATGCCCGGCTTCCAAATGATTTGAAACGTAGCGGGATAATGAAATGTAAAAGAAAAGAAAAAAAAATAATAAGTGTAATGAAAATTTAAGGAATTATTTTAATGATAATAATATTTTTTTTTCATCATTATCATTTTATTAAAATTTTATTGGTCGCGTGGGGTAACTGCGCGACTGTCTGTTTCTTTAAAATATATATATATATATATATATATATTTAATGATAATAAGAATGTTAATATTTATTTTATTATTGTTTTCATTAATATTTTAATTTGGTTATAATTGTTGATTAAGTTATGATTAGAATAAAATTATTAACATGTTATCAATAATAATAATATTATTTTTCACTTTCTTATTATTATTTTTAGGTTCTATTTCTTTTTTATTTTTAATCTGTTTTTTTATTATTATTCTATTTTATTTCACCCTCTTTTTTTCTCTTTCCTTTCTTTTCCCTCCTCTCTTTTTCCTCCCCCTCTCTCTCGTCGCACCTCCTGTGTGTCGCGCACTCCCCTCCCCCCTGAAACCCTACCTCATGCCCCCACCTCTCCGGACCTCTC
This sequence comes from Viscum album, assembly GCA_963277665.1. NCBI lineage: Eukaryota > Viridiplantae > Streptophyta > Magnoliopsida > Santalales > Viscaceae > Viscum > Viscum album. The sequence continues at coordinate 355,643,854 of OY728132.1, read as the reverse complement.
TTCATGTCACTGCCTCAGATCCGGTGTCGCCCACCCGCCTACTCTGGTCCGGTGCCGCGCACCCCTCCGTGACCCGCTGCTGCCGCCATCCTGTTTCGGCTCGCTGCCTCAGAGCCCACCGCCACTGCGGGTCATCGTCGCCACACCAGCTCCGGCCGCCATCCCGATCGCCCGCTCGCATCGCCCCATCCATCGACCTCCATCACCCAATCACGCCGATGACGCCCCTCCTGACCAACTTTGGTTTGGCAAACCAGCATTTCCCCCTACTCCATTGGTCCGACAAACCACACGCCGCCTCATTTCTCCCCTGCTCCCATCCGTCAAACCCCGATAGCTCCCTACCTTTCCCCTACTGGTTGCGGTTTGGTCCGTCGGCACCTTCCCTGCTAGCTGCAACATGTTCCAGCTCCCCGACCGCTATCGCACTCTCCTTACGCACGCATCGCACACATCTAGATAAGTATATCCCCATTTCTCTTTGAGTTTTTTGTTTTACATCAGGATTGGGTTCTATTTTTTGGGTTAATATCTTGTTTTGGGTTTGCTCTTTTTTATTAGGGTTCGCGCTTGGTCCCTTGTGGTGAAAACAACATGCAATTTATGTTTTTCACTAAAATTTTAAATTTCTCCATGTAAGGTAGGTGGTTCCACGCCTAAGTAATTATTTGATAAATTAATCCGCACGTTTAGTTTGTTTAGTATGTCAATTAGTTTATTTGTGCATTGTGAAGTTGTTTTTATTTGATGTTTGGGATGCATTTGAACTGTTTAATAACATGTCTATTTTATGTATGTTCGTTCTACTTAAAAAATCATATCTATCTAGTTGTTGGTGTTTTTTTATTGTGGGGTAAGATTATTGATCTATTTAACTGGTGCGAAATATATCTTTTTCATGGAATAGTGTGTGTCAGGCTAACAAAGTAGTTTTCGAGTGGGTTAAGTCGGTAATGCCAAGTGTTTTCTTTTAAACTACTTTGTATTCTTTTATTTTTGGCTTATTTAATTAGGTGATCTGTGGAAAGGTGTTTTACATATGGTGTAAGGTCTTCCATCAAACTGTTGGTGTGGTGTAGGTCACACTTTAAAATGGTATTTGAGTGCGTGTGATGATAGAATGTGTTTTGAATGTGGAAATGGTTACATGAGTGTGTGTAAAGCCATGTGACACTTTTGCTATTGTTTTTATGAGATTTTGAAATGGTTTATTCAATCATGGCCATGGTGTGATTTTTTTTTTTTAAAATGTTTTGCTGTGCGTCTTATTTCAAAATGGTATTTATATTTGTAAGTGGTGGTTTATTTAATGATAAGTGTTTTTTATTTTGGAAATTGGTCTAATTTAGTATGTAACCTATGAAGATTGTGTTTTGAAATGATTTTGATGTGCATATGGTTTTAAAAGCGGGTTTGGGTGTTCAAACTGTGATTTTGCGTGTGTGAGTACCCTGTTTGACTTTTATGTATTAGTGTGACATGTGACATTAACTTGAAACTTGTTTGAGTACAAACCGGGAAGCCCAGGTAGCTTGGAGGGTAGACTAGACTAGTGAGCGAGTGTTCTGGAGGTGACTCGACCCGGTTTCACTGGCAGGACTGACAATTGAAACACTAAATAAACATATGCAATTTCTGAGGGTCGTGGTCTTCTAAGCCATATTTTCTGAGGGTCTTGGCCTTCTAATACACGTTTTCTGAGGGTCGTGGCCTTCTAAGCCACGTTTCACCGAGACACAGAGATCTAGGGACCCAAGATAGATAATACCCATGTGGCCTCTCCCATATTAGTGCTCATTGGTTACTTTGCACTCGTCGGTGTGACATATTGGTTATTTTAAAAAAATAAGGGTGCGTGTTTTTTAATTTAAGTTGTTCCATTTAAAACTATTTTCTTTAATTCCATTTTCTTTTAAACCGTTCAATCTTTTATTTATTTTCATTAGTTAATATTGCAAATGTATTTGTCCTTTAATAATTATGTGTGAAACCTTTTTATTGGGTGACGTCCTACTGGGCTCTTTTCTCACACCCTACATACACCTTTAGGAGTATGTAGGCCGTGTTTTCTGTGTATTGTAGGTTGAGGCACCATGCTCAGTAATGGTGGTTGGTCGTTGGTGGTCTTCTCATGCAGGTTAACGTTTGTGACCTGTGGATGTCACACCTCTCCTGTTGCTTTGAGGTTTGAGTAAGAGTTTTAGTTTCCACTGTCATCTTTTCTATTTAGTTATTGGTTGGAGTTGTAGACTTTAAACTTGTCCATAGTTTAAAAGCATGTTTGGTTGTCTATTTCTAGTTTCATTTTATTTATCTGGTTAGTTGTTTTTTTGTCTTTTATTTCGGGTAAAATCGTTCCCATGTGTTAGTTTTGATACCCAGGCTCTTGTGCCAGCCCGTGGGGATCGGGAACGCCCTTCGGGCCTTGCCGCGGACTAGGTCGGGTGCCGGGTTGGAAGGCGACCCGGCCTAGTTCGTGAAAATAACCCTACAAAACCTCTATATTTTTCAAATTCTGCTGCAAGTACAACACTCCAATTAGGGGTATGGACACTGATCCCATTTGTGGCCCATCCATCCACACTGATGGAATAATAATAGAATAAGATCTTTTGATGGATTTCCACTACTCAGAATCTTATGCCCATTGTTTTTTCTAGGAAAAAACTATATCATAAATGATTATTTTCACTAAAAGAAGAGTTCTTAGATTTTCCATCTAAAATATGATGGCCTCTGCTCGGGGCCTCTCTTAGATTCCCTTCCATGATGAGTTCCTAATTCATCAAATCCATAAAAATAATCACATGGAACACATTCATCGGTGACATACTCTCATAGTGAGAACCATCCTAAAAATTTCCCACCCTAAAGATCTCATCGGCTGCCAAATATTGGGAAAGCACTGTAGGTCAGTTAAATGTTCACAATACTCTAGTAGTGACATGCCCTCCTATGTTAAGTTCACAAACTCATGATCCTTCTCATTCATAAACATATCTGGATAGAAGTTTCTCAATAAATTCATCTTGAATTACTTCCAAGATAACTCCTCTTAAAGACCTTATAACTCTAAAATGTACCTCCAACTCTTTGAAGGTCCACGATTTATATAAGCAACAAGATTTACCCTCCAATATATAGTTTTATCCAGATTCATTAAGAGTATCTTGACTAAATCAATCCAAAATTAGGTTTTATGGGGACCACCCTCTCTTGTAAATGTAGAAGGATGATCAAAGTGGAACTCTCTCATCAAATCATTCAACAATGGAGCATTACAAATAGTCACCCTTTCAATGGATTTCAGACCATCAAGAATCTATCACAAATTTAAACATCCATATGATCCTAATGGTCCACAGGAAAATATAACTCTTCAATGTTATTAGCATGTTGATTTACACTCTCCTGATGCTCAATTTGAAGATGAAGAGGAGGAATTTTCTCTACAATACAAACACACTCCTTAGAACATTGGATATGACAACGAGTTCGACCTCAACAGGTGACAATAACAGAGAGCCACATACTCATATTCTATTTAAACATTTATTAAAATTGTTTTATCAATAAATACCACTTCAGTTCATTCCATTCCTCAAATGTAACAACTCTCTTATATCATAGTTCAAACAATCAATTATATATAACATGTGATAAATTTTCCCCAATAATGAACAATTGAAGTTAATATATATCTTTATGTCCATATTTCGATGCATGAATACTCATCACACACCATATCGAGCCATGAGTACAAATATCAAGAACCAATAACATTTTAGTAATTTCAATAATCAAGAAAATAAAAGGTGAATCTATATCATGAAATAACCCAAATCCCATGTCATGATAAACACACATTATGCCATAAATAAACTCATTTATAAACAAGGGTTATACCACCCAAATTTTAACCATAAGACATGTCAATAACCAATTAAATCTTGAGATATTCCAATGAATTATTAAATCAATCATTTAATTAATTTATGTGCATTCATTATTGGTGATATTTTAATATTTCAAATACTTTTCAATTAAATAGGCCATAGGTTTATGGTTTAGACTCCCTACCTCTAACTAATGATATAACAATTCTTCTAGCAAGACTCACAAACAAGAATGAAGGAGAGGATGAGAGCAAGAATGATCATACATCATAAATAAATATGATCAAAACTAACAATAACCAAGTTCAATATATTACACTGCAAGGGTGGGAGAAAAAATGATAGATGGAAAAACCTAAATAGAACAACTTACCATGGATTGATTTTCTCAAAAGTAACATCCAAAATGAAGGATGGTTCTTTAAAATTGCTTGGAATCCTTCCCATATTAAGGGAGTCAAGGAACCACCAAAGTAATGAAGAAAATCATCCATGTCGCCAACTTAAAACCACTTCTTATGACAAATACACGTGTAATACATTTAAACATCGTGAATTTATTTTTTTAAATAATAAACCAAAACCCATTTACTTGGATTAATTTTTAAATATATTAGACTTTTATATGACGTGAATGGTTTACATGATGTTTAACCACTTCCCACCTTGCACTCATCCATGACATATCCAGCGACCATTATAAATAATGTAACTTGTACACATCATGTAATATCCCAGCATATGTTTTTGAGACTAAATTATACATATGGACCCAGACCACCTCCAAAGCCATCCAAAGCATGGAAATCCATCAAAAACCCATTAAACATGTTTATCAATGGATGTCATTAATTAAAATAAACAAATATTCATGAATATTATGTCATTTTTCCCAACAAATGCTCTCCCTCTTCAAACAAGACTCAGCTACCAAGTCTCAATGAATTCCACACCCCGACCATTGATACTCCTTTATTTTATTCTTTTCATGGCTTTTTATATTTTTAGTTGAGGTTCGAGTTTATACCTCATTTAAAATTTATAATTTTGGAAGTTTTAGGTGAGTTTTTGGCCTACGCACTATTTGCGAATGGATAGAGGAAATCGTGCTCATTTCCCAAGAAACCGTGCAGCCTGGTGTCATTTTCAGAAAGAGGAATTTTATCATGTTTGGTGCATAGTTTTCATACAATGATGTCAAACTATATGGTGTATCCCTTATATATAGTTAGGGTCATACGGTTGGGAAAACCATGTGACATGCCCATAAAATTTAAACATTAAAATTCCTAATATACCCTCTTAGCCCCTCTTACCCTAAATTGGACCCCCTCCTCTTGGTTAATTTTTGGTGCATGAAGGGATCCCCCCATGTACCTATCCTTTTATTCCCCTCCTCCTCTATGGGTGCTTTCTCTTCTATTAATATGATATTTTTAGGGTTTATTGGTCTTTTTTCTCTCCTTCTCTCTTCCCCTCTCAGTATCTTGGTTCTTCTTTGGCAGGCCCTCTCTTAGTTGAATCCCATATGTTAGTTTTTATGTGTAGCTTGGTTATCATTAGATCTTATGTGGGTGTAATGTCATCGGGGACCTAATATATTTTCACTGATGTTTTCATCACACTCACATGCCACTGAGGATTGTTTTTTTATTCGTTTACCTTTTGATGAAATATATTTGTTGCTCGGGTGATTAAATTAATTTTTAAACATGATTCACATATTTATAATGCAAATGGTTAGTTTATTAATGTGTTTTATTGTAGGTTGAATTTGTTAAAAATAGGTTTCAAATGTATTATTTGTTTATCCCTTTTTGTATGCACACCCAACAAGTTAGATAAAATTTTAATTAAGCCTTTAAGAGTAGAATTGGATGAATTGGGTGTTTTTTCTTTTATAAGTGTTTTATTAAATTGATTGGATTTTGTTTGATATTGTTATGTGAAATGTGGTGTTTTTTATAAAATATTTTGTTGTACTACCTGGAATGAACATGTGGTTTCATTGAAAATTGTTTGGAAAAAACTACATGAGGAACACCATTGGATGTGGGAACATCCATGACTGCACGGAGCCCACACGTGGATGGGATTTTAAATGTTGGTGGAATTGATCCCTCCTTGAAATTTGGTTTTCTAAAATGGTTTGTCATCTTCTATTTCTCCTAATTTTAATAAAATGGTACCATGTTTCCCCAAATGACATAAAGTGGTTTCAAGATTGTATTGAATGTTATGGATCCTTTAGTTTTTTATAAATAACTATCTGTTTCTAAATGATATGGAAGCCCATTTATCATATTTAAATGTGTTGTGTTTTTTTATCTCGATCTTGAAATAATTGTGGATTTGGAATAAAGGACCATCTATCATTTATCGCTTTAAAGTTGATGTTTATATCAAATTTGATAATGGATGAGAAATGTTTTTAATCTGTATTTGGGATAGACTTGATATAAAGCTCGGTTGGCACCTTTTAATATTAGAAAATGAATATAGTTTTAAAAAATTTAATGTCTGATTGGAATACTGAAATATTAAAGAAATGTTTCATAAGATTATGTGATGTGAAGACCCAATTGGAACCTTTGATTATGTGAAACATATATAGTGGGAAATCCTATTGGAGATTACCCTATATGGGTTATCATATAGGTGGTCTTCATGTTTGGGGTAGGAATATGCAGGGATGACAGGTAAGGTGATTCAAGTGTGTGAGGGCCTCCTACAAACATATTATATTATTAGCATGGGTTCTTTTATAATATATTAGAGGATCAAGTGAATGTTTCTTATCAGCCCCAATTTAACTGGTTCGTACCCCACAGATTTTCTAAGATTCCTGGTGGGTTGTGCCACTAGATACATCAGTTTAAAAAGGCTAGTTTGTAATAGACTAGGGAGCTTCACCATACACCGGTAGGTGGTTCGGAACCATGTACGTCTTGGGATTACTCTATGGATATTTAGGAAAATACCATGGTTATTAAATCGCGTGTACTTGATTATTTTATATAATGTCTCATTCACATATTTCAATGTGTATTTATCTTCAACAAAGCCCAGTATCATTTATTTTGGGTTTTGGTTTTAAAATGGTAATCTTTTCTGGATATTTAAATTTGATGTGCAATGTTTTGAAAAAGGGAAAATTGTGTTTATTCATTTAAAAAGTGGAAATATTATTTTATAATTGTATTTAAAACTAATGTTAGTGGATAACTTCTGAGAAATTAAATTCATGAATTATTTTCTGGTTTCCTACTGATCTATTTATTTCACATACTACTTGTACCTTTAGATGTCGGTAGACCCCATCTATTTTTCAGGTTCAGCATCTTGTCCATGTTTTCTGGTTGAGCTGGATCTTGGAGTGGTTTGGTCTTGTGTAAAGTGATGAAGTTGATGTCATGTAGGGAATGCATTTGTAGCGGTTTGGACTTTGTTTTGGTTTCTTGTTTGTTCAGTTTTATCTTGCAACTCAATCATTTTATTATATTCATTTGATATTCAGTTTTTGTCATTATTCTGTGCTCAATTTATTTATTTTTTTTATTATATTGTTGTTATTAGGCTGAAATAGTTCCCACCCATATTTTATTTAATTCTCGACACTAGTTTCCAACATGTGGGGATAGTGAATTCCCTTTAGGGCTTGTCTTAGACCGGGTTGGATGTCGGGTCGGATGACATCCTGACCTGGTTTGTGACAAAATGTTATTAGAGAAGGTTCTTGTTATTTGGGGTATTAGGTAGTTGGAGACTATGATTGTTGGATATCAAGAGGGAGGTTATATAATGGTTTCTTATCACCACTAATAATGATAAGACCTAAGTTTCTAGGGGTAGTCTGGTATTTGTGTTTTTTTGCATTGTTTATATTGAGGGATGAAAATGGAGGTGATCAGGTGTCATGTTGTGACCTTACATGGATTAGTGACCCATGTAAAGTCCCTGTTCATCATTCATTCCACTCTTAGTGGTTAATTATTACATTGGTCATGGACCACTACCATGTTTCAAGGTTAGGAATGGATACTAGTTCTTTATCTTGGAGGTTTAGTGTGATTCGTTCTCTTTTCAGTCTCTATTGATGTATGTCTTCTATGAAAATGAGAACTGTTTTTGAAAATAAAAATTATTTATTAAAAATTGTTTTTAAATTGTTAAAATATGGTTTAATGGGAAATAATTTGGAATTGATATTTTGGTAAATTATTGGGTTTTGATGATTAAAGTAGGTGTGTGGCCCTTGGTACTCTTTATGGATGATGACATGAGTGTCTGCATGTAAAGAAAGAGAAAGTGGGAACTTATTTTTTGATGATGTAAGAAAAATAGGATGGCCACACATGTGAAGGTTCATAATATTTCATGGGTGATTTTTTCAAAATTTGTTGTTGATTTGGTCTTTATAAAATGGCATTTTGTGAAGACATTATTTTGGAAACTAGTTTTATTTTAAATAGTGGGTGTAATGACCCAAAATTTTTGAATAGTATATTAATTTACGCTTAAAGATTCAATAGAGATGTTAATTGTTAATACAGAAGGAAGAGTCGATGGCTTCATGCAGTAGACTCGAACCATATGAAACCCACTTATCAGAGCTTGGGAAGGAGGTGGCATATTTGGGATTCCCTTTGGACCAAGCCCAAGATGAACTATAGCATGTCAAGCTTGAACAAGATCTCCTATGGGAGAAGTTCAAGTTAGTGTATATTACTACAAGGGAGATTTAATCTGAACCTCTCTAAAATTCATTAAAAATCGCACACCTTATCCTTAGCTCATATATGGATGTTTTAAGGGATTGTGTTTCAAAGTCCTAATATGTAATCTCATAGTATTAATACAATTATGTTTTCATCATTTCTATGTTATAACTATATTTTCTTAATAAAATATATGTTTATTTATTTTAGAAGTTAAAAATGGTATTTAAATGATTTCCCTTACATAGAGAGTTTTTATTGAAAAATAAACATTATTTGTGAATTGGAAATGTCAAAATTATTCTTGGATAAATTTTTTGAAGTTTTCTAAAAAGTTTCATTTTTGATGAATAGTGTGTGATGACCGGTGTTTTTATGAATAATAAAAAGATGTTTAATTGTCACATAACTTTATTCATGAATTGATTTTTAAAAATATGATATACATGGTGGTAATTAAGGTGGAAAATGTGGTCTATTGAAATCAAAATAATTTTTGGCGAATAGTATTTTTTACCCCTATGAATAGTAATATGAATATTAATATGAATATTAATGTAACCATTATAATTAGTAAAAAATATTATTATTTTATTTTCATAAGTTTATAAGGCATTGGAATGTTGACTAAATTTCATGGTGTTAAAAAATGAGTTATAGATTTTGAATTACAATTATTAAATAAATTATGATTTTAATTAATAATAAAATTAAAAATATTAAATTTTTTTTTTCAAAAAACGGAGTTCATTTTTGGATTCTAAACATCGAAAATGGTTTAGGGTTAATTTTTTGATTTGTCTAAAACTGTTAATTTTTCAGTGAATAGTAAAAATATAGTTTAGGGTTTCAGTGTGTTTAATAATATCATGACTACATCATGATGATGTCATGAGTTTGTTTGAGGGTTGGTCGACCAAAGGGGATGAATTAATGTATGAGGGGCCCCATGTGGCCTAACACCATGGTAAATACCATGGGCAAGCCCATGGTTTTAGGAAAACAACTTGTGAGGTGTCTATTGAAATTATAAAAGTATGACCTCCCTTTCTCTATAAATACGCACCCTTTCCTCCAAAATTTCTCACTCCAAACTCTCCCTAAACGAAGATATGGTCTCATTACCTCCCAAGAAGTCCTCCCAAGGTTCCCTCAAGCCTCCAAGGTCCCGACCATTGAGTTTTAGGAGTTACGTTTTAAGGTAAGTGATTCTTTCACTCTTCCCATTTTCAAAGTCCTACATTCCTGTCAAGTCTTTCAAGTCCCTTTTATCCATATTGGGGTATTATCTCTATATTCATCATTTTTTCCTTTTATGTTTACATGATAATAGACTCTATTTAATACCCCCAAATGATATTGGGTTAAATGACTGAATCATATGACTCATGTCAACAAGGTGCACCTTCTTTTTCAAAAGCCTACCTGATTGAAACTCTACAGTTAAGTGTGTTTGGCCTAGAGTAGTTATCCAGATTGGGGACCTTCTGGAAAGTTTCCCATGGTGTGTGTGAGTGAGGACAAAGTACACTAAAAAGGACATGTGTTGGACTATGGGAACAGTCATTAGTCAGATGACACATTCGGGAACGCGGGTGGGCCCCAGGGTGGGGACCATGTGTCTGTGGGGGCAATTGGTTGTACTTTGTGGGCTAGGACCTTATGACCATGTTAAGGGGGGTGGGTGTATGTGCTGTCACTGGGACCCAATTGCCACATTTGCTGAGTATTGAGTAAGTGTTTTGTCAAGAAAATACATCCATGTTTGGATACGAGCAGGTAGAGGTGGCTCTGGCACAAATGTACATAGGGGGAAAAACCGAAAACACTCATTTGATCTAGACATGAACGGGATTTGGTACATGACAACGGGCCTTGCTACCCTCTTGGTTACGATACTTCTTGGGGATATATTTGTTTAATCATGAGCTTTCTATGAACTATTATGAAGGATTTTTAGAAAAGTCAAATATTTAGTAAGAAAAAAGATATTTAAGAAAGATTGAAATGAAATTATTTTAGAATTATAAGATTATTAAATTAAATGTGTTTCTCATTAAGGTTCTCTTATTTTAGAAAATGGTAGGAAGTAGAAGGAACTGTGAGAATGGTGAACACAATGAACCTTACGCTGATAGTCCTTTGATGGAAGCTGGAATGGAAACGTTTATGAGAATGATGAATCAACTGACTCAGGTTATGGGAAATAACTTGAATCAAGATGAGAGGGAAGATTCACCTCTAAGGGAACAACTTTCCATTGAGTCCTTTATGAATCAATTTCCAATAACATTCTGTGGTTCTACTGACCCATTGGTTGCGGAAAAATTGATAAGCTTCATTGAAAAGATCCTTTCTCTACTTCATTGTTCGGAACAAGAAAAAGTCACCCTTGATTTTTACCACCTAGAGGGAGAATCTGATTAGTTTTGGTCACTAATCAAAAACACGATGCTAAGAAGAGAGATGGAAGCTATGGAGTTGGAGGAGTTCAGGGGAATATTCTTCAATAAGTATTTCCCTCGTTTGATGAGAATGAGAATGGAGAAATAATTTCATGAGTTGAAGTAGGAGGAGAATGAATATATTGGAATCTACGAGATTAACTTCACAAGGATTTCATGTTATAACTCATGATTTGTCATGGACCCTAATGGGATGCGTGATAGATTCTTTGGTGGACTGCGACCTCATCTGCGAAAGAATCTAGAAAATAAGTACTATGATAGCTATGAAGAAATAGTTCAAAGTGCTATGAAAGTCATACTGGAGTTTGGTGAGACACAGTGGTCTCACAAATCTAATGAGATGAAGAGAGCTCTAGAACCAATCCTAGGAAGAAGCTTTGATCAGTAAAGAGGTGGAAAGAAAATACAACTTGCCACATGCAATAAATCTGGGAAGAAGCATTCGAGGAACTACATGATCGGAAGTGGAAAGTGCTACAAGTGTGGAAGAGAAGGCCATATTTCTCGAAATTGTCGTAGTGATGTGAGTCCTCAACTCCCCAAAACTAACAAAAGAGGAAATATGGTTCTGGACCTACCTGAAGTCTAATTCTTCAAGTGTGGATAGCTTCGGCACATTGCTAATCACTGTCCAAATCTAAGGGTAGTGGAGGTGAAACACCATCCACCTCAGAAAAGGCCAAGGGAGCAGGGTTGTGCTTTTTCTATCACAACAACTGAAGTTAAAGCTCTAAATGATGTGGTAGCAGGTACTCTTGTTTTCCTCTCAAAACTATCAAGCACTTTGTTTGATTCTAGTTCTACGCATTAATTTATTTCCTCCATGATTGAAAAGAATATAGAATCAATCCCCGAACATCTAGAGGTAGATTTTTTAGTCAAGATTCCAAGTGGGATTATCCATGAATCAATAGTGTTTGGAGACTATAGTGTTTACTTTAGGGAGCACAAACTTATCGCAAAATTAGCAGTCATTCCCATGATGGAATTTGACGTTATACTATGGATAGAATGGATCTCAAAGTATAACGCTAAGATCAAATGAAGAAGTAAGGAAATCTCAGTAATATTGAATAAACGGCCTATAATTATCTTCCAAGGAGAGATATCCCGACCTTATCTTTGTCTAGAGGCACCTCTTATTACTTTCTTTATGGAGTTAATCAGTGAGGATGAAGAAGGAAAATAGAGTATACAAATAGAAGATGTTCCGATTGTTCTGGAATACATGGAAGTATTTCCAGAGGAGTTACTTGGACCTCCCAAGGAAAGAGAGGTAGAGTTCCCCATTGAACTCATACATGGATATCAACTAATATCAAAGACCCTGTATATAATGGAAAATGATAAGCTTTAGGAGTTAAAGAAACTACTCCAAGACCTATTGGAAAAGTGGATTATCTGACCGAGTGTGTCTCCTTGGGGAGCACCAGTTCTTTTTGTGAAGAATAATGATGAATTAATGTGGCTATGAATTGATTATAGAGAATTGAACGAGATCCATGTAATGAACAAATACCCTCTTCCAATAATTGATGATTTATTTGACCAACTTTGTGGGGCTCAATTCTTCTCTAAGATTGATCTTTGATCTGGTTATCTTGAATTGCGGGTGAAGAAAGAAGATATTCCAAAGGATTCATTTCAATCAAGATATGGGCATTATGATTTTACTATTATTCCCTTTCACTTGACTAATGCTCCTGCTATTTTCATAGATTTGATGAATAGAGTCTTTAAGGACTACCTTGATAACTTTGTGGTAGCTTTAATTGATGATATTTTGATATATTCAAAAAGTTGTGAGGAGCATGAAGATCATCTGAGGGTTATTTTTCAAACTCTGTAGTAGGAGAGGCTCTTTGGAAAGTTCAGAAAGTGTGAGTTTTTGTTAAAAAAGGTGGCATTCTTGGGGCACATCATAACCAATGAAGGAATATTTGTTGACCGTACAAAGAAAATGGTTTTGGAGGAATAGACTCAACCCACAACAGTAACTGAGATTCCTAGTTTCCTTAGTTTAGCAGGATATTACAGGAGGTTTGTGAAAAACATTTCACGGATTTCTAATCCACTAACCATGTTCACTCGAAAAAGGGGTTAAGATCATCTAGACAATGTTATGCAAGGAATGTTTCCAAGAGATGAAGAAGAGATTGGTTACTGCACCTATGTTAACACAACCCTCTATCGGAGAAGGATTCGTTATTTTTTGCAATGCATCTCCGAAAGGGCTTGGGTGCGTCCTCATGAAAAATGAAAAGGTAATTGCTTATGCATCTCATTAGTTGAAGTAGCATGATCAGAATTATCCAACTTGTGATCTAGAGATGGCAGTAGTTCTTTTTCTTTAAAGATATGGAGGCTCTATCTTTATGGGGAGAAATGTGATATATACGCCGACAACCAAATTTTAAAGTATATTTTCACGTAGAAATAATTGATCATGAGATAAAGGAGATGGTTGGAGCTTATTAATGTCTATTATTTTTCAATTCATTATCACCTTGGAAGAGAAAACAAAGTCATGGATGTGTTAAGTAGGAAAGACCATGTTGTTCTAGAAACAATGAGGATCCTAGGAGATCCCTTGATTAAGGATCCAGTAAAACTGGACATGGGAGTTGTAAGGGAAGAAATATCATCAACTCTATCCCAAATTATTTTTCATCCTTCATTACTAGAGAAGATCAAGAAGGTTCAAAAATAAGATCTTTTTTTGTAGGAGAAGTTTAAGGCTGTGTAGGATGGGATGTTTCCTGATTTCAATATTGATCAAGAAGGTGTATTGAAATTTCGTACAAGAAAACGTGTTCCATCTATTCTGGATATAAAGAAAGAACTGATGGATGAAGCTCATAGCTATATTTTCTCTATACATATGGGAAGAACTAAAATGTATAAAGATCTTCGTGATCATTATTGGTGGGATAACATGAAGAAGGAGATTGATGAATACACTACAAGGTTCCTGTTGTGTCAACAAGTAAAGGCAGAATGACTACTTCCAATGGGGGTATTACAACGACTTCTCATACCAGCATGGAAATGGGATAATATCACTATTGTCTTTGTTAGTGGTCTCCGGACAAAATCCAGAGGGAATAATGTGATATGGCTTATAGTGGACCGTCTCACCAAGACCACCTAGGTTATCTATTTTCGGGAAGATTTCTCTCTGGATCAACTATCCAAGATATACGTAAAGGAAGTGGTAAGGCTGCATGGGGTACCACTATCCATCGTATCTGATCATGATCCAAGATTCACATCAAAATTTTGGAGAAGTCTTAAACATGCTCTAAATACTGAATTGAATTTTTGTACGGCCTATCATCATCAAACTGATGGCCAATATGAAAGGACTATTCAGACCCTTGAGGACATGATGAGATTATGCTTAATGGAATTTAAAGGTGGATGGGATCAAAACCTCCCATTAGTTGAATTATCATAAAAGAATAGCTTCCATTTGAGTATTCAGATGGCACCCTATGAAGCTCTGTATGGAAAGCGATGTATAACTCCTACTTATTTGGATGAAGCTGGTGAGAAAAGCATCCTGGGCCTGATCTTGTGCCAGAGATGATAGAAAAGGTTCATGTAATCTAACAACACATAATGGCTGCTCAGAGTTGGTAGAAGAGCTATGCTGACAACCGTCCAAGGGACTTGGAGTTTGGTGTTGGCAACAAATTCTTCCATGAATCTCTCCATGGAAGAGAGTCATGCGGTTTGGGCAGAAAGGGAACCTCATCCCTAGGTACATTGGCCCCTATGAAATCCTTGATCACATAAGAGCAGTGGCCTATCATCTAGAACATCCACCGAACCTAGCACAAGTTCACAATTTCTTCCTTGTATCTCTCTGGATGAAGTACATACTCGATCCTTCGCATGTACTTAACCCAGAGGTGGTACAACTGAAACATGACCTATCTTATGAGGAGAAACCAGTGAAGATCATAGACTGTAGAGAAAAGGTTCTATGCAACAAGACTACCCACCTTGTGAAAGTGTTGTGGAGGAATCATAAGTATGCAGAAGCGACGTGAGAGCCTAGGGAAACAATGAAGTAAAAGTAGCCTCACCTTTTCAACGAGGCCTTTGGTTTAAAATTTCGGGGAAGAAATTTCTTAAGGGGGGAAAAATGTAACGACCCATACTTTTTGAATAGTATATTAATTTACTCTTAATGATTTAATAGAGATGTTAATGGTTAACTCAGAAAGAAGAGTCGATGGCTTCATCCAGTAGACTCGAACCATATGAAGCCCACTTATCAGAGCGTGGGATGGAGGTGGCATCTTTGGGCTTCGCTTTGGACAATGCCCAAGCCGAACTCCAGTGTGTCAAGCTCGAACAGAATTGCCTATGGGAGAAGTTCAAGTTAGTGGAGATGACTACTTGGGAAATGTTATCCAAGCCTCCCTAAAATTCTTTAACCATCACACACCTTATCCTTAGGTCATATGATGGTGTTTTAAGGGATTATGCTTTAAAGCCCTAATATGTAATCTCATAGTATTAATAAAATTATTGTTTCATCTTTTCTGTGTTATAACTATCTTTTCTTAAAAAAATATATGTTTATTAATTTTAGAAGTTAAAAATGGTATTTAAAAGATTTCCCTTATATAGAGAGTTTTTGTGGAAAAATAAACATCATTTTTGAATTAGAAATGTCAAAATTAATCTTGGCTAAAGTTTTTTGATGTTTTCTAATAAGATTCATTTTTTGATGAATAGTGCTTTATGAATAGTGTTTTTATGAATATTAAAAAGATTTTAATGTGTTAAATAACATTTTTGTGAATTTATATTCAAAAATATGACAGACACGGTTGTAATTAAGGTGAAAAATGTGGTTCATTGAAATCAAAATAATTTTTGGTGAATAGTAATTTTACCCATAAGAATACTAAAAAGAATATTAAGGTGACCATTATAATTAGTAAAACGTATTATTATTTTATTTTCATAAGGTTATAAGGTATTGTAATGTTGACAAAATTTATAGGTGTTAAAAAAATGAGTTAGAGATTTTGAATTATAATTATTAAATAAATTTTGATTTTAATTAATAATTAAATTAAAAATATTTAAAAAATTGTTTTCAAAAAATGGATTTCATTTTTGGATTTTACAAATCAGAAAAGGGTTAGGGTGAATATTTGGGGTTTTTCTGAAACAGTTAGTTTTTCAGTGAATAGTAAAAAATACATATTAGGGTTTCATAATGTTTAATGATATCATGACTTCATCATGATGATGTCAAGAGTTTTTTTTAGGGTTGGTCGACCAAAGGGAAAGAATTATTATATGATGGGTCCCATGTGGCCTTACATGATGGGAAATACCATGGGTATTCCCATGGTTTTGAGAAAACCACTTGTGAGGTGTCCCTTAAAATTATTAATGTATCACCTCCCTTTCCCTATAAATACCCGCAATTTTCTCCTATATTTTTCACTCCCAACTCTACCTTAACTAAGATATGGTCTAATTACATCCAAAGGAGTCATCTGAAGGTTCCCTCAATCCTCCAAGGTCCCAAGCTTTGATTTTTAGGACTTATATTTTTTGTTAATGGATTCTTTCACTCTTCCCATTTTCAATGTTCTTCTTTCATGTAAAGCATTTCATGTTTATTTTTTTCATTTTTGGGTACGATCTATATATTCATCATATTGTCTTTTTATGATCATAATATGAGAGACCCTATTTAATCTCATCAATTCATTTTTTTAAGTTTTAAGTAACATCGTTAGTCTACTGAATTTTTCCTAAGAGAAATCTTTTTTTCTCTTCCTTTCATGTTTTTCATTTCATATGGTATGTATTTGAAATTTAATTACCATGTTTTTATGTCCTTTATATTTGGTCCCTCTAATATTTTTTGGATCATTTATGAGTGGGTGACCCATGTCCCCTCGCTTTTCAATGTTTTCTTAAACCCTACAACATAGCCGTAATGCTGCAAAATTTTCGTCTCAAAATGTCTCTCTCTTTTTCTCAAATTATTTTATTTTATTAAGTGAAAAATAAAAATCATTATTCTAGAGGGTAATTCACATATATATCAAAATTTTCCATTTTAAATCTTGGGATTTAAATACATGAGACCCGCTTTCCTTTTCCATGGTTTTAAAGTGACATAAAGAACCCATCTTTAAAGAATTTTTTAAAATGTTATAAATATGAAATGAAACCAATTTCTTTTATGATATATGGGTTATTTATTAAATTATTGATGATGATATATGTGGCTCACATGACAATAAAGAAAAATTTAGGGTTCTCCCTGATAGCACTTCAATGCATTGGGTAAAGACACAATCTCTAGAGATGACCATTTTAACGATACCTTGGT
The DNA here is from genome assembly GCA_963277665.1 of Viscum album. Taxonomy (NCBI): domain Eukaryota; kingdom Viridiplantae; phylum Streptophyta; class Magnoliopsida; order Santalales; family Viscaceae; genus Viscum; species Viscum album. Next base: position 355,626,399 of record OY728132.1, on the reverse strand, counting down.
GAATAACCTTGGTAAATTTTTAATGAAATCTTGGTAATGGACCTTAGTGATACAAAAATGATTATCTATGTTATTTTTTTGCCACATCTTCATGTTATGAAACATGTTATTTTTATTATGATATGCATCATGATCTTTTTTCATGCCTTAATGTTATTTATCATGACTTTATTGATGCATCTCAAGTTAACATGTAAAATGTTTCTTTTGTTTCCCTTAATGGGACTGCTTCTCACCCTTTCCTTTGATGTATGCTCCCAGGTTATGAGATGTTTTAATGAACATAGGATTAAAAATGAAGAAGACCTTCAAGTGTTTAATAAGAATGTTTTATGTCGTCATGTTTTAAGTTCCTGGTTTCTAAGACACTAAACCTTAAATATCCTCGGTTTTCTATAAGGTAGAGAAACGTTTATGCAATGAAAAAGCTGGGATTCCATAGTGGGTTCTTGTAGTGAAAAATGGATTTATTTTTTTGGAATGTGGCTTCTAAATAATATGGTTTTGAAAATTAAAAAGGAAATTGGATTTTTGAAGTGAGTATTTTGGTTAAGTTTGTATGTGTTCGGCTTGTAAACTAGTTTTTTGGGCTCAAGGTGCTCTTTTGGAGTGTTCTTTAATTTGATTTTTGATTTGTTTCTGTGTTCCTTGTGTTGTCCAGAAAATTATTCCCTGAAAGTCACCCAAATTTTCTAATGATTCAGGGCAAGTTTATGAATCTTCTTGATTGTATCTTATTCCTCGTGGTGATTAGGGTCTGTTAGAGGTAGTAGAGTGTCTTGACCAATTATAAAATGTATTATATTGTTTGTAAATAATGAATCTGTTAGGGTGTGTGATGTTCTAGGTTCATTCCAAGTTCTAGATTTGGATGAATGGGAGTTGTTTTCCCCATCATCGATGTGATTTTGGATGTTTTGTGAAGTGATAAAGTCTATATTTGTCTGATTATTTATACCCGAAGAGGTAATGATAAAAAAAATTGAAGAGTTCATGAGTGTAAAACAGGTCCAATAGATGGTGAAGGCCTATGTTGACCACATCAAAGATCATGTTTCCTTTTCACTAGGGGTGGTGTTAAATGATCTATTGAAGGCTTCCCTTTTTATTAGAGGTCTTCATCTGGAGAATAAGAAGTGGGTCCTATCTTCTAAGGACCTTCATTTTGAAAACTTTGTGGATGAATCATTTCTAGATGAGTTGGTTTCTGGGGAATATGATGTTGTAAATCCTATGTTGTTTGTTGCTCGTAAGGGTTCCCCATCCGAAGAGGAGTGAATATAGCAAGATCCTACCTCTAAGAAGTATACCTCATTGGTTTTATCCTTTGGTTCATAAGAAAATTTTCTTATGTTCCATTAGTGTGGTCAGTTTAAGAATTTGTATCCATCTTGTCACATCCCATTGAAGACCTTCTATTTTTGTGGCCGTTTGGGAAATTTGGAGATGTTCTATAAGAAGCATTGCTCGAATAAGGGGTTTTGATCAAAGGATTCTAGTACGACACTGTGAGAAAGGAGATTCTTCAGTCAATAGGGCTCTAGCCATATGACTCAAAGTGAATCTTGCGCACGGTCTGGATTTTCTAGGGTATTTTGAAGACCTCGACCAGTTTTGTCACCCGTGTTCATATGGAGAAATTTAAGGTTCCCTTTTTCTTGTTTTTATTCACTTAAGAGTTCATCTTTAGTTGTAAAAGTTGGACGAACTTGTTCATTCATGATCTAAATGGTCGTGTTCATCTGAATTTGGATTTTAGAATCATTCATTTTTTTATTTGTGATCAGCCCTTATGAGGGTTGGTTTTTTAGTGATAATTTGGTGGTGATTGAGTTTTTTGGAATTAATGGGTGGTGATTCAAATTTTTGTTTTGGTTATTTTATGGGTTCCCCCTATTGTTTTAGGTTCATATTGTGTGGGATATATCTAGTGTGGGATGTGAATTCCCTCATCCTAGTGTCTGGGTTTACCGGTTTATCCTATAGTGGGTTTTTTGTTCATGTATTATCTGTGTTTTTTGGTTTGTGTGGTGAAATTAAATGAGATTCGTATTGGGAGTTCATACATTAGATGAGCCAGGGTAGACTGCTTGGGGCTCTCATATAGGTTTCTTCAGGTTAGGGGTATAAATGGTGTTTGTATTAGTTTAGTTAATGTGGTGGGAAGAACCCCCTCATTTTCCACCTCATTATCATGCTATGGTTCTTCTTGATTGATTGGGTGTGAATTGTGGAGTGAAAGTTCACTCTATGATTCATAGTTTCCCATCATCTTTAATTGGGCATGGATTAAATTTTTGTTGTCTTTTGGCTGGGTGACATTCTCGGGGAATAATGTGTCGATAGTGGGGAGAATTGTCACAACCTAACCTTGGATAATACTTTATTTTATTATTTTCTTGGATCTATATCTTTTTGGTTGAGGTTCGGGTTGATCCCTGGTTTAAATTTTTGAATTTTGGATGTTTCAGGTAAATTTTTTTCATACACATGGTTTGTGCATGGTTAAAGGAAACTATGCGCATTTCCCAAAATACTGTGTTCCCTTGTGTCATTTTCAGGCATAGGTGTTTGGCACAGTTGGTGTACAGTTAGAAAACTGTGCATCCAAACCGTGTGGGGTGACCATTAGGGATAGTTAGGGGTGCACGGTTAGCATGTAGTTTGGAAAACCCTACATTCAAACCTTGGGAGATTCCTAAAAACATTAAACTTTAGAATTATTAATCTACCCTCTCCCCTTTTAAATCTAAATCGGACCACCTCCTCTGGAATCATTTTTGGCACATGAAGGGATCCCTTCAGGTCCCTCTCCTTGGTTCCTCCTCCTCCATGGGTTGTTACTTGTTGATTCCAATGTGAGTTTTAGGGCTTCATGGTCATTTTTTCTCTCCTTCTCTCTTCCCCTCTCTATTTATTGGTTCTTCTTTGGTAGGGCCTCTCTTGGTCGAACCCTAGATGTTAGGGTTGATGTTTAGCTCAATTTTCTTTGGATATAGGGTATGTGGAACATCATTGGGGCCCAAATCTCTATTCTCCAAAAATTTCATCGCACTAACACACTATTGAGGTAGATGTTTATGTCTATTTCTTTTTCAATTAATTCTATTTGATTATTATGTGATTTAGAAAATTTTTAATCATTATTTTCATCTTTATAATTTACATTTTTAGTTTATTATGGTGTATTCTAATTGGAATAATTTATTAAAAATATGTTTCGAAGGGATTATTTTTTTATTCCTATGACTATGCATTCTAATCATTTATGATAAAATTATAATTGGGAATTTAATGGTATAATTGGATGTTTTGGGTGGTGTTTGTATATATAAGTGTTTTATTAAATTAATTGGATTCTTTGAGATTATTATGTGAAACGTGGTGATTTTTATAAAATGATTTGTTATAATAATTTGAAAGCACATGTTGTTTCTTTGAAAATTATTTTTTAAATAAACTACTTGAGGAACTCCATTAGATGTGGGAACATCCATGGGTGCACCGAGTCCACATATGAATGGGATTTCAGATGATAGTGTCATTGATCCCTCCTTAAAACTTGGTTTTCTAAAAATGTTCCTCATCTTCCCTTTATCCATCTTTTTATAAAATGGTTCCATGTTTCCCCAAATGACATATAGTGGTTTCAAGATTGTATTAAATGTTATTGAACGTTTGGTGTTTTATAAAGGAAATTTGTTTCTAAATGATATGAAATACTACTAGAATATTTAAATGAATTTTGTGTTCTTATCTCGGCCTTAAAAAGTTATATTTGGGATGATGGAATGTTTTGAATTATACTATTGAAATTGGATGTTTGTATCAAAATTGTGAATGGATGAGAAATGTTTTGAAAGTGTATTTGGGATAGATTTGATATAAGACCTAGTTGGCACCTTTTAATATTATGAAATGAATGTAATTTTGTAAATGTGAATTCCTGATTGGCATCTTTATATGATTAAGAAATGTTTTATAAGATTATGTGATTGGATGGATGGGTTGGAACCATTGATGATATAATACATATATAGTCGTTACTCTGATTGGGGATTACCCTAAATGGGTTATTGTATAGGTGGTTCCATGTTTGGTGTAGGAATGTTCTGTGATGACAGGTAAGGTGATTCATGAATGTGAGGGCCTCCGACATACACAGAATATTATTACCATGAGATCCTGGTCATATTTTAGATGATCAAGTGACTGTTTATTATTAACCCTGATTAGATGGGTTGGTATCACTATATTTGTTGATAGGCTAGGTGGGTTGTGCCACTATATTGGTCACTTAAGGGCATCCAGTTGGCTACAGACTAGGGAGTTTTACCATATGTAAAACAGCGGTTCCAAACCGAGCATGTATTGGGATTACTGTAAGGATATTTAAGAAAATCACATTCCCTTTTATTTCATATTTTATATAATTTATTATTCACATATTTCTTTTATTATTTATATTTAGCACAACCCAGAATCCCTTGTTTTGGGTTTTGGTTTTAAAAAATTTAATCTATTTTAGAAATGTAAATTTGGTGTGTAATTTTTTGAAAAAGGGGAAATAATGTTTATTAATTTCAAATGAGGAAAATGTATTTTATAACTATATTTTAAAAAACTATTAAGGGATTGATTCTAGGAAAGGAAACACATGGATTATTTGGTGGTTTCCTATTGAGCTATGTAGCTCACACCCTACTATACATTTCTTTGTCAGTATACCAGGTCTGTTTTACAAGTTTAGCTTTATGTTCAGGTTTTCTGGTTGAGCTGGCCCTTGGAGAGGTTTGATATTCTTCGTGGTGGTGATGTTGAGGTTACAAGGAAACCGTGTTTTTAGAGGTATTTGTTTGTTTTAGTTTGTTATTTTAGCAATTTTATCTTGTAAATGAATTGTTTTATTATATTCATTTAAGATTCAGTTGTTGGTAATTGTTGTGTGCTCAGTTAGTTTATTTGGTTCATTCGATTATAGTTATTGGGATGAAATTATTCCCACTTGTATTTTATTTGATGCCCAACACTAGTTTCCAACCCATGGGGATGACGAACACTATTTGTGAATTGTATTAAATCAGTTAAAATTTCATGTCGGATGGCATCCTAGCCTAGTTCTTGATAATGAAAAACGTAAAGATGGGTATTCCTAGAAAGTGATGGGATCTTTCAGTCAGTCCCAAAAAATAGAAGATATTAAATATAAATAGGGTAGAAATCATAAACATAGTGAATATTACATCTAGATAACTCCCAAAAGGATTCAATCCAACAACCAAAAACTATATAAAGAATTCTACTGTAAGGTAACACAAACAACCACTATCCTGGAAGAGGCATCCATCACCATCGCCACCTGAAAACTGAAATAAAACATTCAAAAATATCTCCCTGACCCTATATATACACATGAACTACCCAACATCATCCTTTGAGCCCACCGAATCATGCCAATACAATGTCAAAACGAGACCCTATAACCCACATGATCTGAGACAATTTCCAATCACCCAATATCTTTCATTTTATAACACATGCCAGTCTTCTTTGAATCAATTGAATATTAACTATTTAATTTTCTATATAAAGATATATTTGAAGTTTCAGTAGAATTATATTTTATGTACCTAATCAGGATATGTAAGAAAAAATTGAAGAATAAGGTACATAAAAATTCATTTATTGAAGGGTTACTTGTTAAAGAATGCTTGCAAGAGGTAATTTCAAATTTTTTCTTTTATTATTTTAAATTTGAGTATCCCTCAAAACATAATAGATTAATCATAATGAGGTAAATTTTTATGCCTTGAAACAATATATATTTGTGGTATTTAATCACCAAGGACTTGGTTTTTGTATTCATAATTAATGATGATTTTCATATGAGGAACTACATTGAGCTAATATGTAATTTCTAGTAAATTATGGAGAAATGAAACAATTTTTGCTTCAAGGATTACATTTACTTATATTGTTCTAAAATAATTGTAAAAATTAAATTTATATAACTAGATTTTTAGAGCATATGAGGATCATATCAAAAATTAATTCACACAAATTACCCTAGATACTCTTAAAGAACACTGACAACATAATTTTTCTTTTTTGGTAACATAGATTAGTAACATAAATTTTCAATTATTAAATATAAAAAATAAATTTTATATTTTATATTTTATTAATTTTATTCATTTCATTTATTAATGTATCAAAACATGTAAATAAAATTGATATTTTATTTTTTGAATTGAGTAATCCACCATCCAAATTGGAAAATCTTATAATTCATATTGAATTAATGAATTTTAGTTTGATATATTCACTTATGGAAAATCAAAAAAATCAATGAATAATTGTGTTTGTTTAAAATTATATCACCATAAATAATATTAGGTTTAATATTATGGCTTTCTTGATGAAATAATTGAGTTATGATATCTGGGGAATAATTATGTAATAATGTTTAAATTTCCTTGGTTTGATATTGATCAAGGGTTTTGGATTCATCCACGATATGTAATCATTGGTATTAAATATGAAATTAATATAGTAATAAATTAAAAAAAATTGATGAAATATAAATCACATAAAGTTTATTAGACAAATTTTCATGCTTCTTTGAGAAATTTAAAGGACTGGTGGATTGTAATATAAATTAAGTCTCATGATAATTAATTTATGGAAAATTACATGGGTTCTATTGAAGTGTAACATATTGATAATTTTCAAGAAACGTCATCTAGTATATTTCTTACTTCAATAAAAAATATTATTTATGATGAGATCCCATAGTTAAGGTATAATGGTGTTGATAATGTCAATGATGTAACTAATGACATTGAAATTACAAAAGAAGGTGAATTTAAAACACTTATAAAAATTAATGCTTGTGGGGAGAAAGATGAATACACTTTCACTGATGAATATGACAATTAAGATTAATACTAATGAATTATATGTTCTTAATAAATATTTTTTAGTTTCATATTTTTGATATTTTATAGATAATTATTTGCAGGTTACATTATTTTCTCATAGTTTCCTTAAATAGAGGTTTTATTATTTTAAAATGTTTTATATCTTTTATAGAATAAAATTTTGTTATAAAATTAATGATATTTCTCAAGTAGACCAAAGGAATTATGATTAAATGATATGTATCTTGACCGATGATCTACTACCTGTTGATGAGCCTCTTGGTTTTTTAGCCAAGGGAATTGATGCAGAACTCACTATTAGGCATGGTTGGGGCATTACATGATTAATGATTCTCGTTCATATTCTGAAGATATATTTATCTCATGAATTTCATCATTTTTAGAGTAAATAAGTTTAAATATAAATTTTATTTATTTTTCATTAAAATTTATTTTACTTATATATTACCTTATGAATTATTCTTATTTTTATAGTTTTTCACATCTATAATTTGGTAAGGTAATTTCTATTTTGAGGAATTAATTTTCCAGCTCTATGGGAATCATGGGATCAGGCTCCTAGTGAGTTAAGTCATCATATGTTCAATTAATGTATGGTATGTATAAATAAAAAATCTAATTTATTTTAAATTTATATAATTTATAATATTCTATATTATTAAAAATTTTGAATATTTATTTACACCTATTGATGAGAGTATGAGACCCACTATTATTGAGGCATGGTAGGTCTGTATGGGTGGTCATTTCTTTTAGTTTCTATATTTATTTAATATGAGGGATGTGGTGAGAGAATATCAGATTGTATTTTATTACACTTATTGGCCTCATTATCCAAATTATGTCTTTGATCTATCTTGGGAAGGATTTTCCAGATACTTGATAGGTTAAACATTCCATAAGAGATCTGATTCTAGTTGATAGAATCATAGGAGACAAGATGTCACACACTTAAATGGTATAATACTTTTAATATGCATCAAAAAAATTGGTATGTGATGTTATTTAATATTATATATAAATAATACTAAATTTATATGATAAATATATACAGTCCGTAGTTGATCAAACCATTATATAATTTGATGTGTATAAGGGGATGTATAGAAATAGTACAATACAAATTATTAGTGGGTGGAAGTGAAGGATTATGGTGATTATAATTTTATTTTTTAAAATTAACATAATATACATATTATCTTTTTAATTTATATTTATGTGGTTTCAAAAGACATGTGGTAGTGGTTTATAACACTTGTGAGAGTCAAGATGTGATAGAGGGTGGGTATGATTAGGGCTTTTGTGAATCATGTTTTGACGGGGGAGCATGGTTGTGGGAAAGGGAAAGTAGTATAGAGAAAGGATGAGTGATCGAAATAAGTTCACAATCAACCATATATTGTTATTGTGGCACTGAAGTGATAAAATCCTATGTATCAAATAGAGTATGTGTGAGATCATCATTGTCAATTTTTTCTAAAAAGTACGAGGAGATGCTTTGAGCATAGAATGGGATTATATAGATATTAACTAGAGAGTTGGAAGAGTTTCTATTGAAGTAGAAAGTGAAATGACAATAACAAGATCAATGATATTAGGAGATGATGGAATATATGCCTTGAATTGGTTTAAGATATAGTTTCCTTTAAAAAATGGTGTGGATTCCCCAACTCCGTAGTGAGATTACTAATGTATTCCATTTTATGTATGTATCTTAATATATTAGTTTCATTTTTATAATTAATACATGATTTTTAAAAAAATTTAACATCCCAATCCAAACCACTTGGTCTGAGCATGAAGGCCACATGACCCAATTCATGTATCCCCATATACAAGAGGTTTTCGACGTGAAGAGAGGGTCTGAGTCTATCAATGGTGAGACTATAACCTCAATATCATGTTATGGGATCAATAATAAACCATATAATCAATAATCAGAGTAAACATGTGGAAAAGTAAAGATGACATACATGTAATACAAATAAATATCTCTCATAAGATGAAAGCATGTCTTGAAGAAATAAAGAAGATAAAATAAATAAATAAATATAATAACCTCTAGAGTCTGTCCTGATCTTCTACTAGCTCTACACTCATCTTCTCAGCTATCCACAATTGGGTCCTCACCCTACAACAGATCCCAAATGATATCTATAAGCACATAGAAATACCTGAGTAGAGTGTGAGTACAAGATGGGGGAAAACTCTAGAGGATCCTCTATTAATTTATTTACTTCATCTACATTATTTCCTCTAGGCATGATTTCCACTTATGGGAGCTACTTTATTTTTTTTCATGTGTGTGATATTTACTTTTCTATTTGTTTACTCTGATTATTTATTACATTGTTTATTATTGATTATTGATCCTATGACATGCTATTGAGGGTATAGTCTCCACATTGATAGACTCATACCCTCAATACTAGTTTTCAGCCTCTTGTGTATAGGGAGATGTGTATGAGTTCATGTGGTCTTCTGGATCAGACCCAGTGATTTAGGTCAGGATATTAAAAAATGGTATCAGATCTGGGTTTCAATCCAAGAAACTGTGTGTTTTATTTATTTTATTTTATTTTATTTTTGATTTTTTGCAATGGAATGAAAAATTCACCACACAAAATTTTTTAGTGAATTACAAGTGACACACCTAGTAATCCAACAAAAATAATTTGGCATGAATCCCTTTTTGATAGATCCATCCTAAATATTAGTATTTTTTATGATATTATCAAAAATATACTATTTTCAATGGATTCTCATCATAAATAACATTTTTTAATATAATTACATCACAAATAACCCATCAAACAACCCAAATTTTTGTATTGTTCCTTATGGTACATTTAATCCTAGAGAACACACTAATAGATGCAGATCTCCTTGATGAAGAAATATCTTCCATTTATAAATCCACACAAAATATGGTAAATTTACTTTTATGGAGCTTCTTTTATCCACACAAGAAACCTAATGGTTATACTATTGTAAAATCAGGTCATATGGATATTATGGTCATCTCCACAGTCAAAGAATTCCTACCATATTCATTACTTCATTTAGTATGTTACACCAATAATGAAGTAGAATATCAATGCCTCATTGTATACTTGGGGTTGGTCCTTAAATTATTAGTGTAACACCTGTATACTAAAGGTGAATGAAATATGGTAATTAACAAAATCACCAGAGAATATACCAATGAAATGAGGAATTGATCCGCTTTTTTTATCATGTCCACGAACTAATAGAAGAATTGTCCTGAGATATTGTTGTAACACATATCACATGATCAAAAAATGATTGCACTGATTTTTTCACCTAAACTAAATTAGTATTTATGAATCTATACTTTAAAGAAATTATTATTCATATCATACATCATAGGGTTATCGATCCATTCAAAAGATATAAGATGGAAGAGATCAGTGATATTAACACCACTTTAGAGCATGATGAGATGATATTCACATAAATTTCTTCTGTTGTTGGATGGATGTCCCTTATAATGGAATATATATAATGTGGTATCATTCTGTTAGATCAATCCAAGAAAGAATAAATCTGGCTCTGGGTGAAAAATTTCATTCCATAAGATAATCCGAATATGTAGGAAGTCCTCTATAAATGGGGATTCAATGGAGTACTCATCAGATGCATTGAAGGAGTAGAAATCCTTGTTGGAATACAAGAGGTTCACACTAGATCATGTGGAAAAAATTATTCAGGAACAAAGATCTCTCATCAAATTTGGAGGCTCAAATATTCTTGGAAAACAATAACACCATATTGTGTCAAATTCACATGGAAATTCAATTATTTTAAAATACATGAAAATTTAACCCATAATCCTCCCGATCTATTGAATAACACTATATATTCATGTCCATTTGACGTGTGGGTAATGAATTTCCTGGGGTCATATCCTCCATCTACAGTAATATAGTTCAAGTAAATCCTTACTATTACTAAACTATTCTCCAAAACGGATCAAGGATATACCCCAAAAATAAGTTGGATCAAACACTATCATCAATTTTTTAGAGTAAAATTTCATCACTATATTTTATGTACCTCACATCATATTTATGGAAAATGGAATTAATTTTTTTTCCAAGTTTAAGGGACTATATCAATAGATAAACATATATCCATATTTTCATCCTACTACTATGTATCAAAAAATGGGTAAATAGAATATTTTAACAAAAATCTATCCAATATCCTTTAGAAGATGGTGTACATGAATAATAATCGTTTTCTAAGAAACTTATTTCTTACCTAATAGTCTAATCACAGAAAAATCATTACTTACATTAAAAATACCTCATACTCACTTATATATGGAAAAAAGGTAGTTTTACGAATCAAATTTCATATTCCCTCAATATATTTTTCTATCTTCAACCAACTATATAAAGATGAATAATCCTATAAAATAATGGATAAATTAGTTCATATTTCATAAAAGATATTTCATACACTATAAAACCTATAAATCCATCAAAATCAGGTTGAATGAGCCCTAAATATGAAAGTTCGTCTCTATTAATTTTTTGAAGGAGAGATTGTGTTAGCTCTCTGAACATCGATGATACCAGGGAAGAAGCCTCCAAAACTAGAGCCAAAGTTGTAGGTACCTTATTCCATACATGAGGTTCACCCCAATGGTGTCTATTCCCTAATCACTATGGATGGTGATCACACCACACCTCATTCTTATGTAATTTTTCATAGTAATTAAATTTTATAATCTCATTTCAATGATATTCTCCCTTACCAAAATACATGAAACAATATAGTAAACATCCTCATTTAAGGATTTAAATCTACATTAAATTTTATATGATTAAATATGTTATTCTACATAGTAAAAATATAGGTCACATGACATTAACCTGTATGAAAAATGTCCTAGTTGTATGATGTAAAACAAAATGAAACTTTTCATCCCATATGAGATTAAACTACGGGGTAATTACCATTATCTATGTGGATAATTTTACATGATTTTGGAATATTGTTTCTTTAATCACAATAACCATGTGTCTCTTGATTCCTATATTAATATGATATATAGCGATGCACAAAATCCATAAATTAGGTTCATCCATGGAAATTTAAAAAATACACCACCTCGTCTTGATTCCTGATCAGATCACTCTTCATTAACATTAGGTCTTGTCCTTTTTCATCACTAAGATGAGTATACATTAAATTAAGTATGATTTTTATCCTCAAAAAACCAAAAAATTAAAAATTCTTCCACCTATGTATTTTCTAGTTCTGTGCATGATTTTTTGGCATGGGTTCCCGGATCTTTAAAAATATACTACGAAATTGTCAGTTTCCCCTACATATGAACATGAGCTATGTAAGGGTTTATTTTAAGAACTATGTGTGGATTTATTATTGGCCTATTAGGATACATAGTTATTTTTAGTTCACTATTATGAACTTATCAAAAAACCTCATTGGCTTTACTTTTGCAGATCAAATCACTCTTCATTCATGTCTGGTCCCTTGTAATCACTTGAATCCATAGTAAGGCTACTTGAATCCTTTTCTTCTATGTATGATGTAGATCTATACATGAAATTACTAAATACTAAAAATTAATGGCATGATTCTAGTTCCATTCTAATATATAGATATTCCTAGATCCACTGTCCTATGCCCAATTGAAAGTTTCATCCCTCTAAAATCCTCCTTCATGGTGTGTTGTATTCTCATTCATGTTGAGACTTCCTTTAGGGTTGATGGAATCCCATTCCATGTGGATTTCATCTTTATGGTATAATTACTCATTGTAAAACACTAAACAATAACACACTTGACTCATTGTGACATGACATTAAACCACATGACATATGATACCTTCACGTGTCTTGATCCTTGATTATTTCAATATATGTAGTAATATCTAAACTATACATTATATAACCAACCACAAATCATTGACCATATTTACTCAACTCTTTGTTATTGTGATTACCCATATATAGAAATATCAAGTTCATAACTATTCAACTACTTATTTTGAATATACTAATTCCAAAAAACACTCTTTTCATTTTTAGTTCCTCATATTTACAATAACTTTTCATGTATATTTTTAATGAGTGTACCCAAATCAAAGGGAAAATCAGTTTAAATATGTATACACACCCCAATCTAGATCCACATATGTGCCAGAATTCTGTCCAACTGACCAAAATAATTACATCATTATGGGAGGTTCCTCTAATCTATGTACAACCTAAATGAATCATATTGGAATCCATTATCTAAATATGGGGAGTAGTTATCCTTTGTGAACATTTCCTACATAATAATTATAGATCTAAGAGAAACAATTTTTTATTTAAATCGTTTTCATAATTATATTTTAAAAAGGTGTTGGGGTTTCCTCATCTCTTGAACCCCATCTAGATTGTTACATTACAAAACTCTAAAATCAAGTCTCATAAATTATGACCCTAATCTATGTACACAACCCCAAATATTCTACACTATAAATACACCCTTCATCAATGTCGGGATTTTTCTTTACCTTACTACATATACTGACACACTTTTATTCAAACATGTATATCCTTAAACTATGTATTTTTTGATAAAAACATGTAAACATATATAATACAATCATAGTCTAATATGTATAAAAATAAAATCGTCATTCTTGGTCAAATTTGTATGACCATAACATCTAGACTTCAGTAGTCCAAATCACATTACTTTAAAATACAAGTGAAAGTGACACAAAACATTTTAGGATGAAAAATTGAAAAGGTTTGTCTGAGAAAAATTCAACACTCCACTCAATTATATTCTAACATTCAAGGATTAAAATCAAATTAAAGTGTAAATCAATATAGGTAAAATTATTTCAGGGCCAACCATATGACCCTTGAAAAATATGAGTTATGGTTAATAGATCCCATGGTCACAGAAATATATAGAGAAATTATATATCAGATCCCTTCACCGTGATAATGTGTTTAGTGTGTGTTGGATTAACTCTTAGGGAATGAGAGACCTCCTTGAATACATTTCTCCCATATCCTACTTCATTTCCCAAGTGTTTGAGTCTTCACAAATATTTCATGGATATCATAAACCAACATACTCAACTCCAAGGGGAACTTATATTAGGCTATGTATATATTACCTAATATATATTTGTACATACTCTCCCATTTTTCCCTATCATCCAGAATCATATCATCTTGAAGGGAGGAACTTATAATCTTTGTATGACCAAACAACCTCACAGTGGAACCGCTAATATGGATATTATAAAAGTTCATCCTTTCTGTACCTACCCCATCTCATCATCCTTGTTTTAAACATCTTGATATATGATTAACATAAACCACAATTCAACTATTCAAGTGTTTTTATATCCAAGACATTACAACTAAATATACAATACTCTTTCTCCGTGTAAGAATATGAAATTTCATTCTAGATCCTTTGGTGGTCCAGGTGCTATAATCATAATCTACGTGAACCATTCATCTAGTTTGACTATATACCTAACCTTAAACTCTCATTTACATGGGGTTTACTTTTCCCATGTTACTATGTGTTCTAGATAAAATTTGTACAAAGTTGTATGACCATAAACATTAGCGATATTGGGTCAATGTTATTCAGACTTAAAAACCATCTTTCATTGGTCTGACATACATGAACTTAAAATACCAATTGAAAGAGACATGGTATATTTAAGGATAAAAACACATAAATTTTTGTTTGAGAAAAAATTATATCTCCTATTTCTAGACCCATACCTTTCCTGATTTGAGAAAACTTGAGAATGATAAATTTAAAATGAAAAAAAACATTTGAGCAAAAAATCCATAAAGCGTGACAAAACTAGAATCCTAGTTATTACTTTCTAGGATTCCACAACATCATTCTTGAAGAACACCTATCATGGGGTTTGTAAAAAATCAATTATTTATTTTACTAGTACTACATAGTGGCTAACTAGGGTTACCTCACTTGAGGAACATTTACAGAATTAACTATTTATAATTCATGAATTATGTTTTTTATTCACATATTTTATGAAATTAAAATTAAATTTATAGGGGTTTCAGAATTTATATTACAAGATGGGAAAATAAAAATTCAATACAAAATACATATAAAATGAATGATGTTTTCAATGATGGAAATTCACCCAAGATAAATTATCACAGAGAACATTTGTTTTTTAATAAATTATTCCATATTACCTTAATGATTTCACAACATTATATATGTGGTAATCATCATCTATCATGGTTGTGAATATACATTGGACTATACTATTTCCATGTATGTCACAGATAAACCTCCTTGATCGAGGGACAAAAGTAAATAAGAAGTAGGTAAACCTTGTATAATCACAATGAGGATTACACTCACTATTGATGATCATTATAGTAACTCAAAGTAAATAAAAAATTAATAATCTTCAAAGACTTGAGTTCATCATTGAATTTATCCCCCATGAAATATTTTAGGTTTGTCAATCATTATAATGAGTAAAATAGATCACAATGGAGAATGTATGGGGTGAAATGTAAAATAGAAAACCAAAGTAAGAGAGTGAAAGGAAGCTAATATATATATATATATTAAAAGTGTATAAATTTATCAAAGCATAAAAACCCTAAATAAATATAAATAAATATATATATATAAATATAATGACCAAATATAATTACCAAATCTTTGAAATGGATAGGAAACACATTTTTATAAGAAAAAGGGTCTCCATGTTTACCTTTAATTTAATCATCTGTAAAATTTTTTAGGGTTGGGGTCATAAATGGTTGAATTTGGGAATGTTTTATTCTTAAATGTTATTCAACTCTTTCTTGATCATTTATTTTCCAAATTTAATATTCATTTTATATGAATAAAAAATTTTAAAACCAATATACTAAATAAAACAATTTATTCCTTGAGACTGTTTGAATTTTAATGTTTTTATTTCCCATGAATT
Organism: Viscum album; assembly: GCA_963277665.1. Taxonomy (NCBI): domain Eukaryota; kingdom Viridiplantae; phylum Streptophyta; class Magnoliopsida; order Santalales; family Viscaceae; genus Viscum; species Viscum album. The sequence goes on along the minus strand of OY728132.1, from coordinate 355,610,454 downwards.
TATGACCATGAAGAAGGATAGATCACACATATCCATAGTTTCATAAAAATATCTTTTTAATATTATATTTCGCCCAAAAAATTAAATTCCTTTAATTTTATTGTTTAAGATATATGGGACTATATTTAAAAGTCTACCGAACAAGGCATAGATTCCAAAGCCCAACTTGTAAGCTTCCTTTTGGACTTATAATGTTGGATCTTTTTCAAGGTATGTTTAAATGAAATGTATCCCGGAAATCTTGGAATCCTAAAAATAATAATTTAAAAATTTATATTTCTATAAGATGTTATGACACAAATATGAATCTGATTTAAAATACATAAAATTCAAAATTTAATTCATTTTCATAATTAAGATAAATTTACTATTAAAACCCTAAAAATTTGACAATTTCCCAAAAATTAACACATTTTTGGGATTAAAAAATTGAAATTAAAATTACAATTACTAAAAAATATTGGCTCTATTGATTCCCCCAAAATTAAATAATTCTCTCTTTGGAAATCATCTTTATTAAGGTCGGAAATATATTACCTAGGTATCAATGATAATACTTCCCAATTATAACATTAAAATAAAATATTATGCCACTGACAGGGATTAAAATTCTTTTACTCTACAGAAATCATAAAATTCTATTAAATATCATTTTGATCCCCATGTTCATTTCATGCCTACTAACCTAGAAATTTATTTATCTTTCATTCAATATATTTGATGTAAATATTTTATCATTCTCAAGAAAATGAATTATATCCAAAGTCTTTTATACTCCATGTATTTCCACTAGACAGAGTCAAAAAAATATTTCAATAATTTGGTGTTTAACAAGAGTTTTTCTGTGGATGTGGTCATAATATTTTAAATATAGAAAATATCCAAGTTAAAATGAGGAGGGTTATGATATAAAGTTAAGTAACATCCTGAAAATATTCTTTCTAAAGAATGGTATGATCCTAAATCGGTCTAAAAATGAATCAACTCCAAAAAAAATTAATCTCCTTAGTAATTTCATACTTTATCATTTCAATAAAAAAAATATTTCTTCCCCCTTCCCCTAATTTTTCATCTTTGTTTCCATTATTTTATTTGGAAGTTCAAATTAATATTTTGTTTTTGGGGGGAATGAAGTCGTATTTTGTTAATAAAAAAAGTGACATGAATTCCTAGACCAAATTTGAATGATATTTGAGGTACTATGAATCTTTGAATCACGAATTTTAATTCTCCAAAAGAGAAATAAATGTGGAATCACTTTCATTTTCATCGAAAACAAATTCTTAAAATCAACAAAAGACAACCAAAATGGCTCCGCACTTGAGATAAAAATAAAATAATGCATTTAACTTCTATATCAGGTTATAATAGTATAAATGGATTATAATATATCTACCTAACAATGTAATTTCTGGCTACTAGAGGCTTAATAAAGGTAAAATGTAAAGGAAGGCTAAAATAATATTTTATTGTAGAAAGGGAATTTTAAAAGTGTGTCTCAGTCATACTTGATAGGTTTTATGATTGCCAACTTCTTTTAAAAGGATAAAACACCAAGTTCTAGATCAAAAAACAAGACCCAATACACTTGATAAAAATATAAATGTGAATAATATGTCAAAAGGGTTTATAAATATATTGGTTTAGGAAATATTTTCAAGTTGTATAGTATTAGTTCACATGAGTATCACAATAAATCAAATTTCTTTAAATGAAAATATCATACATTAGACAAAAAATTCACTTGAAATCATTTAAATCCTAAAATATTCAAATCAAGATATGTCCTAGATATACCATGTTTCTTGAATTTTCAAAATTATTCAAATTTTCTAAAGAATCTTAAAAACACACCAAAAATAAACACATAAAGCATAAAAAATTCTAGAAAATATGAAAAAATGGAATAAAAAAATCCTAAAAAAAGTTTGAAATCCCAACACAATTGATATTTAACTACACATTCTTTTAATAACAAAAAAAATTATAAATATATAGGTAGAGAAATACATGTAAAAGAAAGGAACAACTTGGTGTTATTTTGGTTATGGAAGCCTTGATCTAAGATCCTATTTATTATCACATTAAATATGGAAATTAGAAAAAACACATAATAAAGAAAAATAAAAGTAAGAGAAAGGGAAGAGAAATATAATGTATATTACATGGAATGATCCCCAAGTGGGTTAAAAGTTTTTACTACCCCTAGTTTGGTAGTTTCATATTTTTATCCCCAATCTAAAGGTGGATGATATTTTCATGGAATAAACTTCCATATGTTATTTAACATAATATCTATAAGTTGATACCAAGGGTGGTAATCTAGAAGGATATAAAAAAATTTCCCAACACTAAAAACGGAATAAAGAGTGAATTTTTTTATACATAAGGAGTTGGAAGTGAAGGTAAGAGGGATCCTTATCGACTATCATGGTGTCCTCCTCTAAGTGATATAAAAGTTGTTGTAGAGGAAGTAGTCTCATCACCAAGGGATCCTTGAGATAATATTTTGTTACCACTAATTATGTGTACACTTTGGATTTAGTTCCTATTTCATTTATATTTCATTATAAAATTCATTACGGGGAATTCATAAAATAATTCATCTTGAATAATATATAAAAATGAATAATCAATATAAAAATATTTTCCTTCAAGTAATTCATCATATAAATTGATATGTTCTAGAAAGGCCACTAATAACTTAGTATCAATGGGTAAATCTTTCTAATATTATTCAAAATAATGTTAAAGGTATAAAGGTGCTGATTTTTCATTATCATATATGGTAGAATCACTTACCTTTTCATGTTTTATAAAATGTGATCAATACCAATCCAAATCATATTGATCTCCCATATGTACAGTAGTTGGTATTTTAACATTAGGGAAATATTATATAAATGGTTTGTAACTATTGAATGAATATTATTTGAATTCTTTCAAGGCCTCCCCAGGTTCATCAACAAAATAGATGAGTGGAAAAATCACTTCCACCACTGTCTCTTGTTTGATATCTAACTAATTCTCTAGATATGAACAAACATATTCATCTATCCATTATATTTTTATCTCTAGGATATTTATAACCAAAATAATTCTTTATAGCTGATATTTCTTTCATTTTTAATTTCATATACTTATGGATGCAACTATAGATAGTAATTTGATGAAAAATAATTGAAATTTGAATTCATCATAGAAAAACAATATTTTTTGAAATGTATTTTTTCTTATTCTATTCTTTTAAAAATAAGGTGTTAAATTGTATATCCTCCATGGAAATTTTTCCATGTTTTGATGCAAAATTTTCATGGGGTTTGCAAAATGAAATTATTTATTTCCCTAGTGTGTCAAAATGTCTAACCATGGTTGTGTCACATAATGAGCATTTTTTGTCTAACAGTAACTATTTATAATTCAATAATTATATATTAATATATCTATATAATTTTTTAATTAAAGGTAAAATAGATTTGGGTTTTATAATTTATAATTAATGTTGGGAAAATAAACATGCAATGCAGAATAGAGACATGATGAATGATGTTAGCATGAAAGGAAATACTCCCAAGAGAAATAATTAGAGTGAAACTTCATTTTATATTAAATTGTTTCATATTCACTCATTGGTAAAACTAAATTATATATTTGGTAACCATCCTATTATATGGTTTTAATACTAGGTTCACTCAATTATCTCTAATTACACCACACATCAACCTCTTTTATCAAGGGAGAAAAGTAAAATTGAAGCAACTCAAACATAGATAATCACAATGAGGAATATACTCAGTATAAATCATACTTACAGTATGTCAAATAAAATAAGAAATAAAAAAATGAAGGCACAATGATTTGGTTTCAACATTTAATTTATCCCTTAGAATATTATTTGGGTTATTTACTCAGTATCATGGGTAAAAGAGATCGTAATAAATAATGGATAGGGTGGAAACACAAAAGATAAAAAAATTATTAGAGTGAATGAAAGTTAATATATATATATATACAAAGAGTTTATAAATATATTATATTATAAAAACCATAAATATATATATAATGTTCAAATAAAATGATTTACTCTTTTAAATTTAGAGAGCACAAATTTTTATAGGCTAAAGGGTGCGGATATCCCTCTAATTTTTAACATTGAAAATTTTCATGTGGTTGGGATAATAAATGGAATAATTAGGGAATGTTTTATTCTTAAAATTTGTTTTATATGTATTTCTAATCTTATCTCTATATTTCATATTAGTTTAACAAGTTTATCAAAATTTATTACTGATATATTTGAGAAAATAAATTGGTTATAGAGACTGTTTAAATTCAAATGTGCTAGATTCCCATGAATTTATGATCATGAATAAGATAGAATAATATGCATCGACTATTGAAAAAAATAATCCTTTTTATATAAACATTCTAAAAACCAATTTATGATCATTTATTTTTGTTTTTTAAGATATATAATCCCATAGTTTAAAGTTTTCTTAATTGGAAATAGATTCAAAGTATCGACTTACATGCTTATTTGAGGCCACATATTTTGGGATTTAGATCTTGTTCCAGCTCAACGAAATGTATCCCAAAAATCTTGTAAGCCTATAAAAAATAAATTTCACATTTTATATTAATGTAAATGAAGTTATTGAAAAAATATACAACTAATTTGAAGTACCTAAAATAAAAAATTTAATCCACTTTCACAATTAAGATCAATTTACAACTAAAACCTAAAATCCAGAAATTGTATATAAAATAATTTTTTTGGGATTATAACATTTAAATTCATAGTAAAAAAGTTAATAATATTTCCTCTATCAAGCTATGGGAAAACATTTGGCATGTTACAATGAAAAAAAAATATAATGCTTGGGGGCATAATATGATCACAATAAAAGACAAGATATTCTCACTAAACCCCATATAATAGAAAAAATATATAACATTCATCCATAATTTTAGGATAGTTGATCCATATTGAATGAGAATTCTTATTCAAAATTCCTCTTCGATCCCCAACACATTGATTCAAATAAATAATATTAATAGACCAACTCTGGTGTATGGCGATGGTATTCAAACCCATACCCATTTGTGATCCATTACAAGAAGGAAATTCTCAAAATCTTCCGACTCTAGTGTATTTTTTTGTATTATTACCTATACCTACCCATGATCCACATAGAGGAATTTTTTTGACTCGAGTTATTCGGTACCATGATTGACTCTATAAATTTCAAATTTAATGCCTAAATGGCCTTGTTTTATATTGATATTGGCTTCCTTTATTTTTTTTGTTTTTATTATCAATAAGTAGAATAAAAGGAAAAAATAATTAAAAATTAAAATGGGTTTTCATTCATTGATAAAAATAAGAAGGATTAACTTCCACATTATAAATTCTTTACCTATTTTTTTACAAATGGGGGAATAAGACATCATAGACCTTATTCAACTGAATCATAAATGTTATAAATTGATTGTTTCCCTTGGTTGAATTAACTTATGAGTCCATATATCCTAGAAGTTTCACCCCATACTTGAGGAAGTAGCATCTCGAGCCTTATATTAGTATCCAACATAGCCATTTATTCACCATAAATTGGTGTTTGATACTCCTATATTTTCTTTTTTATGATGGAAAACTTATCCTGATGATTATGGAACTCTTAGAAAATTGGGTTAGTCTGAACCCATTCTTCTATAATATAAATTTTCCATGTTATTTTATACCCTTCATACTGAGTGGCTTCCAGGATTTCAACCACACCAAGTTTTTCTTCATTTACTTGTGATTATTCAATCAAAAACATCAACAACAATTCATGTGCATACTCCCATTATTAGATGATTTATTTCGAAGAATCATGGATTGGATAATTGAAAAAACACTCTAACATGTTTTTCATTAACTACATGAAAATTTAATTATTTATAAACCTACTAACTACATGTACCATGGTGAGTAGGTGTTGAACCACATATAGGGCTAAGTTGTTTGAAAAGAAAAATTAAATACGTTAAAATGAAAGAATATAAAATATGAAATGATGTTTGTTGAAGTTCTGTGATACATCACAGATATTAAGAATAAAATCTGAGGAAAATAAGGGAAAACAAAGGTGATTTTAGGAGAAATTTGATAGTCTAAATTGGTTAAAAACTATACTAATTATTAGGATCTTACTAAGTGATTCCAAGGTGATATAAAAATATGGATTTCATAATAACCTCACATAAGGGATGTCATTTCTATCGAGTAATTATGAAAATATAAAATTATTCTTAGGGAATTAAAAACATAATACTTTTCCAAATTAAGTACTTCAAAAAAATTACTATTGTTTAATAATTTCCTTATATTCACCTGCCAGTTCTTAAAGTAGGGCAGAAAAGATTCTCAAGATAAATTGAAATAAATAAGTGCAATAGATAAATATGACACACTGACAAAATATAGAAATAATCCCACTAATATATCAAATTAAAGTGATGAAGTTACTAATTTTCAACAACCAAAAATGATTCAACTCTAACGTTGTCCCTCAATGTATCACTAGAGAATAAAAAAGTAGTTGGTGATCAAAATAGCAAAGAAAAAAGACATCCACGAATTTAGCTAAGCATGAACATGAAAATGAATAAATTAATTATATTAAAATACTCCAAAAAATATTCATTTATGTCTAATTAAATCAATAAAATCAATTGATTTCAGAAAATACATCACAATATTTAAAGAGTAGAATAATAAAGAAGAGAGAGATAAATATTCTATGATGAAGTAGATTTCTACTCTGTCCTAAGCATCCATTGATTTATTATTATTTTTATTCTAATTATGTTCTACCTCTTATATATAATTTCATTTTCTATAAAATTCAGAAAGTATTCTTTTTTAATAAAAATATCATCTCCCATCCTATGTTTTTATAAAGTACTCTTTTGGTCATAATTACCATAAAAAAGTGTCATTTATTCACTACATCCTTTAGCCACTTACCTGTTATCTCAAAAAAACTTCCGAATAGAATTCCACCCATTTTAATAAGCATTAAATACTCCAATTGATACATAATTATTTTCTCCGAATTTTTATTTTATAAATAATCAATCTAGAAACTCCTGAGTTATTTAATCCGAAATTAAATTCAAAGAATGGATAAACGGTAATTTTGGATCATAAAACCACAATTTTATCCAAACACTAGTGACCTAGGTTCCTAAAAATTATAATTTCTAATAACTTCAGTGCATAATGGTTGAAAAATAAATCCACAAAAATCAATAATTGATAAAACCTCTTCATCATCAATTCACACCTACAAACACAAACATATCAACCAATGGTCGAAAAAGCCTCACTCTTTTTAAAAATCACAAGATCGATCATGATTCAATATTCCTGGGATGAATTTTTCTTCCTTTTTTAAAATTTAAAATGGATTTATGTTTTTTGAACTTAGAAAACCAAAATCTCAATCTAACTTAGTAGTAACTCCTCTCACTGTTAATCTGGATACCATTATTATCAGAGCATCAACTACATCATGAAACTTCTGATCCAGAAAAAAAAAAGTTTGTCAGGTCTCGAATTTGGATTTCTTGATAGCATGGGAAGAAATTTTAGTCCTTAAATCATCTTCCTAGCAGATCAACATTTATGATTCCTCACCAAGCATCAAAAACCTAACTTTCACTTACTTCAATTCATTGAAAAGCTAATCTACCCCTTTCCAAATCCTCATCTTTAATGGTGTTGGGAATTAACAACACAATATTTAATCTTAAACCATCATACCATCAAACATGGGTGATGTTATATCATCATCATTGACCTCACTATAAAATCCTCAAGCATTCAAATATCATTTCACAACATCAAATTGAGTTATAGTTATAAAAAATTAACTTGGTTTTACTTATAGGTAATTTTATTACTTATCTTAGAATATTAGGTCACATTATCATATTTTAGTAGGTCTAGATACCAAATCATCCGATCTCATTTTTCAAAAAAAACTTCATAGAATTATAGTGCCCTAGGAGGTAATTAGTTCACCCTAGTTGGAAATCTTCCAAGAAGATCTCTTCGTTTAATCCCTAATAAGTATTTCTTTACTCATTAGATTCACTAAGTTCAATAGAATTCATCAACTCATCTTATTCACATGATTATGAATCCTCATTGATTTAGGTTTTTACAATTATCTATTTGAGATGCTTGATTTCATTTTGTTTTTCCTCCATACTTCTCTTCAAATTCGAACATAACTTCTTTGTTAATCTATATTGGCTTTGGGTTCTTATATTTAGTTGTAGAAGAGAATAAGGTACATGGTATTCACATTCTATAATAAATTTATATATGTTTCTTCTTTAAATTGTCTATGTAGCAGCAAGAGCTTCAGTGACGTGATGGATTCCAAAAAAAATTGTTATGTGGCTACTACTTTAGAAAAGGTTGTTTGAATGTTTCTACATGATATTCTACCTTGTAGATTATCCTTTAGAAATCCATTATGTGAATCTGAGATAATTGGATATATTGATGAATTTTTAAATTTAGATACATGAATACATCAAAAAAATTTGACGCCATTAATATGACCACATTGTGGCTCTTTAATGAAACAGCTATGTGATTTCTCCTATAAACTGAAATAAAAATTAATAAAAATTAATCCATTTAAAATCGATAATTTTAAATATACATTAAATATATAATACACAATAACTGTATTAAAACTAAAATTCATTCCAGTAATTTAATGTTTAAAATAAAATCCAAGAATTCAAAAAACCTCCAAAACGTGAAATTATTTGTTCATAAAATATTAAGTAATTAAAAAAATAATTCTATAATTTTGCATAGAATAATACTAAATTCATATAAAAATTAAATAATTTTCATTTTCATCTTAGGTTGATAAATTTACACTAATTCTCTAAAAATAAATTCATTTTTTAATTAATACACAATTAAATCCACAAAAATTAAAAAAAAATAAACCATAATTATTTATTAATTTAATTAATAAATCAATGAAATAATAAAAAGAAAATGTTTTTAAATTTTAATTTAAAGTTACAAATTTTTTAATCATTAATTTTTTTAGATTAAAAATTAAATTAAACTTCAATTAACTAATTAAAAAAAATAAAAAACAAGGAAATTGACCATTAAATTAAATGAAAAAATAATGGTAAAAAAATAATATTTTAAAAAAAACTTAAAAATTATAAAAAACAAAAATCCTGAAAAAAATTATAATTCAAACATAAAAACATAAAAAAACATAAAATTCCTTAATTTATCAATTTTCTTATAAATTACACACAACACAATAATAAACCAAATTGAGAAATATTCTGACATTAAAAACATGATTTAAAACACAAATGTGAAGTGGAAAATGATATGAATTAAATGACACATTAAATGCACCCATACCCAAGAAATTACTAGTGATTAATAAAAAACTTTAGCCAAATTCAGTGGTAAGAAGTAAATATCTGAATGAGAAAATTGAAATTCCACAAAATAATTTTCCCACATATATTATTTCTTGTTCAAAAGGTAAATACCCTCTGGAATTAAATTTCTTCAGTGCAAAGTCAGTTACTATTTTATAAAAAGTAATTAAAAATTAATATTTAATTAGAATTTAACAAATGTTAATTTACATTCAACTAAAATTATAATCTTATATTTATATCAAGGATAACAGACTAACATGATTTAATAACTCTTTATAAATAGATACGCTATTGTAGGGAATGGAGTGATATTTTAACAGTGGAATAAATAACCAATCCAGCTATTAATGAATAATGAATGAATATAATAATTAAATATATAGGGTACTAAAAATTAATCTCCTCAAATTGGTATCACTACCATTAAATTTGATAAAAAATATCATCTACAGAAAATTTCTTATGTGATAAAAAAATCACAATTCTAAATACAATAAGTTTTTTTAATTCTCAATGAATTATATTTTTTGTCAAATTAGACCCATCTCCAAAATATAAAACCAAACAATTTCTTTATTATGAATCTTAAAGATTAATGAAAAAAATTTAGACATTGTATGTTATAAAATATTTTGGAAAATATATTGTGAAATGAATGTTTTTGGGTCACAAGTCATCTCAAAACAACATAGTTCCAAAAAACAAACAAATAGAAAAATTCAATACATGAACATAATTACCTACTGATTAATACTTAACAAATCAATCACACAAGTAGATAATTTTAGAAAATATTCATTTTATCACATTGATTTTCAAAAAGTAATAATTCAAGCACCAAAATGAGCATAAAAAGCATAGATTCATCATTCAATAACATCAAAATATAAGTTGTGATCAGTGGGTATTATAAGATAATTTCAGCATACATTTCACTACATTAATTTAATTTTTAAATATTTTTTTATAAAAAAGTTATATGGTTTTTGACTAATTGTAGAACCTAATGTGAAGATTTTTAGTTTTAACTCCCCTTGAATAAATCATTAACACATTAATTTTAGAAAAGGAACATCCCCTTTCTGTACCTTGAGAATGTCCCTTGGTGATCCCAAAATTATCCTCCTAAAAAATAAAAAAGACATACATTAATTACAAAAATTTAATATTTATTCAAAACTAAACTATAGAGAAGAGTTAAGAATTTTTAATCCAAATTTATTCAAATATTATTTCCTTCAACATTGATTTACACCCATCCTCTTCCAAGGAAGTTCCAAAAGGAAGTGAAAGTAAAATAAATAAATCCAATTGACAATTTCATAAAAATGAGTTCATGTAAAAAATTGAAAGTGTACTGAAAAAAATGAAGATCATCACACAACCGAGTTGAAGAATTTATTCAAATAAAGAGAAAAATGTAAAGGCTTAAAAAATCATTGGTTTATACCCATGAAACTCTAATTTTAAAGCATACATCTAGTCTTTACACCCCTTATGTTTTCTATATATGATCATTCAATGGGTAAGAATAATTATTAATTGAGGCCTCAATATTATGTTTGGAAATTCCACCAAGCCCACTAAAGACTTAATGTAGTTCAATAGTGTGAAAATTTCTCCCCAAAAAATTAAAAGTTATAAGACTAATAATCCATTAACTATTAGTTTGAAGAAAAAAATTTTCATTTTAATAATCAATAAAAAATTATAACTATTCCCAAATTTACCAACTTCACTTCTTAATTCCTCACCCATACTTCCCCCACGCTTGAGTCATTTAATATTTTAAAACATGATGCAAAAATTGAAATAAATTACACACAAACAACATCATAGTTTCTATAATATAAAAATTTATTAGGAAATTTAAGGGAAAGGGACCTCATGATCATCTAAGAACTTCTATAATTTATGGATTGAAAATTTATCATCCAAATAATGAAAAGAAGTTGGTACAGAACTATTTTCCACATCTGATTAATTATATAGAAACAACTCTAACTCACTTTCAATATATTGGGAAAACTCAAATTCAACCCCAAACTAAGAAAACCCAATATATACTCACCCAATACATTAGAAATTTTATTTCAGTAGATGAAGAACAATTAATTAACTCAAAATTCTCAAGTAAAAATGGAAAAGAAGAAAATAAAGGCTGGGAACATTGGAGGGTTGTAAACTATGATTAATAGGTTAAGAAACACTATCTAAATGAATGTCTGGTTTAGTATGGATCACATAATGGCCTTGATAAATGTATTTCCTAATTTCATTTTGAATTATTCTTATCTTTTCATTATCAAGCGTAGACTCAGTTTAAAAAAAATATTCAAAATGTTCTTTAATTGTATCATTGATCAAAACATTAAAAGTATTGTTATTTTCTGTTTTTAATTCATCAATATAACTTCCTCAGAAACATTTATCAACATGTACCTCACCAAAATAGGTTAGTGTTTAAAAAAATTGAATTCCACTTGATATTTTCCAACAGGAAGGGTCACTTTACCCTTAAAAGAAATCAATAATGACCCCATTTGTGGCAAAAAATGGTCTACCAAAAAATATTATATCTTTTTATCACAATAAATTTTAATTATAAGGAATTAAATGGGAAGATATAGTTTCTATACATTAACTAATAGTTCATTCACACTCCCATAATAATAGGCAAGTTACATTTCTACTAGCTGTAGAGAATTAAAAGTTAGTTTTAGCTCTCTAAGGACCAATTATTCGAGTAAGGAGTAGCTTGTAAGGTTGATCCTTAATCCAAAGTCACAATGTCACATAATATCCTCATTACCACTAATTTTAAAATAAATTATGAATCATACAGTGTCTTTCAGTTTGGGAGAAATTTTATTTTGAATAGTGGAATTAAACTCCTTGTTAAGATTCGTTTTTAAAAAATCACATGAATCCCTTTTGATATCCGAGAACCATTTAAGAAATTCTAGATATGTTTGAATATTATTTAAGACTTACAAAAGATGAATCTTTAATTAAATCTCCTAAAAATATAATGAAACTATAAGTATTCAGGTTCATTATTATTTGGATCCTTTTTTAAAAAGTTATGGGAGAGGTATACTTTTTCAAAATAGGAAGTTCATTCTCCTCAACCTCAAAAATTATCTTTTTTACTTACATATATTATTATTTATCATTTAATATTAAATTATTATTGAACACTTTCAATAAAATATTTAATATTTTATTGATACTAGACATTTATTTCTAGATTTCCATATTTAGTGTTTTTTGGAATTTTATTTTCAAGTTCATCTAAAACATCATGTTCAACCTTCCTATGTTTTTTTCTAATTTTTTATTTAGTTTTCAAACCAGATATTTTTATTACATCCAATATATTTTCTCTTGTATTAATATATTTTTTACTATGATAATTACCTTTTTCCCTTCATCCTAAGTCTTTAGTCAAATATCCTGTTTAAAATTGAAATTTTTTTATACAAGATTATTGAGAATCAATTTTTTTAATCAAATAACAAACTAAACCATCAAACTTAGAATTATTATTTAAGGGAAAATAGTATTTTGAAATCAAATCATTGGCTGAAGTGAGTAACTAATACCAGCACTATGTTTCAACACACCTTGTTCTATCCAAAAGAAATTTTTGTAATATTTGTATCCATTATTGTACTAATTTAAAAAAAGTTCATTTATCGCTTGGTTTTTAGACCTATATTTTAAAAAAATGTGCACTATATTAATGTTTCATATAATGATCATTGTTGGGATATTAATTTTGTGTATGATTATACATCCCACAAGGATAACACAACTTCCTAAGTGAATTTTCATTAACTACAGTAACCTGGGTGTAAGTTTTATCCCTATGAATTACTCTTTTTCTTATTATTTCCTATTAATACGTTTTTTTATTTTATTAAATACATTGTTAATATTATCTACTTTCAATTCATAAAAATAAAAACCTAAGGACCGATAAAAACTGTTCTAATGATATAGTGAAAGACCATTATAAAAAAGGTCCATCGGGATGTGCGGAGAAAGATGATGGAAAGTAAAATATATAATAAGTACCCAAAATCTATAACAATATTCATTAAATATGTATCCATAATATTTGAAAAATATAGTTATTTCATGGCCCACTTTATTGGTGGTATTTCTTGGATAAATGTTTCTCTATATATTAATTGAAGAGCTGATATCATGTATCAGATGTTTTATCTTCTTTATTCTGGAAGAAATTTATAATATTAATCATCAAAAATTCTATTAATACAAACCTAAACCCTTCGTAAAAATTCCATTTCAAAGGATGTTTATGAATTATTCAATAAAATACTCTAATAAACTCTAAAAATTTTGCATCACGTTTTCTACTAAAAGAGGGTAACATAGAGAGGTAAGATTGCTTCATATCACAATTTATAGTCTTAGAGGAAAACTGTAAACCAGATGGATTATTCTAAAAAGATGGAATATGGAAATACTTAATCCTTACCCTCTCAAAATTCTTATTCGTAGGTTTATGTACAACTATATTTTCATTTTCAATCCCAAAACATTGAATTTCCAGATTTTGATTTTCCATATAATCATTATTCATTTTCTTAAGGTATGAAAATTTAATTTTTATCTCAGGAATTAGTGGTTCAAGTTCATATTTATAATTTTTCCCAGTGTTCATATTATTTTTGGTTGAAATAGTACAAAATATCAGACAGAAGTAAAGTTAAAGCATATTTTTATAATATTTGTCTAAGAAAAATAATATTTTTTATAATTTTTGTTTTCTGGTTGAACATTCCCTCTTTGGAAATAGTTCCAAAATTTGAAATATTTTTTGTTAAATATGTTAAAATTTATTTATTTAAAAATCCACTAACTATTAGTACCAAGGTGATCCGGGTTCGAACCCAATAATGGTCTTAGTTGTGTGAGAAAATAATAAAACCAAACAAAAAATACAAGTAAAATTAAATGAGGTAAAATGATAGATGATAGAAGATTAAATGATGTATGTTTAAGTGATGTGATGTAGTATAGATATTGAGAAGAAAAATTAAGGTAAACAAGGGAAAAATGATGATTTTATTAGAAATTACATATACCTAATTAGATAAAAATAGTTGATCATGGTTATAATCTTTCTCATATGTGAAAAAGTCCATGTAATGAAATGTATTGCCTAGTTACCTCTCCCATGGAATGACATGTCTATAAAGCACTTTGGAAATGATTAAATTCTCCATAGAGAAGAAATAACCTCATCATTCACCAAATAAATTAATTCTATTGATGTAACTGAGGATTAATAAGTTTCTACTCTTCACATGTTAGTTCATGAAGTAGTGTACGAAATATTCATAGGAATAATTGAAACAAAGAAGTACACTAGATAAATATGAAAAACTATTAACTTCTAGATATGATTCTTATAATATATTTATTTAAAGTAAAGTAAGAACCAATTTTCAACCACCTAAAATGATTCAACTCTAACTTCATCCATCAATTCATCACTAGAGAATCAATATGTAGTCGAGGAATAAAATAAGAAAGAACATAGCACTCTAAGAATTTAAATAAGAATAAATTTGAAAATCATTTCCCCTATTCTATTTCAATACTCCTAAAGAATTTTAGTTATGCATAATTATATAAACAACATAAATTTATTTTTTAAAATATATCTCAATATTTGAAGAAGGGAAGAAGTAAGAAAAGATAGCGAAATGTTTTATATTTAAGTTAATTTCCCCTTCATCCAAATCTTCCACTATTTAATCATTGTTTTCATCCAAATTAAACTTTACCTATGCTCTATAATTCCCTTTTTATTATAATTCCTGGAATACATTTTTTAATAAACTTTTATTCAACCATCCTTTGTTTTTATATAGTCTTATTTTAGACATCACTGTATTAGAAGATGTCCATTTTTTCACTATGTCTTTTGGTCTCGAACCTATTTTATTAGTAAAAATTCCAAACATACTTCCACCCACTTTAACATGAATTAAATGATCTAGTTTATGGATAATTATTTTATTAAAAACTTTCCATTGGAAATAGTCTAAATAGAAACTCCTTAGTGCTTTAACAAAAAATTGAATTCATAGATTGGTTGAACAATCGATTTGACTTTGAAAAGCATAGTTCCCAAAAAATCTAGGGACCTTAGATCATAAAAATCTTAAATTAAAACTCCTTAATTTCACAATAGTTCAAAAACAAATCCATAAAACTCAGAAAGTTTGATGCTCTATTAATCATAATTTCACACCTGCAAAAACTCAGATATTAACCAGTGGTCCAAAAATATTCACTTTCCTTAAGCATCACTTTCTTGATCTCAATTAAATATTTCATAAATGAATTTTTTTTCAATTATTAAACTTTAAAATAGTTTCATGTTTTTTGATATTGGGAAACCAACATATTGATCAAATATCGCAATAATTCAACTAACTATTAATATGACTACCATCATTAAAAAAGCTTCACTACTTTATTGAACTTTAGATCCAACAAATAGAATTTATACTTCAATATATCTCAACTTTGGCTCACTCAACAGTGTAGAAAATAAATTATAGTCCCAACATCATCTTCCCAAGATATCGACATAGAATATTCTTCAAACAATCATTGGAAAATTGTGATTCGGCCAAAAAAAAATCATAAAAGAAACTAATTCGACTGATTATAATCTCTATCTTTGATGAAATCAGGAAACAACAACATAGGAAGTAATATTAAACCTTTATACTATAAAACATATGTTATAATCAATTATCATTATCAACCTCACTAAAAAATCTATAGGCTCATGTAAATCATTTCACAAATTCAAATAAGATTCTAGTTATAAAAAATCAACTCATTCATATATATAGGTAATATTCTAAATTCTCTTGAAAATTTTGGTAATATTCCTAACTTTTAGAGGGTCTAAGTCTAAGTTAAACAAAACTAATTTACTAAAACAATCATGATGCATCATTTTAGTGTACTATGAGGCAATCAGTTCACCCTTGGTGGTTATCTTCCAACCAAATCTCTTTTTAAGCCCCGAGGAGCTATGATTGACTCAATCATTCAACCATGGTTTAACATATTCATAAGCTCATATTATTAACATGATTATGAATCCTCACTTATTTCAGTATAGTAAATTCATGGGTTAGGTTAATTGGTCTTAGTTTAGGTTTCCTACTTCACTCGACTATTCAAGCTCTACTACACTTCCCAAAAAATAAATAATCAACTTATTAGGTAACCTCAGTCACCTTCAGGTTATTATTTTCAGTTGTAGGAAAAAATAACGTATGTGATTATCATTTAAAGTGACTACATAGCAGTAAGAGTTTTGGATATTTGATTGCTACTAGAAAATTGGCCATATAGTTGCTTCTTTAATAAATGTTACATGAATGTTGATGCTTGACATTCTACTACATGGATGCTCCTTTAGAAATTATGTATGTGAATCAATGTAAATTTGATACATGTATGAATTTATAAATTTGTATACATGAATCCATTAAGAATTTTCAATGTGGATGATACAACCACATGGAAGTGCTTTAAATATTCAGCTACATGATTTAATCTTCAAAAATAATATTATATTAAAGGATATTAACCCATTTAAATGCTATAATTTGAAAATTTAGTCAAATAATTAAAATAAAATCACTAGATTAAAACTAAAACTCATTCCAAAAAATGAATTTTATAATAAAAATCAAGTAATTTGTAAAAAGTAAAAAACTTGGAATTATTTGTTCTTAAAATATTATGAAATTATGTTAAGAACAATTGGGAAATATGGAACATAATATACCAAAATTCCCAAAAAACTCAATGAATACTGTTTTCAAATAATGTTGATGTTTTTCCACTAATTCTCTAAAAATAAATTAATTTTTAATTAAAACATTGTTAAATCTTTAAAAAATAGCACAAAAAAACAATCATTTTTTAATAAGGATTGGTAGAGCCCCTTTTTTACTAAACCAATGAAAAACCCATTTTTTTCATTTTTTGGGTAGAGGGTAACTAATTACATAGATTATATTCCTAATGATCATTAAATCCTAGCCTAACATGGCCCATAGGTCTATAAACTAGGGTCACCTACCCCAAGCTATGCCAACCATGATGTGTCATGCTGCCAGTGAGGTTCTTCCATCGCCCCACCCTCAAATGATTTTTGGTGGTTATCAATATTCTATCTAGCCCTAGTACCCGTGTTGTTCCCTAATACCGAAGATATCCCTCTATCACCCATCGTGTTCCTCCTTATAACCTCCATGTCAATGCTTACTTACCGAAAGAGCTCATTATCCCACATAACCACCCCCATAAGAGGGTACTCCTACCATCTCCAACATGAAGAAGGGATTATTTCCCTACCCTAAATTGGGTCCCTCCACATTCATTCATGAAATAAAATTATAATTTATCTGTGCCCCTTATTTAAGTGGGGAGGACACATTTAGGGTTGAACCCCCAATGATATATGCATCATATGGTTCCCATCCCACTCAGATGGGCACCCATTTTCCACAAACATTGATTAATTAATTAACTAATTTAAAAAGGTATAATATAAATAAATAAAGTATTAAATATTAGTTTTTAGTTACAAACTATTAAATCATTCAAGTCATTAAATTATGATTTAAATTAAACATCAATTTATTAATTAATTAAAAAACCTAGAAATTGAAAATTAAATTAAATGAACACAAAAATAAAAAATCACACTAAAAATAATATTTTAAAAGAAACTTCAAAATAAAATAAACAAACTGAATGCTAGAAAAAAAATTATTATTTAAACATAAAAACATAATTATCATTAATTTAACAATTTACTTCAAAATTACCCCAACACAATAATTAACTAATTATTGTAATATTTTTTATATTTAAAATATAATTTAAACTACATACGTGATGTGGAAAATTATATGAATTAAATTCCACATCACCTACCATGCCCAAGAGTCGTGAACATGTGACTCATTTAGGGTAATTTCAATAACATTTAATTTATAGGTGTTTGGGAAATAAGCTTCCAGATTCTATTCCACATGGCCTTGTGCATGATTGGAAAATCATTAATATCCTCATGGTTAGACTCAACATTTTTATTTGATGGTGTAATATATTCTGGTAAAAGATCTACAAAATATTTTTGGCTCAATATTCCCCAATAGAGAGAGAATTTCATCTATATATGTGCCCATAATTATTATTTGTTGAGATGTTGGGGAAATGGAATCCTAGATATCAACATTTTGGAGTAAATATAGACAAATCAGATACCCATGATTTGTTAGTTAAAGAAGATGAAAAATCACCAGGTTAAAAGATATGGATATTAACCATTTGATATGGGGATTTCATCATCATCTACCCCAATCCCCACACTAAGAGTGATCATAGTTTTATTTTCTAGCACCAATATATCCTTTAGCAGTGCTATTTATATGGATGATCCTCAATGTATCCATGAATGGTTGATATCATCAATAATAGCTTCTTAATTAAGATATTAATTTATCATAATCCATTTGAGAAATGAAGATTTTATGGAAATGTAATTTCTACCAATAATACACTGTGTTAGCTCAGTTATATTCCAAATTAGACCACCCAGATGTCAACCATCAAAAATATATTGGTCTATATTGATTTTAGATATCTCAATCGATATTTACCAAAATATGATTTTCTTTTCTTGATCAGAGAGTTTTTTATTGATGTGACCACTTTCATCGATGCCCTTTCATCCATGTACGGATTCTTTGGTTATAATTAGATTTAGATGACCCATGAAGATGAAGAGGATACCACTTTTAGTGCTCCTTAAAGGGTGTATTTATATTGTATAATACCTTTTAGTTTAAAGAATGGTGGCATCACATACTAACGTTCATGCACCATATATTCGAGCCCCTCTTGCAGTAGATCATGGAATTATATGTTGATGATCTAGTGGTCAAATCCCATCAACACACTGATCATCAAAACTATATTGAAATGATGTTTGATAAGTTGTAACAACATAATTTAAAGATGAATCACCTGAAGTGAACCTTTGGGGTGACATCGTGAAAGTTCCTCGATTCCATGATATGACATCATGGTATCGAGGTTGTACCTAATAAAATTGGGGCAATCAGTATTATTTCCCTATTGTAAAACCTTAAAGAGTTGATGGGATTACAATGATGTCTTTCCTATATCAGATACTTTATCAATAACAGGTCTATAAAATGTCTATCCTTCACTATATTAATGAAGAAGGGAATCGTCTATAAGGGGTATGAAGGTTTCACAAAATCAATCAACCGTGTTAATGAATATCTTCTACACCGTCCAGTACTGATGTCTCATATTAAATGGAAACTACTCATTCATTATATGGAAACTCAAGAGGGATCACTTGGAACACTTCTTATCTAAATGAATGACTTAGGAAAAGAAATTAGCTTGTATTATCCCAGACGGATGATAATTATTGTCAAGACCCAATAATACAATATCCAGAAGATTTTACTTGGGTGGGTATTTGTAGTATAGAAGCTCAATAATATTTTGTGACACCATGAAATCCATCTACTGTCTCGCATTGACCCGCTCAAGTATATCTTCATTTTTCAAATGCAAAAATATTGACCGGAACATTGGTTGGTCATATTTCATTAGTTCGATATATAGTTATAACTATGAAAATAGTTAATGGGAAGGAATTGGTAGGCCTTCACTATAGAAAAATTGGTTTTTTGTGATGGGTTATTTCGAACGGACTAAATTTGAATCACAAATGGTTTCCGGAAAGAAATTTTTTGTGATGGGCCTGTAATTCCTCCAAAAAATTGTTTTTCTTGACGATTACTCACAAGGGAAATAATCATATGTCATAAAAGCCTTTGGTGAGATTATGTGTGCAATGGCATGTAATAGTTATTTGTGAATGATACAGAAAACTTTCAAAAATGACCAGCAACGAAGAAAACTATTTTCGACAAATCCTTCACAAATAGTCATGAAAAAAGACTTAGTAATGATAGATCTGTAGCCAATATATTTTTCTTCAATGAATCCATTATAAAAAATTTATCAGTGACATATCTATCACAAATAGTCATTAGATTGTTGAGAAATATTATTTCTTGTGGCTTTTTAGGGAATATATGTCATACGTTGCTTCTACGAGTCATAAATAATTTTTTTATAACAAAAAATTCCACCATAAAAAAATATAAATACTCACCCCTCCTCTTCCCATTCATTCCCCAAAAGATCAATTTCTCTCAAAGACTGTTTCTTATTTTAAATATAATATTTTTCTCTGTAGCTTTAAGATCAGATCAATATATCACATACTAAATTACCAATTTCGTGGTATTTTTATAATTTTGGAATAATCATGAGTTTTTTATTTGTTTATTTATTTATATAATTTTTCAGTAAGTTTAATATATTATTATTTCATTAAATTTAATAAAAAATTATAAATTCTTATCATTTAAAATCATATTAGTATAAATTATAAGTATTATTATAAATTAATATTTAATTAGAATATATCAATAAATATTACTATAAATTAGAATAAATTAATAGAACTTATGATAAATTGATATAATTTTTTATAAGTTTTTATAATTTAGTGTCAATGTATATAGACTTCTATAGAGTAGTATAAATTTTAGTAAAATGGTAATAATTAAAATAAAATTGACATAATTTTTTATAAATTCATTTAAATAAATATAAATTATTAAAAATTCCAATAATTTAATAACAATTATTTTAAATTAATAAATATTATTATCTATTAATATAAATTGATAAAAAATATTATAAATTTATATAATTAATTATAAATTGATGTAATTTATTATAAATTAAAAAATAGTAAAAATAACTATAAATTAGTATAACATTTTCTATAATTATTCAAAAAAAATATAAATTATTATATATTAATTAAAAAATTAAAAAATTCTAAATTATTATAAATTAATAAAACATATTATAAATTTGTATAAATTCACTGACACTTACTGTAAATTAATTTTAATTATTATAAATAAATAAAAAATAATATATCTTAGAATACAAATAGTATAAATTAGTATAAATTAATAAATTTTATTATAAATTAATAAAAATTCTCATAAATTAATATAAATCAGTTAGAAAATTTATACATTTTCATGAATTAATAAAAATATATAACGGATTCATTATAAATTAGTATAAATTATTATATATTAATAAAAAGTTTATAAATTCATATAATTTGTAATAAATTTATATAATTTGCAATATATTGATATAAATTAGTATAACAATCATTAAATTACTAAATAATAAAAAATAGTAATAATTAATATAAATTAGAACATGTAAATAAAAATTATTATAAATTAATGTAAGATTTTATAAATTAGTAAAAATAATTAAAATTAATATAAATTATTATTTTATACATCGGCCAGGGAGGGAGAAGAAACAAACAAAATATACCCTAATTGCACATAGGGAGGCTTGAAATCAAGACTTCCAAACAATGACATAGGACTCAACCACTAGGCTATGCTTGCGGGGTAAATTATTATAAATTTTTAGAATTATTTTAAATTAGTTTAAATTCATCGATAATTAGGGAAATTTAATAAAAATTATCATAGATTGATAAATATTAGTATAAATTTAAAGGATTTTATACATTACTATAAATTAATATAAATTGTTATAAATTATTATAAATCTGTTTCAAATTATTACAAATCATTATAAATTAATAAAAAATCATGAATTGATATAATTAACAATAATTAATCTATTCTTGCTAACACCATTCATCCATGGAATAGTGGAAGGGGGTGCGTACCCTTCCCTTATTCTTTGTTAGGCTATGGATCACATCCATATACCCCCAGGTGTAGGGGTTTCAGGTTCATAACTTCCTTCTATTATGGAAATCAATGTTTGTGTAATAGATTTAAGGTTGTTGGATGGCAATCCTAATGTGGATATGTCTTTACTGGAGTTCAAGGAGGGTTTTTCCTTTCACTCTCTCACTCTTGTGACTATGCTTAGTTCAATATGACCCCATATTTATGTTTTGACAAGAATTTGAATCCTTCTAAGGCCATAAATGATTGGGGTATGGCTAGCTTGCTCTTTCCCTATCAGATTCCTCTCTGATTTTCATCATAGGATGAATTTTCTCATGCTTGGTAAAATCACTCAAAATATTTTAACGGATGATGATTTACCCTATTTCGTTGGATAATGTAGATCAGTTACAATCATGATCTATTTATGGGAAATCTTTGTTTGAGGAACCCTATACTTTCTCTTCCTCTACATAATCATGTTATTCATCAGTAATTAGGAAACATGGTCGGTCATTTTATTTGTGTCGGTCTGAATAATCTCACTGGGAAATTAATTCTTCTTGATCATATGTGTGAGAAAGATGATATTTATAAACCTATTTAATATTTTGTAGAGTTTCTTATGAATTATATTAGATCTTTCAAGAATCTTATTATTGTTGAATCTAAGATCAATTGTTTCTCCTTTTGTAACAAAATTCTGCTGCATCCATTGAAAGTGGTCTGAGGTGAGGAAAAGGGACTTGGGTTCTACATCTGATCATGTGGCTTAAAATATATTCTAATCAAGTGTTAATATTATACCTCATCATAATTGGAAACATCCATTTGTGGAGATGAATCCCTCTAGATTAGATAATTTGGTTATAGGGATGGCTTCTTCTTCTACTACCATCAGTTGTGTGTTTGTGCACAATTCTATACTTGTGAATGTGACTATTGGGAAGATAATATTAGTCTGTAGTATACCAAAAAAATGGTGTAAGTATTGTGAAATGAGAAACTTGATGTTGATAATTTTTTACATGAGGTAAGTGAACATCTTATTGAACAAGGTACTCAATTATCAATTCCTGAAGGGGCTTTTTAGGCTCCAAATACGAGGTTTTTGGGTAGGTTCCTAAAGGTAGAGATCAAAGTAGATTGGTCTTGGCTTTGGCTTCAAAGATTACTCAAGGGTCCTAGTGTGTGGTATTAGAGGAAATTCATTCACAACCTAAAGGGAAAGGTTGCATTGTGCAACCCCAAGCTATGGATTTCTCAGGATATGTTCCATGAGAAGATATGTCCTAAAAATAAAATTTTCAAAAGAACTTGGATTATTATCACGATATTTGGAATATATTTAGATATTTTGTAATTCCTAGGAAATGGGGTAATTTCATCGATGATGGAAGTGATAAAGAGCAGTGGATGGTTTTATTTGATATCACTCATCTGCAGTCTAGACGCAGTGGTTACCCTGTTTGTTTTAAGGTTATTGTTATAAATAGAAATGGAAAGGTGGTGTAGTTGGGGTTTGGATTAGTGGAATTTTAATCCCATAATACTACATCTAACCAGGGATCAAATCAAGGTATCCTCAAAACACATGGATTAGATATGTAAGGATATAGTGTGTGCGGAATGGGGGAGGTTCATGCACCAACATGTGACGGTGGTAGGGATGAGTGCGGGGGAGGCAATGTAGATCCCTCCAACTGGGGCATAGGTCTATTCGATGCAGGTGGCTTGATGGGAGGTGGTTTAAAGATGGTAGATGTGGGCTTCGGTGATGACAGTGATTTCTCGTGCGGGCTCGACGGAAAAGGATTTATGACGATAGTGTCGGAGGGATCCTAGTGTGCAGTGGAAGCAGGTACCAGCTTCAGGCTATGATGTGGGAGGTTCACTAGTGACACATGTGATGGGCGATCGGGTTAGGCGACAGTGCAGAGAATCAACAATGTTGTGGGTTGAGAAAATTTAATTTTGTTTTAATCCTATTGTAGTCTCAGATGAGGTCAATGCACGGAGAAATCACTATCAATTCTATTAGATTAAGATTATTGAGAGTGTATAACTTTACCATTTTTAGCGAGCCCATGCCGTCATGCATTTTGATTACCAGATGAGTAGCTTTGCTGGTAGATTTTTGTGGTCCCAAAATAATTCGTTTCAGCTAGGGTGGGGATTACGATTGACCATTCTGTCCTTGGGCCTGAAATGGAAATGTGTCAAGGCTTAGTGCCTATGGGTCTATATAGTATTTAAAGGATACCCCTCAACCTATAAAAGGGGATTAACAAAATTAATAAAAATATATATAAGACTTTTGGTGTTCAAGAAAGGGAAGGATGGTTAATAGTGAAGGGTTAACACTGTGTCCTCCAAAAAGAATGTCATGGAAGAATTATTCCAATTTACCAATGAATGTGTCTACCATCTCATCTTCCAAGGAATCAATGATCAAGCTCACTCCATTATTAGAAATTTCCAAGCTACTGATCCTTGGGATCCACAATCAAGGAAACTCACAGTCCGAATGGGGAACTGTTGATGATATTGATGAATCTGATTATGATTATTAAAATGATCATGCATTTTATTATCCATAAAAGGCTTTTTTGGTTGAGGGAATCTCTCTTTGTGTTACCTCATCTGTTTTATTTTTCTCTTAGTCGACATTATTTTCATCTTTTATAAATTGATATATTTTATAATAAATTGATATAATTTAAAATTAATTGATACAGATTAGTATATATCATTCAAAATTGATCAAATATATTGTAAGTTTATATAAATTACTGTAAATTAATATAAATTATTATAAAATAGTATAAATTATTAAAAAATTGTATTGATTAACATAAAATATTATAAATCAATAAAAAAGTGTATAAATTAATAAAAAAATATCCATTATTATAAATTATTAAAATTTATTTTAAATCAATCACCAATCAATATAAATTATTTTAAATTATAAAAAAATTATAAACTAATATAATTTATAATAAATATATAAAAATTAGTACAATTTATTAAAAATTAGTTTAAATTAATATAAATTAATAATTTTTTTGAAAAATTAATAAAATTAATATAAATTATTAAAAGCTTATAAAAATTCTTATAATTTTTTATAAATTAGTATTAATTACTAGAAATTAATAAAAGATAATATTATTTATTATAAATTTAAAAAAGTTAATAAAACTTATTATAGATTAATTTAATTTTTATAAATTTATAAAAAAAGTTAAAAATAATATAAATTATTATAACTTAGTAAAAACCATTTTAAATCGGTGTCAATTTTTCTATAATGAGTGTAAATTTATAAAATATATTTAAATTAATAAAAATTATTATATATTAGTATAAATTAACAGAATAATACATTAGTATAAATTAATATTATTTATTATATATTTTTTAAATTTTTTTAATTTTACAACAATTATTATAAATTATTCCGAAAATATTGAATTGTTATAATTTATAATAAATTGTTATAATTAAAAATAAATAAATATATATTACTATAAATTGCTATAAATTTCTAGAATTTATAATTAATTGATATAAATTATCATAAATTAATATAAATTATTTTAAATTGGAAGAAATTAATAAAAAATAAAAAATATTGGTATAATTTACTATTAATTTATATAATTTAAAAAATGACATAAATTAGTATAAATTTATATAAGTTTGTATACATTGATATAAATTGGTATAAATCAATATAAATTAGTATAAATTGATATGAATTATTATAAATTGGTATAAATTATTATAAATTGATATAAATTATTTTGAATTAATATAAAATATTATAAATTAGAAACAATTTGAATCATAGATTTTTTAATAATTTATATAATAAACTGATAACTATTAATTAATAAGAAAAATATGGACCTATGAAATTAATAGAATTTTTTTCCTGGGATATTCATTGGATAAATTATTAGATAAATCTAAACGATTATGGTTTAAATCATATCTCTGTCAATGGTATCAAAGAGTTTTTACTATGTGCATTATCGAATTCAATTTTTTTTAGGAAATAATAAAATTCTCATGCAAGAATTGTGATATTAGAAAATATGAATTATTTTATAATTTTTTTGTAATATATTTTATTTTGGTTTTCAGCTTGATTACCTCTTTTAGTATCAATATGGTGATAGAAATTCATAAAATATAAAGAAATTGTTCCAAGATCATCATAATTTCAAATTTTGATATATGATGCTACTCACCCATCATTCCAAGATAATCAAACTCATAATAAAAATTCAATTATGAATTTTCAAAATATTTATTTTCTCATTTTTTGAAATATTTCAGGGATACATTGGGATGTGGGATTTTAAAATTTTAAGTTATTAAAAAATTTATGATTACTAAATCTAATTTTATAATGTCAAATAGTTTCTTCAAAAAATATTTTATTTTGTTAAATCATTGTTTACTAAAGGGAATATATTTAATTTAATTTTTAATGAAAGAAAACAAGTCAACTCATAATTTGTGTCTTTAATATCTAAAAATCCAGACATGTTTAAATGATATTATCTTATGTTATAGTAAATATTAATTGTTGTTCAATTTTAATATGTGTGAAAAATAGAAGTATAAAAAGCTAAAAAACATAAATATATATTTATTTTTGCTAAAAAATTGTGTAATTTTTCAATTACATCTATACAATAGTGTCTATTTATTTCTTACAACACTGCTGCAATGGTAACATGGAATAAGCCCAATGTTTCTGTCTGTAAAAACATAAAAAATATTTTTGATTGTGATTATTAGAAAAAATTTTATTAGTTGAATTCATCTTCTACTTTAGAACCGAATAACATATAGTTGGGTCTTCCTATAAATGGTTTCTATCCATTTGGTGCTTAAGACAATCAATATTCTAGTTGAACTATTTTCATAACTTTGTAAAACATACCTACATGGATGATTAAGAAATAAATATAAATATATATATAGCTTTATTAATTACAATATATCTAAAGAAGAATGTTGATTTTTATTTGAATCCATTGATTGATGAGTTAATTATAATTTTTAATGACTTTGTACGCATATATAATGTAGTTGAAGATGAAAATTTTATACTTACATTTGCATTAATGTGGACAATTATTGAATTTATATCATTTGGTATTTTATCTAAAGAGGGCACACATTGTCCAAAATCATGTCTATAAAAAATGGCTGATATTATAGTTTTTATACTTGTTAATGGAAAAAATAACTATTTTTTCAACAATTATCAATTTTTTTCTCACAGAACACCCATTTCAAGGGAATAAAAATAATTTTAAAATATTATAATTGAATAAGACGAGCATCCAATTTTTCTCTCAAGTATTTAGTTAAAATTTAATTCCTCTTCATTTCCCCTAATAAATTTTAGACCAACTATATACCAACAAATTTAGTTTATTTTTGGAGAGATCATAATTCGTTAAAGTGAAGTATTTTTTAGGAGCTCGCATATTAGCCTGATATTTTTATTCATCATATGTTATTTATAATTCATATTGAAAATTTCTGATTTGATAACATATTTTGTATAGTTCATGAAAATATTATAAAGAAAAAGGATACTATACAATATTAGTAGATCTTTTCCAAATTTTCTAGCATCCTGAACATGAGTTATTTGTAAATGAATGATCACAAAATATAATAAATCCAAAATCAAAATGGGAACTTTATAAAGAAGGTTATTTATTATTATATCAATGAATTAGATATTTGATGTTACCATAAGTATACCATTCTAATTTTTCTTGTTGCATGAGAAATTGATATATTATTGGGTTAAAATTTCATTACATTCATGTCATAATAGAAATATTACTACCTATTGGTAACACAGGGTTGTTAAATTCTTTGATTTGTGATGTGTTAATTGAAATATAATATTTATTGAGATATATTTATATAGAAACAATAAACTATGATACCCCGATTGTACAATATTTGTTTTTCAAATTTTATATAAATTGAATGAAAAATATTTCCACCAATATTTATTGACTCAATGAAACTTTTATCAATGTGGTTTCTATATGAAGAAAAATTTCGATGGTCAGTAGAATTATGTTGGATATAACCATTCAAGAAATGTATGAAAAAATTTAAGAAGAATCAGGTATATAAAAAATAATTAGTTAAAGGGTCAATTGATGAAATATGCTTGTAGAAGGAAATTTAAAATTTCTTCTCTTATTATTTTAATTTTTTAGTATCCCTTTCAACATCATCAAATGATCACAATATGGTAATTTTTTATGATTTAAAAAACCATATATTTTTTGTGTTTAATCAACTAGGACACAGTGTTGGTGGTCATAATTATTGATGGTTTTTAGAACAGGAACTGCATATCACTAATATATATGTTCTACTCAATTGGGAATAAATGACATGATTTGTGGTGTAAGGATTAATTTTACTTGTATCTTTTTAAATAATTGTAAAAATTAAATTTATATATCTTGTTTTTTATATCATATGATGATCATATCAAAAATTAATTCACAATAACTGCTCGAGCTACTGTTGAAGAATGTCTATAGTGTAATATTTCCTTCTGGTATCAAATACAGGTAACATAAATCGTTTATGATCAAACATATAAAATAAAATTTATATTTTATATACTACTAATTTCTCTTATAATTTATACTGGTATCAAAACATGGAAATAAAATTAATATTTGATTTTATGTATATATTAATCCACCATCCAATTTAGAAAATTTTATACTGTATATGTTGATAATGAATTTTGATTCCATACATGAACATATGTAATATAAAAAAACAATGAAAAATGGTGTTTATTTTAAATGATCTCACCATAAAGAAATTTTCATTTAATTTTATGGATTCCTGAATGAAATAATTAAGATACGTTATCTAGGATAGAATTATATAATAATTTTTAAATGTCCATATTTTGATATTTATCATTGGTTGTGGGTTCATCCACATTATGATGTCATTGATATTAAATATAAAAGTAATATAGTAGTAAATAAACCAGTTTTTCTAGAATAACATGAACATAAAGTTTATTATATGAACTGTCATTATTCTTTGGGATATTTAGAGGACAAGTTGAGTGTAATAAAAATGAAATCTCATGATAATCTGTTTATGGATTTTTTTTCATGAATTCATAGATATTATAATTTTTTAAGAAACTTCATTGAATATATATCTTACTTAATGAGATAAAAATCGTGATGATGAGACCCCATAGATAAGTGATAACTGTGTCGATAATGTTGATGATGTGACTAATGACTTTCAAATTACAAGGGATGATGAAATTGAAGCTCTTATGGAAATTGATGCTTCTGAGGAGGATTATAAAGACAATGAAAATGATTAATATGAATATGAATATGAATAATGATATATTATATTTCTTAATAAATATTTTTTAGTTTAATATTTCTGATATTTTTATAGATAATTATTTTTAGGTAACATTTTTTTACTTAGTTTCTCTCCAAAAAACGTTCTACAAGTTTAAAATTATTTATATTTTTTATAGAATACATATTTTATAAATATATTAGTTATATTTTCAAAGTGTCTCAATATAGTTATGATGAAATGATATATATCTTGACTAATAATCTACTACCATGCGATGAGACTCCTGATTATTTATCCAAGGGTATTGACCTGGAACCAGCTATTAGGTATGGTTAGGGCCTTGCAAGACTGTTGATTCTGGATCTTATTCTAAAGAGAAATTTATATCTTGAATTTGATCCTTATAAAATTAAGAAAGTTTAATTATTAATTAAGATTATTTTTCATTAAAATATATTTTATTTATATATTATCTTACTTATTATTCTCATTTTCATAGTTTTTTACATATAACTGTTGGTAAGGAAAATTCCCTTCTGAGGAATTGTTTTTCCTGCAACACGGGCGTCAAGGGATCAAGTTCTTAGAGAGATACATCATTGTATATTAAAGAAATATATGTTATTTTTATATAAAAATGTAATTAATTTTACATTTTCATTATTTATTATTTTCTATGTTGTTGAATATTTTAAAGGTTTTATGGTATCTAATTTATAAGAGAAAGAGACCCTCTATTTTAGAGGCATGTGAGACTTGTATGAGTGATTGTTTGCATTAGTTTCTTTATAGATTTAGGTGGGAGATAAGATGAGAGCATATGTGATGGTGTTTGGTGGGTCTTTTAGGACTTGTATCCAATATTATCTCCTCACATCATCTTGGGATGGATTTTTCACACACTTTAGAGGTTAGACATTCCATAGGATATTTAATTCTGCTCAACATAATCATGGGAGACTCGTTTTCACACACATAGATGAGAGCCTTACTTTTATTATAAATCATCAAAATTTAGTAAGTGATATTATTTAATATTATATATATATAATACTAAATTTATATGATAAATATATATAGTCTGCACTTGATCTAACTGTTATAGAGTTTGATGTGTACAAGGGGATGTACATCAATAATATTAGAAAAATTATTAGTGATAGTCAGTGAAATATTAGGGTTTGTATATTTTAAGATTTTAAAATCAACATCATATATATATATTATCTTCATAATTTCTATTTATTTTGTTTTAGTAGACATGTGTGGTATAGGTTTCTCGCAAACTTGAGAGTCAGGATGTGATTGAGGGTGGGCATTATTAAGGCTCCTGTGAATCATTTTTCAATGAGGCATTTCAAATGTAGTCAAGGATATTCAGTATTCAAAAATTTGAGCGATCGTTATATGTTCATGATCGACCATGTATATTTAATATTACACTAAAATGATAACATCATATCGATCAAAGGGAGTATTTTTTAGATCATTGTAGTCAATATTGACAGAAATGTATGAAGAGAGGCTTCGATCATATAATGATCTTACACAGAGATTATCTAGAGAGTAGGAAGAGCTGTGAAAACATGTGGTATAGCAGTGACAAAAACAACACCAATGAAATGAGGATATGATGGAGTATATGTATCAACCTAGTTTGGGGATAGATTTTTATCCTCTAAATAATTTTGATTACCCAACTACTCAGTGACATTACTGTTGTATTTAATTTTATGTACATTTTTTAATATATTAGTTTTATTTGAATAATGAAATCATGGTTTTTTTAATTAGTGTATTTTATTTTTTAACATTTTTTATTGTTTTTTGATTGAACAAAGAATCTGTTACAAAAAACATATTTAAGTATTTGAGACAAATCTAGTAATCCATCATAAATAATTTGTACTCAGACTATTCGTGGTAGATACATCATATATATTTTTAATTGTGATGTTTTTATCCCAAAAAACTATTTTTTATTGATTATCCTCAGAAATAATGTTTTTATAGAATTCCATCATAAATAACCCATCAAAAAACCAATATTTTTTAGTGTTTCTTATGTTATAGTTGGTCCTATAGAAGACATTAATTGATGAAGATCTCCCAAATGAATAAATATTCTCTATTCAATATTCCACCAAAATATGGGAAATATACTTTTATGGAGATTTTAGGAGTCCCATGAGAAAGGGAATGAACAATATAAAGAAAAATTGGGTTAATTTAGGGATTATGTTCATCTCCCCTATCAAATAAGTCCTACAATATTACATTATTCTTTTGGAGGGTTACACTAATAATGAAGCAGAATATCAATCCCTCATAATTGACTTGGAGTTGGCCCTTCAATTATCAATGAAACACCTATATATTAAAGGTTATTTAAATATGGTAATTAAGAAAGTCACTGGAAAATATATGATCAAAAAAGATTAATTGATCCCTTTGTTTAATCATGTATGAAAAATAATAGAAGAATTCGCCTAAAAGTTGACTCTAACCCATATCCCATGATAACAAATAGATTTGTTTGATATATTATCATACACTATTTTGGTCCTGGTGAATCCAGACATAGATTAAATTATTATTCACATCATTTATCATAGTTTTATCTCTACATTTATCATGTATAAGATGGAAGGGATCCGTGAGATTAACACCAATTTGGTGCCTGATGATCCAATATCCTCATCAATTTGTTCCGCTACTGGATGGGTTTCTCTTATAATATATTATCTCTGAAGTGGGATATTTCTATCAGATCAAGACAAGAAAATATAGATCTAGTATAAGGAGAATATTTTCATTCTTCATGATTTCCCAAATACATAGGAAGTCTTCTATAAATGGGGATTTGTTGAAGTACTCATCAGATGCATTGATGAAAAAGAAATAATTATCAGCTTGAAAGAGGTTCTTATTGGATCATGTGAAACACATTAGTTAAGAACCAATATCTATCATTAAATTAGTACGCTCAGATACTTCTCCAAACAATGAAAAAATATTTTTTCAAATACCCTGCAAAATTCAATTGTTTTAAAAAAATTTAATCCATCAGCCTCTCGATCAGTTGTATACCACAAAATATTATTGGATAATTATTTTTTGGGGAATTAATTTGATAGGATCATATCCTCCATCTATTGATATATTTTTCAAGTACATACCAACTTATACTAACTTCTTATCCAAATGTATTGAGTCTATACACCTAAATAAGGTTGGATCAGAGGCTATCATCAATATTTTGAAGTCAATTGTCATCACAAGATTTGGTACCCCTCACATGATATGGATGGAAAATGGCACCGATTTTTGTTTATATAAGTATAAGGGACTATATCAATAATAAAACATATATCCAACCATTCCAATCACTACCATGTAGAAGAAAATTGGCAGATATAATATTTTAATAAGGCTCTGTCCAATATCCATTAAAAGAAGGTTGACATGAATAAGAATTATTGTCCAGAAAAACTCTTTCATAACTTATGGTCTTATCACACCATAACTGTAACTACCACTCATATGACCCCATACTCAATTATATATGGAATAAAGGATGTTTTACCTATCAAATTTCAACTACCCTCACTACTTGTTTCTATCTTAAATCGGTTCTGTGAGGATGAATAATCCCAAAAACTGATGGATGAATTAGCGAATCTTGATGGAAACATTTTTCATACACTGTAAAACCTATAAATCTAACAAAATCATGTTGTGTGGGCCTTTAATAAAGAATTTGAACCACTGTTAATTTATATAAGGATATATCATTTTATCTCTTACAACTTCAATGATACCAAGGAAGAAGCCTCCAAAAGTAGATCCAAATTGGGTAGTAGCTTATGTCATCCATGATGTTCAACCCAATGGTGTCTATTCCTTGATCATTATGGATGGTGAGCACACCACGCCTCCTAATAATGTAATTTTTCTCAAGAAGAAATTTTTATAATCTCATGTCAAGTATATTCATCCTTATTATAATCTGTTAAACTATATAGTGAACATCGTCATTGTATATGGAAAAACACCATTACAATTTATAAGATTCAAGATGTTAAACTATATAATAAACACCCTGGGGACATGAAATTAAACTGTATGGAAAATTTACTAGTTTTATAAGTTTAAACTATAATTAAATTTCCATCCGAACTGAAATTAAACTATGTGGTAATAACCATCATATGAGGGGATACTTTTCCGTGATGTTGGAATCCAGTTTCTTCACTAAAATAAATATGTGTGGATTTATTCCTATCTTAACATGATATACAGTTATTCTCACAATCCCTAAATTGGTTCCATCTATGGAATTTTATTAAAACAAAACCTTCTCATCTTGGTTCTTATTCAAATCAATTTTCATTCTTGTTGGGTCTTGTCCCTTTTCATCACTGAGACAAGTTTCCTTTACTATTATTGTAAATTAGATCCTCATAAAAGTATAAATTTGAAAATTCCCCCACTTTCATATGATCTATATCTTTGAAAGAGTCTTAGACATGGGTCCCCTCATCTTTAAACTAATACAAATAAAATATCCCTTTCCATTATTTATAAACCTAGTCTATGTTCGGATTAATTAAAAGAAATATATGTGGCTTGATTATTATCCTAGCAGGATATGTAGTGACATTTAAATCTCTATTCTAAACCTAGCTACAACCCTCATCAGACTTACTTCTAATGATCATATCACTATTTATTCATGTTGGGTCCATTTTTATCACTTGACTCCATTGTAAGGCTACCTGAATCCTTTTCTTCTTCGTATGAGTTGTATCTATACATGAAATTATTATATATGAATTTTTTTGTCTGGATTCCTATTCCATCAGGATTTATAGAGATTCTTAGACCCTTATCATAGGCCTAACTCAAGTTTTCCAAATTTAAAATCCCTCTCCCTAGAATGTGGTCATCTCATTCATGTTGATACATCATTTTGGATTTATGTAAGTCTATTCTTCATGACTTTAAACTATTCAATACAGGTCCTCATTATAAAACATTAACCTAGAGGACAGTTAAAACCTTATCACATGACATTAAACTACATCACATGAGAGAACTGCATGTTTCTTGATCCTTGATTAGTTCAAGATATGTAGTAACTTCAATACCATACATTTTATGCCTATCCACAAACAATGATCCATATTTAATCCTTATTAATGGATATCAATTTTCTATATTTAGAAAGATCAGGTTTATTATGCTTCCACCATCACTTTTTATTATCCTAATTACATAAACCATAATTTACTTATTTATTTCCTAATGTTTACATAAAAATTTCATGTATATTTTTCATAGTGTAATCAACTCCTAGGTACACTTCTATTTGACTATTTATAGATTCCTTAATCTGGATCTACATATGCACCCCCATTATGTCCTATTAACCATAAGCATCACATCACTAGGGGAGGGACCTCTAATCTATGTACTCCATAATATAATCAGTGTGGAACCCATTATATAAATATGGTTAGTGCTTATCCTTTGTGTATAGATCACATAAAATCACTTTATATCTAAGAAGCTAAATTTTTTATTTACATCATTGTCATCATTATATTTTTAAAAGGTGTTGGGGTGTCCTTGTCTCTTAAATGGCATCTAGATTATTACTTTACACCCCTCAAAAATAAATTCTCATTAATTATGACAAAAAAATGTGTACATACCCCCTAAGGTAAACTATATTGAAAATAGACCCTTTATTATTTTTGGGTTTTCCATTCCCATACTATATAGAATGACTCACTTTTGGTAATTAAATTGTAACCTTAAACTCTGTATTCTTTGTCAAAGAATTATGAACATAAAAACTATAATCATAGTATATGTCGTATGACCTTAAAATCTTCATTATTAATCAAATATTTAAAAAAATATACTCTATACTTTAGTGGTACAAATAAAATGACCCTAAATTACTATTTAAGGATACACAAAACATTTCAGGTTAAAATATTGAAAATGGTAGTCCAAGAAAAATCCAACTCATCACTCACTATGATTCCTACTTTCAAAGATTATGAAATATTTCGAGTGTAAATAAAATAAATAAAATCTTGTAGTTCCAACCACATGACCCTAAAAAATATGAGTTATTCTAAATGGATCCCAGGGTTTAGGAAAAAGTTAGAGAAATGATATATCAAATCCCTTCACCCAGATAGTTTGTTTAGTATATGGTGATGTCACTTTTAGGGTACCAGAACCCTCCTTGAATACCATTTTTTCAATAACCTACTTCATTTTCCAAGTGTTTTGAGTCTTCATGACAATTTTATGGCTATCGTCAATTAGAATAACCAACACCAAAAGACACATCTATTTGTCAATGCAGACATTCCCTAGTAGGGATATGTGAATGCTCCCCCATTTTTCCCTATCAACCTAGAGCATCTCGTCCTAAGGGGAGGGACGACTAATCTTTGTATTACCTGAAAACATAATAGTATAACCCATCATGAGGATATGGTTAGTGGTCATACTTTTTTTTACCTATCTCAACCCATCATCCTTGGTTAAAAATTATTATGATATTATTTACACAACCCATTATCCAACTATTCAAGTGTATTTTCTAACCTTGACATTACAACTCCCTAAACAATACTAGTTCTTAGAGTAAAAATATGAAATTTCAGTCTTGACCCTTTGGTGTCCCAAGTTATATGATCCTAATATACATGATCTATTCCTATTTTTTTCTATATATGTGACATTTGGATCTCATTCTTGTTGGGTTTTCATCATTTATATTACTATGTGAAATAGATTTCCCTTAGTAAAAGTTTTATGACCATAAAAATTAGTGATATCAAGTCAATGTTGTCCAAACATAAACACCATCTTTTATTTGTCTAAATTTAATAACCATAAACTACCAATTGAAAGAGGCATGATACTTTTCAGGATAAAAAATCTTAAAGGTATGTCTGATCAAAAGTAAAGTATCCACTAGCTAGACATGTACCTTGTGTGGATTTGGAAAAAATTAGCATGATAATTTAAAAATTCACAAAACATTTAACTAAAAATCCATAAATTGAAACTCAAATAGAATCCAGGATATTAACTTCTTGGATTACACCATATGAGACCTTATTCACACAATCACATGGTATAGATAAAAAGAAATTATTTATTTTCATAGTATTGCATACTGGTAAAACAGAGTCATCTCACTTAAGGAGTGTTTGTAGTAAATCAATAACTATATATAATTCAGTAATTATGGTTTTGGGGTTTTATATATTTTATGAAATAAAAGTAAAAGATACAATGGTTTTAGAATTTAAAATTCAATATGTGATAATAAGTATTCAATATAGAATACAGATAAAATAAATGAGGTTGAAAATAATGGAAATACACATAAGAGAAACACATAGAGTGAACCTTCACTTTTTAATTAATTATTCTATATTCACTAATGATTACACTAAATTATTTGTGTGGCCACCCTCTTCTACAATTGTTTTGAATATATATTTAATTAAATGATCTCTATGTGTGCTATAAATCCACTTACTCGATCGAGGGACAAAACTACATAAGAAGACACTAAACCTTAGATAATCATAGTGAGGATTACTCTCACCACATATCATTAATTAGTGTAACTCGAGAAAAATAAAAAAAATTAATTTCCAAATAATTGATTTCAATATTGAGTTTCTCCCACAGAAAATTCATCATGTTAGTTAGTCATTATCATGAGTAAATGGGATTATAAGAAAGAATGGATGGGAATGAAACAAAAAATAGAAAAAAAGTTATGAGAGTGAAAGGAAGATAATATATATATTATTATAATGTATATGAATTAAAGTGTATAAATATACCATAATAAATAATCCGTATACATATAATGGACAACTAAAATGACCAACTCTTTGAAAGGTATAGAAGATACCTTTTTATAAGCAAAAGGGTTTCCTGATTTACAATTTATTTAGACTTCTAAAAGTCAAACATGGTTGGGGTCATAAATGGATGAATTTTGGGAAATTTTATATTAAAAGTAATTAATCTCATTCTTGTGTGATCATTTTCCAAATTTTATCTTCTTTTTATTATCATAACAAAATTTATAACCGATATACTAAAGAAAATAATTCTTTCCTGGAGACTGTTTGAATTATGATGTGCTTATTTTACATGAATGTAAGAAAATGAGATAGGAATAATAACACATATACATATATTCATAACATGATCCTTGTAATATTAGTTTTCACCAAAATAAATTCATCTCCTTTAATTTTTATTTTTAAGAGATATGAGCCCGTATTTGATAGTCTCCAGAAAAATGGGCATACATTCTCAGGCACAATATTCATGCTTACTTTTGGACTCATAATGTTGGATCTCTCTCAAGGTATAGTTGAATTAAATATATCCCAAAAATTAAGGAAGCTTAAAAAAATTAATTTTATATTTTATATTTTGTATTGTAATTTATGACCAAAATATGAAACTGATTTAAAATACATAAAATTAAAAATTCAAGTCGTTTTCATAATTAATATAAATTTACTACTGAAATCAAAAAATGTGTCAAGTTTCCATAAATTAATACGTTAGTGGTATTAAAAATTTTAAATTCAAAGTAAAATTACTAAAAATATTTTCTCTATAAATTCCCCCACACATAAATAATACTCTCCTAGGTAATCATCTATATTATGGTCAGAACAAACTTCCCACAGTATCAATGACAATGCTGACTAAATATAATGTGAAAGGAAAATATAATTCCACCCACAAGGATTAAAATTGCATAACTCCTCACCAATAATAAAATTATATTAAATATCATGTTTATCCCCATGATTATTTCATTCCTACTACACCATAACTATATTTATCTCTCACTCAATATTTTTTATGTAAATATTTTATCATTCTAGAGAACATGAATAATCTCTAAAGGAATCATATTCCCTTAATATATCCACTACACAGTGTCAAAAAATGACTCAATATGAGGTAATATACTTGGGTTGTTATGAGGATAAGGGTTGGATAAGATTAAATGTAAAAATATCAAATCTTAAGAAGCATTAAATATGACATCACTTTCATATTCATCTTAAAAAAATTCATAAAATAAACATAAAATAAAAAAATCCCTTGACATTTGAGATCAAACATGGAAAGTCATTTAACCTCTATATTAGGTTGGAATGGTATAATGAGATTGTAATTTTTTTACCAAACAAGGTAATTCATAGATACTACAGGCTTTATAAAGTTGAAATGTAATGGAATAATGAAATGAGAGTTGAATGTTTAAAGGGGATTTCAAAATTGTGTCTCAATCATACTTGATAGATTTTAATAACTCCAAAACATCATGTTCTAGATGATAAAATATGACTCAATAATCTCAATAATGATATGAATGTGAATAATATGTCAAAAGTGTTTATTATCATCTTGGGAAATAAAAGATGTTAAATTTGGATACTACTAGTGCACATGAGAATCATAATCAACTAAATTTCATTAAATGAGAAGATCATACATTAAAAAACCAAATCTATTAAAAAATAATACAATTACTCAAATATTCAAATCAAGAAATGTTCCCAATATACCAAGTTGATGTGAATTTACAAATAGTATTCGATTTTTCTAAAGAATACTAAAACACATCAAAAAGAAAAACATAAAAAAGAAATAATTCTAGAAAATATTAGAAACAAAATGGAAACACAAACAGAATTCTGAAAAAAGTTTGAAATCCCCCCACACATTATATTCAACTACCCTTATATTTAGTATCAAAAAAGTGGAATATAAGTGTAGAAAATAAATGGAAATGAAAGTTACAACCATGGTTTATTTCCTTTTGTTCAGGCTTTGAGTTAAGCTTCAAGTTATTATCACTTAAAATCTAGAAATCAGAAATAAAACATAATAAATAAATTAAAACAAATAGAAAATAAATATAAATAATTGTAATATAACTTGGTTTGATCCCCATGTGGGTGCTAAGTTTTTACTGTCCCTAGTAAGGAAGTTTCATAATTGTATCCCCAATACAAAGGTGGATGAGGTTTTATGGCATAAACCACCATATGTTATTTATATTTATATCAATAAATGGAAAACATGAGTTGGAATCCTAAAATAATAAAAAAAATGTCTCAAACCCCAAAAAACAATAAATAGAAAATTATTTGTATAGAATGGAATGGAAGAGATGGTAAAATTTGTCCCTATTGACTATCATGGTTTCCTCTTCTATGTGACAAACAAGTCCATGTAGAGGTGGTGGTCATATCCCCAAGGGCTCCGAGATATCTTCTTCTTATACCACTACTTATGTGTCCACTTCCTTAACTTACATGTCATACTTCATTATTATTTAAAAAGAAATTTTAGTGGAGGAAAATTCACAAAATAACTCATCTTAAATAAGGTTAAAATATGAATAATCAATATAATAATATTTTCCTTCAAGTAAGTCATCATGGAAATCGATATCTTCTAGAATGGCCACTCATAACTCAATGTCAATGGGTGCATATTTTTCGTCTTATTCCAATGAAATATAAATGTACAAGGGTCTTTATTTTTCATTATCATTGATGTGAGAATCACTTACATTTTCATGTTTTATAAAATGTGATCAGTACTCATCCAAATAATCTTGATCTCCAACATCTAAATTATTCAGCATGTTTACTTCAGGTAACTATTCTAGAAATAGTTGGTAATTTTTTAATGTATCATCTTTTAATTCCATAAAGGCATCCCTGTATTTATAAACACAAAAGATAAGTGGGGAAATCTCTTCGGGCAGTCTCTCTAGTTCAAGATTTATTTAATGCTCTTGATATGCACAGACATATTCTGATATCCCATAAATTTTTATCTCTAGGATTTTTAATTCATACATAATTCCTTTATTTAAAATTTAAATTAATTATTATTTACTAATCTTATTGTTTCACTTGTGATTAGTCATTCAAGTCATAGTGATTGTAATTTTAATACATCATGGAAAAAATAGTTTTAAATTTTTTATTGTTTTTTATGAAAAAAGGTGTGTGAAAATATCCCACCTCCTTGGAAATCGTCTTTGTTTTTATTCACACTACTCATGAGTTGTGTAAAATTAAATTATTTATAATATTAGTGTAGCATAGAGGCTAACCAAGGTTGTCCCACTTAATGATCATTTTTATTCAGCCACTAACTTTTTCAAATTTACTTATTATATATATATTATTAGAGAAAATTAAAATCTATGGGGTTTTTATTATTTATAATCCATGATGGAAAAATACACATGAAATGTGGAATGGATACATGATGAATGAGGTTAGCAAGAAATGAAATACTCTCGAGATAAAATCTCATAGTTAACCTTAATTTTATAATAAATTGTTTCATATTTAGTTAATGATAAAACTAAATTTTATGTTTGTTCACCTTCATCTTCCATGGTTTTGAAAATGAGTTTCACTCAATGATTTCCAAGTACACCACACATCAACCTTTTTGATCGAGGGAGAAAAGTGCAGAAGAAGAAACTAAAAATTAGATAATCATGACGAAGATTATATTCACTATAGATCATCCTTAGAATAAATCAAATAAAAAACGAAACATAAAAAATTAATGAAAAAATAATTGGGTTCAACATTTAATTTATCCACTAGAAAATAACTATTGTTAGTTTCTCATGATCATAATTAAATTAGATCATAGTGAAGAATAGATGGGGAGAAAACACAAAGAAAATTAGAAAATTGAAAGGAAGATAATATAAAAATATATTAAAGGTTTATAAATATATTATAGCATGAAAACCCTAAAAATATATTAAATTGTCCTAACTAAAAAGATTTAATCTTTTAAACGGATAGAAGATAAATTTTTATTGGAAAAAAGGTTCTTATTTCCCTATAATTTTTAACTTTTATAATTTTCACGTGTTCAGGGTAATAAATGGAATAATTATTGAATTTTTTATTCTTATAAGTTGTTTATATATATCTATCTCATGTTCTATACAAATTTTATACTTTTTTAACATGTTTAGAAAAATTTATGAAAGGTATATTTGAGAAAATAAATTTGTCCTACAGACTACTTGAATTCTACTATGCCAATTTTCCTTGCATTTATGACAACGAATGAGTCCGAATCATGTGCATAAATAGTTGATGAAAATAATTATTTATATATTATTATTCTAAAAAACAATTTAGGATATGTTACTATAGTTTTTTAGGATATATTTTTCCATATTTGAAAGTCTCCATAACTGAACACAAATTCTATGGCTTGATGCGCATGCTTTTTTTGGGCCTCATAAAGTTGAATTTAGGTCAGGGCCTAGTTACATGAAATTTATACTATAAATCTTGGAATCATTTAATTTTTTTTACAATTTTGGTTAGTGTATTATAATTTATGATCAAAATATAAAACCGATTTAAAATACATAAAATACAAAATATAATCCATTTTTATAATTAATATCATTTTTCAAATAAAACACAAATTTGGAAATTTTCCATAAAATAACAAATATTTGGATAAAACTATTGAAATTAAAATTATAATCATGGAAAATACTTCCTCTTTGAAGGCCTAGGAAAAAGTTTGGCCTTTTAGAAAGTAAAAAAAATAAATCTTGGGGGCATAATATAACCCCAACTAAAGTAATGATATGCACAATAGACCCCTTATAATATAAAAAAATATAGTTCATTCATCCATAATTTTATTATACTTGACCCTTATTGAATGATAATTGTTATTCAAAATTCCTCTGTTATCCTTATCACATTGATTCAAATTAATCAACTAAATAGACAAACTCTAGTGTACAATGGTCGTATTACTGTCAATACCCATTCATGAGCCATGTCTAGGATTAAATTTTCCAAATAGACCAACTCTATTGTAAATTGAGGGTATTATTTCCTACACCTACCCATTATCTATACTTAGGAGTATGTTTTTGACATCATGGTTTTTGTACCACGATTGACCCTATCTATTTTAATTTTAATTCCCAAATGAATTCTGATTATCTTGATACGGTATTATAGGATTTTATAGGTTGTTATTAGCATAAATTATATGACATTGAAAAAATAATTGAAATATTAAATTGGTTTTAATTCATTGGTCAATATAAAATTTAATAACTTCCACATTATGGAGAGTCTCCCTATTTTGATACAAATGGGAGAATGGAATATCATATTCCATGTTTCAATAAATCATAAATGTTCTCATTTGATTTTATACAAGGTTTAATTAAACTCATATTCCATCTAGACAATTATTTTAAACCCATACATGAGTAAGTTTCATCTTAGACCTTATAGTAGCATCCATTATAGGATTTTATTCCCCCT
This sequence comes from Viscum album, assembly GCA_963277665.1. Classification (NCBI taxonomy): domain Eukaryota; kingdom Viridiplantae; phylum Streptophyta; class Magnoliopsida; order Santalales; family Viscaceae; genus Viscum; species Viscum album. Next base: position 355,567,184 of record OY728132.1, on the reverse strand, counting down.
CAATTGGTGTCTGGTGCTCCTTTATATCTTTCTTAGTGATGGATAACTTATCTTGAAATTAGATAACTCCAAGAAAAGTTGTTCATTGACAAAATTTTCTTCTATAATATGATTAATAAATTCTTTTGTTACCATTTCATGTCTATAGGATTCCATGTTATCAATAACTCTATGGGTTTCCATGTTTTCTGTTTATTGTTCCACAGAAAGTGTCAATAATGAATTATGATCATCCTCCCATGCTTGGATGATTTATTTCATGGAATCATATGTAGAATAAAGGATAAATCCTATGACATATTATTTATTGACTATATAAAATTTAATTATTTATAAACCTACTAAATACTAGTACCATGGTGAGTAGGTTTTTAACCACAAACAGGGATTAGTTGTGTGACCAAACAACAAAAATAAACAACAAAATAAGTCAAATTAAACACGGTGAAATGATATAATATAAAAGATGAAATGATGTGTGTTTAAGTGATATGATGTATCAGAGAGACAGAGAAGAAAAATTGAGGGAAATAAGGGAAAAAAATTTATTTTAGCATAAAATGGATAGTAGAAATTGGTTAAAAACACTACTTATTCTGAGGATCTTACCCAAAGGTTCAAAATATATTGTAAACATATATATTTCCTAATGAACTTACATAAGGGTTGACATGTCTATCAAGAACTTGTGAACAGATAAAATTATTCTTATATAATGAATAAACTAATCCTTTTCTAAATTAAGTACTACAATTGAAATTTCAATGGTTTAAGAATTTACTTATCATCACCTGTCAGTTCTTGAAGTATGGTAGAAATGTTTCTCAAGATGAGTTGAAATAAGGAAGTATAGTAGATAATGATTACACACTTTAAAATTCTATAAATAATCCCTCTAATCTATTGAACTAAAGTGAATAAGGAACAGATTTTTTAAAACCTAAAAATATTCAAATATAACTTCATCCATTAGTGAATCACTATAGAAGGAAATAATTAGATAGAAAATAAAATATGTATGAACATAGACCTCCATCAATTTTACTAAGCACGAACATGAAAATGATTCAATTTATTTTATTCAAACACTCCTAAAAATGTTTATTTATGAATAATTATATCAATAACATCAATTTATTTTAGGAAATACATTACAATAAATGGAGAGTGTAATGATAAAGGAGAGAGACAAATCTTCTCTATTGGAGTGGATTTATCCTCCATCCCAAGAATCCACTAATTTATTATTGGTGTTCTCATTATTATGTGATACCTATGATATCTACTTCCAATTTTTTCTATAATTCTAAGAAGATCAATTTTTAATAAAATTTCCATCCACCATCCCTTATTTTTCAAATATACTCTATCAGTCATCAGTACCTTAAAAAGTGTTATTTATTCACTACATCCTTTTTCCACTTCCCTATTATCTCAAGAAAAAAATCCTAAAATATATCCATCCACTTTCATTATCATTAAATTCTCTAATTGACACATAATTAATTTCTCATAATTATTTTATAAATAAATGATCTATGAACACATAACTGCTTCAATAAGAAATTAAATTCATTTCTTGTATGAATAATCACTTCAGTCAGACAACCATGGTTCCATACTAACATTGGCTAACTCAGTTCTTAAAAATTATAATGTTGAACACCATTAGTGGAAATTGGTTTAAAATCAAATACACAAAAATCATAAAGTAATATGCCCTATTAATCATCATTTCACTCTTGTAAACAGTTAGATATCAACCAATGGTCGAAAAAACATTACTCTTTTTAAACATCACAAGCTCCATCTCAATTCAAGATTCATGGAATGAATTTTTATTTCATTTGTAATATAAAAAATATATTTAGGTTAATTGATCTTGGACAACCAACATCTCAATCTAACTTAGTATTAATTAATATAACAATTAATATAGATTCCATAATGAAAATATCTTTAATTTATTTATGGAACTTTAGATCCAACAAAAAGAATTTTTAGTTTGGAAGATCTCAGTTTCAACTCATTAAACGGTGTGGAAAATAAATCACAATCATTTAATCATCTACCCAAGAGCTCTAAATTAATGCTTGCTCGACAAGAATTAGAAACTTGACATGGACCAACTTCGGTTCATTGATAACCTAATCCAACCTATTAAAACTTCTCCACTTTGAGGGAATTGGGAATTAAAAACACAAGAAATCAACTTTAACCATCATACCATCAAACATGGGAGACTTTTGATCCTCATCATCAACCTCACTAAAAAATCCTTAGATTCACATAGATCATTTCAAAACCTCAAATTGAATTCTAATTATAAAAACTGAACTTGGGATTAGTTATAGGTCATATTATAGCTTCTATTATAAGATTAATTCATATTCCCTACTGTTATCAGGTCTATATCCCATTACATACAAGATCTTTGTCTAAAATAACATCATCATGACATCGTAGATCAGAAGGATACAATCAATTTGGCCTCAGTTTTTATCTTCCAAGATTATCTCTTCATTTAATATTGAATGAGCTATTCATGACTTAGTCTATCCACTATGGTTAATCACATTCATCAACTCATCTTCTTCACATGATGAGGAATACTCATTGATTTGAATTTGGGAGTTTCATTGATTGAGCTAATTAATATCAATTTAGTTTTCCTACTTTTCTCAAGTGTTCATGCTCCTCCACACATCTCCTAAAATCAGAGTATAAATTCTTTATTATACTTATTAGGCTTCATGTTTTTCTATTTATTTATAGGAGAGAATCATGTATGAGGTATTCATATACCTGAATAAACAGATACATGGTTCTCTATTAAATTTTATACATAGAAGTATAGTTTTTGGCTACGTGATGGAAACCAAAAAATTAGTAATGTAGTTGGTAATTTAAAAAAGGTTGTGTGAATATTTCTGCATGATATTATGTTATGTGGATATTCCATTAGAAATATCCTATGTGAATATGAGAAAACTGGTTACATTGATGAATTTGAAAATTTATATACATGAATCCATCAATGATTTTCTACATCAATAATATGGAAATGTAGAGGAACTTTAAATATTCATCTATGTGATCTCTCCTACAAACAGAATTTAAAATTAATGAAAATTAATCAATTTAAAAGTTAGATTTTAAAATATCAATCAAATAATTAAAACTCAATTATAATATTAAAACTAAAATATATTCTAATAATTTAATTTAAAAAATAAAATCAATGAATTTGAGAACCCTCAAAAATGTGAAATTGTTTGTTCTTAATATATTATGAAATTAAATCTTGAACAATTCAAAAGTTAAGCACATAATATACGAAAATTATAATAAAAAGTATGTGATTAAAAATATCAACATAGGTATATGATTTTCCAATAGTAATCTAAAAATAAATTGAATTTTTAATTAAAACATAATTAAATCCCGAAAAATTACAAATAAATAAAAAAACATTAATTAATAAAACAATGAAAAGAAAAAAATAAAAGATGTTAAATATTAAATTAAAGCTACAAATGGTTAAATCATTGATTTCAGTAAATTATAAAATTAATTTAGACTTAAATTAATGAATTAATTAGAAACCGAAGCAAAAAAAATGAAAAATTAAATTAAAATAACACAAAAATCAACCAATGACACTATAAAATCAATATTTTAAAATTAACATAAAAATTATATAAAAATCCAAAATTTCGTAAAAATTATAATTTAAACCTAAAAACATAAATTAATCATTAAATTCATTAATTTAACTATTCTATTAAAAAAATACCCACAACACACTAATTAACCAATTAGAAACCTATTTTAACATTAAAATCATAATTTAAACTACAAAAGTGATGTGAAAAAAGATATGAATTAATGGTCACATCAAATTCACCCACAATTTAAAAATAACTTATCTTCATGGAATATGTATGACAAAATTAGTGGTATAAAGTAAATCAAAATATATAATATCTAAAATTAAAGTAAGAATTAATTTTCAAAATGATTTTCCCTCATGGATTATTTAATTTTGATAATGAGAATACACTCTTGAATTAAATTTACTCAATGAATAATTGATTACTATATTACAAAAAATTATTAAAATTAAAAATTCACATAAAATTCAACACATGTAAATTTTTATCCAACTAAAATTCTAAACTTATCTTTACCTTTAAAATAATAGACTCACATAGTTTAAGAACTCTTGACAAATAGAAACAATATTGAATGGGGTTGAGTGATAATTAATTGTTGAAATAAATTACCCATCCAATATATAATGAATAAGGAATTAATTGAATAAAAAATGAGTTCAACTTGGAATGTTATTTTCATTCAACAATCCATTTTGATGCATATCTTATGAGTTAAATTCTAATTAAAAGTTAAAAATCAATGTTTATTATATAACATTGTTATGATGTTTTACTAAATCCATTTTTAAGTGGGAAATAAAAATATTATTTACCCAATTAATCTCTAAGGTAATAGAAATTAAACTCCTCAAAGTGGTATGACTACCTTTAAATTTGAGAAAAATTAGCACTCATAGAAAAATTCCTATATGATTCTTAAAAAATAAAAAACTCGAAAAAATATTGTTTGTTATGGGTTATGAATGAATTGTATTTTATATAAAATTTGACCCCTCCACCACACATATAACCATAATATATCCCAATTTTGAATCTTAAATTGGGATAAAAATTTATATAGTGTAGAATAATTCTGAAAATAATTGTGAAAATAATGTTTTATGGTCATAAGTCATCTCAAAACAACATCGTTCCACCAAACAAAAACAAATAGAAAGATTTACTGTATGAATTGAAATAACTAATGTTTACCACTTAACAAATAAATAACACAAGTATATAATTTCATAAAACATTCATGTTATCTCTTTGAACTTAAAAATGTTAATCATTTAGGGAGAAAAATGAGCATTAAAGGTACATATTTAGAATTCGAAGACTTAAAAATAGTTAAAGTAATCATTAGGTGTTAAAAGATAACTTCATTATGCGTTTTAGAACTTTAAGTCAATTTTTAATGGTTTGTTTATAAAAAATAGCAAGAATAATTTCCACTAAAAGTATAACATAAAGTGAATAACTTGAATTTTAACTCCTCTAGATAAATATTTAACACTTGAATTTTAGAAAATGGATCCTCCATTTTCTTCACTTTAAGAATTCCCCTTAGGTATCCATAAATTTAGATCCTACAATATGAAAAATTAAAACATTAATTTCCTGAAATTAAATTTCAATCAAAACAAAACTAGATAGAATAGTTGGGTAATTTTAATCCAAATTTCTCAAAAAATAAGTTCCTTTATTATTGATTCATATCTGGCCTCTTTCAGGGAAGATCAAAAAATAAGAGAAAGGAAAATCAATAAATAAAATCCAATAAAGTCATCAAAATTTGTCCAAGTAAAAAAGTGTATGTTTAGTGAAAAAAGGATATAATTACACAACTAAGATAGAGATTTTATTCCAATTAAGAGAAGAAGTAAATGATTAAAAATCATGTGTTTCTTCCTATGAAACACTAAATTTAAATTACTTATCAACAAATTACCCCGTAATTAATTATATTTATTATCATTCAATGGGTAAGAATAATTATTAATTAAGGACTCAATGTTATGTTTGGAAATTTCAAAAATACCACTCATGACATAATGTAATCTATAAGTATGAAAATTTCTCCAAATAAAATCAGATGTTTTGGGACAAATACTCCTTCCACTAGTAGCTTGAAGACACAAATTTTCATTCAATGAATAAATTAAATAATAAAAATCATAACTATTCCTAAAATCACGAACCTCACTACTCACTTTTTAGCCCATACTTTACCCCACACATGAGACATTTAAAATTTTAGAATTAGATGAAAAAGTTATTGAAAACAACGCACTAACAACCTCAAAATTTCTATCCGAAAAAAATCATTAGGTAAATTAGGGGGAGAGTACTCAAGATCCGCTAATAAATTCTCTAAATTATAGATAGAAAATTCATCATCAAAATAATTCAAATAAATAGGTACAAAAATATTTTCTATATCTGGTAAAATTTATATAAACTCATCTAACTCACTGAAAATAAATTAACAAACCTCAAATTAAACCCCAATTTGAATAAAACTGAATATGTACTATCCCAAATATTTACGAATTTATTTTTAAATATAATAATCACTATTAATTGACTAGCACTTCACAAGTACTAAAGGACATGAAGAAGAATCAGGGATGGGAACACGGGAGTGTTGCAAACATTGATGAATAGGTAAAGAAACACTATCATTATGAAAACATTATTTAAGATAGACCATTTTATGGTATTGGGAAATTTATTTCCTATTTTGGTTTTTAATTATCCTTAGCCTTTCCAACTCAAGTATAGAATCAGATTCAAGAAAATTTTCTTTAAACATTTCATTAACAGTCTAACTGAATAAATCATCAACATGAAAGTGATTTTTCATTATAAATTCATCTCTAAACACATCCTAAAAAACAACTATCAACTTATAGATCACCAAAAGAAGTAATTTTTTAAAACATTGATTTCCTCTTAATCCATATCGATATGAAGGGTCACATTTCCCTTAGAAAAATAAATAATAACCCTATTCATGGCTAAAAATGAGCTACCTAAAATGATTAGGAAATTTTTATCACACTCTTTTTTAATTATAAAAAATTATGTGGGAAAGGATAGTTTACCTGCATTGAATAATAGTTCATCCACCCTATCATAAGGATAGTAAAGTGACCTGTTAGTTAGCTTTAATGAAACAAAAGTTTTTTCTAGATCCCTTAGGCCCAACTATTTTAGTAAAGATCATAGAATAAGGTTAATACTAACTCCTTTGTCATAATGGAACATAATATCCTTACTCCAACTAATTCTAAAATAAATGATTAAACTTATATTGTCTTTCATATTTTGAGGAATATTATTTTGAACACTGGAAATACACACCTCATTAGGATTTATTTTTGAACTCGCATCCCAATACCTTTAGTTATAAAATAACCTTTCAAGAAATTTTAGATAATAAGGAATTTTATTTAAGTCCTTCATAAAAGTAATGTTGACATTAAATCTCCCAAAAATCTGATTAAGTTGTAAGTAAACAAGTTTATTATTTTTTGATCCATTTTTGAAAAGTTATGGGAAGGGAATATTGTTTCAAAATTGGATTTTCATTCTCCTTATCCTCATACCATATATTTTTATTTACATATATGATTATTTTCTATTTAATTTTCCCTTTTTATTGAAATTTGTAAATTGAATATTAAACATTTTATTAAAACTAGATATTATTGTACAAATTTCCATATTTTTTGTTTTCCATATTTTAATTTTCAAGTTCATATAAAACATTGGATTCAACTTCCATAAGATGTTAACTAATTTATTCATATGTTTTCAAACCAGGTCTCTTCATTACATCCATGATATTCCCTCTAGTATTAATCTTTATTGTACTAGGAGATTCAACATTCTCTCTTATACCAATGTCTATAACCAATTATATAATTTCAACTTGAAAATTGTGGATATTGGATTATTGATAACTAATTTTCATAATCAAATTCCACACCAACCCCTCTAGTTCATAATTATAATTTTAAGGTCTAAAAGTATTTTTACGTTCATTCTTTGATTAAAGTGAGTAACCAGGACATGTAGTTGGTCTCAACACACCTTATTCTCTCCGAGATATATTTGAGTGATTTTTGTGTCCAACGATATACTTTTTTAAAAAAGGATAATTGATATCTTGGCTTCTATCCCTAAAGTAAAAAAAAAATTGGTCACTCTATTTAGGATTTATAGAATGATCAAATTTGGGAAAACAATTTTAAGTATTACCATACATCCCCCAAGGACAACATAGACCACCGAGTGAATTTTCATTAACTAAACCAACCAGGGTGCTAGTTTCATCCTCATGAATAAACATTTTATTTATGATTTTTTTAGGAATTCTGAGTAATTTTATTAAAGATTTGTTGATGTTTATCACTATCATATAAATAATGTGACCTTGTAAAGACTGGTAAACAATATTCTGATGATATGGTGTAATACCATTATAAAAGTGGTCCATTAGGATATGTGGAGGATGTTTATTATAGGAAAATGTATAATAAGTACCCTAAATCTATCCCTAGATTTATTAAATAGATATTTCTCATATTGAAAAAATATATTAATTTAATTTCTCGTTTCATTAGTGGTGATACTTGTTAAAATAACCATATAAATGAATTGAGGAGATGACATCAAGTATAAAATATTTTATCATTAATGTTCTAAAACCAATTTATAACCTTAATTATTAAAAATGGTATAATCTAAACCTGAAATCCGCATAAAAAATCTCATGTAGAAAAAGTTTTTAAAGTATGGTATAAAATTATATAATCAACAATAAAAAGACCAAACCAAGTTTTCCACTAAAAGAGGGTAACATATGGAGGTAATATTTATTCATCACATAATTTCTAGACCTGGAGGAAAACCGTATACATGTATTATTATAAATAGTGGAATATAGAAATATTTAATCCTTGTTCTCTTAGCATTCTCATTCGTAGGTTCAGGTATAACCATATTTTTATTTTTTATTGTATCTCTTTGAATTCCCAGATTTTGATTTTCCATATCAACTTTATTTATTACCTTAAGGGGTAAAAATTTTATTTTCATCTCAAGAATTAATGTTTCATGTTTAGATTAATTATTCTCTCTAATGTTCATATGATTTCCGGTTGAAAGAGTACAAAATAATGCAAAAAATTGAATATAAATCAAATTTTTATATATTTTTTAACAAACATATTAATTGTTTTTCTTAAATTTTATTTCAGTTTCACGTAACCTCCTCAAAAATAGTGCAAAAATTAGACATGTTTTTATTATTATCTAAAAATTTAATTATTCATCAACACACTAACTACTAGTACCATGGTTAGTAGTTGTCTAACCATAGAAATAACATGTTTTTGTGACTAAAAAACAAAACATGTAAAAGTAAATGTGGTGAAATGATAGAATAGAAAATCTGAAATGATGTGTGTTGAAGTGATGTGATGTAGCAGGAATATTGGGAAGAAAAATAAAAGGAAAAAGGTGAAAAAATTATGATTTTAGAAGAAATGGATAGACTAAATTGGTTAAAAATCATTGATCATGGTTAAAATATTTTTTAGAGGTGCAAAACACCATGTAAAAAAGATTATTTCCTAGTTTCCTCTCTTGAGGACTGAAATGTCTATTGAGCACTCTAGAAAAGAAAACAATTATTCTTGGAGAAGGAATAACATAATAATTTTAAAAATAAATTAATTTGGTTGAAGTTATCAAGGCTTAATAATTTACGACTCTTTACATGTTAGTTCATGAAGTAGTGTAGGAAATATTATCAATAATAATAGAAAAAAAAAGTACACCAGATTAAAATGATACACTTTGTACTTATAGAAATAATTCATCCAATATATTTCATTAAAGTGAATTAATAACATATTTTGAACCACCTAAAAGGATTCATCTCTAACCTCAACCATTGATTCATGGATAGAGAACATTAATTAGTCGAGGAATAAATTATATATAAACACAAACCTCAAGGAATTTAAAAAAACAAGAATGTGAAAAATATTCCATTAACTCTATTAAAATACTCCTAAAAATATTTAGTTATACATAATTATAGAGATAATATAAATTGGATTCAGGAAATACGAGATAATATTTGAAGAGTGGAAGTGTAATAAAAGAGAGATAAAGCTTCTCTATTGAAGTTTATTTCTCCTCCTCCTCAAGAATTCATTGATTCATTGTTGTTGTCACCCTCATTATATTCTTCCTCCACTCCCAAATTCCCTTGTTTATGAAATTCTTTGAAACTCATTTTTTTATAAAATTTTATTCCATTATCCTATGTTTTTCTAGAGTACTATGTTAGTCATCATTACCTTAAAATAGGATCATTTGTTCACTGCATCCTTTGGGCACTTCCCTGTTGTCTTATAAAAACATTCCAATATACCTCCACCTACTTTAACAAGAAAAAAATGATCCATTTGACACATAATTAATTTCTTAAATTTTTTAGAAATAATAATTCTAGATAACTCATTAGGGATTCAACCATTAACTGAATAAATAGCTTCGATGAACAATTACTTCGACTCAAACTACCATGGTTTCAAAAAACACTAGTGACCACATTTTATAAAAATTGTAAATTCAAGAACCTTCATTTCACAATAGTCAAAAAAAAATCCATAAATATTAGGATGTGTGAGGCACACTATATCTTAATTTGACACCAAAAAACATTAAGATATCAACTAGTGGTCAAAATATATTCTCTTGACCTAAAAATCAAAAGATTGATCTCAATTAAATCCTCCCAGAATGAATTTGTATTATATTATAAAATTTAAACATGGTTTAGGAATTTTGATCTTGGAAAACAAACACATTAGTCAAAATTACTAGTAATTCATCAAAATGTTTATGTACATACCATAATTAACAAAGCATCAAATACTTTATGGAACATTAGATCCAATAAATAGCCTTTTAGGTTCAAAAAATCTATACTTTGCCTCACTCGAAAATTTAGAAAATAAATCAAGGTCTTGAAATCATCTTCCCTAGATCATTGCATTGAAGCTTCTTAAACAAGAATCATAAACCAAGCTTCAACCAACATTTATTCATCAAACATTTTTTTTGAAAAATTAAAATCTCTAATATTTGATGACATTAGGAATCCATAATATGGAAATTCATATTTATCTTTTAGACTATTAAACATGGGTGAAATTATTTCATCATCACTAACATCAGTAAAAAAACCTAGACTCATGTAGATCAGTTTACAACATCAAATAAGATTATAGTAATAAAAAATGAACTCATTCTTTCATATAGGTCTTCTTTTATCTTCTCTATAAATATTTGGTAATATTATCTACTTATATAGGGTCTATATCCTAGTTCAACTAACCTAATTCTATAAAAAAAATATCAAAGCAGCATTTTAGTGCACTATAAGGTAATCGGTTCAGCCTTGATGGTCATCTTCAAATAATATCTTGTCATTTAACCCTCAGTGAGTTGTTCTTGACTCGTTCAGTATCATATTCATTAACTAGTCTTCTTCTCATGGAGATTGATCCACATTGATTCGAGTTTGGGAAATTCTTAGTTAGAGCTAATCAGTATCGATTTAGTATTCCTACATCACTAGAATATTAGAGCTCTTCAACTCTTATCTAGAAATCAGAAATCAACTTATTTGGTAACCTGAATGAGCTTTGGTTTCTTCTCTTTAGTTTCATGAGAGAATTAAGTATATATTTCTCCTTTAAATTGACTACGAAGTAGAATGAATATTGGATATATGATAGATACTAGAAAATTGGCTTTGTAGCTATTCATTTTGAAAAGCTTACATGAATGTTTATGCTTGATATTATGCTACATGGATGCACATTTAGAAATACCCTACATGAATCTGATAAAATTAGATATATGTATGATTTTTAAAATTTGGATACATGAATCTGTTAATTTTTTTTGTGAATGACATGGCCGCATAGAGGCGCTTTAAAGATTTAGCTATGTGATTTCTACGTAAAACAAAATTTTACATTAATGAAAATTAATCCATCTAAAAGCTATAATTTCTAATTTCTATAAAATAATTAAAGTAAAATTACCAAATTCAAACTAAAATTTATTCCAAAAAATGAATGTTAAAAAATTTTTTTTTTTGAAAACCATAAAAAACATAAATTTATCGTTACTTAAAATATTAGGAAAATAAATCAAGAACAATTAGGTAATTAAGCAAAGAATATACATAAAATCCAAAAAAATCATTGATTAACATTTTCTACTAATTTGGATTAGTGTCCACCAATTATCTAAAAATAAATTCATTTTTAACTAAAACATAGTTAAATACCCAAAAATTACCAAGAAGAAACAATCATTATTCAAAACAGTTTAACACGAGCTCCATTTTTATTAAACAAAATAAAATGATTTTTTTTCGATAAAGGGGGAAGAATTACATTTTTCATTGGCCAAATGAACATTAAATCCCAATAAAACATGTCACGTAGGCATAGAAACTGGGTTCAACTTCCCCTAGTTATTCCACAAATTTTGCATCATGCTATCGACAAGGTTCCACTATCGCCCCGTCCTCATCTGAGATTCATTGGTTGTCCATATTCCATAATCCCATGCCACCTGTGTTGCACCCTTTTCCTAGCATATCTCATCGTCTCCTACCATCTACCTCCTTACAACCACCACGTTATTGCTTACTCACTGAAAGACCCTATTGTCTTACATCACCACCCCCATAAAAGGTCCCTCATACTATTTCTAGTGCACAGATGGGATTATTTCCCTCCCTATAATTGGATCCATAACCATTTTTTCATAACACCACAAGTCAATTCATCTAAGCCCCAATTTATTTGGGGATCACATAGTCGGTGTTGAACCCCCAGTGACAGATGCAATAGACAATGTCTGTACCACTCAAACAAGAACCTATTTGAAAAAATCATATATTAAATAATTAACTAATGAAACAAAGTAATAAAAAAATAAAAGTATTAAATTTTAAATTAAATTTATAAATTATTAAATTATCAAATTTGTTAGGTTATAATTTAAATTAAACCTAAATTTATTAATTAATTAAAAACAAAATCAAGGAAATGGAAACTTAAATTACAAGAACAGAAAAATAAAAAGTGACTCTAAAAATAAAATTTTAAAAGAAAAATCATAATTAAATAAATAAAATAAAATTGAGAAAAAACTTATAATTAAAAAATAAAAACATATGTTAAACATAAAATTCATTAATTTAGTAATTTACAGAAAAATTACCCACAACAATGTAATTAGCTAATTAGAGGTGGGTTTTGAAATTAAAAAATTAATTTCTTCTATAGAAGAGATGTAAAAAAGGATATGAATTAATGTCCACATCACCCACCATGTCCAGGAGTAATGAATATGTGACAAAGTTATGGTAATTTAACCAAAATTTCATTTAGTTGTGTTTAGGAAAATGGATTCCAGATACTCTTCCACATGGCTATGGTCATGATTGGACAAGAATAAATACCCTCTTAGTTATACTAGACCTCATTATCTGACGATTGAATGTATTATGGTACTAGATCAATGAAAGATGTTTTGGCATCAACATTCCCCAATAGTTCCAGAATTGTATCAGTTTGGGGAACCATCATTGTTATTTTTTGAGATGCTGGGATAATGGAATCGTAGATCGCTTTAATTTGGAGTGAATATGGACAAATAAAATAACCAAGAATTTTTATTCAAAGAAAATTACAATGCATATGGTTTAAATGATATGGATCATCACTATTTGATATAGAGATTTCGTCATCATCTACTACTATCACCTCACTAAGAGTGATAGTAATAGTATTTTCCAATAACATTAAATCCTATAAAACCAAACATGGTTGTCGAATTAATATATCAAGTTAACATAATCCAATAGATAATTAAAAATTTTGAGGAAATTTAATTTCTAAAAAGAAGACAATGAGTTTGGTCAGTTGTGTTCCAAATTAGACAACTAAGATTCCAATAATCAAAAAAATGAACACCATCCATAAAGGCATGGGGATAATGGATACTATGTTTAGATAAGATTTCATATTTTAATCCCCTTGAACCTCACATCCACATGCTCCTGTGATCATTACATCTACATTATCCTCCACTTAAGGACATTGGATTTCCCTTTATTGAACAATGAGTGCCTCAAGGTCCAAAATCCCTATGATGTTTTCATCCTTCATTTGATCTACATAAATATTTTCTTGTCTTTTCAAGTTCACCCATTGGTCGTAGGCTTATAGATGTAAAAAATAACATATCCATATGATAGGTTGATTCTGATTGCCTTCAATTCATAACACTCACTTTATCCATAAAGGTATTCATTGAGATCTGAAAAATTAAGATAAGGGTCATTTACTCCCAATCACTAAAGCAAATGAATTTACTTAAAAAAAGTTAATTCTTCAATATTACCTTTAGTAAATTGAACAATTACCTCACTAATGGAGGGGTCCTTTCGTGGTTATCCCTTGTGGAAGTAGAAGGGACAAAAATTTCATACATGTCTCCTAATGTTAGAGATCTTTAAATCATCTACACATCCCATAAACTTATCCTAACATATTAATCCATAATATAAATGTTGTTCATGTCTAGACTCTATAGGTATAATAAATCTATAATGATATTATGGTTACAATTTCATAAAGACTATGAAATCCATAATTCTTCATAAAACCTGTTAACTTAAAATTCATTCTTGAATTATGTACAACTCTGGTGAGCCCATAAGGTTCATCCCTAATCCATGTAAAATGAGCTGGTACACTGGATGTCCTAGTTGGATTTCCATCCCAACTTGTGATCAGTAGTCACCTTATTTATAATTGATGAATGGTTGTATATGTATTTATCTGATGTATGTATTCTTTTCATCCTGTTCCAAGTAGAAGTAGCCCAGATTATACCCATCGGATTAACCATCCCATATGAAATAACCCTTCATAGAAATTTTCAACCTGAGCACCTTACAATGATGGATAATACATCTATCTATAATGATTATAGCTCATCGTTCTAGAATGGGTGTGTCATCTAGTACAAAAAATCTATATATGGGTTTCTTACTTGATATTTGATAGGATTTCAAGGATTACCCCTTCAAATATAGAAGAATAATATTAAGTGAGGTAATAAGATAATACAGGGAGTTATTGATGTCATAATTCATTTTTTCCTACTTAAAATAGTAGCATCAACTGCTTATTCTCGGTCATTTTCTCTATAAAAAGTAAAAAATGGATCAAAATCAATGGAATTTTGGAGATATTTTGAAAAAGTACTAAAAATTTCACAAAATACATATCTTGTGAGTTCACTATATAAATTTCATGGTTGACAACAATAAATTTGAGGTTGACCATGAATATCTGAAACCTAACCATGTAGGCGATGTCCACTTGTGTATGACATGTTTTTTGACCATGTGGAGTTAATGGTATCCAGAGAATCCACAATATTGGTTATAAAAATGGAACAACACATGGTTCTCGCCAATTTTGTGGGGAATATAATGAGTATAGGGAAGAGCTGTGTTTTCTAGAGAATATAATGAGATCGTGAGCATGGAATACGAGGAAAAATTAAAATAAAAGGGCCCCATATCACATACTTATAAGGGCCCACAATGTGGTACATCGCATAGAAATTGTATTGGATTTTCTAGTTGCTCAAAATCGCATCTTCATCATTCCAAATGGACCCAATATTTTTGGGGTATTTTTTGATGCCCATAAAATCAAAAACACCAAAACTTATTCACAACAAATAATGAAAATAATGGATTAAAAATATTTGTAAAATTATTTTTGATGAAAAAAAGAGATCCTAGGGAACCGTGAGGTCATAATGATCTCACAACGTCAAGTCCTAAATCCTGTGAGTCCCCCTTGGTTGTCACATGGTTCAATGATGTAGTAAAAAGAATCATTAAATGATGTTTCATGTTTTCCCTTGTCCATCACGTTCTTCAACTACACATTGAAAAAGTTTCATTCAAGGAAATTATCTATAGTTCTTTATCCCACCACGTGGTCCAACCACACAGTGATAGAGTGTCAATAAAATATGATCTGTGTGTTCCTTCACCCACCACATGGTCCGAATATATGGTGATGAGGTGGATAGATTTAGGATCCTTGAGATATTTTTGGGGATTTCATTAGTCATCCAACAACTCTGTGTGGATATGTGGAATCAGATCCACCCATTTTCGATAACTAACAACATGAGATGTATATAAATACCACAATCACTCTACTAAGATAGAAATATGATGGAATCTGAAAAGAGGGAGTGGAAATGAGAGAAATAATCCTATTCCAAAAAATTCCTATTTCAGAATATGTTGGTAATCTATGGGGAATCCTCACATAATGTTAGAAGACAAATTGTGGAATGCAAGGTCAAGCTTGTAAATCAAACCACACAAGTCCAATCCCACATCAGTTGAGCCGACCTCATAGATGTGAGGCAGACCATAAATCAATGAGGCCAACCACATGTAGGTGAGGACATAAATGCAAGTATTAGGATAACCATGTGTAATTATAGACTATCATGTGGTAGTCTCTCTCTGAGGTCTATGTGATAATACCCCCCAGTGAACTACCCCACTTTGATAAGTCTACCCCTTATTTGGTATCCATGAATTTCTATAACCTTACATATGATTTCACTTTTGTTTGGAAGACCAACATGGATAACTTTCTCCACGTTAAAAACCCTACGAAGTATACTTAGAATACTCCTCTTAAACTGTTAGATTTACATGATCACAGAATTAACACCAGAATTCTCCTCTTCGATCGTGGATTCCATTGATAAAATGATTCTTGGAAATTATCCACCTATATAGGAATAACCACTATAGGAATCAAAATCATGGATTCTCTTGAAAACATGTGTCCCTATTAGGAGGATCCTTTATTAGACACTCTTATGTATATGATGTATTTTTTCTTTTTCCATCATGATGGTCTGAATAGGGAATCAATATATATGAAGACCATAATATTTATTTCATCATTCCAAACTACTTCCTTTGAACCCCACTCTCCCATAGAAATCGGTAATAATATAGAAGTATGATATTCCTCTTTGGGTATAAGACCTAAGATTGATCATGATGAAAATATCATCAATAAGAAAAGGATGCTCTCAATGGGATTCCTCTTCTATTATAAGTCCCAAACAAATATAATCATGAAATGCACTTGATCTTATGTTATCTCTTATTTCTCACATCTATCATGGCTCATGTGGGATTATAGATTTGAGGTGATTATGCCCTTAACAAAATTAAAATGTCCAACATTGGCATTTTCTTTAGTTGTAAGCTCGAAACATATCCATCATGGACCTCCTCCTTAGATGTAATCCCCAAGAATATCATTCATCTATACATCCTCAATGTGTAAGACCCATTTTAATCCAATAATATTCTCTCATGGAATGTTCATGATCTTCAAACATCTCATGTTTCTCACACCAAACATTACTCATGTGGGATTAGAGATTTGGGTTGAACATGATATTATCATAATATAAAAAACCTTTATTAAGGGCCTCCTTTGTAGGTGTAATCCCTAACTATATTTTCTCTATCTCAAAGGGTTATATTTCCTCATGATGTATTCATTTGAAGGCCTATATTACCAATTAATTATCCTAGGGAAGCCTTATATGAGTAATCCTCTCTCAATAATCTATTCTCAACCCTTTCATGATAATAAAACCCTATTAATGTGATGTTAAACAACATAAAAACATCCTTACTTCATGATGTTAAATTACATGATATAGTCCTATCACATGACCTTAAAATATGGAGCATGAACTATGTGGGCCTTAATTTATATCTCCAATAGGATAAATAGAATTAATTTTCAAGTCTCAACCCCAATATTTATCTATGAAGTTTTATAACTTCCTACAAGGGGTTATATTCCTAGTGCAACCATATTCTTTCAATGGGTTATATCCATGATTACATCATACCTGCACCTGTAGTGGCATGTTCTAACTGTATATCAATTATACTTTCCTCTATTAGGCTATATTCCCATTAAGGTCAACCAAAAAGGGTCTCTCATGCATAAGTCCTATGACAACATCACAGAACACCTTTCACCAAGAAATTCTATTCTTCCTAGCTTTAAACATCTTGGAATTAGTCCTTATTATATAACCTTAAAATATATAATGTGTCTCGTTATGTGGCATAGAACTATGTGGGTTGTGATTACTTTCATAGGGATACATAAGAATAATATTTAGTAGCCTCGATATCAACATTATGCATTAAATATTTCCCTATCTGATATTAAATTCTAGAATATTGGATGGTGAGGATTTAAAAAAATTCTATCCTTTCAATGGATAATGGAGGAGATAGAGAACCTTTAATACATACAGATGCGTTCTCTATACTTCAAATATTTAACTAATCATCTGTAATTTATAAGTTTATATAGTAGAATTTTTAACATTATTAGGCGATTTTCATGTACATGTCTTATGTTCATAAAAGAATCCTAAAGTATGCTATAATTTCCCCCAGAGGTGTGAATGAGCCCCACCTCCCATCCTCTTAGTTCAATGTACATTCATGGAGTAACTAATATGTCTTAGTGATCTCCTAACATTTTAAATTAATACCATAGAATGTAAATAAACCATACATATTGAATATTCATTAAAACAATGAATTTTTTATAGTTTAGAGAAAATTTTGAATTTCAGGGTGAAGAGTGAAAAATACCAATTTTAAAAATACTATCACATTGATGAAATTATCATAATAAAATAATTATTTTAAATTTTATGAAAATAATAGAAAAATATATATATTTATAAATTAAATTAATTCATTTATAAAATATAATTTTGATTTTATATAACCCAAATTTAACATTTTATAAAATTAAATAATATTTTACTCAAATAAAAAAAATTATGGTTTTTTCTTTTAACTAGGTACCCACAATGTGGATTTTAGTTTTTGGTTTTTTAATATAAAATTTAGAATTA
The DNA here is from genome assembly GCA_963277665.1 of Viscum album. Lineage (NCBI taxonomy): Eukaryota > Viridiplantae > Streptophyta > Magnoliopsida > Santalales > Viscaceae > Viscum > Viscum album. The sequence goes on along the minus strand of OY728132.1, from coordinate 355,548,399 downwards.
TTTTGTTAATAATAAAACTATTAATTCCATATAATTCAAGAATAATTATAATTTTATCTTAATCATAATTCTTGAACATAAAAATACCCATTTTCAATAACCAGTTTTTACGCATAATGTGATCTAATATTAAAATTAATTTTTATCACCCATAGAAATTTTATATGAAAAAAATAATATTTGGAATAATTAAGTCCATATTATATAATCCGTTTCATTTTATTTTTAAACATTAAAATTAAATTACTTTGGTAAAAATTAGTTACCATGGTAAATAATAAAAATGGTAAAAGTAAAAAATATAAGTGAAAAATACAAAAAAATATGTTAAATACTATTGTGAAAAATTATGTTTTAGTATTTCCAACCCATAAACCTTGCCATGATATATTTATTTTGTTGGTCGGAGTAATACACTCTAGAGGGGGAAATGAGTTCCTATAAAAATATTTGCAAAAAAGTTTATTTAAAAGGTTCAACTAATTTTAAATAAAACTGGCCAGTTAAACAAGGAAGTAAAATTATTATTGTTTGACTATTCAAATAGTTTATCATAAGATTGATTAATTCTCAGTTATAACAATATGATATATTAATACAACTTTTGAAACTACTCTAATAAGGAAAAATAGTTATAACTACTATCCAAGACTAACTATCAATGTAAAATTCAGTTTTATGAAAAATGAATTAAAACCGAGAAAGACTGGATTGAAAACACAGTGGATATAAAAAAAGAGGATTAGTATCAATTAGAGACTTAGTACACTCTACTTGGTGATCACCTACCACTAATAAATCTATATAAATAAATATTCTGATCCACACCCTAGATTGGTGTTAACACAATAGTACATAGACTCTCCAGGTCACAAAACCTCTACAAAAGTTCTATGGGGGAACACAAATTATAATCAGGTCACACATGACCTCTTCCATAGTTCTTCGTGGGAAAATTAGTGTTGAAAAATACTTGATTCAGGATATCTAGTATCCTCCAGTTTAGTGCCAGAGACAATATCTAATTTTAGTACAGAAACACACACTAGTAAAATATTTAGTTATATAGTACACAATAGAGAAGAATATTTTAATAAGAAATTAGAGATGCTCTAATTGTTACTTAATTAAGCTCTAGACTCTCAAATGTATCAGAGTTTAAGCTTGAGACCTCTTATGGAAAAGCAATCTGAAAATAACGTGTCATGGAGAACTGTGTTCTATCTTCTAGGAGGCTGAGTGGTTCTTCACCTTCAGTTTAGTTGGATGCTATTGAGGTGAGGGAAATTTGATGATCATCAGTTCTCTGGTTCATAGTAAACATGAATGAATAATTCATTGTGCATTATTCTTTTTTGTATCATGCTCATGGGGGTTTTTCTCGTATCTACATGTGTATGCGTGTCTGTGTGAGTATGACCATGTATATGTTCTTTGATGCAATATTCTTTGTATATATAATATTACAACCCAACAATGTGCATGTTTAAGGTAGACATATTGCCTTGTATTTCTAATATCCTCATTTAAGATGTCAACAAAAGGCATTAAATTAATCAATCATGTTAAAACACTAAAAATAAGACCACTATAAATTATTTTAATTAGAATAAATTTTAAACATTCCATTGGTGAGTCCTCAGTCTCTATCTCTTTATATTGGTGAGTCATTCCATTGGTGTGTCATTTTTTTGATATTTCCTTTCATCAGTGACTCATTAAATTGGTGACTCGTTTTAACTGTCGGTGAGTCCTTTTGTCTATATCACCATGTATCGGTATGTCATTTGAACTGATGGTAGGTCATCTGCATCTGTATGTCATTTTCATTTGTATGTCATTTTCATTGGAAGGTCATTTGAATCAGTAGGTCACCCGCATCAGTAGGTAATCTATGTGGGTAGGTCATGTGCATCGGTAGGTCAAGTGCATCGGTATGTCATTTGTCGGGGATTTTGTTGAATTTTTAGTATCTCATCTCTTCTGTTAGTGTCCCTATGATACACTTAGAATATATTTTTTCACACTTTCTTACAATATAAATATTAACATAATGAAATACATTTATGTTAGATCATAAATAAACATAATTTCACATATTGGAAATTAAATAATTATTATTGAAAAGAATAGAAATTATTAATAGGAGTTGACATTATTTGTGATTATTAAAACTATTAATACAATACAGGGTGGCCAATTTTCTCCTATGGGCCAATAATATCCCCCTTTTTGATGATCACAAATCACACCATTAGTTTGTAAAATAATGATATAAATGGTAAAGTAAATAATGATAATGGAAAAAAAATTCTCCTCCTTTAAGCATTATCTAAATAAAAATAGGTAGAAAATAAATAAAAAGTATCATAAATTAATTGATTAAATAGAAACAGAGGAAGGAAAAGAACAAAAAATCCCATTAATCAATAAATTATAATGTGGTACAAGTCTTAAAATATAAATAACACAAGTCAAAAAATATCCCTATTAGAGAATGATCCACACAATAGATAAGGATAAAGAGGTTCCTTCCATTTCTTAGAGCGATCAATAGAGGTTTCAATTGGTTGTGGTTGAGAAGCTGGAGGATCTGAATAAATTTTTATAAGTGGTCAGATCACTCCTTTTGGAACATTAGGTACAAGGATGGGTTTGTTTTGGAAAAACACAGGAGGTTGAATCTATTCTTGGATCACTGGGTGAATCTATGTCAAAGCTTAAGAAACTGAAATTCAATGAGGAGGCACTAATCTAGGATGTCCAAAATGTGTATTAGTGGGTACTACAATTGCTTCACCTTATATTTGAAGGTATGTATTTGACACCTTTATGAAATACTCAATAATCTCACCATCTTACTTCATTGTTTTCTCAAAGTCATCCTTATTCTCCATTAATTTTTCCAAAAAAAGAAGTGATGTCTTTCAAATTTTTTAATTGATCTTTAAGAGCACTATTTATTGGAGGAAAAGATAGGTTATCTATCCAATACATAAATAGACTGGTCAAATGATTCTTGGTAATGATCATTTTTAAATATTAGTCCACCTTTTCTGTGATCTAAGCATCCTTAGTTTCAGCACTCTTAGAATAGAGTATGTACATATCGTGAATATGATCACTATTCTTCTCTATATTTTGAAGGTTTCACAAACAATAGAAGTCAAATAGAGCTTAAAGATCCTCCTTTACAAATTTTTCTGACTAACATAATGTCTAGAGTCTGAGAAGTCTTACATGATGTAGAAGGAATATCAATAGGGGCTGATGTATGAGTCTTTAATGTTTTAAGAACAGTCTCCACACAACCTTTATACTAAAAGTATAACGTATTTATTACAGAATCAAGCACAATCATTTATTTTCTCGATTTTTTAATACTTATAAAAATTGTATCAGTAGTTTTAATTAGGTTGGGTTGAATCTCCTCTATCACAGTCTTAGCAACATTAGTTGCATCAACTTCACTTATAAATACTGTCTAACATGGAACAAGAAAAGATTTTCTCAGACTGCCTTATTTATAATATTTAAGATCTAATAGAGTCTAATTCCTCACTTATCTCATTATTTTATCTTCTATCTATTTGAATCTCGTGCACCATCTATGATTGAACAGATATACTTATAGCTGAACAGACTTTTTCATTAAACCTTTCAAAATATTCTTTAGTGATAGATTCTCTAGGAAGGGTCTCAGCCACTGATTCCCTTGCAACATGTATAAAAACTTCATCATCTTAATCTTCATAATATAATACCAATTCTATAATCCAAGTATTCCTTTCCCATTCAACCATTACATGATCATCTATATGAGTGAGAGTATCAATTCTTACACTTCCATGTTGATTCTCTTCAACATCTTGATCTTTTAATTACTGAGGTTCCCCTTCAATTTGATATCTCCTCCCTAGTTTCTCATCTTCATCATAAGATCTTATTTTATAAACTAATTGAGGTACATGAATTGATTTAACTTCCAATTCAATAACAACTTCATCATTCTATCTTACTTTAATAACAACTATAGGAAGTTATTCAAATCGATCCTGATACACAACTTCAACAATTTCAAAATCTTCACCTTGATCATACCTATGTTGGTCATAATCACATTAAAAAAATTCATCATCATCATGTCTAGATACATTCACTTAATTACCATTTTTATCACCATCTTCTTCACCATATTCCTCTTCACAACTATTACCACTTTCATCATCATCATTGTTTTTTCCACTTTTAGAGCCACTGGATCCACTTACATTTTCCACACTACCAGAGACTTTTGTCTCCTCATCTTCTTTATCTTAAAATGTGGGATCATTAGAGGGTAAGGCATGTAGGGGACTAAGAGGTCTAAAAGAATAACCTTTGAGAGGTTTAGTGGTGTCATGATCACTTTTATCATTGATTGGTGACCCCTGATCTCTAACTAGAGTGGCAAGATCTTCTTCTTCTGAAGAGTAAACTATTTCCTCATTTGTTCATAAACCAATATCATCAATATTATGAGGCCTAGTTGTATTGTCTACCAAAACAAAACTTCTGATAGATCTTATCTTCAAACCCATCCCATTCTATCTTCCATTGGTTCTAGTTTATTTTCATCCTCTTACAAAACTCTTTACTGAGGAAGATTCCACTACACTAAGAAACAACTTCTTCTCCTATATATACACAACATTTCCCTTATAGAATAGCTGGGATAATCCATGGACATGATAGGGAATTAGAATTTTGAGGAATGTTTTATCATTTCATTCATGTACACATCATGGTATATACCCAAATTTAGCATGATCCATTTTTTAACATATAAACCAAGAAGACATATTGATACTTCAGATAAGAAAAGTCCCTTTTTTGGGGACAGATCTGATTCTGAATAAAAATAAACAAGATTCTACATTCACCACATAACTCAGTAGTAATGGTTCTTCTATTCTCATTATTATTAGTAAGCTCCTATAGAGCTTCCACTAAGCAGAACATATCACTCTTAGGTGGATAGGTACCTTGATAATCATCAAATACACATTCATGGTTAACTTTAAGATATTAATCCCATTATCTTGAAGAGAAAGAGTTTCCCTTGCCTCTTACTAGGGAGTTGATCCAAGCAACATAAAATCCATCCAATAGTAACTCCATATTCATGTACAATTCATGAACTAGATTCGGGTAAATGGGTATTTCATTATTTGAAAACCACTCGAGCCATCCTTGATCTTGTAGTACCTTGAGAAGAAAAGACTTTCTTTCCAATAAACATTCTACAATAACTCCTTTTCCAAGAGTTACAACATGGTTTTCCATTGCAGTATTTAAAGGTTCTGAATATTTTCTCGATTCACCTTTCGATTTCATAGAAGCATGAGACTCTCCACCATCAAGAGCTCGATTCACATGCACCATTACAACATTTCAGTTTTAAGGTTGGAAGGTGAAAGTTCATGGGTAGAGAGATCAATGCCTGAGAGAGTGTAGGGGTAAAATAGTAGATTGGATCTATTAAAATTTATATCATTTATGGCTTTTGAAATCACAATATCATGAAATTGAAAATGGGGTTCAACAAAATCAATTAAATAGTGTCATTTTGGTAAAAATATAAAATTTATAAAAACAGTGAGTCATTAGTGCTACCAAGATAGATTTTTCATAATAATAATGGTGTCGGCTTGAGAAGGCATAAGTTTCAGCATAATAGAGTATCATTATAAGAATGTTTTAGTGTCATAATGATAAATGTGTAGACATGACATAGCATCAGTGTCATCATGAAAATTGTGTTGGCATGACATATTGTCGATGTCAACATGACAACTGTGTCACTATGTAAAAGTTATTAGTGTTGGCATGACATTTTCAGCTTCATACTATCAGTTTTAGTATAAAAACATCACTTAAAATGTTCAATGGAAAATAAACACAACGTCCTATAGATTGATCATTCCTAACTCATGTCTGTGGTAGTTTATTCTTTTAGTGTTCAATGGCTTAGTGAAAATGTCAGCAAGGTGATGTCCAACACCATTGAACTCTTAAGATATATGACCTTTTTGATAATGGCCTCTCAAAATGTGCTTTCTTACATCAATGTGTTTTTTATAGAATTGGAAAAAGGGTTCTTAGAAATAATACTATCACTTGGGTTATCACAATTTATAGGGGCATTTCAGAATTGATATCCATAATCTAGTAATGTGTGTTTCATCTACAAAATTTGTGCAATACAACTTCTAGTAATTATGTATTTAGCTTCAGCAGTAGATAATATAGTATAATTTTGTTTCTTACTACACCATGAAACTATGTACTATCACAAAAAGTTATATGTTCTAGAGGTGCCTTTTATATCTACCTTAAAACCACCAAAATCGGCATCTGAATAACTCACTTAATCAAAAGTTTATCCTCTAGGATAGAATAGTCTTAGGTTGCGAGTATGTTTGAGGTATTTAAAAATACATTTAACAATAAGAAGATGACATTATTTTGGGTGTGTTTGAAAACGTGCACACATGCATACACTAAATATAATATCTAGCCTACTTGCTGTTAAGTAGAGTAAAATTTCGATCGTTCCTCTGTAAGTGTTTTGATCAATTAATTAACCATCTTTATCAATGTCCAACATACAAGTGGTACTAATTGGAGTGTCACTATTATTATTTCATTAAATGAGAAATCTTTTTAAAATATCCTTACTATATTTACACTGATTCCAAACAATACCTTCTTTATTTTGAAATATATTATATCCAAGAAAGAATTTGATTTCACCCATTAAACTCAGTTCAAATTCACTTTGCATTATATTTGGAAAATCAACACATAAATTTTTTTTAGAAGATCCATAAATAATATCATCTACATAAATTTTTACAACTAAAACATATTTGGAAATTCTTATTATAAAGAGAGTAGGACTAGATATACCTTTTGTAAAAACTTTATAAATATGAAAACTGTTGAGCTTATCATACCAAGCTCATGGATATTTCTTTAAACCATATATATATATATATTGTCAATTTAAAATTGTTATTTGGAAAATGAGGGTTTTTAAAACTAGTGGTTGTTCAACAAAAACAACCTCAACTATATAATCAATTTGGAATTCACTCTTGACATCCATTTGATAAAGTTTTAAATCTAGATTTACTGCGTCAGTATGAAAGATTCTAACGGCCTCATTTATAGATACCTGTGAAAAGGTTTCCTCATGGTTAATTCCTTCTTCTTGAAACCTTGTGAAACCAATCTTGATTTGTTCCTATCTATGTTACCGAATTCATCTACTTTATTCTTAAACACCAATTTGGTTCCTATAATAACGGTCTCCTTGGAACTATCTATAAGTTTTTAGACATTTTTTATTTTAAATTGATTTAATTCTTCTTCCATAGACATCAACCATAATTCATCATTCATCTCATCATTGATGTTCTTAGGTACAAGTTGTGATAGAAATTATTGATGTTCGACCTGATTTCTTAGATAAGATCTTGTCTATGTTACTTTATATAAATCTCCAACATTAGAATTTAAATTATGTTTATTGAGAGTTCTGAATATTCTAGAAAATGAAGGGCTAGTCACTTCAGATTATTCAAAAGGTTCAGGTTCATTATGACTAATGTTTGGAGAATTTCCAGAACTGGAAATTTTAACAAATTTATTCATAGAATGGTCAGAAGATTTATTATTAATGCATAGGTTTGAAATATCAGCCTCCATATTATCTAGATAGATCTTTGTCTCATGTGGATTTGTCTCATCAAACATGACATGTATAGAATATTCCACACATTTGGTTCTCTTATTGAAGACTCTATCAACTTTAATATATATTGAATAATATAAAAAAAATCTTTCATCACTTATGGAATAAAATTTCTACAGATTATCCTTAGTATTAAGAATATAGACATTGCAATCAAAAATTTTGAAGTTGTTAGCCTTGGGTTATCTATTATTCAACAACTCGTAGAGAGTTATTTTATGGATATGTCTAATAAATACTCTATTGATTATATATCATGATGTATTGAAAGATTCTTCTCAAAAATATATAGGCAGGTCATACTCACTAAGAATGGTGATAGAAATTTTTTATATTTTTCTATTTTTTCTTTATACAACACCATTTTTTTGAGGTGTTTGATGAGTAGAGAAGTTATGACTATATCCATTTTGTGAGAAAAATGATTCAAAATATTGGTTTTCAAACTCATGGCCATGGTCACTTCTTAGTTTATTAATTCTAAGGCCACTAATATTATCTATGGTCCTAACATACATGGTAAAATAAGAGTAATCTTCACTTTTATGATCCAAGAATAATGTCCAAGTTATCTAGAGTAGTCATATACAAGAACATACATATAGTGATTCCCATAATGACTTCAGACTCTAGATGGTCCAAACAAATCCATGTGAACCATCTTGAGAGGTTGAGAAGTTGAAACATGTTTATTTGGTTTGAAAAATATTTTGTGTTGCTTTCTGTTTTGACAAGGATTACAGACTTGTTCATTTGGAAACTCATGTTTGGGTAGATCCTTGACTAATCCATTTATAGTAATCTTTATAAGTTATTTTACATTTTAGTGTCCTAATATATTATTCCAGAGCCATAATACTTTATAAAAAGCACTCAAGTATGAAACATTTTGAGAAATTAATTAATCTATGTTAACAGAATATACATTTTCATTTATAAGAGCAGAAAATAATAACTTATTTTTAGATTTAAAAACATTTCATGCATCATTTTTAAATTTAACGTTAAAACCATCATCACATAACTTAGATATCCAAAGTAGATTTTATTTTAATCCATCAAAATAACGTAATTTAGAAAATAAAACTGATTTAGAGTAACCAATCTATCCAAGGCCAATAATTGTTTCATTACCATTGTCACCAAAGGTTACATTACCACCATAAATCATTAACTTGTTCTTGAACCATGATTAATCTCCTGTCATATGTGTTGAACATCAATTTTCCAAGTCCCATAAGATTTTATAGATGATTTTCAAAATCTTTTTCTGACAAAACAAAATATACAAGAAATGATTTGTGTACCCATATTTGTTTGGGTACAATAACATTAGTAATAAGTGATTTGGGAGCCCACATTTTCTTCCTGGGTTTTCAATATGTAGGAGGTAAAGTATTTGAAAAATTAACATTATTTGGTCCAAAAAAACTTGAAACAATAGTATATTTTTCACAGTTGGGAGTTGTAGATTTATTCTGAATTGGGAAGAAGACTAGATTTTCTAGATTTTGATACAAAATGATTTTTTATCATATTCTTTTTTTATAGTTGGTATCCTATTCCATTATTGTACTTAAGAGATACTTGTTTATGAAAATTTTGAACTAAAATTTATTTACCATTGATAAATCTCTCTAGATCCTTTTTCAATTTTTCATTTGATAATTTAAGTTCATTTTTCTTTTTAAGTTGTTGAGAATGATTTTCTTTTTCCAAAGCACGTTCAGATTTAACAGTGATATTCCATGCATGTTGTTTCTTTAATGATTCTTATTTATCTTATAATTCATTACAAGAGTCTTCTAGAATTTTTCAATATTGAAAAATTAATTCATTTTTAATATTTTCATAATCACATTAATCTCTAGAATAATAAAAACTATGTTCAGAAGAATTTAGTGTTACCATAGATTTTTTTCCCATTAAACACATATTTTCTTTATTAGACATTTCATGAGAGTATTTTGAGTCACAAGAGTTGTCCTAAGAAGAACTCCAAGTTTCCTTCATGGCCGTTTTATAAATTATGTCCTTATCTTTATAATTCTTCTTGTAATTTATCTTGGGACATTTATCCTTTATTTTTTACATACTCTTACATTAATAACATATTATTTCACTTGAATTATCACCCTTATTCCAATCCTTTTTTCAATATCCCTTGTGATCATACATACCTATGTAGTTGGTGTTTCTAAAGAATATCTTATTTCTATAATATTTCATAAATATTATGGCTATTTGATTCATCTTCTCATCACTGTATGCTAATGATTGTTCATTACTTGAACTTTTAGTTTCATCTTGAACTTTTTCCTTCTGGTTGGAGGCAGTAGATTTGAAACCAATAGATTTTCTTTTGGGTTCATCATCCTCTTATTTTCTGACTTCTAGTTCTTCCCCATATATCAACAACTTCCCTATCAACTCATTTAATGGTAACTTTATGATGTAATAGGATTCTCTGGTTGATACAGAAGTTCCTCTCCATCTATCTGGTAAGCATCTCAATATTCTAATGAATTTATCCATGGCTGTAACATCCCTTCCAAAAGTGATCATAGTATACAAAATTTCTTTAAACATGAGATAAATGTCATAAATAGGCTCATCAGGCATCATTTTAAAGTTATCATATTTAATAGTATATGTGTTATGTCTCATTTCCTTAAATCTAGAGGTTTCTTCACGTGTGCCAGATAAAGTGTACCAAATTTCATGTGTTGTTTTACATGAAAAAATTATATTAATGTCTTCATCAACTAAAGAATAGAATAGGGTATTCATGCATTCACAATTATCATTATAGGCATCCTTATTTGTCTCATCCCAATTATTCTTAATATTAGTAGGAAATTTTTATTCATCTATAATTGATGACTAAATCTCAAAATGCATACTTTCTAAGGGAATTTTCATTTTAATTTTTCATTGTGCATAATTTATTCTATTAATGAATGGATTTTTGTTGGTGGTAGTTCTTTCCAATATATTATAAATGATAATGTAATGGGATTTTAATGAACTAGAAATTTATAACTAACATAAATTTAAAGATCTTTAAAATACAACTAAAATCACAGTTGAAAAGATTTTAAAAAAGATTTAAAATTTTAAAAACTGCAATTTGAAAACAACCTTTGACACCAAATGCTGGTCAGATTAGGACACTCAATATTGGGTGAATTGAGTTCCTATAAAAATTTCTGTTAAAATGTTTATTTAAAATGTTTTACCAATTTAAAATAAAACAGGCCAGCTAACCAAGGTAGTAAAATTATAATAGTTTGTCTGATCAAATAATTTCTCATTAGATTGATTAATTCCCAATTATAACAATATGATACATTGATAAAACATTTTGAACTACTCTAATAAGGAAACATGTTTATAACTACTATCAATGATTAACTATTAAAGGAGAATTTAGTTTTTTGAAAAATGAATTAAAACAGAGAAAGGATAAATTGAAAAAAAAGTGGATATAAAACAAGAGGATCAATCTCAAGCACATGCTTATTCCTCGCCACTTGGTGATCACCTTCGACCAAGAAATCTATATAAATAATGATTTTGATCCACACCATGGATCGGGGTTAATAAAATGGTATAATGACTATTCAGGTCACAAGACCTCAATAACAACTCTATGTGGGAACAAAAATTACAATCAAGTCACACATGAAATCATCCACAGTTCTTCATTGGACAAACAAGTGTAGGAAAATTGTTATTTGAGGATATATAATATCCTCCAGTTTAGTGTAGGAGATAGTGTGTGATTTTAATACAGACACACACAATGCATAAAAGTTTAGTTAAATATTACATGACAGAGCAGAATATATTGATAAGTGATTAGAGATGCTTTGATTACTATTAAATTCATATATAGACTCTATTATGTATCAGTGTTAATGATCGAGTCCTCTTCTAAAAATAGAAACTGAAAACATAGTGTCCGGGAGAATTGTGTTATATCTTCTAGGAGGGTGAGAGGTTCTTCTCCTTCGGTATAGTTGAATGCTACTGATATGATGGAACTTTGATGATCATTAGTTCTCTGGTTCATATTAATCATGAATGAATAATTCCTCATGCGTTCTCCTTTTCTTTATAGTGCTCATGGGGGGTTTTCTTGTATCTTATTGTGCATGTGTGTATGTGTGGGTCTATCCATGTATATGTTCTTTCATGCGCTATTCTTTGTATATATATTATTGCATCCCAAAAATGTCCATGTTTGAGGTAGACATAGTACCTTGTATTTCAGACGTCCTCATTTAGAATTTCTGTAAAAAAGAAATAAATTATATAGCCGCATTAAAACACTCAAAATATAACCATATGAAATAATTTTAAATAGAATAAATTTTAAACAGTCTATCGGTGAGTCCTCAGTCAGTATATCCTTCTGTTAGTGACTCATTCCTTTGGTGTGTCATTTTTCCGTCTTTCTTTGAATCAATGACTCATTGCATTGTTGAATCATTTTAACTATTGGTGAGTCCTTTCTTCGGTAGAACCTTGCATCGGTAAGTCATTTGAAATGACAATTTTTCATCTTTGTCAATACGTCATTTCCATCTGTAGGTCATTTGCATCTGTAGGTCATTTGCATCGGTAGGTCATCTGCATCCGTAGTTCATCTATATTGGTAGGTCGTGTCTATCAGTATGTTATGTGCATCGGCAGTTCATCTATCAGTGACTCGATTGAACTGTCGGTTTCTCATCTCTTCTATCAGTGTCGGTCTATTACACATAGAATATATTTTTGATCATACTTTCTTACAATATAAATATTAGTAGAATGTACTAAATTTGTGTGAGATAATAGATAAACATAATTACACATATTGATACTTAAATAATTAGAATTTAAATGTTTAGACATGATTAAGAGGAGTTAACATGATTTGTGATTATTAAAAATAATAATTCTAGAGAGGATGGCCAACAGTCTACAATGGGCCAACATTTTCCGTTATTCTATCCACATTTCCTTTTAATATTGACTTTAACTTTTTTATTATTACATAAAATCAACTCATCTCCCTTATAAAAGGAGATATTACCACACCACCTATCCACACACCCAACCCCTCTTATATTCATAAAACATCTATTTAAATAGCTCCAAAAAACTTATAGATATATATTAGAGGTTTTTTCTCAAAACACCACCTATCAAAGACTTAATCTGATTGTTCAAAGAGAATTTCTAAGGATTAAGGAATAATTTTCAGCTACTCCACTTTCATTTATTTTCCTTTATAACTTCTAACAACTTATTTACATTATATAGAAAATGAGAATGATTCTTTATGTGTAAGTGCGTACTAACACCTCCATAAAGCGACACAATACATTTTTTATATAGAGTTTTATTATTTATAAAAATATATTAAAATATTATTAAAGAAATTAAAAAAATACATTTTAAAATTTTAATTCTGTAGTAATGATATTATTTCAAAATAACCACTTTCTTAAACATACTCGCCCATCGATTATAGCGTGTTCCAATTTGGGTTAGTTTTACCACTTACATGAAAAATGCTATAAAATTCTATCATTGATTAATTTAGAAATATATAAAAAGAATATTATTATAAATTATTGATAAAATAATTTTTTGTTTAATTTTCTATAAAGGTTATTTTAATATTTAACTTCATATTAACCTACCACCCTTTTTTCACTAAAATTTACTGAAACAAGCGCACCACTAATTTCATCTTCAATAACTGTAAATAAAACAATCATGAAATAATATTTGAACATTATAATTCATTTTAAAACTTATATTCTATTATATTAAATAATATATAAATTATTAACATGGTATCATGTAATGGAGATCAACATCTACATTTCCAAGAATATGAAAAATAGTTAAAATTAATAACATATGATGGAAAAAATAAACTATAAATAACTAGTAATTATATAGTAAATAATTATTATATCATAATATAAAATGAAATAAATATGAATTATTTTATTAAATAAGTTATTAATATGGTTATGTTGGTTACATAGGAGGTTATAGTGTGTTCGACTTCGTGGGAATACAAGATAAGGGTGTTTCATCTCAATTTCCTTTCATTAGGACATGTTTTGTTTTATAGACCTAATTTACTGTAATTTTTGTGTGTAAAAACTATTGGATATATAATATACTGAATTATTTTCTATTCATGGTATTTGAAGTGTAATTTAATTATCTGCCATTTAATGGGTTTCTATTATAACATTACTTTATCTATAAAGGTTTTCGTAATTCAACTTTTTTAATCGATTCGTAATGATTCATTTTTCAAAATGGGTTTAAAAAAATGGTTATCTTCAGTTATATTATTAAATTATGATTTGTTTCCTATTTATTTTTTGATTAATCAAATTTATTAATTTCTCCCTTCCTAAAATTTGATGACGTTGAGAATAATTATCATCCACTACAAATGAGCTATTTGACTTCAATATCATATTAAATCTTACTGTTATTTTTGTCATTTCGTATTTTCAATTAAAAATATATTTTAATTCTAGAAATATTCATATTTACCTTTAAATATTTTAAAATGAAATATTTTTCACTGCCTTTATGACATGACTTTCAATAATGTTATTTTCAAAATTTTAAAAAGGATTTCCCATTCACATTCATATTTTAATCATCTACTCTATATTTCCTATATACAAACTTCATAAAACTCTGAAGGCTCCATTATTGAAAATTATTTTTAAAAGTAAAAGTTTTCAAACGTTTTTAATTCACCATTTCTTAAAATGAATTTTGACTGTGACCCATGACTTCATATTTTATAACTATTATAATAACATTTTATTTTAAACTCTTTTATAGTTTCTTTCACTATTATTCACATTATTATTTTTGAATCTTCCATGAATTGTTTTAAAATGTTCTTACAAATTATTTTAATTATTAATAATTTTGAAGCCAAATGTAAATGATGTTATATTTAAAAAAAGTATAAGTTTAAAATGATTTTATATTTTTAAATAGATTTTTATAAATAATTATTCAATGTTTTTATGATTTTTGAAATAATTGGTTTGAATTCATATTTACATTATAAAATATGTTTTATGAAAATACTTTTCAGTTTTGAAGGGTCGTTTTTAAAATATTTTACCATGTGGAAATTATTTTTTTTATAGAAATTATTTTTAAGGAGTTTTTAATCATTTCAAAAAGGGATTTTTCTTCTTGTTTTTCAAATAGATTTTCCTAATAATTTTAAACTGGTGTTTTAAATGTATATTAATATATTTTTACAATCTTTATGTTACTCTTGGGATATGTTCTTATGATAAAATTCATATTCTTTCTCCGAATGACTTATGAAATCTTCTAAAAATGTATTCATGAAACCTTTATTTTTTTAAGTGTGTTAATTAAGTGATTTTTGAAGTATGAATTATTAATTTAAATTGTAACACTTATGTATGGATTATTTATGAGTGGGTTACTATATATAACTTTAATTCATTGTTTATGTTTTTATAATTTATTAGATAATAATTTTCATTATGGAAATGATCATTTTTTGCTTTTTCACAAGGTTGTGCATGGACTTGATTTCTCTTAAATGTATTCACAATATTACAATTTAATATACCTATTATTATGCCATATTTTTATTTCATATGCCTATTATTATTCTTTATGGACCATGTTTAATATTTCACACCCTTATTCCATGGTATATGATTGTTCGATTGATATTAATTTTTTTATATCATTACTCATTGACAACTCTTATTATTTTATATTCTTTTTTATAATATATGTCTCCCATACTCATGTTTTACCATATTTTTATTATTTATCCCTTTATTAAATGTTTATGAGTTTTTTCCTTACTAACTATTTGAGTTTACCACTTTCATATGTTCTCATTACACATGTTAGGAAGATGAGTATAACTTATGAGTATTTTAAAAGGGTTTCTAGAGGGGTTCAATTTTGGAAAAATGTTTACTAATATTATAAAAAGAGTTGATTATGTAGCAAGAACTAAAAAATTAAACCATTTTTTCTTGGGATTGTGCAATTATTATTAGATATAATGATTAAATTATTGATAACACCTAACTTTAGCTTGGTTCATCTCTCTTATTATTAAAAGATAGTTTGTAAAGAATGTACTTTTATCACCAGATTTGAGAGTGGTGTATAAATTGACTCATTCAATATAGTTTATACTTCCTAATTACTATGGTTATGATGTGTTTTATTCTCTATTGAGTAAATTATCATTATCTGGAGGGACTTTGGCCCGGACTTCCCACTGGTTTGGAGGATTATTCCTTGGTCTAGAAATATGGTGGTTGGATATCTTTGATCCCCAACATACTCATGCGGGGATTATCAATATCATATAATTAGAAACCATCACAAGAAAATTTTAGGTACAATTTTTATGGATATATATTTTATATGTGTAAATATGATTTAATTATACTTTTTGGTGAATAAAAAAACAATGTTTTGTGTAAAGAGTAAGACATTAATAGGGTATGGACAAATTTATTTGGTGGATGGAATATGGAATCCAAAATTGAACCATAAAAATCATGAATACATAAAGGAATAAAACATTAGACATTAATGATCCCATATAATGTAAAAGTTATGAATTTTATATGATTTTTTAATATATTAAATTGGTGATACTTTAAAATAAACCCCCTTAAATACTATGTGTTGGATTTCTTCTAAAGTACCACTTTTCAAGACCTTGATCATCCAACCATTTAGTTTCATGCCATAGTTGGGTGCCCCTATATTATCTTATATAATAAAATCATATAATGGATAAATTTATTCATATTATGTGTATATTCTTGGTGTTTAAATTATTTAACACATAGTTGATAGACCCTAATTAAATTTGGTTATTGGAGGAGTAGATTTGATTTCATCCAGGCCTTAACAATCAAATAATATTCAAAATCCAAAAACTAGTAAGTAAAAAATTTGGAAAATAAGGGAGAGGTGGGAAATCAAAATAATTTGGCATGCCTCAAAGATAATTTCTAAATCATTAAAATCACACATAAATTATCATCAATCCATGGTCATTATATCATTGTTCGACATTTAACAACCTCCAATGACACAGATTCAATATCTATCCCTATTTCCCCTCTCTCAATTCAATGGGCTCAACAAGGTGGATTTTTTCCATTCCAAACATAATTATTGGGAAATAATAGTGTTAGGAGAATAAGAACCAAAAAATTAAATAAAAATAGAAAACACTTTAAGAGGCCCAACACAAAGTCCAAAACTCAAACATTGTTTATAACACACCTTGGTAAAATTCACCATTCTAAACTAAACCATGAAATCGGAACTTATGTCCATATCATAGTTTAGGAGATATCAATGCTCTCATGTTTGAAAATAAATAATATATTTCTAATTAAATTAGATATGTTATAAAAGTATTCCACGACTTGGAATATATTCAAATTATGAGCTAAGGGTAAACACCCAATCCTAAGAAAAGTTAAAAGGTCATAATTTTTTCCAAGGTTTTTAATTGGTGAAATTATCATTTTATTCCTCTTCAATGTCTTAGGAATCTAAAACTAAAAAATGGGATAAATATTTCACATGGGAAAACTAGGGTCACTATAATGAATTTATAAAACATTTTATGAAATTATTTATCATAGAAAATATATTTTATGTTAGTGTGATGGTTTGGGGTGATTTTAAGTACCAAATTTTTTTGAAAATATTTAAATTTCATTATTTAAATATTTATGGTGTGACACATTAATTTAATTTTCTCTCAAACCATATCTCCAATTGAAATTTTTTTGTCTTATGATTCTTGGGGTAAAGGTATTTCATTTTATAGTGATCTTATTTGGAATCATTCAAACATATTCTTTTTTATATGGGAATGATACAATTGAATGGGGGACTTGGAAAGATAATATGAATTGGAGACATGTTCTTCACCCTTGTGGATATAAAGGTTAGAGATTCCTTCATTATATGAGTCTTCATTCTTAGGATCATCATCATCCCAGTAGTCATTGTATTTGGGGGTCATAATAAAATGATAATTCATGAATCAAAAAAGTATTGTGAGATTATTGGTCTCCACCCTTTTTTTGGATTTTTTGGATGAGGGAAAGTCTACCATGTATGGCCCAATCCTCTCTCGTATATTTTTTTAATAAAAGAGGTATAAAAACTATGTATTACATAGGTCACATTGAAATATTATAAAATATAAACCATTAATGAAATAAAACTAAATTTTTAAATATTCATTGAACATCTAAAGAATAATTGAAAATTAAAAAATAATAAAAATATGATTCAAAGAAAATATACATTACATAAAACATTATTGTTTCAAAATATAAATTTCATATTTTAAAAAATATCAAGAAGTTAAATTAAATTTTTTATAAAATATGAGAAATAAATATAACCAATATAAAATTTTAAACATTGAATTAACATAAAAAATTAAAAATGAAAAATATTTTCATAAAAAATACAAATAAAAAAATTAAATGATCGAGTAAAATGTTCATTCAAAACATAACATTTATACACTATAAAATTTTAAAATTGGTAAATTTGTAAGCTTATAAAATATAGGTATATTACTCTCTAATTTAAATTTAAATCATTTATTGAACACTTAAGAAATAATTGAAAATAATAAAAAATTAAAAATATTAAACAAAACAAAATTTAAACAATACAAAACAATATTGTTTCAAAACATACGATTTATTCTTAATTTATTCCCATAATTTTTCTTTTTTTAATTATTATTTATAATTAATAATATTAATAATTATATTATTTTTAAATATTATTAAATATGATAATGATTTTAGTATATAAAACTTTTGTAATTATTTTCAATTATTCTTAATTATTTTAAATTATATTATTCACTATAATATTAATTAAATTTAAATTATATTATAATTATGTATTATAAATTAATTTAACTAAGTTATTAATTATAGTACTAATTATGTAATTATTTTTACATATTTTTAAATAAATAACAAATTATAATAATTTTTAAATACATTAATAATTATATTGTTAATATAATTACTAATTACCTTTATTTATATTATTGACTACATTAATTTTTACAACATAATAATTTATTATTATTAATGATTAATAATTCCATAATTAGGATGATGATCATGAGCTAGTGCTTACAATTGGGTGATTCCCATGGATATTAGGGTTCCTCATGCTTGTTGGAATTTCAATATGACATTGGATTTGGATTGTTGGATAGAGGGTCATGGGATTCATCATGCCTAAGACTTCATTCAATAGTTGTGAAGGATGGTTATTTGCTTGTGCATAGTGTTTAAAAAAGAAAAAGATGTTAATCATCATCATCTTTCTTCTCTAAAGGAATTTTTCCTAAATAGGGTTCTTCCTAGAGGTTCTATAACTCATTTAGTAGTGAATAAAGTTATAATCAAAGGTAAAGTTGAAATTTTTTCAATTTTCTATAATAGCACATCTAGTTTTATATATTGGTGGAAAACTGTAGAGCATGGAAAATATTGTGTGGATTATTTGAAATAACCCAGGATTATTATATTGGAGGTTTATCCTAATTGGAAAGGGTTACATCCATATGTTGTTACCTTCCCATGAATTAAAATGAAGGGCATGGGGGCAATAGCTCCATTTCCCAAAATTCTCGTATATTTTAATTTAAGATGGGGATTTTTACTATAATCCATTTAACCTTATGAATTATCAAGATCAAATTTGGATTATAAAAATTAGTTTGATCTAGATTTTGTGGCACCCCCATATTTTATTTTTTATAGAATTAGTTTCCCCCCATGGTCATCTGGGATGGTGATGGTGGGTTGGGGTTTGGGGTGTGGTCATAAGGTCGAGTATCTAGGCTAGTGGTTTCTTTCTAATTTTATTTTAAGGGTCATGTGTCACCCTTGTGGTTGTACTACACCTTTAAAAAGCCCCATTAAAATGGAGAAATATAATAAGTTATCTCATTTTGGTTACAATGAATGAATACTTGTGCAAGTTGATTTTAGTATCACTTTGGTTGATAAGGTTGGGTTTTCTGCTTCTGAGGATGATATTTATCTCCAAATTAAATATGAGAAGTTTCCTTAATTTGGAGATTTGTTTCAAACTATCAGGAATATACAGGATGATTGCTGAAAGGATTTAATTTTATCATTATGTTATTTAAAATTTCATGATGAAAGGATCTGTAAGAAGAGTAATTAGGTCAAAAATACTGGGAGCAAGCTCATCCTAACGTGCAATCTTTTGATCAAAAGGATCATTCTATAGATGGGGGGAATCCACCTTGGTGGATTCTAAAATTAGGGATCTTTTCTAAAATTTGGGGTAAATTCATGGGAGGTCACCCATCCTAACAAAATCTACTACTCCTATTATAGTTGTATAAGATCCTCATGATCCGGAAAAAAGACACGAGACCTATTCAGTAAAAATTTTGGATTATACAAAAATTTCATATCCACTAGTTAGAGAACCACATGGTCAGGTGGATGATCCTAAAAGTGGTTCTTTAATCTAGGAACAAACTTAAAAGGAACAACTAAAATCTAATCCTACTATGTGCAAAATAATAGGTTCTTGGGCTGAACTTGTGGATGAGGAAAAATCATATTTTAAATGTTCAACTTTTATGGATTCCCTTTTCAAGGTATTTGAGAGGGAATATATTGAGGATATACAAGGTGATGATCTGACTAATTATGAGCCATAATAATAAGAAAAGGATCACCAAAATTTTTTTTAGGATCATAAACTGGCCTCAATGTTTAGTAAGGGGAAAATTAAAATCATCGATGCTTCCTCTAAGAAAGAAAATTCAATGAATGGGTCATCACCAACTGTGATGAGTAAATCTTCACCCTCAAATCAAGTAATAGTGACCTTCATGGTGTTGATTTTTGATATAAAATATTATTCCATTACAAAAATGGGGGTGTTTCATCCCATTGTAAGAAGGATTTTGTCTCTGGTGATCAAAAGAAACTAAAACATGGAAGTGGCATTATTACAAACACTCAAACCTGAACTGATAGTTTGAAAGTTGCCACTATGGATGCTTCCAAAAAATATAGGCAGTCAATAAAGGAATAAAATCTAGTGAAATCATCATCTGAAATGATTTTTTCTCTCCCATATAGGAGGAAGAGAATATCTGATAAATAGGGGTCATATGTCACTTCTCTTGGTAAATACACTGGCCAGACTATGCGCATAGCTGAGGTTTTGGTTGAATTTTGGGATATAACTAGTTCTTATTGATTCTCCAAATCTGATTCTACAAAACCAAATTATTTCAAGGTTAACAACAATGAAACCCTAGATACATATTCTTCTACATCATTAACATATAATTTAGACCTTTCTCAATATTTTAATGTGAAGAGCCAGGTCTCTACTCACAATTCCATTGATTTTCTTGATACAATAGATGATTCAACTAATCATGATCAGCCCTCAAAATCTGGAAATTGTATTAATAAATATGTGAATCCTTTTAATATAGGGGTTTTGTATTACAATAATGATGATGTCTTTCAGGAGGAATATATAAATGATCACGAACACATATTTCAACCTTGCAAGTCAAGGAGGTGAGGCCAATTTCTTCAGGGTCGTGGAAGTATAGGCTCTCTTCATAATATGGGAACATGTTCACATGATCATGGTAGATAATTTGTTGATATATTTCAATTGTTACAGATCTAGAAAAATAGACATGTCGTTTTCCCCCTCAAAACTCATGTGTACTTTTTCTTCATGATAATCAATGGTGGTTCAAGTTGTTTTTGGTGAACTGATTATGATTTCCACTGGTATCTTGCACCTATTTAGGTCTTTGTTATTTTTTTATTTTTTTGATAGTTTTTTCTCGTAACTTTTTATTTAAGTGGTTGATTTTTGGAATGTAAATCACCATTCCACCTACCATGTAATTTCTCTTATTTAATAATAGCGGTAAGATCTTGTTTTTCTAGATTCCATTCATGAGATTTTAAAAAAAATCCATAATTAATGATAATATTAATGTCATAATAAATAAAGTAAAAATAATTGATATATTATTTATATAAATTAAATCTAATTAATATATTATATTAATAAATTTTAAATAATAATTTAATAAGTTATCATTAAATATAAATTACATAAAGCATAATTAAAACAATACTAAATATATAAACATATAAAAAATTGTTGAAAGAAAAATATTATTAAATTTTAAATAATAAATATTATTAAATATAATATTAAATAAAAAGTAATTTAGGTGCATAGTAATTTATTAATAATTATATAATTATAAATTAGTTCAAAATAATATGAAAATAATTATTATTTTAACAAATAAACCAAAACATTACTTCTAATTATAATAATAATAATATTTTTGCTATATTTAAATTATTTTCATTAATAATATTATAATTTTATAATAATAATATTATTTAGTCTTGGTTATGTTATGATTTGGATCTTGATTTGGGAGATAGTTTTCTTAACCTATGAAGATTTTTCACACAAATGTGTTTTTACTTGTGTTTCTATGATGCTAGTTGTTTGACTTGGTGTCCCACACATGGGGTGTGTGAAATAATTTGATGGAACAATTGACTCATGACATGGAAACACAATAGATGATGGAAACTAAAGCTGACAGTGGTAGGGTTCTTGTTTGGTGATGTGCATAGGGCTCGACAACCAATCTGTTGTAGGTGTCCACTGATTAGTAGGGTGGTGAGGTGGTTGGGTGATATTTTATGTAATATTTTTGGAATAATTTTTTAAAAGTAACACCAAACATAAAAATAGTTAATTTTTTTTGGGTTTATATATATATATAATAACATAAAGAAATAAAAAATATTTTTTTTAAAATAGAAGGGAGGATGTTGTCTTGGACAACACCTTTTTTTTATAATGATCTTAATGAACACGTTGTATCAACGTCCCCTTATACAAGATTTTTTTTGAAAAAGAACTTTTTGAGACAAAACCCACCCTTCTGTTTGAAACCCTCTTAGTTTCATCAAAAAATTAAGAAATATTTTCCCAATCTAGTGATATGGGGAATTTGTTTCTTTTTTCATATTTGAGGCAATTTTCCCACATGAGATATATGCAAAAAAAAAGGAAATAATTTCCATGACTATTTAGCTATGAAAAAATTAAAAGGATCTATGTATATTAGACTATGCAATATTTATGTAGTTTGTATTTTTAATGATGATTTTGAAAAACATGTAATTTTAATGAACATAGTGATATCTCACATGAACTATTACATGAATGAAAATATATCATTGTGTACCTAATTTGTTGCATTAAAGTATTTGAGAATAACATGATAAAAATATCATCTTCATGATAACAAAACTTAATGTTTAAATATGCTTTAATACCATTAAATAAACATGCATGAAGTTAATTATGTGATAAAATTCCATGAAATTTTTTACACTTACATGATAAATGGTTGAGTGATGCAGTTGACATTAGAATACCAGATGAAAAAGTGTAATTGCATCATAAGAAGTGATTTTACTAAAAGTGATAAATAGTAGTACATAGATGTTTTCAATAGTATTTAAAGAAAATAGATGAGTTTTGTTCACTAGAACAAAAAATTTTGGAATAAAACAATGTGGTGGAAGGTGAGTATACCAAAATTGTAATCAGTGTGGGTCTGGAAGAGAGAGAGAAAAACTAAGACTCTAAATGTTAATACAATATGATTTTACATTGATCAAGAATGTTTTATCTAGTTGTGATCATCCTATGTTGAATTTCTTGACAAAATGAGAAAGACCAAAAATCTAGTTTGTAATTTATGTTACCTGAAAATTCTGAGATCAATTTCAAGTTACAACTTCTTATATATTTAGAAGAGTTTATGGATGACATTTAAGTAGTTAGACTAACATATTCAGTGTTATTTGAGGACTAATGTTAGTGAGCATGTGAAGTTATATTGATCCAGAAGGCTCAAGGGGGATGATCTACATCATGTTGTGAAAATCAACTAGAATAAAAATGCAATTTTTTAATTTTGGTTCAAATTTTGTATAGTGTGTTGTAAGAATTTGTAGTTTTCAGTGGGACTCTATAAAGATTTTAGTGAGACTCTATACTTATTATAGAAAAAATGATCCAAGTGTTACACCATGTATATATAATCTAGAATCTATGATTGGGGTCTATAACAAATCATGATAATGAGTAGTCTTTTAAGTCTAAACCTTGTAAAAATTATATTGTCTTATTCCATTTATTTTCTATAAAATTCGGGTAAGTAAGGGAGACACATATTGAGTGGATCAAGATCATAATTGTTCATATAGGTTGAAGTAAAAAGGAAATAATTTTTAAAGATAAATCATTGATTCAAAACCCCTAGTGGTCTAACAATATTTCATCACATTAGTTAAGTAGACCAAAAACATATGTTAAAATACCCTGAAAATTTAAATCACCCTGCCCGAGGCTATAAAAGTACTTTAAACTATGGTTGAATCTTAACACAAGTCATGGAATGATTTATTGACTTAATATTTTATTTTAGGGCCTTTTATCTTTATGCATAAATATTCTTTATTTTATCTTTTCATATGCTCCTTAATATTACATGGATTTTACATAAGAAATTAAACATGTCTCGATAAAATAATTTATTCATAATACATTTATTTTATTTAACATTTCATGATTGTTAATTAATTTATCTTCTTTTATCATGATAAATCATCCAATAAACATAAATAATTAATCCTTAACCAGATAGAAATAAAATAAACATATTAGGCATGGTCATGGTTTTTTCAAATAGTCATTTTATTGAAAGGATGATAAAATAACCCTTGAACCTAAGTGAATGACTTCTTGAATCATGTTTGGTTCAATTTGTATAAGTAAACCACTATCCTATTTATATTCTTTCATTGTTTCACCTAATCTTTGAACTTGATCTACCTCAAATAACATGGGAGTTCAATCATTTACATATGCTTT
Organism: Viscum album; assembly: GCA_963277665.1. NCBI lineage: Eukaryota > Viridiplantae > Streptophyta > Magnoliopsida > Santalales > Viscaceae > Viscum > Viscum album. Next base: position 355,523,486 of record OY728132.1, on the reverse strand, counting down.
ACTCACATGCATGTGAGGGGATCTAAGGGTATGGGGTTACATAAAAGAAATCATAGAAAAAAAACCCATAAATAATAAATATAAGTATAAGATTAAGAAAATCGTCATTTTAATTTGATTATAATTATTAAAAAAAACAATTCAATAAAAATTACATTAAATTAAATTCAACACATACATTGGTTGATCAGACTCATGATTATCGATGCTACAACCAATATGAATTTAAAACTAGCTATCACTTATTTAAATTCATCATTTATTAAGATAATATATTTGGATCAATAAATTATTGTCTTATTAATATTTTTGGAATATTGTTTTTTCGAAATAATACCAAACATAAAAATAGTTAATTTTTTTTAAATTTTTTGGTTTATATATATAATAACATAAAGAAAAAAAATTAGTTAAAAAAATTAGGGTGGATGTTTTCTATGACAACACCTTCATTATAATGATCTTAATGAACACGTTGTCTCAATGACCCCTTCTTCAGAATGTTTTTGAAAAAAGATATTTTTGAGACAACACCCACCCTTCTGTTTGAAACCCTCTTAGTTTCATAATAAAATTAAGAAATATTTTCCCAATCTAGTGATTTGGAGAATTTTTGTTTCTTATATGAGACAATTTTCCCACATGAGATATATGCAAAGTGATGGAAATAAGTTTTATTCCTATTTAGAGATGAAAAAAAGTAAAAGGATCTATAAATAGTAGACTATGAAATATTTATGCATTTTGTTTGTTTAATAAAGATTATGGAAACAAGGATTTTTATTGAACATATTAATATCTCACATACACTATTACATGGAGGTAAAGGTAACATTGCATGCCTGGTTTATTGCATTAAGGTATTTGAGAATAACATTAATAAAATATCATCTTCATGATAATAAAGAATAAAGTTTACATATGCTTTAATACCATGAAATATACATGCATTAGGTTTATTATTTGAGAAAATTCCATGAAATTTTTCTCACTTATAGGAAAAGTGGTTGAGTGTTGTGGTTGAGATTAGAATATTGGATCAAAAGTGTTTTTACTAAAAGTGATAAATAATATCACATAGATTTTAGTAAAAGTAGTTGAAGAAAATAGACAAGTTTAGTTTACCAGGACTCAAAATATTAGAAGAAAAAGATGAGGTAGAAGTTGAGTAAACTCAGATTGTATTCAGTGTGGGTTTGGAAGATATAGAAAATTTATACTCTAAATGTTAATAAACTATGATTTTATATTGATAAAAAATGGTTGATCTAGTTGTGATCATTCTATGTTGAGGTTCTTAATGAAGTGAGAAAGTCCAAAAATTTAGATTGGAATTTACGTTACCTGAAAAATCTGAGAGAAATTTCAAGTTACATCTTTTAATATATTTAGAATAGTATATAGCCGACATAAAAGTAGTTAGATTAACATATTCAGTGTCAGTTTAAGACTGATTTTAGTGAGAATATGATGTTATATTGATCTATAAAAATCAAAGGGGATGATCTAAATCAATTGGTGCATAATCAACTAGAATAAAAAAGAGAAATTTCTTATTTTGGTTTAAACATTTTTATAGTGGGTAGTAATAATTTTTTGTTTTTAGTGGGACTCTAGAAAGATAAAAGTGTGACTCTCTACTAATTAGAGAAAGAGAGTTCCTAGTGTAAAAAAATGTATATATAATTGTGAATCTATGATTTGGGTGTATAAAAAATCATGATAAAGAGTATACATTTAAATCCAAACCTTGTAAAAAATATAGTGTCATGTGCCATTTATTTTCTATAACATTTGGGTAAGTAAGGGAGACACATATTGAATGGATCAAGATCTTAACTGGTCATAGTGTTGAAATAAAAAGTAAATAATTTTTAAAAATAGATCATGATTCAAAACCCCTAGTGGGTTACCATATTTTATCACATTAGTTAATGAGAATAAAAATTTATGGTAAAATTACATTAAAATTTAAATCACCCTAACCACGGCTAGAAAAGTACGTTAAACTATGGTTTAATTTTAACACAAGTAATAGAAGGATTTATTTAATTAATATTTTATTTGATGGATTTTTATATTTATGAAAAAATATTCCTTATTTTATCATTTCACATTCTCATTAATAATACATGGATTTTAAATAAGAAATTAAACAGGTCTTGATAAAATAATTTATTCATAATCCATTTATTTTATTTAATATTGCATGCTTGTTAAATCATTTACATTATTTTATCATGATAAATCATCTGATAATCATAATTAATTATTCATGCTTTTGATAGAAATAAAATAAACATATGTGGCATGGTCAATAGTTTTTCAAATGGTCTATCTTTTGAGAGGATGATAAACAAACCCTTGAACCTAAGTAAATGACATCTTCAATCATGTTTCGTCTATGTTTTTTCATTCCACCTATATCCTATGTATATTCTTCCTCAGTTTCACCTCAACTTTGAACTTGAACTATCTTCAATAACATGGTAGTTTTATCCTTTTCATATGCTTTAATCACATGCAAGAGAGGGGAACCAAGGGTAGGGGTTACATAAAAGAAATCATTCACATAAAAACCCATACCTAATAAAGATAAATAGACGATTAAAAAATAATCATTTTAATTTCATTATAATTATTAAAAAACCATTCAATTATAATAAAATTAAATTAAATTCAACAAATACATGGGTCGATCAGACTCTTGATTATCAATGCAATAACCAATATGCATTTAAAACTAGCTAGCACTTATTTAAATTCATCCTTTATTAAGATAAAATATTTGGATAAATAAAATTATCTCTTATCGATATTTATAGAATATTTTTTTAAAGTAATACCAAACATAAAAATAGTTATATATTTTTTTATTAATATTTTTGTTTATATATTTATATATAAGAACACAAATAAATAAAAATAATTTTTTTAAAAAAATAGAAGGGTGGATTTTGTCTAAGAAAACACCTATTTATAATGATCTTAATTAAAGCGTTGTCTCAATGACCACTTCTACATAATTTTTTTAAAAAAATAACCTTTTGAGACAACACCCACCCTTCTATTTGAAACCATCTTAGCAACATTAGAAAATTAAGAAATAGTTTCCCAATATAATGATTTGGTGAATTTGGTTTTTCCTTATATGAGACAGTTTTTTAAGATGAGATATATGAAAAATAATGGAAGTTCCATACCTATTTATCTATGAAAAAAAGAAAAAAGATCTATAAATAGTATACCTGATTTTTTTCATGAAGATATTTAATAATACCATGAATAAAATATCATCTTCATGATAATAAAGCATAATGATTACATACTTTTTAATACCATGAAATATACATGCATGAAGTTTGTTATGTGTGAAAATTCATTGAATTTTTTACACTTATAGGAAAAGCGATTGAGTGATGTGGTTGAGATGAAAATATCGCATGAAAAAGTGTAATTGCATCATAAGAAGTGATTTTACTAAAAGTGAGAAATAGTAGCACATAGATGATTTGAAAAGTAGTTGTATAAAATTTCTGAGTTTATATCCCCAGAACACAAAATATTGAAAGAAAAAATTGAAGAAGAAGGTTAGTATACCCAGATTCTAATCAGTGTGGATTTAGAAGATAGAGAAAAATTGATACTCTAAATGTTAATACATTAATATTTTACATTGATCAATAATGGTTGATCTGGTCGCGATCATTATATTTTGATGTTGTTAAAGAAGTGAGAAAGACCAATAATCTTGTTTGGAATTTAAGTTACCTAAAAATATGAGAGAAATTTTAAGTTTTGTCTTCTAATATATTTAGAAGAGTATATGGTCGAAATTCAAGTAGTTAGAGTAACATATTTTGTGTTAGTTGAAGACTAATGTTAATGAGTATGTGAAGTTATATTCATCCATAAGTCTCAATGGGGATGATCTACATCAAGTGGTGCATAATCAACGGGAAGAAAAATGCAATCTTCCTTCTTTTGGTTCAAAAGTTTCTATAGTGGGCTGTAAGAATTTTTAGTTTCCATTGGAATGTAAGAAAGTACGTAGTGTGACTCTATACTAATTAAAGGGAGAAAGTTCCCCATGTAACAACATGTATATATAATCGAGAATATATTATTGGGTATATAACCAATCATGATAAAGATTAGTCATTTAAGTCCAAACCATGTAAAAATTATAGTGTCATCTACCATTTATATTCTATAATATTAGGGTAATTAAGGGAGACACATGTTTATTGGATCATGATCTTAACTAGTCATAGTAGTTTAAATAAAAAAGAAATAATTTTTAAAAATATATCATTGATTCACAACCCATGGTGGCCTAAACATGTTTTAGTAGATTTGTTGAGTAGACCAAATATTTTTGATAAAATTCCTCGAAAAATTAAATCACCCTAACAAATGTGAGAAATGTATTTTAAACAAAGGTTTAATATTAACAAAATTAATGGAAGGATTTATTGACTTAATATTTTATAAGGTATTCTTATCTTTATGAACAAATATTCTTTATTTTATCCTTTCATATAGTTGTTAATGTTAAATGGATTTTACATAAGGAATTAAACAACTCTCGATAAAATAATTTATTCATACTCCATTTATTTTATTTAATATTTCATGCATGTTAATTCATTTTTCTTTATTGATCATGATAAATCAACCAATAAACCCAAATAATTATTCATGCACATTGTTGAAATAAAATAAACAAATGTGGTGAAGTTGTGAGTTTTTCTAATGGTAATTTTATTGAAAGGATGATAAACTAACCCTTTATTCTCAACAAATGACTTCTCGACCCTATTTTGGTTCAAGTTAAATCATTCCACATATATCCTATGTGTTTTATTTATTGGTTTCACCTCAACTCTGATCTTGTACTACCTCCAATAACATGGGAGTTCTATCCTTTATGTATTCTTTACTGACATGCATGTGAGGGGAACTAAGGGTATGTGGTTACATAAAATAAATAATGAACACACAAACCCATACATAATAAAGATAAGGATATGATTAAAAAATAATCATTTTAATTTGATTATAATTATAAAAACCATTAAATAATAATTGTATTAAATTAAATTCAACACATACATAGTTCGATCACACTCATGATTTTCCATGCTACAACCAATATATATTTAAAACTAGGTGGCACTTATTTAAATTCATCTATTATTAATATAAAATATTTGGATCAATAAATTATTTAATTATTAATATTTTCAAAATAATTTTTTCAAATTAATACCAAACATATAAATAGTTAAATATTGTGTTTTTTATTTTTTATTTATTTTGTTTATATATGTATAATAACATAATGTAATAAAAAATAATTTAAAACAATATAATGGTGGATGTTGTATAAGAATAGATATCAAGATAGAAGAGTCTTATGGAATTATCTTCTTGATTTGGATAAATGCATCCAATTTCCTTGGGTGGTCATGAGAGACTTCAATTCCATCCTCAGACCCTGTGAACATATTGGACCCTCTAACCTTTCTAAATCCTCTAGGGAATTAAGAACTACAATTGAAGACTGTAATCTTTTTGAAATCACTCTTTCTGGTGCAAAATTTACTCGGTACAGAAAACATCATAATAAAAAGGTTACTAGTAAACATGATAGGGCCTTCTTCAATATGAGGGAACTTGATAATTGGGATAATATTTCTAGTGTTACTCTCCCTAGGCTCAACTCTGACCATCATCCCATCCTTGTTAGATTTTTTATAAATGATAAAAAATCTATCTTTCCTTTTTAAATTTAATAATGCTTGGTCTTAGAATCCTGATTGTGTTTCATTCATTTATAACATCTGGAATTATATGAAACAGCAACAAGACTCTTTTTCCTGTATGCAGAGATTGAAAACTCTCAAACAGGCCCTCAAAGGTTTATGAAAATCTTCAAATTCTCAAATATATCTGGATATCTCCTTACTTGAATAGGAACTTATTAGTTTCCAAACTCAAAACACCAACTCTGATTTCAACTTGGATTCTCAATTGGAAATCAATATCTACATCAAACTTAATTCCTTGCTTACATTCAAAGATAATATTCGCAAACATATGTTCAGGACTAAATGGCTTACTGATGGAGATTGTAATACCAAATTATACAATTGCCTTCAATGAATTAGAAAAACCAATCGTCCTCCTTCCAAACTTTCTAATAATGGAGTGATAATTGAATCTGAAAAGGCAATCACAGATCATGTTACCTCATACTATTATAACATTTTTAATGGTCCAGATATAAACACTTATCTGAGACCTGATATTATTCCTCTAATGGTGGATGAAAGGGATAATGATTTTCTTCTGAGCAATCCTCTTGACAATGAAATTAAAGACACTGTATTTGGTCTCAATGCAGATAGTTCTCCTAGTCCAGACGGGTTCAACAATAGGTTTTTCCAAAATCATTGGGACATAATGCACAAGGATGTTTGTAACCTTGTTAAGAGCTTTTTCACGTGTGGCTTCCTCCCACATGGAATCAATGCTCAATTCTTAACCTTAATACCTAAGGTTGAGAATGCATCTAAGATCTATCAATTCCGAATGATTTCTCTTATTACCACGATTTTTAAAATCATAACCAAAATCATTACAAAGAGACTTTCTCCTATTTGCAATAGAATTGTTTCTTGGAATTTGTTTGGATTTATTAAAGGAAGATCCATTCAAGATTTTATTTATCTTGACTCTGAATGATTTAAAATTTTAAATAAAAAATTAGAGGGGGGTGTGTGGGGATCAAACGGGATATCAAAAAAGCGTTTGACACCATTGATTGGAATTTCTTCTTTAAAGTTCTAACCATATTTGGATTTCAAGATCTTTTCATTAGAAGGATTAGAACATTATTTCACTCAGCTTATATCTCTATCCTTATTAATGGATCTCCTAGAGGTTTTTTTAATTGTTCTAAAGGTTTCAGATAGGGTGACCCTCTTTCTGCTATTCTTTTTGTTATTTCTGAGGATTATCTTAGTAGACTCCTTAATAATCTGGTCGATCAATGTAAGCTTAAACCTATACATGTTACTAGAAAGCTTAATTCCCCTACTCACCTTTTATATGTTGATTACAATATCCTGTTTCATAAAGGGGATCAAAAGAATATTAATATTCTTAAGAAATCTACTATTAATTATGAGGAGGTTTCTGGTTATGCGATCTCTTGGAATAAATCTTTCAATTTATTTGGTAATAATTTTCCTGTTGGAAGGAAAAATAGCATTACCACTTATTTGGGAATTAAAGAGGGACTCTTTCCTTTCACTTATTTGGGAGTTCCAATTTTTTGGGGGAGACCCAAAGCCAGCTATTTTTATAATGTTATTGATCAGATTATAAACCATCTTTCCAATTGGAAAGGGAAATCTCTCTCCATGGCTGGGAGAATTTTCTTGGTCAAATCAACCATTTTCTCTAAAATGGTCTACTCCCTCATGATTTATAAATGGCATGTTGGTATTTTCATGAAAATTAATACTTATATTAGAATTTTCATTTGGACTTGAAGTATTCTTGAAAGAAATCCTGTCACTATACCTTGGAATTATTGTTGTAGACCTCTTGATAAAGGTGGGATTGGCATAAAAAATCTAAAGCTTTTCAATGACGCTCTCTAGGAACATCTCACTTGGCATATTATTAATCCCTCTTCTAAAGCTACTATATTTTTGTATCATAGATTTATTTTTAAACGTTTAAAAGGGAATTTTACTTTCATTAACTCTTCCATCTGGCCGTCCATCAGGGACTCATATCATAAGATCATAGATAATTCTAGATGGATGGTAGGTGCCGATTTTTCAATTAACTTCTGGTGTGGAAAATGGTACGATAACCTTTTGATAACTCTATTACCTACTACTCACATTCTTGAGGACACTAATCAATCTATAAAATATGTTCTTCAATTTCATCGACATGATCTTCCTGATAATATTATGCAGATCATTTATAATCATTCTTTTCCCCTGATGGTGACTTCCTTGTCTGGGAACCTGCCCCAAATGGCATTCTTGACTCTAAAAACTTTTATAAGAAGAATTTTTCTCATATTAAATCAAATTATCTTTGGGTGAGCTAGTTTAATAAACCCTGGATTAAACCCTCTAGGATCACTCTCATTTGGAATATTTCCCATAATAGATTTCCTACGGATACTGTTATTCAAATTTTTGGCATCCAAATTTGTTCTAAATGTCTCATGTGTAACCAACACAGGGAGGATGCAGATTATCTTTTCCTGTCTTGTGCGACAACCTCTGCCTTAAGGAATTTTGTTTTTGATTTATTCAACTGCAGATGGTCTTTTACTGATTCTATTTTTGTGTCTCTTAAAAACTACACTAGATCTGAACTTTCTTTGCAGATCAAAAACATCTTACTGGTTGTAGTGGAAGAACTCATCCATGAGATTTGGTACGTTAGAAATGACCTTATTCATAATAATCACACTTTTAGTGTCAATGCCGGAAAATCTTGGAATCTTGTCGCGCTCCAAGAAGATGCTTTCATTCAAAAATACTGCTGCAATAACTCGGTTGGGGAATTTGAGATCCTTCGCGACCTCCGAGTTCCTAGTATTTACCCAAATCCCAAACGCACCTTCAAGTTTTTCTGGTAGGCACCAATGTCAGGATGGATCAATGTCAAAGTTTATGGTGCTTCCAAAGGAAATCCAGGCCCTGCCAGTTGCGGAGCTATTTTCAGAGATTCTGCTGGTCAGTGTCAGGGCTGTTTCTATGTCGGATGTGGTCTCTCGTCATCGCTGGAGGAGGAACTGTTGGGTGTCATCCATGTTGTTGACTTTTCTCTTCAAAGAGGTTGGAGGAAGTTATGGATTGAGAGTGATTCAACCACTATTATTCATGCCATCTGGAATGGCAGCATTCATCTGGCCTGGAAACATACTACTCGTTGGATGAACTGCCTTAACTCACTTCATGGGATTGATTTTTTATCTACCCATACTTACCGTGAAGAGAATTTCTTTGTTGATGCTCTTGCAAACAAAGGAGTTCACCAGCGCATGACTTGGATGAACTTCATACCTACTGATTTATTTGAGCTTTTTGATAGAGATTGTAAAAAAATCCCCTATTTCAGACTGTTGTAACTTTCTTGATTTTAAATAAATTGTGCTTTGGTCTTTGACCAAAGCATTACCTTTTAAAAAACCATGGAAGAAAAGTTAACTTTTTATACCTTATTTGTTACCTGATGTTATTTGAGAATACCATGAATAATATATCATCTTCATGTCAATAAATCAGAATGTTTTCATATGCTTTAATACCATGAACGATATATTTATTAAGCAAATTATGTTAGAAAATTTCATGAAATGTTTTTCACTAACAGGAAAAGCGATTGAGTGATGCGATTTAAATGAAAATACCGGATGCAAAAGTTTAATTGAATCAAAAGTTGTGATTTTACTAAAAGTGATAAATAATATCACATATATTTTTTGAAAAGTAGTTTAAGAAAAAAAGCTGATTTTCGTTCACCAGAACACAAAATATTGGATGAAAAAGATGAGCTACAAGTTGATAAATCCCAGATTTTAATCAGTGTGGGTTTGGAAGATAGAGAAAAATTGAGACTATAAATGTTTATAAACAAATATTTTACATTGATAAAGAATTTTTGATCTAGTTGTGATAATCCTATGTTTAAGTTCTTAAAAATGTGAAAAATTCCAACAATCTAGTTTGGAATTTAAGTTACCTGAAAAATCTGAGAGCAATTTCAAGTTACATCTTCTAAAATATTTAGATGAGTATATGGCCGAAATTCAATTTGTTAGAGTAACATATTTAGTTTCAGTTTAAGAATGATTTTAGTGATCACGTGAAGTTATATTAATCTAGAAGGCTCAATGGGTATGATCAATATCAAGTGGTGCAGAATCAACTAGATGAAAAAGGAAATCTTTCTTATTTTGGTTAAAACATTTCTATAGTTGGTAGTAAGAATTTTTAGTTTTCAGTGGGACTCTAGAAAGTGAATAGTGTGAATCTATACTAATTAGATCAAGAAAGTTCATAGTGAAACAAAATGTATATATAATTGAGAATATATGACTTGGGTTTATAAAAAATCATTATAAGGAGTAGCCTTTATGTACAAACCTTATAAAAATTATAGTTTCCTATGCCATTTATTTTCTATAATATTCGGGTAAGTAAGGGAGACACATATTAAGTTGATCAAGATCTAAACCAGTTATAGAGGTTGAAATAAAAAGGAAATTATTTTCAAAAATATATCATTGATTCACAACCCCTAGTGGTCTAACCATTTTTTATCACATTACTTAAGTAGAATAAAAACTTTTGTTAAAATTCCTTGAAAATTTAAATCACCATGGCCGAGGCTAGAAAATTACCGTAAACTATGTTTTAATCGTAACACAACTAATGGAAAGATTTATTGAATTAAAATCTTTTTTGATGGATTTTTATCTTTATGAAAAAATATTCCTTATTTTATCCTTTCACATGCTCATTAATATTACATGGATTTTAAATAAATAATTAAACAAGTCTCGATAAAATAATTTATTCATAATACATTTATTTCATTTAATATTGCATTCTTGTTAATTAATTTATATTATTTGATCATGAAAAATCATCCGATAAACAAAAATAATTAATCAGGCATTTGGTACAAATAAAATAAACATACATGCTATGGTCATGAGTTTTTCTAATGTTCATTTTATTGAGAGGATGATAAACTAACCCTTGACCCAAAGTGGATCAATTCTTGAATCTGTTTTGGTTCATGTTATATCATTCCACTTATATCCTATGTATATTCTTTCTTGGTTTTACCTCAACTCTGAACTTGGACAACGTCCAACAACATTGTATTTTTATCATTTATGTATGATTTACTCACATTCAAGTGAGGGAAACAAGGGTATGAGGTTATGTAAAAAAATCATTGACATAAAAACCCATACATAATAAAGATAAGGAGATGATTGAAAATCATCATTTGAATATGATTATAATTATTAAAAAACATTCATTAATAATTAAATTAAATTATATTTAACACATGCATAGGTCGATCAGACTCATGATTATCCATGCTACAACCAATATGCATTTAAAACTAGCTATTAGATATTTAAATTCATCCTTATTAAGATAAAATATTTGGATCAATAAATTACTGTCTTATTAATTCACTCATTCATTTCTATTAATCGTCTATCGATATAGTTCTCTAGATGTCTATCATCTATTGTTTTAAATAAATAAATTAAATTGATTTTATTTAAAATTAATTAATTACATGGTTTATACTTAGTGGAAACATGGTGTGTACCCTTCTAAACTACCCAATATCTTGTATGATACTTATCATGTACTATAAACTCAAATTACATGTAATGTACACATAGTATATCATATTACATAAAATGTAATTTATTTTGTCAAACCAAGTAGTCAGATTGAAATTTATAACACATGGACATGTCTTAATATACGTTACATGTACCGCCTTTAAAGACCATGAAGTATGATGACCATAAACTATGGTTAGTTCCTAGATCAACATGGATATTATGAATTTAAATATTCTAAAATGACTATAACATGGAAATTACACTTGGTACATGTTGTTTAGTTTCATTTAATGTTGCAATTAATTTTTATTCTTCTTAATTAATTCACCGGGGGAATTTGTGGCTTAGTGTTCACCCCATGTGACTTGGTACCTGATGCTTGGAATGTGTAGATAGATACATGTCATGTACTCTATTTTTTGTTATCAATGATAAGCACCTATGGACTAGGTGTGTATACCTTGTGAACAGTTATGAAATACATGTATTATACACCAACTACACTCTGTGAAATCATTGCTGGTTGTGATTTTTTTTAATTCACTATGTAGTGTGTATTGAATACATGCCACATACATAGACCACACAACATCTTCATTTCTCATGAGGCAACACTTTGTGAGGTTACACCGGGTGTGTGTGGGCTACATGCTCTATAAACCCTATAATGTATGTCATACTTTTAGTTAACACGTATCATGTAATGATACAGCATACTCTTCCACATTAGGTGTCATGAATTTTTTTTATTAACAAGTTGTGGTGAATCTAAAAACAAGATATGTACAATATTGTTACACATATTGTAGTCCCACACTATCTGGTTGGAATCTATAGAAACTATTAATGGGATCTTTGAATGTTATTTATCTATTATTGGCCTATTTATGATCATATGAAGGTGGATAAACATGATGTCTTCACATTCAAATTAAATATAGAATTAAATAGAAATGGGAAACTAATAACAAATGTGTAAATAAATAATTTCATATTAATATGTGATCGTTATAATGTCACTAGAAGGTTCTCGGACAAAGAGAAAGTAGTCAAATCCATTCTTAGTAATATATTTGAATAATTTTTTCAAATAAACTCTCATAACATGATAATAATAACCCCATAGAATCCTAAGAGAGGATATTTTCAAATATTATTTATAATAAATTTATATAAATAAAAATTAACCTGGCTTGTAATTATTTCGTTCTTTCTGAATTGGTGGCCCCATCATGTCATCTCATTGTTACGTGGAAGGGTAAAGGTGTAGAATCCCTCTAACAGTTTCCACATATGCTCCACAGACCTCAAAATTTCATCATAGAATCATCTCGTGATATCTTGAATGATTATTACTATTTCTGTCATTTATTGTTGACCATGACATGAATTCCTTCAAGGCGTGTCAGATTTGTTCTAGTTATTCAGGGCCACTAAGCTGGATGAGAAGGATAAATCTCTCTATTTCTTAGAGAATTCTAGAGGGTTTTTTTCTCTGGGCTTGATATAATTCTATAGAGGCGATTTTTGGTTCACAAAAACATCTAACCCTAAAAATGATATAATAATATTTATATATAAAATTTAGAGAATTTATAATTTTACATAGTCTCTTATCAATATTTTAATTCATATCAAACCCAACTTCAAATATTATTATTATTATTATTATTATTTCCTTGACGGCTTCATGATTTGTGAAAAAAATTAAATACCATTTCATATATAAATAAATAAATTTTAATATATCTTTCCCTGTAAACCCTTAGATCAATCTGACTTTTCACCTCAGTAATTATCAATCCTTGAATAATTATTATTTAAATAAATAAATGTAATTCTATAATTCATTAAACAAATAAAAAAATATTATATTTACTAAACTCTGGAATAAATTTTTTCTTAATATTCTCCTTACATATATATTCTCTTAAATAATGATCACTATGTATTATTTATCAATAGAATCTGAATAATTATTATTCATTGAAATGTAAGAATAATATTTATTAATATTTTAATTTCATATAGAATTTACTTGAGTATTTTGATACACTTAGTTTACGACCCTATATGACACTTTCTCAATGGAATTAGGATAACTTTTCTAAAGTCATATATTAGAGTCTAGTAACACGCCAAGTGATGTGTTTCCCACCTGGAGACCACTGGTCAGTGTCTTGGTCAGAATTTCCATGTGACTTCAGAAACACATACTAATATTCTAGAGGTTTGTAACTAGTAGTGAAGGTCAAATTTGGTATGGTGGGTAGATTATACCCTCACATCAGAGTGTAATAACAACTGAAATAAAAACAATCACATATAACCAAATAAATTTGTAAATATACATCTCAATGAGTGATAATAAATAAACATGATCCATAGTATATAAATATGAGTATTGTATAATTTCACATATCAATACACCAATATCCAAATATGAAAAAAAGGCTAAAACTGGAAACTACCCAAAATGGGTCTTGATTCCTTACCTGATATCACCTCTCATGATCCACCCCATCTAATAAATAAATAAATAGCCATATGGAGCTTTTCCTTGTCCTGTCATAAAACTAGGAAGTCTTCTTGGGTACCAAGAAACACCCCAACTAGGTTATGAGTATAAAAGCATATTCCAGTACAAAAAATATATAAATCATATCCAATAATAGTATATAGTGAATGAAGATGTCCATAACAGAGTAAAATGAGAAAAATAAATAAATAAACCATTGATGATCCTCAGGTTACATGGTGACACAAGAGATCAACCATGATTGTTTTTGATAGTGTCGAATGTCTCTAATCACAATAACTCTTAGAGGTTAAAATGAAACCAAAGAGCATGTTTAAGGAATTCCAAATTCATAAAAATAATCTAAATCCAAGGAGCATGTCTAATAACTCCAAACTTATAGTCATAATATGAATCCAACTAGAGTCACTGAGGAATTGGAATCTAACATCAATAATCAAAATACAACGACTGTGTCCAGGGAATTCAAAACAATAATTTAATTTATTTATTTATGGTCATATACAATAAATAATAACCCTAAATCCTATAGTATGTCCTAGGAATACCCAAAACATACAACATGAATTACTTAAGTACAAGGAACACTTAGGGTCACCTCTAAATATCTATTTCCATTTCCAAACTAAATCACACCTCATGGTTAGACAAAATTCCAAGAAAGATCTACTACTGGACCACTCAAGATTCATGAGAATTTCCAATTTCTTAAATTAAAATTAAATAATGATTATTTAAAAATTCTGGTCAAACATGTGATAAGTCAGTACGACCATAGATCACACACATTATAAAAACAATTAGAGTTATAGTAATAGATTTAATACCGCCTACCTTATACTCATATATGGTCACTTAAACAATATTAGCCTCATATTTGAGCCCAAATAGTTTAAATGAAGAAGTAAATGAACACTTGAAATTAGGGAACAAATAGACATAAATGGTGTGAGACCACTTACTAGAAAAAGAAACCAAGAATGATCAGAGAAATAGTGATAACAATACCTCAAGACCTAAATCACAATTAATGGTTATCAATTCATGCATGAAAATAAAATAAAATTTCCAAGCTTGTAAAGGAAGAGGTGGGAATTCATAGAGGGGTTATAGGTGATCTGAAAGAAAAAACCAAATCCCCAATTCCATTTAAAACAATCAGGAAAAAAAGGGAATTTCAACATTTGAAAACGTCCCTATTACTAACCTTGGCCAACTCCATGGTGTGTAGATCATTGTAGTCCAGTCTGAAACCCCTGAGGAAGACAATCCTTGGTTTCGTCTTCCTCTTCATGTGAAATGCCCTGTGAAACACATATAGATGGGAATTTCACCCTCCATGTTCCCTATAGATGAATTTTCTAGAAACAAATGGCCATTGGATGGGTACCAAAGTGTAGATGGTCCCCTTTTCATCCCCTAATGCCTCACTCACATGGTCTCACACCATGGGTGACCAAATTCCCATGCAATACATTTTGGGTCCCTTGTTTTTCATAGGCAACACCCTTGTGTACCAAAACTTACAAAATGACAATACATTTCATTCTCATCATTGTGGTCTAGTCCAAACGCCTCAGTATTGACCAAAATGACTAAGGTTGGCACCATGATGAGGGACCTCCTCACCATTTCACATAGATGACCCTCCCTAAGATCTAAATCCTAGACCATGACGTTTGGATCTTCTTTGTCCGAAAAATAACAAGTTAATGACAATGTAATGTATGAGAGTCCATGGTGAGACTCTTGTAACTCAATACACCTCTCAAGCATCATGAACTCGCTCTTAGGTCCCTTCCAACACCCGGAACACCTCCAAAACAACTCCAACCCTCTAAAACAAATGCCATGAAAAGTAAAACAAGAATAAACACATGGATTGGAATTAACTTAATTTGGTTTACACCGGAAAATGAGTTGAGGGTTTTATATATAGGAATCCATAAAGAAATAATTTAAATTTTGAAATGATAATATCCTTCTATAAATTTTCAATGTGAAATATAATCCCTTATTCTTAATATCTCATCAGGAATGTGGCATTTCATGTAAAATCAACCTATATAATTGACATATATTTCTTTAAATTTCTGGAAATGAACTTTATAATAAAATAGTTATAGACATAGACATAATTGGATAGTTCTATATACATCAAAGGGTTGAATATATATTCTTTTTTTAACTAAAATGGGAAAATGTTTTATTAGTTTATTAATTAATGTCATATCACTTATGATACACCAATGTATCCTACTTATATATGAGTATATGTAGTCATTTTTTTAGATAATAAATCTTTTTTTACGATACATGATATGAATTAAAAATATTTTCAGTTCTAAGTACCTGTACACATTCGTAAGGATAGTAATATCCAATGACACAAATAACATGTTAAATTCTCATAGGAAGGTTTATTCTCATATCCTCCTCTATTAATGATTATGAAGGGAGAACTTCTTAAGAAGAAGTATCAATTTATTATGATCCTATTAACCATAATAACTTGTATCATCAGTGTTTAGTTATATGATTTTATCCATCCATGGAATATTCATTTAATAATATTTTTATATAACTTTAATGTTATCATCATAGAGAGGAACTGTTAAAAAAAATTGGCTGCAAAAAATACTCTAAGGATATTATCATATTAAATGATACATGAAACAAAAATCATCATGTGATAAGATATTTATTAATATTCAAAACCATTAATATATTGGTAATTGAATGTACAAATTAGTCATTTATAGAGAAACATCTCTTACATGTTTGTGATTTATAACATAAAAGATTATTTTTATACGTAATTAATTATATAATTATTTTTAAAATAACACTTAAAATCATTCCAAAATTCATTAACCAAGACAAATTGAATATTGTACTTGGGAATTTAATATAAATCCTAAACAATGTTAAATCATAATGGTTATCAATTAATATAATTTTATTTAAAACTAAATCATTATATTAAACCATATATTTATGAAATACTCATATTGATTAAAATTCAGTGGAAAATAAACATAGAGGATAAAAAATCATATCTCAAGGGAGACCACCAGATCCTTATTGATAATCCACTAAATTTACTTCCTCAACCCAAGTGAAAATTTATGATTGATGGGTGGTAATTACTGTTTATAGTAAAACTAGTTTGTGGTGAATTTAGATCTCATTTTTAATTTATATACGTGTTAAATAAAACACCATGCCCAAGAAATACTATGATGAAGGAATTTTAGTCTATCTTATTATTTTCAAGATAATGTGATTTTCATCAAAAAAAAAACTAAGAGACTGTGCATGTGATATTTAATAAACTATATAGATAATGTATTAAATGCACCGAAAACCAAAACTCCTTTGATTCATACAAAACATACACCCAATTGTTATGTCCACATTCCAAGATCATTAAAATCATTATAAAATATTTTTGGGATTTTTTATAAGTTTAAAATAACTATTTTCCAATCACAAGTAAATTTAATAAAATTCCCTTATAAATTCATAAACATCAAAACCTGAATTTTTAGTGTTATGAAATGCCCAAATTTATCTTGCAAGATCTCGTATAGGCATGTAATTTTTAGTGTAATTAAGAAACTCAATATTATTATCCCAAGTTATTAGAATACTATATTGTAAATGAGCACTAGAAAATGACATGATATGTATGGTGTCACCTATAATTTTATACACCTTTCCGTAGTCATCCTTATGATGAGTATGGATACCTACTAGGAAATCATAGTCTTTTCTCCGTAAGACATATATGTTAGCAAAATATAGAGAGGATTATATTTTGATTAAAAATTAAAAAAATTAAAAAAAATTAACATTTCCTCAAGTATGTGTTAATGGGATGGCTGAACCACAATGTTTTTATCCCTATTATTGGGGATGATGTAATCTATTTAATTTCCCATTCCCTAGATCATAAATACATTCTCAATGATTTATTGATCCCTCATTATTTTCTCTCTAATATTATCAATCTTAAATAAAGAGGTCATATTTATTTATTTATTTATTTTCAAAATATTTTTTTTATTCCAAAGTAGAGGCCCCTAATATGACTAGGATAAGAAAAATATTCCAATATCAAAATAAAAACAACTATATCATTAGGGGAGATGAATTTTGACACATTAATTGATATTTATACATGTAAAATGGAGTAAAAATATAGATATATTTATGTTATTGAAGATAAATAAACATGTCAAGATTAAAAAAATAAATATAAATGCATGAACTATGCATCGATCAATGATCTCCAAGACATGGTCATTTTCAATAAGACCCACTTTGTTGGTCCATGCCTTTATGATTAATTTTTTTTGTTGGTATTTATACCACTCGTAATGTATTCTTTCTCAATATAAGTATTTAATATCATGTAAAAAATGTTAATATTACAATATATTGTAGATTAAGTAATAGTGGTAAATATTTATAAAGTATTTATCTATCATCTATTATTAAAGAAGTTTATATCCTAAATTCCCTTTTTATATGTGTATGAATATTTATTAACTAGTTTAAGTATTATTGTCTTAATTTATATGAAAAAACAATCTAATTCACCAAATTTATATTTTTATATATTATATAAATAATTAAAAAAATAAGATTTATTATTACTTAAAACACTTATTCCTATCGAAAGGACGAAAAATATTCTAAAATATTTTATTGGATGATGAGGATTATCATTTCACGAACATTAGAAGTAATATTTGTTATAACCCTCATAATGTATCAGTTCCACATGAAATTCCAATTAAAACACAATACACATTAGAAATATTTATGAACAAACATTATTGACTATTATCAAACTCAAAAGAAAACTAAAATACAAAATATTGATGTTGGAAATAATTTTTATTTTTTTTTGACACTGAATTAATCAATTATATATTAGATATTGAAATAAATCCAAAAATACAAAAAACACAACTAAACCATTTCCCATATGTGATACCAAAATGAATTATCCACCATATTAAAATTAAATTTTGAAATAGAAACATCTTCCCTTACCACTACACCAAAAACATTGAAAGGTTTACTCTTAATTCATGTAATTAGTCATCAATTTTCATTTTATTTCAACTCATTGTTTTTTTACTATGTATCTTTTTCTTCTATAAAACTATAAATACATGTTCATGCAAAATTTTCATAGAGTACTTCTCCATTTAATAGTTAGGCATGGTATAACCAACATTATCACCATGGTTAATAAAAATTGAATTATTAGATAAAAACATATACTACAGTTTAGAAACAAATAATGCATAAAATAAATAAAATATATGTGTAATATAAATAAATTAGAAAATTAAGGATTAATATACATGATTTAAAAAAAAATAAACATGAAAATATAATTATAAAAGTCCTAGTTTAGATGAGTTTCAAATAAATTTTAGCATAAATAAATTAGTTGAATTTTACCATCTTGAATATTTGAGCTAGTGAAAATTCGAAATGATATTGTAAACAACCATTAATGAAATAAAATATTAAATAATATTTAATAACAACTTACATATAAAAATAAAATTATTGTGGAAATGATATTTTATATAATAACATAATTACATGAAACAATAAAATAAAAAAAAATTATTTTTCCTTCTCAACCATAAAACAAGTATTCATTTTCTCCTTTTCTTTTCATTGAATTTTTTTTATTTTATATATTATGTTTCTCAAACCTTTTTCATAATTTCTTCTTTAAATATTTTCTCCTATTTTAAATCTAAATTATTTAAATGTAATCATTTTAAATATATAATTGATTATTTTATATTAAATCATTTTCAAATTATTTAAAAAAAATGGACCACTCATATTTTGTGAATCAGTCACCCCTTGATCTATGTTGGTTGATTAAAAATATATTGACTAATTCATAATATAAAGATATTGAACATAGAATAATCGTTGATCTTGTGATGAAAAAAGGTTCATAGGTATACCCTTACTTGTTGCGATTCACTTATATAAATCTTGAATCATCAATTTGAACTCCATTATTATTATGAACTCTTTTAGAACCAAACACTTGTCTAGTAAACTACATAAAATCCAATTCCCAGTTTTTTTCTACTATCCCATTGTGTTTCATTGTTTTATACATGGGGTTTCTATCTTTGGCATAACATATATATACATTAATTATTAAAAAACAATCACTCATCTATTTTAGATTACACTCCAGTCAACATGGTTAATATTGTAGAATTTGAAAATGATAATGAAATAACTTATCTAAATGGTCACTTTCATTATTGGAACTCTATCCAACCTTATTTATCATTTGGAAACCGAATCATGATCAAAATTTAAATTTTCATGTATATGTTTCTTTAAAAAGTAAATAATTTTTTCTGTATTCTTTTGCGATCGGACTTGGAAAACTATTGAGGTTCTCATTACTGTGTTCCATCATGCTCTTATATTCTTAATATTGAGCCTATTTGAGTTGAACAAAATAAATATATGTTTCTATTCCCACTACATATGTTATGTAGTGATAATTTTTTCCACATTATCCATTCACTGTATTTCATTACAATATTTTGAGATATTTAACCCCTAATGTTGTTAACATTTTTAAGTACTCGCTAAATAATTTGATTGATTCTTCAATAATGTAATGCTCAAAAATGTAATCTTAATATCAGCTTGGGTTTTTCACATACCCTTTTGATGTTTTTATGTAATTCTCAACTAGACGCATACATCTTAGATAAATTAGACCACACATGTGTGCCTCTTTAACCAAGTGAATGGTAAGGTGAATCATGATGTCAATGAAAAAAGGATATAAATAAATCTCAATCTTACACAACGTTCTTACAATTCAACTTTACAATAATAATAACTTCTTGGAATAAACCACCTTATATTAAATAGACTTAAGGAAATCTTATATTTGTGGATCTCACCCAATTTGGTAAGACAAAATGTACAGTAATTGAAATAAAACATGTTATTGACATATAAAAATCATGATATCTTAAACCATTTTTTAATGTATTTCATTAAAAGAAAATTCCAAATGTTAGAGTATTATCCCTCAGAAACATTAACTACAATATGAAATTCACCAAAATAAATATTTTCCCCTTTATATAATCTGTGAATTTCTTTCTAAAGAAAGAAACAATATCATTTTTTGTATATTTGGAAGTCTAAAATTTTCCAAAATAAACTATGTCTAACCTTACATTAATTTTGTCTTTATTTTTTCCTTATATTTTAATAATCATACCAATGATGTTATCATATACATTATTTTTAATATTTATTTCATTAAGGAAATATCTCACATGCAATGTCATCCGATATATATATTCTAAGAAAATAGACCTCTATTCCAACCACTTGTCTTAATGTTCTTCATAAATGTTTCCCCAAGTTAATATTTAAATCTTTAACCTTTTCAAATAGATACTAACTAGCTAAATGAATTTTTGGCCTTCTTTTTTTTGCCACTCACGCATTTCTCAGAAGCCATGGGGGCCTACCACCATGATCAGTGTTAACCATGGTCATATGTCACCTACAACCATCATATGGCTACGGTTAACTAAGACCACGACTTTAGGGTGGACCTACAACAACTACTAAACCCAACTATGGTGGTAGGCCCCTGTAATGGCCATTGTCAATGGAAACATTGGTTGTTGGGGTCATCAAAATTATAACAAAATACTAATAATAATAAAAGAAATTACAATATAATTAGTAATTATTATATTGTAGGTATTAATTATAAACTAATCAATTATTAAATTTTAATTAATTATTAACTATTAATTACTATTTGTTTATTTATTTAACAGATATTAATTAATTTTTATTTTTTGATTATAAATAATTATTTATTAATTATAATTTGATTAATTTTTAATAAGAAATTATGAATTACTAAATGTAATTACTAATTATTTGGTATTTATTATTTAATAGCAAGTAAATATTAATAACTAATTTTTCATTATTTAATAAAAATAATTAAAAGAAAATAATTATTTAATTTTAGTAATTATTCATTAATATTTAATAATTATTGGAAAATAATAATTATTTGTTATTTAATAATTTTATATTAATAATTAATAACTAATTATTGATAATATTTTAAATAATTTTAAATTTTTATTATTTTATTATTAATTATTTCCTTTTGATAATCTATTTTTAATTACTAATTAACAGATTGTTAATTATATATTATCAAATATAAATTATTAATTATATATATTAGATTTTGGGAGGTACAATTACAATGAAACACATATACAGCTCACACCAACAAGCCGAAATAATAAGTCATAGCCCCCCAAGGGGTAACCAACCCATCAAACCCTTTCTTTATAATATATAGGCTTGTTGACCCTATTATATATAAGCTTTAAGGCCCTTAGTATATGGATTGTTAACCTCCATCAACTTTATTGGCCTAAAGACCCTCATTATCACAACCCAAATACCTACAATAACCGGCCCAAAGGCCCTACTGGGCTCTATCGCACGTGCTTGTTGTGAGAGACCTTCGCCCCCTGTAGTCGTTTTTTCCCTCCTCTTTTAATTGTGGTCCCCACCAACACCAGTTACGGCCATCACATTGCCTTTCGATCATCATTGAAGACCTCCGCCCTTATTTATTAGTAATTATTAAAAAATCATTAATTATTATTAATTAAAAAATTATTAACTATAATTTAATGAGTATTGATTTATAATTATGAATTTTTTATTAACTTTTAATAAGTATTTATTTTTAGTTAATTAATTATCAATGAATGATTTGTTAATTAATTAATTTTTACTACTAATAATAATTATTTAGTAACTAGTAAATATTAATTAGTTTCTATACATTATTCACTTTTAATTATTTTTAATTAATTATTATTTAATATAATAAATTAATCATTAATCATTATTTACTAATCAAAAACTAGTAATTATTATACATTATTTTTTAATTGTTATTCAATAAATATATATCACTTATTTGTCATTAAGTTTCACAGTTTATCTTCTAGACTTTCTATCCTTAAAAAGAGATAGTGCTTAGGGTTCTAAAACAGTGGATCCTAATTTGGAGTGTTATTTCAATCTGTGCGATGTTCTCTTCAGTGGTTCGTAGAAGATTGATGAAGCACTTGCTTCAGCCAATGCAATTTTGGGTTTTAATGAGGCTAGAAATGATCACTCAGAATGTTCAATGAGAGAGAGTGTCTATCGTTGTTCGATGTTTGCTGAGATTACAACAGTTCTGGTGAAGATCCATTTGGATGAGGTTGTCATTGCTTATTCGAAGATGGTTGAAGGTCTTGGTGCTTCATCTAAATTTATTCCTGTCGTGGTTGAAGAATCACAAATCACATGAGACCAAATAACCACAGAACAAAAAACAAGACCATTATTGTGATGATGATATGCATATAAACCATGGAAGAAAATACAAGAAAGAAATTGCAAGAAAATAAAGGAGGCGTTAGATTTACGTGCTTCAGATCCTTATGAATCCTACTGCACGACAAGAACACCACACACACACCTTTTTATTAACATCTAAGAGGAATACAGAATGAACCACATAAGAAGTAACCAGTAAGAATGAATGAAATGAACAAAATACATAAATTCTTATAGTGCTGAAGTTTTAAGCACACTCGGGCAGTCCTGTTCTCTTCATGCTAGACTGAAAAAGTGTGACTCGTTTGGATCTAGACATCTCTGGACACCTCTTCATCCTCTTCTGGAATGGAAATCCTCCAATAGGAACCGGTACCACACTTCTTCATCCAGGGAAGGGAGGTTGTCTCCATCATTGATTGGCATGGCAAGGCTGCTGGGGGGAGAAATACGTGCATGGTACTCTGGGGATACAACATGGAGTTGGAGATGAAGGGTTTCACCTTATAAAGGGCCGAGAGCCAGTACAGGAGAGTCAAACCAGTGCGATCAGATCTAGGGAATAAATTGATGATATTGGAATAGGGCTGGAAGATGGGTAATCAATTTCCATTTGAGTGGTGATTCCAATGAAAAACACCTATCCCAATCAATAGGTGCCCTGAAGTAGAACCGTGAAACCATAACATGAACAGCATATTCTGTTCGAATATCCAAGCAGTGCGATGAATGGTCAGGAATAAACTGTCGTCTCACACCAATCAATGTCTAAGGATAAATGTAGATATAAGAGTTGCATTTCTAGCATATCACTAAATACATTTGTGGATAGAATAAAAAATAATGACATTATTAGTAACAAAATAAATGGAAGAATTTTATGAAAAATAATAAAGATATAATTTAATATAAAAACAAATGAATTAAGAAACCTAAATTCACACATCTCCACCATTTTTAATAAAATTTAGTGGTGTTCTTGCACCTAGGGGTCATTGAATCTGAACCAAGTTTAATCTATCTAGGAAAAATTAAACTTTCAAAATACCACATGTTTAGTCAAACTATCAGCTGGGTTTATGGTAGTGCGATCTTATAGATACACACGGTTCCAGATTCAATGACATCTCTAACAAAATGAAACCTAATATAAATATGTTTTGAATTACCATAGAAGACATGGTTTTTAGATAAATGAATAGCTGATTGACTATATGAATAAACATTAATAGATGAATTGTAAATACAACGTTCAGAGGCCATACCTTGGATCCACAATGCTTCCTTGACTGCCTCAATCAAGGCTATGTACTCAGATTCTGTATTCTAAAGTGAAACAATATATTTCATGTTTCACTTCACGGAAATTTCACCCCCAAATAAACTAAACACATAACCGGTTAAGGATTTACGTGTATCAATATTTCAAGCATAATCATCATCCTCATAACCATAGAAAAGATCAGCCGAATTTATATTTCCACCATTACATAAGCAAATACAAGGTGCACTAGAGAGGTATCTAAGAATCCACTTAAGGTCATGCCAGTGTGGCTTCCCTGGTTTGTCCATAAACCTGTTAAGGGTGAAAACCAAAAAGGAAATGTCAAAGCGTGTGCAAATCATGGCATACAATATGCTTCCAACATTGTTAGAATATGTGATTTTGGACATGAATTCAATATCTTATTTATTTGCAAGGGGATTGTGTCAAGGACATTTTAAAATGTTAGGATAAAGGAAAATTAATAGGTTTTAAAGATTCAAACATGTACCTCTTGAGAAATTTTAAAATATAACCATGATGTGAAAGATAAAGTAACTTATTGGGTATGTCCCTAATGATTTCATTTATAATAATTTTCTTGGACGCACGTAATTATTTTATTTCAAATGTATTTTTCAAATTGGTTTTGATCGATGAAATAATATGTATATCTCTGCATATGATGAGCATATCATCAACATACAATAGAAGGTAAATGATACAGACTTTTATTGTTTTGAATTAACACAAGCATCATATTGACTCCAAGTGAGATTGTTACCTAACATGAATGTGTCAAATTTCAAATACCATTGTCTTGAGTCTTGTTTCAAGACATATAGAGACTTATTTAGGAGTCTCACTTAATGTGGTTTGAAATCACTGCAATATCCTTCAATATGTTGCATATAAATCTTTTCGATCAAGTCAAAATTTAAGAAAGTACTGTTAACATCCAACTGCTCAAAGTGGAAGTCTTTATAGGATGCATAGGCCAATAAGAACTTAATAGAATAGTGATTTACAACTAGGGATAAAATTTTGGTCTAATCAAGTCCCTCACATTGGAGGAAACCCTTGCCTTCAATCCTCTCTTTGAACTTGATTTTTCTTCCTTCAATGTTATCTCCTTTTCTTTTGAATATCTATTTGGAACTAATTAATTTAGCATCTACTGGATTGTTCACAACACCACATGTATGGTTTTTCTTTAAAGAATGCATCTACTCATTAAAATAAAAGACCCATTTCTTGGAGTCTTTGTCTTTCAAGGCTTGCTTATATGACTGGGGATCATTGTCGATGATATCCTGGGCCACATGAAAGGCATAAGAATCCATGATTTACTGGATGAAACTAGAAGGAGGTCATGGGACCCACATTGTATATAAAAGGTCAGATGATAATCCATATAGGCATCAGGGGGTTCATAATCTGAATCAGAACTGGAATTGCTTTCAGAATCAGCCGCAGCAGTGGGATGAGAAGTAGGTAGAACAGGCTGAAGATCAGTCTCAAAATGATCTGAAGGCTCGGGTTCATTAAACATAAAGAGGTCTGGTTCATCACTGCCTTGTGAGGTAGCCTTGATCTTGGTATATTATGACTCATGAATGACCACATCCCTACTAATAATGCATTTTTGGTACCTGGGTTTTTGAACCCAAATTTTATACCCTTTAACCCCTTCGGGGTTACCAATAAATATTCATTTTAGAGATCTTGGTTCCATATTATAAGTCTTAAAATGTCCATATCTTGTGAAACCAAAAACCCTAAGGTATGAGTAAGAGGGAGTCCTCATAGTCCAATGCTCTTCAAGAGACTTTAACTGGTTAGCAGAAGAGGGACACCTATTGATTAGGTAAACATCAGTGTTGGTAGTCTTGACCCAGAAAGACTTGGGAAGGCCCGATCATGCAATCATGCTTAAAAAATATTCTAAGATGGTCCTATTCATCCTCTCTTCTATCCCATTCTGTTGGGGAGTATTCTTAACAGTTCTATGTCTTGTGATCCATTATTTCTCAAAAAAAACTCAATAAAGTTTGTAGATAGATACTCTAAGCCATTGTTTGTCCTCATGGTCTTTATTTTCTTTCTGTTCTGATTTTCGAACGAATATATATTGGTTTTAAAAGTCTGGAGGAAAACTGATTTGTGTTTTGGGATGTACACTCACACCTTCCAAGAGATATCATTAATTAAAGTGACGATATAGGATCATCTACAATGAGAGGTAGTCATCACGGGTACCCATAAATTTGAATGGATGTATTTAAGTGGGGAAGCTATTGAAACTAACTATATTAGATTTTACCATTATATAGTCTTCATAGAATGTTATGTTTATAGGTGTTATATCATTCAACATCCCTTGCGTGCTAAGCAATTCTAATGATTTGGAGCTACTATGACCCAACCGTCTATGCTAAAGCATAGTACTCTCAGGGTTAGTATTGAAAACACTACCCAATTGTCTTGAATGTGTCTTACCATCCAAGACATACAAATGATTCGTGAGAGACCCTCTAATAATGGTCCTTGATCCTTTTGGGACCTTAATAGTTCTAGATTATGATCTTATGGTATATTCTTTTTGATCAGGTATTCCTAGGGAAATTAAGTTGTGTTGGAGGTTGGGAACCCACCTTACATCATGCAAGGTAATCATAGATTGACTGTCAAGTTCTAACAGAATAGATCCTCTTCCATCCACTTTAAACTTTTTATTATTCCCTAATATTACATCCCCTTCCACTTTCTTGACTAGATCTAAAAATTACTCTTTATATGGACACATATAGAAGGAACAACCAGAGTTAAAAACCCACTATTGGTCGATTTAATGGATGAAAACATTTAATTCTCTGGTGGTGTCATAGCCACAGTCAACAAGGAGAGACTAGTCAGTGGGTTGTGCACATTCTTTCTCACGTTTAAGCTTCTTTCATTCGAGATTAATATGTCCAGGCTTGCCACAATGGATGAATGTGACTTTTCTTTCTTTATTATTATTATTCTTTTGTTTTGGTTCTTTCCTAAGTTCTTTGATGCTCTTAATTTTATCTTTGTTAAATTTTTTCTTTTGTCTTTTATCCACCAGTCTTCCACTAGTAAACAAAATCTCAGCCTCACCTTTAACATTAGGTTTAGAGTAAATTTCTTTCAATATATGGGTAGACACGACTTCTTCTAGAGTCAAGGATTCTCGACCATACATCATGGTCTCCACCAAGGTACTATAACTATGGCCAAGGGAGATTAAGAGAATGATGGCCTGATCTTCATCATCCACCGAGATATCTATGTTTTCTAGATCTAACATGATTTCATTAAATTCATCAATATGAGACTTGACATAAGCACCAGGTCTCATCCTAAAGGGGAACATGTGGTGCTTCTTATACAGCCTACATACAAGGCAGGAAGTCATGTAATGTTTTTCTAACTAAAAACAGATATCGGTAGTAGTAGACTAACAATCCACTTCCCTAAGGACTTTATCTCCTAAGGAGAATAAAAGTGAAATGTGGGATTTAACAAGAATGTCTAGGGGAAGAGGTTGGTATTCAATAATAGTTTGTCCAGATTCATTTAAAGTTGTTATGGGTTTATTATCCCCAGAGATGGCATCAATGAGTCCTTCATGGACAATTAATGCCCTCATTTTTATTTTCTATAAATTGAAATCATTTTATCCATTGAAATTTTCAAATTCATATAGCATTGTAGACATGTTTATCCAAATGTGTAGTTTTCGAATGATTGGGGACAAAGATAAGTGTATGCCCCAAACAATTGACCTATCTCACAGGGTAAACGCGTATCGTAAGATATAACGGTGAAATGATTCGGTGAATATAATGATTTCACCAAAATAGAAAGAGAAAAACAATAAAAATATACATGTAGAATTTAAACAAGGTTTAAATGCAGAAATCAATCAAAGAAACCCAAATGTAAATAACTGCAAACTAAACACTAAATAGTGAACAGATTCCAACATGAAAAATTTACAATAAAGCTGTAAATTGTGAAAAAGGGATGGCCAATAAGGTGCTGGCAGCAACTATGTACAACATAATCAAGAAATAAATTTACATAGGTAGTGAATGAATTGTAGCAGGTAAACAGGTAAAGAAAATTATTGCAATTTATGGTATGTAAGAATTAAAAAACTGAAGATAGAAAAATCAACACAGGCGGATAAGAAAAGAAATGGGAGTAGTAGGATACAGTGTATGAAACTATTATAAACTTTTATTTAGTAGGGAAATTTTCTATATTCATTAAACTATATACAGAAGCACAAACAGAACAAAAATTACACAATGCAGCATCCAAAAGTGTTTCTGATATCACTTGTTAAGGTTGAAGAATTGCAAAATCAGGAGCCTGAATAACCACAGAAAAAAAAGACCAGTATGGTGCATGAGATATGTAGATAAACCAAGGATGATAATATAAGAATGAAATTACAAGAAAAGAATGTAGACAAGAGATTTACATGCTTCAGATCCATATGGATCCCAGTTCACTTCAAGAACACCACACACACACACCTTTGTTAACCTCTAAGATGAGTACAGAATGAACCACATAAGCAATAAAAAGTATGAATGAACGAAATGAACAAAAAAAATGTTTACAGTGCCGGAGTTCTAAGAACACTTAGGCAGTCCTGTTATCTTCACTCCAGACTAAAACGCGTGACTCGTATGGATCTGGACATCTATGGACAACTCTTCTTCCTCGTCTGGATCAGACAGCTTTCAACAGGAACCAGATCCACATTTCCTCCTCCAAGGAAGGTAGGTTTTCTCCCTCATATATTGGCAATGAAAGGATTCTAGGGATAAAAACAGGCATAGGGTACTCTAGATATGCAACGCAGAGTCGATGATGAAGGGTTTCGCCTAACAAAGGAATGAGAGCCAGTACAAGAGATTCAAACCAACAAGTTCAGATCTAAGAAATCAATTCATCATATTGGAAAAGGGACACAACAGGGGTAATCAATTTCCCTGAGAGCGGCATTTCCAATGCAATAAACCTACCCCAATCAATAGGTTCCATGAAGCAGAACCGTGATTCCATAACCTAAATATCCTATTCTGTTCAAACAGCCATGAAGTGTGATGAACGTCTAAGAATAATTGGCCATCTCACATGGATAAATGGATAATGATGAAAGAAGATATAAGAGTTGGATTGTCAGTGTGTCACTAAATACATTTGCAAACAGAATAAAAAATAATGGCATGATTATTAACAAAATAAATGGCAGAATTATATGAAACAGGATAATGAACAAATTTTTTATAAAAACAAATTAATTTAGAATCCTAAATTCACAATTCTCGTATTTGATGATACTGGTAAGATCTCGAAGAAGAAAGGGAACTCTACTATAGTGCATTTTGGGTGGGTTGGCTTGTTCAATCACCTACAAATCGTAGATTCTTCAACAACTACAAGTATGGATTCGAGCTCCCAAATAAGACAATACCAAATTATAGCACTTTCTATTTTTTAAAGAGAATCATATGATTCTTGAAGAACTCTTGGAATCATGTGAACTCTCGATTATTGATTGATTGATGCATCAATTGGAATCATCATGGAAATTTTATGGACTTTAGATGATGAATTCAACTGATTTTGGGATTTAGTAGATGATGGATGACCACTATAGGCAATGGATCCTTTCATATTGTGTTTCCCTTAAAAGAACTTGAGCTGAAAACATGGGTCCTAGGATTTGTATCTCTCAATCCCAGTGACATGTGGATGTATAACTCATATCTTTTATTTGATCCAAACTCATCCAAGATTCTATAATCCATACATGAATTCACATCTGTGTCCTCTATTGATTCTTCTGGCATCCCCATATCCTTTAGTACATCACTTATGGTGTAGGGACTCTAATCAAATTTGAGAGAGACTCAATAGTTTGGGTATTGTCATTTTTAAGGGTTTTAGTGGAACTGGATCTGTGGTCTCCACTCATTGAAATGGTTACCCCTCTCACTTCTACTAAGTAGATGGAACTGATTATAGAATTTGAGAGAATACCTTATTTCTATTTCAGTATCAAGTGCATTAGAATTTTGTATGATAATTGTCGCATGGATTTCCATCGTGACAAGTGTAAAAATGTATGGTTATTTGATTCAAAATTTTAAATTCATATTTCCTCCTTATTCTGGCTCATCGATTTCCAGGATTGGTGACTTTTGAATCTAGGGTTTTCAGATCTCCCTCGTGAGTCTGATTTTTTCCTCTTGGGTTTTTCGATGGGGTTTTGGGGTGGCTTTGATCTCTAGCTTCCCACCATTTGATCGGGTGCATTCACGTGTCTATGCTTCTCGAAGTTGTTGTTGGAATGTGTTATTTTCCATTTTCCATGGTAGGGGGATGGTTCAATAACCCCACCAGCACCTGGACAACTTCAATATTGTCTATTGTGTAGGCTTCCATGGTTGAATGTATGTGGCATCTAAGGAAGAATTTTATGGTTGGTGGGTTTTGGTGGTGGATTTGTGGGAGTTGTTTCAAACATGAAAGCTCCCACTATGACTATATAAGGAAGCCTTGGGGGATTCCATTAGCATATTAGAGATCCAAGCCAAAGATTAGCTCATGAAAAGAGAGCTCCATCCTTGAGAGAGCCTAGAGAGCTCTATGTTTGTGAGAGAAAGGGAGGTGTAGGAGGGGTACATTCTAACCTTTAATGATGGTGTATTAAAGTTTGGTTTCCTATTACATTCATCTCTCTTAATGGTCAGGGAACCACAATAAGTAATATGAGGGGCGGTTCTGGTGAAACGACATTGGGTAGTGAAATTTTCTAGTGATTATAAAATTCAAGGTGTCTGGAACTGTGTTTCGAAGGAATATTCCGATATCATGTGTCACGGAGATTCCAATGGTGCCAACGACAACGAAAATGGATCTAAAATGAGCCTCCTAGGCCTATTCAATGTTTGGTCGTACTTCGGGTGCTACAATACCCCCCTGTCAGAGAAGAAGGTATTGTTTCGGTGCTAGTGACTTTTTCAGTGAGTTTTCGGCCACTACTCTGGCATGCCATGTCATCGCCACGTCATCAGGAGATCTCAACCATTGACACTAATTTGATCATAACTTGATCAATCAGTATCTGATTTCGATGATCCAGAAGTCGATTCCATCATTTTTTACTGTTACGGACGCATTAGTGAGCTCTATTTTTCAATATTCTACACCAATTGTAATGGAATTGAAATCAAATGGAGGGATCATCCACGTGAGGGATGATCATTTTGACTTCTTCAAACTACTCCATTTGGAAGTATCAAATGGAAGATCTCATAAATGATAAGGATTTTTTTGACCCCATTGATAATATGGGAGTCAACCCCTATGCCACTAAGAAAGTGGAGTGGAAGAAGATGAACAATAAGAGGATCGGTCAAATCCGCCAATGGACTGATCGTAGCGTTTACCACCATTTTGCTGAAGAGACCGGTGCGTAAATACTTTGGAAAAACTTTTAAAATAAGTACTAGTTAAAGATCATTAAAAACAAGATCCTCTTGTTGAATCGGTTGAAGAATCATTGACAACAAAGTGGAAGCTCAATAGCCAAACACACCCGCGAGTTCCAAAACCTGGTGAACCAATTGGTGGATGCCGGTAATACTCTAAATGATGAATATAAGGAGAACCACTTACTCTTCACTCTTCTGGATAGTTGGGATAAGCTTTTCATCTCAGTCAGCAACTCGTTGTCTAGAGGAAAACATACCATGGTGATGGTAATGGATGAACTACTCATATAAGAGGCTAGAAGGATAGATGAGAGTTACGACAATATGTAAGATCTCATTTTTGAGAAGCGAGGGAGACAACAAGGAGGAGGTCATGGGGAAGGAACTCGAGGTCGAAGAGAAAATAGAGGAAGATCCGTAGATGGTAGGAGGCCAACATACACATGCTACCATTGTCTCATAGAGGGACACATGAAGAAGAACTATAGAAATGTGTTGCAAGAAAAGGGTCAAAGTTGCAACCAACGAAGAGGAAATGAAGATGTGCATGTGATCATCTCCGGAGAAGTTGTTATTTTCTCCAAAGATGATGAAGAGGAATGATTTCATACATCAGGCCAAGACACAGAAGAGGTGGTTAATACTGAAGCATCATACCATGTCATGCCGCATCATAAGTATTGCTTGACTTATCAAGCTGGTGACTTTGGTTTAGTCAAGATAGGGAATACCAGTTTGGCAAAGATTATTGGCACATGTGATATCCAATCCAAGGAGAATGTTGGTTACACAATCCCCCTTAAAGATGTTTGGTATGTTCCATGTCACAGGCTCAACCAATTATCAGTTATAGCATTTGATCGACAAGGCTTTGACAAAATCATCAGCAATGGAGCATGGAAGAGGAAAAAAGGAACCATCATCATCACCTGATGAAACATATTTGGTACATTATATAGAATTGTTGTGAATATGTTTGATGATAACCTCAACATGATGGAAGGATAAATTCCATCCAATATGTGGCATAAAAGGCTCGTCCATATGAGTGAAAAAGGTTTTATACCCTAACGGAGAAGAAGTACATCAGTATTAACAAGTATGCATCACTTTATCCTTGTAAATAATTCTTGTATAGAAATAATCATAGATTTTCATTCAATAATACTTCATCACAGAGATCAGAGTTGATAGATTTGGTGCACTCTGATGTATGTGGACCCATGGAGGTGGATTCACTCAGAGGTAACATATATTTTCTATCCTAAATTGATGATGAATCTCTACGGGTGTGGATGTTCTTCTTGTGTATGAAGAAAAAAGTACTAGACTGCTTCAAGATGTTCCATTCCATGGTAGATCATGAAACTGTAAGCAAGATGAATTGTATTCGTTCAGATAATGGAGGAGAGTACACATCCATAGAATTTGATTCTGACTGTAGGAGTTATGGAATCTGACCTGATAGGACAGTCCCTTACACCCCAAAACACAATGTAGTTGCAAAAAGGATGAAAAAAATCATCGGGGAGAATCTCAGAATCCAGATGAGTTTGGCTAAGCTCCCTAAGTCGTTCTGGGGAAAATCTATTCAAGTTGTCTGCTACCTCATAAACTGATCTCTGTCAATGTCACTGTATTTTGTGATTCCACAAATGTTATGGTCATGTAAACATCCCTCTTACTATCATTTATGATTATTTGGATGTTTTGCATTTGAACATTTATCCAATGAGCTCAATCATAAGCTAGATGAAAGATCTACTCCATGAATCTTCATCAGATATGAAGATAAGGATTTTGGATAAAAGATTTGGGACCCAAAGGAGAGGAAGGTGATCAGAAGAAGAGATGTCATGTTCGATGATAACTAGACGATCGAGGACATTCAAAATCCTAGAATATCTCAAAGGGAAAGTGTCAGGGTCACAATTCATGATCCAACTCCTATACAAGCACAACATGTCATTAAAGAGGATAAGGTGAAAGAAGAATCATCGACCGAAGACTAGGAGGCCGTGGAGAAGGATATTGAGTAGGGGGAGACTCAATTCTCTCCACAAGAAGTTGCAGAACCATCACAAGACCTAGGTGATGTTGTGCCTCCCGAACCTAAAATTTCACGAGTTTGAAGATATTCATGAGGAAGGATTCCATCAAAATAATATTCATAGTTATATTACCTATTGCGGACTAATGAGGGGGGTCTTGAAGGATATTAAGAAGAATATCAACATTATTTATCATTGGATACATGAAGTGATCGATCAACAGCTGATGTGACTTGTGAAGATCCACATGAAGGAGAACCAGCAAGATATGTTTGCAAAGGTGGTTTCTTGGGAGATGCTAGACCTTTACAAATTCCCCAGTGGATTGCATCTTGTGGGATATAATTGTTGGAATGATTTCTTTTACAATTTTCGTGGTAGGTGGCTGGTTCACCAACCCCACCAACACCTTGACAGCTTCAATATTGGATGTTGTGTAGGCTTCCAGGGTTGAATATATGTGGCAGTGAAGGAGGAAGTCTATGGTTGGTGGGTGTTGGTGGGGGATTGGTGGGAGTT
Organism: Viscum album; assembly: GCA_963277665.1. Taxonomy (NCBI): domain Eukaryota; kingdom Viridiplantae; phylum Streptophyta; class Magnoliopsida; order Santalales; family Viscaceae; genus Viscum; species Viscum album. The sequence continues at coordinate 355,488,688 of OY728132.1, read as the reverse complement.
TTGTTAAACATGACACCTCCCTCCATGCCTATATAAGGTAACCTTGGGGAGATTCCATCAGCAGATTAGAGATCTAAGCCAGAGATCAGCTCAGGCCAAGAGATCTCCATCCTTGAGAGAGCCTTGATAGATCCATGTTTGTGAGAGAAAGGGAGGTATGGGAGGGGTACATTTTAACCTTTGTTCTTGGTGAAATAAATTCGGGTTACCATTTCCATTCATCTCTCTTATTGTTCAGCAAACCAAAACAGTTTTCTCCTACCTCCTTCTCCGTGCAGAATTTATTGTCGGTGTTGGTGTTATCATGCTCTGCTTTTGATGTTCATTATTACTGGATTCAATCTTACCTTGATCTGGTTCAGATTTGGGATCCCTCAGACCGAATCGATGCTCGTGCAAGCGGACAGTTTGTGCTCAAGTGGTTGTTCACATCGGGTGGTGATGGCTCGTCGTCCTTCTCAGGTGATGGTTCATAGGCCATGTGTTGGGCGAGCTCCCATCATGAGATGATGGTCAGTGTTTTGGAGGAAAATTTCTTCTTTTTTTGGTCATGGGCCATGTGTGTCATGTCGAGAAGAGAATGATGAAAATGGCAGGGTTTGCGTAGATGCTACTTTTCAAGATAGGTTCACTGATGGTCCATTGATCGATAGATATTTTGGGAGGGGATGGATGGTCTTCAAGAGCTGATCTACTTGTGGTCTCTGTCTCTTTGTTAGAATTTTTCTAGCAAATTTACTTTTTGAAATTGTCATCAGTTCTTTTTACCTTCTATTTTATTCTTCTGCTTCCCATTCTCAGTGCTTCTGGTGTCCTTGACGTGCGACATGTCTCAGTTAGTTTTCATATCCCAGTTATTTGGCATCGTGATGCACTCCTCAGCTACTCCAGTGTGATTTGGATCTGGTGCAGTTTTTCTTCAGGATTCTCTTGTTTTCTACTCTGGTCTGATTGGCCTTCGTGATGCACTTCTTGGAATATTCGGTGAGATTTGTCTCTATGATGCACTTCTCAACTGCTCTTATGTTTTTAGATTGGAGATTGTTCTTCAACTAGCTGGTCTGACATCAGACACTATGATGGTGTTGTTATGGTTCTTCTGGTGATGATGCTTGAATGTCACTTCCTACCACAGGTATCTTGTTTTTGATGGACACTATGTGCGGAGATAATGTGGTTCGTCTTTTCTTTTTTTTCATTGGCCTTCAACGATATTGATTAGTTTTTTCGTCGGACTACATGGTTTTGGAGGTTCTTGGGTCATGTTAATTTGATATGTTTCTGATGAATTTCTGAGTATTAGAGTGTGCCTCGTTGAAACTAGTTGGAATTTCCACATGCTGCAACTAACGTCGGGTAGGCGACCTCGAAAGATGGATATGTGTAATGACACCTATCATCAGTCATTTGTTCATTTGGATGGATGTCCACCCTCATGATCTTTTGCACTATGATTTTTGTCAGGCTTTGTTTCACATCATGTTGATTGTTCAAGTGTCTTCGCATGCACTATTGGGTGGGAAGCTCCAAAGAGAGATAGATGTGTTGAAACTTATCATCCATGCCTACTCCCAAATGTTAGTGTTGGTTGTAGGAGTGTTTTGTCAATTTTTTTATCTAGAATGACACAACTTCATGGCAGGGGTCGAGACCTCTCCACAACTGATCTCATTTTTCATGGTTTTGTGGGGTGGTGAGGGGGGTATGATACTTTTTCTGTTGCTTATATTGATTTATTCTAACCTTTTGACATCCTGGTCCTTGTTTTCTTTGGATTTTGAGTCCTATTTTTTAGGAATTTGTACATCTCTCATGTAATGAGTTCCCTCTTCTCCAAGTCTTGAAAATAGTTTTCCTTCCTTTTTTCTGTTGAATAAAAAAGGGCTTGGCCCACAACCTTTTCAAAATAACACCTTCTTGTTCCAAAGGCAGTAAGTATAGACATGTTTCTAAGATATGGAAGGAGGTCAAAGGCCATGGGAAGGCATGGTTGGTTGCTGGAAATGTTTCAGTTGGGGATCATGTTGGGCACAACGAGATCCTTCTTGGGTTCCCAATGTTGGAATGAAGTGATAAGATACCAATTCCAGAGGTTTTGAGGAGGGATGAAGGATCGCATCCAGCATCAAATATGTGAGTAGTTTCCAGCACAAATATTTTAGTTGGTTATCTATCCAAGCATGTTATGGATGTTGGTAATTTTCCTTTGAAAAATCACATTAGAAGGGCCTTCTAAGGAGCATTCAAGGATGGAATTGTTGAATCCAGGACTCACTTATTTCTTTATTTCATAAATGAAAATACACCTTTTATATAAATGACCTAACATGATTTTTTAAAGTCGTTATGCTTATTAAAAATGAACTTCTAGTAACTGAAATAACGGAGAGCAGGAATTGTTTTATGAAAATCTGGTGATATGATGTTTTATGTAAGATTACATCCATTAGATTTAGAATAATTGTAGTTGTGTTGATTCAAATCATCAGTAGATAATACAAAAAAACGAGTTCATTGGTAAATAAAGATGTTTTTTTCAATACTGTTATATCCAACTTTGAGTTTTGTAGAATCCAACCATTGGAGTTTGTTAAAATAATGACTATAAATAAATTATCACCTCAAGCATTAGTGGAATGTGAATAAACATCTAGATTGATAATTTTGATGGTTGTTTTCTTTGAATGTTTCAATTTCTTATTTTTGATAGCGCTTCCGACCAATGTAATCTTTATCTTTCTGATTATTTTTGTTAAGAGCTATCATTATAATGTTTGTATTGCAAATCTCTTAGAAATTTCATTATAATTTTCATTTAAATCATATGTGGTCAAGTGCTTCTGGGGATAGGAAGATAGAGGAATTACTAATCATCTAATCAAGGGATTATTTGGATAGGGTGGCAGAGCTCAAGTACTTTCGGTGTGTGGAAGTGAGCTATTATCGATAGGTTTAGTCGAGGGTTTCTGAGGATTGCAAGTCAGAACATCTGATAAGTATAAAATTTGGGATAAATTATGAAAGGTTTAAAGTCACAGATTCCTTGGATTCAATTGATAGATTCACATTATAATTTGTTTTAAATGTCTGGTTATACTAATTTCATTTAAAAGGATTATTTCATTTGTTAAAAAATTCTCTATGTTTTGTTTTTGAATTTCCAGCGTTTTAACTCTTTCATCAGTAATAGTTAAAATACTAATCACTTTATTTATATTGTGCCAACTATATTTCATATTGTTTTTAATTTTGTTAATCTGATCTTTTATTTTATTGGTATTATGAAAAATATTTTTACTTAATACATGAAGAGGATAAAAATTGTATGTTTTTTTAAAACTATAATTCACCCCCCTTGTATTTTTTTCCATCATACCAAAAGATAAAATTTGTTATTAGAGGTGGTATTTATCATGATTAAAATATTAACTATAAATATTTAATTTATCTTGTATTTCCATTAACTTATCATATTTTCAACTCGGTTTCCTTACACTAACTGTGTACGTAGAGGAAAGATATTTTGTGATGGCAGGAGTACCAGTTGGAACACTTGATAATTTAATCTAACCAGACCACCAATTTCTGATGGAGAATATTATGATCACCGATGAGATCATATGAAATTCCATATCATTTATACCATAGTTAACAATTTTATCATGTTGATAGAAAACTATAAATCTATGGTGAAATATATCATTAAATTCTCTCAGGAACAAAAACTAGAATATCATATATACCATAAAATTTGTAATGTTTTATTGTTTTTAATGAACAGGAACATCTAAAGAAATATATATTCATGAGAAATGGAAAATATAATTGGGAAGATGTTGGAGATAATAAATTTTAGAACATTCAAAGTCTTAGAAACCCACAGAACTATGCTAAGTTATTATTATCAAGTCATTGGCTTTATGCCTAGAGAAAATGTAACACAAATGCATCAACACTTTATGAATATTGTAAACTATCTACAGTAATTGGGTGAAAAAGAGTTATAGGAAGATCAACCCATTAGAGATGTTATTGATATTATTTCTAAATAATGGGAGTCCAAGAGGAAGGTTATCAATGATTCTTAAATTTTTATAAAATTTTGGCTTCAATGAATTAATTGGAAAACTATTGTAGTGTGAGAGAATAATTAAATGAGATGCTGAAAAAGAGAAAACAAAGAATAGAGTATCATTCCATTTTACTGCATTTAACTATAATCCTAGTACCTTAAATGTTTAAGCTAACACTTATAAATTTTTCAATTCAATGATGAAATATAAGCAAATTAATCAAAGTGATTCCGAAGAAAATAATATTTAACACTCCCAAATTACAAGATTAATGAATAATCATGTCGGTAATTCAAAATTTTAAAATGTTCCTTAGAGAAATAAAAGGGAAAAGAAAGAATCTTTAGAATTTATATGAAATAAATTTAGGAAGGAAGGTCTTGTCAAGTTATAATATTGGGTTCCCTAGACCCTATTTGAACAACACTTTTGCTTACCATATCATGTATAAAACTAGTTATACATGATGTACAATTACCATTATAATTTAGATATTTTTTAATTCCACTATTTAATGGTAATTTCCGGAGATTAATTATCATATCAAAAGGTCATAGTAGATCCCATGCTATAATGAGAACCTTGAGACACCATGACGTTTATCACAAATAAAGCTCCTATGGTTTAGATACATCTTATTGACTGGAAAGAGAAATGTTTTTACAATCAGGTGTTGGGGGATCATAAGAATTGAGACTTCTTCTCATGAAGTTCTCACTGGGTGATATCTAGTAGTGAGATCATGAGGAATGATTCACCGCTAGTAACACCCCATGTTTTGGATGTTTTTTGATGTTTCTATCTATAGATATGTGTATCGGTCTTCTGTATTGAGATCATTACTAGTATGTTCCAATTGATCTTGTACTTTGATGCTGGGGAAAAACCATGACAATGAAATTTTGGAGAGGTAGCATGTATTGGGTGCCTCCTTGGTGGTATGACATTGGTTGAATGATCAAGAAAGTATTTGTTTCTTCTGGGTAGAAGAAGTCATATATCTCAGGCCTTGTCAATAAAGATGGAATTACCTTCATAAGACATTGTACAAGATATTCAAAAGTTAAATCCATCGAATTAAATCATTAAATAAAAAATCAAGTAAACGGAGATGACACAAGTGTGCATCCAACATTCTGAGATATTTAAATACAAAGAGATTACAGTACACACTATTTGTTCATAGGTTGGTTTTCAATAATATGACTATCCTTATCTCTTTAGGGGCCTTTATGGGTTTCAAGACTATGCTCTTGGAATTAAGATTTTATTCAATGCTATCGAGATAAGGGCTTAGAGGGTCATGCACTATAATATATTCAAGAATCCACCATATTAAGTTGAATAGGTATTTTGGACATTGTGGGCCCCACCACAGGGTCTGAGTAATGTCCATGTTATCGATCACTAATAAATAAATAAATTCTTTATTATTCATGTTATAAATAATTGGGTTGAATTTATTTGTTAATCGTATTTACAAGTTAAGTAAATATGAGAAAATATTAATGGAAGGAATACTATTTTAATATACTAGGTTCATTTAATATTAAGCAAGAATTACGAGCCGAGTTAAGGTATTATATTTTGTCATGTAATATATTTAATATATATCACAATAATGAGACAAAAATAATTAATAATATTGATGTAGTTTAGTTCATCATAATTATTAATTTATCGGACATTAAATAAATGGGGGTTGGAAAACCCATCCGGGTTTCTACATCATCCACTATAAATAAGTGGAGAGAGGATCCAGATCAACACTATTCATGGATAGTTTTCTAGAGCCACTCTCTCATCATGCTTCCTAGAGAGGGAAGCTCTAGATCTGGGTGATCAGATATAGTTCTTCCTCATCTATCTAAGGAATGTCGATGTGATGATCTTCGGGGTGTCGAAGGCCTCATCAGATCTTCGCGCTAGCACCTAAAATTTGATGATCAATACTCCATTGGATTTTTGAAGTGCATGTGGATGATCTAGATTGATCCTTATATGGTTGCTTCAAGCAGCGATCACCAGCGACAAGAAGATGTCGAGAGCACCTTCAGATCTAAAAATGTATGTTTTCAGTTTATGTTTTGTGCTCTATTTAATTTACATGAGATCCTTGGACCATACCAAGACTCATATCGTTGGAGGCAATGATTCATGTCTACCCAATGATGATTTTTTATACTCCCTGTTCCACCAGCATCCGCTGTGACCTAAATACTTTTAATTGGTTTATCAAATAATTTTTATGAGAAAAGAAAAATTAAATTACATTAAATTTAAGTATATAATTTAATTTCCATCTCATCGGTCCAAACCATGAGTCGATACAAGGTTGTATGACTAAGTTATGGTCATCTTATTTTTTATGGATTGTTTAGGGATTGTTCATGGTTATTAATTTTTGAATATGTTCTTTACAGTTTTTTTTGTGGATTAATAATAATATTAATATTTATTATTATCATTTTATTATTTTTATAATAAAATAATTATAATTGTTATAATGTGTTTTATTTAAATGGAAACACAAATAAGTTTTGAAAATTGATGAAAATTGTGGCTGGTGTGGAGAAATCCACAAAAGAATCCAAATGTTGAATATTTGGGCAGGTGGAAATTTGTGTGTGCAGGTATTTACGCATGTAGAAAAAAATGGTGTCATTTGTTTTATAATTTTATGTACGATCTTGAAAGACATTTAAAAAATAAAACATTAAAAAAAGTGTTGGGTGGGGCTAGGCAGTCGGCCCCCCATGCATACCACCTCTCCATGGCAATGTCCCTCCTCCCTAATACTTCTTCTAGTAGACTAGACCTCCTATGTAACTATCGGAACCCACGTGCTCTATCCCTTTTGAGTTTCGTTCCCACCTGCACCTCTTCCCATCAATAACGGGTTGCGCCCATTCATCTTTCTCACTAAATCGTTGTCTCGAGGCCCTGATGGTCATATTTGGTGACCCCAACTCCCTGTCACTGTAGACCAGGCGCAGTCGCCACCCACCGGCCATATCGAATGCAGTGTGGCCTCATCTTCATGTTAGAGCACCTTCCTTTACCAGATTTAGTGAGTCTAGCTTTGGACCTTCCTGAGGAACTCATTGTCAGATTTTTGCAAGGTCCCATGTGCCTTGAAAATGGCCCCAATGAGTCTTCCCAACCCAGAATGGTTTGAAATAACTTGTCTCACCAAGATGTTCCCTACTTGGATTTTCCCGACCTGTTGCGGGTCTGTGTCGGTTTGGTGCGCCCCACAATGAGCCAACATTATGTTTTGGGGACTTTTTTTATTGAAATTTAATATATTAAATTTATATAATTATATAATTAAATTAAATTAATTAAAATATTAATTTTGGATTTAAAAATAATAATTTTAATACCTCGTATAAAATAAATTTAATTTTTGGTCCTAAATTAATGTAATTAGTTAATTTAAATTTTAGGATTAAAAAAATTAAATGTTGACCAAATATAATTAAATTTTTTGAATTTTATTAATTAAATTTATATAATTAAATATACCTCGTACTTAAATTAAGGCAATTTATTTTTTTATCACTATTATTTTTATATCGACTGGTCCTGAAAAGTGACATGACTTTTTAATGTCTAGTTTATTTAATTAATTATTTTAACTATGTGGGATTTTTTAAATTATTTAAACTTTTGTCTGTGTGTTGCCTTTACTTTTAATCAATTTCTATAAGGACATGTGCTCCCATTTTATCTGAGGTACAGTAAACTCCTAGTCCCCCTCACATACGAGTGAGTTTTTATGTATATTGAACGAAGATAGTGTTTTGGCGTCGACCTAACCCAGATGAGGTGGTACAACTTGACGAAGAGGATGCATGATGCGGACCCCACCAAGATGAGAGGAAATCTAGACAAGCAGTAGGTATACTGGATCGGGGAAAGTTGCATCACAACACAAGCAATGACTCAGGAATGATGCCCTAGGTCGTGGTTGGTCCATTGAATTTAAATGGATAATATAATATTAGATGATCAAGGCTATTCAGGTAGTTGGTTACCTTTATGTATTTATTCATTTTATAATAGTGCAAAAATATATAAAATAATAAATAATAAAATCCATAAAGAAGAGATGTATGTTTCTCTATTAATGTTCATCTGTGAGAATGACAACATATATGAACAATATTAATAGAAATGGGTTACAATAATCAAGAGAAAAAACACCAAAACCCTCAATGAAATATTAAGTTGTGAAATGCCTTCCGTTATTCGAATTTCGACAAAACTAGGTGTTTGGGGTGCTCATCATGCCAAAGCTGAGGGTGCCTCTTAATTCCGGGGCGTTCTTATGAGAGTGATGGGTTGACTTAAAAAAATTTATAGTAAGGATTAACCAAAGATAACTTTATATCATTTTAGAGGCAAGCATTGAGTAAATCAAGTTATGATTTTAGAATTCGGGACATCACTCAATAGATCAAGGAACCGTTAGTTAATACAGTTGGTAAACCAAATACCTACCTTGGACCCTCCGAGTAGTGGAGTAGAAAAAGATTATAGACTATGAGAAGATGTTTAGATATCCTTTCCACTTGTATACTCAAGTGACAAAGTATTTTGATTATTGTACAGAGGTTTCCTAGAATTCAATAAAATAGTTGGAGACATTTAATGATACAATTAATCAATAATATCTAATTTAATAATTAAGATAAAATTTCTAATCTTATAGTTTTATTTTTATTTAAAATACAATGTAATACCAAAAATAATATTTAGATAAATTGGAGAAGGTTAATTTCCAAACAAGCATGAATTTCAAAGTGTATTACAGGAACTTGTGCTTAATACTATGATATCGGAAATTCAAGGTGAATGTGTCCCTATACCTACTAATAACTACCTTATGAATTGAGGATGTAAAATTTCTTACTGGAGACAAATGTATGATGCATATGATGGTTATTTCATTATGTTATCATCGTCATCCGAAGTTATTTGTGGCCACTACATCAGGACATGCATGGTATTACATGTTGTCTCATCTATGAGAACATGTCAAGGAGAAAGTGAAGCGATATTTTAATGGGTGATAATTACATTGGAATTGTAAATATATGAATGGTATATCATGATCTTTAAATCCATACCACTCTTACACCTGATTAATCTAGTTTCATTTAGGGAAACAAAATGAATAGGGTGGAGTAAACGCTTCATTAACTTTTAGGTAGGATCTCCATGAAATAAGAATGTTAAATACTATTTAATATTTATATATTATGGTGCATAAGTTGAAATAAAATGTGATAAGGACAATTGAAATACTAACGCCAGAGTCACCTTCAAAACATCCTTCAAACATATAGGTTAGTCATTAAATAGGAGTTTATTTTCTTCACATAACATGAAATAAATTTTTCAATGTTTAAATGAAATGAACTGAATTAAAATGAATGAACTCAATTCTTCTTCATTGTATATTCATCATATATAAGTATTGTTTCAAATATACTTCTTGGGTATTAAAAACATTATTACTTTCTCAAATGTGTATTGAAATACGGTAAACAGGTATGTTATAGAAACTTTACATGAAGCAAGGTGTCTTCTCCAAGTCGATGAGAAAGGGTGATTCCTATGTCAGTAGTGAGAAACACATAACTTCTAATTTCCAAGTGAAAAATTATAGTTAAACAAGATGATGAGTATAATGAAAAAATTTATCTCACATGTCCATTGGACATAAGAGACATTATTCCATGTTCAGGAATGAGTGTTGTTTGTGGTGTTTCATACTCATCAAAAAAGTTCATTGGTAGTTGATTCATAAGAAATACGTGATGAATATAAAATGCAATAATTTTACTCAGTTGTGGAAAGATAATTCTTTTTCAAATAAAACAATGGCTGAATGTCAAGGATATACCCATTTTGGTATTTAGGTGCAGTAAATATAAACACCATTGGTATTATTGTCGTATTTAGTTTGGACAAAGAAACCTTCATAAATAAAGGTATCTCACAGAGCTTTCAGAATTAGTTTAACAAGAGAGCGTTAAATACTCCAATTGAATGTTAATGGTAAATATACTTTATAATATTTCTCTACATAATTAAAGAATATAATATTGAAGTATATTATTGTTCATACGATATGAGTTACTTTGGGCTGACATGTCGAATAATATCTTGACCAAGAATTCATCGATCATGATACTATAGCAAGGAGTAATTCCTAAAGAAAAATTACCTTGTCTACATCAATCCATTGAATTTAATGAGTAGGATATATGATTAAGTCTTACATGGTAATTTTGATCAACAAAATGTAGTGTGAAGTAATTCATAAACGCACATTTATACATTAGAGTTGTAATGTATGTAGAGTCAATGTTACAACTTGCATAAACTTCCATTATATTTAAACACATGCATTCCAAAATAATAGTGATATCCCATAACCATATGCCAATTATACTTAAAAATGGATATGATATGAGCTGTAGTATGATAAATATTGATAAGCCTTAAGAAAAGTGTTTAGATGGAAATAGATGGTTAGGATATAAACAAACTTGCATTAAGATAAACACATTGTGCATCTATGTAAATATCCTAATGGATTTTTAGGATATTACATAAATCCCCAGAATAGAAAAGTTATAGTAATGTGATAGATGTCATTCATATATATGGGTACACATTTCTACTTGAGATAATGGGAGAGATATTGACTTGGATTTAATAAACGCTAAAGAGGCACAAATAATTGGAATATGAACTAGTTACACAAGAGATGTGGAGCATGTATGTTCTAGAGTAGGAAGGTTAAAACCATATTGCTGATTTTAAACTCATCATGGATGGTGATAAATTATTCAGTGAGAATAATAATTCCTTCAAGTTAGTAGTATATGGAAACAATCTAAAATTGATAATGTCAACTAAAATTCAATAATGGATTCCACGTATCAACGTGAAATAGGCCTTATCATATCGAATATTGTAGTGTATATTCATGTGAGATGATAAATTGGTGGTATAAGTGTTTTACCAATAAGGTTCTATTGGTTATACCAATTCGGTATGCCTAAATCCTTTAGAATTTTACTTTTTATAGCTATATTCTATTATCATTTTATTGGGAATTGGATATCATGACCACCAGTCATGGAAGGTGTCTATATGACACAACCATAAAGGGACAGTCACATCATAAAATGCTAATAGAGGTTTAAAGATACTAGAATCTATTTTTGGATTGAAGTAAACAATATTACCATAGATGATTAATTTTGAAATAATTATTTCCTTGTGTCTACTAGAGGATAGTGGGAGCATTATAGTTTTCGAAGATAAATATGTTCGAAAACATATGGAAAACAAATATCGGTATTATAGTTAGTTAAGACCATAATGAAAATAATTATTCGGTGATTGAATTAATGTAGAAACCTATGTTCCAGGGAACAAGATCTATTAAGGTATATTTAACTATTTCGTAGACCTATTCAATCAAACATATATTTACATGATATTGAAAAATACATGTTCAAACAATTAATGATAAGAATTATTTCCATTTTCACATAGAATAAATCTCTTAAGGTATACATGAAATGGAATATGAGGATATTAAGTGGTGAGTTGAGTTCCATTCTCTTTAGTGATGGATCAATCATGTATTCCATAATATGTATGAGAAATGATATTGCCAAAATATTATTTATAGATGGATAATATGAGTTATATCATTGAGAATTGAAAGTGATGTAATTAAGACCATCTTACTGTACTTGAAAAGTATAAAAGATATGTACCTGGAAAGTGGAGAGGAAAATATACTTGTTTTTGTGGGATACAAACTAATCTTCCTTTAGATCAATTTGATCTAGTGTCGCAGTTAGGATAAGGTGTTGAGCCAGACAACCTCATAAAATCCAATGGTATCCATACCTATAGAAACCAAATACATTGAAAATTATAAGGCATATAAGAAGCAGTTATTAAATGAAATTATTTTTTCTAGTTCATGTAATCCCACCTACCAAGTAATGTTTTACCATGATGATAATTCTATTAATGGTACTAGTAAAGATGTCAATTTTTGACATTGGAAAAAAATATACTCAGGTTTTCCATATCTTGAGATGTTTTACTTAATGAGATTAGGTAAAAAATAGAATCATAGCCATATGGTGGAAACATGGAAGACCTAGAAACTAAATCCATTACTCAGCAGAAACATGATCTTTATCATGTGAGAGCAAATAAGTCTGGTTAGTAAGTTGGATGCATTATTAGTGGGAGTTTTGTAATAGGGGGTGCCCTAGACCCAACATGAAAAATACTTTTGATTACCATATTTTGTATATAGTTAGTTATATATTATGTATACTTACCATTATAGTGTCGATATTACTATGTACACAATTTAATGGTAATGTACACAGACTAAATATCATATCAAAAGATTATAACAGATCCAAAGATATAATGGGAAACTATAGATATCATGACATTAATATTAAACAAAGTTATTATGGCATAGATACATATTAATGTATGGATATAGTAGGTGTCTGACTATCAGGTGTTGGGGGCTCATAATCTTTGATACTTCTTATCATTATGTTCAGACCTGGTAATCTCTAGTAGTAAGATCACAAGGAAAGACCCACCAATAAGATCACCACATGTTTTTGGTGTCATTGTTCTTTCCAATATATGGATATATATATATATAGGTATATTGACATGAGATCATTAATATTTTGTTCCATTTCATCACATACATTGATGCAGGGAAAATCATGAAAATGAAATCCTGGCGAGGTAGCTTGTGTTTGGTGTGTCATTGGTGGTATGAAATTGGTTTAATGGTTAAGAATGGATTTGAAACTTTTGGGTTAATGAAGTTATATATATCATGCCTTACTGATTAGGATGGTAGTACCTTCATAATACCTTGGACAAGGAAATTGAATGGTAAGTACATCCAATTAAATCAACAAATAATAAATCATGTAAAAAGGCGTGACACAAGTGTGTTTCCTACTTTATGAAATATTTAAAGAAAAAGAGATTATAGTACACGGTGCATGTTCATAGGTTGGTTTTCATTACTATGACTATCCCCATAAATTTATGGGCCTTGATGGGTTTCTTGAATCCTCTTTTAGTATATGGATTTTATTCACTGCTATTGAGATAAGGGCCTAGAGGGTCACACACTATAGCGTATTCTAGAATCCTCCATATTCAGTTGAATATTTATTATGGACATGGTGGACCCCCCATAGTGTTTGAGTATTGTCCAATATATTAATCTCCAATAAATAAATAAATTCATTATTATTCACGTTATGAATAATTAGGTTGAATTTATTTATTAATAGTATTTACAAGTTATGTAAATATGATAAAATATTAATCAAAGGAATATTATTTTAATATTTGAGGTTCCTTTAATATTAAACGGGAATTTGGAGTCTAGTTAATGACTTGGGTTTTATAACATAATATATTTAATATATATTACAATAATGTGATTAAAATAGTAATTAATATTGATACATTTTAGTTTTTTATAATTATTTATTTAGTGGATGTTAAATAAACAGGGGTTGTGGAACCCTTCTGGGATTTTTCATCATCAACTATAAATAAGTGGAGAGAGTCTCTAGATCAACAATATTAATTAAAAGTTTTCTATACCCTATCTCCCTTCCTACTTCCTAGAGAGATAATATCTGGATCTAAGCGATCATATTGAGTTCTTACCCATGCATCAAAGACACATCAATGTGGTGATCATCAGGATGTTGAAGGAATTGTCAGATCATTACACTAGAACCCAAAATTCCAGGATCGATGCTCCAGTGGATTTTTGAAAAATCTGTGGAAAATATAGAGGGATTCTTATATGGATCCTTCAATAACTGGTCACCGACTACAAGAAAATGTCTAGTGTACCTTCCGATATAAAAATCTATGTTTTCAATAAATGTTTTGTGCATTGTTTAATTTATACGAGATCCTCAGACCAAACCAAGGATCAAATCATTAGAGATAAAAAGTCTCATCATCCCGATGATGAAATTTTTTTAAAAACCCTAGCCCACTGAATTATATTGTGACCTCAGCACCTTCAAATCTAACCTAATTATCCAAAACTAAAAAATAAAAACAGAACTTATTAAACCACTTTCAAATATGTTCGTTAGTACATATGAGAATTTTTCAAATAAATAAATCATTAAAAATTAATTTCCATAGACAATAAGTAAAAATATATAATATAATAGAGTATCAAACAAATTAATCCAAAAAATATTTTCATGATGTTTTTCTGTCAAACAAATTATAATATAGTTATTAAATTATAAATGTATTTTTCAAATTAATAACATAGTTTAAATAAATTGAATAAACGTTTATTTTATTAAAATATCAAAAAAAGACCTAAAATATTACAGCATTACAAAAATATTTCATTTGTGTTTATATATAAAATATATGCACATAATATTTAATCAATTAAACAATTTATGTTTTTTAACAAACAAAAAAATTGATTAATTAAAATTAAAATTAAAATATTTTATATTGGTTGCAACATTTTGAAATGTAATATTGGTTGAAGTAATTATTATTGTGTGATAGTCACACATATTATTACTAATGGTTTAACTGACAGTAGTAGATACATGCTACCACTACCACTGATATTTCTGCTTGTGCTACCACTGGTTCTGTATGCTACCACAACAATTCCCAAGAATTGTTTCTACTATAAATGGATGCTTCTAACACCATCATGGATGGTTTTCTACCACTAAATCTAGGTTTTATCACTACCATTAAATTTATAAGGATATATAATTATTAAGTATAAGAGTATGCTACCATTGGAGAAGATAGGTTCTACCATTATATATTTCTTCTACAATTGTTGAACCTAGTAGATTCTATTATTACTATTCAACAGAAGTATGGGAGTGCTATCACTCAAATATCTGAGATGCTTCTAATGAGTGTTCATGATATCAATGGTGGTTATGGGGAACTGTTATGATATTCTTGTTTTCACTACCGATGTAGTCTCTGATTACTATAAATAAGACCAATGTCACACTCCTATTATCGATGTCGAACTAGGAGGCATGTTCAAACAGGATGGGATTCACACACATTGAGGAACGTCACATCGATATCTGTTGATGATGTGTCATCTTTAGAAGGTGTTTCATGGATGGAAAATTAATGTGCATGACTTTTTGGTAGTAGAGAAACATCTTCATACATGGTATCATGGAAACTGGAGGATAAGGAGTGGGTGTCAAGTACATTTGTTTTACCCTTACACAACACTATGTTGGAGCTCACATAAGAGTAAACGTTTAACATACATTTGTGTAATCTTATAAAATTCCACCTTTCCCTTACAAAAGTATAAGCAGTTCATTTGGATCCTTAGATGATCTTTATTATTCACAGTATACCTTTACACAAATAGGGAACTTCCCTTACGTGAGTTTTAGAAATTATCAATTACCCTTATACAACTATCATACTACACTTAATCTATCTTTATAACTCACACACTACACTTATGAATCTATATGGATACCCTTAAACAACTATGAGACTATGCTTACTCAACTATCTAACTACTGTTGTATGAGCATTATAAATCTCAACTTAAATTTATATAGAATAATGAGAAAATGACCTTACATATATGAAGGTAGAAATTTATGCTTATACAATTATAGGAAGAGCTCACATAAGGGTATATTGAGCTTAAGCTTATTCACACTTTGAAAATTCTATCTTACCCTTACAGATGGTAGGTGGTATGCTTAAGGTTAACTTTTTTTATCCTTACGTAGCGATATAGAAGATCTCATGTAATGGTAACTTGATCTTATGCTAATTAAACCATTATAAAATCATCCTTCCCCTTAGGTATGTAGTAGGTATTGCATAAGGGTATGTTTTTCCTTAAAAAATTTAAATTCTCAATGAAAAAAAAATTATTAATTAATGGAAAAATGTTTTTATAGTATCATAAATTTCTTGATCAACTTTATAAAATATTTTATAATTATTATAATACATTTCCAAGCCACCGTATAAATCCTCAATACATGAAAAACTTATTATTTACAAAACCATATTTTTAAATGATTACTATTATGGAATTTAATGTGAGAAATATTTTAATAACAAAAACAAAAAGCAAATAAATTCCATTTTAAAAATCTCCCCAACACTAAAAATATCCTCCACTTTTTTAAATAAATATATAATCCTTTTATTAAAACGTTTAGAATTCTCCCCCTATTAAATTTTATTAAAAAATAAAATTTAAATCTACAAAACTGAATTATCTTATTTTTATGAATAAACCCAAAAAAAATTATATAATTTTAACTCCCCTTTTAGAAATATATATTCTATTAAATCAATTTTTTTCAAGGGTTAACAAAATCCCCCTAAATTATTCATCTAAAATATCTGATCAAAGCTAATGAATAATAACCATAATTTAAAAAAAAATAAAATTATATTATAAATAGAATTGATAAATTTATTCCATTATATTAAACATTATTATAGTATAGGAGATACCAATGTGTTTGTTATATTAATAATATATATTTATATTATAAAAAAATTTATACAAGTTGGGTGAAGTTTTATTAAGGGATTCAAAATAAGGAAATTCTATGAATTTCAAGTAATTAAAAAAACGTGTTCTCTTTTTATAGAATGAAACAAGTTTTTAAATAATTCTAATATATGAATAATATTTATATGATAAAAAATATTTAAAATAAATAATAAAATATTCTAAATTGTAAGGTATAAAATACATTTTAAAATAAGAGAATACTTCCTTGAATTAAGAGTGTTCAAAATTTTATTTCAAGGAACCATTATAAGAAATAAATAGGTAAAAAAATAGGTGGTTAACAATTTTAAAAATAATAATTTACTACACTAATGTGTAAAAACTAAATTATAAAATATAATGAACAAAATGTGTTTTAATTCCCAGAACATATATAAGTTATTGAAAAATATTTCAAACAAATTAACTGAAACTAAAATCTAAATATTATAAATATAAGAAAACTGAATTTAAACTTACATATGAGTATATAAATTTTATTATAGAGAAGGGGAAAATACCATTAAATTAAATATTTTCTAAGGATATATATAAAAATATTAAACCTCTTTATAGGAAATATGACCCCATAATCATTATATATGGCATTAATATTTTTATCTAAATAGGCTATAACATTCTTACATTTGAAAAAAAAGAAAATTTTCAGGTACATACCTAATGACTAGAAATTAAAATAACATGATAAAAGATATTAGATATTATGAATTCCATCACAAAATTTTATAAAACAATAGATCATATATGTGTTAGATAATAGAAAAATACTTACCTGGGCTTGTTGATCATCATAGGTTTAAAAATATTTTAGTATGTTCTTTTTAGTACTCATGTTGTCTTAGATTCAGATAAATTGATAGTAGAACTTTTTTCCACCCAAAAATATTTAAAACTTCCATTTATGGGTTTTTATAAAAATAAATTCCTAAAGATAAATGTTTTAGTTTGACCAAACAATTGATCTAAAAGTGCATTCATTGGAATAAAAATTTTACATTCTATATTTAAATCATGTTACACTCTAAATACTCCCTACTAATATTTTAAAAAATGTTTTCTTATGTATACTTGGTGAATTTTTTTTTAAATTTTAACCATTCTTGTTATAGATTGTTTTCATCATAGAAATAATTTTATCGTATTTAATTTTTCCTTGAAGAAAAGTAGATAATGTTTCGTTAAGATTATCAACATCCTCTTCTAAATCCATATTATCTTTTTTAAATAGATTATAAATTACAATATATTTTTTCATTATAATCAGAAGTTATATATATCAATTGTTATGTTTTATAACATAAGATTATTACACCCATTATGAAATTTATCAAACTCATTTATGAATAAATTAACCCTCATTTCATGTTCTTTATAATTTAATTCTAGAAAATTTTTAAGTATATCATTTTCTTATTTTTGTTTCAACATCTTTGAAGCATATTTTCTTTATAATCCCCATTATAGTAAACTCTAATATTAATATTTTCATATTATTTTTAATTTTCCAATTTTATTTGACCAATTTATTATTTAGTCATTTTAAATATTTATATTTTTTAATCATTTAGATATTATCATTTCTTAGTTCATCATTTTCTTTAGGAATATTTTCAACTCTATAATTCTTAGAATCAAAATCACAATTTGAATGAGAATCAGATTCTTTATCTTCACCAGTACTATTATTATGATAACTTTTTATGGGTCTCATAGCGAATGGTAATTTAGTTTCCTTATAACATTTAGTCATTAAACAATCATTTTAGACTTTTTAGATTGCGTAAATAGATAATGGAGTACCTCACAATGTGTAGCCATCAAAGAAAGGTTACCTATTTCCTATTAACTTCTTAATTCACTGCTTGAATTATAGTAATCTAAAAATTCCCATCCTCCAAATAATGAGAAAATTTATTTTATCATTTTGTCTTTGTCTTTATTTGAATGCTTTGACATAAAAAAATTGGTCCCAATTTGTCCTTTCTTCTCAAACTCATAAAATTTTAGATAGAAAACATCGTTATACTTTCTAGTTTTACCTTTATTATATTATTTTTAATTCATCCATATGAAATATTTTTTGAAATTATTTTCTTCATAAATTTGAAAACCATTAATTTTATTTTATCCACATTCATATCACTTTCCCATGACTCAAATTCAAAAGAGTTATTTAATTATTTTATTTATGACATAAAATAAATACCGTTATTCTTTATATAATCCTCTTAAATATTGTTTTTTAATTCAAGTTTATATTGAAATAATGAACTGATTAGTTCATATAATGTATACTCTTTAATATTATTACTTTCTTCGATTTATAATTTCATTGAATACCATATTTTTGGTAATGATCTCAACACCAATTCAAGTAGAACTATATTTCCTAGCGTTTCACTAAGTGTTTAGAATCCAAAAAATTCATGCATAAATTTATTTTAGAAAAATGTTTCTTAAATGAATTTTTTCACAATTAATATAAACTAGTATATATTTTATTATAAGTTATCTTTTACAAAATTAAATTTCTTTGTATAAATAAAATAAAATTTACAAGAAGAAAATTTAAAATATTAAAGTTATAAAGATTCTTCTTTAGCTATATTTAATTTTTTAGAGAAATAACTTGGATTGATTTTTATTAAACATAAATTCATATTTAATAAGTTATAATATCAAATTTATCATTAATAATTGTTGTTTTTGTTTTAAAATCAAAATTATTATAATTACATATGAGTAATATATTAATCAGTCACATAGAAATTATTTAATTATACTGAATTAATAAATATAAATTTTAATATTGAATACATAGTATATTAATAATGAGTAAATGTAATATATATTAATTTTTGTTTATAATTTATTATTAAATAATAAACTAATGGAATATAAGAATTAAAATATTTTCTAGAATCTTAATTATAGTATATACAATTAAAATTAAATAATTTAATAGTTAAAAGTATAGTCTATGTAAGAAGGTGAAATGAATAAAGGAAATTTCTAATTTTAAATATTGTGTAAAGGCCATTTGAGTTACACATATGGTTATAACTCAATTATATTCTCATGTAAATGTAATAACCAGTGTTGTATAAGGATAAGAACCACTACGCAGGGGTCGCATAGTTGTGACACAAGGGTAATCTATCCATCGTGTAAAGGATGAACTTCCAACACCCATCTTGAATAAGGGTATGAATAAACACACGTAAGGTCACATTTGAGTTGTTTAAGGGTACCCCAAGTTATGTACGGGTAATAAGAATCCCATATAAGGGTAGTTCCACTCTCTATTTAAGGGTCAGGAAAACTATGTAAGGGTACCAACCTAACTTGTGTAAGGGTAACACACCCAAAATAGAGGCTATGTAAAGGTAACCCACATTTTACTAAGGCTATGTAATAGCATAGAAACACTTACCTAAGACCAGGTTGTTTCATACATATCCTTCGTAAGGGTCTAAAATCATTCATATATGGGTAAAATCATCTAAAATGTGGTTATGTAAGGGTCATTTTGTGAGTTTATATCCACATAAAGGAATAACTAAATCTATATAAATGTAATCACACACTCAAAATATAAAACCTATTGCATCGTACTCATCCTCAAATAGAACCTTCAGATAAAATAAAATAATATATATATATAATATGTCATTATCATATCAACTTACATGATAATTTTGTTTAAATATAATATTTATATTACTTAAACCAAATAAAATTATAGACATTAGTGTTTATTAAACCTTATAATAAGTTTCCAACTTTATTTATAAGATAGAAAGAACTTGACCACCATTGAATCATCATGTTTAGAGGATTATAGATTACTAAATGTTTAGAGTTAGGAAATATAGATATCATCATGATATGGAATGTAGTTGTAGCATCCCGCCTTTTTATTACATAACATTTCATTACATTTTAAAAACAGAGGATCTTTAAAGTCTAGTGTCTTGGAAATCAGGAACATAAAACCTGAGAACAACATAAAACATTCTTGTAAACCACATGTAAGGAATCTTTATTGTTCATCCTATGTTCATTATAGCATCTCATAACCTGGGATCATACATCAAAGGAAAGGGTGAGCAGAAGGACCAGTAAGGGAAATAAGATAAACATTTTACATGTGAACTTGAGATACATCAATAAAGTCATGATAAATAACATTAAGGCATGATAAAGAGATCATGAGGAATATCATAATAAAAATAACATGTTTCATAACCTGAATATGCTGATACAACATTTAACATAGAGAATAATTTCTGTATCACCATGGACTATCCCCAAGTCGCCATTAAAAAAATTACCAAGGTTATTCACCAAGGTATCGTCAAATGGTCATCACTAGAGATTAAGTCTTTACACAATGCATTAGAGCGCTATTAGGGAAAAACCTTACTTTTCCATTATTATCATGTGAGAAATATATATAATCATCAATAATTTATTAAATAATCCATATATCATAAAATAAATGGGTTTCATTTCATAGTCATAACATTTTAAAAACTGCATTAAAGACGTGATCTTTATGTCACTTTAAACTCACGAAAAAGGAAAGAGGGTCTCATGTATGTAAGTACTAGAATTTAAAATAGAAAATTTTGATATATATGTGAATACCCCATTTAGAATAAATGGTTTTGAGTATTCACTTAATAAAATAAAATAATTTGATAAAAAGAGAGAGTCATTTTGAGATGAAAATTCGGCAGCATAACGGCTATGTTGTAGGGTTTTAGAAAACATTGAAAAAAGAGGGGACATGGGTCACCCACTCCTAAATGATCCATAAAAAAGTAGAGGGACATAATATAAAGGATATAAGAACATGGTAATGAAATTTTAAGGTCATACAATATGAAATGAAATACTTGAAAGAAAGACAAAAATATGATTATCTCTTATGAAAAATTCAGCAGCCTAACGACGTCACTTAAAACTTCAAAAAAATGAATTGATGAGATTAAATAGGTTATATCCTCATGTGAACATAAAATTAATATATCATGAATATATAGATCATACGCCAACATGGAAAAAGGTATCTTTAAGGACTTGACATGAAAGTAGAACTTTGAAAATGGGAAGAGTGAAAGAATCCCTTACAAAAATTCGGCAGCCTAACGACGCCACTTAAACATTCATAAAATGAAATAATGAGATCAAGAGGGGTAATATAATAATATTAAAATTAAAAGGAAAGTAATAGTAAAAATGAAAATCATCCAACATAAGGAAATGGAGTATAAAATAAATGACATAAAAGAGAGTACTTTAAAAGAAAGAGAGATGTAGGATCCCTTACCTTGAAGAGTAACTTCAAAAGCATGAAGGTAGGGACCTTGGGAGGCCTCAGGGAACCTTGGGAGGACTCCTCTGGAGGTAAAGAGACCAGAAATTCGTTGCGGAGGATTTGGAAATGATATTAATGAGGGAAGTGCTTTGTATTTGTAGAAGAAGTGAGGGGACGAAGCATTAATTGCCAAGGGACACCTCATCGGTGGTATTGGAAGAACCATGGGATTTCCCATGGTATTTTCCCATGGTATTGACCACATGGTACACCTCATACATTATCTTACTAATAATAAGTCTACCAGAATAATTGAATAATTAATACATCTTTAATGAAGTCATTAAACACCCGATACTCAAAAACTGTATTTTCACTATTCACTGAAATTTCAACTTTCTCAGAAAAACCCCAAAATTTCACATTGACCAAATATCATTTCTCTGATTTCAAAAATGATCTCCTTTTTATGCATATAATATTCTAAATATTTGTAATTAAATTTTTAATAAAAACACTATTCACTAAAAATTCAACTGTTTCAGAAAAATCCCAAAAATTCACCTTAACCAAATATCGATGCTCTGATTTCAAAAATGAACTCCATTTTAAGAAAATAATTTTTTAAATAATTTTAATTTAATTTTTAAATAAAAAAAATATTCATACGAAAAAACTAATACTTAATTAATAATTTCTGAAATTGTTATTTAGCTATTTTATTGAATCACATTACTTAATCAAGGTGCCTTAATTATATTAATACTTTATTTAAGTGAGATTGGTAATAAATTTGGTCACATTAATAATCCTAAGAGTAAAATCACTATTAATAATTTACAATTCATAAAAAATTGAGATCATCTTGTTAGAATCTAAATTCTATACTGAAAAAAACTATAGATGACCATTTTTTGAAAATTATTACACATTATTAATTATTTAAGGTTTACATAAATATTTTTATAATATAATTTTTTAAAATTAATCAATAATATGAATACTATATTTATTCGGACATTTAAAAATTCAAAAACTTCATCATAAGAAGAAATCACAATTTTTATATAATCAAAGGATAACACAAAGAAGTTGCAGTCTCGCTACAAAACCCCTTATAACACCAGCATAATACCTAAGAGTAAGGTGTGCCAGGGTGATATAATCTTGGGGCGGCTCGACCAACATTTTCCGGGTAGAGATTTCTACCATCATGAACTTCTCACGAACGGTGATTCTATTCCAGCTTCACATGATGATGTACGGCTTCATTTTGTTCCAGAGCAAAGCCCAAAGTTTTGACCTCCTTCCCGAGATTCGTCAGATGGGATTTGATCGGCTCGAGACTACTGGATGGGGCCATCGAATCTTCATTCTATATTAATTAATCAAGATCACTTGTATTTAGGGACAATAATCGTAACATTTAGTTTCCAACGGTCTTATTGACAAACGGTCATATAACAGTCAAAACCCAACGGTCTTATTTTGATTATACTCATTTTATTAAATGAAATAGTTTAATTGAGTATAAAATAAAATAACACACAATGTTAGGTAACTAAATTTATTCAAATTTTTGGGTTGTTACAATATTCCCCCCTTAAGAAATTGTATCGACACAATTTTAAAATTGGGCTTGGAAATTTTGTTGGAAGCCCACAAGGGAAAAGAGTCAATAAAACAATTACTTTAAAAGCAGGAAAGGGAAGTACAAATGTCACCCGAGTTAACCCATACTAGGATTGCATGTAAGAAAACATGGATATAGAAGAGAGAAAAAGGGTCACGTTCTGAGGGAGAGTGATAGAAAACATGATTAGGTGAAAAGTAACCATAAGAAGATCACAATATTAAGATGTGTTAAATGATCTCTGATTACCCAGTAAGAAACTTAAACCAATATCATTTTTGTTTTACGTTCCTTTTCATAATTTTGAGGAATTAATTTACTACATAGAATAAAAACATAAGGAAATATGTTTACCTTCATGTAGAGTCTCATCCCTTAATAATTTTCCACCATGATTAATCTTTTCTCCAAACAATGAGCATTCAAAAAGACTTCATCTCATCAAAAGCACAAGAATCATCTTCTATAAAATCACATAATCAACAAAAAAATAACTATGTTTTCCCTTGTCTTTAGTCATCAACTAAAACTAAAAAGGTTTATATTGGATCATATAATCCCCAAAAAGGATAATCATTTATAAAAAGAAATATGACTATTAATCGCAAAAAAAAGTACCCAATGTTCTAGAAAGACCATTCAATACACATTCATCCTTAATATTCTATAGAATAATCCAAACTAAGATTGGAACCCAAAAATCAGAAGGATTTAATCACATAGTCTTCCCCAAAAAAATTCATAACATTTATCTTCAAATAACATTGACTACTATTAACGTCTCATACTAAAGTGTAATTAAACTATTCATATATTCTATATTCTAGGGTCATCATTTTACATAAATAACCCAAATCACCATATGTCCACAATAAATACTTAAATTACTATAAAATTTTTTAGCCATTACTCCTCAATTTAAATCCTGCAGTATTTTATTTCCCTTAGGCATATAGTACTCTAAAAGAGAAAACATTGTCCAAAATAACCTTTATCGTTTAATCATAAAAGTATTTTCCAATACAAAGGATATACATTTGATATAACATTCCAAAATAAACTTATTCTAAATCCAGAAAAATAGCAGGTGCATTAGTCCGAAGGGAATAACAAAAAACTCATAGTTGCCATATCTTGATCAAAAGGCAGTTTTTGGAATATAATCATTCTCCACCCTCAATTGATGATAACCAGAATGAAGATCAATATTAGATAAGAATTGAGTCCCATAAAGTTTGTCAGATAAGTCATCAACTCTTGTAAGAGAGTATTTGTTCTTCTCTGTGATCCCATTTAGTTCTCTATAATCAATGCATAGTTGCATCAATCCATCCTTCTTCTTCACAAAGAGAACTGGTGCTCCCCAAGGAGACACACATGGTCGTATAAACACATTCTCCAATAGATCTCAGAGCTGTTTTTTCAATTCCTCTAGCTCCACATTTTCCATCCTATAGGGGGTATTTGACATCGGATGAGATCCAGGTATGATTTCAATGGATAACTCTACCTCTCTTTCCGGGGAAGGTCCAGGTAACTCCTATGTAAATACGTTAACGTATTCCTAGACGATGGGGAAATTTTCTAAAATTATAAATCCTTCATGAGAAACTTATTTCA
This sequence comes from Viscum album, assembly GCA_963277665.1. Classification (NCBI taxonomy): domain Eukaryota; kingdom Viridiplantae; phylum Streptophyta; class Magnoliopsida; order Santalales; family Viscaceae; genus Viscum; species Viscum album. The sequence goes on along the minus strand of OY728132.1, from coordinate 355,463,351 downwards.
TTTATGAATCTTTAATCTAAAAATGATTTTTTGTCTGAAAAATTCATGCTTAGAAAAATTACATTTTTCTATAATTCCTTCATAAAGATTCATAAAAAGCATGCGATTAACCAAACATATCCCCCGAGAGTGTCGTAACCAAGATTACAGTAAGGCCTGTTGTCATGTATGAGTTTTATTAGATTCTAGATCGATACAGTGTTTTTGGGTTTTACCCCTATGTTCATCTATGCCAGATCCACCTCTACCTTCTCATATCCAGACATGTATGTATTTTCTTGATAAACCACTTACTCAATACTCAGAAAAATTACAGAAAAATTTCCTATACTTAATCTTTTTTATAGGGTTCTTCATAATGTTTTCATATCCTAATTTCCATAAATAACTAAAAAAATCATTTGATACTAACTATAGCATCCCACCTTTTTATTACATAACATTTCATTACATTTTACAAACCGGATATCTTTAAAGTATAGTGTCTTGGAAATCAGGAACATAAAACATGACAACAACATAATAAATTATTCAAAACCACTTGTAAGGCTTATTCATGGTTCATCCTAAGTTCATCGTAGAATCTCATAACCTGGGAGCATACATAAAAGGAAAGGGTGAGAAGAAGGACCAGTAAGGGAAACGAGAGAAACATTTTACATGTGAACTTGAGATACATCCTTAAAGTCATGATAAATAACTTTAAGGCATGATAAAGGGATCACGAGGCATATCATAATAAAAATAACGTGTTTCATAACTTGTTGATGTGTCTAAAACATTTAACTTATACAATCATTCATGTATCACCATGGTCCATCCCCAAGGTGTCATTAAAAAAATTACCAAGGTTATTCACCAAGGTATCGTTAAAATGGTCATCTCTAGAGATTAAGTCTTTACCCAATGCACTGAAGCGCTATCCGGGTGCACCGTTAATTTTCCTTTACTATCATGTGAGCCACATATATCATCATCAATCATTTCATAAATAACCCCTATAGAATAAAATAAATGGGTTTCATTTCATAGTCATACCATTTTAAAAACTGCTTTAAAGACGAGATCATTATGTCACTTTAAACCCACAGAAAAGAAAAGCAGGTCTCTTGTATGTAAATACTAGAATTTAAAATCGAAAATCTTGATATATATGTGAATACCCCTTTATTATAAAGGGTTTTGAGTATTCACATAATAAAATAAAATAATTTGAGAAAGAGAGAGAAACATTTTGAGACGAAAAATCGGCAGCATAATGACTATGTTGCAGGGTTTTAGAAAACATTGAAAAGAGAGGGGACATGGGTCACCCACTCATAAGTCATCCATAAAATAGTATAGGGAAAGAATATAAAGTATATAAGAACATGGTAATGAAATTTTAAGGACATACCATATGAAATGTAAAACTTGAATGGAAGACAAAAATAAGATTTCTCTTATGAAAAATCCGGCAGCGTAACTGTGTCACTTATAACATCAAAAAAATGAATTGATGAGATTAAATAAGTTCTATCATAATGTGAAAATAAAATAAAATTATGATGAATATAGATATCATACACCAATATGGAATAAATGGAACTTGAAAGACTTTACATGAAAGTAGAACTTTGAAAATGGGAAGAGTGAAAGAATCCCTTACAAAAATTCGGCAACATAACGATGCCACTTAAACATTCATAAAATGAAATGATGAGAGAAAGTGGGGGTATCTCTTCATATTAACATTAAAATTAAATAAATATGAAAAATAATGTCCTCCAACATAAGGATATGGAGAATAAAATAAATGACATAAAAGAGTGCACTTGAAAAGAAAGAGAGAGGTATGATCCCTTACCATGAAGAGTAACATCAAAAGCATGATGGTCGAGTCTTTGGGAGGCTTGAGGGAAACATGGGAGGACTACATGAGAGGTAAAGATACCAGAACATCGTTGGGGAGGATTTTTAAATGAAATGAAAGAGGGAAAGTCTTGGTATTTATAAGAGAAGTGAGGGGATAGAGCATTAATTGCCAATGGACAACTCATCAATGGTATTGGGAAAAACATGGGCTTGCCCACGGTATTTTCCCATGGTATTTTCCACTTGAGACACCTTATGCCTTACATTTCTATTCATAAGTCTTCCAGAATTATTGGATAATTAATACATCCTTAATGATGTCATTAAACACCCGAAAATCATAAATTGTATTTTCTCTATTCATTGAAAAACTCAACTTTCTCAGAAAAAACACAAAATTTCACCTTAACCAAATATCAATGATCTGATTTCAAAAATGAACTAATTTTTATGAAAATAATTTTCTAAATATTTTTAATTTAATTTTTAAATAAAAACACTATTCAATGAAAATTCAACTGTTTCAGAAAAATCCCAAAAATTCACCATAACCAAATATCGATGCTCTGATTTCAAAAAATAACTCCATTTTTGGAAAATAATTTTTTAAATATTTTTAATTTAATTTTTAAATAAAAACATTATTCACACCAAAAAAACTAATACTTAACCAATAATTTTTGAAACAGTTATTTTCATATTTAATTGAATCACATTACTTAATCAAGGAGCCTTAATTATATTAATACATTCTCTTAGTGAGATTAATAATCCATTTGGTCAAGTTACTATTCCTAAGCATAAAATCACTATTCATAATTTACTATTAATCAAAAATTATGTTGATCTTATTAGACTATAAATTTCATACAGAACACAACTGTAGAAGACCATTTTTAAAAATCATTACATATTAGAAGAAATCACAATTTTTATTTAAATAAAAGGATAACACAAGGAAATTACAGTCTCGTTACAGAACCCCTTATAACACCAGCATAGGACCTAAGAGTAAGGTGTGATATGGTGATTGAATCTTGGGGTGGCTCGGCCAACATTGCACGAGTAGTGATTTCTATCAGCTTGAACTTCTCATGAAGGCGATTATGTTCCAACTTCACATGATGAAGTTCGTCTTGGGTTTGGTCCAGAGCAAAGCCCAAAGGTGATACCTTCTTTCTGAGTTCTGTCAGATGGGCTCTGATCGGCCCGAGACTACTGGATGGGGCCATCGAATATTCATTCTATATTAATTAATCAAGATCAGTTGTATTTATAGGCAATAATCAGAACATTTAGTTTCACACGGTCTTATTGGCAAGCAGTCATATAACAGTCGAAACCCAATAGTCTTATTTTAATTATACTCATTTTATTAAATGAAATAGTTTTGTTGAGTATAAAATAAAATAACACACAATGTTAGGAAACAAAATTTATTCAAAATTTTGGGCCGTTACAGTTGTGTTTTTTGGTTGTATACAACCATGAATTGTTTTCAGAATTAATTTGAGATAGGGTTATTTAATGAAGGTACAATATAATTATAACCATGGTGAAGAGGATAATTATAGAAATTATATTTTATATAAACCTCACTGTAAAATATAGTTTATAAAATCTTTTGTATTAAGAAGATGTGGAATTTGTATTTAAAAAAATAATATTTAAATGTGAATACATAGTTAAGGTTTGATATTTAAAGAGCACTTTATTTCAGGTTACACAGTCTCTAAATATCACAGAGAATCCCTAATTATGTCCTTATATGATTAATTTTAAAATGGGAAAGTCAGATATAAGAATTCTATATCCTTGGGAATCCTATATTTGAAGAAGTAATGTTTCACAGAATAATTCCTATAGTTATGCTGAAGTTATCTTTAGAAATAGAATATCTTAGTTGTGGAATATAAGTAAGGGATTTTTTATTAAACATATATTTGTATAAATACATTAGTAATAGAAAAACTATTTTTTATAAAACTTTTATTTTTATATTCATTAAATTATTTTTTCATATAATGGGATCATTTTATAATATTATTTTTTAAATTTTTTAATATTTTTCATTATTCTCAAAAGAAAAATATGCTTTTCAAAACCATTATTGAAGAAATTATTGTTTTAAATGTTATATGATTTCATGGATGGTTTTATAGAGTTAAAATGATTATTTTATGTATGAAATTATATTATAATTATATTTATTTAATTAATTATTACATGTATTGTATGTTCATTCACTATATTTCTCATTAACACCCCATATATATTATGAATATTACTTTATTAAGTTAAATTTCCAAGAATCATTTAAAATTACTTCCAATGAAGTTTTGGGTTACATATAGTCTTTATGGAAGTATAAATTTTCCTTAAGGGAAATGTTTTCTAGTTTATTAAATACATAATTATTTTACTCATTGAAAATAAATTAAATATATATAAAGTTTTTTAAAGGATATTTTTAATGGATTTATAATTAGAAAGGAAATATTTAAAAAAATTATTTACAATTTGGCCCTTGGATATTGATTATGATGTTGAGCAATGGGGAGTGACCCCATGGACCCAAGAGAAATTTATCCAAAAAGTTATTTTTATTCCTTCAATATTCCTAGTGTCCCCATAGTTTTCTTAATGTTTTTTGAGTATTATTATATTCTATAAAGTTATATTATTTTTAAAATTAAATTTTTGAAGTATCAAAGGAGAAATAATGATTTATTTCAAAGGATATTATATTTCTAAAATAAATGGTTGTTCAAAATAATATGTATTTTAAATATTCTGAAATGTATCTCTTATTATATATTTTTAAACCCCTAAATTATTTTTTCAGTAATATCAATTTTTATATCAAATGTTTTATTTTTATCAATTACTTTATATGAATGGAAATATTTTTAATGGTTTTTTAGAGAATTTTAAAATGGAAAGGATTTCACCTCATGATTTAAAAACCCCTTCCAAGTAATTTTGTTCCCACTATATGTTTTCATAAGGAATTTCATAGATATAGTAATGAGTAAAATATAAATGGTTAATAGAATGGATTAATTGTTTACATCATGTGAATCTGGATAAGTGTTTATAGAATATTATATAAACTATGATATATATTAAGATTTTTTAATCCTATAAATATCTAGATAAAAATGATCCTTAGACTGTATATTTTTTATGTTTTTTTATTATTTTATTTGTTTAAAAAAAATACATTGTTCATGTAAATATATCCGAGAGTATTAGTATAGGCTATGACATTTGGTATCAATGGAAAGATATAGACAACTTTAGAGATTAGGATGATATTAATTAATGAATATATATTATTCTTAGAATTTTAGAGATAAGTCTTTTATCAACTGATGATATTTTTTGATTAATGATATATCAAGTGATCCTAGTTTTCTTAATATTGGGATAAATTTTTGTTAATAAAACAATTAAAGGATTAATATGTGTTTTATATAAGTTATTATTTGAGGAATAATTACTTTTATTTTATAAACATAAATGTAAAGGTTTGATAACATTTAGGGTTTATATGGTCATTAATGTTGATGTTATTGAGGTTAATTAAGAAATTAAAAACTTATTCGGTAATTAAAATTTTGAAATTTTTTATTTAAGGGGGATATAATGTAACATCTCAAGAATTTTAGCATATATTTATTTTCAATTAATGTTCTTTAAATGGACAGTTTCACAATGAAGACGAACTAAGATATATTTTAATCTAAGGTTTCATTTTTTTAAAAAAATTATACATCAATTTTTTTTAGAATAAGTAAATTTAAAATATTCAACTTATAAAATTAAATCTATAAATACATTTTTATTTTTTTAAGAATAATTATGGATAAATATTTATTAAACATAAAGTCAAAATTAATATGTTAGCAGTTTAACTTTATACTGAAACAGAGTTGTTTTTTTTTGAAATCAAAATGATGATTATTTATATATGATTAATAGATTGATTAATAACATAAAACTTATTTAATTATATCTAATAAATAAATATAAATTTTAATGTTAAATATATAATATATTAATAATGATTAAATGAAGTACATATTAATTTTAAAATATAAGTTATTAGTAAATAATAAAATAATGGAATATAAGAATGAAAATATTTTATATTGTTTTAAATAGAGTTAATAATATTAAAATTATATAATTTAACAGTAAAAAATATACTATATTTAGGAAGGTGAATTGTGTAAAGGAAATTTCCAGTTTTAAATCTCCCATAATGTTTATTATTGTTATACGTAAGGGTAGGAACTCAACTCTATTCTAATGTAATGGTAAGACCCAACACTGTGTATGGGTAACCACCACTTTGGAAGGGTCACATAGATTTGGTGTAAGAGTAAACCATCCCTCGCATAAATTATGACCTTCAACACTCATCTCTTATAAGGGTAGATAGCATCTCAAGTAAGGGTGCACCTGAGTTGCATAAGCATACATTGTGTTATGTAAGGGTAATAGAACACCCATGTAAAGGTAGAACCTCTCACTATGTAAGGATTAGGGCCACAACATAAGGGTACTGACAAGACTTTCATAAGGTTAATACACCCAATACATGGTCTACATAAGGGAAACCCACACTTTACCAAGGCTATGTATGGGCTGAGAGACACTTAAATAAGGGTAAGTTGTTTCATACAGAGGCTATGTAAGGGTCTCCAATCCATCATGTAAGTGGAAAAGAAAATAAAAATGGGTTACTTAATGGTCATGTGGTGAGTTTAATTCCATTTAAAGGTAAAATTAAAGACATTTAAGGTAATAACACACTCTCTAATTTAAACATATTTTATCATCTACATCCTCACTTGAAACTTTTAGATAAAACAAAAAATATATATATATACATATAAATATATATTTAATATTTCATTACCATATGAAATTAAATTTATATTTTGTGGACATATAATATTATAAATACTAAAACATAACACAATTGTAAAAATTGGAATTTATAAAACCTTTTAATAAGATTCCAGGTTGATATGTTTTCCATAAATAACATGACATCCCTTGAAACATCATGTTATGAGGATTATGTATTATTAAATGGTTAGACAAGGGAATTTAATATCTCGTAACAATCTATAATTTTGTATTCTATGGATATATGAGGCCATGAATGCTTTTCCACATTAATTAAATATAAGGTTATATTATGGATGTGTCCTATAGTGATGCCTTGGGTGAGAAGGATAGTAATATAAATAATATTTTACAAAAACATCTTTATAAAATAGATTTTATCGAATCTTAATGATTTATATGATGATGAAATAATAATTAATATATATAATATTTAAATGTGAATGTACAGTAATGGTTGGATATTTAAAAATGAATTTCCTTTGGGATATACACATTCTAAATGTCATATACCATCCCTGATTATGTTTTTATAGTTTTTAGTGAAATAGTTAAAGTGATAAAGAAGTAGGATCTGTTCATGGGAACCCTATATTTGAATAAGGAAAGTTTCATATAAGAAGTATTAGGGTTTTTATTTACTGATTCTTATGGAGAAAAAAAAAAGATTTGGAAAATAAGTAAGTCAATTATTATTATTAAACTTATGTTTTACAAACCCTTTGGTAATGAAAAACTTATTTTATCTAAAACTTCTTTTTTTGTTAAAACCATTTTTAACATAAGGGGTTTATTTGAAATTTTTTGTTTTAATGTTTTCAATGTTGTTTTATTATTATAATTATCAAAACATTTTTTTCAAACCCCTTTTGGAAGGGAATTTTTTTTTAAAAGTTACCCAATTTAAATTATTGTTTTGAAGTGTTAAAATTATTATTTTATTAATGAAATTATTTTTTAATTATACGGATAAAATTAATGATTAGATGAATTATATGGCCATGAAATATATTTCCCATTGACATTCCTTATAAGTTATGAAAAATATTTTCTTATGTTTAATTTTCAATATTTATATAAAAGTTTTACCTATGAATTTTTAGATTACATCTAATTCTCATGGAAGCATAAATTTTACTTTTTGCGAAAGAAATTCAATTTTAGTAGATATGTAATTATTGTCCACTTTGAAAAAAAATTACATAGATGTGATGGTTTTTAAATAGTTTTTTAATCGATTTATAATAAGAAATGAAATATTTACAAAAATTTCTTATTTAAAACAAAACGCTGGATGTTGATTAGATGATAAGGAATGGGGTGTGAACCCATAAACCCAAGGGTAATTTTTCCTAAAATTGATGTTTATAACATCAATATTTCTAGTGGAATCATGTTTTTCTTAATTTATTTTGAGTATCATTATATTTAATATAGTGATATTATTTTCAAAATTTATGTTTTAAAGTATTAAGGGTGGAAAATGGATTTATTTCAAATGATGATATATTTTGAAAATAAATTGTTTTTTAAAATAATATATCTTTTAAATGTTTTTAAAAGTATTTCTTATTATGGATTTTGAAAAACCTAAATTATTTTTTAGGGAATATTTTGTGATATATCAAATGTCTTATTTAACTAAAAATATATTTTATAAAATGAAATGTATTTGAAAGTATTTTTATAGCATTTTAAAAGATAAAGGATTTTACCTTATGTCTTAAAACCCATTAGTGAGTAATTTTTTTCTACCTAAAATTTTAAAATAGTTTTTCATGGGAATAGTGATAAGTAAAAGATCAGTAGTGAATGGAATCAATTAAGAGTATAAATCAAGTGAAGTTGGAAAAGGGTTCATGGTACATTTTATTAACTCTGATATGTATTAATATTTCTTAATATCCAAATCTCTAGAATGAAAATATACTCATATTGTATATGTTTCAAGTGATTTTTATTATTTTATCACTTTCTAAAATAAATAGTGTTTATGGAATTGGATCTGGGAGTGGGGTTCTAGGATGTCACAAAGTACACTCACTCCATTTATAACACTTGTAAACTAGTGAAACATCTAGTTTACTAAATCATATTCTCCCATCTTGAAATCTGGTATTCATCATGAAGCATTCATAGATTAGTTCTTTTGATCTTGTCTCTCCAATAATGAGTGACTTGTATAATTATCTAAATCAAATTGTCTTTATTATAGTATGAAAAATGTCTATACATACTTTTATATATATATATATATATATATCCAATTATAAAATATTATTTAATTTATAGTCTAAAACATATTTTTACATATAATTACCTACAAGTGTCTCTAGATTTGCTTTAGGTACATTATATGGGTTCTTCATAATTACACAATGATCAAAACTTAATTTCTTCAGGTATTATTCCATTATGTACTTAAAATAACCATAATCACTTACATAAAAAATTGGGACTTTTGAAGTATACATCCATAATTTATATTAATACCTACCATCTAATAGAGAAAAAATTTATTCCTTCGAATGTGAGGTTATGGTAATGGTTAATAGAAAAAAATTATAAAAGAAACCTATATCCCAAAAGATTTTACTATTATAAATTTTTTTAGTTCTATATATATTTAAATAATATACTATAGGGGGGAAATAGAACTTTAAAACTTTTAACGGAAATAATCAATAAAAGTATAATATTGAATAAATCAATAGTATAGTTCAGTGTTCAAAATATAATATAGTGGAAATAAAATATTAACATAATATCATTATTGTATTTTGGATCACCATGATCCTACTATAATCTTAAATCTTTTATACTCAATGAAAAAATTGGTACCTACTTCTAAACCACACTTTTAAAGGAGTTAAAACCTATTTACATCTCATTCCTTTTACAATACCCTTAGGCTCAATCAATACAAGAATTTTTATTAGATTTTCAACCTAATATGACTTAAATTTTATTTTGGAGTCACAACCCAATATTAAATGACTTTTATTCTAGATTCACAACACAAGATCTTCCTTTTGGTTATGCCGAATAACCAATATGATATGTTCTTTTTATTAAGAAAAGAAAAAACTAACAATTACAATTACAAAAATATGAAAAAAAAATTAATCTAATTAAAACATTGAAAATAATGATGACCAGTAAATATCATATGTTTTGGAACTTTATGTAGCTTTATGATCTCCAACCAATTTATAAGGATAGATTCTAACATTAAAGTTCTTTTGTTATCGTACCAATGAAATAATAGTCATAGTAGATCTCAATAATTGTGTTTGATTTCTCTGTTATTTTTCTCATTAAATCCCTTGATCTTTATTTATTGACATATCACTAAAATTCAATTATCCTCATTCTTTAATTATTGTTTTATTGTGATTTTCCTAAACTCATCACTCATTAAATGTTTAGAAATATTTAGAAATATAGAAACATGTTGCTACATATTTATTTTGTATCCCTATTATTCTTATATAATATATTTATTAAAACAATTTAAAATATATTCATTATTATAGATGATAATTTTTAAAATAAATAAATTAACAAAAAATTATTCTCATAAACATGTGGTAAAAATATATAAAAGAATATAGTTTGAAACTTAATAATCCCAAAAATATTCCGATGATATTTTTATCAAACTTTTTTGATATAGTTATCAAATTATACATATATTTTTCAAGGTTATTAAATAGTTTAAAAAATTGAATAAACATTCATCTCATTAAAATATCAAAAAATTACTATAATAGTGTATCATTACAAAAATAATGCATGTGTGTTTGTAAAAATAATTTATGCACAAAATATTTAACCAATTCAACCATTTAATTTATTTAACAAACAAAAATAGTTTATAAATTAAAATATTTTGTACAGGTTACAAAAATTAAAAATGTAATACTAGTGGAATACATGATTACTGTATGATGGTTACACATTGTATAACTAACATCTTAACTGATGGTAGTAGGTGATTACTAACACTACCAATGATATTTCTACATACAACACTAATAGTTTTGTATGTTACCACCACTATTCAATATAATGCTTTATACCATAAAAGGATGAATGTTCTACCATCGAATATTGGTGCTACCACTACTATGAGAAGTAGAAGGAAATTCTACCATTAAGTAGATTAATATGCTACCATTGGGGGAGAACAGTTCTACCATTAGATAATTCTTCTTCTACTATTGAACCTAGAAGATTCTACCATAACTATTCTCCAGAAAAGGGGAATGTTACCACTAATATGGTGCCACCTCTTGAATACGGAAGATGCTAATAGTGATTTTGAATGATATCATTGGTGTTTATGGGTGCTACCATTAATGGAATCTTATTATCATAACTAGTGAATATTCAAGTGTCCTAAATATGATTGGGGTTGCATTGTTTCTATTGATGTCGAACCAGAAGGCATGATTAAAAGAGATGAGCTTCACATGCATGGGTGAACATCACATCGAAATATATTGATGATGCATCATCTTTAGAAGGAATTTCGTTGATGAATAAAGGATGTATGTGACATTATGTAAGTATAGAAGTGTCTTCATGAATGGTATCTGGGAAACTCAAGGATGTTGAATGGGTGTCATATTCACTAGTTTTACCATCATTTAGCACTAAAAAATATATCACATAAGGATAAAATTTCCTTTATGTATTCTTAAAAAATCCCACCCTACCCTTATGTAAGTATAAGAATTTCAGTTGGACCCTTATGTGGGATTTGGGATTCATAGTATACCTTTAAGTGGGTAGGGAAATACCTTTGAAAGAGATTTAGAGCTCACAAGTTAACCTTATGAAATTTGTAGACTAACCTTACATGGTCTTTATAACTCACTTGTTACCCTTTCAAAAATATTTGAATACCCTCACAAAAACCATCAGACTACCCTTATGAGTCTATCTGACTACCCTTACATGGTTATTACAAATTTTGGCTTACCCTTATGAAACAGAAGGGGAAAAGACCTTACCTATATGTAGGTATCAGTTTACCATTACACAATGACATAAAGAGCTCACGTAAGGGTATCCTGAGCTTACAATTTTGTATGCTTTAAAAAATCAACCTTACCCTTAGATATGATAGGTTGTCTACATAATGGTTACTTGTTTTACCCTTACACAGTCCTATGGAGGAGATCAAATAAGGGTATCTTTATCTTACCCTTACACAACCATTATAAAAATATATTTACCCATATATATTAAATAGATCTTCTGTAAGTGTATGTTTTTTTAAAAAAAATTAGCTTTTCTAGGAAAAAATGGTTTCTTATTAACTTAAAAATTATAGTCTACTTTCTAAAATATTTAATATCGATTTTAAAACATTTAAAAGCCTCTGAATAAATGAAAATAAATGGTAAAAATTTATTGTTTCATGAACCATATTTTAAAATAATTTACATTTTTGGTAAAAATGTGATCAATTTTAAATTTAAAAAATAATAAAACAAATAAATTCCATTATTAATAGTGTCTCATATACTAACACACCTATATAGAAACTCATGGGGTATATTCTCTAGAATATTCGCATGCTCTTTATAATCCTTTATGATGGGTTTTTCCTATCAATTCCTTGGTCCTCTAGTAATACAAACTGTTAAACCTAATTATAATGTTCCTTGGATAACCTATAATATAGACCATACCCTTTGCACTATTTTTTTTGACAAGGGTACTTTTTACTACTTTGATGATACCTCACAACTAAAAATTTGATTAATGGATGTTCTCACAGAGACCCAAATTATTCCATTTAATGGGGAAGTGTTGGTTTTATATATGTTTTATTCTATGGATAATCATGTTTTCATTCAGATATAGGTTACTTTGATAGAGGAATTAAATTTCTTGTTGACTCTTAGAGTGAATGCATAAGACATAATCTGGTGATGGGTGGGACCATAATTTTATATCCCATCGATGCATTGAAAGGTCACATGAGTTAAAAAAGCTTCGGTTTTGGTGTATAACTCTCCCCATATAAGTATAGTGTCATGGAATAAGGCCTTGAATTTTTTTAGTAACTCTAATAATTTATTTCATTAGTATGAGATATATGATTATTGTTATACATTTTTTTAATATATTTTTATCGATATATAATTCCCTCAATATATGTTGATTATGAATTCTTTTTTATTTTTTTCCTTCTATATAACATGTTCCATATTTATATTATGCTAACTTCCACTATATGATACTCCTTACTAAGCATCTAAGATCCCCCTTATTTGTTTTATCTTACATAGGAAACCAATAGAAAGAGTACATTTAATTTTAAAAGATGTGATAAAAATGATAAAAATGTTTTTATAATTTTTTCATTATAGATATTGTGTTTTAAAATATAATTTATGTACATATATAGTCTTCTAAGACTAATAATCTATTGTAACATTTAGAAACTATTATATTCTATACCAATAATGTAATATAACTATTAGATCTAGGTTTTTGGATTTTGGGATGTTACAGTTGGTACCAAAGGAAGTTTAGTACGAACCTTGGGAACTATATTTAAAATAACCTAGTTATATAGCACAAGTACCATGAAAAGAAAACTCATTAATTCATGGGAGTACTCTGAAAACCCTAAAAAAAATCATGTATTTCAATTCAGTGTAATGCTATAATTATGCGTATTCCATTTTAGATTGATAACAACTAATGGAAGGAATAAGAACCATATCAATACATGTAGTCAATATAGAGATTTTCATCCTGAGGAAGTTATTGGGGCTAGATTTTCAAATAATCAAATTATTACAATATTTGGATATTTGACCTAGGATATGATAAACTACCCTTTCCTTATAGATCAACCTTTTAACCCACAACAAAATGTAACTACGTTGGATCGCTTCTCATGATAACAACCTACAACATTCAGTGGAACTACTAATATATTGGTAGATGAATAATGGATCAAGTCATTAGAAATGACATTTTTCAGTTTGGGAAGTAGTGAAAAGGAAAAATTCATAATATAGATATATCATCTGAAGGGAGACACAATCAAATAATGGTATCTATTTCAAACCCCTAAAGAGTAATATGAGAAAAAAACGCATGTAATGGGGTAATTTTAAAGAGATTTTATATAAAAAAGACTTTCCTCATGAGAAAAGAGATAAAATTGGAATTTAGTTCCTCAATATTAAAAAGGGAGGGGGAAATTTTAAATAGTATGATGAAAAAATTACAATGTTCTCTAGAAATATAGTGGAATATATACACATACCAAAAATAAAGATTGATTGTTACTTTGACTGGTTAAATTTGATCCTTCTTTGGGTTTTTGTCTCTCATTCCATTTTATCTTATGATGATATAGTATCAGGTTCCATTGAGGAAGAAAAATATTTCCTATGTTTGTATATATTCAAGGAAAATCTAGAAAAGAAGTTGGTGGCTGAGATTTATGGTAAGAACAATGAAGAAAAGGGGAAGAAATGAAGGATGTGATTTACCATATGTGATAATTGTCAGAATAATCACCCTGAGGCTTACTTTAATGGAACATGAGTCTTTTTTAAGGTAATATAAAAAGTCCATCAAGATATTAAATGTAGTGGGAAGGAATAAGTTATTTTCTTTTAATGCTTTAAATTTAAAGAGAAGGTACATTATGAAAACCATTTTCCCAAATTTCAATGGAATTTACATTAGAAGATGATAAGAGATAAATGATAAGCAAATTTGATTACTAAAACTGAATTCAATGTTCATAATAATGTGGTGGTGGTTACTTTGATCATATCCTCAAAATTATCCAATTTTATATTTTATTTTGGATCATTGTACTCTTTTATATCTTTCATTTTTTCCAAAAACCTCAAAAATTTACCTTCAACCATTGTATGGGAGTAATCAATTAAGACACTAAGTTGAAATATCAATGAAAAAAATGTTAGTTATTTAAAATTATTATTCATGGACATAACCTATTTTATAACTTGTTTATTATACATACAGTTGTATTTTATATGATCCTTGGTATAGATTGGATTTCAAACTATAATGAAAAAAATAATTTCTAAAGGGAGGATATTATGATTTGAAAAGTTTATGTGGAATATATTGTGTTTATATTGGAGACTTCATTATCTAAAACATTTCCAGATCCCCCCTAGTAACTCTACTAAATGAAATTATATGAATAGGGTAAGATAAAGCACGATATATGGATAATTAAGATATACTAATAATATAGGATATAATTTTGGTATAAAAATTCATCGATTTTTTCTAGAATAATTGTATGGTTATCCACCATAACATAAAGTTGAGTTATATATTAAAATTATTCTTGATTAAAACCATATATAAATAAATATATATAATGGAACCGGTGGAGTTAGTGGAGTTGAATTAATTGTTGTAAATGTTTTGTGATAATGGATTTATATGACTTAGTGTGTCGTCGTTGGGAGCCCATCTTTTATCTATGAAAATGAAGGATTGGTCTATGATATTATGCACAGATTATAGATAGATATATGAAATTAATATAAAAAATAAATATCATGTACCATGAATTGATGAATTATATGAATAAATTCAAGGATGCCAATACTTTTTAATGATCAATACTCACTTTGGTTTTCATCGGCTAAGGATTAAGAAGCATGATATAAAAAATAAAACATTTCTAAAAAGTTATAGACATTATAAGTTTATGGTAATTACCTTTATATTGAATAATTCCCCTTATATACATATATATATAATGGATAGAGCATTAAAGGATTATATTGGTAACTTTGTGGTCATATTAATTGATGATATATAAATATACTCTAAGTGTTATAAAGAGCATGACAACTATTTGCAAAAAATTATAGAAACCCTTTCAAACAAAGAAGTATATGGGAAATATATTAAGTGTGAATTTTGGTCCAATTAAATCTCTTTTCTTGTCCATATTGTCTCCATTAATGGAATATCAGTTGATCCCCTGATGAAAAAGGTAGTAAAATTATGACCTAAATCGATAAATATAACTGAGAAAAATGGTTTCGTGGGTTTCATAGGTTATTATGAGTGGTTTATTCAATATTTCACTCATTTCTCCAAACTATTAACCAAGTTAACATGTAAAGGTGTTAAATCCAAATGGTTAGGGGAATTTGAGGAACGTGTTTAAGAGATGAATTGAAAATTTATTAATTCACCTATATTAAAATTACCATTAGTTAAGGAAGGATTTTTAATATATAGTGATACATTGAATAAAGGACCTATTTGTGTCTTTATAAAAAATTATAGGGTGGTTTCCTATGAATAAATGTAATTAAAAATCATTGAATGGAACTAATTAACCCATGTCCCTAAGATGGATATTATAATATTTTCTATGAGAATCCGGATATAGCACTTTTTTTGATATATGTTATATATATTTGGACTATAAGATATGTAAGCATATCTTTTTTCATATGGTTCTCAACTTGAGGCAAAGAAGATGGTTGTAACTCCTCAATGACTATGATTAATTGATACACTACCACCATAGGAAGACAAACATGGTGGGTTATATATTGAGGATTAGGGATAATGATATTTTGATGATGGAGAGGATTAAAAAATATCCTATATATAGAGATCTTTTAAAGATGGATATTGTGATTTTTAGTCCAGGGGTTCGATCATTCCTTTTCCAAAAAAAAATTAAACCATACTTACTAGAAAAGATAGAGAAGTCTCAATAGGACTAAGAGGAGTTAAAAAGGAATATTAAAGTGGTAATGTATGGAAAATTTATAGACCTCATCTATAAATATGGATGTTGATGTTCATAAAGTGGTTATGTGTTCCATCCATACAATAGTTGCAGAGGGAGATGCTAGATGAAGCACATATCTCAAATATATCTATACAACCTAGTAGAATATATAAATAAATATTTTTATTTATTTAATAGAAAATTTTTTATGGGATGGTATGAAGTACGAAATTGGGTACTATGTGTCTATATGTGTAGTATCCAAGCAGGTAAAGGTTGAAAGACAACATACTAATAGATTCATGCTTCATATTTCTATACCTATGTAGAAGTGGGAAAATATTACAACATAATTTTTTACTCTACAACCAAATACTCTAAGGAAAAATTATTTTATATGGGTCATCATTAATTTTTTAACAACGCATACTAATTTCTTAGAGATAAGATAAAATCCACCTCTTGAGTTCCTTACTCGACTCTATATCATTGAAATCAAAAGTCTTAATGGAAAACCCCTTTTAATTTTATCTGATCGTGAACCTATGTTCACATCAAAATTATGAAAGAATCATCAAAAAAATCTCAACACTCAAATATTATTAAGCATCAACTATCTTCCCTAAATTTATGGGCAGTCAGAAAGGACTATCTACAAATTGGAAGACATATTTAGATCACTTTATCTGGACTTACAAGTTATGTGGATCAATATCTTGAATTTGGAGAAAGAATTATAGTTATCCCAGATCATATAGGAGAAGAAACTATTATTGTATGGACTATTCATGTTCATATTAATGTATCCCATGGTAAAAAAAGAGTTATTTTGATAATATTAGGAAAGAATTAAAATTTAATGTGGTGTATCATGTATTCTTTATGGTTTAACCATGGAAGGGAGTTTTAAGATTTTGTAGAAAGGGGAAGTTAATCCCAAGGTATATTAGGCCGTTTGAAATACTAAAAATAATTGGAGATGTAGATTATTGATTAACCATGTTGTTCAATTTTTCTAAATTTCACAATATCTTCCATGTGTCATTATTGAGGAAATACATTCTATATCCAAGGAATTTGATCTCATCTATGAAAATAATGTTAGAGTTCAAATATTCTTATAACAAATATATTTTTAGATTATTGATACCAGAGAGAATGTGTTTCCTATTTGGAAAACACAATCAGTGAAATCCCTTTTGAGAAATAACAAACCAAAATAGGGAAACTAGAAGCTTGAAGAATATATGAGGAAGGAATATACAATTTTTTTCAATAGATAACATATACCCCAATTTTTGGAATTAAATTTTTTAAGGGTGGAGAATGTAATACTCTGGACCCTACTGTAATAGGGAAACACAATATCATGAACTATTATAATGCACACTCTAAAGAGCATTTTTTATGATTATATTTTAATGTTTAATTTAATAATGTTTAAATTTGTTTTAAAAAAAATTAAATTAAATTTGTAAGTCTTTATAAATATATTACATTAAGATGTTTTTTGTTTTAGTTTTTTTGAAATAGTTTATTTTTATGTGAATAATGAAAAATATAGTTTTTACAAAAATCATAACTTTTATAAACATATCATTTTATAAGAAAGTATTATAAGTTTATAAAACCTTTTACATGTTTAAAAAATTTGTTAAGGAAAGATATATACATTTTTTAAATACAATTCTGAAATTATAAAACTCATGTTTACCATTTTATAAACTTAACTAATATTTTTGAATAACATTTTTTTGTTCTTTTCATTTAAATAAGTATTATTTTCGTAAAAATCAATTTTTAAGCTATTAAATGAAAAATTAAATTTATTTTTATAATAATGTAATTTATGTCTATAAAAAAAATTATTAATATTTTTATCCAAAACTTAATTTTATGCTTTAAAATAATCTTGTTCTAAAATCAGGTTCTACACATGATGATGGTAAAATTAACATTTACAACACATAGTAATTTTATATGATAAAATGGAATTTATATCTATAATCAGTATCTCAAGATTATTTATCAATCATAATAATATTTTTATGAATTAAAAATTAATTACATAGATTAATGATTAATTATCATGGTAGAGGTAAAATTGTTGTTTTCAAAGAATTAATTTTATAAGAGTTATATAAATTTCATATAAATAAATTAAATTAATATAATTTTAATTATGACAATAATATAAAATTTAAAAATATAAAAAAATATTTAAACACTCATTAAGTTAATAATTAATAGGAAATTTGAATAATAACCACTTAATGTATTCAAATATATTTTTCCTATAAAAACAATTTTTCCTTTATATAATGTTTTAGGTTAAAAGTTAATTTTGTAAAATTTAGAAATTAAATTATATTAAATAGGTTCTATATTAGGAATAATTATTTAAAAATTTAGTATTATGGTTAACCTTATATTTTTATATTTAAAATAATTATCATTGTTAATTTTTAATCATTATTAATAAGGGTAAAAATGGGTAAATGAAGTATATTGGTTTTTTAATAGTTCAAAAGTCCCTTACACTATATATAAAGTCATATAATGTATGGAAGTCATTACCACATATCAAACCCACCATTTCTCCACTTAACTCACATAACCCTCCTAACACCGATGTGATTCCATTCTTACCCCTTACCTAACTTTAGTTCCCATGTAAACACCCATATTTTCAACTCTAAAAGGAGATCAATCTCACCACACATCACATCCCACCACAACCCAATGCAATTTATCTATAATATCCATTAACTATCCATATATAAATCCATCCCAAGGAGTTCCGATGCATTTAAGTATTCCTCTCAATCCTTTAGAAGCTACTTAGAAAGGTAAAAGTTTCTAATTCTTATATTTCCATATGAATTGAAATTTGTTGTTTATAATACCATTTACACATATTAAATTGATTTTAATTTCATGTTATTATATCCCATTTTATATTTTATGAATTATATAATAATTATCCTCTCTCATCATATCGTTTTTCCAATTTTTTTATTATACTGATATATGGGTTCTCATTTCACCCCTTCCATTTTCAATTGCAAACCATTCTAGTAATGTCATCATAGTTGTATTTTTATGTAATTATCACCCATTTCATACATATAAAATGATATTTACTTAAATTAAATCCTTTTACTAAGTAGTAATAATTTAAAAAAATTCTAAATTTGTGTAAGATAAACAGTGTACAATTTTCATAAAATTAACATCCCTATCTAGATACTAGTAAGTGGATGCGCTTGTGGCACAAATGATCCTAGAGATTATCACCCTAAAAAGGGTTGGTTGAAACATTGAATCTATTATCACCTTAATGCATGATGAGTTGGACTTATGATAAAAATATTTCTAGATACTCCCATAGGATATTCTTTAAAATATTCACATTCTCTTTATGAACTATGATGAAGGAATTTTCCTAACAATGCCTTGGTCCCGTACCAATGAAAACTATTGAACCCATTTATAATATTCTATAAAAAATGTAGAAAAGTTAATGTACCATAACCATTATATTTCTTTGATAAGGGAACTTCATGTTACTTTGATGATACTCATAAGATTCTAAGAAGATTAAGGAATGTTCTTCTGGAAATCATCATTATTCTATTGAATAGAGAAGTATGTTTTTTTTATTATCATTATACAAAAAAACATGTTTTCATTAAGCCATAGATTCTTTAGGTAATAGAACAAAATGTTTTTTTAAACATATGGTGATTCAATTTGAGTTAATCTGGTGACTGGTGGAGCCCAGAATTATATAGCTCATCGATGTATTGATAGGTCTCATGAGACAAAACAACTTGGGTATTAGTGTACACCTATCCCCATATTAGTAAAATGGATTGGAATAATGCCTTGATAGCATGTTTTAATGTACAACATTATAAATTAAATCAGCATGAGATAAATTATTATTATTATCCATGTTTTCATTTATTTTCATTGATATGGAATTTCCTCAATCTAAGTTGAGTATGGATTCATGTTGTTTATTTTTTTCCTTCCATTTCACTTGTAAAATGTGTATGTTATGATAGATTATATTGTATGCTACTATTTAATTAGAATATGTTCTCAACATTATTTTTTTTCTTTCCCATAGGAAACCAAGAGGATAAATATGTGTAATTTAAAGGGATATTATGGAAGGGCCAATGAAGTTCTCATAATGTGTTCATGTTGTATATTATGATTTTAAATGTAATGTATATATGTATCTAGTATTATAAGAATACTATGTTGTTGTATCATTTAGGAACAATTGTATTATTTAACAATAATGCATTGTAACTATTGGCTCTAGGATTCTAGATTAAAGGCTGTTACAATCAACATCATCTATAATGTAAAAAATTAAACAGAAGAATGGATAGGGGAATCACGGTCGACCAAAATAAAAAAACGTCATAGGAATTGAATAGATGAATGAAAATAGGGTGGTGAGGAATTATTTGGATAAATCAATCAAAATAGGTATATATTCACATAGGGTTTCAAGGTACAAATTTAGAGAAGTATGATATAATTTTTTTATTGTAAAATATATGCATTTGTTCAAATAAAACTATCATATATAAAATTCATTAAATTTTTATAAAAAAATTATATATTTTTAATAAATTAAGTTTGAATTTATGAAGAAATATATCATTAATATTCATGAAACCATCAAATATATTAAATAATTTTTTATATAACTACTTAACATTATTTTCTAATTGAATAACTATTTACTTATATATAATTATTTTTAAAAAATATTCATTTATAATAAAATATAATCAATTTTATAGTTGTGCAAAATTTGATTATAAATATAATCATCAACATCTTAATGTGTTATAATATGTTTATATTTTATATTATTCAATATGAAATAAATTTTTTTATCAATATAAGACTTGATACCTTCAATATAAAATTAAAAATATATGAAATACATCACATTAAAATAAACTCAAATTAGATGTTTGTATTACGTAACTATAATTAAATAAAAACTAAAAAATATAAATACAATGTAATGGTTAAAACTAAAAATAGAATAGAATGTAAAATGTATTACAACAGTAGAATTTTAAAACCTCGGGATTATATTCTCTAGAAAACATGAAGAATATAAGATATATTTTTATTAATAAAAATAATATAATTCATATATTGAAAATTGAATAGAAACTATTATGTTGAGAAGTGTAGTTGTATAATATTTAATAAAGTGAATTTTTAAGAGAATAAGTAGGAAAATGTATTCAACAAAATATAATAATTGGAATCTAGCTGTTATTTGATAATTATAAATCAACATCATATAACCAATTAAAATACCTTATAAAAATTAGATATAATATATTTATTATATGTAAATAAAAAATTATTTGATATTTAAAAAATGGAAAAAAATTCTTATATTGAGAAATATTTATATCTCAAAACATTTAATTTTCAGTTGTTCAATGTTTTTTCTAAAAAGACTAATGTATTGTACTTAAATATTTTTTTAAAAAATTGAATTCAAATATGAAATCATTACATCATTATGAAATAATAATGAATCATTAGATATTTTTTAAATAATATGAATTTATAGGTGAATAGTAATTTTTATTTCGGCATAGTCTTTTTTTACGACTACTTTTTTATTTATAAATAATATAATATTTTATTGAATAGTTTTCATAAAACAAAATATATTTAACTAAATACATAATATATATTTAAAAAAAATAAATTTATTTACCTTAAAATTATTTCTCAAAGTAAAAAACTTATTTTAATATTAAATATAATTTCATTATGTATAAATATTTTTTATATCCTTATTATGAAATAGAATAATATATTTTAGTCATTAAATCTTGAAAAATCGTGAAATAATTGTTTAAATGTAATATAACACGAGCTAAAAACCTGTTTAAATAATTTTACGTTAATTTTTCACAAGTTAATTTTTTAAGTCCAATATTCAAAAATTAATAAACAATCTCTCAAGTTTTATTAGTAAATATTTACCTCTTATGAAAATTATACTCACTTGTAATTCAAAATTTTTCTTTTTTTTATTATTAAAATATTCCCTCCTGTATTTCCCTTTCTAATTTAGAGAAATTTAGAAGTCTTAAATGGATTGTTCTATATATAGGAAGCCTGTAATAAAAAACAAAGGGTTCATTTCCTCTATTTTTATTTTCTATTTGAAAATAATTTTTAATAATTTTTTAAAATTCAATTTCAAAATAAATTATTATTATATATACATTTTAATACATTCAATTTCATTTACTATTAATTATATTGTATTATATTCATTCTTTATGCATCATTTATATATTCATTTATATACTTGAAAAATCCAATTTCATTATAGTAAATCCTTTTGTATAAATCTATATCATGTCATGTATTTGTGGTATTATGGATATATAAGTTCCTAAAAAGTTAATTTACCTGTACCAAGATAATATATGCCTAGTTTAGAATTTATATGAACTTAGAAAAATAGTATTACTTATATTATATTTGATGAAGATTCAATATTGACACCATTATTATTGATAGTTATTTCTTAATAAATTTTTTATCCCAAATGAGAATCTGATGTGTGGGTATATAATCATAAATTTTAGAGGGATTCATCTAAAATTATATGTATGTTAAGTTATTTTAATCTGTTATAAAGTACCATCCAATCATAATATTAACCTTTTATCAATACCTTTCTTTAGGTAATGTTTATTATCAATTGAAATTTTACTATGTCATAGAGTTATGTTTTTATAGGAACCATTTAATGTAAATACCCCATATTCTATTAAATAATTGAAAAATATTACCTTATATATTATTATAGTTATATTTTCTATGGAATACTATTGACATGAACATATATCCATTGATTATGAATAGGAAAGCTTTGTCAATTTATTCATTATTTATCAAGACATGTATTGATAATTTGTTCATTATTGAATATTATGAAATTTTATGAACAAAACATTTTATCATATGATGGAATAAATTAGGTGGATTTATAGATGGGTAGGAAAGGAAATAATATATATCCTTGGTGAATTGGTATGTCACAAGTGAAAACTAAGATAGGGTAATTGGAGCATTCATACCATTTATGCATGATGTATTTCTAAAAGGTCTTGATGAAATGTTTATGATGTCGAACATTTTACATTTAAATAATTATTTTATCCATAATCATGTATTTATTATAATTTTCACATTCATATTTGGGATTTATTTATATTTATTATTGATTCATTCAATGTTATGCATGTCATTTTCGTGATGTATATAGCTTCAATGATACACTACCCCTTATTGAGAATCTCATCACACTTATTTCTTATATGTTCCTATTTCACCAGGTGATAAAGAAAAATAGTATGCATGATATTATAAGGATTTGAAGAAGAATGAATAACAATGAATTGAATAATTTTTTAAGTACCATGCATTATAAGTTTT
This sequence comes from Viscum album, assembly GCA_963277665.1. Lineage (NCBI taxonomy): Eukaryota > Viridiplantae > Streptophyta > Magnoliopsida > Santalales > Viscaceae > Viscum > Viscum album. The sequence continues at coordinate 355,439,284 of OY728132.1, read as the reverse complement.
TGCAATGTCATATAATTCTCATGTTTGTATCTAGTCTCTTAAGGACTATTAATCTTTGGATCCTAAGGAAATTATCTTATATATCTTGTTACAATTTAATAAAGTGTCATAAACTCTCAGAAACATTATTCAGGAGTGTTATGAAGAATAGTTAAAAAAATAAAATTAATTAATTACCATGTTGATATAATATACAAAATTTTAAATGAATAAGTTGTTGAATTAATACCCATAAATGTTTTTAATGTGTGATATAAAATAAAAAATTATTTAAAGGGACATTGTTTTGTTTTATTTATGTTTATGGGTCTAGAAGTTAATTCATTAAGGGCCTTAATTCATTTCAGCACATTCCTTCCAAATTTTTAAAGAAGTATACTAATTCCATTAACACATTTCATCAATCTTAAAAATATTCACAATTTATGATTTTTTTTAATTATTATTTTTTTATATACGTATATAAAAAATTTAAATAGTATTTAATATATGTCATATTTTATATTACTTTCAATAAATTAATATAATAATATTACTTAATATTATCAAAAAAACATCCCTTTTAAGAGTAGTTCTTGAATTTTTTTACAGAATTTTGATGTTTGATTTGGGTTTCACTTTTTAATATTAGAATAATAATTTTGTTAATAATAATTCATTGTTCATAATATATGATTAAAAATTAAAAATTATATGTTTTTATAAGTTATTAATAATTAATAATAATACATTAATAATTAAATTTTAATTACTAATATTAATAATATTTACAGATAATTTATAATTAGTAATGATTAATAATATAATTAACAATAATTAAAAGAATAATAATTATTAATAGTTTAATTAAAAAATTAATATATATTAATTTATAACATACTACCATAATAAGGCCTTTTATCATCACTAGAAAATACCTTTATCATTATTTTGAGAACATCGAGGTTGTAAGCACTAAGGAAAGGCTCATACTTTCTCAGTGATTCTTAGAACTAAAAAAGGTCTATCTTAACTATTGTGAAAACAAATATAGTGTTATAGAAGCCATAAACCAAAAAAACATAATTCAATAATAAATTTGAAACATTAATTGAAAATTATTTTCAATTAATAAATGTATTTTATTATATTAAAATTATTTTATACATTAAAACTAATAGTTATAATTAAAAAAAATTAAAAAAAAATATCTCAAATAATTGAAAAAAACTATATCTCTTGAACATGATTGCGTTGGTTAATCATCAAACATCCTTTGACTTTTAACATACCAAAAAACATACCTATGATTGAAACAGTAGTTATATATAAGTAATAACAAATCATATCTATTTTATTAATAATACACAATAAATATATTACAATCTATGATTTAATTATTATATAATAACTAATTACATAACTATCCTGAAAAAAGAAATACCTATGAAGGATAATAAATTAACCAAATACATTTATCTTAGAGCTTCACTCAAAACTGACCGTGTTTCCTTGGTTTTAACACGGATGATGTTTTTTTACTGAAATGTCACTTTTGAATTGTTTTCATAAACATTGTTTTCATTATGACCACACTAAACATCAAAATGATGTGTAGTCTATTCATACAGGACAAAATTTTATTGAAAATCAATTTCCTATAGTTTTATGGTAATATTATCTTGTTTTCTATCTTTTTAGTGTACGATTCACAATTATAACATAGGAAAAACTTTTAAAATTGAAAAAAAACATTCAATCCTCCTACTATGCCCTGTAATAGAATGACATGAATCTTATTCTTATATAATATAAATTAATCAAAGATCATCCTTTTAGATTATTTTTAAAATATAAGTTCAGTTTCACTGCTTTTAGTAAGTGATGAACATTTTTATTTGAAATATCACTTTTAAATTGATAACACACACTTTTAATTAGTGTACTAACATCATGCTCATAATGAGATACACTTTATTCAAAATTTTCATAAATTAATCAATGATCATTTAGTTTCAAGATATTTTGAGTTGTTTTTCTTGGTTTTGAGTAGGTGGTGTGCAGTTTTAACTATGATAACTCTTTTAAATTTATAGCACACACCATTGATCATTTTGACCACACTGCAAGTATGATTGAAGTATGGTTTATTCCTAGAAGTTAAAAAAATATAAAGATAATTTTCCCATGATATTTACACAAAACCAAACATGTTTCCTTAGTTTTAAGAATATTATCCATGATTTTAACTTCGATAACATTTCTAAAATTGAAAAATACAATATTGGTCATTTAAACCACATTGTATATCAAAATTATGTGAAATGTATTTCTATAAGTTACAAATAAATAGATGTTCATTTTTATATATTTCCAAGAATATTTGGGCTTATTTTATTGGTTTTGAGCATGTAAAACATGTTTTTATAAATAATAACACATAATATTGAAAAATCCATTTTTTTCATTCAGATCACACCATGCATCAGAATGAACTAATGTTTATTCTTATAGATTATAAATGAATAAATTATCATATTAATAGGGTATAATGATATATAATCTTGTTCACTTAATTTTGAATAGATTACATGCATTTTTAACAAATGTTCCACTTAAAAATTGAGAACAATCAATTTTAATAATATAGACTTCACCATGTATATAATTGTGGTGTGGTTTATTCCTAGAATTTAAAAATAATTTGAGTGTTTTGTTTCCTTTATTTTTTCTCAAAACGAAGCTCATTTTCTCAATTTTAGGCATGTGATGTACTGCTTTTACTTATATAACACATTTAAAATAAAAGAACACACTATTAGTCATTATGACTATTCTATGTGTCAAAATTATGTGTGATTCATTCATACTAATCACAAATAAATTTATTATTATTAACCTATAGTTTCATGAAAATTTGAGATCATCTACTCAATATTGAGCATGGGATGTAGATTTTTAAATTAGATAACACTTAAAATAAAAACAATTCATTTATTAATTTTGATCACACCATGATGAGAAAGACATGATGCTAAATCCTAAAACTGTCAATTGAATAATTAATCATTAACAAATAGTTAAAAAACAATATAACCTTTTTTATTCAATTTCGATCATGTGACATGTGTTTTTAATTAAAATATCACTTTTAAATATGTGATAAAAAAACTCTTTAATATATTTATAAACATAACAAAATAGTGTAATTTTCCTATTCACTCTTAATTTTTTAAATAAAAAAAATACCATTTTTATTTTGTTGTGAAGCTCTCATATTTCCCAGGTAGGTGAGGATTGACATTCCCATAAATATATCATAAATATTTCATGGAAATATTTACTCCAAAATCTATTTACACCATTCCAGCAACTTTCAATATAAAATTAATTATGCAGGCTTTTAGTATAAATGAACTATTTAAAAAAATAAGTATGTCATGAATCTATCTAAAAGAGAAATAATAATATGTTTAAAAAAAGGTTACCACAATGTCTTCCAAAATGAATACATTTCATACAGGAACAACATTATGATAATTATATATATATTTTTTAGAATATTTAATTTGGTATTAACCCAAATATAACTAACAATGATTAATTTATAAGTTTAATAATCCAACCATGATCATAACTTGTAACATGATATTTCTTCATTTTACTTATTTCATTAATGACTTTTTATAATATTTTTATAACACTCTTATTTTTTATTAGATGTATTTTTATATCTTGTGGTGTCCTCATACTATTTTTCTTTCAGGTGTGTATCATCATATGGAGAAGAATAAATTACCTATAATATAATTTAGATAAATGAATGAAATACTTAAGCTTTATATTGAACATATATCATATTGATAGAACACATATTATATATATAACACCATGATGAAAAAAAAAATTATTTTATATTATTCTTTTTTCACATTAATGGTATAAGTGTTTTCTCCCTCTATAGATTATCTAAATTATCTATATATGATATCCTTTAGTAAAAAAAATCATCTCTGTGGGAGATAACATAAAATGGATATGATATCCCAATTAAAGGATCATATTTTAAATAATTGACACTTGATTCAGTAGTTTCTTTTGTTACCATGATAACAATAAAATAAATTTCATTTACAATATCATGTGTATAAAATAACTATATTTATTATAATTTCATTATAAATGGATCATATTTTTATTTTTTATTACTAGAATTAAATTTTAAAAATTCCAATTCACTAAATTTTACCAAAATCTGAAGAGACCTTGGAGATGAGGGATATTAGAGAGCTCTAATTAAGAGAATAGAAAAAGGGTTGAAGATATCAATTAAGGCTTGGTCAATATATAGATAATATTTACATCAAGGGTTCGATAACTCTCAAAAATACAATTATATCTAGTGGTTTTATGTTTAGATAACCCATTCAATTAAAATAGTTTTATGGTTAGATTCTTGAGGAGATTTATTCATGATATTTGTGGTTGTTTTCATATTTTATTTATTTTCAACATACTCATGGGCGAGTCATAGGTTAATTAGAGTTGTTTTGGAAGAAAAGGAATGATGATTTCAGGTAGTATAGAAAATCATGAAATCAAAAAATTGAGTTTTCCATGATTTATTCATGAGTAAATATGAATTCACACTTATGAAAGTTCCATGCTATAATACATGACTCTATTTTTTCAAATTAGGAGGAGCTAAGATGGGTGCATGGTTGTTCTTTATGGACTATAGGCCACATAAAAATATCATTAATTGAACTATAGTAATGGAATTATTTCCACAATACTCAAGACATATAATTTTAATATTATTATCCAAATTTGGTGGTTCGTTTCACTTTATTATTTTATTGTTCATATTACAGTGATTTCATGGAAGTTTTAGTGGAAAATGATTGATAAATATATTCCATTGTGGTGAATATCATCATGTGAAAATATGTAAGACATATGTATTAATTTTATGTATCGGTTATAAGATATTAATAAGTCTTAAATTGGATTTGATCTCATGATTTTAAAATTTGGGTTTGACTATATATTGTTGGTGCAATGATGACCATCACACCATGATTAGTAAGGAACTAAAAAATGTGAAGTTTCACTTGGAAAATTGTAGTGTAACATTGACAGAGTCACCCAAAAATTTAAAGGATCATTACAAAGATATGTTATTAAGGTTTTAGGAGAATAATGAATGTATTAACTTGATCCATCATCATAGGAACACAAATAGGATTTTATAAGATTTATTAATATAGTTGAAACACAGTTTTAATATTTATCATACTAGAGTTTTAGACCATATTAATTTTCATTTCTTTGTTTATTCATTATATTAAGATAATCACATTTGAAGTAGGTTTTTAATATCTAAGGACCTAGAATGTATATATTTTGTAACGATTTTATAAAAATACTGCATCCATCTTTTATACCAAATCATGTCCATTTCTAGGTCAAACTACACTTTCATAATTGAATTTGTATACTCAATTTTTCTCATGTAAAAAGTGTCATTCTCTATGAAAATGATTTAATAATGTAACTTTTTGTTCTTTAGTAAATGGTTTTATAAAATTATTGTGTATATATTTTATAACATTTTTCTCTATATTTTTTTGTGCTTTAGTATCAAATGTTCAATAGATTCATTTGTGCCTCTGGTCCTATGATCCATGTTAGGGGTTCCCTATCAACATAGTCTTCAAAAAGTGTTTTTTTCTATTAAATAAATGGGTCTTGACCCCCCCCCCCAAATCAAGTTAAAAAACTTAAACTACATTTTTTGAATTTAAATTAATTGGAATTTTATTAGTAGTTTTAAAAATGTTGTTGGGATAAAATTTGTAAATTATTACAGTAAATAATATTTGATAACAATTCAAAATTTTCAATTTTTATGTTCATTTATTTCAGAATGGTTATAAATGTTTTAGATATTTTCAAAATGGAATTTTATTTTAACTAAAAAACATATGCGCTATTTTTTAAATCATTAAACGCATCAAAACCTTAACTAAGTGTGATGTAAAAAAATATGTAATTGATTGGAATTTTATTTTTCATGAAAATTTAATTAGTTTTTGGTATGTTTGATTTATGTGTTGAAAAATATATTTCAAATATTTAGTTGAATTAATAAATATTTTATTAGAAAATATTTTTAATTATTGAATCTATATTTAGCAATTGGTGTGGTAGCTGAGTGGTTAACACACATTATAATCCTACATTAAATTTGAGATAAAATTTTGGTAGGGTGTTATTTATGAAGTTACTATATACGTATAGTATAAATACTTTAGTGGATATACTATTCAACAAACTGATCTTTCAGTCCAAAGAATTGGGCTTTCGGGCTGTCAATGCAGGGCTGATGTGTCACTAAGGTAGGGATTCTAGGAAGTATCTTGGGTCTCCAGACCCACAAATAGTGGACCCAAACTTCATGTACGAGAAGTTCCTGACCGGTTTATAATCAAAAGGACAATGTCATGACCTGATTATTATTTGAATGTGGAGTATTCGTAATGGAGCGGCTAGTAAGTTCCACTTAAATACCACATGCTGAGGATGAAGAGATGACTAACCAAAAACATGATGTCACGACTAAAAACTGGATTAAAATATGTAGATGTAAAGTAAAAGGGTTTACTTTAGTGTGAATGCTTGGGTTTGGGTCTTCGGTTCATGTAATTAAATTATGTCACTGGGACGATGGGAAATGTATGGTCTTATGCCAGTGAGGTTTTAGACCAAGTAACAGTACCCTCTAAACCCAAATAGATAGAGGAATATCCTGAAATAAAATAAAATACTATGGCCTTTGAATCATTAGTAGAATAAGTAAACAATCTATTTTTAAAATTGGGTTGGATAGGAAATTTGGATGGGATGGATTATTTGGGTCGGTGGATTGGAAATATATATTGGCCCATATGCTCAGTCAACCACATAACCATATTAAGAAAGTACCTTGAATTTGATTAATTTATATGAAAAGAAACGAGTTATAGCTATCTTGATTCAGATGAGGTTCGATTGTTACCTTATATGTTCGTTGTCACTTCTCCTCAGATCTACTTGCTGGAGGAGACAGTGTTGCTGCTTCAAAAATGGTGGCCTAATATAGAAATCCATAATTATAATTCACCCATGATGATGTTTTGTGGTTGAAGAGAATATCGGTTCTAGGACCCATCATCCCAATAATTATGCTACCAACATCCTCTAGGTGTTATCAAGTACTTAATGTCGGCTCCCCAAGACTCTTAAAAGTTTAATTTTCTCCTTTATACTTTCCTTTTTTTGTTAATAAATTATTCTTGTCTTCATGAACAACTTTTATCATTTTAAAATTTATCTGGTTTTGTATATTCTTTTAGGATGAATACTATTGGGGGTGATGGATGTATTTTGATACATTTATTTCAGCACTCTTAATTCTTTTATTCATGATTTTAAATTTGTTCCACATAGTCACACTCATATTTGAATCTATTCTCCTGGAATAACTAATTAACTTCAAGGTGATTGTTATGTCAATAATTTTATCATTTATGAAACATTATAATCATCAAATATAAATTTATGGATTAATTCAATGGTTTCTAGTGAAACAATAATTAAATTTATGATTTCGTTAATGTTATTTTTACACTTTTAATTATTTTATGAGCCATATGTTGAAACAACTCTATGAAATTATTGGGGTGGGGTGGTAATTTTGTTTTAAATAAAGGGTTATACTAAATAACTTATAGGTGGAAGTTAATCCTAAATAATTTTTCCAGGAATAATTATCCTCATCAATAGATGATATACAACATATTATTATTTATTTTAAATAAGTAGAACATATAATTTACTGGCCAAGTTTTGGTGAGGTTATATCAACTAAATTTTTTTTTCAGGATAATATTCCCATAATTATAATCGATTAATTGATAACTAAACATTCAATCATGTTGAATTTTAAATTATTTAAAAAAAATTAAATGGATTTTTGTGATTGGGAACACTATTTAATTTGATTTCAATGATGTTTAGATATGTGTTTGGTGAGTTTGGATGAATTAGTGATTCATGGAAAATTGTTTTAGATTCAATTTATGGCATTATGTGTCATTCTTGATCAATTTTCCATGTTAAATATGATGATTTTTTAATTTATCTTTAATAATTATTGAACTTTTATAAGGTGTGAACATTGTTTTAAAAGAGTTTTCACCCATTATCTTGGTGAAGATAAATTTAAGGAGACCGTGAAATCATTCATTATTTCAAGAGGAGTTTTATGGAGGACGATGCAATATAATTATTATTTCCTAAAGATTATTTTGAATAATAATTTTGAAGAAGGATTGGGATTATATTTTCTATACTATAATATCTTCTAAATATTATTTATGACTTATATAAAAATATGGGGAAAAATGAGCCTAAGGGACCAGCTCATTCCCAAACATATGGGAGGAGGCATCAAACCACATGTGAGAGATATTACACAAGGTATTGCAGGGTGTTAATAGGGGAGAGTGTGAAGGGCTGTGTATAGGCCCGTATGAGCATACACCATGACTGTAATAAGGGAGAACTGGGTTATGCTACAAGGGATGTGGTGTGGCAAGGAATGGTGGCTGGGAGTAGACCATATAATTGCATGTTCCAATTAAAGGAAATGGGTTTCCTTATAATGTAGAGTGAACCCACATGGGAATTTTGATGTGGTACTCTAGGAAGTTCCAAACTATTATTCAGTCATTAAAAATACATATTGAACATGGGCCATATGAATGTGATGATTTACCCTAAACAATCACTACTAGAAATCATCTTCATCATCAGCCACCCAAGGATTGTTTTCATATAAGGAATTATATCATAAACTTTTAGTATGATCTAGCAAAGCCTGGTATTTCTATATGACTAACTTTATGATCTGATCACAATAAATATATAATAAAAATTAATTCTAAAAGAGTAAATGAATTTTAATCCAATAAAGAGAAGATTCCATTGAGATGTCATATAAACAGAGCATCGACAATGTAATAGGCGATCAAATATCTTTTTTTGAAACATGTGATACTCTTTGGATTAAATGAACCAATATTGTGATCACATGATGCAATAACATAATTTATAACATATCTTTGATTGAGTAATTATCCAATATTTTACAAATATTATCATGAGAATGATATGAGATTATCATCTGGTTTTCTATCAACATTCTGGTTAGGCAACACATGAATACCTACTTATAGTAAACTCAACATTATGATAAGTCATCACATGAACAACTAATAATTAATAAGGGTGTAACCTGATCAAAAAATTGATCATGTAAAGTTATAACACGATCACATGATCATTCAAATGATTCATGTATAATATATGACTTTCACCCATTTGAAATATATGAGATACGCTGAGATCCCTCGGACTTTAATGAGTCTTTCACATGGAATGAAAAATGGAGGAGAGATGTTTTCTAATTCTCTATAGAAATCAAGGATGGGGAAATGAAGGATGTTGGAAAAACGTTGATATAATGAAAGAGAAATCAATCGTATCAGAAAATAGAGTATTAGTGTGATATCTTCACATGAATGTAGTGTATTCTCACGTGATCCAATCACATGAACAAGTAACTCAAAAATAATCCCTTTCATAGATGAGGTATGTTGATAAACTTCATAAAAACCCTTTCAGATGAATGTAAACCCACAGACACATCTCTTATAACATAAAGGAACACACAAAAAACACCCAATCCCATGAAGGAGGAGATATCGTGCACATTGATTATAATCTTGACATACAATGCATTATGCGAAGGGTTTGAGACAACCATGAAAAAGCTATTGTCACATGAAGGAACCCAAAGGCAAAAATCCGATCACTTGAAGGCCTTTTTTGAATGCCTCTTGATGATCATATGATCTATTCACATGAAATAAACAGAACCTGAGAGCCTAAATTTTCTTATGTGATGGAATTTTTATTGAAGGATGTAATTTTTCATGAATCCCCACTCGTCATGAAATGGAATCAGAAGATAAGAATTACATTTAATCGAAGCATGTCATGAACCTTACAAACCATCATTGATAAACATCATAAGGTTAAAGGTAACAATTAAATAATAATATAAAAAGGGTGATTGAAAAATTTTGATATTAAATAAATTTATTTGAGAAAGAACACAAAATATTTAATAATAATATTTGCATGTGCCCATGAAATTCAGTAATGAAATATACTTGTCTTGATGATTCAAGAAAGAAAATAGTTGAGATTGTGAAGGATCATGATTTCATAAAATATTCTAAAATAAGTTGTCTATGCCACTTACATGCATTCAATTGAGGTCAATACTTTATAAGAACAATGAATTATCCAAGCAAAGTAATACTGACGAAACTAATCAGATACAGGTGATCAAAGATAATTGAGTAAGATCAGTAAGATTAAAAGGCTCTTGAATATGTATATGAGAAATTCATATTTAGAGAGCTCGTCGATGAATATCAAATGATCAACCGGAAGTGGATTAATCCCTGAAGAAAGGAGGAAAAGTAACTTATGTGGTTCAAGACCATAGGAATCTAGTGAGGATTCTAGAGAATTCCATTGTGGATTCTGATAACACTGTGGGATGTAGTATAAATAATCTCTTGTTAGGATTCGAGAGAGATATAGTTTGATTCTATATCAACCATTTTAATTGATAATAATAATATAACTAAGAATATATATTAGGGGAAACATATTTATCATTATTCAAAAATAATAATTTGAATAATCATATAGGGGAAGGTGAATCACACCATCCACACACACGTGAAAACACACAATCATGAAATGTGGCACTTTGATAAGTTGACCCAATTTATTGAATGAGTATGATCCACACTACCAATTAGTTCAGATGTGATCTAATTGACACATTTTTATCTAGTGTATGCAATTTGGGTCACATAATAAATCAGGTTCGATCCAAAAACCATGATTAAATTTTAAAAAGACTTGTCTTTAGTGAATAGGTTTCTTTCTAATTCCAAGGAGTATGATGAATTATCTGAATGGGTGTTTACATGCCTATAAAAGGAGTCTACATAATATGGAAAGTCAATTTAAATATATAAAAACCCAATCACTACAATCTCTTGAAAATATTGAGATATATATAAAGTTTTATATAACCATCAATGAAATTTTATTGGAGTGCAAAAAAATGGTTTTTGTCTCTAAAGTCTCTTCAAAATAATACTCCCATCTAAGTACAAGTGTAGAGTATTGTGTCATTATTTTTTCCTAAATAAGATTCACCTACAACCCAATGTAATATTGATTCAGTGTAGATGAATCTAATATTATGTAAAATGACATCACAACGTTCCTTGATGGTGTAACTTCCTTGCTCACCCCATTGTCTTAGGGTAGGTTGGAGGTGCCACTAACCTTAAGTGACATCTCTAAGACTCCAAAAACAAAAAAATATACATAAAGGGATTACCTGAATTTTTTAGGATGATTTTACCTTCTAAAATAAAAACAAAACTATAATTAACTAAATAATATGATATAAAAAAACTATATGATGTGTGATAAAACAAATATTTTAACATAAGACTAATAATAGAATCAATGTCATGGTAGAAATGGAAAAAATACATCAACCAAAAACCCTTATAATAAAAAATGAATCTATGATACCAAAGAGACATCATCTCAAGAATCACTTGTTCTATCTCTAATATCAAACTATGCATTACATTCCCACAGTATCACGATTTTTCACATGAGAAGTATGTCACCTTACCCTTTCTCACGTCCTGATAAAAAACATCGGCAAACACACCCAAATTTGAAAACAGGGGTTGAGTATAAAACTTATTAGGTAATCACCAGAGACATTCCAACACCCACCACTAGGACAAGAAAAAGTTAACACATTTTATATAAAATAGTTGAGAAGAATAAAAAAAATGTATATAAATCCATAAGTGAGTTTCATATAGGAAAAATTTATTTCATGAAAATCACCATTTCCTAACTCTTGGATTAACCATCCTATATCAACACACACATATACAAACACATAAATTCATGACATGGACCTCTTTATACACACTAGTGGTGAGTCGTCATATCACCAAGTCATCACTTGGTGATCCACGTTAATGGAGGTACTTCATGGCAATGATCTATCTGACATTCATGTTAGTACTTTATGACCATGATCTATTCCTATGAACACATGTAAACCATGTATATCATGTTCTCATATCAAACATTCCTCATAAAACATTTATTTATTTTAAAACATTTCATCGAACATATTTCTTGTGTTAAAACAAAAACCATAATTTTAAAACCATAATTTAAAATTATAAAACCAGAGGTTTTCCAAAATCCATTAAAATTATCATGTTCCCAAATGATAAATAAAAATGGTTTCCATTAATAAATAATTACATGTTTCCTTTTCAAATCAAATAAAATAATTCAAAAACAACCAGGCCTTCAACTACTAAAATATGTGGAGATTATTGAGAAGTCACCCACCACTCAATACGTGATGAAAATGATCGATGACACAAATAAACCTATAAAATTGATCTTGAAACCTCTTTACATAAATAGATCCCACTAAGAAATCATAAAAATTACATCACGGATCATAGATCTATCCATGATTTATTATATAAAATTATTTGAGTGAGAGAAGATGATGATATCTAATAATAAAGAGAGAAAATAGATAGTCACTATTGATTTTATAGATCCAATGCTCTTAGATACATAAATATGGATTTTGGATAAAAAAAATAATCACAAAAAATGCTTCAGGAGTGATTTGAGTTATATATACTAGGAGAGAAGAATAAAAATGAGGGTTTCAGGTATAAAAACTAAGCAAAACTCTAATTTTAGAAATATTAAATTTATATTGCATGGTTAAGATGCATAGTTTGGGAAACCATGAGCTAATAGTGTGCATTACACTATCTCCAAACCACCCCTCACATAGTTAGACAAACCATTTGCTAACCATGTTTCTGTCTCATTTCCTCCTCTCACACTGTTTAACATGGTACCCACATAGTTGGGGAAAATTGTTCACCCATCCAATGACTCCCAGAATCTCTCGCACAGTCTCTTGAAGTGGTTTTACAGGTTTCCTTAACCATGAACCCTTATAAAAATTTCAAAAACATTTTAAAAATATTTAAAAACTCCCAAAACTCAACCCAAGTATTATATAACATCAAAATACATAATAAATGAATAAATTAGCTAAAATTGAAGTTGTTATAGGTCGTAACCATCGATTACCATCCAAATAAAAGGTCTTACCATTAATCACATATATCCCCTATAATCATAATAGTATATTTAACCATCATGGATATAGAGATACTAAATAATGTAATGAAGGAGGATCAATTCGATGAAAAAAGTCAATAGTTTGAAAAAGTGGAGAAATTTTCTACTTCAGACTCTCAAAGTGGTGTACATTCTCTCAACATTGAATCCCTCCACATTTGTAGATAAAAACTATAAATTTTCCGAATGAGGGAAAAAAATATAGGAAAATTATGGTCTCATATGCCTAAGAAAAATTATCAATGAATTATACAATGATATTTTTTGAGAATTACCAACTCCTACATTTGAAAAAAGTTATTTGGTATGATTTAGAGAAAAAGTGTATCACCAAAGATGCTAAAATAATGCAATTCACATAAGTCATGTTCATTTCACATAAATGGTAGATAGTAGATATATTATAGATAAATACTATGAAATAAAACCTATAATATAAAACCTAATGAAAAAAAGAAAAAGGATGATTTCATCCTTGTCACATCGATCATAGATAAACTCCACCTTCTTTGAAGAATGATAAACATTATTGAGTTATTATGACTTCACTAATATGTAGGTGTCATAATGAAATGCATGGATATGGTTTTTATAGTTCAAGAGTATAAACAGGTAAATACTTATTCATTATGAACAAGATATCATGAATCAACCTTGTTACCCTTGTACACTAATATCCAAGATGATCCTAGCATATCCTGAAGGGAATTCTGAATCCCCATGGGTTGGTAACTAGCACCTGAATTCATATCCAACATTAAGAGAAAAATATTTACGCAAGAAATAACCACATATACAAAAAAGTGGAAGATAAAAGAAAACTTTTCAATATTCCAAACACTCTTTAATGATTAAATTAATATAAAAATATAGATAAAAATACCAAGTTAAAACAGAAACCAAATCTACATACTAAATCCATTAATAAAAAGTTTCACAATCCCTATGCAACAAGTTGATCATAGCTCCACCGGTCACCACCATCGCTCAAGAGTGTCAAATATCAGGCATAAATACCACCTCCAAGTAGAGATTTCACATTTCCTAGACATATAATAACATTATATACAAACTCCCAAAGGAAATTATAGGGTGTGAGCTAAACCAGACACTAGGATCCCACTAAGTGTTCCATAAGAAATGCGTCAAAAATAAAACATATGTGTTTTCAATTAAAAATAAGAAAGGAATGAAAGTTAGTGACTTATTTAAAAAAAAACATTCTTTCAAATCAATTATATTACATATATATCAAAATATTATTAGCTAAAAAATTAATATAAAAAAATTTATAACGTAACTAGCATGAATAAATTATATCTTAAAAAATAGAATGTATTAATCAAATTAAATCCAAGAATCGTGTTCATATTCCCTGAGTTACGTTAGTTTTAGGACCTCACATCCTCACAATACTCAATCATAAATCATAGCTCATGTATGGGTACACAGGTCCCTATGCTCAATCCAACATGACAAATCAATCAAAATCCCAGTAGGGATAACAGTTCCAAACAAGGTTTACTTGGAGTTACCATCATCAATCTATTGTAAGGGATTTAAAGTCCTAGAATTCTTATCCTCATCAACCACAAACTATTGATTCTCACATGTTCTTCATTCAATCAATCAATAAAACATAGGAACTCAATCATTTATATCAATTCATCATTTATAGTTCAAATTTCCAATTTCTAGTTCCATATTACTTTCCAATTTTAAAACTAAACCATGAGTTTTCATCACATTCATTCCATCCAAATAATCTTTCACTTGAATATAATTTTCTCAAGAATAATCATCAAATCATTTCATAAAATCATTTCTCAATTCAAGCCATCATTTTTTCAATTTATACCCAATAATTTCAATTCCATTGAAATTGTGTTTTTCACAATTTCCATTCCCTTTTTAAATAAAACATAAAATCATATCCGATAAAGGTTTTATAAATATATTCAAAATTATTTTTAATTAAATCAAGAGATATAGGGTTTAAATTTTAGGGTAAAACCTTATAAAACAACCTAACTTTTATTACATGATCAACCAAATGAACACTCACAATGGGAAATTTCAATGGATAATGAAGGCAAATAATATCTAGGAAGAAATACCTAGAATTAAAAACCTTCAAACAAGATCCATCAAAACTATGATATAATACATAAAAATGTGATGATTTAACACTATCAAATGGGAGAGAATTATAAGAGAGTGTAAACCCAAATAAATAGAAACCACATACAATACAGAGATCAAAACCATCCACCGCCACATAGATTCAAAAAAAAGAGGTTAGAGAATCCAAGGAATCCTCTCAAGAGCCTGAAAAATACAAGGAACTTGATAGTTGGGTGGAAAGATTAGGGGTTAAACTTGGGGACCAAAATTTTTAATTAAAATTTTAGGGGATCAAATATCCACACGAATGAGATCCTAGTTTGGATGCATAGTTTGTAGTAACTATGTATCCTAACCATGAACCCTTATTGGGATTCTGAAAAGGGTACATTTTTTAGATGTACGGTTAAACTAAACATATTATAACCATGTATATCCTCATATAAAAAGGGTTCATGTTTTGGTTGTGTTATCCACACTATTTGAACTAACCATGAACCCTCTTCTATTACACCACTATATGGCACATGATTTGCTAGTCCAAAATGCATGGTTTTACCTAACCGTATACCAATTGTTCATAGTCCCCAAAACTTCCAATTTTTTTTAAAATATCCCTAAACGACCCTAAAATTGATCCAGTAAATAAATATTAAAAAAGGATTAACAAGTACATGAAAATGGGTAACACGATTTTACAAACTCTCCACTATAAAAACATTATATCCCCTTAAAGATTATTAAGAAGACTATTTGTCAATGAGATGAAGCCACTTCTCTCTGATCAGTGCCTCACACTCTAAAGTCTCATGAAAATCAGAACCATGATTTCATTGTAAACTAAACAAAGGTATATAATTCTCATGAATAACATATTTCTTTTAATCAAAAATCCTAACTAGATGGTCAATCATGGATAAATCATGTTACACATTAATGTATCTCCATCGTAAGACTCAAGAAGGATCATAAAGATACATCTTGATCTATGATACATGAAACATGTTGTATATTGACAACAACTATGGTGGAAATAATGAATGGTAAACCACATATAACTCCCACGAAACAATCTCAATGGTACCCACAAACCATAGTTCAATATTTCCCTATTTTTCTATCCATCGGTGACCCAACCAAGGTGGAACTCTCAAAAACACCTCATCAAATATGAAGAACCAATGATTTCAACATCGAGGATCAACATAGGATTTTTACAAGCTCTGTACCATGACAAATATATGATGATTAAACTGAATAATTATTGTTACCTATTATACTAAACTTGGTCTAACCATAGATTTTTCACCAATCACTGACCAATATAACATAAATTTAGATAGAAATACAAACAATGCCTCAAAATAATCCATTCGAATCATGGAAAGGTAACTATTGTTATAGAAAAACTAAACCATCCTTAAATTGTTATCCCAATATCTATCAAAGTCAAAAATTCAACAATAGATAATATATTCCAAGATCTACATAGATCATTCTATTTATCCACCCTTTTATAGATGATAAGAAGTGCTAAAAGTCACCTAGGTCCCATTTCCTCCAGGAGGCCTTTCCAAAAAATAGAAGTGAAATGGGGATCCCTATCATAAACTATAATACAATGAAATCTATTTAATCTGAAAATATATTTTTCATATAGACTTCCCAAATATTTAAATTTTTATGTATGTCTAATGAGAATAATGTGAGATGATTTGGTCATCCGATAAATCAAAACCCATATTTATTTCTTCTTCTGAGGGGTACATGAAAACCCAACTACAATGTCCATATTGACATCATCCCACTTCCATGTTAGCATAAAAAGGGGATGAAGAAAAACCAAAGGATTCCGGTGATCCTACACGACCAACCTACAAGTATAACCTTGAGAAACATAGTTGGAAAAGGGTTGTCTCATACATGTCTATCATAGTCATCAATACATATCATATTAAATCTTCTGAGCTCTAGGGTGCACTACCCACTATGAATTACAGAAATAAACCATCACATGTTTTCTCACTAGAAAATTTACATCATACAATGACCACTCAAAAATGGGTTTCCCTCCATAAAGAAAGTCCCTAATGTCACAAAATTCATCAATATGTTTCTACTCTTGAAGAGTCATCTTAGGAAGAGAGGATTCCAATTAAACATTTTTTTAAACCATATTGGTTACATATTTTTAGACTCCTAGATGTAGTTTTACAAAGAGATCCAAAAAATTATACTCTTTTGATAATTCTTTCATGACATAGGTTGTAATTTTTCATTACAAAGAATCAACAACATCATTCCCCTTACCATGGGTGAAAACAATGTCAGAATAAAAGGATTTTAGGTACTCTACTGATCATATCTACTAATAGTTCAAATATTTTTGTGAAAATATATAACTAAACTATTTATGGTCAGAATAGGTGGTAAAAATTTATATGAAATGGAAATGACATCAAATCATAAGAGCATTCATCACGATAGTGATCTCAAGATCATGTTTCAGATAGTTCTTCGCATGCATTCTAAGGAGTCTGGAATCGTAGGACACTATGTGATTATACTACATGATAACACAACCCAAAACCAAATTGGATGTGTCAAAGAAGACTACATAGCCCTTACCATCCTATGGAAGAGTCATCACTAGAACAGAAGTCAAAATACATTTCAACTCATCAATATTAATTATGAGATTAAGAATCACAAATGAACTTCACCCATTTTCAAGTGAGATAATTAATTAGATAATCCATATTTGAGAATCTCTAAAAAACATTCGGTAATACCCCTCTAAGACCAAAAAAATATTTCAATCTCCAAAACATTGTGTCATTACTATCATTTTGGAACAGTCTTCACCTTATTAGGAACAAATGAAATACTACATTCTAAGACCACGTGTTCCAAGAACATTCGTTACTAAATAAATAAATTAAATTATGAAATTTTCACAAAAAGTTGGTAATATTTCAATATTTATAGAACTACACTTGGAATAAATACATGGTCCTCCTAAATTTTGGTGTAAACCATGAAGTAAATAACAAAAACAAGTTTAGTAAAATCAATATACTCCTGAAATATCATGTTCATCAGTCGCATTAAAACTATAGTAAAATTTTTCTACCCAAAAGGCATAAGAAGTTACCCATAATGGATATACATACTCTTAACAGAGGCCTTTGGGATTTCTGGTTATTTAATTATGAGCTGGTGGTAACCATATCAAAGATAAATCTTGGAGAACCACTTCTCCCATTTTATTTAGTAAAACAGATAATCAATCCATTGAATCAAATACATTATCATTACCATAACTTGATTGAGTTTTTTGACAATGAACAAAAATAAAATTTATCTTGTTATCTTTCACTATAAAAATATCATGCACTCACCAAGGTGATACAATCAAGCGTATAAATCCTTTATCCAAAAAATAATCCAACTGAGTTTCAACACTCTCAGTGCAACCAGTTTCATGTAGCAAGAAGTAATAGACACTACCTGAGTACAAAGTACCACAAAAATGGAAAAATCAACTTCCCATACAGGTGGTAAATAAAAAAAGTCACAAAGAAACACATTGGGAAACTCAATGAAAATTAGAGGGAGACCATCAGTCAAAGATTCCCTATCCATATCAAGAGTAAACATCGATATTATCCTAACCAGCCACAAAAATTTATTTCTGTCTCCACTCGACCTCGTGTCCCATTCTACCAAAAAGACACATCACACTCTATCATGCCCAGTAATGGAGACCCACTAAAGATAAAATTAAATCCAGGTCTTATGAGAAATTAACTGATCCTTCGTGATAATGAAATCAATAGGTTTCATATCGAGAAATAGAAAATTCTAGGTGATCTCAATATCTAAAAAAGATAAAATTCAAGAAGAACATCATAGGACATATTCTCTATTCATTTTGAGGGGTGTTGTAATATCCATCACATAAGATATAAGATACATAAAAAGGTTTAAAAATTTTAAAATATGAGCCGATATGAAAAAATTAGAAGCACCAATATCATATAATGGAGTCCCCAAAGATGAATCTATAGTGATGATACTTCTCACTATCATTGGACTCACATTAGATTCTTTTGGAGACCCATCCATTGTGTGAAAAATATTTATTTTAGATCACTATGGTTAAAAAACCATATTTATGGAAGCATCTGATTACACCACATTAATTTTAGGAGATGATGAGCCCATGTCACTATGAGGGGTATAAAAGATATCTCAAAACTTCTACTTGTGTTATAAATGTGTAGAAGAACAAGGAATATTTGGTTCTTTAGTAAAAACATGCTTTGAATTCCCAACATTTCCACACTAAAATCAAGTCGAATGGCATATTCTATGTATTTCATGAGATCTAGATGAAACATGAAGTCAATATCCACTATGAGACTCATCATGCTTCCTTTTTTTCCTTTAAATGAACAGATAGAACTGCCACTTGGAGTTATATGAACTCCTGTAAACATTTACTTAGTAGTTATGTCTAGATTATCCATCAACATACTATCGAGAAAATCTACATAATAAGTGAGATTTAGCTTGAAAACCAAATATCAAATATAACTTTGAAGGCTCATCTCAAATATTTGAGCCCTTAATTTCTCATTTTTCAATCCCATAAGAGAAAACTGAACAAGTTTAGCAAATTGGTTTGCAAATATATTCATGGTCCCGTCACCTAGCTATAGGATAAGAAACTCCATTGACCTCACCAAGACCACTATTTCTGGATAAACCTAATCAGAGAAAATATCTCTAAAATATTTCCATTACACACACTCATGATTATTTAATTTCACCATCAAATACCACCAAATACTTCTAGGTCCTTCCTTCTTAATGATAAAACACTTCACTTTTATTGATTTAATGGTTTCTATGAATTAAAAAATTAGATTAATATTTTTTAGCAAATCCACTTCCTCTTAAGGAACAATTGTGGCTTGTAAAGTTGTTTCCTTCTACTGAAGAAACTATTGATCATGATCTCTAATTACATAACATCAAGGCTCCATTACCAGAACCTAAAAAAGAACATGTGTAGCTACATACCCTAGAGCTTGGAAATTTATCACCACTATCTTAATAAAATTTTAGTCAACTTGAGGATTCAATTTTTCTTTTTCACCTGCAATTTCCTCCCATGGCTTGTTCAAATATATCATCGACGACATGATGCTACACAACATCAACAGGAAATACTAAAAAAATCATTAAGAGAAATAATATCATCAACTCAAACAAAGGATACATGGATATTAATTCCATAAAATGGAAATTTAAATTTTGTGACTTAAAAATACTCAGATCAAAAGTAGAGAAAATAATATAAACAGATTAATTTATTCCTCAAAATAACTTTTCCTCAAACACCCATGATGACTTAAGACTCATTACAATGAAAGATGGATAGACACTCTCTTATAACTACCTCTTATGTCCCGAAATCCTTACCTCTTGTCTACCATGATATACCAGACTGCATATCGACATCAAGGAACTAAGGTAAATATTTACCTATGATACCACTTTTTCAAGAACCATCTCAGTTACCTTGGTACACCAATACCCAATCCAGTCCTAACATAGCCTAAAGGGTTCTCCCAATCTCCATGTGTTGGAAAATATCACAAAAAATAATATCAAACATCAAGGGAAGAGTTTTGGAATAATAAAAAATCATCAGTAAAAAAATTCATATGATAAAAGATAACCAATCAGTATTCTAATCACTCCTGAAGGAGTAAAGTGTCACATGAATACAGATAAACATCCCAAGGAAAAATATTAAACAAAGGAAAATACTACATCCATAAATAAAAATTATCACAATCCCCATGAAATAAGTGTATCATAGCTTCACCAGTGACCAATAATTGTCAAGAGTCTCATGGATCGATCAAAACTACACCCTCCAAGTATCACTTTCCCTTTTCATGGACCTAGAATTACAAGATCTACAAATACCCAAAGGAAATTGTTGGGTGTGAGACAAACAACCTAGCAGGATCTCAAAAAGTGCTACATATAAAATTCTATATCAATAGTTTATATATTCTATCATTGTAAAATAAAACAATTCATGAAAATTAATTTATATATTTTTAACCTAAACATTATTTAAAATAAAGTATATGAAAGATATATCAAAATAGGATATAATAAATATTTTATAAGAAACAATTATATAAAACAAATTAAATGAATATATCAGTTCTTTAAAAAATGTCATGTATAATCAAATCAAAACCAAGCACCATGGTCACATTCTCGGAATTAAATTAGTTCTAGGATCTTATATCCTCACGTTACACAATTATCAATCACAGCTGAATTATGTGTGAATAATTTCCAAGGATCATCATAATGGGACTAGTAAATCAATATCCAAAATGGGGTAATCTCGATGAACAAGTTTTATTTTTATTTTTTATCATCAATACTTTGCTAGGGAGTTAGAGTTATTGTGTGATTGTATTATGTACCCACTAATTACTCGGGCTCACATGTGCTTCAATAAACCAGTCCTGTGAAATCAATCATTTCAAATCAATTCATCATTCATATTTTAAATTCCCAGTTTCAAGTTCAACATGCCTTTTTAATTTCTAAACTAAACCACGGGTTTTCATAAAAATCATTTCTTTACAACTATAATTAATTTAAATCAATTTTTATCAAGGGTCAACATCAAATAATTTAATCAAATTAATTTCTATTTTCAAGACATCATTTTTCTCAAAATCTACCCAACAATTTCAATGCCATTCAAATTTGGGTTTTTCAAAATTTATACTCCCTTTTAAAATTAATCATCAAGTCATCTCAAATCAGGTTCTATTAATCAATTGTAAACTCTTTTCAATTAAATAAATAAATTTAGGGTTTAAATTATAGGGTAAAGCATTATGAAACCACCTAACTTTTATCACATGTTAATGAAATGAACACTTGCAATAAAAAACACCAACATAGAATGAAGGTGGAGAAGATCTAAAAATAAATCTATAGAATCAGAAATAATCAAAAAAGATCCATAAAAACCAAGATCTAATTAATTAACAACATGATGACTCTCCAATATCAAAAGAGAGGGAGATATATGAGATAGGAAACCCAAAAAAAGATAGAAACTTAATACTAAAAAGGGATTAATATGTCTCATCGACACTTAAATCGAAAAAAGAAAAGTTGGATAAGCCAAGGAACCCTCTAGAGACCCTCCAAAAGATAACGAAATCAATTAGGGTTTAGTGGGGGTGATTCGGGGATAAACCAGGGGTACTGAGGTTTTAATTAAAATTTCCAATGGAATAAAAACCCACCTGAAAGTTTTCCTGGTTGATCCACCTAGTTAGTTGTAATTGTGGGCCCTAACAGTGTGTCCTTACTAGGATTCCAAAAAAAATGACAGGTTTGTCTAAACGGTTAAACTAACCATTTCCCAAAAATGTATATCACTATGTCCAAAGGGTTCATGGTTTAGAGTGGAAGGTAACACCGTTTTAACTAACCTTACACCCCCTTCCAATACACCAAAAAAGTCATGCATTTTTCTAGGACAAACCACATAGTTTTCCTTAATCTTGCAACAACCATGTACAACCCCCAAAACAACCAATTTTTTTTTTAAAAAAACTCCTTAAATGACCTCAAAACATAAAAATAAATATAAAAATGGAGCCATGAAGCACCTAAAATGGGTAAAAAGATGTTACATTGGTTGTTACATCATAATTACATTAAAAACATTATAGCATATGATTTTATTCCCTAATCTATTGGATGTAAAATATTTCTGTCTCTACTGGAAATTTGTAGTCATCATTACACATCATAGTTTTATTAGTTACATTACAATGATTTGATGGATTTTTTCAAGGAATTAGATAACTATAAAAAAATTTATTTTGTATATATCATCATACCTTAACAAGGTAATGATAGTTGTGGATATTTGTCAATTTATTTGAAAATATTAAGGATTTTTAAATGATATTTGATCACCTAATTTTTTAATCTGAGTTTGATAAAATATTTCACTGTAATGTTGATCATTACACCAAGACTTGTGAATATTAATAAAAAGTAGATTTTAATATAGAAAAGTGTGGAAAAACAATGGTATATAAGCTTAAAAATTCCAAGAAACGTTCTAATGGTAATTTGAATGGGTTTGAGGAGAAGAATACGAATGTACACATGATCAATCATCAAAGGAACGTGAGTAGGATTTTAGGATCAACCAAGTTACCAAATATTTCTTTATTTTTATTGTAATAGAGTTAAATATCACATTCATTATCATTACATTTATTCCTTGTTTTTAATAAGATAATGAAAAGTGAAGTGAGATCACATCTGGTAATAACTAAGGATGTAGCAAATCGATAAAAATAGTTGTTGAACCTTGTAAAAATATTTTATGTAGTATATAATTTCTTTCTCGCTCTATATCTTTTTGAATAAAATTTTATTTGTTTTCCATATCATACACTCAAATAGAACAAGAATACTAGTGGGATTTGAAGGAAAATATGTGTATGTTTGTTCATGGTGATTCACACCCTTATAGGGTTTCTAACTACACTTTCCTAGGGTACATCATAATCTTATTATCAACCAATTTTTCATTGTAAAATTTTCACATGAAATGATATTTTTTTAATTCATTGAATAACTAAATTTATTTATATTTGAAATCACAATTCACTTCACATTAACATGATTTAATTTTAGTTGCATTTTAGTTGTTGTGATTGTGAATAATGGATTATTTGAAAGTGAAATACCAAATATCATGATAAAGTTAATGAAAATATGATAGGCTAAAATTACCTAACAGATTACATCCATCATATTCAAAAATGATTTATTACTGTTAGATAACTCTACTAGTAGATAAATAATCATGATGTGATCATCAATAGATGTCAAAACTGATTCTAATATAATTATAACTGACTCTATGGTTTCAAAATCTGACCCTTGATGTTTGTTAAAAAATCATTTATTAATAGAGATGTAACCTCATGTTTCAGAATAGTGGAAACATTAAGAACCTAAGAAATATTGTAATATCTTGAGCCCCTAATTTTTGTACTTTCCGAGTTATTACTAAGAGTTAGGTATTGTGAGGCTTTAATTGTAACATAATTAGTATTACTCTTATAATTTTTCTTTTATTGATAATGTTGGATTGGGAGATTCCGGGGAAAGGAAGAGAGTGGATTTTCTGATCCTATATGATCAAGTACTTTTGGGGATAAAAAGATTGAATTTTTAGGTATAGAATACTATACATACCGACATGTGAAGATGGGAGCCTCATTGGATAAGAATATAACCCCTCTGATTTGTTTTAAAACGTGGTGTACCTTTTGACATGTTGAAAATTAGGGATACCTATTTTCAAGTCTACATAATTCCTTACCATTAATGTTAAGGCATGTGTATTTGTAATATTATTTTAAATGAGTATTTCATATGTTAACCAATTATCAATGAATTATTTTTAAAATTATTATTGTATTAATTTTTGAATTACCGCTTCTTTAAATTTTCTTATTTTTTCTATGTTTCAGATTTCTATAAAAATCCGATAGACTTATTTCTATTTTAATAATTGTATTTTTTAATGTTTCTATTTCTATTTCATGTATTGTTTTACATTGTTCTTATAATTGATTAGTATATTATAAATCTAATTAGCTTAAATCCTGAGGACTATAGAATTTACAATTAAAATTTTTAGACTACAATTCACCCCTATAGATTATCTTCATTACATCGTTGGGAAAACATTTGGTATCAGACCATGTCTCTACATGATTCTAAATTTATATTAGTTCATCATATTTTTATCTCGATTTCCATTAACTGAAATGTTGGTAGATGAAATATCTCTTTTTTAATGTTAGTGTTTCTAGTAAGAATACTTGAAATATTAGATCTGTATAGACCACTTATTTTTTATGGAGAATATTATAATTAATGGAATGATCATATGAAATATTTTTTATCAACACTGGGGTCAAAAAAATAGTTATGATTATTGTAAGTTAGAAAGTTCATAAGAAAGAGAGTATTCATTTTCCTTGTGAGTAAATCTATAATGTCAGGTAAATCACATTGTTTATAATATTTCATTATGTCTTATGACCTGAAACATTTATAGCAAGATATCATATTGTGAAATGATATTTTTTTGTAAAAAACTAGAAATTAATCTTTTTGGAAGTTCTAAGGTTTTAGAAATGCATATATCTATGTTAATATAGGATTATCAAACCATTTTTTTCTTCTTGGTGAAATAGTTACACAAATATATCAATGTTTTAAAACTGTTGTAAACAGTTAAAAATATTAGAGAGAGAAATAAATATCATTAAATGAACTTTTTGAAAATCTTATTGATATAATTCCACAACAATGAGAGTCAAAGAGGACAACCATATACAAAACTAATCATTTTACTAAGTTAAGTATGGATGAATTAATTGGAACATTAATTCAGCATGATAGAAGATCGAAGAGAGATGCATAAAAAATAAAAGAGGAAAAATGGAGTTTCA
The DNA here is from genome assembly GCA_963277665.1 of Viscum album. Taxonomy (NCBI): domain Eukaryota; kingdom Viridiplantae; phylum Streptophyta; class Magnoliopsida; order Santalales; family Viscaceae; genus Viscum; species Viscum album. The sequence goes on along the minus strand of OY728132.1, from coordinate 355,413,161 downwards.
TTTGGTTCCACATCTGATAATATTACTTATGGAACTTTTAATTATTATACTAATGATTTTTAATATAATATTTCTTCGGGAAATAAAAGAAAAAATTCTAACCAAATTAGTTTAGATGAAAGTGAAAATGTTATTTCTTGACTTTCATGAAGGGTGAATAAGTGTATTAGTAATTAGAAATTTTGATATACCCATCATAAATGATAGAAAAGGTAGAAATGAAAATAGTAGCCTTCATATTTTATATGTAATGAATTTAATATGACATGTCATATTAGACAAGATTTTCCTAACTCAAATAGGAAAAATAGAAGGTCAATGAGTTACTCTAAAAGAAATGGGATGAATATCATAAAATAATTATACACATAAAATGAAACTAAGGGAGATTCATCTTGTGATCATTAATCAAAAGAAACTATAAATTAATGATTGAAAATAATTGGGTTTTTTGTTTATTTTTTAATGATTAAAAATGACTCATGTTAAAGGTAACAGCTAAATCTTTGAAAAATATACCTATTGATTAAAAATTTACTTTTACCTTTAAATATGATTATTCAAATTTAACAGATGATGAAAAAAATGTATTGGATAATCAAAAGGTTAATTCATTGGGATTTGAGAATGATTTACCAACTTTTCTAATTTGGTTAGATATATAAATTTAATTAAAAAAGAAAATAATAGATTGAAAAATAATTATGATTTTTTAAAACTAATCTTAATAAATATAATAAGACAATTTCAAAGATAACTATTCAAATTATAAAACATTCATCAGAATTAGATTCTAAATCTAATTAAAAATCAAATTAAAGTGATTAAGTTTTCATTGTTAAGATTAAATATGATGTTAGTTGTTTGAAGAAACATTTATCAAATTTTAATTATGGTAACAAAAAATTTGATAGAATTAATAAACAAATTAAAATATCTATAGCTTCTGATAGATTTTTTTTACTTATGATAAATTTCATTTTCAGTCAAATTATTTTTTACCAAAAAGTGAACCCTTCTGTATTAAATGTCAAAGAAGAGGTCACTAGAATAGATTTTTTTCTTTAATAAAAGTTCAATATTTTGGTTTTCATAAAGATTTTATTTTGAAATACCTATAAGTTGATCAATATAGAAGATTTGAGTGGAAAAGAGTTCCTAAATTTCATTTCAAACATAACTTTGCCGAAGAATCTTTGGGTACCAATAACATAGTTTTATTATTTAAAAAAATAGGTTCAGCAATAACTAGTGAAATAAATTGTACATGAGTAATGTTTGTTCTTAACATATGAATGGAGACAAGTCAAACTTCTAGGATTTTAGAATCTTAAATGAGGAAGAGTAACTTTTAAAGACAACACACAAGATGAAATCCACATAATTGGTGATGTTTCTTTTCTTGAAAAACATTCAATTTTAAATTTTATATATGTTTTAGGTCTTAAGAAAAAATTTATCAAAATTAGTTAATTATTCAGTGAGGTTTATCAATAGAACTTTAGGAATGATAAATATACTATTCAAATTTAGAAATGACTTTTATTATATCTATAGATAGGCATGAGAATGTATAAATACTTAAAATAGAAGACTTATTAATTAGAATTTAGCTTATTTAATTGAAATTAAAGATCTATATTTGTTATTTCATATAATATTTGGTCACATTAACTTTAAAAAATTAGCCAAACTTTCTATGAAAATATATGTTGGGGATCTACTATAACTTTTATTGAATTCAACAAGATTTTGTGATCATTGTCAAATTTATAAGAAACATAAGTCTAATTTTAAACCTAAAAGTGAATTATTAACCTTTTCAGTTCTATAGTATGAGAACGAGTCTTTATTTGGTCCTACAAAAATTGGAATTATTGGAGTCAAAAACAATGTGAATGTTTTTGTTGATGATTATAGTAGATTTACTTGGGTTTATTTTTTCACACAAAAATCTTAAGATATAAATAATTTTACATTTATTTTAATACCATTTTAAATAGAAAACCCTTCCTTTGATTAATGTTCAGATTGTTTATGGTGGTTATATTGTGAACATAGATTTTTAAAGATTTTGTAGAAAAAATTTATTAATCATAATTTTACAGAACCTATAAAACAATAAAAAATGGTGTAATTCAACGAGAATTATTTTGTATATTTCTAGATATTTTCCAAGTTTGTATTTTATGGAAATAAATTTTTTTCAAAGCTAGAATTATTTCTTTTTATAGTATAAATTGATTTTTACTTAGAGCATTTCGTAACAAAACTCATTACGAGTTGTGAACCAGAAGAAATCCAAAACATTATTAGTCATAGTCTTTGGGTGTCAGGTATTCATCTTGAATACCAAATATCAATTACATAAATTTTACCCTAAAGTTGATAAAGTAATATTTTGTGTCCATTCTACAACTAATAATAATTATATAGTTTTTAATAAAGGAAAAATTATTATTGAAAAACGGTTCATGTAAAGTATAATGAAATTGATCCTTTTGGTTTTGTAAAACGTCTAGAAATTTTTCTTATAGATGAAATTTTTGAAAACACCCCTATCATTTTACTAGAGTTTGATTACAAACTATAGATAATAAATCCTTAATATGTAATATTTTTATATTTTAAATAACTATAAATTATTTCAATATAAGATATATATTCGATATTTCGATGATCAACATACCACTTTTCTTAAAAACTGATTGATTGTAAGGAGTCATCCAACTAATAATATTATTAGTGATGTAATTTAACCAATTAAAATAATAAGTTCCTTATGAAATCAATGTAAGCATTATGTTCTATTATCATGATTTGAACATAATACAATTGATGATGCCTTAGGTGATGAAGTTTGGATAAGAACAAAGAAATAATATCTCAACATATTCGAATAGAATCAAGCTTGTAACTTGGTTGAATAACCTACATATGTAATAGTAATTGAAGTAAAATGGGTTTCTTGAAAAAAAATGCGATTAAAATAGAACTATTGTCAAGGTTAAATCAAGAATTTATTCTTAGGGTTATTGTTAATATGAAGACATAGTTTATAGTGAAACATTTTCACTGAAAAAAAGATTAGTATCTATCAAAATATTAATATCCATTATAGCACATATGAGTTTTAATTTATTTCAAAAGGGTTTTAAAATTGTTTTTCTTAATAGATCCATTCAATAAGAATTTTATGTTGAACAATCTCACGGTCTTGAAAAAACTATATTTCTAAAAAATGTATTTATATTTTCTAAAGCACTCTATGGACTTAAACAAGCACCAATAGCTTGGTATGATAGACTTGATGGATATTTACGTGAAAATAATTTTGATAAATGAAATGATAATCCAACTCATTTTATAAATAAATTTTTTAAACACACCATCACTGTTTAAATTTATGTTGATGAAATTATTTTTCGTTCAACTAAGAATTATATTTTTGATAGCTTTTCGGAAACTATGAAAAAGTATTTCGAAATGATCATGTGGATTGAACTCTATTTTTTCATGGTTTTCAAATTTATTAAAAATTAGAAAATATATATATATTTTAACTAAAAATATAAATATCAGACATACTCAAACATTTTGGTTTTGATAATGCTACAAATATATACACTAGTAACTAAATTCCATAAAAATTGACCATGATGAATCTGAACCATGGATCAAAAACATGATTTAATTATGAAAAAAGGTTTACTATATCTTAAAGTGAGTAAACTAAAAATTATGTTTTCATTATATTAATGTGTAGAGTTTAAATCTAATCTAAAGGAATAAACATTTAAATTTATAAAACCTTTTTTTATTACCTTAATATAAAATCATAAATTCGTTTATTTTACTTTTTTGAAATTATTTTTTCTTAAAATCTCCTCAGGTAATAAATTTGGAGGCTATATATTCTATATAAAATGTAATTTTGGAACATTCCATCTCTCAGAAAAAGATTTAGTTTCATGGTCTAGCAAGAAGAAAAATTATCTAAATAATTTTACTAAAGAAACTGAATATATATAAACCAAAAGTTATTATGCTAAAGTTTTGTGGTTGTAGAACACACCCATAGATATTTTTTTTGTGTTTCACTCAAACTAAAATAATTTGTGATAATACTAGTGATATATCTTTTCCACGGAACCCAACACATCACTCATGAGAAAAACACATAGAATTAAGACACCATTTTCTTAGGGGTCTCACACAAAAGGGGATACAATTATTGACTTTATCAAAAATAAAAACTATCTTGTTGATATCTTTATATAACCTTTAAATTATGATATATTTTAATATATTAATAAATAGTTGAGAAGGATCAACTTAAAGTGATATTTAATTCAATTTTTGTTAGACCAATCTCCTAACATTGAAAAACTACACAAGTAAGGGGGGAATTTATTTTATTGGTTTCACAATTTTATTTTATTGGTTTTAAATTTTTATTTCATTCTTTTCATTTTTATTTCATTGATGTTACATATTTATTGCATCATTTTTCATTTTTATTTCATACATTTTTTATTTTTATTTCATCTACTTTTTATAGTTTTCTATTTAATTAGTCTTTCATTTCTATATCGAACGAATGTTATGAGTTAACCAGACTAATATTATTAGTCTATTAATATGAATTTCATTCATTTTTAGCAATATATATAGATTATTTGAACTTATAGAAGATATACATAAATATTATATCAAAAAAATTAAAATCCTTTAAATTAATATCTCCAAAGTTGTGCATTCATTTGAAAGAATTAGTTTATATAAGGGGCTGTTTTTTTCCATGTTGATTTCTAATTAATATTTTATCAAAATTTGGACAATATTTTTATTCAAAGAAATTAAAATTTTATATCTTAAAAATAATTATTACAAAATATGTTTTTTCCACATGTTTTTATGGAATCAATATAGACCACTCATACAAGAAATGATCATTTTTTGGGTGATAATAAACCAAAAAGCCTATATAATGGCTATAATTGGAAGGTTTTTAGTCACACTAAATTCCATATCTTTTTAACTTATCCATTATATTTTGGAATGAATCGTAATGGAAGTGTCTCTAAGAGATATTATCATAAGATTCCCAAAATTCCATATGTGAATCTCAAAGATCCATCTATTAAATTAGTTATATCATCACATGTTACTGATAAACTCTATTATAATAGTGGTAAAGAAGGTAAAGTTCAAATTTTGATAATGAAGAATTATTTTTATTATTATAAAGAGATTATTTATAATATCATAAAGTATTGGGAAAAATATTATGTTCAACATATGAAATCATCTTGTGTGATGGTAAATCATTATTAAAATGGAATATAGGTTGAATTTTTTTTAATAAAATGGACATTTTAAAAGGTATTATTAAATATGCAGAGCTGTAGAAGTATTAGAATATACCAAAAAATATGATCAGGTTGTTACTAAGAGGGAAAAATTTCTAATTTCCTATTTTTCCCATTCAATATATTCTTAAATGTTTGTTTCTTTTTAAAAATTACAATGAGGGATATATTTATCAAAAATGGGAAAATTTAAGGGGAGATAATTATAATGTAATTTTTTAGTATTCTTATCTTTAGTATCATTTATGACTAATGGGTTTATTCTAAAATAATATAAATAAAATAAAAATAATTCACTCTACTATTAACAGGGAGTATTCATTAAAATTTAATGAAATATTTTCACTTTTCCTCATGAGTTTTGTGCTTTCCATCACTTATATCATCCATAACTCACATTGTTTTTCCATTATCATTTAATTTATTTATTAATAAAAATTTTAAATTTTTTATCTAGTTTTAGTTTTTTTGATTGTGGTGAGTGAATTTATGGTAACTAAAATAATAAATATCTAGATAATTTTTTTTTAAAAATTATTAGTATATAATTTCATGATATATTACATTCAATATATCCAAAATAATTATAGAAGTGTCAAATAACTGTATCCATCAATAAATTACCATTCCATGATCATTGATAGATGTCAAAGTTTTTGCTGAGGTAGTTACAAATGACTCTGAGACTTATGTAATTGAACAATTAAAGTTTGTTAAAACCCCGTCTATAAATAGATCCACAACCTTGATTGTTAGATGAATAGAACTATTGAGAACTTGAGAAATTTGGAAATCTATTTGAATCTTTTTAATTTTTTTGAATTAGTGTACATTTTATCATTTTATATTCTAATTTCTTACTAAGATGTACATATTGTGGGGATTTATTTTAAATATCTCAGTATTTATTTTGTAATTGTTCTTTTACAAATCCTACATGATTGAGGGATTTGGGGGAAAGGAAGACAAATGATTTATCGATCATTCATGATCAAATACTTACAAGTATAGAAAGACAGAGTGTTTAGAACCAGAACACTATACCTACCAATGGGTTATGTTAAGAGATTTTGAGGATAAGAAGATAAACCTTTTTATAGATTTTAAAATCATAGATATATTCCAACATCTTCAAAATAGAGGATACCTAAAGTGAAGTCAATATAATTCCTTAATATGAAGGTTAAATGATATGGATTCATAATATCCTTTTAATGGAATATTTGGTTTATTAACAAATACATTGTTCATTGTTTTTAAATTTCCAATTTATTCATTTTTGAAATACCCATGCTTTAAAAATTCATCTTTCTACCATTTTTTTGGATTTTGATAATCTTCTTAAAAAATTACTTCCATTATGATAACTATATTTCTTATACTTTTTAGTTTCCTTGTATGCAATATTTTTACTCTAATCTTTAATTTGATTGGTATTTCATAAATATAGTCAACTTAAAACTTGAGGGATGGAAAATTGCTTGTTAAAATTTTTATACTACAATTCACCCCTTTTTTTATTAACCCCATTACATCCATAGCAATATATTATAGTCTACATCTATGATTTTTTTTATGATTCCAAATAAATACATATTCTTGTAAATATAATTTTTCCCTTGAAATTAGATACATGTATGACTCTACAATTTGGAATTGTAATATATTCACTATATTACTTTATTAGAATATTTATCCATTAATTCTGCATACATTATATGATAATACATCCTCACTTGGACATATGTCTGACCATAATAATTTGTGAGACATTGATTTAATATTTTCATATAAATATTTTAAATGTGGTCTCAAAACCAACTAATAAATGGTGGATTATGTGTATTTGATATCCAATTTTAAACCCTTATTGGAATGAAATTCCTAAAAACTTCCTTTTGAGATGGAACATAGGGCACAAAATTATCAATATAATGAATTATATACATATGATATTGTCCCCAATTTATGATGGGTATTTTAACACCCTCTATTCCTAATATTTATTCACATTCAATGTATATGACATGAGGATATTTAATAAGACAAGTGTTATCTACAAAATATAAGTATTTAGTAATATATTCATCCATAATATATTACTATATAATGAATCCTTTTATCCAATTTCAATTTTTGATGTACCCTTTTAAAAAAATCATATAGTGTTTAATATGGTACATCCAAATGAAATAAATGAGATCATAATGTTTAATATATATCACCAAGTGATCCATGAAGTAAACTATAGTATCAAATAATGACTGAGGGAAGAATGTTAGTAGTTATCATAATGTGATAAAAATTTTATATTTGGGTAGTTGGAAACTTTTTTAGGTCAATAACATTGACATATACTGCTTCTAAAATGAAAAAATATTAATTTTTATGTGTTAAATATTTATTTAGCAATAAACTAGGTATTTCCATGGTTAGAAAATATTGAATAAAATAATATAGTTATGTGATTTTAAAACGTTTAACATCAGTTCATTCTTTGATAAAACATTATTTATATTTGATTAATTGCCTTATTATTCCATTAATGTAGAGTGAAGAATAAGGGGGATCCTATACATAACTTTTATTTGTCATAGGTGCATTCATTGAAAGGTGAAAAATGAAGTATAAGTCTATCATCTATAATAGCCTTCTTCCTTCAATATTAGTATACAATAAGATTGTAAGTTGATACACCACACTCACCACACAATGTTAAACCTTGTACAATGTCTCCCAAATAAATCACCAAACAACATCTAATAAAAAATAAGAATGTAATAGTGGATGCACAAAGATTTATGTGGTTTTATTTTTTAGTCCAAAACCCATGGGAAAAAAATTACAAACTTTATTACTCATTAGATACATGAATTAAAAATTATCAATCAATTATTTATGATATTTAATGTTATACCTAATTTATGTTCAATTTACTCATTACAATCATCATGAAGGTGGTACAACCCCAATTTTGTAGAATTATTCATCTCTTTGAATAGTACACACCACTTTTTAATGTTTTTGGATCACCTTTCCTTAAGACTGGAAACCTTTGATTCCTTTTATTTTTCTTTTCGTCAACAACTAAAACCAGTAAAATATCATTAGAAATATTTATGCACCCATATTGACTAATTCACTTTGTATCATACAAGAATTACACTGAAGATTCCGACTACTGGTATCCAAAGTATTAATAAGACTTATTATCTAGTGATCTCTTCCTTGGGTTGAGTTGAATGAAACATGAAACAGACTTAACCTTCATAAAAATATTCCACTTGAATACCATTTTGAGGAAAATTATATATTCTCTTCAACAATTTCGAAAATCTCGCAAACATCCTTCTTCCACATGCATATAGTCTTCTTCATTTCTTCTTATGTTCACCTACGTCCAACTGATCTATAGTGCTACCTTATAATTTCATGTAAAAACACCTTCATAAACATGTCAACTAGATTTTTATTACTAATTATCATAGGAAACTCTAACACTTTATCGTTCTTCATATTCTAGATGAAATGTAATTTTAGGTCAATGTGTTTCTTCCATGCAAGAAACACCATATTTCAGGAAAGATAAATTTAACTCATACAACCATAGATTCAAACATACCCTTTTCGAATCCTTCAGATCCATTTCTTCAAGTTAATTAACCAAAATAAATCATTTGAATATCTTTATATGTTACATATTATACTACAATTATAGAAAAATTGTTCACTAGTTATTGTTGAGGAATCCAGTTGACTGTCATTCCACCAAAGGTAATGACAAAGACAATTATTCTCTTTTGGGTATTTGAATCTCTATAAAAGTCACTATCCTTAAAACCATGCAACATATCATCATTCCAAAATCATAGTATTGTATATTACAATCACTTTAGGTATCATATGTTCTTATTAATGGTTTCTTAGTGATCCATTCCATGTTTTTACATACAAATAATTACCACTTATACTTCAAAGGAATTGTCCAGTCTTTTACATATCATCACACACATAAAACTGTATATAGATGATTTAAATATAAATTTCGCAATATATTTAGCCTCAACTTCCATTTATGGTTCCTTCTCCTTAGATAAATTGAAGTATCTAAATAGAGGGTTTGAGATACGATTACACCCATACATTCCAAAATTTTCGGAGATCTTTCGAATACAGTCCTTCTACTATAACACAACTATTATAGATTTTTAACCTTCTATGTCATCATCCCTAAAATTATATTGTCATTATCAAGATATATCATCTTGAATCTTCCATTAAACTCACTCTTTAGCTCTTAAATCTATGGAACATCTGAGCCCACCAAAAAATCTTATATATATAAAGAAGAAGTGTGATGTAATTTCCATCATTTTGTGACTTCGAATAAAAAAATGAACAGATTCACTCTGAGTGAAATCTTCTTCATTCATGGATGTTTCAACTTCCTCTTTCTATTAGAATCTCCCAACCACTAGTTGTTCTATGAATCTTCTTCTTATATTGGATTATTTCTTCAAATATAAAAATAATTTTTTATTAATTTATCATTTCCCTTATGGTAATTTAGTCATCTCATAATTTTTATTAATCTTTAAGAAATACATCTCTTCCTTCATTGTTTACTCCTGTTGTTCTGAGTCACCCAGTGTCATTGAATCTTCTAGGATTTCAGTTTCAACAACATCTATTATATGTATGAAATTTATATCAACTCCAAATAATTATAATAATAACTTGACACTAAAATATATTTTATACTTAGCTTGATATTTTTATCTTTCTAGTAATTCATTTTCTAGTGCACTATCTTCCTGAGTGTCATATTCTGATTTTAAACATCTAAAGATATCCCTTAGGATTCAAAAGTCCTTAATAATTCTAGAATGTATTTCCCTAGTCTTACTACTGAATAATCTCTTTTAATATCTTAACATAAAATAACTTTCAATATTCTGGTTCTTTCATCAAAATAAACATGAAATTCGATATTTGATTCATCACTCTCAATATCTAATTAACCCCGTGATCAGTCATTTCACTGGAAATTCTCCTTAAAAATAACGTATTGACTCCTAATGAGTATTCACCTATCATTATCCCATAACCAACATCCAAATTTTTCATTTCCTTATCCAATAATGAAATATACCTTGGAATTTAACTCAAGTTTATTTCTATCCTTGGGATAATTATGAACATATGAAAAATTTTTGAATACTATGAGATAGATGACGTATTATTGTAGTCCATAACATAGATATTTTGATAAAATCCATCCTATTGAAGAAAATGAAATTGTATTTGATATGTATGTAATAGTATTGATTGTTTTCTTCCAAAGGGCCTTGGGAATTATTGAATGAATCTGCATACATTGTGACCATTAAGTCAAATATTGGTTCATTATTTCACATAAACCATTTTCTTGTTGGGTTTCAGGAAAAACCTTCTTCATGTTAATCTTGTTCCTTTTAAAAAAGTTCTAGAAGATACTCTTGATGTACTCTCCACCATTTTCAAATATTTGACACTTTTATTTCCATACACTTTCCCTTCTAACTATGCACTTCCAATATATAAAGTCACTAAAATAGTATATTTATTCTTAGGAACTTTATTATCACATCATCAATGAATGTGATGAATGTTGTCCTGCCTAAGACTGGACTAGGGATGGCCACCATACATCCAAGTGAACTACTTCAATCATCTGGGATCTGGGATTCTGACGATCCTAGTCGAATGAAACACAATTTTGATTCCCCCTCACACAACACTCACAAATTTTGATATATATGTGATCGATATTCACCATGAATTTCCCTATTTGAACCATCAAATTATCCCCACTGAGATGAACAGGCCTAAAATTACAAGCTTCTAAATCATTGAATGTTTTTGTTCTAACCATTGCAATTTTATAGGATATTATGATCAGATAAATAATTTCATCCTTCAATCCTCACACCACCATCATGTATCCTTGACTCACATTCCAAACTCCATTGGGGAAAGTCATACCAAAGACTTTTTCATAAATTTTTTTATGGAAATTAGGTTCTGCAATAGCCTTGGAGTGTTCCTAACTTATTTATGATTCGACAATACACCATTATCCATCTAGATGTTCACATATCCATTTTTTAATACTTTTAAGGATCCATTGTCCATTAGATTAACTCTTCCAAAAAATTAGGATATATAATTATCCTTGCACCTATGTTTTTTTCATGAATGGAAATATTTTCCAGATTCAACCACCAATGAATCTATCAAAATAATGAAAATAATAAATATATTGAATCCTCTCTCCATTGATTATATATAATTTTAACTACTAAAATATGTCCTCCCTAGTGGTTCTGAACATAATGAAATCACATGTTAGGCTAATGGCCAAATTGGTTTTTTATTGGATAGTACATTCGTATATATTACAGGACATAAAATTCATGACCAATGATATTTTTACAAAGATTATAAAAAAATTGTTTTTAGAACTAAGAGAATATATTTACACATCAATTTTAAAATTAATTTAATAACATTAATAATTACCATGACCTTGTGTTTTTTTTAATCTAGGCTTTTATCATTTGATGATCGTTCAGTTTTATTTTCATTGCATTGATGACCACCCAAAGTGGATTACCTTTAGCGGGGTTCTATACCTTTTACATTGATATTGGAACATCACTAATTGTACTACTAGTGTGAGAATAGTGGTATCGTTCATCTTTCTTCTCTACCTTGATTGAAATCAAGATCCCTTCGATCTCAAAATTTCATCAATTGATCTCCCGAACATGAGATAAATAGAGTAAGATGGAATCTCTCGTGTTTATGAGAAAATCAAAGAGATATACTTCATTGAGATATAATGATAAAGGGAGGATAATGTTGAAAATAATGAACAATATATCATAATTATCATAATAGTTTATTTTTAGACACAGATTTAGAGTTAAATATTAATTAATTTCCCAAATTACCTTAAGAATATGATGAATTCAAAAGGAACCTCATGCCATGTAAAATAATATTATCATAATTTTTATTACATGGTGTGCACTAATATGAGAAATGTTGAATATTATTTTATTGTCTTTAAAATTAATATTTATCATTGGACCTAGTCTTTCTCTACTCATCCTCTTTGGAATTTTTCAAATAATCGAATAAATCTAATGTTATTAAATATTTATTCATTCAATAAATAAATAAATATTTTATTCACATATGGGTGAATACATGTTTCTTTAATATTTATATAAATAATTAAATTATTTATTTAATAAATAAATTTTTATTTATTACATAATGAATAAAAAATATAATTTTTATAATTTTTATTCTCGTAAGTAAACAATTACCTTCAGAATAAATATTTATTTAATATTTAAATTCATTTAATAAATATTAAAAAATATTAAATCTTTTTCTAGAGAATAATAATTATTCTAATTGTTAAATATAATTAATATTTAAATATGATGAATGGAAAAACATTATGTGTGACCCTCTTGGCCTCTTCCTTAGTGGAATTAAGTTAGATTTCCTAAATTCCAAGAAAATCATCTAGCAATAGGCCAAGACTCCCAAAGAGATAGAAGAAATGTCATTATTTCAATAACAAAATATGAACAATCATTGTTGAATAAAATATCTTTATAAAAATATCTCATAAAATAAGGTTACATTCTTGTGTCATCATCCTCAATGCTTGATATATCATTCCTTGATTTTTTTGAATGAACATTTATATATCACAATAAGCATGTAATTTGTTTTGAAGGTTTTATTCCAATCAATGATGTGAGATATAAACTTCCCCAAATGGAAATATTGAACCTTCCTCAACATATTCCTTAACAACATATAAATCATGGCATATTCAACAAACCCTAATTAGCATAAACATAGAGTGTCATGGGTTTTATTAATATATATAAGTATGTGAGTCACAATATATATTAATAATAATCTTAAATTATAAGGACCATTACACATGATCACAAATTGTAATATCTAATAACACAAAAATATAGATAAATTTTATTAGTAGGAATTTCTTCGTAAACATCTATCTTGGAGATCACCAAGTGTTAACTTCATGGAATGAATCCTCATCCTCTTATAAGAACTTGCACCTACCAATCAAGAAAATATGTGTCTTATATATGTTCTTCATCTTGACCTTAGGACTAATATGTAAGAGATATTATCAAATCATCTAATGATTCTCCTGATAGAGGGGAAATTCTATGACAAATTTTTGATGTCATAAATAACCATTAATTTTATATAAAACAATAATCAATATATGATAAAGTATTTATTAATATTTAAATTCATGAATATACATGAAATCTAAAGTAAAAATTAGATGGTTATAGGGAACCAACTCCAATATACAACCACTTACAACATATCCAACTACAGATGACTTGTTAGTCCTCATATGTTAAACATTATTATGCTGAGTATGGATACAACTACTAGGCCAACCACATTTCAGGGAATAGGTTTGGTAAATCCACATTTATTTGTTTTAAATACTTTTATTATGACTTCATTGCCTCGATAAAACCCATAAAGTTGTGACATTATTGAGTAAATACCTCTTATTTCCATATTTGACACCTAATATCATGATTAAGTCTATATTACAAGATTATAGTAATAACAATAAAACTATTTTTTCTGGTATAACCCTAAAATGAATAGGGTGCTTATAAGCCACATATTAATCTACAGTAGAAGCCAAAACATAGTCATATATTGTAAATATATTAATAAATAGATATAATAAATATGTCTTTCATATTACCTTTTCCTTGATAGGATACTATATTAAATTAAACTAAATAAATACAAGTGTTCAATTCCCTGGATCACAAGTATTCCCACTTCTCCAAACACCCATAAATTATCCAATTATACTCTTCCAAGAACTATTAGATTATTATAAATATAATTTGATAAATTTATGTTGGAAATGTTTTATATTTACCTTCTATACATCATGTGTTAGTAAAATCAAACTTCAGTATATATCATGGAATATGAGATACATTTCTATTACTTAATCTTTGGAAATTCTATTAATCTTAATAATCTCTTATTATGGACATGAATATTCTACTAAAAGTATTATATACTAAAAATAATTAGTTAATGAATTATTTCAACTAGTATTATTAAATAATTTATTAATATATGTACTATGACAAGATTTAGCAGACCCATGGATCTATTTTACTAAATTTTGTTTCCTAGAACATATTTTCTACTTAAATTCATACTTGGATAAATTTATTCCTCAGTCTTAAAAAACTATGGAGACATAATATTTTCTTCCATATTTTATTAGCATGTCTATCTTGAAATATTATAGTGATCCTACTAAAATTGTATAGAAACATGTCAATAATTCATTTCCAAATGAGTATTCTATGATCATTGTGCATGATTTATAAACAAATGAATTTATGTAATCTATATATCTTATTGGAATTTATTTATGTCATCAACCTTTTATATTTACGACTTATAGACATATATCATAGGTATCCTTTTTGGTCACATCATATTGATATATTAGGTAAGGTTTTCCCCCACATAAGGAGGCCTTGACAATCAATACCCCAATATGATGATTTGAGAAGAATGCTTTAAAAAGTATAATTCAAAAGGATTTCAGTCATGAGGATTTTTGTTTAGTTTTTTTCATAGAATAAACATGTAAATAACAAGTCATACATTATTAGTACCATCTTATACCACACATGTATCGTTTCTCTTGAATACTCACAAAAATTATCAAGTCATAGAAACTTTCAAAATATGGAGTCTCCAAATTTTGATATACGGAGTCCATTACTTGAATTTATACATACTATTAAACCATAGATTGTTTCAATTTTCTATTTCATTGTATAAATACTTATTCTAAAATAATAATATATGTATCACCCACCGTGGTGAGAATAAATAACCTCTTTGGTTATGACTTCTTACAAAATATGTGTCATTGGAACTTCTCCTCTTACTATGATCAGTGAAGTCCAATATTCTTATAAAAAATCATGTGCATCCAAAGAATTAACACATAGAGTTTATGTATTTTCCTACTATGCTTATGGATATAGGTTTCCATAATGAAAATATAGTCTTTCTTGACTATATCTTAATATCCTTAGTTTCTATAGAATGATTAACTGAGATATACCTAGTATTTGATGTTCATTTATAGCTAAATTCATTTTTTAAAAATGGTTTTCAATAAACACTTATGGTTGTGCCCTAATATATTATTATCATATCATAATTGATATGAAATCCAATATAAAATATATGTGTCATATGGTTAGTTATTTCACTACTACTTTCAAAACATGCCTTGGAATAAATTATTGATTATTTGTAATATATATAAGACTCATCATTGATAGTAATTGTTTACTACCATTATGATATTGATGTATATAAGGAAATGTGAGTATTGTAATACCTTTATTTAATATGTATGATTAATTATTACTTGGATAATATGTTTTCTGAAAAGCCAACTTATATATTTACTTAAATTTACCCATTAAACTCATTTTTTCACTGAGAATGTATAACATTTCTTAATAAAATATTATGAAGTATTTGAAGTTACCTTTAATTTAACTTTCAAATAGATCATGAAATATAGATGATCTTACTCTAGGAATTTTTTGGTATACCTCTATATCTAAATGTTTCTCAGTTTAAATTATAATTGTGTCATATATATAAAAGTTTTATCTCCAAAGTGTCTAAAATAATAGGTATATCATAAATTATATTTTGAATATTAATTATATTTCGATAACTGGGTATGGGTATCATATTATATAAATCATTCATTTCAATGGATATCTATTAATAGAGAGTAATTTAACCAATAATTATGTAGAAAGTACCATAACAACATTAATTTCAAAATTTGTAATAATGAATTATTATGTCTAGATGAACACTATGATAAATATATTAGTAAAAATCATTCAATACATGAAATAATACATTTTTAAAAAACAAAATTAGGGATCTACCCATGGCTGACATAAGAATCTCTTTTTCTCATCTCCTTATGAGTTCACACTCTAACCTTTCAATTATTACTCATTTCCTGTATTTAAATGTATGTAGGTTATAATAATAATTTATTTTATTACACAAGTGGTGAATATAAATTTGATAAATATAACCAAGTTAGATGAAACTATTTTCTTCATTATTTCATTTTAATTTCTTTTCTAATGTCCATTCCTTCCATGTTAGAATAAAATAGCCTCATGTTCATTCTTCAACCTCTAAATCATTTTTCTCTTTGAAGGATGATGTAACAAATATTTTTTTGTCTTTATATTATCCATGGTATATTTATCCAAGACCTTAAATATTTACTTCATAAGAGGTGTTGAAACTTGTTTCAACTAATATATTTATTCAAGGTGAAATATAGACAAAATAATCTTGAGTGAATTATCAATTTCATTTTTCTGGTTTTGGATGAATAAGGATAAACTTGGTGGTATGGATAATAAAACCATTTTAATAGAAAATTTCTTATCCAAGTGGAATCCTAATTTCTCTAACTAATCAATATACCCTGAATTTTGAAACCATGATTAGTAGCTATATTACCTTCTTCTATTTTACACTGATATAGTGCATTAACAATCTTATTTATTTCAAGACATTACTTCACTTTCTTAATAAAATGACGATGATAGATATATTATGGTGTAAGTATCCATGTACTTATGTTTTATCATTAACTCTCCATACATAGTTAAAAATATCATATAATGTAGATAGAAAGTATCAACGACATATCTATGGTAGATATGATTTTTACCTTTTCTCACCAACAGGCATGGAAGAATAGGAATAGGGTATTTCAATACAAAATATAAATTTTCTAATATCAATTCATCGCATAAATTATTATACCATATCATTATATCTGTATTTATAAGGATACAACCTATGTTAAGAAATGAACAGACTTTTTTAATGGTTTTCTTTACCATTCTTCCTATAATAATAAAAGGAATATTTTAGTTTTATCATCATTACCAACTATGTAATACATAGTAATTTTGTTTTATTAAGTATCCCATTATTTAATAAAGTATCAACAACCCTCACCATTAAACTCAGAATGTATAGTTTCATAGAAATTATAGTCAAAAGGATCTATATGCCCCTCATCACAACCCAATTTAGAGAATGGGCAATCATTCAATGGTATTTTGGAATTAAAGTCATTTCCAACAGTGTGCTTGGAACTCCTTGATCTATTGAGTGGACTCCCTAATCCAAAAAATCATTTCTCATATTTCTTTAATAATTGCCTCTAAGTTACATCAAGTATAGTGAGGGATACTCGTATTTCTATAAATTTGTTAAGTTAACCCAAAACATTCATAAGAACCCCCTGATAAAAGTAAGTGTCCTCATAAGAGTTGGAAAAACACTTAGTTCTATGGTTTCATTTTTACTCAACCAGTTGAAGGATAAGTTTTACATAAAATTTTCTTGATGGATTTTATTTATTGTGTGAGAATTTTTCTTCTTTTATCATTTAAATGTATTTTAATATAAACTATATTTTTATTTATCGATTAACTATGTTTTAAGAAAAACATTTTTTCTTAAAACATTTATTTTAATTTCATATTTCTATATTAGTTCATTTATTTATGTGATCGTGGTCAAGAATCAATAAAAACCATGTTGTTTAAAAAAATAAAATAAATAAATAAATAATATGATGACAAGTTATCTAATGGTTGATTTATTTAGAGGAAACCAAATTAACCTATTAACTTTTGGAAAAATGCATTGTTCCAATCTTGATATGAGTTTCATCATTCCACTTGTTCACTTATTTATTGCTCGAGTTGGTTTTGTCTCATCTATATCTTGAATTGCCTCCACCTTGGTTCTAAGTTAAACCTACTCCCTGAGAATTTAGATATTCCTATTATTAAATATGTTATATTACATACATGTAGGTTAGAAGAACCAAATAATGGTTAGGGGTAATTACATAAAAAAATCTAGGATATGCAGTTCATACATAATAATTTAGGGATGGATGGCATGCAAGACTTCATATTTATTTTAATAATAAATAATTTAAAAACCATGAAATAAAATTAAATTAAATTAATCCAAAACAAAAATAATTATGGTCGATCAATCATAAAAATTCAATGAATATGCATTTAAAACCTCCATCTATCATTAATGTCAATTTTTTCTCTGATAAGATTAACTTAATATGAATTAAACTGATTAATTATATTACTTATCAATTAATTCATTTTATTGTATTCTATCAAATTATCCTTGATATTTCCATCTTATGTAATTATTTTAAATAAATAAATTATTTTATTTTATTTCATATTAATAAAATAGCACAAAAACATTTACATGGAAGATACTTGACACGTGTCTATTTGTATTACTCAATATGAATTGAGATTTCATACAGTCTACTCATACAAAATTTAACATACACATTTTATCATGTAATTACATAGTGGTTATGAGTCAATTAAATGACACGTGTAATACTTGTTAATAAATGTAATGTGTAATGATTTTAAAAGTGCACAATGTCCTCAATGTGTTATGACTATAAATTATATGTAGTTTTGATTTTATTCAAAAATTAATTAATTATTTAATATTGTATAAAGCCTACCTTGTATCATGTACTAGTAAAATAAATAACACATAAAACACATAATGATGATGTTTATAGAGTAATAATTCAAATTTAATAATTATATGTAAAAAGGTAAAGTACAGAGTGTGTGTGGTGTGACCACATGGAATATACATTGCATCAGAAGATGTTCATAGTACACACTTAGAGACTCAATGTATACATATGGTGGACATTAATGAGGTACACAACATGTGGTAAGGATACATGATTTGTACATCAAGTAGCACGAATGCCTTCCTACACATGTCAGGTATTCAATACATGAAGTGAATTCATTATATTATGCATCATGAACCTATGTTTTTCACCATGAAACCACATGGACTACTGGATGTGTCGGAAATCTAGACATTTTATTGTCCGTAAAAACTATATGCCACTCTAACTAGTCAACACATGGTGTATTTATTGCATGCATCATGTATTCATCACACGATGACCATGAGTCCATGTGGGTGTCATAGTGAAACGAACAAGGATACACAAAATGTGATAAATGAGTACACATCATTTAATCCTATGTTATCTATCCAAGATTATTTTCACTTTCATGTGGTTTCTTCAGATGTGATCATTATTAATTATTAAACAATCTTTCTTATAGAAGTAAGAAATGAAGAGGATAAGAAGAGATATCAATGATATGATAAATAATGAATTAAACATGAAAATAATTTTATCTTTTAAATGTGTAATTACCAATAAAAAATTATAAATTATAAATTTTAACTTGACTGATATGATACCACTTGATAGTTCTGAACACCATGGAATCCCATGTCAGGCCAATGTATAACTTGGTTTTTGTTATATTTGATGCATTTTTCACATATTGTACATGATGTAAACATAATTATCATTTAAAATTTTCTATACAGTATAGAAAAATAACACCATCAAAACTAAGGGAACATCATTTCATTTCAATTTTATAATTAATTTTAAAACATGAATAAATACCTTGATTTTGAGATATTTATTCGATGTAGCTATTGATCATTTAAATTTGTTTTGGTTGTATTTTAATTTTGTTGATGAGGGTCCAAAGTTGATCCCCTCTAGTAGTAACCCACATGTACTCCTTTGGTATAGGAATGTCACTAATGGAATTCCAGGTGCTAGTGCGGTGGTAATATTCATCTTATATTGCTACCTTGATTACAATTGTGATCCCTTTAGTCTAGAAGGGTCAGCTCTTGATCTATCTGGTTTGAGAGAAATAGGGAAGAGACATTCTCTCAAGCTTGATAGAAAACCTTATAAATGTTCATCATTGATAATGTATTCCTTACGAAGGATAATATTGTGCACAATGCCAAATAGATCACAATTCCGATAATAGTCTATTTATAGACTCAGGATTAAGGTTACATATTTATTAATTTCACAAGGGCCCTTAATATTATGTTAACCTAAAAGGAACCTCATGTCTTGTAATATAATATTATAATTATTTTGTTCTATAGAATGTGCTTACTGGTTCCCTGATAAATATTTTTTTATGGTCTTGCAAATTAATATTTATCACCAAACATAGTCTTTTTCTGCTCATCCTCCTCGTCATTTATTGAATATAAAAAATAAATATATTTTTATTAAATATTTATTCAATTAATAAATAAATATATTTTTTTTCACAAACTAGATAATAAATATTAATTTAATAATCAAATGAATAAATAATTTATTTAATAAATAAGTAAAATTTTATTTTATATGGTGTGAATAATAACAGATAAATAAAAACTATATATATTCACATAATTAAATAAATACCCTATGAATATATATTTATTTAATATTATAAATAACTTAAAAAATATTAAAAAAATATTAACTCTTATTATGGAGAAAATTATATATTCCAATTGTTAAATATAATTTATATTTAATAGAGATTAACAAAAACACTTTCTGTACGACCTTCTGGGATTATTCCTCTGTGGAATTAGGTATTCTTTCTATAATACTTAGATTACTATCTAATAACAAGTCAAGGCACCCGAAGAGAAAGAAGGAAAATTGTAATGAAAATAACCACATACAAATGATCACTATATAATGTAATACCTTTTAATAATATCCCATCGAGAACGTTGCATTCTTGTATCATCAACCAAATTTCATCTAATATCTTTCATTGATTATCCTAAATAAACATGTATACATCACAATGTTACTGGAATTTATTTTTATGACTTCATTCCAATAAAAGGGATGAGATATTAACTTCTAGAAAGGAAACGGATTAGTCTTTCATTGACTTGTTAATTAATAACATGTTGCCTGCGATGTGCCCAAAGCCCCTTACTTATAGTGAACAGAGAGTTTCATGATTTTTGGAAATACATATAGGTACATGATTCATGATATTCATTAATATTAATATTAATTATTAAGGACCATTACACATACTCACAGATAGGAATATATGATGACACACAAACACGAAGAATTCTAATCGGAAGGTTTATCCTCATAATCTTCTATCATGAGTATCATCAAGTGTGAATTTCATGATATGAAGCTTTATCCTCTTATGATAACTCTCACATGATAATCAAAAAACTATGTGCCATGTCATAGTTCATCATCCTTACTGAAGGAATATTATTTACGAGACATCGTCATAACATCTCATGGTTCTCATCATATAGGGGAACTACTATGACATATTTTTTATATGAAAGACACCATAATAAATCTTCACATTAATTTTATGTATAAGAAAAATAAATATATGATTATATATTTATTAATATTAAAATTTATTAATAAGAAACTTAATGTACAAAGTTATTGGTTCTAGGGAACCAACTCCAACACTCCTAGTGATCTTCTTTGAAATTATACAACATTTCTAAATATTTCCATGTTTCCCACATTTCTAATATATATAACTTTTCTAGATGAATTACTTCAACTTCTATCTTGAGATCTATCTTCTAATTATTTCTTCTAATGAATCATTTGAGGTGAGAAACATCATTCTTTATTATTCAATGCATTTCTAAAAGGTTCTTAGACCTATATTCTTTGAAACTATTTATTGAGGATTAAATTTCATATATCCTTAAATACAAAGTTAATATATTAATAATATTCGCACACATTTGTTACCATTCCATCCCATTATTTTGGAAGTGATGGCAATAAAAAAATTTCTAGCACATCATCAGTGAAAGATACAAGGAAAATTTTGAGTTATCCTAGGAACATATTGAAGACATTCACATGATTTTCACCAGTTTTCTTTTTGATAACCTCATGTAAAATAGTTTTCACATCAAAAACACCATGTAGGGTTTCATTAATTTATTAAACATATATTCTAGAGATTCCATATACTTTATTGTTTTCTTTATCTCCCAGATGTGAACAGTCATGTTTGGGGATAATTATATCCTTAGTAATCAAATTTCATTCCCATACAACCAATATCATTTACCTTTTTCAATATTTTACAACTTGAATCAACCTAAAAGAAACTTAAATCATTTTTCCTAAGATAATATTCCATCTCTATCCTACATAAGTTAAATTTAGTTCTGTCAAACTTATCAACCCTTTCCTTCTGACTCCATTTCTCCTGATGATAGTAATACCAACTAAAATCTATATATCACCAAGCAAGGAGTGAAAATGATACCTGAGATTATTTTATGTTTTTTATGATACAGAACTACAAGCTCTGATATAACTTTTCTAGAAAATAAGGTCGGCACTTATGTATAATTTTCATTGGCTGTAAGTGAATTTAACAGTAAGAGCCTAATGAAACAAAAGTTGATCCTCTGAAATGACCTTCTACCTTTGAGACTAGTGTACTAGATGATATGAAGTATACGTACCACAATATTTAAAGTAAGTATAACCCTTCACGAACTATCTCGAATAAATAACAATACAATATTAAAGAAAAAATAGGAAATTAAAAGTGGATGCATACTAATTTAAATGGTTTGGTTTTTAGTCTTACACCCATGATTGAAAACTACAAAAAAATTACTCAAAAGATATAGGAATTAAATATTATCAATTAGTGATTTCTTATTTATGAATGTTATACCTATGTTACATATAATGGACTCATTAAAATCATTATATGGGTGGCCCCACCAATATTTTGTAGAAGTGTTCATCTAATTGAATATGTTTCACTGCCATCTAAATATTATAGATAACCTTCCCCAAATACAAAAAACCTTTGATTCCATATTTATACCACCACCACAACTGTTCAATCTAATTATTCAACATTGGATGTATCCACACATCCATCATAAGTAGTGGCCTTACAACATTACTACACTTCTACTAAAGATTCCTATCATCGGTATCAAAATCACCAAGACCTCGTATATTAAAGCGATATTTAATTTTAGTGGAGTTAAACATAACATGAAATGGGATTCATTTTTTTTACAATTTTACATTTTTGAAAAGTTGAAAAAAACTAAAATATACCTTACCCAAATATAATTTGAGTTATTAGAGGAATAAAACCATTCCTTGTATTATTCACTGGAGTTAAATCTTCCATATTTTCAATGCCAATCATGTCTAAAATTTATTTAATGGAATATTTGATCTTATATTTTGATTTTGATGACTTACTGATTACACTATCATATATATATTTCCCTAATTTTTTAAAAAATTATGACATATATGCTATTCAGGTAATGTGGTTTAAAGGAAATTGACCTCTTTTTCTAACCCATTTTTTAATGTTTTTATAGAAAGGTTTAAAAATAACAATTAAAAAATTTATTTACATTATAATTAGTTCATCACCTATTAATGTAAAAAGTGATAATAATTTTAAAACTACATATAGATTGTTTTCATCCATGATTGATATTGTTATTTTTGAGGTAAATACCTTTTAATTCCTAGAAACATGGTCTTCATACTTTATTTCAACCTAATTTACCATTCATTTTCTTTATAGTAAAGAAATCCTAACATTCTTTTAATATTATACCCTAAAAAATAACCATATATGGGAATACAATTTATCTTATTGAATAACACAAAACCTGAAATTAAATATTCTTGGTTGTGAGCATCATATACCCTAACACTCATATCCCATAATAATCACAAATATTTCATAAGTGGGTCCAAATAAATTTCAATATCATTACTAGGATATTTTGGTCTTAAAATAAGAAAATAAAATATAATTTACTCGCGCATAACGCATAGCCACAATATTACGTTTTCATTTACTAACATAATCGATCATGTATCGTGAGTTTTTCTTTCAACACCATGTGTATTAATTTCATCTATAGAAATTACAAGATGAAATTTTAATGACCTGTTCACAAATTCAAGATACATGTTCCCAACTTTCTTCAACCTGTTAGTATTTTTTGGGTGTCTAAGTTACCCTCCCTCCCCCAAAAAAGTTTATCTGTGTTCCACATTAACTATCTTGAAATATCCAAACATTCATAGAGTTTTTAAATTCTTAGAATAATTAAAATATTAAATAAATTTTTTGGATATACTCAATTTATTTTTCTTGTATCGAGGCACATCACACTTAGGTCTTTCCTAAAGCAATTCATAGTCTTTTCAAAATAATATGATGTTTTTATGAAAAACGTATAATTTTCATAGATCTTGCCCATGGAAAATAACATTGTTTTAAATTCGTATGTTTGGCATAGAATATCATTCTTATCCCACAACATATACTTTAATAAAAAAAAGCCTATAAAATTGGTTCCACTTTATCCATTACCTAATTTTCAGTTATATAGTTTTAGTTTCACTGATAGTTCTGCGTATTTAACACAACCATTATAAAATGAAATCCTTGTACATTTTTTCAGTATCTCAAACATTTTTAGTCAATTTATAAGTTCATATTAAATCACCATTATCATTTAGTCAATACAATCTATATCATTTTATTCACTTTTACTGATATCACATGTTCCTAAAAAGATTTTTTTGTTACACTCACTAGGTACATTATTTTTTTCTCTATGTTCATCCAATTTTTAAAATGACAATCAATTATGTAAAAAATCATGTATTATTCCAATCCAGTTAGACAAATTTTCCATGAATAAAAATTGTGTAAATTTGAGATGATTTTTTGGATGGTATGTTGCAAATTTGATGAACTCTTTGACATCATCCTTATACTCTATACTCATGCAGCTCACATCTAACAATTTTTTATTCATATTTATCATATTAGATCCAAAAAAGTATAAAACACACAAACACAGATATCCTACATATATATATATAGTTATACATAATACATATATAGTGTTTAATATATATAGTTATATAATTATATAAATTTTCATTTTATTATTTATTTACAACAACATTAATAAACATTCATATATATATATATATTTCATATTTCTAGATTATAAATTATCAATTTAATTTTCTAAAATAATATTAAAATTTCAAGATTTCAATTATTTAATTATTAAAAATTAAATTTAGAAAATTTGAATATGAAAAATATTTTAATTTTAATAATTAAATTATATAATATATAAACTCATATATATAATAATTATTTAAAATATATTTTTCTATAAAATTTCAATTTAAAGAATTTTTATATATTATAATATATATATATATTATGTATATCACATTATATCATTTTAGATTAACTAATTCTATATGAAGCTATTGTATGTCTGTTTGTCTTTATATGGGCTAAGTATAACTAGACCAGTGATGTTATTAAAAAAACTAAATCATTTAGCATGGTGCTGGGAATCTTGAAAAAATGTTTCCCACGTGGTCAATCAATTAATTGTTGGTGAAAAATTCTCTCTCTCCCTCTATGTGTTTACAGGATTTTGATCATACTCATAGTCCATTTCATGACAATGTAGTTGAGAATGTGACGGAAAATTTCTTCATATTCGAAGACACAAATTGGAACTAAAATAGGGAATCCTAGGTACCTTGACAAATCATAATCCTCTTTATATTATATAGAGTATGAGTGAATTAAACTGGAGTATCAACTTCTACATGGATACCTCAATGATTAACCATTTCACTTCAATCAATTATTATTAAAGTATTGTAGCATCATTTATAAAGTGATAAATATTACACACACAAAACTATGTAATATTCATAAATATAGAATAAAAATCTGTATTTACAAACACACAAACATTACCTCCATGGATAATGGAATTACAATCCATGTTTTATTGAAGGATTTGTTAATGAAAATCAAAACATGCTAAATCTTGATAACACTTTGGGGATAAATGGTGCAACATGAGAAGGAATAGAAGAAGGTGGCACACTGTTATGGTTGATAAGAAAGAGGTGTTTATATAAGGTTTTATATGTTTTGTGAAAAAAATATTTTTATGATAAGTTTAGGTTAATGTTCTTTGGAAAAAAATATTGAAAGGAATCAACCACTAAAACATCCTAAATTGGGTCCACTGAACTAGTTCCCCACATTGGTGGGTCACATACCATAACCATGCCTCCCCATATGCGAGAGGATATCGACTAGCATGGATGGTTTAAAGGTGATGTGGTTGGAAGACTTTACCCCCATATCAGAGTGGTACAATAGATATAACCATAAACATTCAACAACAAAAGAATATAGTAAAAGATATAATACTAAATCAGTGAAAGAATAAATAAATGAACACCTCTATAATAAAATAAAAAGCCACTAGGTAGTGTCATATACATGGATTCTAGGCATAATGATTTATAACAGTGGATCAAGAGATAGGAACATTCAAACATGCTATACAAAAAGTAAAAAAAAAAGGAAATAAAATTGCTTCACTAGCATCACAAGCCTATGCTCATTCCTCTTATACTATTCTCCATATAGAAGTTATGCATATCAATAACCAGTTATAGGGTACTTAAAATTATTTAAACCTGTATTCATATAATCTTTTCAATTTCCAAAGGCAACCTGAGTGGTTTGTCTGATAAAACATCAATAGTCCAACGATGTCAATAAGTAATACAAGTATTTATCAAAACTCGATAGTGTAAAGGTAATATTAATTAATTAAAAAATATAAATAAATAGACAACATCCCACTTAGGTTCAAAAAGGACACCTGGTGGATCTATATGCTTCATCTCATGACTAGAATGAATGTATAATCAGTCACTATATATATAATATTAGTATATATATATATATAGTATATTTATGAACTGCATCCACCTATATCGACCAAGTAAGTGTGGACGTTAGTGGACATATACCTAAAATATTAGGTGTTGGCTGGACTAGGGCATAACTTAGACAACAATGAATAGTCTAATGAGATTATAAGCTCAATAAATATAGTACATTCCTTACATCTCACGGTGATTTATAGACTGAATGATCATCACTTGATATGGTGAGTTTTCTATCTTGTTAAAACTCGATGCACGGGATGTGGTGCATTATTCTAACCATCCAAATAGTGTCAGTATTGTGAGATGTCATGCTCGTCACCTGATGTAAGGGAGCATGATACCATCATTCTCAACGGATCCCTTACCATCATACCACAACCTATATAACAAATTAATCAAATTTATAATGTAATACATGAGACATTACCTCTCTTGTTTCTCATTTGCCAAGTATTTTTTCAATAGGGAAATAAAATTCACAATGAGAATTTTAGTAAAAAGCATAATTAATAAGTGTTGACTTACCAACATTTATAAATAATTTCACTTATTTAATTTAACTCATTTAAGGAAAATAAAACTGACATGAATTACCCATACCATACAAAAAACCATTTAATTCTCTAAAACATGGAAAAACCCCTTTATAAAGCTCAAGGGGTCAATTAGAATGTGAAGTGGTAAAAAAAGGTAGTTTCTTACTTTGGAAATTACAATTATATGTGGTCCATGAACTTAAGAGTTTCCTATAGATCTAATAAATAATCTTATAACCAAGGAAATTCCGTTTAAAATCTAAGTGGAAAGCTAAAATGAATTGTGGTCATTTCAAAAAATTAACTATATGAGGAAATTCCATTTGGAACACCCATGGTGTTTCCATATATGTGGTATAAATCCATTAAACCACTAAATTGGGGTCAAAGGGTGTGTATCTAGGTGCGTTGATCTATTTGATATGAAGATGTCAATAAAAATGGTATGCTCAGAATAATTCAGCGTGCATTATAGTGACAAAGATAAAAAACACCAAAATTTGGGGGGAAATGTTGAGAACACCTACCTGACAGTCGTAGATGAATCCTCACTTGATATCAGCCTCAGATTTGGAGTATGATTGAAGAAATTGATGAAATGGTCTAATGCTCTAAAAATAGTGTAAATGGGATTGCACCTAAATAGTACATGTGATGCAAAGATAAATTTAGGTTAAAGGGAATAGAACTCGAAATATCACCTTAAGGTATGAAACACCTTCAATGGATCTTGATTAAGTCTACGAACATGAAGGTTATATAAGAACATTGATTGAGGAACTTGTAAAGAAATGTGAGAAGAAATTGGAGTCCATCCACTGGAGGAAGAAGGGGATAAAGAGAAATAGTTATAAAAGTCATATGGGGGGAAAATGTCATTTCATACTCAAACTATGGGTCTCATGGTTTTTTCACACTGTTTGGAAAACTGTGTGCAAACCATGCTCAAGACACTACTGAAGAAATTTTCCTACACTGTTAAGATGCATGGATTTCCAAACCATGTGAAAACTATAATAAATCACACTCTCAAATGTCTATAGTTTTTCACATGGTCATGCACCCAAAGTCGCATGGTTTCATGAAAACTGTGTGGCTCTTACTGCACCTCTATTTCACCCTGCACTTTTAGAATAGACTATGTGGGTTGGGTTTCATGGTTTCTTCTAACCATGTGAAGTAGTCAACATTTTTATTTTCTAGAACATTAGGAATTGAATATGACCCAGATGATCCTGGGACCTTACTTAGGCCGTAATAAACATTTACCAAGGCTAGACCAATGATTTAAATAGAAAAAATGATATTTACCTTTGTGAAAAGACAGGTCTTTACAACCTGACCTCCTTAAAGAAACTCATAACCAATTTGACCTTTTAAGGGTAAATAAGTGTAATCTAAAAATAGTTCCGGCCAATGATATCATGTATAATCTTCTCATTCCTAGGTCTCATCATGTACACGGATGTGCTTCCATAACACCCATACAAATGGAACTAACCTTCCTTATAGTGTATTCACACTCTGATCAAAAATAAAAACTAGATACTCCTTGAAGGAAGAATACACATCCAATTCAACCTCATCAGGATGAAAGTCATGTGACAAGTCTAGATAATATCAATGAATCTAAGATACATGAAAGACATCATGCATATATTGGTACCTATGAGGATGTGCTAGGTAAGCCATCTGTATGATCTGTTTCACAACCTCAAAGGGTCCAACGAACCTCGATGAGAGTTTAAACTTCTTCTGAATATGCCTATGGACCATCATGTGTGAGGCTCATAAGAAAACCCAGTCTCTAAAATCAAACTCAAGAGGTCACTGGTGTTTATTTTCATATGTCTTCTTTCTGGACATAGTAATTATCATGTTATTTCTAATCAATTACACCTTCTCTATAGTATCTTTCATGAGGCATGGTCCATGAAAATTTACATACCCTACCTTTAACCATCTTAGAGGTGAATGATAAGGTCTTCTATATAAGGTTTCATAGGGTACCATTGTGATGGTAGCCTGAAATCTATTATTATATGTAAAATAAACAAAGGGGGTGTGTTTTTCCCAAGAACCCCTAAAGTCAAGGACACTTGCAAAAAGAATGCCCTCTAGCACCTAAATTGTACATTGTGTCTTTTTATCAGTCTAAGGTTGATAGGTCATACTCAGAATCCCCGGTGTACCCAAGGCCTTCTGTAACCACTACCAGAACCATGATGTAAAGTGATAATCTATATAAAAATATATATATTGAGGATCTCCATGAGGATATAAAACCTACCTAATGTACAAACATCCATGACTGTCTATTGATAAGGTCTCTCACACAAGTAAGAAGTGTGATACCTTCTTCAAACGATCATTGAAAACCCACACCGTATCGTTTCCACAAGGTGATCTGAGTAGATCAGTCACAAAATACAGTGAAACATCATCCCATTTCCACTCAGGAATGTTCAATGACTATAAATGAACTGCCTAATACTGATGTTCTATCTTCACTTGCTGATTAGTGGAATACCATGTGATAAATCAAAAAATCTCATATTTCATACTAGGTCAGCAACACCGGCGATTTATGTCTCAATACATGTTAGTTAAACTAGGAAGAATAGACCATGACATGGTATGGAATGCATGAATCATCTCATATATGATGTTTTATGGGACCCATACATGGCCATGGAATAGTAAGGAATCATCCCTATTGATGTTCCATAATAAATATATATCATCATCTGAGACTCTTTTCCTTAATACAAGGCATTCATGATCAGATAACAACCTTATTGTTACCTTTTATAGAATAGTATAGGTCACTAATAAGGCTTATAGGATAGTCTAACCTCGATCCTCCAGAAACTCAACATACATCTCTGAGAAAAAGGCCATAATATTCCATTCAGCATTGGCCTCTTGAACTTCCTATACCAGAGACTTTCGACTCAGAGCACTGTCTACTGAATATCCTTTACCAGTCATGAGGAAAGCTCAAAATCAAACAACTATAGGTACTATACCCACCTGCACTGCATGAGACTTATATCTCACTATGTAAAAATGTATTTGAGGATTTTATGATCAGTAAATAAAAAAAACTCTCCAATTAGATAAGTTATCCAACAACATAGAGAATGAACCACAACAACTGGCTTGAGGTTGTTTGTTGACTAATTCCACTCATGATATCTCAACTGATGAGACCCATTCGCAATGACTCTCTTTTCCATCATTAGAACATATCAAGTCCCGAAACGTGATGCATTATAATAGATTGTATGACTCTTTCCTAAATCCTTAATAATTAGTATCAATGCTGAAGTAAAATGAAGCGTCAACTCATTGAATGCTTCTTCGCAATATTTTGACTATATGAATTTCAAAACCATCTTAGTTAGCCCTACAATCAGAACATCAAGGTATGTGAAATACTTGCTGAAACATCTGTAATATATGGATAGCCCTAATAAACTCTGCAAGTAAAAAATATTTTTGGAATTCTTTTAATAACTACCACTATCACTTTGTATGGGTCTCTAGAAAATCCCATCACTGAGATGATATGACCCAGTAAGGTGACTTTGTTGATCCAAAAGTGGCATTTACTGAGGTTAGAAAATAGATAATTCTTTTCTATGTTCATTAAGAATGATCTTAATATGGTTTCATGGTCATGTATAGATCTTAAATACATTATGATGTCATAAAAAACTACCATGAAGGAATCCATACCCTGGTGGAAAACCCAATTCATAAGATCCATTAAAACAACAGGTTCATTCGTGAGCCCTAAAAACATAATTAGGTACTTGTAAAGAGCATGCATACACTAAAAATATGTTTGAGGAATGTTTGAAGAACTAACACACACATGATGTTAGACCAACCACAAATATAGCTTTGAAAATAGATTTAGTCCTTGAAACTGATCAAAGAGGTTGTTTATTCTTGATAGTAGATACAAGTTCTTTATCATGATCATGTTGAATTGAAGGTAATCCCTGGAAATCCTAAGGGTTCCATCTAACTTATAGGAAAGAATGATTGTTGAACCATAAGGAGAAGTGTTGGGACACATAAATCCTTTAACCTCAAGATCCTTCAATTGTTTCTTGATCTCTAGAAGATCCTTAGTGGGTATCCTATAAGGAGGGATGGTTATTGGTTAAGCTCCCAAAACAAGCTCAATATTAAACTCTACCTCTCAGATCAAAGGTAGAATAGAGATGTTTTTAGGAAATAAGTCCCTGAAACACTCTACAACAAGAGGTAAATTAGTGGGTCATAAGCCCTCTTCATCCAGGTAAATACTGGTGATTCGAAATTTCACACTGCCTAGCCTCTACTACTCGGGCCTAGTTCTAGTCACACTAACATTACATTCTCCCTTATGCATGTGTTTAAAATCCATGATTGGTATAGAATTCACCCTTCGATGATATAAATAATTGTGGGATTGATAGGGAACTAAACAATCCATCCTGATTATTATGTCAAATTTCATTAGGTTTAGGATAAATAGATTCTCTATATATATGTGTCCACCTATCTCAAAGAGAAATTCTTACAACGATGTACGACCTCTGATAGGATACCTAATGATGTATCTAGTGTCATAATTCCATAAAATTTCTCAATGTCAAGGCCCATATTCTCTATTATTTCCTCAGATATAAATGGGTGAGATGCACATGTGTCAAATTAAATAGGCACTAAGTTGGAGGTTACTAGAATAATACCTTTTACAGTAGAAGGTCTGGTGATATTCCCCCCTAACATTAGATGGACTACATGAAACTATCCAGTACTATGGCCCTGAGTCACTACTTGACTACCTTGAGAAAGTACTCTCTACCACCACTAAGAATCATGCGTCTATCTGCCTCTTCCCCGACCACCACCTTAGCCTAAATGACTGATGATATTCATGTTGCCTGCCTATCTTGATATAATAGGCCTTGTTCCTAATCGATGAGTGGATGAAGATCCCCTCTCTCTAGGTGATGATGGAAAGGGTCTATAGAAATGATGGATATGAACCATCCAAACATATCTTATACATTCAACTATAACAGGTAATCACTGAGGCTTCATGTGTCATAACTTCCTGCACTGGTGACATATTAAGAAGTTGTCAGCATGGAGAGCCTACCTACTACTACTTCCATGATTAGCCTCAAAACGTCTCTTCTGCACAGAAGAAAGAACATTGATAGATCTAGACGCTGAACCACCCTACATCTCACTATCATCATCCCTCCAATACCATTCTATAATTAGGGACTGGTTAATGATTTCAGAAACTGTAGTCAACTTGAATACATTGACTTATGATCAGATGGCATAAAAATTCCTTTACTCAAATCAAATGGAGGTCCTAAGGTCATCACCAGCTAGAGTAGGAGTGAACCACTATCAATCAGTAAAACTAAAAGAGTCTTCCAAAACAGACATACTTCCCTACAGCAGGTTCATGAATTCTATATATTTTTCATCCTTTAAAGCCTGGGGAAAGCAATAATCATAGAAGATCATCTGGACATTATCCCAAACCATATCTCTATACCGATATTCTTGGGTAATTACTTCCCACCACATCTTGGTAGAATCATGAAGCATATATGCAGCAATTTTGACCCTCTGATCTGGAGGCATCTACAAATGATCAAATATAGAAAGGATAGCATTGATCCATGAATTAGTAGCATGTGGTCCACTATACCCTCAGAAGGTTGGAAGAATCTACTACTGAAATTCTCAAGTCAACTCTTCTATATTTTGGTAAGGTCATACAAAAACATTCATATTATTCATCAAAAGTTGAAATCCCTCTTAGAAATTGGAGTCGGTACCCATATTTGGGTCAAAAAGAGGTTCCACATGTGGAACTGTAGAAGAAATAATTGGTGGCTCATAGCCCACCAATTTAGGAGCAAGGTCATCACCGCATTCCAAGCGTATTACAAGAAGTCCTTATAGAGACATGATACTACAATAAAAATTGAATGCATCAAAAAATATATTAAAAATTTAAATGATTGTAGATAAGAAACTATGACTTTTTATGGCCTTCCTATAGAAATGATCACGCCACTCTGCCTACTCCAAAATCTTGGACCAGGTGGTATAAAATACCATAATGGTCACAAGAACATATGAGACACCAACTACCCCATAATAAAGATTGTTTCAGTTCTAGGTCTCTATTCCAAATGTAAGTAATATAGATATTTTCAATTTAGGATTCATATTCATATTAGATGTGTGATTATTAAAGGATTTAAATAAATTTAAATGGTTGAATTAGATGGATAAAAATTTTCAATCCATAAGGTCCCATACTCCTTATGAACCAAAATATGGAATCCACTTAACCCACATCATAACACGTTCCATCCCATGAAACCAATGTTCCATGGCTCAACATGCTATAATTAACTGCTTAAGGTTCCTGCTTTAACAAATGAAGGAAAACATTGTTAGTTTAATTCATACACTTTAAGTGTTGATTTAGGTTTTCCAATCCCTAAAAAAATATTTCAGCACATTTTAGTACATAATCTAGGAACTATAACTTTTTAACAAAAAAAAAGTACAATGATATAAATGTGGAATGGAGAAATGTGTGGAATATTATTCTTATTGTTCCTATAATGATTCATGTAATGAAACAACCTCATTTCATTGGAACTAGGTAAAATAAACAATCATTTAAATAATATCAATATCAATAACATCTTAATACTTGTGTTTCACCCAACGGTGAAGTTGAATTAACCATAACATGCTTAATAAATAACTACAATTACCCATCCTAGGTAATTTGGGTTTCCCTTGTACATGAGTTGATTACATCAAGGAACATGGTCATTTACAAATTACTTTAAATCCGATTCTCCCATCTAATACCCAATCAAAAAGACAAAAGAGAGTTTTTTCTCTAATACCACATTGTAATGTCCCGACCTAGGGTCTACTGAATCCGTATTTTGAGCTAGTGGGTCGCATGGCCTCAAGCGTGCCTCTCCATACACAAGAGACTGCCAACTAGCAGAAAGGGTGTAAATGTGATACAATGGGGAGACTATACGTTCTTATTAGAGTGTCACAATAGATATAACCAAAAACATACAATAGAGGAAGCCTATAATGACAAATAAAATACTAAATTAGTGGAAGAACAGATAACTGAACAACTATATGATAATATAAAAAGGCAATATGAAGTATCATATGAATGGATGCATGAATTTCTGATATAAAAAAGTGGAGTAGGGGACATGGACATACAAACATGCTATACAAAGATTAAAAAAATTAAAAAAATTACTCTTCAAGAATCTCAAGCATATGCTTGGTCCTATGCTTCTATGCACCTCCTAGAAGTAATTCATATCAATAACCTATAACATGGACCTTTCCATTATCAGAACCTATAGTCATATAATCTTCTTGCGTACCAAAGGTAGACTGGATATTGTATCATATAAAATATCAGTAGGCCACCACAAACAGTTTATATAATTAATCCAAGTTTTTCTCATAACAAGACTATGTGTAGGTAATAATAATTAATAAATAAATATAAATTATTAAACAAAAACCTGCTCACATTCCTAATGGACACCTGGAAGCTCTACCTAAATCAGCACATGGATAAAATGAATTTATGATCATTCACTATATATATAGTAATATTCTATATACAGTATAGTTATATATTTCATCCACCTATATATAAGAAGTATGTGAAGACATAAGTGGCCATATACTTAGAATATTATGTGTTGGTTGGATTAGGGTGTAACTCATATATCGATGACCAGTCTAACAATATAACAAGCTCAAAAAAATGGGTACATTCCCTTTTTCTCATGGTGAGTGGGTGACATCATTCTCTTTACTTGAGATGGTGGGGGTTTCACCATGTAAACACTAAAAGCACAAGATATGGTGCATCATTCCCACCAACTAAATAGTGTCAGAGGTGTGATACGTCATGCTCAACACCCAATGTAAGGGTGTTTGATACCATAATTCTCAACTGAACCCTTACCATCATACCACAACCTATAACATGGATGAATCATATTTATAATCTAATAAATGATCCATTACCTCTCGTGTTTCTCATTATCCAAGTCAAATTATAATAAGGAATTACACTTCACAATAAGAATTATAATAAAACATAAACAAGTAGTGTGGCCTTACCACTATTAATAAACCATTTCACTTATTTCATTCAACATATTTAAGGAAAATAAGACCCAAATGAATAATCCATTCCGTATAAACAAAACCATTTAATTCATAAAACATTCCAAAACCTCTTATATAACTCAAAGGTTCATTTGAATGGTGACACGGTCGATAATGAAATTTCTTAATTTAGAAATTCTAAGTATAGGTGGGCTAGGAACATAGGCGGTACCTATGGATCCATTGAAAATTCATATAACCAGTTAAATTCAATATAAAATATAAGATGAAAGCTAAAATGGAATTTCACCCATTCAAAACAATTAAACATAAGAAGAAATTCCATTTTGCACACCCAATAGGTGTCCATATATGGGGTATACATCCTCTAAACTACTAAAAAAGGGTCAATGGGTGTGTATCTATGTATGCTGATCAATTTGAAATGAATAAGTAAATAAAAACGGGATTATTGAAAAAAAGATGACATGTGGTAAAATGACAGTGATAAGAAACACCAAAACTCATGGGGAAAATGGAGATACCGCCTACATCAAGGCCATAAATGACTCCTCGCTCGATATCGACCTAAAATTTGGATTAGGTTCGAATAAATTGATGAAATATTCCAATAACCTGAAAATAGAAAAAATAGATTTCACCTAAATAGAGAAAGAGATACAAATATATACTTAGATTGAAGGGAAGAGAACTTGAGAACTCACACTAAGGTATCCAATGCCTTCGATGTATATTTATTCGGAGAATGAATGAGATAGATATATGAGAACCTATATTGAGGAGCTTGGAAAGCCATGGGTGATGAAACATGAATCCATCCTTATAATGAATAATTGAATATAGAAAAATATGATTAAAATATAAATAAGAGGAAAAATTTTCTTTCACTGTCAAAACAGGGGTAGCATGGTTTGTCTTCATGGTTTAGAAAACCATTCACAAATCTTTCACACGAAAAAAATTAAGAAATGTCCCATCCACAGTTATAGAACACAATTTATTAAACCATGTGAAAACTGTGCAAAATCCCACTAATAAATTATTTTTTTCTCATGATCATGCACCTGGTGTTGCATAGTTTTCGAAAAACCATATGGCTCCTACTACACCTCTATTTCACCCCGCATGGTTAGAAGAGACCATCTGGGTTGGGATTCATGGTTTATTTTAACCATGTGTCCCAGTCATTCTACCCATTTTATGGAACTCCAATCTTCAAACAAGGCTCGAACACTCTTGGGACCTTTCGTAGTCTCTAATACACGTTTACCAAGATTAAACCAAGGGTTTAAATTAAAAAACAAATGATCCATATGCTCTCAAAATTTTGTGTCATTACAACACCACCATAAAAACATTTTCTCATATCAATGATGTGGTAAAGGTGTTACCTACAAAAATACCTTTCTCCATTTAGTAGGCGAAAGGAGTTGGGGGTGAAATTGTATTTAACAAAAAATAATACAAAATACATATTGGATGGTAACATATTTCCCCACCAGTTTTATAAAATCCACCCCACTCCCTCCTCACAATTTACTCTCTCTAAACTTCACCTCATTTGAGGCCTTTTCTTTCTAAATTTGTCCCTATTATTTACTCCCTTTCGCACAACTCTTATAGTTGCATTATAGAATGGAAAAATTTATGAATATTCATTTAGAGGTATTTTTTCTAATTTATTTTATTTATTCTATTATTTAGTTTATTTTAATTATTTTATTTATTTAGTTGTTTATTAAATTTGATGTAATTTATAAATTATAGTTAATAATAGTGATAAAATTATTATTATTTAATTATAATTATTTAGTAATTAAATTATAATTTTTCTTAACTATTAATTGAATAAATATTATGAAATGATTATTATTATTTTTCACATTTTAGTTTATAATTAATTATAAAACAACAATTTTTAACTAATAATAATTAACGAAGTAATCATTATGAACTTATAATTAACTAATAAATAACTAATAATTAATTACTAAGTAATTTGTAATTAATAGTAATTATTGGGCCTTTATGCCATCTAATTGGATTCAATCACACTATGCCTAGGATCAATATATGAAATAAATAAGCCTTGATGGGTGGTATATCCTCTTGGTGGGGGGGGGGGGCTATGACCTGCATTTCCAGATTGTGTGTGAGGTGTGTGTGTGTGAGTTGGAATGTAATTATGCCCACAAAAAACAAATATATATATATAATAAATAACTGTTATGTAACAATTATTTAACAATTAATTATGTAGAAATTAACTACTTAATAACTATTAATTAACGAATTATTAATAAGAGATTAACTACTGATTAATGTAGGATTAAATAATACTTTTATTGTGATTAACATTAGAATAAAACAATATTAACTTATGATCAAATAATGATTAAATAATGATTATCTAATGAAAAACTAATGATTAACTAATGATTAGATAATAAATAATAAATAATTAATTATTAAGTAGGTAATAATTTACTATAAATTAACCACTCAATGACTATTAATTAATTAATGACTAATTAATGGTAATTGAATGATTCAGAAGTGATTAGAAATGATTAATGAATGATTATAGAAGTATTAACTAATTATTAACTAATGATTAAGTAGTGATTAACTAATTTTTAACTTATGATCAAAAAAGTGTTAACATATGATTAACGTAACTTCTCATTGCCTTATTTTAGGTACCTATCCCTCTCATGTTTTGTTTCAATTATATTTGGGATTGTTTCAGGGCATTTGAGGGTGTAGATCTTTTGTTGGGGGAAATCACCTTATTTCTTAGGATGTATGTTTGTTTGAATTATTGGATTTTAGGTATAACTGTGTCAAAGGAATTTGGGGGAATCCTACATGGGCGTTTCTAGTCACTACCTAAAGAATGAAATTATTCCTAAAACCCTTATTTTATGATGCAAGTTGTTATTAGGAATACAATTGTGAGAATGGACTACGAAAAAGATGAACATACACCGAAAAGGATTAACTTATGCCGTAAATTCATAAATTGATATTTTTAACACAAGATAATTCCTTTTTTAGTGTATATACAATTTGAATACTTTTTTTGTGAAAAGTTATCATTTAGGATATAAATATCACATTACCCATGGGTTTTTGAGCTCTGAAAAATGAAATATTTTTTTCATGCATCCTCTTCTCTCTACCCTTAGGGCGACTCTAGAAGATTTTGGTTGTTCTCTTCCCTTCCAGATGTCTTAACATAGAATTTGATCTTCAGGGAGTTTTATCGATATGGTTTTCTTCATATATATACTACCCCTCTTTAGTAGTGATGTGATACCAAATTTTTTTTATGGAAGTAATGTTGATCTTGTTGATTTGTGATCTAAGATTTCATTTTTGTCTCCTTCGTCTCTCTTCTTCATTGGCATTTCCTTCGATTGGTATTGATTTGATTGAAGATTAATGGTAGGTTGTTCCATATAAATATTACCTAAAATTGAACCCTTAAATTATTTTTATTTATTTAAAATTGTTTTTTAAATGATTTATAAAATTGGATTTAATATTACTGATGGATGATTTTATAAAAGTTACAGAGATATTGAATAACCCCCAATTTCAATGGAATTGAAATTATTTGGAGTATTTGAGAAAATTTATGGATTGATTTGGAAATTAATTTTTGAGATAAATGGATTAAATTGAAAGATGATTTGAAAAGTAATTAATTGATGAGTTTTTTAAATAAGAAAGGCATGTTGAAAACTGAAAGTGTGAAATTGAATTTTGAATTGGTTTGAAATGGTTGATTTACCCATGATTTATTTATTAATTAACTGAAGTATATATAATACTAGCTATTTAGTGAGTAATTAGGAAAATAATGCTAAAATATAACCCCTTATAAAAATATTTGTGATGAACAAAATAAATAAACATATTTTTTTCCTGATTTTCTCTTTTGGGGAGTTGAGTCATGATAGCCTGAGTCATGGGACGTTTTCACACATTGATCTGAGATCACTGATGACTAGTGTAGGGATATGTTTTTTAAAAACCCACATACCATATGCATTTATACATGGTGTTATGATATGTTTGATTTAATTATTATATTTCATTGTTTATATGCCAAATTTTTTATTGCAATTGATTTATACAAATATTTAATATAAAAAAAATCTAATCCTATTTTGATATATAATCCATATCTTGATTATGATATCTTGATTTTTTGAAAATATATGAATGAAATCCCTTGAATTATTTTATTTAAATTGAAAACATAATTGGTTTAACTATTTTTTAATTCATCATAGAACACTTAGTAAGACCCTTCTAGGATTTATAACACACGCCCTACCTTTTCCATTAGGTGTTTGTATATTTTCTTATAAAAATTCCCTGAAAAAGAAAACCACCACTTTTATGTGGTGAATATTATTGATCCTTGGGACTCAAAGTGATGGAGGTGAATAGTGGAGATGTGATCCATTTTTTTGGGTTTATATTTGGTTTTTATCTTGAATGATGTTGTGTCTCTTAAAAATGTACTATTTTGGTACTATTTATCCTATCATATCTTGTTACTTTATACCTTTGGAGTGCTTATAAAAATAACTTGTTTTTTTATCTCCACTATTTTTTGGAAAAGGTTGTTCCCTCTTTACTCTTGTATGATGCTATGTGCTAGTCACTAACCAAGGCAGACCTAGAATGCCCCTCATGCCATGTTGGAGCCAGATTGAGTATTATGGTACTAGGGTATTAATGCTAGTTTGTGTAAAATAGGTATCAATTGTGATGTTTGTGAATATTTCTTTCAAGTTAGTATACATTTGGGTTGTCTTTATAGACATGAGATAGGATTTATGGGACTGAAAAGGTAGTTATGAGCGAGTTCTTGGATAGCTCTCCTCCTAACAAGCCATAAGTCACCATAAATAATTAAGAAAAGTGTATTTATGAATGATTTGATATGTTTTATAGTATTTTTCATTATTCTAATTTGTGTATATTGAAATCAAATTTTTTATTTCTTCTTGATGTAATTAATATACCGTTTACACTTTTTTCCATTTTTTAATCTATGTATCGTTGTTGATAATTTTAGTGTTGTATATTGGTGTTATGTAGCATCATTCCTCTAAAGATACATTTTAATAGACCATTGGAGGAACATTCTTGTGAACCATAGTAGAAAAATCCTATATTTTATCCAAATCATGTAGATATAGTGGTGCGTATTTTCCGATTCCCTTTTACTTTCACCTAGTGTGGAAAGGATGTGCATTCTAAATGGGACTTCTCTGAGGAACCCAAGATCTGAAGTTCATGTGGTTGCTCAATCCACCTACATAGGTTTATCCATTTATTATCTACTCTATATAGTGTAATGATCTCATCAAAACCTAAAATTATTGTGTTGAAATTAGATACTTCAAGAGAAAAGGGGTTCCGAACAGAAGAATCTAGAAAAAAGCTTATTCACATAGTAGGAAAATTTCTATAGGAAGCTGATGTGGATCCAATGACTATGAGAGGAACTATCACTATAGCTTCATCTTTATTGAATTCTTTATGTTAATTTGGTGAATCTCATTCATTTAAATAGAGTTTTTTTGAGAATTTTCTGAAACTTATTATATATATTTTGTCTTATGTAATGGATATTACTATGCCACTCAAAATGAAGAGAGAGTAAGGCCTTTGATATCTTACCTACATGTTCTCTTTATCAGAATTTGAGCTCACCAGGAGTTGTGTAGTTATTAACATGAAACCTCTT
Organism: Viscum album; assembly: GCA_963277665.1. Taxonomy (NCBI): domain Eukaryota; kingdom Viridiplantae; phylum Streptophyta; class Magnoliopsida; order Santalales; family Viscaceae; genus Viscum; species Viscum album. The sequence goes on along the minus strand of OY728132.1, from coordinate 355,371,290 downwards.
GATGTCGGTTTTGGGATGGATTGTCTTATTTCATATAAGGCATGTATTGACGATTTCCTTCGGTAGGAATCTTTTACTACATCTGTTGGGGAGTGATGTTTCTTTCAAGGAGAATAGGTCCCATGTTTGAGTAGATAGGAACATTATTTTCTATATTTGGGAGTTTTAATATTAGTGTTTGATTTCAACTTGGACTAATAATCCTTGAGTGATGACCTCTCTTAATTTTCATTCGTTTCTCGAGGTTTTTACTTCCGATTTCAATTATTTTACACTTTAAAGAGTGGTGTGGTTTTATATTTATTTATTACCTAATACTCACCGAATCTCTATTAATTCTTACTATATTAAACAAAAATAGTTTAAAGAGTTGAAATATCATTTGGATGATCTGGTAGATAAATTTTTCATTGCCTGAGTGTGTCACCTTGGGAAGCACCTATTCTCATTATAAATAAAGATGATGGAACCCTCCAACTTCGTGTTTATTACTAGGAACTAAATTGAGTTATGGTGAAGTACATATAATTTTTTCTACGAATTAATGTTTTTTTATCAGTTAAAAGAGGAAAAGTGGGTTTTAAAGATTGATCTTCGATTTAGTTATCACCAGTTGAGAGTAAAAGAGTCTTCCATTTATATGATTAACTGAAAGAGTAGTTTTTATTGTCATGAGTATCATATTATACCTTTTGGTCTCACAAATTATCATATAGTTTTCATGGATTTGAGGGATAAGAAATTTTATGACTACCATTACTTATTTTTGGTGGTATTTTTTGATGAAATCATAGTTTACTCTCAAATCAAGGAAGTCCATGTGCATCATTTTTGAGAATTTGTTTCAAAACTTGAGAAATCACTGACTTTTCATATATATTTTAAAATTATGTTTTTGATTTTGGTAAGTGATTTTATTGGGAAACACAACCTTATAACATGTTATTGTGATTTATTGTAATAAGGTCAATGTTTTTATGAAATGGGAGAAACTGTGTGATAGTTTCCAGATATAAATATTATTGGGATTTGTGGGATACTACTATAGATTTGTTAGATATTTCTTGAATTTGGATTCTCTAATGACCACTCACAATTGGAAAGGAGTGTTGTTTATTTGGGATGAAAAATATCAGAGTTATTTTTGTGATATGAAATGTATTTTTACTTATTCATCGGTGTTGAATATTTTAGAGGCCATATAGGGCTATTTGTTATTTTCTAATGCATCGGGTTCAAGTTTGGGATTTATTATTATGCTAAAATATTAGGTGTTCATGTATGGTTCTAGATATCATAGGATACATAAGAATAATTATCTGGCCCATGATATAAAACATGTATATTGGATGCATGCTCTTATGATTTGGTGTCATTGCCTATTTGAGTGAGGGGTTTACAATTTATTCTAACCACGGAATATTGATTTATATCTTCACTCAAAAATCTTTTAATATTGAATAGATGCATTGGGTGGAGTACCTATAGTCTTTTGATTTCAATATTACATAGACCCATGGTAAGTGGAATGTGGTTGTTGATTCTTTGAGAAAGAAACTTCTTACCTAGGTCATGAATGAATCATCAGAAGATTATAATATGATAGATCTCTTTTCTCATTTTCATTTGGTCGTTCAGTAGAGTGAGTCTATGGTTAATTTGAGGAGTGTGGAGTTTACCTCCTCTATTCTCGAGATGATTCTTCTATAGAATCACTTTGATGATGGATTTTGTGGAATTAGGGAATCTCTTTATAGGTGATACAAATGGTGAATGGTGATTCTCTCCATAAGGAATTCTATGTTTCTAGAACTATCATGTGGTGCATCTTCCTGAGATAAAGGTCATGATGGGTATTTCCATATTTCCCAATGGGAAGTGAACCATGGATCCATGAAGATGTTCTATGACATGTGAAATTCATTATGTTGTCCAAATATGAAATGAGACATTGCTTACTTTTTTCCTCATTGTTATACCTACTAACAGGTCAAATCCAATCACCATAGACCCTCGGGTTTGCATTAGACACTTCTAGTGTTGACATGGATGTGGGATGAGATTTATATGTACTTTGTTCTTGGTTTTCCACATACCCCTCATTGTTAGAATAAAATATGGGTTTTAGTTGATAGGATAACCATATCTATTCACATTTTCCCCATTAGAGATGTAACTAATGTTTAGGACTTGGGATATCTCTATATGTAGGATATTTTCATATTTCATGGAGTTTCATCTATTATAGTCTCTAATAGGGATTCCCATTTCCCTTTTGACTTCTATAGAAGCCTCTATGATGAAATTGAATCCTGGTATGTTTGAGGACAATATATCATCCACATAAGAATGGATAGATAGAGCAGACTATATATATTCTTGAGGATATACTATCTGATTGCCTTCTTGAATTTTGAGGATCTTGGGATGACCATTTGATAATAGTTAAGTTCACCTACAAAAATAGTTAAAATTATGATTTTACAATGTATTATTTTGAGGCCTTTTATGTCTATCCCTATAGATCTCCACTACAATAGTCAAATATTGGTGAAAGTTCCTTGGTTGGACCGAGTTTGGTCCAAGAGATAATGATGATGATTTAGTTGATTCGTCAAATAATTTAGATAGAATAAATTTGGTATAAATCCTATATTGTTTTCATTGATGAATGTTGGAGTTTTTAGTCGGTTACTAGGTGTTTTGAGAGTTTCACCTCAGTTGGGTCATTAACTCCTAGTGAAATAGGGAATAATTTTTTTACGGTTAGTGGGTCCTTTCAAGATTGTTAACAGAGTGTGGAATGTGGCCTACTTTTTGGAGGCTCAACCATAATTGAATTCAATACACAATGATTTTATGTGTTCTGTCTTAAAATGTATATTTCAAACCATTCTCATGTCCTGATCTGGGATGATATTGTTCTATAGCCTTATTTATCCCTGATATAACATCTAGTTAGGATTGTTTATTCTGAGACAAATGAACTTAGTAGAAATATTATACCTTTGGTACATGTTCTATGGAATCATTGTAACATCCCAGATCTGGATGCCACTCAACTGGTGCTTCATACCCCGTTGTCCACATGGCCTCAAGTGCATTTCCCCAAATTCCAGAGGCTTCCCACTAGCAGTGAGGGCCTATGGTGTGATAGTGGGAAAATTATTCCCTCATTGGATGAGTGTAACATAGCAGAACAATAACATAGGATAGAGGAAGTAGAAAATACCATACAAATAGAAACAAATAGGGGAAGAATGTTAATAAATATAACCATAAGTCATAACATATAACAAATGATTCTTCATGTTACATGTTCAAAGAAAGAATCCAAAATAGGATACACTTTAGTTAATAAAAAATAAAATACCAAGGTATATAAATATAAAAGAAAACATAGAAGCATCGCAAGTCCCAACTTGGTCCCATTCACTCCTACTCCTAAATAGAATATCAAGTATCTGGAGAAGGGAACTTTCCCTTACCGACACTTGCAACAATATAATCTTTTTGGGCCCAAAATCATGACCCAGACTTGGTATGGGAAAAAAATATTAGCAGGAAACCACCCAAGAACCATGCCTATCTTTTAGGGAGTATATGAAAAATATAGTGTAAAAAAGGAAAAGCAATAAACTAGAAATTACCCAAAAGTAAACAATCCTACAAGTCTTGTTTCTATTTATATTCAGTTCATATTCGTTATACAATTTGATTACACTGAATTGTAAAAATCTCTAGATATGGACTTAGCCCAAAATTCCCCAATATCAAATAAGCAAAAAAGATGTCTCAAAAGGCCATCTAAATATTTATAAGGGAAGACGAAATCCAAGCTCACGCTTTGTCTTGGAAGATGCATCATAAACCTTTCTACAAGATATTCTATTCAAAACCTCTCCCTTGGGCATAACAAAAATATCATAGAAAGAAGAATACAACCCCTCCCATTAGCATTACCATTCCTCACCCATAGCCATAACCAATCCTCACCTGCAAGCACCACCTCACTCGTAGGCATATCACATAACAATCACAAATGTAGATTAAACTACTACATGGAATACATTGATAACCTTATGTGGAAAATTCATAAAACAATCCTAACCTATTATCTAACAATTATAAGGCTTAAAAACTATTTATATCAAATGGATAAACATTTTATTGTCAAAAATTAATTTTAAAACCCCCTTAAAAGGGACAAAAAGGACTTCCCAAATGTATCCAAGGACGAAATAGCTAAATATTGGTTATCCGAGGGAAACACACCCATGGGGAGTCCCTTAATCAAACTAAACACGCATAAAAATGCTTCAATTCATATAATTAATCAACTAAATATAATTTGTCACCAACATGGATCAAAGTCTCAATAAAGAAACAAAATAAAAATGGGTGTGTGGTACTCTGCCTCATATAAACAACTAAACAATTAGCGAAAGGCACAAGACCACCAACCTCAGCTCAATTGTAGATAACTTCTCCAATATCAAGTCCTAATTTATCCTGGTTTGGAAGAAATATAAAGAACAGGTGAGGAATGAGAAAATAGGGAATATGAGCCAAAATAAAAATAGCACATTTGCTATTCTGAATAATCAATTACAACTAAAAAGAAATTGAGTACTTACCAATGTAGTTCCAATGAGACAAACCACACACGAATTAGAGTCTAAATGAATTTTAAAACTGAAAAACCTTTTTAAATTGTTGTTGGGATCAAAAACGAGAGAAAAATTGATGTGTGTCAAAATATGAGGTTACTACCTCTTTTATAAAAAAATCTTGTTGGGAAAGTACAAGATGTGTACCTCAAGTACACATATTATAGGTACATGTTGTGTACCCCAAGTACATGGCATGTACAAGGCCTGTATCAATTTATATGCATTTTTCCCATTCATTCCCAATAGTTACCCAACTGGACCATTACCATAGTGTTTATTCCAAAAGAGAAGATCTATACCTGAAAAGAATAACTGGGTTCTTACAAACATTCCCGCTTAAAGGAATTATTCCTCGAATGGCCCTTCCAAGGGTGGTGGAGAAATATCTGATAATAACTCTGTCCACTAAACACATATGTCATAATCCCACTCCCAAGTCCCATCCTATACTCTGCCATACTTCCATAGCATCAGTACTAAAGGAACTAGCTGACCTCAAAGAATCTTCATTCTCTTGTCAATGATACAAATCAGATGGTCCTCAAAGTATGCATCAACATGAATCACAACCTACTAAGGATGAAAATTTTGAGACGGTTTTGAATGATAGGGGCGCAACAGATATACAAGGATGATATAGTGCTTGGAACAATATCTATGAGGTAACTACAACTGATAGGAAGCTGATCGAACTCTCTCTAGAATCTCAAACATCCCGACATATCATGGTGAAAGTTTATCATGTCTCATGATCCGTCGGTGTCCCAATCTTAGTGAAACACGCAAGGAAACCTGATCCCTGACCTAGAACTCTATCGATCATTTGTGGTGATTGACATAAGATTTATGATGATACAATTTAGTATCTATATTCTTCTCAATCAACTAGACCTACTTAGAACTCTTCTGTACGAGATGTGTTCCCAGTAAAGCTCCCTCACCTGCCTCCATCAAACACATGGTTGATCGGCCTAGTCTATCATACAATTCCTCATAATGTTCCATATCTATAGTTTCCTTGAAACTATTATTGTAGAAAAATTAATCCAGGGGATATGCGTCTCCGAATATCCCCCAAATATTAGGATGCATTCTCATAGTATGTTCTCAAGCACCTATATCATATTCTCTTACTGGACATCCGTCTGAGGGCAGTATGCTATTCTCTGAAGCACCTATGTACCCAACACGCTATGAACAAAATTCTTTAACTGAGATATAAAGCATGAATCCCTATCTAAAAGTATAGAATGAGGGACCCCATTAATTCATATAACCTCATGAATATACATCTTCCCAATCTCATCACCACCTAAGGTATCTTTAATTAGCAATAAGTGAGCAACCTTAGTATGTCTCTCAACCACCACCCACATAGCATTGTTACCTATGGGTGACCTTGGTAACCCAATTAGGAAATTCATCATGAAATAATCCCATTTCCACTCTGGAATAGGTAACTACTTTAAAATATCAGCAAGTTGTTGATGTTCCTCCATCAAATATTGATAGGTGGAACACCTTGTAACAAAACCAGCCAACTCTCTCTTCATACCTAGCCACTAGTACTGATGGTGCAAGTTAAGATACATCTATGTAACTCAGGGATGCACCCAGGATAAAGGATGAAACCGCCACATCAACTCCTCACATATGACCATTAGAACCTAGACACGTCCATGGATACAGAGGATCTCATCATCACCTACCATCCAACAAGGAGGTGGATCCTTCCATGCTACGCTCTCTCATTGGACTGGGCCCTCAGAATATGATAGGTGTCTCATCCTCAATCTCTTAAAAAGGGTACAAGTCACAACTAATGATTAAAAGAAATTATAATAATAACTATTTTGTATGTAAAAATGCATATTATCGAACAAGTACATAAGCTTCCACTCACCACTAGCCTCCTGTACAGCCTGTATCCAGGTCCTCCTATTCAATGAACCGGCCACTTCATTGCCTTTCTCAGGTGTATATACAATCTCAAAATATAAAGATTGAAGTTATTCCACCCACCTTCTCTGTCTCAAATTTAGGTCACACTGAGTAATGATTTATGTGATTATTTTTTGTTTTTTTAGATCATAAAACACTCTCCAATTAAATAGTGTCTCCAACAGCGCAACACATGTTCAATAGTATCTAACTCTAAATCATGCGTAGGGTAATTCCTCTGATGAGGCCTCAACTGCCAAGACCTGTGCTCCATGACTTGATCTCCCTACATCAGCAATTCCCCTATCCCAAAACCTAAAGTGTCATAGTATACTATATAACTATTTCCTTGCTCTTGCAGTATTAGGACTGTTGTTGATTTTAGTCTCCCCTCTCTCTCCTAAAAGGATTTCTCACAAGCATCTGGAAACACAAACCTCACACCCTTATTCGTCAATCCCATCAATGGATTTTCTATTCATGGGAAGTCTTGTATAAAACACTTGTAGTCCCCAGCTAGACCCAAGAAAATTTTTATGTCAAACATGTTATTGGGATGTTCCCATGAAACTATTTCCCTCACTTTATCTTAGTCCACTAACACTCATATTTCAGTGATAATGTGACACATGAAGTGGATCTTTTCCATCCAAAAGTGTCACATTTTGAGATTAGCATATAACTAATGATCTCTCAGAATATTCAAAATGATCTCAAGATGGTTGAAATGTTCATGTATATTATGATAATACACCAAGATATCATCCATAAAACCACCCCAAAAGAATCCAATAATGAATGGAACAATTAGTTTATCAGGTCCATGAAAACTACTGGTGCATTCATAGACCCAACGACTTAAGAATATACTCATATAGATAGTACCTGTTATAAAATGCAGTATGTGGTTTGCCTATAGGTCGAACACGTAACTGCTTATATCATAACCTCAAGTTAATTTTTGAGAACACTCCGGCTCCTAAAAGCTGATCAAATATGACATCTATCTGTGGTAAGGGATATCCGTTTTTAATCATCAATTTTTTTAGTTTACAATAGTACCCACAAGCCTAAGGGTACCATCCACCTTTTGCGTAGGAATGGACCGGTGAACTCCACAGAGATGTTTTGGTTAAGATAAACCATTTTACCTTTAAATCCTCTAGCTACCTCTTGAGCTCCTTCAGCTCCATCGTAGCCATCCTGTGAGGAATAATTGATACTGGTGCAGATCATAGCACTAGATCAATTGTGAAGACCTCCTCTCTCACTGATGGTAACCCAGAAATGTTGTTTGGTAAAACAAACTTGAAATGATCAACCACTGGAGGGAAATTTGTTTGATATGTCCCCTGGTCATCCAGATATAGACATGCAATCTGGGCTATCACTCCACCAAACCCATGATGCTGGGGTCTAGCTCTTCTTATCAGGGAATCACATTAAATTTTTGTAGAAATTATTCACCCTACGGTGACATGAAACTCACCCGGAGATTATAGCACTCAACAAAGTCTTGAAAAGGAACCAACCAGAACATTACAAGAAAAACATCAAATCCGTTCATCCCTAAGACATATAGATCCCATAAAAAGTGATACCCACCAACCTATAAGGGTCACTCCATACACTAATTCACACATACCATTTTTATCCCTAGTAGAGTGTATAGAATAATAACATCATCATAAGAGAAAACACAGAGCCCAATGTTCTCTACAATGGGCACACATATAACACTATGTAAATTCCCTTTATAAAAAGAGTGTTGAAGATAAAACGGAGGTGACCAGAATAGGTCCTATTATAATATAGGGTCTGGGATCCTATTCGTGTTGGTATTATTTCACTGCATAGGTTTGACCAAAACCACAACCCTTCGAAACTGCCTGGATACTCTGAGCTGATCCATCCACCTATCGCTAAAACCCTGGGGTCTGGGTACCACAACCAAGACCCCCATGTCAGCATGAATTCCTTGATGCACCCCACCTACCAATATGATGAGAGCCACTGACCCTACTCCTGAACATGGAGTTGGTTTAGAACCAATCTCATAGATGTCGGTGGAATCTCTCTATAGGAGTGCTTTAGATGGCCCATCATGCCGCAAACTTGGCACTCAATTGGGTCCATCAGATAATGTGGTCTCATATTCTTTACTCTACCACATTGGTAGAACCTTTCTTATATATCTAAAGAAACATTATGAATACTCGTATAATTGTGAGAAAGTGCCATATGACGCTTCTTTTGCCCAGTCGAGGCAGTACCAGATCGCAATGCTGAACTGCCCTGGTTCGCACCTCCAGATTCTTGCATATTACAATCAGTAATCAGAGCCTGATTCATGATGGAATATATAGAAGGAAACCTGAAAATGTTCACCTATGATCGTATGTCATTCCTAAGACCTTCTTTGAATCTTATAACCCTTGATTTCTCGTCACCCATCAAAATAAGTGTGAATCTATGAAGCTCATTGAAATGGACAGAGTAGTCCATCACTAACATAGTTCCCTTTTCCAGATGCATGAACTCTCAGGCTCTATCATCCCTCATTATCTTGGAAATATAATAGGCATATAAGACCATATGAAAATATCCACATGCCATGTACCTATGGTGCTCTGTCTAAGTGTTGACATCCCACCACCTCTTGGCCAAATCAAACAATATATAAGTCACAAGCTTGACCCTCCTCCCATGAGGTGTCTCTAGATACATGAAGATAGAATGTCCGGATTCCAACCATGACTCTACAACCTATGGTCCAACATACCATGAAAATGTAGGCTGATGCTGCAGCTGGAATACTCGCTTCAGTTCTACCATAGACTTGGCAGGCTAATGTACTCTTTGGATAGTTTTCATAAACCTCACGAAGCCTTCACGGAACTATGCATAAACACCTACTTCTGTTGTAGCATTTGGTGTCGTAACATGCATGACTGGAGGATTCACCAGTAGCCCATGGCTCACTATATCCGAAGTATGGTCATCACCATCCTTATGGCGCACCACTAGAGGTAGTCACGAAGGCATGTTTATATAATGCCAATACAAGCCTCATAAATGAACAATAAACAAATTGCATACCTTAAAAGTGTAGGATATGTAAAAACCACTTAAAAGATATGTCAACCCACAACCTGCTCCTTAATCCGGGACTATATAAATAATTGCCAACAAACTATTAGAAACTATGCCTCTTACCCACTCAAAAGCTATGTCTAGGTCAAGTATCTATCCATTAGTTCAAGTTTCCATTTCCATTCACATTCAGTTATTCAAGAAATTCCACCCTGGGTTTACAAATTTTGAATCCATGAGGGCCCATAAAACCTCCTGATCCCAAAACATGGCTCCCATTTAAACCATAAATATAGAAAGCTAATTTAAGCCTTCACATTTCATTTGTGTGTCATTTCCCAGTTCATAAGTGTCCATAATACTTATAGATTGAATGATGGCATCACGTCTTTATCTACTGCACCCAAATAACACAACAATAGACATGGAAATCACATAAACTATCACAAAATCATGTAATAAATAATTCATCCTAATTGGAAAGGTATAATGCATGGCATGTTATTCTATCAAGTGTATATATGATTCATGAGACGACCTCATGTCATCGGGTAGCAACTGAAATAGAACCCAGAATTGCATCAACAGTAATAGAAGAAACCAAGTGTGTCACCCAAGGGTGAAATCAAATCATTTAATAGTAAAAATACAGAAAATCATAACACAATTCGATGAAATTTGGTTTCTTCCTTATATATGGGGTAGCTACTCTTTGGAAAAATTTTCTAAAAAATCCAATTTCCTTTCTATCCCAATCTATTGTCCGAAAAATGTAAGTCACACTATAAAAGAAACCATCTGATACCACTTTGTAATGTCCCAGATCAGGATTCCACTCAACTGGTGCTCCATACTCGGTTTGTAGAGACCCGAAGTTTAACGTACATGGACATTACATTACATTTGCGGAATACTTAGTACATAACAAAAAAACACACACACAAGGATCATAATAGTTTAGTGTCTTTGGAAACTCGGAATATAATCTTCTAATCGTGGTGAAAGATCTTCAAAATCTCCCATAAAGATCTTCCATTTTTTTTTACCTAAAACCTTTCTTTATATCCTGGGGAAAATAAAACATAAAATGGTGAGCTCAAATGCTCAGTAAGGGTAAACAAAAGAAATATCAATCACATCATATACATAAGCACATAACTTTTGGAAATCTTGACCTGCAAAAGAGATCATAATTTCATAACATGGGGTAAATAATGGTAGTGAAATGTAATCAAAATAATCATAACTTAAAACATGAAACTTTGTGGCATTCACACATAATAATAGAGAATCATTTCTTGTTAGTCAAGACTCATTGCCAAGACTATCTTAGTGGACAAAGTCCCTTTCTGAATCGAGTAACCCTCGTTTCAGTCCTGTTTCACTGAACCGGTATAACCTACCGTTCCAGCCCTGTCTATCTCATGAGATATAAAATCTTTACCCAATGCATTGGAGGGGGATATAGGTCCCACCCATCTTATAATGAATCCATTCTTATGTGTGCCACATAATCATAAACCATACATCATTGCATAAACCATGTAATAAAAATGGGATTCTTAAACAACATGACATCATAAAACAATCCATATAAGATAAAGGAATTCATAAAAATATTTCCATCACAACATAATCAAATCCATGTAATAATAGAGATAAAAACAGAACCCTTTTATTATCTTAGATGGAAAATAATTTTGATAAAACACTTGAACGCCATTCTTGAGGAAAATATCCTTTCTTCTTTAAAAATATTTTTCCTTTCATAACATGTCATACGACATTAAAATAAAAGAAGTTGATTAAAAATAAACTTGAAAACTTGTAAAGGAATCTTCTTGGAAATAATGTTTTAAAAATCCATTCATGCCATATAAGTTAAAAAACATTCATTGTACTTTTGTCGGAAAAGTCAAAAAGTACCTCGTACGAAAAACGACAAAAGATTCCTTTCAATATTTTACTAAAAACTTTCCGAACGGTAAAATTGGATTTAAACAATTGTATATGGATAGAAATAACATTACATATTGAGGAAACCTGGATTTGGATGATAAAATACACCCCATTAAATACCAAAGTATAAACAATCTCGGATAAAAATGAGGTTGTGATATTTCCCTTACCTTAGGTCCGATTTGCTTCGTATGTGTCCGAAACTCCTGTATAATGATTTTAATAATGTCATTGACTTATTACAGAATCATATTAATTGTTATGATATCATATATGGTTCACTTATGACATTATATTACCTGTTCTTTTGTAAATTCCATGTTAAAGAAGCGTTTTGGGTAAAATCGTTTCATTTATCGTAGGTGTTTTGACTTGTTGTTCTTGACATTATTATTACTTATATCATGATTTACTTACTTCCAGAATATAAAATATGATTTATATATCATATATATTCAGTATATATATATATAATAGATAGATAACTGAAATGAAAAACACCGTTCATGGAGACGGTTGTCCGTACGTACGCATGAACATTGTTTTCCTTTCCTTATTGTCTTGAATGGAAGTAAGTAGATGACATATATATATATATATACATAAATCCAGTAGCTTTATAATGTCATATATTTCATTATTATTTCTTATATATACTTTATAATAATTCTTAAATGGTTAACATGGAGAATGAATCTCATCGCGTCGTGGAGACGGTAGTCCGTACGTACGCACGAGCGATGATATCATTTCAATAAATATTGAATTGAATTGGAGTGGATTATAAAATATATCAGAATCAATATGATGTTGTAATAACTATGTATAGTTATTCTTTACACCATTATACCCATCCAGGTAAGGTGGTGGTGGAAAATAGATTACACCACGGCGTGGAGACGATATTCCGTATGTACGCACGCGCGGTGATTTCTTTTTCCGTAGGATGGATAGATGGTGAAATAGGGTTGTTTAGTACTTATAATAAAATATCAGTATATGAGTGATACTGATGTTATTACTTCATAATGAAACAATCTAAGAAGAAGAAGTGGAAGAAGAAATAAAGATGAAAGAATTGGTAACGGTAATTACCTCTTCTTTGAAGCGCCTCTTTGAGACCTCCTCTTAGGGCACTAAAATTGGTCTTTGAGGAAGACCAGAACATCTAGGATGTTGTTAGGGAAGTGGAGAAGAGATTTTTGTAGGGGTTTTCCGAGCTTGAGTGCTCAAATTGGTGTGAGGAGGAGGGGGAGGAGGTGTCCTTTTATAAGGGAGGAGAGAGGCACCTTAGGAATACCTCAAAATATTATTTTATATTAATGTCAAAATCGGTTTATAATGGTTCCAAAGGGTCTTATTTCTAAGCTAAAGTGGGGATGGGTCGAAATCCTATCAAACAATAGGATTTAGACATGTTTAGGGTATTATTTTAACCTTATCAATTAGATTTAACTCTAAGTTAAATAATTTAACTTTTACCGTGTCTTTTTGTTTTCTTTCACTATATGGTTAATACACTTACTATAACATGCCATGAGAACCCCAAATTGTTTATTATTAATATATATATCATTATCTAAGTCATTTGGCCGAACCTTAGATTTTTAGGAATAAAATAACAATTAATAATATAATATTTTATTTAAAAACTATTTTGTGTCAATTTTGACACTATTTTGATACATGATTTTTTGTGAAAGTCATAGCAGAATTATATGTTCGAACCAAGTTGATTAAATCAACACTAATATATCATAGTAACCTAGAAAATTAGTGGAATTCATAAAAAGTCTCAAATTACATTCATTTGAGCATTTATAACATCAATTATGTTAATATTTCCTTAAAAGGGTAATTACTGCATCATCGTTGTGTCATAAATAAATTAATTTATTTAAAGTCTAAAAATTATAAATAAAATATCATTATGTAGGAAATCTTTTTAGCTTTCTAATTAATATTTATAGTCGAATTTATCTTATTTATAACCCCATATTAAAAATGTTTTAGTTATTAAACTTTGATTTTAACTATTTTAACTATTCATTAAATAAAATAATATTAAATGTCATAATTGAATCCAAGTGGACCTAAATGGTCATATTATATTCATAAGGTTGTTTTTGGTCGAATTACACTTATCCAATAGAATTAGAACATGTGTTAGGGTAATAGTAATTTCATATTTACCCTTAGTTACCCTATTTACTATTAACCGTGGTAAAAAAGTAAAAAGTTACTATTCACCAAAAATTATTTTCATCTCATTGAACCACATTTTATTCCTTGATATTAACCGTGTCTGTCGGATTTTCGAAATTCCATTCACAGAAGCGGTAAAATTAAGTTTTATGCAAAATTCATTTTTTAACCTACCACTTAGTGGTTTCACTATTCATCAAAAATTGAAAGTTTTCAGAAAAATACCAAAATTTCATCCTAAGCTATATTTCATATTTCGAATTCAAAAAATGAAGTCTATTTTACCAAATTCATAACATAGAAGTTTCATTAATTAATTTTATAATTAAATCTCGCTGTTAAAACAAATAGCGTGTTTTTAAGAAACAATATCTATCAAAAGATTGACACTTGTTTATGTCTGGTTTAAATGTGAAATTACATCCAATGACCAACATTGTATTAAATTGTAAAAATATATTCTAAATATACTTTAAAACAACTCAAATTAATAATTTATCACTATTAATTATTTTGATTAAAAAAGTTGTTTTTAATTATAATTTAGTAATTTTCACTATTCATCAGAATATGAAAGTTATCCGAAAAGTACCAAAATTTCACCTTAGTCTAAATTCGATACTCCGAATCCAAAAATGAAGTCTATTTTGAGAGCTAAAATTTCTAAAATTTTAAAAGGTGGTTATTAATATTCATAACGGCTAGTTATAATAATATTTTAATAGCATATCGTTGTTTAGTGAAACTCGGTATTGCGTACTACACACGCTATCGAGGAAGGTCGCGATTGCGTGTAATGCAAGGCAAGTCAAGGATGAGTGTTGTGCAAGCTACTTTTGGTGTAGCGTACAACACAAGACATTAGTGAAATAAAAAAGAATATTTTTCATAAAATCTCGGGCTGTTACATTCTACCCCCTTAAAATGAATTTCGCCCTCGAAATTCGTCGGGGTTATAAATGGTTTACTATTCGAAAGTTTCTTTAATAGAAACTGACATCTTAAAAAGGAATACCAAAACATGGCTTTAAAAACTAAAGTATGAAATGTAACGATTACCCAAATAAACTAATCACTGGGTTTCCACAAAGGTGAAAATATGGATATGGAAGAGAAATCTAACCATCATGTTCTGATGGAGAGTGGTAGAGAACATGGCTATGGAAAATCCAGTGATCACAAATCCATAAATTTGTGACGATCTAAGGTACCATCTGATTCATCAGGTATAAGATAACTAAGACAACATTTTTGGTTTTCAAGATCATTTCCCTAAAGTTGAAAATTTGAATTAGAATAAATACTTTCTTTATTTTGGTACAATCTCACTGTTGTTCATGCCTTGAACAATTTCCACTTCATCTCTTAAATAAATGAAGTTGAATTTGTTATTCGTGAAGTGTTAGCAGATCATGTGATAGAATGACGGGTCATTCCATCTGTCTCAAACAAAAGGTTAGCAAAATTATATACATAAGTCGATCTATAGTGAGATTAATCACATATGGTTCCTAAAATGGACTTATACTTCATATATGATACTGCTTAATATAATAAAACTAGTTTCTACTAAACAGGGACTTCCTGTAGGCCAGTGGTAGGCGATAAAGGCCAGTCGCACTTCGGTTGTGGGTTCAATTCCCACAACCTTGTCCGAAGCGATGGGCTGTCGCCCGTCCTGTAGGTTTTCCTTTTTCTAAAACTACATTACTATAACATCCCATCAATAATATCGAAAAAAAACTACTATACTTAAACAATACTCACTTATGTCCAACATAATCCATTTCAATATTTAGGCTTATCCATAATACTACAGTCCACTCTCATAACATAGTGAAAACGATTACCAGAGATTTAATACCATCGTTGATCCCCATATATCATAAGATATGTTTTGTTGGTCACATTCCAAACATTCAAAGTCCTTAATCATGTATTCTCTTGAATACCTTTGTGAAAACATGAATGCAGTTTAAAGTTAACACTTTCCACATACCAAAATCCTCAAAATTCTATATACTCAAACCATGATATCACTTAGTCCTTATATCAATCATGAGTTCATGAATACTATTAAACATTTCATTTTCTCATTTTCCCTTCATTATGCGCATATCTTCTTATTTCCAAAAAATATCTCAATCACTTTGAATACCACATCAATAAATATTGCAATACTCAATGATACAACATTAGTTTGGAATCCCATTACATAAACACTTAATCATTCCACCACATCGTTGTCATATTCAACATTGCCAATAGTGATCGCATGTGACTTCCCATTGTCCTTTGACTTCAGTGGTTGCTCATGTTGATCATCACTAACCCTTGGATTATGGAATTTATTAGCATAATGCCCCATTTCCTTGCACTTGAAGCATTGAAGTGTTGGTGGTGCGTTCTCTGCAGTGTTTGCTTTATTCATATCATTAGAAACCCTTTTTCCATTACTTCGACACTCAGCTGCTCGATGACCTTCTTTTCCACACTTAAAAAATTTTTTAGTCCCTTTAAGACAATCTCCACCATGCTTCTTTCCACACTTTGTGCATAAGGAAAAATTCATCTTCTATTCACCATTATTTTGAGATTTCTCCTTGAACTCCATCTTTCGTTTCTTGTCAAAACCATGAGATGGATATGTAACACCAACTTCCATTTCTACCTTGATAGCACAATGCACAATTTCTTCATAGCTACTGAAGTCTCTTATAGCTAATGCCCTTCGAAGACTTGGTTTTAAGCCACTGAAAAATCGATCAACTTTACATTCAGGTTGGATGATAATGCCAGATGCATACCTTGCAAGTCTTGTAAAATTCGCTTCGTATATACCAACAGATTCATTATCCTTTTGTTTTAGTTCAAGAAACTCCTTCTCCATCTTTTTTCGAAAAATACGAGGGAAGTACTTATTGAAAAATAAGTTCTTGAACTCGTCCTATTCCATGGATTCAATTTCATCTCTTTGCCTTATATTCTTGATAATATTCCACCATTGATCAGCTTCACCTTCCAAACGATATACTACTAAGATGACTTTATCATGTTCAAGACATTGAAGAACTGAAAATATCTTTTCAGTGGTACTGATCCATTGTTCAGCAACAAGTGGATCAGAAGACCCACTGAAAGAAGGTGTACGTTGCCTCATGAAGGACTCAATAGAATATTGTTCCCTTCTCTGCTCATTTGGAAGTCCAGAATGATTCATAGCTTGTGTAAGTATAGCAATAAGATTTTGCACTCCATCTCCCATAACATTTGTTTGTTCAGGAGGACAATCATTGCATTTTCCATTGCATTGATCAACACGTTTCCTTCGGGTTACAGCCATCGTCTAAAACCCAAAAAGAATAGTGTGAGAGGCAAAAATCATTCTAGGGAAAACAACATAATAAAGGGGGAGTACCTTCAATATCTAACATCGTAGGTTTAATTCTATGATCGTTAGCGTAGTTCTAGTACTATAACCTATACGTATACTTAACCTTAGGGACATCCCTAGACATACTGTAAAAATATCTCTAGGGATCTCACTAACGTTTTCGCATCCTAGTTTCCAAAGGTTGACTAAACCTTTCCTCTGATACCAACTGTAGAGACCCGAAGCTTAACGTACATGGAAGTTACATTACATTTGCGGAATACTTAGTACATAACAAAAAAACAAACACACAAGGATCGTAATAGTTTAGTGTCTTTGGAAACTCGGAATATAATCTTCTAATCGTGGTGAAAGATCTTCAAAATCTCACATAAAGATATTCCATTTTTTTATACCTAAAACCTTTCTTTATATCCTGGGGAAAAGAAAACATAAAAGGGTGAGCTCAAATGCTCAGTAAGGGTAAACAAAAGAAATATCAATCACATCATATACATAAGCACATAACTTTTGGAAATCTTGACCTGCAAATGAGATCATAATTTCATAACATGGGGTAAATCATGGCAGTGAAATGTAATCACAATAATCATAACTTAAAACATGAAACTTTGTGGCATTCACACATAATCATAGAGAATCATTTCTTGTTAGTCAAGACTCATTTCCAAGACTATCTTAGTGGACAAAGTCCCTTTCTGAATCGAGTAACCCTCGTTTCAGTCCTGTTTCACTGAACCGGTATAACCTACCTTTCCCGCCCTATCTATATAATGAGATATAAAATCTTTACCCAATGCATTGGAGAGAGATATAGGTCCCACCCATCTTATAATGAATCCTTTCTTATGTGTGCCACATAATCATAAACCATACATCATTGCATAAACCATGTAATAAAAATGGGATTCTTAAACAACATGACATCATAAAACAATCCATATAAGATAAAGGAATTCATAAAAATATTTCCATCACAACATAATCAAATTCATGTAATAATAGGGATAAAAACAGAACCCTTTTATTATCTTAGATGGAAAATAATTTTGATAAAACACTTGAACTCCATTCTTGAGGAAAATATCCTTTCTTCTTTAAAAATATTTTTCCTTTCATAACATGTCATACAACATTAAAATAAAAGAAGTTGATTAAAAATAAACTTGAAAACTTGTAAAGGAAGCTTCTTGGAAATAATGTTTTAAATATCCATTCATGCCGTATAAGTTAAAAAAACATTCTTTGTACTTTTTTCGGAAAAGTTAAAAAGTACCTCGTACGAAAAACTACAAAAGATTCCTTTCATATATTTTACTAAAAACTCACCGAAGGGTAAAATTGGATTTAAACAATTGTAGATGGATAGAAATAACGTTACATATTGAGGAAACATGGATTTGGATGATAAAATACACCCCAGTAAATACCAAAGTATAAACAATCTCGGATAAAAATGAGATTGTGATATTTCCCTTACCTTAGGTCCGATTTTCTTTGTATGTGTCCGAACCTCATGTATAATGATTTAAATAATGTCATTGACTTATTAAAGAATCATATTCATTGTTATGATATCATATATGGTTCACTTATGACATTATATTACCCGTTCTTTTGTAAATTCCATGTTAAAGAAGCATTTTGGGTAAAATCGTTTCATTTATCATAGGTGTTTTGACTTGTTGTTCTTGACATTATTATTACATATATCATGATTTACTTACTTCTAGAATATAAAATATGATTTATATATCATATATATTCAGTATATATATATATAATAGATAGATAAATGAAATGAAAAACACTGTTCATGGAGACGGTAGTCCGTACGTACGCATGAACGCTGTTTTCCTTTCCTTATTGTCTTGAATGGAAGTAAGTATATGACATACATAGATATATATATATACATAAATCCAGTAGCTTTATAATGTCATATATTTCATTACTATTTCTTATATATACTTTATAATCATTCATAAATGGTTAACATGGAGAATGAATCTCATCGCGTCGTGGAGACGGTAGTCCGTACGTATGCACGAGCGATGATATCATTCCCATAAATATTGAATTGAATTGGAGTGGATTATACAATATATCAGAATCAATATGATGTTGTAATAACTATGTATAGTTATTCTTTACACCATTATACCCATCCATGTAAGGTGGTGGTGGAAAATAGTTTACACCACGGCGTGGAGACGGTATTCCGTACGTACACACGCGCGGTGATTTCTTTTTCCGTAGGATGGATAGATGGTGAAATAGGGTTGTTTCATACTTATAATAACATATCAGTATATGAGTGATACTGATGTTATTACTTCATAATGAAACAACCTAAGAAGAAGAAGTGGAAGAAGAAATAAAGATGAAAGAATTGGTAATGGTAATTACCTCTTCTTTGAAGCGCCTCTTTGAGACCTCCTCTTAGGGCACTAAAATTGGTCTTTGAGGAAGACCAGAACCTCTAGGATGTTGTTAGGGAAGTGGATAAGAGATTTTGGTAGGGGTTTGCCGAGCTTGAGTGCTCAAATTGGTGTGAGGAGGAGGGGGAGGAGGTGTCCTTTTATAAGGGAGGAGTGGGGCACCTTAGGAATACCTCAAAATATTATTTTATATTAATGTCAAAATCGGTTTATAATGGTTCCAAAGGGTCTTATTTCTAAGCTAAAGTGGGGATGGGTCGACATCCTATCAACCAATTGGATTTAGACAAGTTTAGGGTATTATTTTAACCTTATCAATTAGATTTAACTCTAAGTTAAATAATTTAACTTTTACCGTGTCTTTTTGTTTTCTTTCACTATATGGTTAATACACTTACTATAACATGCCAATAGAACCCAAAATTGATTATTATTAATATATATATCCTTATCTAAGTCATTTGGCCGAACCATAGATTTTTAGGAATAAAATAACAAGTAATAATATAATATTTGTTTTAAAAACTATTTTGTGTCAATTTTGACACTATTTGATACATGATTTTTTGTGAAAGTCAAAACCGAATTATATGTTCGAACCAAGTTGATTAAATCAACACTAATAAATCATAGTAACCTAGAAAATTATTGGAATTTATAAAAAGTCTCAAATTACTTTAATTTGAGCATTTATAACATCAATTATGTTAGTATTTCCTTAAAAGGGTAATTACTGCATCATGGTTGTGTCATAAATAAATTAATTTATTTAAAGTCTAAAAATTATAAATAAAATATCATTATGTAGGAAATCATTTTATATTTCTAATGAATATTTATAATCGAATTTATCTTATGTATAACCCCATATTAAAAATGTTTTAGTTATTAAACTTTGATTTTAACTATTTTAACTATTCTTTAAATAAAATAATATTAAATTTCATAATCTAATCCAAGTGGACCTAAATGGTCATATTATATTCATAAGGTTGTTTTTGGTCGAATTACACTTATTCAATAGAATTAGGACATGTGTTAGGGTAATAGTAATATCATATTTACCCTTAGTTACCCTATTTACTATTAACCGTGGTAAAAAAGTAAAAAGTTACTATTCAAAAAAAATTATTTTCATCTCATTGAATCACATTTTAGTCCTCGATATTAACCGTGTCTGTCGGATTTTCAAAATTCCATTCACAGAAGCGGTAAAATTATGTTTTGTGCAAAATTCAGTTTTTAACCTACCACTTAGTGGTTTCACTATTCATCAAAAATTGAATGTTTTCAGAAAAATACCAAAATTTCATCCTAAGATATATTTCATATTCCGAATTCAAAAAATGAAGTCTATTTTACCAATTTCATAACATAGAAGTTGCATTAATTAATTTTATAATTAAATCCCGCTGTTAAAACAAATAGCGTGTTTTTAAGAAACAATATCTATCAAAAGATTGACACTTGTTTATGTCTGGTTTAAATGTGAAATTACATCCAATGACCAACATTGTATTTAATTGTAAAAATATATTCTAAATATACTTTAAAACAACTCAAATTAATAATTTATCACTATTAATTATTTTGATTAAAAAAGTTGTTTTTAATTATAATTTAGTAATTTTCACTATTCATCAGAATATGAAAGTTATCCGAAAAGTACCAAAATTTCACCTTAGGCTAAATTCGATACTCCGAATCCAAAAATGAAGTCCATTTTGAGAGCTGAAATTTCTAAAATTTTAAAATGTGGTTATTACTATTCATAACAGCTAGTTATAATAATATTTTAATAGCATATCGTTGTTTAGTGGAACTCGGTATTGCGTACTACACACGCTATCGAGGAAGGTCGTGATTGCGTGTAATGCAAGTCAAGTCAAGGATGCGTGTTGTGCAAGCTCATTTTGGTGTAGCGTACAACACAAGACATTAGTGAAATAAAATAAATATTTTTCATAAAATCTCGGGCTGTTACACGGTTGGCAACATTTCCACAAGAACATTTATAAAAATGCCAGAGGCTTCCAACTAGCAGCAAGGGCCTAGGGTGTGATAGTAGGGAAATTATGCCCTCATTGACAGAGTGTAACAGAGTGGAATAATAACATATGATAGCAGAAGAAGTAAAAACTATATGTCTAGAAACAAACAAAGTAATACTGATAATAAAGATACGCAAGAGTAATAACATAATACACATGATGCTTCATGTCACACCTTTTAAAAAAATATCCAAAACAGGATACATTGTAGTTAGATATATTATAAAATACCATGGTATCGAAATAAAAATGAAAAATCAGAAGCATCACAGGCCTCAATCTAGTCCCATGCTCTCCTACTTCTGAACTGCATATCAAGTACACGGAGAACGATGCGTTCCCTAATCGAAACCTACACCAATATAATTTTTTTGTTAACAAAAGAATGAACAAAACATTGTGTAAAAAATAAATCCCAGTAGGCTACCGCCCAAGATCTATGCCTATCTATCAGTGAGTATATGCAATAGGTACTATAAAGAATAAAAAATAATTAAACTAGGAAGTACTCAAAAGTTAACATTCCTACAAGTGCTATTTCCATTTATATTCAATTGATGTTCATTAAACAATTCAATTACATTGAACTGTAAACATCTCAAGAACTGGACTTAGCCTGACAATCCCCCATATCATGTGAGAAAAACATATGTCTTGGGAGACCATCTAAATAGTTATAAGGGAAGACCGGATCCAATCTTGTTCTTTGTCTTGTCAGATGCGTCATAAGTCTTTCCACTATATATTCAGTTGAAATCCTCATCTGTAGGCATATAAAAAATCTTCCAGCAAGCATAAAACAACCCCTACCGCATTCCTAATCAATCATCACCCATAGTCATAACTAATCCTCACCCGTAGGTATAGAACCACCTTGACCGAAGGCATAGCACAACATCTCCCACATCCATAGCACATAAAAATTGCGCATGTAGATTAAAATATTACATGAAAAACATTGTTCAACTCACATGTGAATTAATAAAATAATCCTAACATGTAATCTAATAATTAAAAGTATTAACAATTGTTTATCTCAATTAGGTAAAAATTTAATTGACCAAAGTTCATTTTAAAAAACCCTTAAAAGGGACAAAAAGGCATTCCCAAAGGCATCCTATGATAAAATGGTTAAATATTGGTAATCCAAGGGAAATGCACCCACAGGTGTCCCTTAATCATACCCAATGAGCTCAACATGATTCAATTTTTATAATCAATCACCCAAACATATATAGGCATCAACACATGTCAAAATATCAATAATTTGATGCCCTAAAAATGGGTGCACAACACTTCGTCACTTATAAACAACTCTAAAATTGGATAAAGGCATAAGCCTACCTACATAGGCTTAGTAGTAGAAACATTATCTAGTATCACATCCTGATTCATCCTAGTTTGGGAGAAATATGGAGAATGAATGAAGAATGAGAAGATAGGGAATATGATCCTAAATCTGAATACCACATTTGTTCTTAAAAGGAATCAAGAATTACCGAAAACAAATCGAGTACTTATTATTATACTTCAAATGAGACAAACCATGCTCAAATCAGAGTCTAGATGACTTCTAAAACTAAAAAACCATTTTATATGTATTCTTGTTTTAAAAATGAGAGAAAAACTATTTTGCATCCAAATATCAGGTTACAACATGTTTTATAAAAAACTACTGCTAAAGTACATGACATGTACCTCAAGTACACAACATGTTGGTGTAAAATGTGAACCCCATGTACATGATGTGTACCTAACCTACATCCATTTTTCTACATTTTCTCCCCAACATTCCCATCAACAACCCAACCATATCGTGGCACACATTAGGGTTTAAGAAAAAATAAAATATCCTTAGATGAAAAGAATATCCAGGTTCTTATAATCATGGTTATGATTCACATGATATGTGGGAGAGTGAGGAAAAGATAAGAGAACAGTGGCCTCATAAATTTGATATAGAATCTTCTTGACAAGCTTTCTCAAGATAGAATGTGTTTATGGTGGGGAGGTTGTAACATCTCATTACCTTTGTTTTGATACCATTCCCTCTGTTATTTTCTTTCTCCTTTTTCTTTGGCTGTTTTTTGGTCCTTTTGATGGTGTAATAATTCTGTTAGGTAAAATGACCTAAAGTTTAGGGATGTATGTTTTCTTGAATGAGTGGAGTTACGGTATAAATGTCACAAATCAGTTTTGGGGAATCTTGTAGGGGATGCTTCTAGTCACTGGCTGCATAATGAATATACACCATAAACCCTTATTTTATGACGTATGTTGGTCACAAGCCTCAAGTCATGAGAATGGATTATAATGTAGATAAAATTATGCAATAAAATACTATCTTAGTATGTAAAATCATCGTTAGGATTTTTAACTTAAGGCCTTTCCTTTTTCAGTGTATGTGCAATGTGAATACATTTTCGACATAAAATTATCATTTATGATGTAGATACTTTGTTCCAAATGATTTTGTGTGTGCTATAACCTAATTTATTTAATTTTTCATGAATCCTCTTATATCTACCCATAGGGTGACTCTAGGATATTTTGGGTGTTTTCTTCCCTTCCAGATATATCGGTATAGAATTTGATATTTGGTGAGTTCCCTTTCTATGGTTTTCTCCTTCTATCACTACCTCTATTTAGAAGCGATGTGATACCATGTTTTCGACTCAAATTAGTGTTGATAGTTATGATTTGTGATCTAAGATTTCCTTGTAAGTCTCCTTCTCCTTCGTCCTTCTTTTTTATTTCTCATTGCAGGTATTGATTTGACCATTGATTAAGTTTACGTGGTTATATGATATTTTTAAAACAATTTAAACCTTAAATTTTATTGATTGCTTTGAAATGAGTTTTTATATAATTTAAGAAAACATAATTTTATATGATTGATAGAAGGTTTTGGAAACCATATAGAGATAGTGTGAAACTCCAAATTTCAATAGTTTTGAAATTGTTGGGTGGATTTGATAAATTTGATTACTTGATTTTGAAATTGATTTTTGAGACAAATGGATTAAATTGATAGATGATTTTCGAGGGCATGAATTGATGAAAAAAACTATGTTTTTTTAAATAATAATGGTATGTTGAAAATTAGTAGTGTTAAATTTTATTTCAAACCGATATTAAATGATTGATTTTCCCATTATTGATTGATTGATTGAATAAATAAAACAAAATCACGGGTAGTTGGTGGGAAATTTGGAAAATCCTGCCAGGATCTGATCCCTACAAATAGATTAACAATGAAAACATTGAAATAACCATAACTAGGAATGAATTTTTCCCTTAAGGAGTTGAGTATCAATGGACTAGGTCATGGGAGGTGCGAAAACATTGATCAGATATAACTGATGGGTAGTGTGAGGATTTTATTTATAGAAATTAACATACTATAGTGATTATTACATGTTGCTATGACGTGTTTTATTTTATTATTACATACTGTTTTTTTAGAAATTTTTATTCATTCAAACTAATTTATATAAATTTTTTTATATAAAATGTTTGTTTAATCTTGTTTTGATATATCATCCATCAATTTAAGATGAAAGCACGTTTTTTAAAATGTTAAATTCCATTTGGTAAGAAACTAACCTAGAATACTATATAAATAGACATATTAGTCAATTTCCCACTAACCTGATGTACAATACCGATCTCCACGGGTTGATGATAAGAACCTGGGCATCTAGAATAAACATTTCGGTATGATTTAACCCACAACTAAAAAAAATGACCAAACTAAACTATGGAAATTACATCAGATAAACATATTAATACATCCATCTCAGAGTACAAAGTGAAGCTATAAAAACTGAAAGTGGAAAATAAAATCAAAAAACCAATCTCCTGGTGGTCCACAATCACCCACCATGTCCCAAGTCACCCACCCTCGGCCACCCAATAACAACCCCACAATGTAATAAAAGATCATAATAACCTTCTATAGTATGACAAATACTTCAGACACCATACAGTACAAGAAGGGTGTGAGCTGCATAGCTCCGTAGGAATTCACCAAAGAGTATATACACCTACTTCATAAGGTAATACAAATATTATAAAAGTGGATTATAATAAATTGAGAGCGTGAGTTCACATTTCAAAATGAGAAATAAATTAATACAAATAATTTTACTACGGTACTAGGTTTAAAACATTTGTATAATCATTTCAAAAACATTTACCAAATCAAAGTCTGAAACATCTTATTCATCACTGTAAACCAAACCTTTTCATTAAAATATTTGAAAATCATTTCACAAGATAGAGTAAAAAGAAGGAAAATAAATAAGCAGTAACTGATATCAAGAGCTTAAAAAGAGTCAATACCATAGATTTAATGTCTATCAATTCATTGGAAAGATGAATCAAGAGTAGGAATCCATCAGACAATGAAAATCTGGTGCCAAGTAGTGAAAAAGAACATTGCCGTGTATCAAGTATCATATATATGGATTTCATGTGTAAAACCTAGATATTATACTGATTACACCATAGGTAAGATAATAAAAATACAACATGATTGATCATAGGTACTGCATCAGGACTCTCAAGTCTCAACAAAACTTGTTCCACACACACCCTATTTCCTAGCCATACATATATATCCCGAACCATTCATGATCTCTATAGATCCACTATACAAGGTGTGAGTCCACTAGAAAATAATATATATAGGTCATCTCATCTAACAATCAAGGCTCCCATGACCATTAAAAAGATTCCAATGACATAATCAAGTTACAATGATCATAATAGGGATCCTTATCAATATCAATCATGGGTTCATGACCTCAACATTTCAATCAACAGAACATTTCCTCATATCACATGTCACTCGTACCCCTAATCTACCTCGATGTAAATAATCCATTTTTCAAAACCCATCAATGGGAAGTAAAATAATCATTAAAGGTAAATTAAGGGATTATTACAATATAGGGACATCATAAATTACTAATTGGTTCTTCAAACATAATCAATTCAATTCAAAAAAATTATTAAATTAAATATTTAAAAAAGGTATTTGTACCCACCTTCATTCACAAAACAACATGGTAATTCCAATTGAGACTTTAAAAAAACATATTTCCATTCAAAACATCCCAAATGAATTCATAGGAAGTTTAAAAATTAAAAAATTATTATGTTAAATTCAAAAAATTGGATTACACCATCTTTCCATGTGAATAAATCACACATTTCAAATCACCCATGAATACCCCTTCAAAAAAATAGTAACATCATTCAAAGAGGTTTTCTATTCATTTAAAAAATTCAAGCATTTAAAACTTTTCATAAATCATTACATATTTTAACCCATTTAATAAAAGTTAAATAACTTCACTTTACATATAAAAATTGGGCCCGAGCCATCACTTTCCATAAGGTAACCATGAAAAAATCTTTCAAATGGAATTTAAATAAACATAGAATTCCTTAATTTATAAAACCATGATAAGGAACCAATTACATGTTCAATTTATTTAAAATAGGATCACAGATGATTTCACAAGGCATTTCAATATCAAAAATTACAGAACATGTGTTGGAAGGAGGCACGTATATACAAATTCTCAAGCAATAATGAATTACTGATTGAAGGAAATCATAAAATCACCTACATGAAAAATATAGAATCTAACCACAATGGATCTGAGAAGTGTCGCCTCTGATGGATATCACAGGATATATGAATAATTATGTCGATTGAAGAGAGAAAAGACCCTAGATAGAAAATTACACATCAATAAACCATGATCCAAAAGAATAAAATTCCATCATAATATTTATGAATAATTAATCAAAATAATAAGAGATATGAAAGCATGAGAGGAAAAAAACCCACCAAAATAGGATCACTACTTTGATCAGACAATAGATGGTATTAGGAGAAAAAAAACTCTTATAGAGGGATCAGAAAAAACCAATTATTTATTTTTGATTTGTATGGTGGTGTTTGCGGTTAAATAGGGAGTCTTGGGATTTTAATTTCAATTTTTAGGGAATTAAAAACACATTCACATTTTTTTCTGGGTAGGTCAAATGGAAAGTACTAATTGTTCACCTAATTTTACACCCTAAATAGACCCACTAGAAGCGATGCATGATTTGGATATATGGTTTGAAAAACCTTGTGACAACCATGAACCTCCACAAGGACTATTGGAAGATGCTTCATAATTTGGCCACTTATTATGAAAAACGGTGTGTCAGTCATGCTCCCTTCTATGGATCTCCAACTAAATGTTCATGGTTTACCAATAAAGGATGCATGTTTTTCACTAACAATGTGGCTACCATGATCTGGTCCAGAAACCTTAAAAAACACCATATTACTCCAACAACAACATGTAAAAAGATCAACACAAAGTGGAAATAAAAATTGTTAAAATACCTCAGAGATGGTAATGATATGTAACACTATCCCCAATATAAGACTTATATCCCTAGAAAGATTCCATTCTGAAAGAAAGAATAAGATGAAACCATAACAAATCCCCTACTAATCATGTGATGTGGACATTCATAATTCAAGAAGAGATACTCTCCCAATGGCTGATATCATGAACAAACCCATGATCGACACCCTAAGATCAATATAAGTTTTCAAATTAGAAAACTACTAGATACCAAGAATAGGTCTCCCCACCATTTCACGATTCACCAAAATGGTGTAACATAAGAAAATCATACCCCTTTGATCCAGAGAAGACGCTTCAATCACTCTCCAAGGATAACATATAAGGGATTACATAAAAAACATTAATTAAACAACTCATCCAAACAACTCGTCATTTTCATAATAAGAAACACTCTCAAGGTCCATATTTGATCTAAATTATACAAGAAAGGCACAATACTAAAAAGGATTTATACCCGGAGAAATTATATGGTGGTAACCAAGGACATTCTGCACCGAACCTCAACCCTCGATGGTATCATCAAATCACACTCCAATACCTTTGGGTGTCTGGTTCATTAAAGAATCACATCATCATAGTTACATGACTATATTACCAAGGTCTATCCATGCCAGTCTAGAAATATCTTAAAAATCATAGTCAATGCCAAAAAAGTAACTACACTATCATAAATGAGATAATATATCTCATCATAATTTATCTCTAAACACCAAGGAAAAACAAGAGGATACCATGGAACAATATCTAATATTAGCAGTATCTAACACTGACCATAGGAAGATATCTATGGATGGAATGAGAAGGGTTTTCAAAGTACAAAAACCCTAAAACATCATGGGAATTGTCACCAAAAAAATTCACTTCATTTCTTGGAGAAAAAAAAACAACATGTAACTAAATTTATTCTAAATGTAATGCTAGAATTATAGAGTTCACATTCAAAAGGAACAACTAAAGAGGACTAAATAAAATAAAACCATCCACAAGACCACAACCAAGGTCAAATGGGATAATCCAAAAAGTAACCAAAACAACTCAATAATATATCTAAATTAAAGGGATATGAAAAAAATATAATCCAAAGTAAGAAAAAACACAAGTATTTTTCACTCTAATTTCAGAAACAATAAGACAGATAAACATCAACCACCACCAATAGCTCCCCCCAATATGTGAAAATCTCCACTATAAGGCCTGTAGTTGGAGACTTATTATCTTGAAGCATCTAATTCCCCATATCCTAGAAAAATGATCCCAAAAAAATCCATTTCTAGTTTACCAA
This sequence comes from Viscum album, assembly GCA_963277665.1. NCBI lineage: Eukaryota > Viridiplantae > Streptophyta > Magnoliopsida > Santalales > Viscaceae > Viscum > Viscum album. The sequence goes on along the minus strand of OY728132.1, from coordinate 355,341,811 downwards.
CTTATATAACCTATTAAGGTGACCCACACACCCGCCTCAAAACTATTCCTGGATGGATTTCCAAATTAGTCTCATTGATTCCTCACAGTTTACCAGGCCATGAAAGCATTGTATGACTGTGTTAATACTTTTATTCTAGTTCCAAAACTCATAAGAGATTATCAAAAGAAAATATAGTCTCATTTGGAAGTTCAATCTAATTTTTCATCTGGAAAACAATCAATTAAAAGAGAGACTCAAGTCCCTACAACCCTGTTTACTCAAGTCTGATCATGATGTGGTGGTGATCAAACTACCATTAAAAAACTACCTATTGCGTCCCAAAACATCCATAATATCCTCACTATAATGAATAACACAAAATAATGTATTGTATTTCAAGTATATATATTTAATTTCTTGGAAATACCTCCACTGATACCATTTGAAATGAACAAACCTATAATTCAATCTAAAATGACTTCTGAATCAATTCACCACTAACCCAAGGAGCATTCGTGATCTCCATGGGCCAACAACAAGCACCAGGGCATCTAGAATAAACCTTTTAGAGAAATTTTTCATACAGTATAAAAAAATAAAAAAAATGTACACAATGGAAAAAACATCAGATAAACAAATTAATACATTCATCCCATAGTACAAAGATAAACTATAAACATTGAAAGTGGAAAAGAACAACCAAAACCCATCTCTTGGTAGTCCATGACCACCCACCATATCCCAACTCACAACCCTAAATTACCCAATAAAGAACCCAAAATAAAATATGCTATCATGAGCACCTTCTATAATATCATAAAGGCTGTAAACACCAAACTTTACAAGTAGGGTGCGATCTACAGATCCCAACAGAATCTCACTGAAGAGTCTATGCAGTGATTTCATAAAGAAATTGAAATAGTATAAAATAGGATTACAATAATGTGAGTGAAAGAATATTCTTTTCATAAAGAAAAACAAATCCATTAAAATCATTTTATAATACATCTACTTTTAAAATTGAAGTTTATAATTTTCAGAATCATTTACCAAAACAAAGTTTGAAATATGCCATTTCATGATTATAAACCAAACATTTTCTTAAATATATTTGAAAAATATTTCACAAGATAGAGTAAAAAAAATGAAAAGTAAGAACATGAACCTCATATAAATACCTATACATGAGTCAAAAAAATAGAGTCAGTGTGAAACACTTAAATAAATAGAATAATCAACAACAAGAATCAATCAAACAAATAAATTATAGTACCAAGTAGGGGTAGTAAACATTGTCATGTATCAAGTATCATGTATATAGATGCATGGGTAAAACCTAGATATGGTAGTGAGTCCACTATAGTCAATGTAATCAAAATACATCATGAAGGATCATCGAGATTACATATAGTCTCACGGGTCTTAAGAAAATTAGGTCTACACACACCCACTCTTCTAATCCCATGTCCATAGACAAAACCATTCATTTTATATATGGATCCACCTGGTAGGGTGTGAGTTTACTAGAAAAGAATATATCAGGGTTATATGATATAACTACCAATGTTCCATTGACCAGTTAAAAAATGTGATTGAGATAATCATGTTATAAGAAACACAATAGGGTTCCTTATCAATATCAATCATGGTATCATTCCCTCAACATTACAATTATGGGCACATGCCCTCAAATAACATCTCACTATCACCCTATAGATCACAAAATATAAATAATCTGTTTTTAAACACCCATAAATGGGAAATATAATAATCAAGTAAGTTATATTAAGGTATAATTACAAGAAAGGATCATTACAAAGTGTCAATGAGGACTTCAATCATCATAAATTCCATTCAAAAACATTTTCTTATGTTAAAATGTTTAAAAAGGAATACATATCTTATTCCTTTAACAAATTTACAAGGTAATTCTAAATGGGCCTTTAAAATAATAATTTCTATCGAAACAACCAATAGGCATTCAAATGATGTTTTAAAATTTAAAAATTATTATGCTTAATTCAAAATATGGGTGTACACTCTCTTTACATTTGATTAAATAACTCATTTTAAATTAACCAATAACACCCATTTCAAAAAAGGGTAACATCATTCAAATAGGTTTCTTGGTAATTTCAGAAATTCAAGGATATGACACTATATTGAAAGAATCACATAAATTAACCCGTTTTATAATGATCAAATAATTTCATTTTAGAAATCAAACACATGCCTAAGACTTCACTTTCCACATGTTATCCATGAAGAAATAATTTAAAGAGAAATAAAATAAACATATAATTCAGCTATTTCAAAAACCATAAATATAAACCCATGAAATTATCAATATATTTATAATAGGATTAAAAAATATTTCCCAAGGAAATTATAGATCAACAATTATAGAAGAAGTTATGGAAAAAGACACATATTTATAAATTATAAAGAACCAAGGAATTAAAAAATGAAATAAAATCATAAAAACCCCTAAATGGAAATCCTCAAATCCAACCGTAAAAGATCTGAGATGTGTCACCTCTAATGGAGATAACCAAATCTATAAAGATGTATCTCGATAGAAGTGAGAAAAGACCCTATATCCACAATTCAACACCAATCAACCATGATTCAGTGGAACATATGTCCATAATAAACATTAAAGAGAATGAATTGATAGAATAAGATAGACCATACACCAAGAAGAGAATAATTTACCAGAAGAGATCGACACTTGAATTCACTAAGAGATGAGGTAAGGAAAGAAAAAATGTTAACACCTCGATATTTTGTGAAATATTTTTATTATAAGTAAATTTAATATTTTAGATATTTTATATTATATGTAACATATATTTTAACTTTCATTAAATTAAAAAATAATTTTATATTGTGTTACACACAATACATTGTGTACCATGATTTACATGCGACCCTGAGTTTAAACAAAATGTGACATATTATTAAAATATAATTATTTAATATGATTGTTATCATCTATAAGTTGTAATGGTCAGTATAAATAGGATTAAATAAATAATGAAATTATAGATTTTACACACATATATATATAATTAATTCATTGGTTCCTAATTAGTTATAAATTAATATATGAACTATTTTAAAAAAATGAAATATTTTTTTGGAAAAACAATTAATGTAAAAAAACTGTTTATTCTCAATAAATAAAAAAAATAAATTTTGATGAATGATTTTAATGAAATTTGAAAACTATACATTCATTTAAATATTTAAAATTCATATTATGACTTTTATTGACATGATATAAGAATAAAACAATTTTAATGGTTAAAAACTAATTTCTTCAAGAAAATAGTATTTGTAATCTTTTGCAATAATTTTAAAATTAAAATTTTCTATTTTTAGAAAATTTATTTTTAAAAAAAAATTATTTTTTTAATTAGTCATGTAAAAATAATATTGGAGTTAAATTTCCAAGATTTTATGAAAAGATAAATTTTTTAATTAATAGTGAAAAATACTAGTTTTATTAAGAATTTTCATTTATTTTAATGACATTAAAATCTTCTAAATAATTTTGAAAAGGTTTTAGAATTAAAATTACTTCAATTATATATCTATTAATCCAATTTATTTCATTGGAATAAATTTTATATTTAACTTTTATATTTGAAATTTCTCTATATATGAAATTTTTATCTTTGAAAACATGCATTCTCTTTGTATCTATGAGTTTAATTTTAAATTAAATTACATCACTTATGTGATTTCAATTTGAAAAAATTGATTAACTATTTTTAATAATCATAATTTATATTATATAATACGGCCAAATATTTTTTTACCATAATAAAGAGTAAAAATGGTAAAAATTGTTTACTGTGGGTAAGGTGAAATTTTTTTTACCGGGGTTTAAAAAAAAGGGTTAAAAACAACCCAAAACATTTCAAAAACCCATTTTATGTAAATATTTTGACCTTATATATTATATTTACAATAATAGACAATTGTTAAGCCTTTTTTATGTGTAAAATGTGGGTAATCCTTTTTCTTTTCAAAAATTACAAGTGTGGCACTCACCTCACTTACAAAAGGAAACCACATATCCTCTCCTATTCACACTTTTAAAACGCATTGTTTCAGCTAATAAATATTCCAAAATATTCCTTAATTACCAAATATCATACAAGAATACATATTTTGGGCCGAAATCTGGCTTAATAAGGTTTTGGTACAAATCTAAGGAGGTTGGTCGATGAAGAGGTAACATTCTTCAAAGAGTGTTTTTATTTTATTTCATCCTAAAAATATTTAAATTATTATTAAAAATGATTATATAATAAAATAATTATATTCTATATATTGGGACGTTTTTATGTTATGTTAATTACCTACAACAATCTCCACTTCCATCAAATGGGTTACCAAATCATTATTCACCTGTACGACGTACTACCACCTTGCAAAATGATGTCATTCGTACGGATGGATATAACAATGGACACAATTTTAATATATTATATTTATTATATTAGTATACTTTATAATCTTTATATCTCACATACATTCTTACTTTCCATTCTGTGATAATATGATAACGTAGCTCATGTGTATGGGAGACTACCTCTAAACGAAGCGATGTGATTCATTCATAATTTTCATGGAAGGTAATAAGGTTTAGTTTAATGAAAATCTATGATATATATGAAATAATATAATTATTTAATGGTAATATATAATTTTACTTTATTTATTTCAATCCATTGAGAAAGTGGAAACAACATTCATGTGTATGTGTGGCCTACCGTCTCTATGAACGGTGTACATAATTTTTTATCTCCAACTTTTTGGATTACTATAAATTCATATATACTGAATATATATTATATTTTTATCATGTTTATAATTATTAATATTATTTAACGATGATAATATTAATATTACAAAAAAAATAAGAAATTAAAACATATATGAAAAATAAAGCAGTTATTACCCAAAAAGAGATTTCAACATGGAATTGTTAATAAAGGGTTAATAAAAGGTCGTTAGTAAATAGTATATGAATTGATATATATAATTATTTATTTTTAATATAATTATAATAAAGTTATATTTATTATACATGATTTTTTAATGTGTATGAAAGAATTTAGGACTTAAGGTAATGGATTTTTTGTCTCACTTTTTACTTCTGTGAGACACGTGCGATATTCACACCTTATTTCATTAATGTGGTGTATATATACCCCATTAATGTATTTTATTATTATTATACTAAAAATTATTGTGATTAACATATCCATTTTATTATATATCTTTCATTGTGTTTATAACTCAAATGTTTCCCAAGTGGTAAGGGGTTTTTTCTCAATTTTATTTCTTTGAGACATGTGTTATTTTACTCACCTATCTTATATTTTTAGGTGTATTTACAGAACATTTCTCATTTAATATAATGAATTTATTTATTCTAAATATATTATAAATTTAATTTAATATTATTTTTTCATGGATATAATAATTCATTGTTACCAAAGTGGTAGATATTTTATGTTCTAACCTCATCATTTATCTGGAATGTTTATGATTATATTTCAAATGATAAAAACACATCATACATCAGTACATAAACTCATATATTTTATTATCATGTGGTTATGTTATTATAATTCATTTTTTCCTTTATTTTACTCTCTTTATGTGCTCAAGAGTTCACAATAATATTTTTAAGAAAACTCGTATTTATTTATCTCTTCTTTTGAAAAAAACTGTTTTTATTCAATAGCCATGTTTTTCCAAAATGTATTCAAAAATGTTTTTAACATTATAAAAATGATTTAATAAAGAAACCTTTACCCGTTTATTATTATTTTTTAAATGGTTTTAATGTAATCTTTATGTAATTTTCCCAACAAGACTCGTTTGTAATTTATCAGAAATGTGAAAAGAATCATTGTTTTAACATATAAGACAAGAATAAATTTCAACCATCATTAAAATTATTTGATTTGAAGATAAATGTATATGTTTAAATTTTTATTTTTAAAGAAAATTAATTTTATAATGTTTTATGTTTAATTTTTTTTCAAATTGGGGAGGATATTTTCCCCAAAAAAATGTATTAAATGATTGTTAAATTTTTCTTTATATGTTTTTAAATTTATTTTCCAGTAAAAGGATTTTGAAAATTTCTTATGACTTAAAAAGTTCTTTTCATATGAAAATGGATATTTTTCTCATGAAATGTTTTAAATTATTATTAAGTATTAATTTATAAGTTTTCAAAGTTATTTTCAATGAAAAATATTTCTAAAATATTTTAATAAATTTATGTTTATAAAAGTGATTTTAAAAGAAATGTTATTTTCCTCATGAAATGTTCCATGTGATCTAAAAAATTATATTCCATATAAGATAACATCCTTTGATGCTACTTTTGTTTTACTGGGGATATTATCTAAGGATACCATTATTATTATTTCTCTAGATGGTTTATGTTTTTTATGAGAATATGTTTATAAAACTCTTCACTTCCACAGGTTATACTATGATAAAGATCCTATAAACCCATTTTCTTTTTATAGGTTATGATATGATGAAATAACTAAATGATTAATAAACCAATAACTTTTCCATAATTTATTATTTGATTAAATTGTTATGAACCCCATTTATTTTCATGGTTTATGATATGCTTAATTTTTTATAAAATTGTGACACAAATATATATGATTTTCATTATGTGACATTGGTTACATTATAACCAATGATAGTGGTAATGTTATAACCAAGTATTGTGGTTATGCAATAATAAATATGGGTGGGACCTATATATCCACCTAATTCATTCGGTAATGATTTATATCTCATGAGATGAATAGGACTATAATAGGGAGTGAACCTGGTTTAGTAAGAGACTGTGTCTACTGTGATGGTATTCGGAGTGAACCATGAATACTATGATTATTTGGGTAGTGAACCCATTTTATTATGATATCCTTGGTAGTGATCTCTTAATAATATGAGAATGATTTTATTTGATTATGTGTATTCCCAAAATCTATACTTTATGCCAATTTTATGCTCTAATGGATCATGTTGTTTTATTTCCTTATGTATGATGTATTATGAAATACAAGTCATTATTCCATGACTCATGATTAAATTTGTTGATATGTGACTTAAGGTTTTAAAATTTTAATCTCAAGTCCTCATAAACTTATGTCCAAGTTATAATTATGTATCTCTCTTATTTATCATTACAGAGTATCTGATCTCACCCTTTCTCGTGTTTCCTTTCCCCAGGTTATAGGGAAAGGTTTTAAGTATGTTATGTCTAGGAAGTGTTCTATGTGGGAAGATATTTATGTGATAAGTTGAAAATATTTAAAGATATAAAAATTTTATTAATATATTATCTAAAGGAACAAAACCATTATTATTCTCAGGTATATTGTGAAATGTATTGAATATTCATCTAAATGATGTAATATCATTATGTAAAAATATTGAGTATCTACAGTTGGTATTAGAGGGAAAAAATTTAACCTTTGGAAAATAAGAAGAGAAAAATATAGGTATATACCTAGGTATATTTCTATGAATATGTCTATGGATACATCTAAGGATAAGAATATGGATGAAACAAAGTATAATATAATGACATAGAATTTTTGTAAATGATAGAGTGAGTGGTTTCCAAGAAGATAAATCCATTTCGAGATACTAAATGTGGATGTGACTCTATAGTAAAGGCACATAGGGATAATAAATCTGAAATGGGATCATTGAGTTAGACTCAATCTTCATTTGGTGCATGAAAATGGAACTTATCTACACCTATTTTGACACTCGCAATGGATATGATTTGGAAATTCACAAACTCTTTATGATCTATCATGATTTATTTAAATAGATGAGAAATATGAAAAATGTACGATAAAACGAAGGTTCCATATATTAAAATTAAGGTGTCATGATTTATACATCATATATTTGATTTTTCCTGGTTATGTGGTTTCCCACTAAGGTTATTATTTCTCTTAAAATGTTTTTTTGTTTTTAGTCAAAGGAATGAACCAGAAAAAAAGATATTAACATTAAATGTGATAGATAATGTTTTAATGAGAAACAAAATGGTATGATGACAGAATTTAAGGATATTGAGATTATTCTTAATTAATTATTATTACATGTAATTAAAAACATTCAACATAACAAACTCTCAGACTCACCAAAGAAGGGAAGGATAATGTTTATTGAGTTTTTGGGTCGTGGAAACCATAGTGGAAAGGATAATTTTTTTATTATATGTTGAGAATGTTGAAAGAATTAAGAAATTAGATGTATTATAGGAATGGGAATATGTTTTGCGTGTAGAAAATAAGGGAAAAAAGTATGTAATTATAGATTAAATATTAAAAGTTCTATTAACATGATGGATGATAATTGTGGCATCCCTAAGATATCATCGATGGTTGAATGTTTCAATTGTGAAAAGTATGGGAATTCTGTAAATATTTGTCTTAAATAGAAATATCATGAAGAGAATTAGAAATCTTTTATGAGTAAAGGTTATATAGAAAATGATGAATAGACTACAAAAAACATATGAATGGAAAGAAGTTTTAGTTAATAAGACAATAGAACCTAGTTAATGGTGTGTAAAGAAACTTGAAAGGTTTATATGTTTATGTATTGGGATTAAAAGAATTATATTTTTATCAGTGGTATTTTAGTAATTAGAATCATTAAGCATAAATGGATTGTTCCATAGTAGTTCTTAATTAAGGAGTTTCAAGAATATGTTAAATAATACTAATGTCCTTTAAAACTTATTTAATGTCTTGCAGATATTATTATTAATGAAAAATAACCCTTAATATAATCTTAATTTTGATGAAATGTTGTTTAGTTTTGAAAACTAGAAATTTGATATGGGTAAATTTAACTGTATAGTATTGAATAACATTGAACTGGTTAATGGTTTAATGACAACATGTTTTATGTTATCATTTTTGGACATTATAACACTATTAGTTTTATGTAATATAAACAATAATCTGTGATTTTACATATGGAATTAAGAAAGTGTTAATTATTCAAAGCAAGTATGTTTTCATTAATGTTTTATAGAAATTAAATATATTACCATTTTTTATGATAATATATGATTAATATATTCTCATATTTGGTATCTAAAAAATAGATCTACTTCATGTTGTTTGGTGGTTTAATGATAGGTTGAGTTTGAAATTTTAGTGACATTCTTTCTATTTTTTATATATTTTTCAGCTAGACATATAGGAGACTTATGGTTAACTATTCATTGAATGGATTCAGATGAACTTTGGATATTATTATATTACCTATGAGAAAAATTATTTTTTCTAATAACAAGATAAAAAATTGAAGAGTTATAATTCATTTATGGATCTTATGATCCAGTAGTGCTTTTGGAATAACAAACTTTCATCTACATTTCATAAAGTGATAGATTAAGTAGAAATTAATTTAAGCTCAACCAATAGATGATTTTGTGTTCATGAAATGGAATGAAATAAAGTGAGTATATCATCTCATGAAAGTTATTCAACATTGAAGAAAAGATCTTAATACATTTTCCCTCATTTATAATGAATGAATGTTCATTCCACCAATAAAATTGTATGGATTTGTGGTTGTTAAATTTATTATAACAATGTTCTCTATAACTCTCCATTAGTTTTTGGGTGCCATTTTTCTCTTCAATGTTCATGTTTTCACATCCCACCAAGTTTCTATTATTTGTAAACCAAGTTATGTGTAATTTTAGATGACCTTCACACACCCATTTATCTATTTTGAAGAGGAATTTTTATTAACCCTTTGAAATGTTAAACCCCTGTTTACTGATCATAATTTCAAATTTTGAGGACAAAATTTATTTAAGGGGGAAGAATGTAACTCCCTAAGATTTTTTGTATTTTCTTTTAAAATTAAATTTAATATTTCTTGTATTTTTCATTATGAAGCAAAAATTTTAGCTTGTATTACATGAAACATTGTGTTTACCTTATTTTACAAGAAACATTGAGTGTAGGTATTGTTACACGTAACACTGAGTTTAAACAAAACATGAAATTCTGTTAAAATATTGTTATTTAATATCGTAGTTAATACCCCATCATTAGAAGGAGGGTGTGAAGAGGATTAAATAAAATATGAAAATAATAGTTTTATACATGTATATATAATGAATTATTTTTTGTATAATAAATTATAAATAAAAATAAAAACTATTCGAGAATAAAATAATTTTTTTTCTGAAAAACTATATTTAGGCACACAAACACGTTTTAGCTCGATAAATTAAACAAATCACTTTTGGTGAATTATTTTAATGAAATTTTTATATTATATATTAAATAAAATTTTTAACATTAATATCATGTGTTTCCTATATAATATAAGAGAATAAATCAAATTTTATGCTTAAAATTGCATTTAACAAAAATAGTTTTTCACCTTTTTCAAACCCATCTTAAAATTAATTTTTTAAAATTTTAGAAATATTATTTGAAAAAATAAATTTCCTTTTTTAAATCATCATGTTAATATAATCTTGTAGTGAATTTCTCAGAATTATCTTGAAAGATAAATTTTTTCATGAATAGTGAAAAATACTAGTTTTTATAACAATTTTCATTTCTTTTATATCAATTAAAAAATCCCAATAATTATAATAAGGTTTAAAATATAAATTTACTTAATTATATATATTAATCCAATTTATTTCATTTTAATCATTTTCATATTGAATTATGATATTAAAACATTCTTTATATATGAAAATCTTTTCTTCGGAAACCTGTTTTCTCATCTCATATGCGAGTTTAATTTTAAATTACAAGTTTACACTTATGTGACTTAAATTTTGAAAAATTTATTTATTATTTGGACTAATAATAAATTATATTATATAATAATTTAAACTTAATTTTTTACCATAATGAATTGTAAAAAAAGTAAAAATTATTTACCACGGTTATGGAAAAATTGTTTTCTTGAGGGTTAAACATAAAACATTAGTGTTAAAAATAATCCAAACCATTTCCAAAACACAATATATGAACATATTTAGAAATTATTCTTTTTATTACTGATAAATGACCATTTTGAACCATTTTTCATGTGAAAAACGTGTGTATACCTTTATTTTCAAAAATTACAAGCATGCCACTCACCTCACTTATAAAAGGTCACCCCTATCCTCTCCTGTTCACACTTAAATGCAATATAGTTTGGCCAATAACTTCCCAAATAAATTAATTAATACCATGATATCATTATATAATCCTTATTTTGGGCATAAATCGAAGCTTGGAAGGCTTTTGGTTCAAACCTAAGGTTGTTACCCGAAGAAGTGACGATGTTATTCAACAATCATTTTTTTATTTATTCCCACACATCCTTAAATTATAATAAAAACATGAGGATATTATAACATTAATATATTACAGATACATATATTTTTTTATTTTATGTTCATGACCTACAACCATCTCCACTTCCATCAGATGGGTCACAAAATAATCATTCGTGTGTATGGTGGGATACTACCTCATGAACCAATGTCATTAGTTTTTCAACCAACAACTATAACAATGGGATATAATGATTGATTAAATGTTTATATATTATATTTATGATTTTATTATACTTATTTAATTATTAAACCATATATACCTTCTTACATTCTATTCTGTGGGAATATGATAACGTCGCTCATGTGTGGCAGAAAACCATCTCGTGAAGCGATGTGATTCAATATTGACTTACATGGAAGATAATAAGGATGGTTTAAATGAAAATATGTTATATATATGACATAAAAATTATTATTTAATGGTAATATATTATTTTCCATTATTATTTCCAATTCATTGAAAAAAATGGAAATAGTGTTCATGCGTTTGTACGACTTACCATCACCATGATTGGTGTATTTGATATTATATATATAACTTTTATGGAATAATATCAATACATATAAAGTTAATATATATTATCTTTATACGATTGTTAACATTATTGACATAGTTAAACCACAATTATAGTATGACTAAAAAAATAAAAAATCAAAACAAACATGAAAAAATTAGTTATTACCTGAAACATGACTTTAACATCGAATTATTAATATAAGGGTAATAAAAGGTAATAATTAAATAATATATGGTGTGGTATATATATTTATTGTTATTTAATATATTTATAGAAAAATTATATTTTTTATACAAGAGTTTTGAGTGTGTACGTTGGAAGTCGAGACTTAAGGTAAGGGATTTATATCTCACTTTTTACTTCCTTGAGACACATGCCATATGCCCTGGCTATTTCCATTATGTGGTGTATATACTAACCATTAATATATTTTAATAATATTATAATGAAATTTATTTCCATTTACATATCCATTTTAGGATATCTCTTTCATGGGGAATACAATTCAAACGTGTCGAAAGCAGCAAGGGATTTTTGTCTCAATTTTCCTTCTTTGAGACATATGGAATTCTATTAACCTATCTTATTTTATGAGTTTTATATTTCAACACTTAAATTTTATGTTATTAATTTATATATCTCATTATATTCAATATTAAATTTAATATTATTCCTTCATGGGGATTACAATCAAATGTTACTAAAGTGGTAAATATTTTATATTACAATCTCGTCATTTATCGAGATTGTTTATGATTATGTTTCCAAAGATAAAATTTTATGATCAATCACTCAAGAAACTCATGACTTTTATTATCCTATTTTTATTTCATGATAATATAATTTTTCCATTCATTTTACTCTCTTTATGTATTTAAGATTTCAAAAAAATATTTTTCTGAAAAATCAACCTTATTTCTCACTATGGTCGAATACCCATTTTCTTCAAAAACCATGTATTATAAAAATGTTTTCAATAATATTTTTAAATTTATAAAAATTATTTATTAAATAATCTATTAATAATGTTTTACTTTTTACAATTTTTTTGAAATGATTCTTCATGTTGTTTTCCAAAAAATCCATGTATTACTTTTAACAAAAATGTAAATGGAATTTTATTTTAACATTAATGACATAAATGTTATTTCTACCATCATTAACATTAAATTTTATGAATGTTAATTTATAATTTTATGATATTATTTTCAATGAAAATTATTTTTAAAGTATTTTATGTTTTGAAAAAATTCAAATTGTAAAGGATATATTCATCAAAAAATGTTTTAAATTATTTTTATAGCTTAATTTATATGTTTTCAAGGTTATATTAAAAGAAAAAGATTTACAAAATATTTTATTCTTTTTTAGTTTAAAATTTTTATTTTAAAATAAAAGATATTTTCCTCAACAAATATTCCATTTGATATTTCAAAATCATTTTCCATCTACGATGAAAGCCTTTGAATCTAATTATGTTATACTAGGTATAAGATCCAAGGATACCATTCATATTATTCTTATGGATGGTTTATGTTTATGATAAAATAATGTTTATGAAACCTATTTATCTTCCATGGGTTATATAATGATAAAATTAAATGAAACCAGCTTCTTTTCACATGTTATGCTATGATAAAATTATGAAATGATTATGAAACATGTATCTTTTTGACAGGTTATGATATGATGAAATTTTTATGAAACCCCTTTAATTTCATGGGTTATTATTTAATGAATTTTTTATATTATTGCATAATAGATATGAATGATTTTCATTATTTGATATTGGATGCATTACAACCAAGAAAAATGGTTATGTTATAACTAGCGATGGTGGTTACATTATAACCAAGATCAGTGTGACCTATATATTCCTCCAATGCATTGGTTACTAATTTATATATCAAGATATAAACAATATTGGAATAGGGAGTTAACTCGGTTTAGAAAGGGACTTTGTTTTCTATGATGGGGTTGGGAGTGAACCGTTACTACTATGGTAGTTTGGGTAGTGAACCCATTTCACTATTAGAGTCTTGGTAGTGATCCTTGACTACTATAGAAATTATTTTCTATACTTATGTGTATGCCAAGAATCTATTTCTTATGATAAATTTATTCTCTAATGGATCATGTTATGTTATTTCCTTATGATTTTTTTCTTATAAACTAAAAATATTTATGTCATGACTCTAGATTTTGATATTCTATATATATAGTATAGTTTTCAGATGGTATATTAATGTTCGCATACCCTTATACCCATGTTATGATTACTATATCCCTTTTTTCCATTATAGTGTATCTGATCTCACCCTTTCTTATGTTTCCTTTCCAAAGTTATGGATAAATATTTTATGTATACTATTCTTAAGAAGAGTTATATGTTGGATGATCTTTATAAGGGATGTTGAAGATATTTTAAGAGATAAAAATATTTCATGTTTAGTATCTAAAATAACTAAATCATTAATATCACAATGTGTCTGTTTGTGTAATATAGTGAATATTCATCTAAATTATTTAATATATATGTATGAAAATACTGGTTTCTCTACTAACAATATCTATAGAGGGCCCCCCAAAACCAAAGGATCACATTAGGTTTCATCAAGAGGTGGTCTGGGTATGTTGCACAGTTTCTACGAGATGTGCGCCCAAAAGTGCACCCCAAATAGACCCACTAGAAGAGATTCATGGTTTGTAAAAACACGTATCAACCATGTTCCCCCACATGTACTACAAGAATATGTTTCACAGTTTTGTTTAACGGAGTGAACTACCATGCGGCAACCATGCGACCTCTTTGGATATACAAAAAAAGGTGCATTGTTTCCTAGGAAAGTATACACAATTTTTAATAATCGTTCTCCAACCATGATGAGGACCATAAACCTTCAAAAAAATAATTGTTCTCCTCCAAAAAATCAGACTATGATCCACACAAAGGGTAATCAAAATGAAGGGTCAAAAATACCTAAAAGATTGCAATGGGATGTTACATATTCCATACCTTGTTTTGATTAAATTGAAATCCTAATTTGTTTAGTTATTATGGTATTGATTATAGAACACTTGTTAAGACCCTACTAATATTTATAGATCACACCCTACCTTTTCCTTTTTGTGTTTTTAGATTTTCTTTTTCCAATTCCGAGAAAAGGAAATGCACCACCTTGAGGTAGGGGATGTTCGTGATCCTTAATACCCGAATTGATGGAGGTTAATGAGTTTTATATTGGATGATATTATTTCTATTGATGATGTACTACTTGGGTACTATTTTATATGTATGATTCTATGACTTTCCCCTTTGGATGGTTGAGCATAGTTGCTTGTATTGTTAATATCTGTTGTTTTTTGGAAAAAAAACTATTCGCTATTTACTCTTGAATGATTCCAGGCGCTAGTCTCCCACCAATAAGGAACAAGAAAACACCACAAGACATGTCAATGTTGGATTGGGTATTAAGGTACCATGGTATTGGAGATGGTTTGTGATAATAAATATAGGATTAACATAGGATTAACTTATGATCAAATAATGATTAACTAATGGTGAACTAATGATTAAATAATAATTAATTATCAATTAACTATAAATTGGATAATAAGTAACTATTAATTTACTACATAGCAATTAATAATTAACATAGGAACAATTAATGGTTAAAAAATTATTAATGAGTGATTAATGAAAGATTTAGTAATGATTAACTAATTTTTAACTAATGATTATATAGTGAATAACTAAAGATTAAATTGAGATTATATAATGATTAAGTAATTATTAAATTAGGATTAACCTAGGATTAAATTAGGATCAAATAATTATTAACTAATGATTAACCAATGATGAACTAATGTTTAACTAATAATTTACTAATAATTAACTATTATGTAGATAATAAATAACAATTTTTTAAATACATAATAACTTCTATTTAAATAATTGTTATTTAACGGTTGAAGAATGATTAATTAGTGACTATTAAATGATTAACAAATTATTATGCAATGATTTAATAAAGACTAACTAATTCTTAACTAATGATCAAGTAGCGACTAACTAATGATTGGCTAAGGATTAAATTATGATCAAATAGTGATTAGATAATGATTTAATTAGGGTAAAATAATGATTAAATAATTGTTAACTACTATCAACTAATAATTAACTAATAATTAACTATTAAGTAGCTAATAATTGACCAACAGTTAACTATTATGTAAATACTTGGTAATTATTAATTAATTAATTATTAATGAACTGTTGTGTGGTTATACGAGTAATGAAATCATTATCTAGAAACTACATGTGGATTCAGTCATAGGGACATTTGTACCTGGGGGTAATAATCTTGAAAAAGGAGGATTGGGTATTAATTCAATAATCACCTGTTGTATAAAAAATTGGCCTATTTACACAACTAGTTTGACACTCATAGGAGATTTTCTTTAGATAATTAACATTTTATTTAATTAATATATTAATATACCTATAGTAATATTAAAATTTCGACTAAGAAACATTAGTTACATTGTTAATGATATAACAAAACATACTAAAATTTTGGTAAAGTAAATATTGTGTAGTATTCCGGGAAATGAAATACGTGTCTGGATACTACAAGTGAATACTGGCTCTGGAATGGATATATCTAGGGAAAATAACCTCAAAATGGTGTATAGTGTATTAAATTAATTTATACTTGGTTCATTACAAAGAGGCCTTACTACACACTTTGTTAGACACAATAGTGAGATCTACTTTAGATGATTCACATTCAGTTTATAAACTATTAAACTTCTAATTAAATTCTTTTACCATTAAATAACTTTAGATAGTTATTTCACTATATAAAATACATTATTATTTCTAATTATGAATATTATTTACTCTATTTTATTCATGATATGAAACCATTTTTAGATAATCGTGTTTGCATGTGTCCACTACTATGAGGAAGTTATTCAAACTGATCAAGGAGCTTCATATAGTGCACAACCAACTTGAATGGTTAGGATAAATGATTTTTTTATCCTAAGAGACCTTTCAGAAATAATTCATTATTGATTAATTCTGGGACCATATAAAGAGATTCAATCTATTATCTTATGAATTTTTAAATCCAGGATAGGTTATGTAATCTACATTATCCATTGGTTGATGTCGAGGAATGGTTACAAACAACCACATTATTTATCGAATGGTCTAATAATTCTTTAATAAAGTTATATAATGAGGTCACTACTGTCCAATAGCTGCCTACTATTGTATGATGACATAGGTATATAAGATCCGTCAATGAAAGTACATACCATAATATTTAACTCTTCCTTATAATGTGTAATAAGATAACAAAACTAATCACCAATATATGATGCAGGAGAATTTTTATGATGCGTAAGTATCTAATGATGGAATAGATATAGATAACAGTGACGAGGAGAAAGAATCTAGAGAATTTGGGGAATAAGTTTCTAGAAATGAAATATTTTTACATCATATTTGATGCACAATAAATCATCCACTACTCTTCTCAACCTGTTTTAAAGCTATGTCATTTTTCTTGAATTTTATTTGAATTCTGTCACTCCTACAACTGAGTTTCTTATAGTTATAGAAGATGGATTTAGTCAAATAGACAAAACATTATATGTTGGAAGAGATTTTTCAAGAAAATATGAAATGAAAAATATATTTAAATTATTTAATATTTTATATACACTATATATATTTAGTTTATGGGTAAAATAGAACATAATACATTATATAGTGTGAAAAATAATGTGATGATCATATATTTTTCTTGAGGGAGATTCCTAAAATTCTTTTTTGAGAGTGGAAAATATATTGGATTGAGGCATCTCATACTAAAATTCATACAAAGATGAACCAAGATCATACATAATTGGATTCTTATTTTAAATATTCTATTATTATTCATATGATTAGGACCTTCCAAGATGTTCATGTATCCCTTTTTCGGGAGAGGATACAAACAAATATCAATTATAATATTTCCTATGGAAACACATAGATGGTGTAGTAGAAGGAAATTTTCAAGGTGTATGGTGATTGGGATGACTCTTATTAGGTGTTTTCATAATTTATGTCATTACTAAGGGATAATAACCAACTTTTCTTCCACCTCGATATGAATAAAGATGTGTCTAAAGATAACTGACTCAATCCTTCTTATGTACAATTTCATCGGTTGTTCTGGGAATTCATTCCATGTATTTACATATTTCATTTCTTAAAAAAATTATGTATATTGATAGATATGTATATATTGAAATTACATGGGCATATTGATGATTTTGGTAACCAATGATTTTATTCATACACATCTGCTTCCAAAATTTTCCATAGTGGAGAAAGAAAACTATGAATCTTGGAGTTTTTTGAATATATTAGAAACCATTTCAACCGTATTCATGGTGTATGTTTGATATATGATCATCATCAGTAAATCAATGGGGAAATTAATTTTTTTCCTATTATATACAGATCCTTAAATTTATATCATCAATACTGCATCAGAGACATTTCCAACAATGTGTAAAATACTTTTCACAATGAAGCCATGAAGAAGGATATCAAACAATTTGGTATATAAACCATTTATTATTTTTTAAAAAATTTAAACCTAATATTAAAATTTATTTATATATAATATGATAAATTTGAGGTATCATATGATTCCAATAAGTGTAGGTTTGAACATCGGTTGTAAATAATTCATAGGGAAAATCAAGGAGTGTATAATTTCATGTTCCAAATTCCAAAATAGAAATGAACATTGGAATACAATATAGGGGGAAAGGTACAGAAACATGACAACAAACATTGTGGAGGACATCAATGGAATATTCAAGGGTATTCTTGAGTTACCTATAACTAGTTTAGTTTATGATACATTTTATCACTATTTAAAGTACTTCATAGAAAGAGGAAGACGTACTACTGATGGGATTCATTAGGGGTTGTAGTACAAATGACTACATTAGTGAGATATTGATAAGAACATGGAATAAGCTTCTTATTATAGGGAGTTTATTTCAAAATGAGAAGAAACTTGATTCAAAGTTATAGAGTTTTAGGACTAAATAATAGGTAGTCTTTGTCGAGTGCTGGTGGTATTACTAGATGTGAGGCATTGTGAATATGGAAACATCGAAGAATTGTGGTTTCCATGTGCCCACACAATTATGGCATGTGATTATATGAACATATCATGGTAATTATTTTTTTAACTGGTGTAGTAGATCAACACCATTTCTAACTACTATATTGCACCATAGAAAACTATTGGGGAGTTTTTATATTTTTAAAATCCTAAAGGTCATCTCATATTGATACCTAACATAAACAGGTTGTGACCATGAGGTAGACAAATTTATAGTATGATTTAAAAATGAGATAGACTGTCCTAAAGAACAAGGACGATATCTAATATACAACATATTTCATAGGGGATGTAATAATTGTCATTGATGTCCTAAAATTTCTAGGACGAGTTGTCATTCTCAAACATGATGATGTATTGCCTGAAAATAATGTTATATCCTAAGTCGTTAAAAATTGGATTATGGTCAGAACTCAGGTTATCCTTTTGGGTTGTTTATTAAAAAAATTATTGATTAAAAATTAACTTTCTGAAAATATATTACATATGAATTAGAAAACTAACCTTTTAAAAATACACAATCAACTACAGTTATTATTTAGAATATTATAATTCTAATAAAATTGATGATATATGTAAACTTGTAATGTTTTTAAAAGGACTCATGAATATGATCAGTGGAATATAATCAAACTAGGTTTTCAATGATAATTAAGATTCAATTATGTATAATACACTATTTGATGAAAAAAATTCAATCCATCCTATCAATTATATAAAGATCAAAGGGTGTTAGCAAAACTATTATATACTACATTCCATCAATCATAACATTCTTCTAACCTTAAGATCATATTTAAATTGTACACTTAGTTGATGTATATTTCATTTTTTTTTGGGTACATATAAAGTATATTACTCTAATAAATAAGAATTATATGAATGATTCACATGAGGGGATAGTATATTGTGATGTTAAATGGATTATGGTTCATAAGGAACACTATTATCATCACAATACGCCTCTAGCTAATATTGTACCATGCCCATAATATGTTGGATAATATGGAATCATTGTATCATATTTTACATTTTTTTTATAATCACGTACTTTATTCCCTCTTTTAGAGATGGATAACAAATACTTACACATTCTATTTTCATGATGGAGAGATTACCATTACCCAATAAGATGTACATGTTATTCATAGTCTCTATATCCAAGGAGATGTTGTTATAGGACCCACCGATGGAGACTATCCTGACATCGTACTATGATTTATATCCATATAATTTTTTTGTTATGATACTAATATAGATGGTGGATATATTTATATGATATGGATGGAAATGATCTTTACATATCTACTTTTTGAAGCTAATGAACAAACTATCACGCATCACACCCGGGAATACATCTTCCATCTTATTAGAGGGATCGTTTGTGCTGGTCACTATGGTATTCATGTGATAGAGATAATATTTTAATTATTTTTCATATGTATTTCAACAA
The DNA here is from genome assembly GCA_963277665.1 of Viscum album. Lineage (NCBI taxonomy): Eukaryota > Viridiplantae > Streptophyta > Magnoliopsida > Santalales > Viscaceae > Viscum > Viscum album. Next base: position 355,321,213 of record OY728132.1, on the reverse strand, counting down.
TTTAATCCCGTACAATTTAACTATTTGAGTTTATTTGAATAATTTTTTGATTATTGGTAAATTTTGGGCTAAAATGTGAAAATTATTTAATTATTGAATTTTAATAGATTTTATCACATGGGTATTTCAAGAATAAATTTTTAAATATGAACCAAATGGAGTGATTATTTTTTTTATTATTAATTTTTATGGGATTCAACTTATTCTTCAAGACCTTGATCTCATTGTAAACAAAATGGGCTCAAAGAAATTAATAATGTCAGAAAATATTTATAGTCGAGATAATGAACCCTACCACAGTAAATGATGCATAAATAAACAAAAAGGCTTATAAATGAGATTATTTTATATTTAAAAGAAATATGAATAGAATAATCGTTTTGAAATTAAATTTTATGGATAAATTCACTCATTAAGGTAGCCATCGATTACTCCAATGTAGAAGAATATAAAGGGTCTCTTTAGAAAGAAAAAAAATTCTTGAGTAATTAGTGAATAAAATTTTCTAAAGTGTCAAAAAGAATTAAAATTTTGATTATTAACATTAAAAATGATTTATAACAAACATTAATAATAAGCCTTTGTTTGTTATTCCTTCTTTTAGTTAGAACGGGGTATGACTTTTGGTATATGGATTCAGTAGAAGAAATGGTATATTCTTGTGTTTATTTCTTTTCTTATTCTTAGATTCATAATGCCATATTCATCCAACTTCTTCTTGTTTTCCCTTCAAATGATGAGGTAAACTTATTAGTTAATTGATAAGGGGATTTTATACCTTTTTGATGCCTGAGTTCTTATACTTTATTGAAAAAAAAACTATTTCCCTCTTATGAAAAGTTGATTTTAATTTATAAGAACAGTATTTTATTATCAAGTATGATCATATTTGGTTTTATATTATATTGTTGATATTTAAATGGTAAATGGTAATTTTCCCCCTCCTCTTGGTTCTAGTATATATATGATGGAATAGTCTAGGTCTTAGTGGCGAAGTACTTGGTGATCATCAGTACATGTGGGAGTGGTAGTGGATATTCTGGATTGTTTGGGATAAAAAAGACCGGATTGGGTATTGGCTAAGTTAATTGAGTTTTTTCACTATAACTCTATCACACATGGGGAAGAGAATATACCATTTGATGCTTTTGGATATTTTTACTCTCACCATAACCATTTGACCAAGGGAGTGAGAGGAAGAGATCTTGAAATATCACTTTAATCATCTTAGCAGAAGAGGATTAGATAAATTGTAACTATTATATAATTAAAATTTAAAAAATGAACCTGAACATATCACATAGATTATATAAATATTCTTAATCACTTTAATTTCCAGATTTTTCAATGTTTTTCTTATCTTTTTTCTTTAGTTTTGTTTCAAAATCAAAAAATTTCAAAAACACCCAATTTTTTCCTATAATTTAAGGTGATAGTTTGATTATTGTGTGCTCCAATCTATAGAAAAACTATTATGACCACTATATTACAGTTTAACATAAGAAATAATTTTTTACATAGCCCAGGACATACTTGTTTGAAAACAAGGAGCCATTACGGGGGAGTCATTCCCAACTATCTAATTCTCATATTTCATAAATAATTTTATTTATATTACATAAAAACATTAAAAACTATTAAATGATGTATTAAAACTTCAATTATTATAATTAGATTGATTACTCATATGTGATGGGAAAAATGGTTTATAATTATGAAGAATCCATCTAATAATGGGTGGATCAACTAACTATTTTGGTTCAGAAAATGATGAATATCCATGTCAAAGGTCACTCACTTCATGAAAAGATACACATCATTAGTCAAGTGAAAAATGATTATCATGGATTGAATTACAAGGAGTCACTACCATTAGATAATGTACCTCAAACTGAACCAAAATCATAACCAGTGGTGGAATAGAATTCTCCACTGATCTTTGAAATAGAGGATCCTAACTACCAACTTCCATCTATTACCACTCTACTCGATGAATAAATTTCAACAGGAGAAGAAATTTATAATGAGATAATTAAGGGATATGATGTTTTCTTAAACTCGTTATATTCAAATTTTACTAAAACTGGTTTTATTATCACACCCCCTTTCATGAAATTTTTAAATTTCCCCAACTTATGTTTTGACATGTGAGATGATGATGATTAAGAAGATGCACCTGATGAGAAATGTCTAGATCCCCAAAAACATGTTAAATATTTATTAGGGGAGTATAAGAGGATATTAAAGTGTATTTTCTAGAGGAAACCTATACATAATATGCTAACATTGGATTGGAATAAATTGATATTTATTTATCTCTTTTAATTTCATTTAACTAAAATTACAATCTCACTTTCCCTTTGATTATCCCATTCATTAAGAATACATAAATAAATCACTAGATAATGAAAACTAATGTAAATTGGGCATCCAATAGTGCTAGTAAAATGGTTTTATCAGTGCTTTAAAAGCACTGATATTGCAAGCGATGTTAATATCCCACCTTTATTAACACTAAAAAGGTGTTATTAAAATAACTCTATAATGGTGATAAAAAAGTAGTGATAAAGGAAACATTTATCAGTGTTTTTAGTACACTTAAGGGGTTCCTTTAACAAAAAAATTTAGCACTATTAAAGGTTATATTTTAACAGTGCTGAAAAAAGTTCTATTAAAAACTTTGAAAAAAATAAAAAAAAATTTACGCACCCAAAACACCTCTTTCTTAGCTCTTATATCAACATTTATCATTGAATTTTACTAGCCATACACCACAAATAACCACACCCCCATTCCTTAGTGTCATAAGGCTAGCCCAAATACCTGCTCAAACCTATATTTGATCTTGGGACCTCCCTTATGCGACTACATACTCTTTACCACCATGTCATGTGTGTTTTGTTGTATATTTTACGCCTTTTCTACTTATTTGTATATATTTAAAACTTGATATATATAAATATATATTCATATATTTAAATATATTATATATTAATATTCATTTTTATATATTATATTATATATATGTTTATTAATACACACATATGTATATATAAAAATTATATATACATATTACTTTATTTTTATAAGGTAAATAAAATGGAGTATTTTTTAATTTAAATAAAATGAATAATAAATATTTATTTTATATATTTTAAAAAGTATTTTTACATAAATATGATGATATATGTATTTATAAAATAGATTTATTATAAGTAAATATAAGAAAATATGCATATAATTAATTATAAATAGAACTACATTGTGAAAAACAATTAAATTTCAAAACCATAATATCACTCATTAAACATTGCATATTTTTATTATTTGAAAAAAAATCCATAACAAAACAGGACCATTGGAAAGGAAAAAAATAGAAGCATAAGGAGACTAAAAATAATTAAGACCATTTTGATCTCCTCTAATCAGTTCTTTCCCCTCTAGTTTCAGATGAAGAATGTTGGGGGAAAATAGGTAATGTTGCTCCCTTGGACTACCACCACCATGGAAGCAAGATGATATGGAACTTTATTTCCTTCATGATACATATAAACAACCTTAGGGTTATTGTTGATGTTTACCAGACATTTTTTGATTATATAGGTAATCAACCAAGGAGTGGGTATATTACCATGCACAGAGTCATGAATAATCATGGAATCAGTTTCAACTTGCTCAAGATTAAAAAAAATTTGGACACCCAATTTAATACCTGTGAATATTGCTTTTGTCTCTGCCTAAATGGAGTTCCTATAACCATAATAGGTGGTGAAATCAAGAAGAACACTCCCTTTATAATCCCGGATCACCCCTCTGCAATGAATAATCACCAGAATACAAGAACCATCAAAATTGAATTTATAAACCAAATTTGGAGGAGACCAATAGACTCAGTTTCCTATTAAATAAATTCACCCCCACTGAAAACAATCAAAATACCACCTTAAATGTGGTTGAAATTCCATCGAATGTTAAAAAAACAGATACCCTTGAAAAAAAATATCTATTTTGGAGGCCTTATGGGCCTTTTTGGACTCTAAAAATGTTTCTAGTCCCCCCGATCATTAAGGTGTAAAGAATGTCATGAAATATGATTTAATATGTGTTAGGGACTAATTGGGCACTCATATCAAAATTTATGTTCGTTTGAAGTTCGAATTATGTTTTCAACTTATTTAGTTCTTTTATTAATTATTTTGATTTTTTATCTTTAAATTTATATTAAATGACTATTACTCGATAATAATAAGAAAATTATTAATTAAAAATGTTTTTTGAATTATTTTATATAGAATATTTCCTAAATATATTATATACTATGTGTAAATTCATAGTTAGACTTATATAAAACATATTTAAAATATATATATTATATTTATATCAATATAAATATATTTACATTTTAATATATTTTTTAATTTTTTTTAAAATATACCCTTTATAAATTATTTTTTCTAGTGATGATAAAGGAACCACATTTATCTGTGATTTTTTACTAGCGCTAATAAAGGTAGGGCCTATATTGTCACTTTTTTACAAGCGTTGATAAAGGTCTCCCTTTAAGAGTGATATTGAGCACTATTAAATACCCCCTTCAGAATCCCTAAAAAAGAATTAGTAAGGACCACATTTAAGAGATCTTTTTATAGAACTCACAAATTGGGTCTTTAATAGTGATTTTAGCTAGCTTTGTTAAAGACTAAGAGCTAGATAAACTCGGTTTTGTAGTAGGGGAAGAAGAGGTTATGAAAGTTGAAACCAAGAAATAGGAGGACTCATTATTTTTCATATCCCCACAATGCATATTTTATCTTTTTATCACGGCGATGTATTTTCTATACAATATCTACAGAGTCATCTGTAGAAGGGAAGAAGTGCATACTGGAATGAATAAGTGTTGGTGGTTCATATCAATGAAGTCATCATATTTGGATAACAAACTGAAACATTCCATCTGGAGGTAGTCAAAACCTATGGCCCAATTAGGGGTTTAGACAAATATATATCCTTATTTTCATTTCCTTTATCATTATATTTATATTTTATTTTATTCTAATAAATTTCTTATGTTTTATTTTATTTATTTATTTTGTAGGTTTTCAGTGAGAATTAATTAAGAGCTTAACCCATTGTTGAACAACCAATAAATCAGGTTGTACTTCTCCTTTACACTTTCTTGATTATTGTGACTAAATTGCAAATATTATTAAATATTAAATCCACTATAATTCATTAAATAATCTTCATTATTTAATTATGTCCAAGGTATCCTTTATAGTTTGGATTAAAAAAATACTTTTTCAAAAAAATGCATCTTATTCAAATTTAGTTGAGTTTCTTTTTCAATTTTTGTGTGTTTTTGAAACTTGTGTTCTCAAATGATTATCCTTTCCGTTTTTTAAAACCATTTCAATGATTGAAATAATTTAATCTAAGAAATCTAGATTAAATGAATGTTTAAAATGACTTTGTTTCAAGTTTAAATATTTGGAAATTTCATAAAAATAAACTAATTTTTGAATCTCATTACACATATCACTATCTTTATATTTAAAAACAATTTTCCATAATTCTTCTAAACCAATTTTTATATTATTTACATTCACCTCATTTATTTATAGAACCAAACCATTCATTATTTAACTATAATTTTATTTATTCTTATCAAAAAATGAGGGTTTTATGTTCCTGTATTTTAAATGATTGGGGAATTTATTTGGTTTTAAAGACCTTTTTCAAAAGAATAATTTTTATTCATTCCTTAATTATACATTTTATCTTTTTATCCCCTGTAAACCATAAAAATATTTTAATGTTAGACAAATTACAAGAAATATTTCCCTATCCAAAATTCCCCTGAAGTGAAATTGTATAATCTAGATGAACACAAGTTTATTGGGAAGTTGTCTTTTATAGTGCCACCTCATTTGGAAATACATTTGGTGGAAAATAAATGTTTAAAGAGATTATTTTTCAACTTAAAAATTTATTTTATCTAAATTTGTGACTTTCTAGGGATTTCAAGATAAAAGAAGTTTCTCTTTTTTAGATGTTCTAAAAGAGAAATAATGTTTTTCCTATCTAGAGCTTTCAAGAAAATTAGGTGAAGATAAATCTATATTTTTAGCTTAAATATTTATGATGTAGAATGTAAAAGATATCCACAAATATTCCAAGATCATATTTTCTGCTAAGGGTAATGAGGAGGAGATCATACTTGAGTAAAAATTAGAATCTTTCAGTTTTGTTTCGAAAAAGGACAAACCTTCCATATTCAACCCTGAAATTTTTACATATAAATTATGCCAACCAAAAGAAACTGAACAACCCTAAAAATTATTCATTATAAACACATTTCCATGACTCACATCAAGTGTAGATATAAGAATTTATAAAGCCAATAGAGATCTTTCATGGTTTTGGATGAGAAAATCCTTGTTGAAAATTGAAATTTATGATATGAAAGAAAATTCATATAAGTTAGGAGTCGTGTGTGAATGTGAGGAGAAATGAAGTGGAAATATATTTAATTAAATTAATAGAGAACATTAAAAATGGGTTTTGGGAGGCGTGATATCTTTTGTTTCTTATTGTCAATTTGGTGGATCTGATGGGTATTTTTTAAAATTTATTTTAAATTGATTTTGATGCCTAATTGACCATGGGTCCATGTGATAAGTGTGGTATAATTGATAGAAATAATATTTTAATTATTTTTAATATGTATTATGTTTATTTTAACCTTAAAAATTTTATAATTTGGGCTAATTTTCATCATTTTTTTATTTTTGATAAATTTTGGGCTAAAATGTGAAATTTTATTAATTATCAAATTTTAATATATTATTATCACTTTTTTATTTTGAGTGTAAACATTTTAATTTTTATCCAAATGAGGAGATTCTTTTTTATGATTTAATTTTTATAGTCTTCAACTTATTGTTCTGGTCCTAGAGATCATTTAAACCTCAACATGCCCAAACAAATCCATAATGTTGGAAAACATTTATCTCCATCAGAATTAATACCACTTCATTAAATGAGTCATAACTCATCATAAATTCCACAGAATGATAATATTCCTTCAATAAAATAAATTGGACTCAAAGGTTCATTTCGAAATTAAATTTGATGGTGAAAATTTTACATTAAGGAATTATTTAAATGTGCCAAATAGGAGGAATATGAAGGGTCTCTTCACAAAGAAAAAGTAATCTTGAGTGATTAGTTAATAACTTTCTATAAACATGTCAAAAATCATATAAATATTTATTATATATATAAAAATAAATTTCAAATAAATTTTAAAAATAAACCTTACTGAGTTTCAATATTATTGTGGGTAGAACATGAGAAAACATATGGTGGACAGATTCTGGATGAGAAATTTAATGTTATTTTTTTCATATATTCTCCTTCACAGTTTTTTAATGACTTACTCTTCCCCATTATTTTTATTTATCATTATAATGGATTGGTAAAATTATGAGTGATTGGGAAAGGGGAGTTTTTTTATTTTTTAATGTTGGAATTATTATTCTTCATTCAGTAAAATATATTTCCTTCTTCTATAGAGTTTATTTCAATTTCTAATTTTTGTTTTTATTATAACGTATGATTATATTTTGTTTTAGATTATATTATGGATATTGTGTTGTTTAATGATCATCTTCTATCTTTTCTAGGTTCTTGTTTTAATGTGATGGAATAGACCAGACATTAGTGGATAAGTACACATCAATTGTCAGTACATGTGGGAGAGGTAGTGGATATTCATGATTATTTTGGATAAACAATACCTAATCAGGTATTTCCTAAGTCAATTGAGGGTATTCACTGAAACTTGCTCACACATATAAAGTAGAGTGGAACAGCATGATAATTTGGTAAGGTTCACTCTCACAGTCACAATTTTTCTAAGTCATAGGAAGCTATCAAGAAACCTACATTAGATGGTTTAGTAGAAGAGGATTGGATAAATTGGAAATAGGTTAGCATTGAGTATTGGAAGACTGAACCTAACCTAATCACCTAGATCATATCACTATTTTTAATCACTATCTTTTACAAAAAACAATCTTTTGCTTAATTTTTTTCTTTTGTTTCATTGATTTATTTTGTTTTCAAAATCAAACAATTATAAAACACCCATTTTTCCTCTAATTAATGATGAAATATTTATTGTTGTGCATTCATCTCTGGAGACAAACTTGGTTGAGAACTATACTGAATTTTATCATAGGAAATAATTTTTTTGTCACAACCCATTATATGTTCATTTCAATATGTCAAAATGATGTATTTGTGTCTTATGGAGGACTTTTATCTGACTAGGAGATACAGTTTGGAATATACATTCATGGCATACACATACAATGAATTCTTCATAGTACGTTCATCAGATTACAATAATCTAGGGGGATGCATCATCATCCTTTAGATTTGTGAATGGGAGTATATCCCTCCCATATTCCCTATTTTTACTAGTTGGGAGTTATATATGGATATTTTGCATGAAACTCCAGGTGGATGCTGGTATGATCACTCATCTTTTTTTAAAGATAATTTGAGTTATTATACTTAACTACTTATTAACGATCACTTTCTATGTTTTGTGTTATATATGGAGTCAAACACACTAGTTTTTAATAAAACCAATGCATAATTTGCGTACAAACCATCTCATGTAGTAAATCCTACTACCCACTAATGTATGTATATATATTCTTCTGTTGACTAATAAATTCATAATATTATCATTTTTTAAAATTAGTAAAATAATATTTTAAAATCTGTTATATGTTATTTCATATTTTATGTAATCCATACTAGGATATATTATACTCAATTTATGTATACTTAACTACTAGTATAGGTGATACCATTGTTGAAGTGCCTCTCATAATCATTCACATTTATTATTGGAACCGACCAAATAAATTAATGAGATTGTTTGGATTTGTTCAACAAATTATATTACCACCCATACATCCATAAAAACGTTTTTATCAGAAGATGATGGAAGGTAAGGATGATGAATATAAATAACAACATGCATAGTATCTAAACATCTAGAATTTATATTCCTCATTTAATATCAAGGTAATACATATGAGGTGATTTTATCTATCATAGAAGCATTAGTATGAGCCATGGTATATAATTAATGAAATACTATATATTACATCACATAAAAGGGATATTCAACATGTGGTGAGATAATAACTTTAAATTAGTTTTTTTTTGTAAATTATTTTTAATTCACATTGAATCCCATTACATCATACTCAACTACAACATATCATCCACATGTCTGATATGGGAGAGGGTGGGGTATCTAGTCATGAAGCATACCATACTACATTATAGGATATGATTCCAACATATCATATTTTAAATGATAGTATCCTTGATAATCCACCTTATATATATGATGTTCCTTCCTAGGGAGAGGATTTTACTTCTCAAGAAACTCCTCTGTTAGATGATAATGTCAAAAACTCACTATGATGATTAACTAGACCACATCGGGATACACATGAGGCCTCACCTATTCCATATGAATAAGTAATATCTCCATAATATGAGACTCATGTGATTGTGTACGTGCACCATGAATCATGGGATCAATTTTTAATATCATCATATCTATAGTTTTCACTAGGAATAACTAATATGAGATCATATCAGGATTCATTTCTCATGGATCCATCTTTTGTGAACGAGCCTTCATAGGCCTTGTGGTTCCCTTATTAGATGGATGGTCATTTAAATTAATATTTGGAGAAGGATTTGGTTCTCATATCGACATCCCAATGACACCTCCTCATGATGATTCATAGATAGAATAGTGGATAATCTGTTGGGGCCAAGTTGTTTGATGGTATTTCGAAGAAGCTCGGAGTTGTTATGGAAGATGTTAAGAGTTTTTTTTCTATTATTGCATTAACATAAATAAGATAAATTTTTTATAATACCCAAAAAATAAAATCAGATGAAGAATTTTTTCTTCTAGATGAATGTATCAGTCTAAGGTTATCAGATGAAATTTAATGTGTGATGTTTATCCTATGCAGACTACAAAGTTCATTAAATAGAGTGTTCAGTGAATATAAATCTAGAAATAATTTATTTTTGTTAATGTTTCCAACCTCATGAGTATTCAAAGATCTCATGACCCAAGTTTAAGTTGAAAGGTATAGAAACTCATTTTTATGTACAAATTTTATATTATAATGTTAAAAGGAATTCACTGGAGAGAATATTTTAGAAATAGGATTGGATAAGAAGTGTGTTTCAAAGGCTGTGTAAGGGGTTTTTAGGATACCTCATAAGGATGTATTCAGTTATAGTAATTCTTTATTAGATTTTTATTAATTTTTATGGATTTATGACTTTTTTTCAAGTATAAAGGAAAGATACATAGGAATATAATGAGATGAAGTCAAATCCAATGAAGGGTATTAGATGATATTTTTAAATATGATTAGTTTAAGTCTATCAGGTATAGTTTTTAAATAGTTTCTATCATGTATACATGTATAAAGTTGTGAAGATAATGTTTCTTCCATATTTTCATATGGTAGTCACCTTGTTAATGACGATTGTATTTTATGGTTGAATTCTTCAACAAGATATTTTGTCTAAAAATCACCAGATAAGGGTCAGAAAAATAATGTAACATATAGAGAGTTTTGATTCAAGTAATTGGATATAGGAAATGTCTAGGAAAAACTTATGAGATGTTCTAATTAATTTTTTATAAGAAAAATCAGATGGAGTCTCATTATATGGAAGTTTTGATACAAAGATTTACCAAAAGAATGATTGGTACAATGGTTAATCAGTTATAAGTTCCTTATAAAGATTCTAAAAATATATCAATGTGATGATAAAAAAAATTAACCATTCAATGTTCCAAATATCATGGGGGAATATCCCAATTCTCATATATTCAAATAGATGTTTTTTGAAGGAAGAAGATACTATAGTTTTTAATAAGCATTAAGAAGACTCATGAAGCTCTATGAATTATCTGGATAATTTGTTCTGAATGAAGTTTTGATTTTTTTCATCAAGTGGGAAAATAAATTAGAGTTCCCTCCTTTTCTCCTTGAAGAACAATTATATAAAGGGAGGGTTAATATAAACCTATAGAGGATATTTTTCATACACATAGAAGTGAGAAAAGCATTATAGAAATTAAAACTTTATCAGACAAACATTATTACAATATTTCAGGCATATGTTACCGAACAAATATTTTTCATAAATTCTAATCAGACAAAAGTTGTGTAGAATTGTCAAGATAAATAGGCATAGAAAATTAGTATTAAAAAATTTGTAAGTTTCATTAGTCAGACACCAAATAGAATTTCATATCAGGGGGGATTATATAAACTATATATATATATGTGAACATACATATAGAGCATAAAAATGTGGTATCAATTTTTAGAAGGCACCAAATAGAGTTTACCAGATGGATGAACGAATAGAGAAATTAGATGAAAAAATGATCAGATGGAAGTTATATATAGAATCCCACAGAGGATGATATTGCATGTTGTTGGGAAAGAATATTAAGAATAATTAGTTGCAAGAATAGTAAGTGTGAATAAGTACAATGAGAATAGTGATAACATATTAAATCATATTGGTGGAGGTTTCTAATAGGTTTTACAAAAATATTTGTCACGTATTTTATATATATGGAGAGAACATGCACTATAGTAAGATTATAGTGAAAATGAAGTGTAAGGATAATCTAATATTATTGTAAAAACATAAAACTGATTATTTTCTATTGGATTTTGTGGTATTGGATTATTTTGAAACCATAAAAATGACTTGTTACTCTTACATAGTTGCGAACCTTGTAAATATTTTTTATTGATATGGATTGTGCATGTGTGTTTGTTTTTAGAAAATAAATATCTATTTTATAAGAGGTTGAGGTTGTTTTAGTAGTAAGAAAATATAAGAAAACTAATGTTCACCAATTCACCCCTCCCCCTATAAATAATCAAACAGATCCTGATTGGTCCTTTCAAAGTTGAGGTTTCTGCACCTGAGGAAGATCCCCCTCTAACTCTTCACAATTTACCCCAACACAGAGGTCAACGGTTTAGATATAGGGATCTCATTCGCATAACACATTGTAGGATGAAACATCATTAGAGACATTGATTGTACTCATTGATTTTCATGTTTCTTATTAACTTAAAGGATTGTAAATAATAATGTTTTATATCATTAATATTATTGTCTGTATTTTATATTAATGAAATTATTTTTATTTTTAACTATTTTTTATTTTTTCAGTCTATGTTATAGATTTCATTCACATTATACTTATAGTATAAATTTTATAATTTTTAAAGGTAGACTACTTGAAACTTAATTTTTTTATTAAATTTAAAATAGTAACATTAAAATATTATAAAGTATAAACTAAAAATAAAATAATAATAAAACTTAATAAATAGCCTAAACATGTTTTTCTTAAAATATAAATAATTTCATCCTTATAATAAATTAATATTATTTTTCATGACCCAAAAATTATAGATTAAAAACATAATATTTACACATTAACAAATATACACACATAAAATAGTGTATAAATAAAATTCAAATAAAATTTATAACATTGACTAAACATATAAAAAAATCGAAAAAATAATGTAAAAAAATTATAAATATAAATGTTATGTCCTGAAACAATAATATATGGTTACATTAAAACTATTTTTCCATTAATTATTTCTTTGAAATTATTTTAATTTTCAATTATATTTTATATTTTTAGTCGTTGTTTAAAATTTCCTTTGGATAGTAATTATACTTTATAAATTATAGAATTTCAAAGTCACCTACTTGAAACATTATTAGGTTTCATGTAGGTGACATTCAAAGCATATAACATATAATGTATAAATAAAATCCAAATGAAATTTGACACTCACTAAAAACATACAAAATAATTTAAATTAAAGACAATTTCATATATATAATAAATAAAAACTAATTTACTTGAAAAAAACCATATCGTTTAGAAACAAAATCTCTACACTTCAAAAAAATTATGGGCATAATTCTTTTTAAGTATAATATTATTAATTATATTTTTATAAAGGATTATTAATTATTTTATTAGTATTAAATGTTATTAATTTCAATATTAATTATATAATTAAATATTTGTAATAAAATAGTGAAAAATATGAATATTGATGTAAATAAAATATTTTTAATGTGACTAATAAATGAGTTAATAGTATAATTAAAAAAATATTAATTAAATTAGTAATATATAAAATATTATTAATGTTATTAATGTTATTATTTAAAATTTATTACAAAATTAATAATCAGTTTTAATAATCATAATAGTAATATTTATTTATATATATAAATATATAAACAAAAATAAAAAAAATAAAAAAATTAAATATATAAGCACATCTATAAGTAATTTATTATATATTTTTTTTGGGTTTGGAAAAATGAATTAAAAACATTATCACTTTTTTCCAAAGTTTCTGGAAAATTCATTAAATTACCAAATTCCTTTTTCATATGTTAAATAAGGTTAACGACATAGAGGCTATTCATAACTTTTAGGCCTATTTTTAAAAAATATTTTGACCTAGGCTTATTTGCTTTTTTTTTTTGGAAAAAAATATAAAAAAATCCCTCTTCATCACATCTATAAAAAATATCAATGATGAAGTTCATTTTTCTCAATGCAAACAAGTGATGAGAAAGTCTACATTCATTACTACATATCAAATTATATTTAGTTCTACCAATTATCAACATAAAAACATTGACAAAGGAGGTGTTTTATGAGTGAAAACTAAAATAACTAATAAAGAGCACCATTATCAATGCTAAAAATCACTAATAAAAGTGATCCATTATCATCATTTTTTTAATGATGATAATGATCACATTTATTAGAATTTTTGTAGTGTTAATAAAGGGGGACTTTTATTATCGTTTTTTTCATTGATAAAATATATATTTCATAAAAAAAATTATATATCATTAAAAACCATACGTAAATTTATGAATATAAATATATCAATATAAATATAAAATATTTTAATAAATAATATTAATTTAAGTCTAAATTTCTATTTACTCTAAATATATAATATATTTAGTGAAACATTACTTATAAAATAATCTAAAAAAATATTAATTAATAATTTTCTAATTATTACTGAGTAAAAGTAATTTTATAATAATTAAAAGGTATAAAAAATCAATAAATCAATAAACGATCTATGATAAGTTGAAAATAAGACTTGAATTTCAAAAATCCATATATTTTAATATGGGTGTCCATTTGAGCTCTACCACATATCGAATAAAATATTGAAAAAATATCTCTAATGTGGTGATAGGGTAAATCCAAATATAGTTTTTTAGACGTTAAAATTACAAAAAAACCTTCAAAACCATGTTTTTTTTCAAGGTTCCTTAATTTTTTACCATTTGATGGAATTCCAGTATCGTTTGAGGGGGTATTCTTATCACTTTTTTGGTTGAGAATAATGTATATTCAGATCTTACACTCATATGGATATTACAGTGTTTAAATTTTACCATTTATTAAAATGTATTTTATAATGAAATATATATACATTTTCATATATTTACTTATAATAAACCAATAGTAAATAAAATTATTTAAAAATATTTGCATAAAAATGTATTTAAAAAATATAAACCATATATTAATAAGTATTTATTATTAATTTTTTTTAAAATAAAAAATTATCCATTTTATTTACCATATAAAAATTCATTAATTTATATATACATATATAAGTAGTGTTTACATATAAATATGTGTGTGTGTCGATAAATAAATATATATTTATGTGTACATTCTAATATATGTAAATAAATACATATATATAATTATTTGTGCATGTATGTATGAAAAATAAATATGAACATGTGTGTAAATATGTACGTATATGTGCATGTATGTGTGTGCCAATATTTTTTAAATTCATTATATATAAATATGTTTTTTATTAATATATCATTACCATTAAACATATTTATGAATGTATTTACAATAAATATTCATAAAATCATTATAAAAAATATATATCTAAATATAAAATTCTATGTAAATATGTATAAATATATATGTAAATATTTAGGCATATACATATATATGTAAATTTATATGAAATTTATATATAAATATACAATATATATATATATTTAAAAATCATATCAAAGTAATTATATAAATGTATTTAATTATACGAATAAATATATAAATAAAAAATTAATTATGAATACATATATATATAGTAAAATATTAAACAAATCATGATGGTGCTCGTGTGATGGAATTAGGCATAAAGGAAAAGGTTGGGGGTTCAAATCCACACAAGAGAAAGGCTGAGTAGGTTGTAAAAAGATCTAATAAAGGGTGTGGAATGCACTGATAAAAGGGGAGTGTTCTTGAGCGTGGTTGTGAGGTGGGAACATGGGAAACATAACTCTAATAAAGGGATAGGGGATCTAGTAAAAGGGTTGGGAGGAATGAAAAAAATAAAATAAAAATTATTCACTAAAATTTGTCATCACATTATTTTAGCACTAATAAAGGGGGACTTTATATGTGATTTTATTATCACTGATAAAGGTTGCTGGTGTTTTAGGGTTCATAGCTTGTCAGAACATTTTATCACTAAAAATAAACATTTTTATCATTGACTATTATTGAATCTATAGTATAATTGTCTCAAAAAATATACAAATAGTTGAGAAAATTATTCCTCACAAAAAAAGTCAACAAACCTTGGGAGGCCAATGATGGTCAAACCCCTGTCACTTGAGCCAAAGAGTAGTTTAATAACAAATTTAACAATAAAATCATCCGATATATAGTGTGTGTGTGTGTATATGTATATATTAGTTACATTAATATACCTGATTTCCAACATTCATTACACACACACGTACGCGCAAATATTAAAATATTTTTTTGAATTTAAATTATCATTTAAAATTTGATTTTTTTCATAAAAATAAATTTTCAAAATTAAAAACAGATTTTTAATATTGATATAAAATATATACATTTCAATTTATACACTCAAACGCATTATTTACATATTTAAATACACAATATATATATGTGTGTGAATATGTGTTAAAATACTTTTATTTTTAAACAAAAATTATTCTTATAATCAATATATTAAAATATAATTACACATGTAATAATATATTATTAATTACTTTTAAATATAAATAAAATTTTAGATAATAAATTATAAATTTTTTTTACATCAAATATATAGTCCAATTCCAAAATTTCAACTATTTTATAATTAAAAAATAAATCACACACACACACTAGGAGGGTCGCCTAAGAAAGCTAACCCTTTTTAATTCCATAAATTATGTCAATCACATGTCTTGATATACATACACCACTAATCTATATAGGATCAAGTGTTACAAAATTATCCTATACATACATGCATGCACGCATGCATCTATTCATCCATCCATCCATACAAATATATATTTTAAAGATATTTTTAAATTTACAATTTTATTTTAATGGTATATGTAATATATTTATATATACTTAATATAATATAGTTAAGTATATTTTTTTGACATGTTTATGTTAATATATTTTAATATTTTTTAATATTTTTTAATATATACATATGTAATCATAATGATTATTATATAATCATAATTATAAATAAGTATAAATAAATAAATAAATAAAATTCATATAAATGTGTATATTCCTTATTATATAAATTATAATCAATAATATATAACTCTATGTATATATTAAAATATGATATTTAAATTTTTATAAATGCTTTTTATGGGTTAAGAGAGAAAGTATATTTTATCGATTCTTTTTATGAGTATATGTTGACATTAACAATGGTTACCATTTTGTTGGAAATACACTAAAAGGTGGTACATCCAATTTAATGATATAACCCATATATTTTTCAGTGAAATACATATGATTCATGTCAAAAAATATGTTTGGTTATATTGTAATGAGAATGGGATGTTCCTATTATGCTTATAGCATAGAATACGATTAATCGTATGATATGCATAAGATGAAGATGCATGTATCTGGACACCGCCTCTTGCACAATTTCTTCAGTTTATGATCCATGATAGGGTTCATTTATGGAATGTGAAACACTAACTGATGTTTTTAATTAATAACACTCCAATGGGTTATAACATGTGGGATCTATGATATCGAACATGATATAATCGATGTGGTTGAAACTCATTATTAAATCAACATCAGGGAAAAACTATATAAGGTTAGGGTTACCTTTATTAAAGGATGACTCTTTCATTAAAACACATTGAATATCTCTTATTCACTTGGCATTTTTCATCACATACTAAAGGCACTAGAACCCATTTAGTGTATAAAAATCCTCATGATATGATCAACTATCCAAAGTTTGATTTACAACCTTTAAAGGCAGAAAGATTACATTTTCTTTTTCAATGATCTTAATAAAACAAATTCATTAAAATATAGAAGATAAAGGCCACTACATTCGCATTTTAGGTATTTTATTATTCATTTTTACATATATGTTGATTCTTTGAAGGTAGATCAAGTTTTTTCATGGGTTGTTTACACTTCCAAAGATTATAATATAATGCCTCTAACCACATCAGTGGTATAAAATCATTATTCCTCATGGAATCAATATGTTATTCAAATATTATTTCATATAAATCAATGTCGTAAAGTTTTTGCAATCAAATCATATAATATGATATAAGGATATCTTCTATTTCGATTATCCATAGCATACGACTAGACTATATGGTAAGGTATGATATAATGAAAACCAAAGTATTATTTTTGTACCCCATAATATGATATATGATATTTAAAAATAATAATCTTGAGATTAATAAAATAGTGGATTGTAGAATAAATATTTCATCAGCTATATCATTAAATACGTTTAGAGATTTATGGTTGGAGTATCCATATTCGACGATTCCAATTATAGTATATTGTTAAAATTTTATTGAAGAATACGATTGGTTCTTAGGACTCTTCAATCCTTCATCAGTCATATTTTATGACTGATAATAATATTATCAGAAAAAAAAATGAAGTATTTAAAAAATGCTAAAAAATTATATTTTTAAATATTTAAAAATGGTTTATAATTTTTTTATAAATTATAAGTGTTAGACATTATAAAATAGGATTTTCAATGGATAAAAAATATCAAACGTTTATATTTGTTTCTCATGATTTGAAAATAAATAAAGTGTTTATTTATTATTTTATTCCCTTAGAATATTCATGAATAAAATGTTTTTAGAAATTTTTTTGTATGACTAATTTATGAGAAAAATTGTTTCTAGGATATAATTACTCACCATACAAGATAGGTATGATTTAATAAGATTTAATTCTCATCTACCTCGACCTCAGTTTATTATTAGAGTTATGAGATTTAAAATTGTTATTAAATATAGGTCGTGTATGTTAGTTTTTAGTGTTATCATGAATTAAAATCTCTATTGGGTAATGTATCCTCATAGAGGTGGACTTGGGATCAAACTATCTATTATCCTAAAGGCTTATTACTTATTCAAGAAAAGTGAAGGGTCAACTATCCATAACTTTTGGATTACTCATGTATAGTTTTTCAATGTCAAATAACTTTATGAATTTAAATAAGGAATTAATATTCCTTATGCATAAGATGAATTTAGATATTTATGAATATGAATGGATTCAACTTTTGGGAGAGAATAAAAATAGTGGGTCGTGTTATTACCTACCTTCACCAAGATGAGAGAAGGGACAACAGATTTCCAGAACCTTCCTTATTCAAGTTTAAGGAGATATAATGACCCATGAGACCCACCTTCAATATTTCCTAGAGTGGAGACTTGCACTAAGGGTATAGAATCACACACATAATGGAAGGCATTACCATTTTTTTAGTAGGATCGGGAATTAGTATAGAAAATCCCAAACAACACCAAAACTAGAAGTAACTGTATAGTCTAAAAAATCCCTTCTCATATGCATGTTCAATAATATGTGCTATAATACAGGAAAACTCAAAAGGTAAATAACAAAGAAAAGAGAAAAAGCAACAACAACTATCAGAACTTCTGAACTAGTACTATCCCGTATGGTCCTCGAAGTCCTCCCGGAAACATGAAAGTAGTTTTATATACATAGGGGGAGTATACAAGTATATTCAGTAGGGAAAACCAAAATCTCTCGTGCACAAGTGGTTGGGAATTCTAATGCCCCATGAGAAAAGGGAATAACCAAGCACCTAATAGAGAAACTATCCACCCAAACCTCACCAAGGAACACTCCCCAAATAACGCAAGTCATGTAATGTAATAGTGAAAACACATAGATGTTTGGGTACCCCGCACCACTTTTCCACTAGTTATTAAAGACATCTTATGCGTTAGACCTTCCCCACCATTTCCACAATAGTACCACTGCCATACCCCACCCGCACACACCTGGGCTACCCCGACCTCATATATCACCTGCAAATACCTGGGCCAAAACCACCCATAACCATTCTCACGGACACCTGGGTCAGAACAACTACCATAATGCTTGAAGAAACTTTGGCCTCATCTCGAAGACTCTAGGGAAACAACCTGCCCGCAAACACCTGAGCCAAACACCACAACATACCCAGTACAATGAATCTTGGGATCTAATGGACCTCAAGCCATCACAGCCTGCCCGAAGAGTCTTGTTCTACTCGGGAAAGGGATTCAAAAGGGATTTAATAACCAGCCACTCATAAGATTATTGGAAAAAACATCCTTCCCCATGAAATTAGGGTGTTCGGCACGAAATGCTCAACATGGGTGGGGCGTGAATATGAAACATAAGAAATAAATTATACATATAGGTAAACAAAAACTCTTCTAAAGTTATGGGTTCCAAAACTAGCCTATACACAAACACCATCATTACTATTCATTTAAAAAGAACAACACCCACGGCCAAGTCATAAATCACCCCAGGAAAACAATTACAATTCATGATTTCATATTTAATTGATTCCATTTAATTAATTCTTCACTACTATGAAACTAATAGGCATAGCCATAATCTAAGGAAAAATAGTAAGGCAATAATTTATGAATTCACATGCGGTTCTCTTGTAAAGTCACAAAAACAAAATGAATCTATGAGATCCCACAATTTACTAGAACCAATCCAAGATCCAACATACAGACCCACATGGCCTAAGATCAACAAACCACAAACTGCAACACAACAGGGGGTCCCCTCCCAATCCTTGTCACCCCACAAGCATCAAGAAAAATTAACCACCCACATCACCATAAAATAGAAATTGAGTTTTCAGATTTTAAACCCACTATTAATTAAGTTATTTCCTTTAGTTTGGTTAATCGGGGTGACCACACACGGATTCTTGTTCATTGAGAATCCATTCAAACAACCATGTTTATGTGATTAATGAGTTTCCATGTTTAATTACATTCAATAACAGAAATATCTATAAAAAAATGGTTCATTAGTGCCCAAGATAGGACCACCAATGGCCAAAATTTTCAGTGGAAATAAGGCTATTCAATTCACAATATATAGATAGGGTAAAAGAGTATAATATCATCATCAAACACACCCCATCAATCTTTATAAATTATTAGTTATCTTTGTTTTGTTTTTGTTTTATCCATCCTCATAGGAACATTAAGAGACCCACCCCACATGATGCACATTAACGAGAGACGAAGGAAGAACCCTACTTGTATTATCAACGATCGATGTTTTTCTCCTCATGCCAATAGCTAGGATGCATGACTTGAAATGGATGAACTCTAGGGGATCCGAGAGTGGGCAGGAAGGGCTCCAGCACTGGTGTACCACTTACCTCGGGAAGGGGGACTCCAAACGCACCAAGGAGAAGATAGAAAAGTGATCGGCCCCAAAGAAGAAATAAATCCCATGTGATAAAAATGTTAGATCCCAGAGTTACGGGATATCAAAATATTGAACGACTTTATAGGCAGATCATGGTTTCACTACATGTTTGGGTGGTGACACATGATGAAATTAATTATCATTTAATAATTCTCATCCGATAGGTGGCCATAATAGTTGTGCATTAAAGGATTTGATTTAAATAGATTAAAACAGGTCCTTTGAGAGTTGGACCACACTTTGGGGATTTAAAACATTGTTTATGGGGTAAAAACAACTTTAAACCACTTTAAAAGGGTTAAAAGACTCAAAAATGACATTATAGGAAAAATGGGAAAAGAAAACCCAAAAATCCCCTCTCGCACCAATCGATGACACACTGATCGGTGTAACCGATGGGTGACACCATAGTGACATACCACCACCGGTTTTCCGCCCTTCAGATCCGGACATACTGATGTGGTCTAGGGCATCCCAAACACCAAAAAATTGGAAAAGCAATGGACTAGGAGGGTACAAGCCATTACATTCAATACCTCTCAAACTATTCTCGTTCTTGAGAATCAAAACTAAACATAATGTAAAGATAGGGGTCCGAAAAACCTCATTAAAGATACCTCTCATGTCCAAACCACCCTAGACATCTAGGAACACTTCTCCCTCAAGTGTCCATAAAAACATATAAGTTTACACAATCCAATCATTTATATTAGAATGTCCCTTCCCCCATGTCAAGATATTATCTGCTTTGTGCGGCGCTGACTCACCCGAATGGTTTCAATCGCATTAAAATTAATGTGTTTTGATTAAGGATTAGGTCCTCCCTTTTTCCATAGTCAGGACTCTTTATACACATTCATATAACAAGTAAAACAACACATTTCATAGTTAACAAGGTCAAATACTACATCACAATCAATTTGAACCAAAATGGAAAACAAACTCAAAAAAACTATTGGTAATGGGCACACAGTTGTGCCTCCCATTCCTAGGGACTCTCATAAAGGCCACCATGCCTCCACAACAAACTAACCAGAGGAAAGGTTCATCCACAGAGCACTCTCTTCTTTAGATCTTTGATCCTCACTGGTTGCTCAAAGAACATCATGTCAGCCTCGATATCCAGCTTTCTCCAGTCAAGGATGTGTGAATCAGTGTGTAGATACCAACGAAGCTTGTACACATGGAAGACATTGTGAATCCTTAGTAGCGGCGGTGGTAGCGCTAGCTGATAAGCCACTTCGTCGACCTGCTGCAACACCTTAAAGGGTCCGACGAACTTGGGAGAAAGATTTCTCCCCCTGTCGAACCTCTGTTTCCCGCGCTGATGGGAGACGTTTAGGAACACGTGGTCCCCGAACTCAAACTCCAAGGGTCTCCTCCTACTATTAGAATATGAATTATTCCAGTTCTGGGCCACCTTCATCCTTTCTTGTACAAGATGAACCTTCTCTAACATGATATTCACCACTTATGGGCCAAGAAACCAGCTTCCCCGACCTCTGTCCAACACACGGGTGAGTGACACGGCCTCTAGTGTAATGCTTCAAATGAAGCCATTACAATGGTAGATTGATAGCTATTGTTGTAGGAAGACTCTACCATAGGAAAGTGTCACACCCACAATCCCCCAAAGTCCAAAACACATGCTTGAAGCATATCCTCCAATGTCTGAATGCTCCTCTCTATCTTCCCATATGTTTGGGGGAGGAAATCAGTGCTAAGGCATAGATGGGTTCCAAAATTATGCTGCAATCCCCTCCAGACTCGTGAGGTAAACTGTGCATCCCAATCTGAGACTATGGAACTCAGAACTTCATAAAACCACACCACCTCATCCACATATCTCTTTTTTAAGGCATCCATCGCATTGAACTCCTTGATCGCTAGGAAGTGAGTTGATTTCGTCAGTCGGTCTACCACTACCCGGATATGATCACAGCCTCCTTGAACCCTGGGTAGTCCCGTGATGAAATCCATCGAGATGTCCTCGCACTTCCACTCGAAGACGTCTAAAGGCTGCAAAAAACCTCCTGGGATGTGGAGTTCTGCCTTCACCTACTAACACACCAGGCACCTTGCCACAAACACTTCCACAGTCCATTTCACTATGGGCCACCAAAACTATTCCATCAGGCCCTAGTACATCTTTTAAACACATGGTTGCACCACCAGAGGTGAGTTTTGGAACTCACCAAGAACTCTCTTGTGCATTTCCATCGGAACAAACAACATCCAATAGAACATCATCTGATTATGTCCGTCTTACGACTACCCTTTTGGAGCATTTCCTTTGTTAGCCAGATAACGCATCACTTCAATCTCTGAGTATCCCCACTGAGACTCCTCTACCTGCCACAACAGAGAGGACTACACTGTCATCAGAAACATAAAACCACTTCCACCATCCACCCTTGCATCCAGGTGTAGGCTAGCCAACTCCTCCACCACCTTCCAAGTATATGCCGATTCTCGAACTGCATCATTCTGGGACTTCCTACTCAAGGAATCTTCCACCATGTTCCCCTTACCAATATTGTAAGATATTTCAATGTTTTAGTCCTAAAGAAACTTCATCCACCTCTATTGTCTCATGTTAAGGTCCCACTGGTAAAAGATATACCTCAAACTCTTGTGATCCGTGAAGACCATGAAGCGCTCCCCGATGAGGTAGTTCCGCCACAACATTATTTATAACACTACCATTGTATGCTCCAAGTCATGGGTGGCATAGTTACTCTCATGGGAATGTAACAACCTATACCCATAAGATATCTCCCTCTATTTCTACATCAGCACACACCCCAATCCTTGGCCTGAAGAATCACAAAACACCTCAGACATCACCCCTCATTCTAGAAACCTCAGAACATGGGCACTGACAAACTTACCCTTCAGATAACTGAATGCTGCCTCACACTTACCACTCCACACAAATCCTGGTCTTTCATGGTCAAGGCTATCAAAGGTGCTGCAACTCCGAATAAGTTGGGTACGAACCTCCAGTAGTAACCTACTAGACCTAGGAAACTACGATCTTCTTCTACATTCTTGGGTGATTCTCAAGAAACAACCACTTCGACCTTCAATGGGTCCACTGTATCACCTGCTTTAAAAATCACGTGTCCAAGGAAGTGCACTTCTCTTTCCTAGAACATGCACTTCTACAATTTCACATAGATATAGTGCTATCGGAGGAAATCTAAAACCGTTCTCATATGCTCAGCGCGATCCTCATTTGATCTTGAGTAGATCAAGATGTCATCCAAAAACATGACTATGAACTGGTCCAAATATTCTAGGAAGACAGAGTTCATGATCCCCATGAACAAGGCATGTATGTTTGTATTGCTGAACGGCATGACCGCGAACTAAAAGTGCCCATATCTTCACCTAAAGGCGGTATTTGAGATGTCAGCCTCCTTCACCCTTAACTGGTGATATCCTGACTATATGTCTATTTTGAAAAACCATCATGCCCCCTTCAATTGGTCAAATAGGTCGTTTATCCATGGAAGAGGTTAACGGTTCTTAACCGATACCTGATTTAGTCTCCGATAGTCTATGCACAGCCTGAGACCACCATATGCCTTCTTCACAAACTTGACCGGAGTTCCCCAATGGTGATGCACTTGGTCGAACAAAACCCTCCTTCATCAAATCATCAATCTGAATTAGTAACTCCCGCATCTACGAAGGTGCCATCCGATAGGGGGCCATCGAAATCCGACAAGCACTAGGCTGCAAGTCTACCCTGAACTCAATGTCACGTCAAGGGGGAAGAGTCACAACCTCCTCAGGGAAGACATCCATAAACACACTAACAATCCCCAAGACATCCACCATTTCTATATATTCTAACTCTACTGACAGCTTGACTAACAAGGAATGAAGGGGCTCCACACCTGGGCTACCCTCCTAGAAACTTGTCTCGCTGACGAAGGTCACACGTTGTTCACCAACATCTGAAAACATGATCCTTCTTTGGAGGCAGCTTATAATTCCACACATGGAGAACAACAATTCTATTCCAAGAATGACATCATATGGATGAATACGCAACAAAAGAAGGCCCACACTATAATGATGTGGTACCAACATCATTCTACATCCTCAGAAAACATGAGACAAGCTCTTCGGAACTTTGATGGGAATTCTCAAAAAAATGGGTATGGGAAGTCTCTCTGCAGTTAGACCCAAAGCATGGGCTAGAATAAATTTAAAAAAAAGGAGTGTGATTCACTTGAATCAAACAAGTCATAGGTAAGTGTACTAAACATTCTTATTGTACCTCTAACAACTTCCAACCCTCCTAGAACTACTGCCTCTATGGAGTGTAACTGCCCACGCCTAGATCCTCGGCCCCTCAGCTGACAACCACCTCTCCGACCATTCCCTGGTTGAGGTCCCTGAGGAGTGCTCTGAGTTCGGCCTCCTCCCGCAACTTTTTCTCTTGGATGAGGGGGAGCTCGATGTCCCTACTACTGCTGCTGAAAGGGCCTAGCTAGAAACAACTACTGCTGAGGTGGGTGCTGAACTAGCACACCCCCACTACATCGCACTCTATCCAGGAACTGATTCAAATGATTCCTACAGCTTCCACAGATGAGGCATCTTAGTCCTAGGACCGAAAGGAGAGGGCGAGGACCGGGTGATCAAAATTGGAACTTATTGGGCCTTCTCTCCACTGGTTGAAACCAAGATGGACCTGATGTTGGGGGCCTGCCACATAAGGATTTACACTTTGACAATCCCAACTCGCTCCCCAATCACGAAACACCTCCCAGTGTGTGCATCCTCTCTCCAATTAATCTATCTTGTGGGACTCCATTTACGTAGGTAGGGTGAAGGGAGTAATATCATACTGAAGAGAAGGCCAGATTTTCTCCTCTAAATGTCTCACATGAGTCTCCTCATCCAGGAAGAGTTCTAGAGAACAGAGAAGGAGATCCTAGAACATGGTCCCAAAATCTCTCACTGACATACTCCCCTATTGAAGGGATAGTATCTCCTGCCTCTTCTCAGCTTTCATCGTGGAAGAGAGGAATTCTGCTCGAAACTCCCTCTCGAAGTCAGTCCATGAGATCTCAGCCTCCATATTCTCTCCAAGGTAGAGTGTCCACCAATAACGTGCTTCTCCCCACATATCACTTACATACATAGGAACATAGTCTTCCATCAGAGCTTGAATTAAGATGAAATAAATCACCAATTCCTCGATCCAGCTCTCTGTCTCCATATCTGAGAAGCTACCCTTATACTTTATAAGGGTATACCGTTGAAAGGAATAAAGATTCCTCTGCCACTAATCATCCTTCTCCTCTCATTCATCCCTCTTCCAATCAGCCAAATCAACCTCCTGGGCCTCAATAACCCACAGTAATCATGTTCTTCATTTGGGTGCCATAGCTACAAGGTAAACAATGAATACCTAAGCCTGAGTAGTGTTGAACATTTCTTTTAAATTATGCTAAAACTTTTTATTTATTGAAAATTCCCAAAACACCCATAACACAAAAGAAAACAAGTCATTATGATGCATGTAACCTTCCTAGGGTCTCTACCCTACAATTAGTGTAGCTTCACATGGTTGTTTTGTAGGTCCTAAGTCCTTTCATGAGATCACGGGGGGGCCCTAAAATCTCGTGTGTCAGCCAGTCTTCCTTGGCCTATTTCATGCACCAAGATTTCCTAAAATTGTTTCCCTACCGTCCCATGAAATCATCAGTATTCCTAACCCCAAGCTCCATCCTATCTCTCAAACACATCCCCATATACCATTCTATCTTAACCTGCTATCACCAAGATGAGGTAAGGGACAACAGAATTCTAGAACATTCCTTCTTCATGTTGAAGGAGAGATAATGAACCACGAGATCCACCTTCAATAGACACAAGAGTGGTGACTAGAACCAATGGTATATAATCACAAGAAAAATGGATGGAATTACCCTTTTTATTTAGTTGGATTATGGGATAAGATAGAAAGTCCCAAAATAACTCCAAAACTAGGAGTAAAAGTAAATCCCAAAAAATCCCTTCCAATAAGAATGTTCAATAATAAGTGCTAAAATACAAGAAAAATAAAAAGGAAAATACCAAAGAAAAGATAAAAATAAATAGAAAATATCCCAATCTCTGAACTAGTATGGTCCCATATGGTCCTCGAAGTCGTCCGAGAGTTTTATATACAAATGGTGAGTAAACAAGTATAATCAATGGGGAAAACCAAAAGCTCTCATTCACAAGTGGGGAGGCATTCAAATGCCTTTTGAGAAAAGGATATAAACAAGCACCTAATAGGGAAACTATCCACCCAAATCTCACCAAGGAATACTCCCCATATAATGCAAGTTATGTAATGTAATAGTGATAACACATTGATGTTTGAGGTACCCCGCACCACTTTCTCACTTGTTATTGAAGACATCCTATGTGTCAGACCTTCCCCACCATTTCTAAAAGAGTCCCACTTCCATACCCTTCTTGTACACCCCTTGGATACAACAACTTCATATCTCTCCCGCAAACACCTAGGCCACAACCTCCCATAACCACACCGGTAAACACCTGGGCCAGAACAACTACTATCATGCCCAAAGACACATGGGCCTCATCTTGAAGATGTTTGGGAAACAACCTACCCGCTCACACCTAGGCCAACCACCATAATGTACCATGCCTGATGAATCTTGGGCTATAAATGAACTCAGGCCATCACAGCATGCCCGAAGAATCTTGGGATATTCGAGAAAGGGAGCAGAAATGGAGCTAATAACTAGCCACTCATAAGCGTGTTGGCAAAAAAACCCTCCCCCATGAAATGGGGGTGTTTGGCACAAAGTTCTCAATATGGTTGGGGTGAGAATAAGAAACATAAGAAATAAATTATACATATAGGTAAACAAGCACTTTTCCCAACCTATGAGTTCCAAAACCAGCTTATACCCAAACACCCTCATTACTATTCATTTAAAAAGCATAACACCCATGGCCAAGTCACAGCATACCCCCAACAAAAAAATTTCCATTATTGTTTTCATATTTAAGTTATTCCATTTAATTAATTCTTCACTACTCGGTAAATAACTTGAATATCCATAAGCCAAGGAAAAATATCCAAGCTGGAATTTAAGCATTCACACCTAGTTCTCTTGTAAAGTCCCTACAACCAAAGGGATCTGTGAGATCCCTCAAAGTACTGTAACCAAACCAAGCTCCAAAATACATCCCCACACGGCCTTATATCCATAAACCAACAACTTCACTACAATAGAGGATCCCATCCCCACCCTCGTCAGCCCAAAAGCACCAAGCAGAATCAACCACCCACATAACCATAATAGAGCTAGGGATTTTTCAGATTTTCAACACACCATTCATTTAGTTATGTACTTCATTTTGGATAACTGGGGTGACCAAACAAGGATTCATGTTTATTCTGCATCCATTAAATCAACTGGGTTTACGTGATTAACCAGTTTCCATTTAACATCCATTTAATCACATAATTATCTATAAAAGAGAGGTTTATTAGTTCACAAGAAAGGACTGCCAATGGACACAATTTTCAATGGACATAATACCATTAAATTCAAAACATATAAAAAGCGTAAACGAGTACTGCAGCATCGTCAAACAGACCCCTTAATTATTTAAAAACCATTAATTATCTTCATTAATTTTTAGTTTCATCCATCCCTATAAAAACATTAGCATACCCACCCCACATGATAAACAGTAAAGAGAGATGAAGGAATAACCCTAATTGGATGATCAACAATCAATGTTTTTCTCCTCACACCAATAGAAGGGATGCACAACTTGCAAAGGATAAACTACGGGGGCTCCGAGAGTGGGCAGGAAGGGCTCCAGAATAGGCACACCACTTGCCTCAGGAAGGGGGACTCCAAACGCACCAAGGAGAAGAAGGAAAACATACCAATCCCAACAAAGAAAGAATCGTTATGCGATAAAATGGTTACATCTCAGAGTTATGGGATATCAAAATCTTGAACAGATTTAAAGGAGGATTGGTGTTTTACTACACGGCTGGGTGGTTACACATGATGGAATTGATTGTTATTTAATAATTCTCATCCAAGAGGTAGACATAACATCTATGCATTAAAATATTTTATTTAAAGATATTAATATGGACCTTTGAGGGTAGGACCACACTTAAGGGATTTAAAACATTATTTATATGGTAAAAATAGCTTTAAACCACTTTAAAAAGGTTAAAATACACAAAAGTGGCGTTATGGGAAAACTGGGAAAAGAAAACATAAGAAGCCCCTCTAGCACCGATCGGTGTCACCAATGGGTGAAAGCACAGTGAAATCATGTCACTAGTATGTTGCCCTTTAGATTCAGACTTACTGATGAGTTCTAGGGCATCGCAAACACCAGAAAATTGGCAAAGTAATGGAGTAGGAGGGTACGGGACATTACAGGTTATGTCAAGTATAACACATCTATATGGAATGAACATATTAATTTTTGGGGCTGAATAGAGATTAAAAAGAATAAATTTTTAGAATAATTCATAATAAATGCATAAAAAATTAAATAATAATGATTTCTTATGATGCAATGTGTTTATTATGAAAGTGATTTAAATTAAACGAGTGATATGATTAAAATAAAACCCCTCAAATACTATGTGTGAGATTCTATATAAAGTGGAACTTGTTGAGAGCTAAATCATCCAATTAGGAAGATAATTTATGGATCCAATATTTTCACATATTTCACTTTGATATTCATGATTTTAATCCCACCATTTTGATTAATTCTTGTGAAAATATCACATTAATCAGTTTTTGTTATAATCTAGAATTTAATTATTAAATGGATTAAAAACTGATTTTTATTTTCTATTTCATCAATAGAATTTTTATAATAAAGAATAAGCAATAAATTTGAAGGTTTGATGTTATTTAAATATGGTCAGAGATGATTTTGAAGGCCTGTAATTGATTTCAAGAAGTTATATTTTATTTTGAAAACATTGTGTTGGATTCAAAAAAATTGCTAGGGGAATTGTCTTATGAGGCCTATGTAATAAATATTTGTGAGAACATATGATAATTAATATATGCATATAAAATTTTATGGTTTAAAATTTTCAAAATAAGAATCATACACATAAGGCCCTTTATCAAACTGAATTATATTTTTGTGTCTTCAGTTACACATAGGATATTTTGATCTTGGAAATCATTTGAGTTGGGATATATAGTGAATGAAAAAGTTATATACAGAAGAAATTTTGGTTGTGCGTATGAAATTTAAATAGAAGGTATTATATCTAAAAAATACAACAACTTATAAAAAGAAAAATTAATATGCATAAGGTATTTTTCTTATCTGTATGAAAATTTTAAAATGTATAGAATAGTTATCCTACACAAAAGATATTTTATCCATGTGTAGAATATTTGACTTTATGAAATACTGAAAATTTTAAGAAGGAATTTTTTTTGACAAAGTACTTGTTACATGCATTTCTAATTAAAAAGAATTATTATTTTCAAGATTCAAACTAATTCTTTGTGTTTTCACATCAATATCAATGAAACCATTTAGAGGAAGTCACATAGGGCATAAAATGAATATCATTTTGATCAAAAAATAAGGGAGCAATCTATATATTTTAAGGATGTCTAAACCATGATGGGGATTTAAACATATAATAAGAAAGGAAACATTTAAAACATTCAAAGAAGAAAAAATGTGATAATTTTTATGAATCATAAGTACAAGGATGTTACGACTCTACACATAGAATTGGAGGCCGAAACTAGAAAAAATTCTATAAACTTGGCTCATGGACTTATTAGGGGGAACCAGCTTCTACAATTTTTTGTTTTTGTTTTATTTTACTACTTTTTTAGTTTCTTAATATATTATCCCTCCTAGTTTATCATTGTTGTGATTAAAATGGAAGGGTAAAACTTGAGTGATTAGTGAAGGGAAAGAGATTCATTATTATACATTATTCCCACACTTAATGAATAAAACCCTCTTTCATTGATTGTTTTTTTGTTATAAATTTATGTTTAATACATTCAATATAATTGTGTTTAACGTTTTTAACTTGTACACATTTTAACTATTAGGTTGATAAAATTTAACCTCACTCCACCCAGTAAGCTTGACTCAAAGGAATATATAGAATTTGGTGGTGATTATTTAGTAATTATTAGCATGTATATGGAAGCATATGGTTACTTATGAATTTTCAAGAAGCACTCACATCTTATTAGGTATTTTATTTGAATTTTAACAGTGATTTACTAACTATTCTCATACACTAGATGTAGGGATAACCAAGCAGTAATAATTACTAAATATTTCTCTATAGTTACCTTAAACCAAGTCTGGTTGATGAATGAATTGAAAAATATATTAGTTATAAATTATTAATAAGAGAATAAAAACAATATTAAACACTATGATAAAATTTTAATAGTAAATCCCACCCTTATCCCAAAACATTAATATTCAATTAATTTCAATCTCTTATTCCAATGATTACATTATTTTCGAATCCCAATAATTTCAAAATAAACCCCTTTTTACATATGTGAAAACTAATATTTTTAGAAAAAATCTCTGAAGATAATATAGGTTTTCCACTACTAAAATGTATAACCTAGGAAATAAATTATTTTTCCACACCACATGATATGTTTTACTGTCAAATGTATGCACCTTAATTGTTAAATAAAATGATCTATTATAACCATATATGGGAGTTTAAATTTAAACCCAATAACTGAGAAAGTTACCTTGATAGAATCATGTGTAACATCAAGTGTTCACTTTGATATTTCTATCATGACATCCAACCTGAATCATGACCTTAGAGACCTTTGTTCTCCACAATTCACCAATAAAATTATCATATTTCCATGAATACTCTATAGAATGGTTTTGTATTAAAAAATTATCTAATATGACTATTGATAAATTTTTATGGTCTTGTATTTGAACTCAAAAATAAAGACACCAAAAAATTTCCATTGGTGTTATCTACCTTGATATCAAGAATAGATGAAGAATAAGTAGAGTGTAGTGAATTCCCCTTGTCACTTGAAGAATTATTAGTGGAATGGTTGTAGAACCTAAAACCAAGAGAGATCCATTACTAGGATGGTATGTAAATAAACTTGTTTCAAATATTTTCCCTCACCCATAAGATAACAACAATGAGTAATGAGATCTATTACATTAGTAAATTATCTATAGGAAACTCTATATGAGTACTGGAAGAGGTTTAAGAATATACGTGTCAGTTTCCCATATCAAGATATATAGGTGAATCACTTTTTAGTCTTCTTCTATCAAGGACTACTGAAAAACGATATAAACTTTTTTGATGCCTCTTCTAGAGGTGATCTCATAGAAAAATCAAAAACATAATCCATGGAACTCATTGAAATAATTTCCAAAAACTCACAACAATTTGCCATAAGTGGTACAATAATAAGAGGTATCCAAGGGATAAGAACTTATAAATCATCCCCAATACTTGAATAAAGACTTGAAGTGTTAACCAATTTTTTGAGAAAAGTTTCTTTAAAGAAAAAGGTGACCCACAAACACTATCCAAGGTATGTGGTCTTTGTTCACACCCTATCAATTTTATTGAACATTGTGTTGAACTATAGGGAATGGAATGTTTTTTAGCATCATTTAGACCAATGAAATATCCATAAAAATCAATAATGGAGAGACAACTACCATGTATAATATAGATTTTTAAATTAGTTTAATTAGACTAGGCCACCTTTTTAAAACCAATTTTAGTTAAAAACACCATTCAAGTAGGACTACTAACAAACCCCTCTCTTCTAATAAACTTACACGAAACGTAATTATGAACAAAACATGAAAAGGAGCCTATGACCATGGTTCGAAATAGTGTAACAGGGCCTAAAACCCCTGAATATTTATTATATCCACAAGTTCCTTGTTTATGGATCTTAATTCCATTAAGTATAATAATTTCAAAAGAAACAATTTAAGATTTTGTAGTATAATATTTACACTACGGTAAAAATTAGGGAATTATTAGTATATAACCCCATTTATAACCACTGAAACATGTTTTTACATCCATAGTCAAAAATATAGAAATATATAAACTTATAATACAAACTAGATTCACCAGAATAAAATATACAATTTATTAATACATTAATTTACAACAAAATATAAAGAGAAAACAAATCAACCAAATAGAAAACTAATAAAACATCACACATATGAAATTTTATTTTTATATTAAAAAATATATATATATATATACTTCAATACATTTACTGTTAGTAATGGTTCTCAACATTATTTTCATTTGAATCCTCATTAACAATATAATTTTCAGCAATGATATCAACAATGTTACCATCAACATTAACATGTGTCAACCAACACCACCACAAATCCACCGATATACTAACCATTATCATCATCTTGTCCTCTATACTCATTAGTTTTAACATCATAATCATCTTTATCCTCATAAATCAAGATCAGACTTGATAAAAACCCATCTATTTCCGCTACACCCCCTGTCGGAAGTGAAGAGAATATAGTTGATATCACATTAAACAATTGTTAATTTTTTATTATTTTTTCTTCTAGTGAGACTCTTGTAAAAAAACTATTTTTTTGTCTCAAATGTAACATTTAACTATTCATGGGTAACCATATCTACTATTTTTAAAAATAATTAAATAGTTTAAGACTAATATCTACATGACATGATTTTACTTCATGTTTAGAATGAACCCTTCCACTATGATCATCACCTAGGGCCTGATGTAAATAATTTTTTAGTTTAAATATGTCTGGTTACTTATTTACTAGATATTATAGTGGATACTATAAAAGTTTGTTACCATTTAAGTAGATAATTAAAAAGATAAATAATATATAACATGAATATAAATTATAAAATGTAAATAAACTAAAAATTTAAACACAATATTACAATTTTATCTTATGTTTCCCAATTCATAGTGCTTCCATATTACTTTTTTCTACTATTAAATAATTATGTTGATTAAATAGAACGTCTATATATATTCAATAACTATTTTAATTTGAAAATTCATAATAAATCATTGAAAAAATAAATATATATTCAAAGTTAAATGATATTTTACTTTTGGTAGTTCATGATGTTGCATTGATTTTTACCCAAAATTATGAATTTATTTCATGTCACTCGTAAATTTTTATGTTATTTTTATGTAAATATTATTGGTAAATAAATATACTATCATTTTAACATGTCACAATGGATAAGACAACACCATTTCAACTTAATAATTCAATGAGTTCGAGACATACCTCAAATATCTAGGTTTTTTGAATTTTATTAAAAAACACACTCATAAGAACAAATTTAAATTCAATTAACAGACCAAATAATTATTTCTAATATACTATTAAATTTAATTTTTATATTACAATCATCTAAAAAAGTTACCACCAACCAATGGAAAAAAGAAAAATTAAAATCTATTTTCATACCATCATTGAACATTGATTTATAATATATAAGAAATATATTTTAAAAATAAAATATAATAATTGAATTCTATCTAGGTACCATTTACACATTTTAATTCAGTTCAATAGAATTATATTTGTTCTTTTGTGTTTAGTAAACATTCTGTTTGGTTCTAATTTAATAAAGGAGATGTTATTTTGAGTATCATGTGTCATAATCTATTTTGTTTGGGTTTTTTCAATAAATGAAATGTTATTTTTTTCAATAAAGGATATTTTATATGTATGATTATATAGTTTGGATTTTTACACAACATAAAAACATATTGTATGTTATTTTAATGTTTTAATGTATATAGAGTCACATCTATTATAATATAATGTTTAATATAGGGGGATAAAATAAATACACTATTTTTCATTTTTGAAATATGTTATTTAAATTACTCTTGATTTGTTATAACTAATTTCAAATATAGTTTAAATAAAAAATATATATTTTTACTATACATTTATCTCTTTGGTAAAGTATCCCACATGCAGCATAGTGTGTGCAAAATTTACCAATCTTATGATACCAATTATCTTATCTAGTATAATATTTCATGCTATAATTTTGATTTTAACCCATAGAAGATACACTCATATCTCTATTTGAAATGGATTTAACTGGATGAAATTTTAATGATTTATATTTTTTTATTCCAAGCATTAAAAAAGGTTGTATTCAATGATGTATTCATTTAAAAAATTATATTTTTTTTGAATATGCTAGGTTTTATAGGTGGGTTAATTAATATGTTGAGGGATTTTTTTCATGATAAAGGAGGGTACGATAAGGTGATCATTTATCCTATCTCCCTTTTTATATTATGGAGGACTAAAATTGTATTGTAATTAGGAATAAGTAAGATAAAGGGAATATCAATCCCATTCAAGCTGTAAGTGGTTTGATTTCCCCATGCCCCTTAATTGATATTGATGATATCAATACCGTATTTAATTTTTAAAGGGTTTCTATCCATACTAAAATGATCATATTTTTATACCACATCATAATCAAGGAAACCTTATTTCATAAACATAGAGTGCCCTTATTTTGGGTAAATCCAAAGGAAAACTTCTTCTCAAAAATTATAGTTAGAGTTAACCAACAACTTTCATCCTAAAAGGGAATGTATTTTTAAATTTATGGGATGGAATTTTTTTATTGTCTCCAAACTGTTATTCTACTTCATGATATATAAATGACCATATATTATAATTAAGAGGAATAAATCTTCTATATAGAATAATTTATAGACTATAAACTCCTTATAAAAGAGGCTTATCATAGTTAGATAGTCCAATTATTATAAACCTATAAAGGAAAGGGGTATAGTAATCAATAGATTAAATCTTTTTAATGTTCTCTTGAAATCCTTGTTTACATTATGATAATTATTTCTCTAAAAAATTCCTTAAATATTGTGGTTTAATGAGATTGAAAATGGGAATCTATCATGAAAAAATTTTCTATGTGGCCTACCCAAAGGGAAGCTTATAACTCTATTATTATGAATTCAAGGTTTTTTATCTCTAAAAATTATCTTATAAATTTTAGTAAATAGAATGGAGATATATCATATTTTTTAAATTTGATACCGGAGTCTAATGTTGGAATTCAATATAAGGATATCTCTATAATGGAAAAATTATTATATTAATTTGAATACATTCCTAATTTTTTTTGAAAATCATCAAGGAATATAAATTTGAGGCTAATTATGACACTCTTTTTATGGATGTAGTAAGAAATAACATTTTAAATTGAAATATATATATATTTTTTTCAATAGAATAACCTATTAATTTACAAAAACACAAGTATTATGATGGGACAACCTATAATAGAATATTCTCCATAGATTTATCCAAAATTAATGATATAAGGAAAAGAGAAGGGAGTTATATTGAATAATTAATGCCTCAGAAGAAATATTGTTGAGAAAAATAGACTCATTTTTTATGTTTTGTTGTATATTACCACATCTAACAATTGAGTAACAAAAAATACATGTATTTCTCTATCTAATAACATAAAATAAATTTAATTTTTTACAGATTTATATCTATTATAGAAAAAATCCAATAAATTTTTTATTAGAATAAAACATTCGAATACCTATGATTTGTTATAAGAAAATAATATTTATAATACAAAAAACAACATATATTTTATAAATAGTTAATGAATCTAGATAGAAAAAAATAAATTAAATTTACAATTTGGTAAATTACCTTAGAAGTAAAAATCACCCAGTGTGTAATTATGTATTTATATTATGTTAGTGGACATTCATTCAAGGATAGTATATTTTCAATATTAGTACCTCTTATATATTTTCAATTTATGTACAATTCAGGCTTTTAGTCCAACCACATATCTCCAAGTTCTAATGACCTAAATATCATTACTTATATGACATAAAAGAATTAAAATTGAATTCACATATTAAAACTAAATTTTCAATAATAATTTATAAATTAATTTCAAATTAATTTCAAAAACAATATTACTCATATTCATTCCCAACCTTGTATTTTGATTCTTGTCCAAATTTTCAAAACTATAATTCTTAACATGGAATAATATTACTATGTTTTTTAAGTGTTCCCATGAAACTTCAAAAAAAAATTACCATTTTTTCAAAAAATTTCATATCCCCATTATAATAAACTATGATTTTTGTGTGCCTATTCCATATTTCAAAAAACAATTAATGACCATTTATTTTACTAGAATGTGACCCTGATGTGGGAAATGAGTATTAAGTACACATATACAACTGAAATTTAATAAAAAAAATATTTACATCATTATGTTTTAAACATTTACTGTAACCATTTTTTGTTTTCAATGTATCCTATACAATATATTGGGGGAAGAAATTTGAGGGGTTTTTTGTGTAGTAGACTATTGATGTTAAATTTCGGTAGGAGGATATGGGTATATCATAGGAATAAATAGTAGTTAAGTTCCCTATATATATGAAAGAAGATAAGGGTAAAAGTATGAGGTATGAAAGGAGTCGTATTACCACACTTGTAACTAAGAGGAAAATGGATGAAATATAATAAATAGTATGTATGGGCAAGGTATATAAGTAGAAGTCATATTGGTAATAAAATGTATCGATTAATATAGAGCCATGGGCTATGAGGGAACTCGAGAAGTAGGGTCAATACATGTAGGTGTAGTCCTATACTTTGGACTTCCAAACCTATCATCGGTGAGTGTAAGTTTTCACATCAATGATATGAATTAATATTAAATATTATTCGTTTAAATTTTATTTATATCCAATAAGTAGAAAGTTACTCATATGAAAAATCATATTTTCCATCCCTTCTTCTCTAAATCTATGATTAATTTTCACTTCTCTTTTCTTTCAACATATTTATAAGAAAAAATAGCATTAAAAATCTAGATGTGATTTAAATTTTATAAAAATATAAAAAAAATTATATAAATATAAATATTATAAGAAAAACATATTATTTTTTAAACCATTACCTCTTCCATTAAGTTTATTTTAATTAATTTTTTACTCAAAAAAATAAAACATTATATAATAACATAAGCAACAAATTTATATTAAAAATTGAGATGAAAATTTATTATTAGTTATTATTTCTTTAAATATTTTCTCCTACTATGTAAATATCAAATAATTCAATTACTTTTTTTTTAGTTTTTTCAATTTTATATTTTTTGAATGCTTATATTACTCACTTTACAGGTCTGTAAATTCAATGAGTTCTTCAATGAAATATTCATTTGTCAATAGGTATTTTATTATTAGTTTTCCATTAAAACAACATGATATTATATTTCCATTTATTATAAACAATTTCATATTCGACACACATTTTTTTGATTTGGAAGGTATGTGACAATATTGAACAATTTAAAAAAATTCCTTTTCCTAGTAAATATTATTTCCTCACTATTTTATTTGATCTGTTTTTATCAATTATTATATTCATTTCATCAATATTAACAATATTCAAGTATAAACGAACAAATAATTGACACTAGTAAAATAAATTTAGGAAATGTGACACTATAATAAATATTGTCGAATAGATACTTTTGGAATTAAATAATTTTCAAATATGTATAAAAACATAAAATCATTATGAAACTAGATAATTCGTATAATATAATTAAAAAATTTAGTTAATCACCATGTTTAAAAGTTTCAATAACACAGAAAATGTAAAAATATTATAAACTAAATGCTTCCAAACACGTTAATGTTATGCATGCTCTATTAAAATTTTTGGTTTACAATCTATTCTAAAAATTGTATCATTTGTGTCGTCAAATGAAATATTTGATTAAATATCAATAGTTTCATCCAAAACATCACTATCATAAATTCCTTCATCAAAATATGTCTTGAAATAATATCAATGAAAACAATAAATTTTTGTTTTAAATGAAAATTTACATAAACAATTTTCTATATTATCACATAAGAATATAAGGCTCATCTCTATGAAGTTAAAATTTTATATCAATCACTCTAAATCCAAAATTATCAATATACATGAATTTTCATGTTATTTAACCAGACCACATAGATTAAATCATTGTTACATGACCATATGTATAGTAATATAATAAAAATATTCCCTCAATAACCCCATAATATGAAATATTTTTTTATTTGGGTTATCTATATAATTCACTAGCATTACAACACATTATAGTAATTTTCATAATGTCATCGTGCTCTATTTCAATGATTATTAAAAAAGTTTTTATAAATAATTTAAATACATTGAAAACAATTTTTTTACAATCATGTCACACATTGTTCAGACCAAATGAAAATTCCATTATTTCTGCCGATACATATTCAATTGGTAAAATTTGATTCTAAAATATATCAACATAGAATATTAAACAAGTACCTAGGATTTGGAAATATAAAAATATTAAATATTTTACCTTTGAGTTCAACCAAGTAAGAAATTATTTACTTTTTAGTTTATCCCTCCACTTAATAGAAAAATAATTGTTTTTTTATAATTTCACTATGTTCTCTACAAATATTACAATTTTAATATGTCAAAATCTATAAAAAAGTACACAATAAAATAAATATTTTTAATTTTACTTACATGATGTAATAATTAACCATTCCATAATTGAATAATATTATATGATGATCCATTTCTCACTCATCGCAATTCAATGTACACAACCTATATGATCTAGATATCCACTATAGGATCATATTACTCATATTCAGTTTTCAATGGTTGATTAGATCTCGTAGTGAAATTATCAATGTACATTGAAAAAAATCCATGAATTCTAATGATAAATAACCTTTCACAATATGTAATTTAATATGATTCATATTTATCACATAATTTCTCAATATAAACATTAATATTTTTATTGGATACATCCAGAAACTAAAAACAATACCACCAATAAGGACTTCTTTGGAAGATGCACAGTCATATGAAATATACATGTGAAAAATGTTGCAGGGAAAATTTTCCAAGTAATAATGAATTTATTTTGAATTTTTTTGTTTATTATTTTATCAAAAATCTATTAATAAAAGATACATAGTCAAATCATACTGAAAATAACATTATATGAAAATAAATTCAAAATGAAAATGGGAATCAACTAATACAACACGATACAGTAGTTCTGGGATTTATGGGATTTTAGTTTCACATATTGTTTATTCACCCATTTTGAAATATTGATTGAATAAATATGTAGAACCCTGAAATATTACATGACTAAAAGGAATTGCGTTTTTCTCTTCATTTATCATCAAAAAATAATAAAAAGTGTCTTTCCACAAATTTTGACAAATGAACTAAATATAAAGTCTTGGTTTTATAGCCCAATCCATTAAATCATGATGTATGAAAAAAACATATTTTATTTTTACTTTACATTTAAAACTATTTTTGTATCATTTCAAATACATTTTTCTCTATATTCATCACATCAAAATAGTGAATTTGGACTCGAAGCTTTGGACATTTCACTATTTGGTAGGCCATTTTTTAGTTTTAATACCTAATCCCTATATATGTTTTGTTTTAATTTTTTAGAGTCCTTTTATTACTACTAAAGAACCCCTTTGTGTTGATCTATCTTAAATTAGGGGAAAAGGGGGTTTCGTGGGGTTCATAAAGGTTTATCATTTGGAAATCCCGACTACAAGGTATGTGGTTTTAGGAAGTCATGCTATATGTTCTTCTCATTTTCGGAAGATGAAATTTTTTAAATTATAATCTATGTACATAGAGTACACGACATGTAGTGCGACATGGGAATGATGTCGGGTACATGGGAAAACACCCTATGTAAGGGGGACATGGTCATTTAATAGTAAACAACAAGACACCATGTATGCCATGGTCATGTAGTAGTTCATAGATAGAACCCTGTTATACCTAGACTATGTAGTAGTAAATGGCTAGACCCCACATCATCCAGGTCATGTCAATGTACATGGGTTGAAGGGAGATTTTGGATTACACATTGTGTACTCAATGTAAATGTTATGTACAGCCCCTTTATCACCCTTTTGAGGGTTTTTTGTGATTTTAGCAATCAAAGTCATAATTAGACATAGTATGAGTCCATAGTAAATATTTTTTCATGTCGAACATGATGTGAAACCCTTGGAGAATTTTTAGGAATTATAAGAGTTGGTTTGGGGTGAGTAAGCCATGGTCTAGTGTTTTCATAAAATTATTGAATTCAACTATATTATAATATTGAGAAATGGGATAAGACCCAAGTGAGGTTCATGTGAATGATTAGTGGATGTACCATGGGTTTTCCAAAGACCTAAGTTGGTGTTGGAATGGAACTATCCCTAGTTATAATGATTGGTTTATGACTTTATGTGATGGATAGGTTTGGTGAATGGTCTAACCTAGGGTATTTTCAAAATTGGATGGAATTGATTTCATCTCAATTTTAATATTTACCATATTTTAGTAATGCAAGTCCTTGAGATGTTGGAGATTGCGTTTTGATATGTGTTATGCCGACAGAGTGTTTTTTTGACTTATAGGATCCAAATAAGGTTTCCTCTACTTTTCTACTAGTTTTATGGATCCCAAGAGGTTTAACTTTGTTTATGTATTTAGCTAGAGGTCCAATTGGGTTCTTGATTGATAGACTAGCCCTAAACTGGTACATGTTTCTATGTACTAATGGTTTTTGGAAACTTTCTGGGACTCAAACCAATGTATGTGGCAATAGTAACGAGATATTAATGACAGTCATGGGAGTTCGACCATCCCTTGATATGTTATCACTTATTGGTTTATGTTTATACATAGTTTTGAACCACTATGATATTGTTATAAGATATGGGTTTCAATTTTTGAGAGAGTATGACATAATTATCCAATTTTTTGGTCTCAGATGTCATAAATAACACTCCATGTTTGAGTTTGATAGAGCTGGACATGATACTCCCCATCTATGGTTATATATGCATAAGGTGACACTTCCCTTCCATGATTTAGCAGGTTGGGCATGATTCTCTAACCCCATGGGATATGATGTTGGACATGAGGCAATATATCAGTACTAATAGTTTTGTTCATGGTTTGGGTGCCATATCAAGGGTCTATGCATGTTTGATTTTTTATATAGTTGACAACGGTGGACCTGGATATGCCTATAGTTGGTTAGGATTATAGAATAAGGCTCCCAACAAGGAAAATTATGGCATACCATAATGAATAATATGTGAGACCTATGTCTCTCATCTTTGGGATGGTTCCATACTGATGCTCTTGGAGCCACTGATGTCGATGCATAGTCAGATGCTGGATTGATGCTATGAAACTTTTTTTTATAAATGGGTTATATTTAGAACTAATGAACTGGTTACTAGTTGTAATAGAGAAAGGTATATGTTCCTAGGACAAATGACTCTAGGATGAATGAATGAGAAAATTAGTGGATTCATGAGTACATGGTAGGGGATGACATTGATTGGGAACATAGATGGTAAGACTGGCATGGGAAAGGTTTCTGTGGTTGATTGGATTAGTTAGTGATACCATCAATAAGGAACCTAAAGGATACATGGGATCAATGTCATAGATAAAAGGATCGATTTTGGTTTTATTTGTATTTATTTCTCATTTGGTTTTACTCGGATGGGTATATTTCATCAGCATACACTTATAGAATAAGGTAATAATTTCAATATTAGGGGTGATATACTAATATTTATTTCTCACACTCTGTACATGAATATCACTATGCGTATAGACCACATGTTTTCTTTCAGGTAGATAATTTATTAATGATAGATAGGATGTTTTACCAAGTTTTCCTGATTGATCATAGATGCTCATTTGGAGTACGATGATTGGGAGGGTGCAGCTTAATAGGGTTTGGTGACCGAGTATGTGGTACATCTCAAAGTTGGTAGTAGATATGGATGGGTTTATTTTTTCATTATTTATTTCATATATGTGACCATTTTAGTGTGAGATTAGTGTTTTTTGTATTCCATGGATGTTTGGGTCATTATAGTATTTCATATTATTACAACATGACTCCATTATAGTTTTTTCATTCTTTATTTTCCCTATATTTAGTATGATCCTTGGTTAATAATGTATGGTTTATCAATTTTATATGGGGGTATAGAATCATCATGGTATTACCATAGACCCCTGATACTAGTCAGAAGCCACTAGAATATGAGGAAGGAAACCTAGGTTCAAACGGTGAACCAACTCGGGGTACCAGTTTTGTGGAATTTGGGTTAGGATGTCACAAAGTTGTATCAGAGGAGTCACTTTCCTATTTTACTCTTCGGGTTTTGATACACTAGATATATAGGAATGTGATAGATCCTAGGATGGATATTTACTGAGTTCATTAAGAAAACCAATTTTGGTATGAAATACTAGGTTACTCAGGGCTAGGATTGATGTTCTTGGTATTCAATGTTATGGTTTTATATTATTTTATCCTAGCGCAAAATGCATGTGCTAAAGATGTTTTGAATTATGATGGATTTATAGCTCTTGGACCATTAGAGAGTGGACTATGAATTATTTGTGTCACTTTTCCTATACAGGTAACATGTGTCTAAAGCATCATGGTAGGAATGTAGGATTCACTTGTTATAGGCCTTAGAGTGTTTTATTTTCCTAACGACAGAGGCTCAATTTCCATTAGAGATAGGACTATGAATTATTTGTGTCACTTGTCTTATAGAGGAAACATGTGTCTAAAGCATCATGGTAGGAAAGTAGGGTTTACTTGTTATAGTCCTTATAGTGTTTTATTTTCCTAACGATAGAGGCTCAATTTTTTAAAGTGTCAATAAATTCTCATATGGTGTTTTCCCATATAAGTACATGGTGTAATTCTACATAGCTAGTTGGTCTTGTTTATGGATATATTTCTAATGGTAGGTTATGTGGATCTATGGTGAGATTCCCAATAATGATGGTGTTGATGCAGTCCTTATGTAAAACTAGTGGAGTGAACTTGGTGGGTTTTCTTGACATATGTGTATAGTCATTAGACCCATTTTTGGTTTGTTAGTTCTTGTTGTGGGGATTGGTCCTCCAAGGAGTAGCCTAATGTGTAGATGCTTGAAGAATATAGTTTCCCTATTTATGGTTAGTTAGTTTTTCATGTGGATTCTTTCTTATAAGAGACCCAAGAGATGGGTGTTTTGAGAAAATAATATTGTATTATGATGGGATGGTATCATGGTTGACACACCATGATTTTTTGTATTTTTATGAGTGGGAATAGACCTAGGTGACTGGAAATAATGACTTTATGGGATAGTTGACTAGAATATATAGGTGGGGGAGCCTAGTGACCATATTGACATAACTCCAATTTAGGGAGTTAGTGTCATTTAACTCTTGAGGGTGACTAGTGAAAGGGGTCATCAAAGTTGTGAATGTATTTGGGTGTGTGAGGTAAAGATGTATGTTTTAGAATTTTAAAAATGGTGCATGAAGGCTGAATCCTGGTGAAGGGTTTATAAACATTATATTCCCTTTTAAAGGGATGACTTGTGTGATATTGTATTAGTATTGTGGTTGGTTTCAATAGGG
This sequence comes from Viscum album, assembly GCA_963277665.1. Taxonomy (NCBI): domain Eukaryota; kingdom Viridiplantae; phylum Streptophyta; class Magnoliopsida; order Santalales; family Viscaceae; genus Viscum; species Viscum album. Next base: position 355,276,530 of record OY728132.1, on the reverse strand, counting down.
GGTAACCATTGTGAAGGTGGGATGACCCGAATGGTCATGAGCTTGACCAGAAGAATAGGATGTACTTTAGGGTATTTGGTTCCTTGTGTAATATTTTTCATTGGTTGGTGATCCTACAGGTGGGTTAGACCCAGTATGTTTGTGGTGTGAGATAGATAGAGATTTCTGGTTTCCTTGAGATAATGAGAACTTGGAGCGTTGATACTTAGATTGAAAACGTGGTTTCTAAGAGAAGGAACAAATAGGTTCTTTACCTGGTTATCACTGGATACATCTTATAGAATGTGGTGAGAGTGTAAATGAACTTAGTGTATCTTTTTTATCAATTAGTTGTCTCTGGTTTTGGGGAATCCCCAAGGGTTCTTTGCACCAGATGAGACTACTATACAAGAGAAGAATGGTCAGTAGATGTGGATTGTGAGATGCGTTTTTTTGATATGTTACTTGTTATAATCAGAAACAAGTTCTATGGTTGGGTTAAATAAGAGTGTGTAATGGCTAAGAGTTAATGGGGTCTTGGAGATGTGAGAACTGGTGATTCAATGTGTCCTTTGACATGTGGAATGGGCTCTATAAAAGTGTACACCAATGATTCTTGAGTTGAGTAGGTAGCTGAGAGTAAGTTGAGAGCTGATGGGGGTGTTATGATAACCTTTTTGTCATGGTGGTTTGAGGCTCTCAAGATAGAATCATGATGTTCTATAATTTAGGAGTTTTTGTTTTCATTCATCAATGACATCTTAGTTCATTCTTTGTATAGATATGATCATTCATAATATATTGACATCATCTTGAGTACAATGAGGGAGATAATCAGTTATACCCCAATCTATATAAATTTTAACTCTAATTTGATAAAGGGAATCATGGGAGATTACACATAGGGAGTGGTGTCTGTTAAGCCATTTGGTGGGAAGTTCACTATCATCATTTTGTGAGTGAGGTACTCATAATAGACTAGATGTCATGAAATTTCATAAGTTTCCTTCTCAGAATCAAGGAATGGGTGATAGTTAACGTTTCGTTTTGTTTTTCTCTAGTGAGAGAGAGATGTCAATATCTAGTTTTGAGGTTCAACAGTGACTGCAACATGAGACTTGGAGTTGGTGATTGGTTGTGAGGAGACAACAAGGATACTCCTAATGTGGGGGTATCAAATCAGTCATGGTGTTGTGACCCTTGTGTGGGTAGGGTCGAGGATGAAATGAGAACCACATCAAGTGGTTCGGTTGACTACTAGGGATTTGTTTTGGTAGGTGACTCTGATGGTGGGAAGTGCATCATATTATAATATACCATTATATTTTGAGTTCTATTATGGGTAGAACCATGAGCTTGGTGATGATTTTTGGATAACAGTGAGATTTATCAAGATGGAAAGATGTGGTCAAGCACTATCTTGGTAGTTTTCTAATTGTGGAAATAAGTGGATTAATCAATGAAGGGTTATACCCCTTATATTTGGGCCATTATAGAGGAACTGAGTTGTAATCCTGGAGTATAATTCAATGAGTTGAGTATGAATGGATGATTGAGGAGGGTCAATTTGTGTTCTTAGAAGACCGCTGGGGATTCTATAAGAAATAAGTCTTACGGTGGGGAGGTCGTAAAGACCCATATTTTTCTATATTTTTAATTTTATGGAATAATTTTAATTTTTTTCTTTGATGTGATCATGAGGGGTAAAATAATAATTTTCTTCTAGAATACGATCTCAAGATAATTTTTATAACCATTTCTTTGGTCCTTGAATAGGGTGTTTACCCTAATATAAGAGTTTGGGGGATTTCTAATTTATTATAATTTTTCGATGAATATTGAATATTCAATTAATTAAATATTAAATTAATAATGTAGGTTTAGGTGGTAATATAATTTAAATAGATCATCATATTGAGATTCTGACTTCTTGATTGATTTTTCAATGTGTTTGTTTTTATAGGCAAGGTGTAAACCCACTTCAATTTCTGAGACTCGAGACATGAATTTTAAGTGGGAATTTAATTAATTAAAAGACCCACAACCCCCCATTTTGGATTCCTACGCATGGAATGAGGAGGGTAGGGTTCATCACATGCACATGATGGATGTAATGAGAGTAAAGGTGGAAGGAGGTTCCACCATACTTTATCCATGATGGTGATAGAGACCAGAATGAGGTACATTGGATTTTGGGAGGATATATAGACATGAAGCATCAACATTTTCACCATGAGATTGGAATTTTTTGATTTTTAATCCCTGATATCCATATATTTTTTATTTTAATGTTTTAAATACCTTTTATGACTGTTAGAGACACCTTGGGGTTGATCTATTCTTAATCAGTGGAAAAAGGGGTTTCAAAAGGTTCATTGGGGTTTCTCGTTCAGAAATCCTTACAACAGGACATGTGTTTTGATGAACACACACCATATGTTCGACCCTTTTGGGGAATATGATCTATTTTTAAGTAAAAATCATTTACTTGGAGTAAAAACCATGTAGTGGGACATGGTCATGTTGTGAGGTACCTGGTTAGACACCACAAGTAAGTAATACATAACCATGTAATAGTACACAACCAGACCCCATGTATTCCATGGCCATGTAGTAATACAAAAAATGACCCCATGCATGCCCTAGAAATATAGTATTACATGTAAAATCACCATGTGTTCCATTACATATTTATGCACATTAGCATATGATAGATTTTGGAGTGCATGTTGTGTCTTAAAAGTACATGTGGTGTACAACCCCTTTGTCACCCTTTCGATGGTTTTAGTGATTTTATACCACTGAGTCAAAATTAGACATAAGTGGAGAAAAATTTGATTATTTTTTAACATAATACATGATGGTGCAACCCTTGGGTTGTTTTAGGACTTCTATGATGTGTTTTGGGGTGATATGTTATGATAGAGAGTTTTCTACCAATAATTGAATTTGATTGATTTTTGAGAGTGGTATATGGGATGAGACCCCAGATAGAGTCATGAGAATGATTAGAGGACATTTAGTGGGTTTTCTAGTGACCTATATTTGTGTTTTAATGGGACTATTCCCAGTTATCAGTATTGGGTTGCAACTCGAGGTGATGGACAAGATCAGTCTATAGGTCAACCTAAGGTGGTTTGAAATTGAGTTGGGCATGAGGCCGTATACCATGTGAGGTTTACTCTATTTTATGACTATGAGGTTTTAAGATGAAATATATTTTTTTGTGGGATACGTTACCTCAAGAGATAGGCATTTTCCGAATAGTTTAATTTTTACCCAAAGGATCCAAAAAAGGATGTCATCACTTATGTACTCATTTTGAGGTTGCCAAGATGGATGCCTATATTTATGGGTTAACCCAAAGGACCAAGTGGGTCCCTGATTGATAGATTGGTCCTGAGTGGGTACATGTATTTGGGTATTAATAGTTTCAGGTGACCCTAAGGAGCCGAATTGATATATGAACTGATGGGGCTAAGATGTTGATGATAAACATGGGTGTTCAACCATTCCTTGATATTTTTTACCTTGTTGGTTTACGTTGAGACTTATTTTACACACATGGTAATATTTTGATAAGATGTAGGTTTCCATCATTGAGATATTTGTACATAATTATCCACATGTATGGTTTTGGATGTTAGACATGATGCTCTACATCTTAGGTTGATAGAGATGGACATGATGCTTCACTTGTATGGTTCTGGATGTCTGATGTGACGCTCCAAATTCATGATTCATTGGGTTTGACATGATTATATAATCCCATGGGATATAATGTTAGGCATGTGGCTCTATATCAGTACTAATAGTTCTGTTCATGTTTTGGGTGCATGATCGAGGTTCCATTCAGCATGTATTTTTGATATAGTTGAAAATGATGGACATGGAAATCCCTATATATGTTTGACATGATGTATTGAGTCTTTGGAAATTGGTAGATATTGTAGACCACGTGAAATAAAATGTTTTACTGATGCTTCTCGTCTTTGGGCTAGTGCTAGACTGATTCTCTAGGCGACACCGATGTTGATGCATATTCAAATGTTGGATTGATGCTCTAAAACTTTTGTTTTGATAAATGTGTTAGATATCAGATATATTCTCTAGGTATTGGTTGTACTCAATCGTGGTATATATATATATAGGAATGATGTATATAGGTATCAAGAATTAGACAATTAATGGAGTTGTGAGGATAGGGAAGGGGATGCCTTTGATTAGGAACCTAGATATTAGGAAAACCATCAAAAAGGACCATGGGTTTGAGAAAATTATTTGGGGCCACCATCAATATAGATATTATATATTAATTTGGATTCATGGTCATCAAGAAAAGATCGAAGACACCTTGGATCTTTCTGATGTAGGTATTTTTGATCAAATTCATGGTCCTAAGGATTGATTGTGGTTTTATTTTATTTTTTTTAGTTTTTTTTGGCAAGGAAGATCATATTTCATGAAAAATAACATATGGTAGCCGGTTATAGGTTCACTATTCGGGGTGTCTTACTAAAATTTATTCCTAACCACTATATTTTAACCTTGGTTTTCATTTAGACCTCATGTCTGCTTTTGGGTTGATCAAGAATGCTCGACAAATAGGTAGGTGGCCTAGGGTTGCATGATTGAGCGGTTCCTCTTGGGATGTATGATGATTGTTCCAATTTATCCCGACAGGGATCTGAAGACGTGATATTTTTCATGTATCAAGTATGAAATTATTACCAATTTATTTATTTTTTAGTATTTTATTTTTTTATTCATGATCAGACTAGTGGGAGATCATTCTTGTATGTATGGAATAGTTTTTTGGGCCTTTACAGTATTTCATCTTTTTACTACATGCTTCTGTTCTATTTTTTTATTATTTATTAGTACTCTGATGTGTATTATGCTTGGTTAATTATTTATTATTTCTCAATATAACATGGGAGTATAGTCTCCTCATGGTGTCACCTTAGACCCCCGATGCTATTTGGAAACCTCTAGAATACGGGGAGGAAAGCCTGAGGTCATGTGGTTAACAAGCTCATGGAATTGGTTTATTGGAATCTAGGTCCAGATGTGAAAGATTATTTGATCAACATTGGACATATAACTTCTATCCATTATAATATGAATAAAAAATTGTTAGTAAATTTTTTTATTATAAATAACAAAATTAAAAATCATTCATGCTTAAGATATGTACTATATATACTCATTAATTTATTATCATAATTATTAATGAATTAAAAAGTGTAAAACATTTGTTATAGAATAGAAAAAGTATTTTCATTTTTTCATTAGATATTTAGAATAACAATGATTCAATAAAATATTAGAATATGATTTATAAAAACCTAAATATGTTCAACTAGTTTCATGAAAAAACTAGACTCTTTTTCTCCAAGAACCCTTTTAAACCATCTCATATAAATGGAATCAATCTCATGGGTTTTACCAATACCATCAAAATTATGTTTTTGTTTATAAAAAAGGCTTATAAAAATAATATAATAAAATTCCCCTATTAAAAAAATTCATTCATCTCAGACATGTAACAAATGAAATTCAAACCAAGTACACTTATATTTTCATTTTAAAAATTATCGAAATAGAATATTCAAAAAATCCTTACATTCAATACAAAGTTAATAAAACCTTCATAAATAAAACACACTAGAACAATGAAACTTACTATAAAGTGTATTATATATACTCAATTAAAAAATGGGGGTCAATCCATCATAAAATAGTCTAGTGGAATGTAGTCCCATTCATTGATCATTTACTAGATAATAATACTTATTTCATTAATAAATAAACAAACAAGTCTTTAACAATCACATGGACAGTAACTAGTGTTCACTAAAATAATATAGGTAATGATTATTCATGGAATTTATCATGGAACATTAATACTTATCATACCAAAAATAGAGACCAATATATGGCACACAAATTAATTAAAATACAATGTTAACGTTAATTATTATATAAAAAGTCTCTCATATTAAAATTTTCATTTTGGGAAAAAACAAATTTAATAAAAAATATTCATTTTTATGGAATTATTTTCATTTAAGTAACTTTCCTTATAGAAAAAATTATTATAGGATTACATTGAAACCGATTGATTTATTAAACATTTTAAATTCTAAAACATTCTTCAGAATAGATTCAATTCTGTCAAACATTCTATATTTACCTCCTCCATTTTTTAATTATTTAATTATTAGAGGTCATGACACAATTATTTATCCTCAAATTATAGTAGATTACCCCCCATTTTTCAATTAATCTAGACCATTATATGACTTTATAAATAAAACACACTAGAAAAAACACACTATGTACAAACACATTAATTTTTTAAAGAACTGGCCATAAATATTAAAAGGAACACAATGTCAAAATTTTCCAAAAAAATGACACAAAAAAATATTCAAATAAACAATATTGATTAAGAAAATATGAAAGCTAAGATTTTATATCCAATATAAAAAATGATTAAGAAATAAGTTTATTTATTGATAGGCCACTGAAAATTTTTTATTATAGTGAAATAATTGTGATTCCTGGTAAAGAAATTTGAATAAATCATGTGGTTTTAATTTTTTAGAGCATTTAAGAAACTGAAGGAATCATGAGGAATGATTTTTAGTTCATTTGGAAATTTTATTTACAAATCTAGCAGTTTGGTTGATCATTCCATGTGGGTAAGTGAGAAGTAACTTCAAATGAAGAGGGGGGCTTGGTCAGTCAGTAGAATAGGAGAAGCATGGGTTAAGAAATTTTTTGAATACATCGAGTTAGTCAATCAAACAAAGAGGGGAATTTTGGGGGGATGGGTTATATACATATGTTATGTTTGGTTGATCATATGAGGGAATGAATTCGGTGGGAATTAGGGGAATATGGGGCATTTTATTTCCAAGTTCAATAATTACTATGGTTTTAGAAAACCTATTTTCACTATTATAAAATTTAATTGAAATAGAAGTGTGGAAATATGGTATTTTTTTAGTTGTGGAGCCATTCTACCAGTCACCCCCTTTCCAGAAAAATAAATCTTTATATCCTTACACAACTACTATAAAACCTCCTATTCATTAGTAATAAGATCCTGAAATAAAGAAGCTTAGGAATGAAGGGAGAGTGTTAATAAACAATATAAGCTATCTTGTGGAGATTTTATCCAATAATACAAGAAAGTTTATACCACAATTAGTCTATAATATTAAGGGAAGTGAGATTATTAAAACTGGAAGAAGTGGAAAAGAACTTCAATCACCATACAAACATGAACCTAAACTAAATAAACTAGAACATGAGAATAAATAAGCTAAATAGTCTTGAGAGATTGCTGAAAAATATTTCTAAGTATCAGAGATAAAAGAGGAATATAATAAAGAAAACGAGGATATGTATAGAGTGAATAATAAAATACCAAAGTCACCCCCGAGAGGCATCAAAGTGACTAAAATACCTTCCACTTACCCTTCTATCAAGTAAAATATAATTTAAGAGGATTAAAGATGAATAAAATCAACGAGAAATTCTAAAAACATTCCAAATAGTGGGGATCAATATTCCCCTATTGGAATCCCTAAACACAATCACAACCTATTCTTAGTTACTCAATCATATTTACTAGAAAAATATGATTCTTCAAGTGAATTAGAAAGTAAATTTGGGAAAAAGTGTCTCAGATTTGATTAAAAATCAACTTCCAAAAAAATGTCAAGATCTATGGTCATTTTTATCCCTTGTACTTTTGGTTCCATGATTTTTTTATTATGGTTTATGTGATTTAGGTGATTCTGTAGATGTGATAAATAAATTTTTATTTTCATGCTTGATGATGGAACATCTAAATCCTACAACAGTAGTGGTAAAACATTCAAGTATATCGATTTTATTTCGATCAATAGTTTAGGAAGATGCGTCAATTAGATTTTAGGCCTGATTTTCCCAACAAAATTATATAAGCTCATCCTATTGAAAAAATAGAGTACCAACCTACTCAAAAATAATTCTAGTTAGGCCATTTTTTATGAAAACTGAGATAATAATCAATGCACATAATGGAACACTCACCATTTATTTTGTACACAAAACAGTACACTTCAACATTTTCTAAATCCATGTAGAACCCCTTAGATAATAATTTCCTTTTTTCACTTTCCCGTATTGAATATATTGATCATAGTGAAAACATAGGTATATTTAATAGTTTTTTATCTCAAGGAAAAAATTTAATGATTCAAGTTATATATAGGTTAAGGATATTCAGGAATCTAGAAAATATACAAGAATAGTTTAATTATAAATCTTTTGAAGGAATTGATTATTATTTAATAACGGGGAATCTTATATGTCCTCTTGTGTGTATTAAACGCATTCTATGGAAGTGAAAAACCGAAATTTCATTTAGTCCTTAGAAAAACCCCTGAAAATATAATTAAAACCAATAACCACTAATTTAAAATATTTGAATTTTATTTATGAAGAAAATATACATGTGTTCATTATTAATAACCTATCACCAAACTAATAACAAAATTTAATTAAACTTTTGAGGAGGAATTTCAAAGAAATAAGATGGATTTTAGGGGATATTCAATGCATTAATCCATGGAATCTATGTAAAAAATTCATACTTGAAAAAATTATATACTTGTTAGGTATCCCCAAATATGTTTGAATCCCATCATGATGGAGTTAGTGAAAATAGAAATAAAAAGGTTGTTGAGACATTATATAATCTACCTCATTTCAAACTCACAATGGGTCAGCGGAATTCACATAGTTTGTGTCCCTAAAAATGATTATACCCAGAGAGGGGGTGAATCATGGTATTTCAATTTTAAAACATCAAAATTCCATGAGCATGATATTTTTCTCTTTATAATATTAATACTTACTGTATTCCCTCATAAAATCTGTAGAGCGATCAAAAAACTAAGAGAACACAAGATATTTTACTTGGTTCACCCAAACCAGATAATCTAAGAAGCAGGTGTGTAAATGTTCCAATACACATAAGACACCCAGAAAACTAATTAATTTATGATTACAAAATAGATATATTGCACTAACCCATTGGATTTACTATCCACAACATGTTCAAATAACTCACTCCTATTCTCTATAGATAAGATCTCATTGCCCCTTCCCCAATAGTCATTTTCTCCCATAATTGAGTGATGAGAAAACATACATGAAATGTTGTTCCAATTATACACAGAGATAATGAGTTTATAGAATAATATATATCTTAAAACATATTCATTATATAACACTTTCATATTTCTATGATACATGGAATTCTATTATAATTATTTATTTTTTCACTGTTGTGTGTATCTCAAATATTTCTCACTATTTTTCTTGAAATGGTTTATGCAGTTTCAAAGAATTTAACCAACTTTGTTTTTATCCATAGGTTGGGATAAAATATTTTTCCTCAATCCTTTTCATATTGATCAATGTGTGATTAAAACATAAATTTAGTGATTAATAGTAATTTAATTCACATAAAATCACTCAAATCCCAAGCTATAACTATGTTGTAAAATTTACAAGTTGTATGTAACTACTTGACTATGACATGATATTTGTTTATATAATGTATTCATTCTCATCCATGATTTTACTTCGGTATAACAAATTCTACTATAGTTTAGAATGACATCTCAATCAACACTCATTTCATGGAATACCTTCCTATGACATGGCCTCCTATTGAATAGATACATTAATCTCACTCCACCTAATATTCTTATTTCTCTCCCATAACCATAGTATGATCTCTTCAATCTCCTTAAAACACTAAATTGTTTGTGGTTTGATCCATTTGATATGGAATGAACACTAGTACACTTGGAATAATTAAAACATATTCACCGACTAAATCAAACCTTACACATCATAGAGAGTTTCTACGATGTGGTCATATCCTCTTTAACAAGACAATGATATAGTCAATTTTTTATGATGTAATCATCCACAAAATTATATTCAAATATAAATTATGTTACCCTTATGTGATTTTGGTTACCCTTACATGGAATGATATGACCTTTATACTGGTCGGATTATCCCTCACATGAGCAAGTATATACCTTTACATGATCGAAAAACTACCCTTATGAAATCCAGGTGACTTTCAGTGACACATAAAAAATCTAAAATCACCCTTATGTGAAGCAGGGTTTACATTTACTTGAACTATGCCCTTATGTAAAGACCCCCATATAAAAAATATGACCCTTACATGAATCAAGATTAGGGATACCCATATGTGAACATCATTTTCTTCATTCTATTAACCAACCTTCACTGTATTGTAACATGAGGTTTTTTGGTGTAATAGAATCATCTCAATTTGATGATATGTGATATAGTATATAGCTACAACATGAAACTCTATCGACAATCATCCTACTACGTAACCTTAACAATTAATACATATAGTTTTTATTCAGAACAAATTTCTTCTCTTATAATATTCAACCATATTAAAACAACATTTACATGAAATTTATTAAAAAACACAATCCACACAGACCACCAAAAGTATTTTTTCAAACAATATTCCCCTTTGGGTTTGTTGAGAATTCCAAACAAAACATTAATCTACTTTACATGTAAAATTCTAGAATAAAAATAAGATATCACCTGAACAAATTTTTATTTCTAGCCACTTTTCAAGGGTATTTATTTTTAGGAGTACATCAATGATTCACTAACTACAAACGGTATGCTTGTGTGAAACCAAATCATTGTGATAAATAAGAGTTATATGAAAGAATACCCATGATAAAACCATAGTGAACATAATGATTTGAATATTCTCTTCCAAACTACTCTCCTAGATTCTCAATAAAACACTCCCCCATGAGTAATGCTTCTCCCCTGTACTAGTTACCCCCTTTGTCAATAAGGAAAACACTAATAAAGAATAATCATCTTTCTCTACCAAACAACATGATTAATTTCTACCCCTAGGTGAACAAACCCAAAGTGAAATTTATTGAAGGCTCAAAAAATATAATAAAAAATAAAATAAATGAATTGATGATAGAAATCATACCTTGTTTATAAAATAAATTCTCGTGGTGGATTGGTAGTTTTTTCTCCATACAATCTATATAGATGAATTGATTTTAACTCTATGATACAACTAATTTTACTCAAAATTCACCTTCTGTATAATCTTGATCATTATATATTACACTTCATTATTATTTGTCACATAGTCTAATTTCACAATATTTTGTTCAATATTCTCCATCATGAAATATAATTTCATCTAAATGTTCTTTGCACATGGGTATTGAATGGTATTTTTGTGAATATTTATAGATCTTTATTTTTCACATGTAATTGGAATAGATGATACCACAGTAATTCCAATTCTTTAATGTTGTTGTCGCATCTATATCAACTATGTGAAATCTTTATTTTACATGATATACAATGACTCTATAGTGATCAATGATATGAATTCTTATTTTTTTACTTTTCTTTAAAATTTATGATATTTCAAGATAGAAAAAATCTCCATAAGTACACTTTTGATCATCAAACAAAATTTCACAATTGGTGTAAGTAAAACCTGTGATTTTTTGTTGTGAGTTACTGTAAAAAAAAGCCCAAAATTCACTATTTGTTCGATGTACCAAATAATAATTATCACATCCTCAATGTGACTTTATTTTGGAAAACTTTGATAATGGGTATCTTGACATGTGGAAAACATAGAATCTGGTTGAATTCTTATCAAGAAGAGTAAAATAATAGTAATTTTCTTTGAAAGAGTCACAAAAACCTCTGAAACTTTACTATCTTTTGATATTTTTTGTGTGTCTCCACTAGAGTAGATATTAGTTTGAAATCATCCATTTGAAACCTTTTTTGAACCTACTCAGAATATTTATTTTGGGAAATAAACATCCCGTTATAACATTGAATAAACTACAATACAATAAAAATTAAAATTAATCAATTAGAGACATCTCTAATTGAAACCTCATTAGTTTTTAAAACAATTCACATTGGTAGTCCTCCAAGCCTCAAAAGATGATTTCATCAACATATATAAGGACAAATATTTATTTCTCTTTCTCTTTCTTTATTTAGAGGATACAATCAACCACTCATCTTTCAAACTCATTTTCTTAAAATTTTGGTCAATTTATGAATTCTATTCTCTTGGTGCTTGTTTTTGTCCATGAAAATACTTCTTTAACTGAATTTCCTTCAATTAATCTTCATCCATGAGAAATTAATCTAGTTTTAAAATATAAATTACTTTTTCTATTACTCCATTCAATAATTACAATTTCAAATCCATTTTATACACTTTGAATCTCTCTTACACATCCCTAGAAAAAATAATCAAATAGTTTCAATTGAATCCACCCGTGAAAAAGTTTCATCAACACCGGTGAATTTTATTTTAGAATAACCCTTTAACACTAAATATGTGATTTTTCTTTACACGTTACTATATAAATTGATTTTGTTTCAAAAAACCCACTCAGTTTCATTAGCATTTTTTATCGAACCTCATGAAAATTTCCAAAGTCTTATTCTTCTAAATTTAGGCAATACACTCATGCATCACATTAACCCAAATTTTATCCTTAAAAACTTATAAAAATGATTTATTTTCTTATTGATATAAAAAATATGTTTCCTACTACACGTAATCATTATCATTTAAACTAGATATTTTTCAGTCTCAAATAATATTATTTTTAGTGATTTCTACACTTTTGTAACTTTGTCCTATAATAATTGTTCACGTTGTGTTTTCCTCATTATCAAATATATCATATAATTTCAATATATCCCCATGTTATTCCCCTAATATAAAAACATTTTAATCACATTCTTAATAAAAATTAGATTTTTTCTGTATAAAATCTTATCATTTAGAAAAAAATCCTTCTCTTTTTTAGTTAGAGAAATATCATCACTTTTAATAATTTTTCCAATTTGTTTGTTGTAAAGATTTTATTACTTATTCTTATATGAATATAAAATAAAAAAAATTTATTCACAACATGATTCAAACTTTAAATTATTTTATTTATTAATAATATATTACTTACTACCAAACACCTGAAAATACTTTAGTGTGGGATTATTTCAATACCATATTTTTTGAGTGTTTTCTATATTTGGACAAAAAAATGCCAAGTCAAACTTGTAAACCACTAGCAGAACTACATATCTCCTATAAATATCTTTTATGTAATTTAATATAATAATATTTTAATCTAATTTTTTGATTATGTGGTTCCTCCTATCAATAACCGCATTCTGTTAAAGAGTACTCATTGTTGACACCTGATGATGAATCCCAACATTTTTTAGATATTATTCCACTTGGGTATTTGTAATTTCACTTCCATCATTAGTGAAAACATTTTAATTTTTAATCTAAGAATATTTTTAGATTTGCTTTAGTATCGAGTGATACACTTAAATAACTAGTTTTTTGAGTAGTCACCATCAACCATGTCATTATACTTAAATATTAAAAAAGACATATTCCCATATAGTGATTTATGTGACATTAACCCACAAGAATATACATGAAAAATATCAAGTAATCTTGATTATTTTTTATTATATTGATAAAAGTATTTTGAAAAATATTCCCATTTTGACAAGAATCACATGTATTTGTATTATCACATGAATGATTTTGAAATTAAAAGCTCTATCAAAATTCACCATATTTTAAGAATACTCTTGGATCAAATGGCCAAGAAAAATTTACCATAACCTATTTTCATATTTCTTAGACAAAACTCACAATATTGATTCATTAATAAGGTAAATATTTTCCTTTATTGACCTTCCTTAATAAATAATTGAACCGGATCTATCTTAAAATTTTCACCCATTTAACTAAATTCCACTTCATGTCTAAAATCATGCAATTGGATTACACTTAGAATATTTTTTTAAGAGAATAAACCAAGAGAATGTATTTTTTTGGGATATTTTCCACAAACCTAGGATTTTATAGAGCTGATATTTTTTATTCCATATCTGTTTCCAAATAAAAACCACTCAATTTTTATCATATTTGATATCAATGATGATATCTCAATTTTTGATCAATTGATAGGTATATCAACTATCCAAAACCCAGAAGTCATACCTATCTATTTCACTAAAATTATTTTTGTTTTTTTTTCTTCTCATTCATTTTTTTATTCGTACATGACCACTAGTTAACATCTCTTTATAAGGGAAAATATTATTGCACCCACATCTCTAAGGTTTCTTCCTCAATTTCTAGAGCTAAGTTTTTAGGGAGTTTTTTTTATGTTTTAAATCAATTCTATCTAATATATTCCACATCAATAAATCCTATAAGTTATGTTATTTTGTACCCATGATGGAAAATTGTATTCCTGTTTTCCATTGCCTTCACCCCAAAATAAATTACAATTAAAATATTAGAACAACATTGAAGTAATACTTTCTTATTTTTGTTTTTGTTGTTCTATAATGAATATATTTTAAATAGAACCTACATATCAAATGTATCCTAAATTTCCACATTAAAAATGCCTAATTTTTGGGTTATTCTTTTAAACCTTCACAATAAAAATAGACTTCTTTTAAGAACCTTGAAAATTTTCTTTTCATCAAGGTGTTTATTTTTTCTATTCAACATAAATCATTTTAATATTCTCCTTATAATCATTATCCATAATATATTTTTCTTTTTTTGAAGTACTTTAATTGTGGGATAAGAGCATATTCTTTAATAGAAACACCATCAACCTCTATTGTAGAAAATGTGATTCGACTTTCTGTTTTAATGTTGAGAGTGATAATTATTTCACAATCCTCATACATTCATCACTGTATCCTAAATTTTCTTTTGATTTATTCAATTCGTTCATCTCTATAATAAATATATTTAGAAATCATGTCAATTATATGGTCTTGTTATTAAATATATATCCTTATATTGACCACTTTATTCAGGTTTCCATGATTTATAGCTTAAATAATTTCAATCTCAAAATTATGTTTTGAAATTTATTCCTCATATTATTTCATGTAAATATTAAATTCATGAACAACTTCATTTTCTTTATTGATGTGTTCCATATATATATCAGAATCTTCAATGTATTCTTAGTGTTCTTCATCAATATTGACTCCAACCTAAAATTCATTATTTTCATCATCATTATCATCATCCTATATAATTTTTATAATAGATAATAAATAATATTCATTGAGTTACTTACAATAATTAACCTCTTCTGCTTTGGTTTCCTCTATAATTTCATATTATAGTGAAAATAAACTCCCCCTTTTGAAGAACATGCATTATTAGCCTTTTTTTCCTTCACATACTTCAATGATTTTTTGGAGGAGAATAATATTTATCATTGTTCTAATATTTATTAGTAAATCTTTTTAGAAAGTGTCCAAATTTACCATACCTAAATCAAGTGAGTGGAATATTTCCTTTAAAAAATCATTTTACCCTCTTAAGGTTAAAAGGAAAGGAATGAAATCAACTTTCTTGAATCTTCTTCTTCTGAATATTCTTTTATAGAAGTATTCTTAATTAATTTAAAGTATGTATCGTGTTATCTATCCATTGATTAGGATTCATTATATCTATTACACAATTCATATAAAGTATGAGTACAATGTAAGTAGGTCAGATATACTTCCTTTTGCTCTTTGTCTCCAAGCACAGATACCTTCACATTCAAACATAGAGGTAGTCACCTCAAGATTATTTTAAAAAAATTTATATCATTAATGTTGTTTAGAAGAACAATTATAAATTATAAAAATAGTATTTATATAATAAAATAACTCATCAACTATTTTTTATGAGCTCATCCACAATTCTTCATTTTTATTCCCCAACACTTGAAAAGTTTCCATTAAAAATATTAAATCAAATTCATTAATATTAAAACCAATTCCACATTTCGTTAGAGTATTTTCAAGACATTGCCTTTGAATACATATGGTTGTCCAAATATCCTTATATGAAATTTATTATAATATTATCTACATCCAATTCCTTACAGTCTCTTTCTGATAAATCCCAACTTTTGATGTTCACTATGATACCATGAATAAATTAAATGTATACATATATTCCCAAAGACCGGAAATAATGTTACATCCTATTCTTTCATAATTAGAAATTATTTCCTTCGGAAATAGGTAATATTTTATGATTAACAACTACTATTGTTTCCATGATTTTAAGAGAAATAGTATGTTACCCGAAAACCTCATATTTGTTTCCATTTATAGGTCCCTGAAAAGGATTGTACTCTGAGAGGGGGGGAATCAAGGTATTCCAATTTTATAACTTTACCTTTCTTTGGCCATGATCTTATTATATATATAATAATAAAGCTTATTTATTTATATAATAAACTATCTATAGTGATCAAAGTGAAAATAGAACACATACATTTCTATTTTCTAAACTCAAATGTTTGAATTCTAGGATAATTTAGCGAAATATTCCTATGCATCTGATACACTAAGATCACTACTTAATAGTTTATCAAAATATGGATTGATTACTCTATTCCTTGAAATTTACTATCTAAAAATCATTAAAAAAAACTTTTTTTATCTTCTCTATGAATAGATTCACATTGATCCTTCTATGATAATCATCTTCTCCTATAAATTTATTATAAAAAAAACACATGAAATGGTGTTCCAATTCTATACAGACTTGATGATTTTTTTGTTAGATAGATATCCTATAATGTATTCCTTCTCTAATATTTCACCTTTCATGGATTCCAATAATTCCATTCAACCTAATTTTTTATTCACTTTCGTGTGTATCTCAATTTTAACACAGTTTGTTTTCTCTAACTGTTGTTTATAGTTTTAGATAATTAAACCATCTTATCTTGATATAAGGGTTGGGGTAAAATGTTTTTCCTATATCCTTCTAAGATTTTTCCATATTTCATATGAACTTAATATATGGACACATATATAAACATTACATAATGTTGACTTAAGTTAATAATTTAACCTTATTTCTCATTAGGGATATTTTCATGTTTAGAGATTTATAGAATTAGGCCACAACTCATACATAACAACTAAAATATTACAAAGTAGAAATCTAATCACTATCTATTTTATTAACCAAAGAAAACCATTTAACATAAAACATGATTTCCTTTTTCTTGATAAAACTAGCATAACATTCATCTGGATTTCTTCCTTCTTCTTAACCATCCTTACACCCTCTAGAATGAATTTCATGAACATGGGGTGAGCATAAAAATATTAATAAGGGACACACAAGGAATGTAAAATTTTAGACTTTAAAAAACATGTAAACCATGAATACATTATCATAAAGTAATACTTTTCACCTTTATGGAGTGGTAAATACTCTTCAGTGAATATAATCTCATTGCTAACACTTTTTGTAACAGAAAAATTACCATAAATCCATATAAAGAAACACATATCATATAATTGTATCGTGGAACATAAACGTACCTAAATGGAAAAACCATATGGTCTACTTCCACACATATCAATAAATTGAATAACGAGACATTGGTTTATCATAGAACCACCCGTCGTTGGTTTATCACGTGACCACCTGTATTGGGATTATCATGTAACCACTCATCAAATGTTCAAGTAACATTATATAATCATAACACATAAAATATTCCAATTATCAAAATTTCAGTCATAAAATTTCATTTATAATCACCAGAAATAATTTTAAGATATTGAAATATACAATACATTTCTAAAAAAAATTTAAAAAATTTAATAAAGATACTTTTGAATCAGAGTTTCCCATACCACTTCGAAACATTTGAATGAAATTATTATTTTAAAACATCAATTTCCATATAAATAAATTTATAAAAACCATTTTGAAAACATGGACATGAAATAGAATGTTTTACAATAATAAATGGTAAAAATGTTAAAAATCATTCTTTCGTTAAAAAGTTCCTTTGCAAATGGGAAACACATCAATAAAAATAGTTTAGGAAAAACATTAAAAAAACAATAAATATAATGAGAAAATATTATTTCATGACATAAAGTGCCAAAAAGGTTGTATATACACCTTATTTGATAATAAAGGCACATAACATCAATATATTCCTCAATGAATGAAGATTGAGATGAAATCCCTTATAAAGACCATATAATTAGATTAAGGATAAATTAATGACATAAATATGTGTAAAAAATATAAATACACCCAATATAGGTGTATATTTAGTATAAAACAATCAGGGTTCATTCATAGGTATTATTAGAAAAACCAACCAATGATATGGATATGTAACTCAATGAATGAAAATTGAGTTTAGATTTCCCATACCTTGAGTCTGAATTGTCTCGTACGTTCTTTAAATTCATGAATAACAAACATAAGTTAATTTATAATTTCATTATCTCCTTATTAAATTTTATTATTCCATTTATATCACTTATTACCACGTTATAAAAATTATTTAATTATTTAAGTTTAAATCAAATGTTTTGTTAACAGTTGGTACTTGAGTAGAAAATGAACATATTTTGATATAAATTGCCCATGTTGTTAAAATTACACCCTATCCATAATATTATTCTTCATTTAAATATAACATATATACATTATATATGTATTAATAATAATCCATAACAATTGGAGATAATAAATGAAATGCACCACTCATGGAGACGGTAGGTCGTACGTACATATGAATGCTACTTTCATTTCATTTACATAGTAAAATAATAATAATTAAATGATATATATTTATTTTATAACAGATTTATTATATTAATTTCAAATATGTCTCATATGTTAAATGAAACAGTCTTTTATATATTATATGTATATCAGGAATGTGACATATCGCTTTGAGGAGGAGGTAGTCCACACTTCCTCAAACGAAATTATCATATTTACACAACATAGAAAGAATAATGGTATGTCTTAAATAAAAATTAAATAAGTATAGAGATGATAAATATATATAATCTATATCATATGTAAAATATTTTCCACTATAATTTCCACTATTAGATTTGGTAGGGGAAAATTGAACAATAATCGTTACGTGAGGCAATAGATCGCTATACACAAAAACAATATGTTTGTTACCCATTAAATAAGGGTGTGTAAAAGTGTAGATAGAAAACAAAGAATAAAAAAATCCCTTTATTTTAAGGATAATTTTTTTATTTAATCATATAATAAGAAAATTTTAGGGATTGTAGAATGGAAATGAAACTAAAAAACATGAGAGAAGGTGTCACCTCTTAATCAAGTAACTTTCTTCGTTTTATATTAAAAGGTTTCCTTGGGAGGATTTATGCCATAATGGAGACTCATAGGATGAGGTAAGGGATTATCTGAAAAAAAAATTAGGGATTGGCCGGAAAATATGGTTCCTGAAGTGTGAGTATTAGAAAAGACATGGTACCTTATTTATAGAATATGGTAGGGGCACCCTTGGAAAGTATTAAAATAATAAATTAATATAATTTATTTTGTATTTAAAAAAGCTCCAACTTGAGATATGTATAAGATAATATGAGGATAGGTCTAAATCCTATCATACAATAATTTTTAGACATGTATTTCTTTTATTTTAAACCTTATCTTTTCAGTTTACTCTTGATTATTCTCTGCTAATTTTGATTATGGTGACAAAATATTTATTTTTAAAAGGATATTAATTTTACTTATATGGGGTAAATTTAACATAATTGGACACTTAATGATCTTTTAGAACTCATAATATAATATTTTTATTTTAAAATATTTTTAGGAATTTTAAATAATTTATTAAATAACTATTTTTATAAAACATCAATTATGTCAAATTTTACACTATTCAATTTATTGAATTTAAATAAAATCAAAACTTAGAGATAATTTTGAAACAAAGAATCTAATAGTATTATAACATGTCATATTCACTTAAAAAAATATTGGATGATATAAATTATGTCATATAATATTTATTTTCATAATTATAAAATCATTTATTTGATTCCTTCATTAATAATGAAATCACTCCATCAACATTTTGTCATAATTAAATATAATTATTTAATGTATAAAATTTATAAATAAAATACCATGATATAGGAAATATTTTTATATTTCTAATGATTATTTATAGTTGAATATATCACTTATATAAACCCATATTAAAGTTATTTTATTAATAAGTTTTATATTTATAACATATTTTCCTTTACTTTAAATTAAAATATATAAGTGTCATAATCATACCCAAGTGGACGAAAATGGTCACAATTTCATCCCAAGGGTTTTATTGGTCATAAATATCTCATCCAATAGTATTAGTATTTGACTTATGGTAGTTTTATATTATTATAATATTATTTATATCCTTATTTACCTGATTTACCCTTTAACTGCTATAAATAAAAACAATTACTAAAGATACAATTCATAATATCCAAAAATAAAAGGGACGTGATTGAATAATTTGGAAATTCTGATTCCAAATCTAGAATCCTTTTTTTCAAATTAAAAACATATAAGTTTTATTACTTAATTTTATATTAATTCATGTTGTTAAAATGAAAAATGTGTTTTTTAAGTAAAAACCATCAAACTATTGACATATTTTTGTATCAAATTTTAATGTGAAATAACCTAAAAACTAGAGTTCGCTTAAATGATAAAAAATTTATCCATGTAAACTTTAAAACTAATTAAAATGACAATCGAACTATAAAACAATTAGATGAAAAGGTAGTGTTGAACTAAATTGCAGTATTTTTTACTATTCATTAAAATATGAATTTAATCAAAAAATAGTAAAATTTTAGGTCATTATTACAAATAATAAATTTATTATGTAAAATAGAACATTTAAAAAGTGACAAAAATATTTAAAAAAATTCCACCAATAAAATACGTTGAAACTATATTTTTAGAAAAATATTCTTTTTATCGATGAAATTGAATTTGTTCTTATATAATATATATAAAACATAAAAGATTAATTTTAAAATTTAAATTTAATTTATTAAATATATATTTAATTAATAAAATCCAATAAGAGTGATTTTATTATTTTATAAATTCACTGATATTACATTTAAATTGTTTTTCCAGAAAAATACATCCTTTATATTCAATTTGTTTTTATTTAATTTCTTATATTATTTGGTAAAAATGAATCATTATATAAACATGTGTAGACAATATTTTAATAATTTAGTTAATATTATTCATTCCCACCATTTCAATGGCTATGTTATAATGGTAACATTTAAATAATAATATGTAGCTGTTTGTTTAAGCTAGATGTAGTATATCTAGTACGTTATTGAACATAGTGCTTCTTTCTTAAAACTAGGGATGTTATATCCTCCCCCCTTTAATAAATTATGTCCTAATAATTTTTAACTGGGGTTAATATATTGGGTATTACTTTTCAAAATACTTTTATTGCAATCCCACATCAAAAAAATGGATAATAAAACTACTACTTAAAAGAAAGAAAGAAAAGTACAAAGGTAATCTGAGATAACACATAATAGTATTCCATATAAGAAAACATGGATATAAGGGAAAAATTAAGTGTCATGTTGTGATGGAGAGTGATATAAAACATTATCATTAGAAAGTTAAAAATCATAGAACCATGAACTTGTGATGGGTTAAATAGTATTTGATTTCACAGTAAGAAAAGTAATGGGAAATTTTTTTTGTTTTAGGATTATTTTCAAAAAGATGAGAAATTTATTTAGGATCTTGACTAAGAACACAATGAAACATAATTAATTTTCAATTATAGATTCATCCTTAAATAAATTTATACCACAAACTCATCCTGTTTCCAAATGATGAGTATTCATGATGATGAGGTCATAGCTAAGTCACTAGAATGGGCTTCTAGAAAAGCACATAATCCACAGAATATTGAATATCTATTCATGATGTCTTTTAATATTAACCAAAACCAAGAAAAATTGGAAAAAATTATATTATTACCCAAAAATAATAAACCATTTTATGAATAAAAACAACTTTTAATAACCAAAATTCAACAGTAAATTCCGAAATTTAAACAAAGAACATTTGAAAAATAATTGTCCTTAAAATTACTCAATCCAATCCAAACTAATATTGAAACCCAAAAAATAGGATTATTTGATAACATAGTCTTCCAGGATAAATTTTAACCTTTAAATCCAAATAAAATCAAACACTCTTAATGTCTCATACCAAAAATTAATAACCTAATCACATTTTCTCCAAGATAGGTTAATCACTTCCATAAATAAAAAGAATTCCTTAAGTACTCTATAAAATTAAATAATTATTACACAAATAAAATACAATCATACTATATTTTCCTTAGGCATATAGGGTTCCCAAAATAGAAAATTCCTTCCAAAATAATATATATCACTCAATCCCAATATCATTTTCCAATAACAAGGATATATATTTTATAAAACATAAGTTCCCAAAATCAACATGATTTTATTCCATGAACTAGTTTAACTAAAAAGAAAAATTCTTACTAACTAGGGACTTCACGTAGGCCAGTGGTATTCAATTCTCCCTTGTCACCCTTTGGTTGTGGTTTTTATTCCTACTACCTTGCCGGACGTGACAGGTTGTCACCCATTTGAGGGGCTATCCATTTTCTAAAAAATATATAATTCTAATAATATTCCAAAAATATTATAAAGACTTTAATAATAACCATAACATGTTTAAATCCCAATTTTTATTTCATACCTTTCATTTTTCATCCCAAAATACCCCAATAAATACCTCAAAAAAATTCTCCCAAAATACCAATAGTCACTTTAAAATTTCAGATCATAAAGCCAAAAAAGGGGTTTATAAAAGATTAATGTTATGATCAAACTTAAAATTATAAACCCATGATGATATGAATACTCTTAATAAAATATCTTAATCTCTAAATTTTCATAAACCATCTTCCTATACCAACTATAAGGCCCCAGCCTTAAACATTACAAAATCTTGAGTTTAGTTAATAATTTGACCTTATCATTCATTTAGGATATTTTCAAGTTTAGATCATTAGTGAATTATGCCACAACTCATACATGACAACCAAAATATTAAAAACTATAAAATTTTAATCACTATAATTTTTATTCCCTAAAGGAAACCCTCTTTAATAAAACATGATTTCCTTTTTCTTTATAAAATCGTCAAAACATTCTTTATGATCTCTTTCTTCATCTTACCCATCCTTATACACTATGGATGAAATTTCAAAAACCTGTGGTGGCCATAAAAATATCAGTAATGGATACACAAGTAAGTAAAAAATTTATTCTTCAAAAAACATGTAATATATGAATACATTTTCATAAATTGTTACTTTTCATATTTATGAAGTTGTAAATACTCTACACCGAATAAAATATCATTTCTTACCCTTTTTGAAACCAAAATATTTCCATAAACCCATAGAAATCAGCATATATCATATAAAAGTAACATGATACATAAACATACTTAAATGGAATAACCATATGGTTGACTTCAACACATATCATTAACAAAATAACCATACAGCTGAGATCCATACCCAATGAATTGGAGGTTCTAAAGTGACCACCTGTCCTTTATTTATCATGGAAAAAATCTTCTTTGGTTTATGACATAAACACCCATCTTTACTTTGTTATGTAACCACCCATAAAATTTGATAGTGAAATTATATAATCATAATGAAGAAAATATTGCAATTATCGATATTTCTCTCATAAAATATCATTTTAAGTCATAAAAAATCATTTCAAGATATTAAAATATTCATTTCATTTTTAAAAACTATTTAAAACATTTAATAAATAGGCATTTGAATCAAAGGGTCCCATACCAAATTGAAACTCTTGAAAGAAATTAACATTTTAAAACATTCATGTTCCTATAAATAAGTTCATAAAAACCATTTTGAATACTTGAACATTAAACAAAATTTTTTATAAGAATAAATCGTTAGAATATTAAAAATGATGTTTTAGTTTATGAGTCTCTTTCAACATGAGAAACACATGACTAAAAATAATTCCGGAATAAAATTAAAAAACATTAAATATCATTATAAAATACTATTTCATGATATAAAGTTTCAAATGAGTTGTATATACACCTTATAGTATAATAAAGGTGCATAAAATCAAGATATGCCTCAATGAAAGGAGATTGAGATGAAATCCCTTACAAAGATCATATCATTGGATTAAGGATAAATCAATGGAATAAATATGTGAGAAAAATATAAATACACCTAATATAAGTGGATATTAAGTGTAAAACAATCAGAGTTCATTCACACATATTCTTTAAAAAACAAAACCAATGACATGGATATTTAACTCAATGAATAGAAATTTAGTTAATATTTCCCTTACCTTGAGTCTGACTTGTCTTGTACATTATTTATTTTCCTAAATAATAAAAATAGGTTAATTTATACTTTCCTAATAACCTTTTTCAATTTTGTTATTCCTTTTATGTCACTTATTACCATGTTTTAAAAATAATATAATTATATTTGTTCATATCAGATGTTTTGTCAATATTCGGTACTTGAGTAGAAAATGAACTTGTTTTGATATAAATTGTCCATGTGGTAAAAATTACATCATCTCCAGAATATTATTCATGATTTAAATATCATAAATATAATTTATATATTTATTTATAATAATCCATAATATTTGGTGTTATGAAACAAAATTCATTGTTCATGGAGAGGGTAGGTTGTACGTACGCATGAACGCTACATTCATTTCTTTGTCATATTGAAAGAATAATAATTAAATTATATAAATTTATATTATAATACCAATATTATATTAATTTCATATATGTATAACATATTTAATAAAACTATCCTTTTTTACATTCCATGTATAGCTGGAATGAGTCATATCGCTTTGAGGGGTTCGGTAGTCCACACTTCCCCAAAAGAAATTATCGTATTTACACAACATTGAAAGAAAAAATGTATGTTGTAAATAAATATTATAGAAGAATAGAGAAAAAATATATATAATATATTTCATATGTAAAATAGTGTCCATTATAATTTCCATCATGATAGATTGCAGGAAAAAATTGAACAATCATCTCTTCGTGTGGCAGTAGTTCGTCGTACAGAGAAACAGTATGTTTGTTACCCATTAAATGGAGGTGTTGGAAATTATAGATCAAAAACATAGATTAAAATAATAATAAAATATTTTGGATATTTTTTTTATGTAATCATATAATAATAAATGTTTAGGTTTGTAGAATGGAAATAAAACTAAAATCATTAGAGAAGGTGTTACCTCTTAATCGGGTAACATCCTTTGGTTTATACCAAAAGGATTCATTGGGAGGATTGCTGATATAATGTAGGCTTATAGAATGTGGTAAGGTATTATAAGAAGATTTTTGGGTAGGTCTTGTCCGAAAAAAATCAGTTTTGATGTGTGAGTATTAGAGAAGAGAGGGAACCTTTTATAGGTGAGGGGAGGGGAACCCATGGAAAGTATTATAATATTAAATTAATATAAATTAATTTTTTAACTGAAAATATCCAACTTGAGATATTTCAAAGATAAGATGATGATAGTTCTAAATCCTCTCATAAAATAATTTTTATACATGTATTGATTTTGTTTTAAAAGTTGTCTTTTGGGTTTACTCTTAATTATTTTCTTTTAATTTTAATTATGGTAACAACATTTTAATTATTAAGAGAATATTAATTATACAAATATGTGGAAAATTTCCCATAATAATAAACTTGATTAACTTTTAGAACTCATCATAGACACTTTTTGATTTTAATATATTTTTTTTCTATTTTAAAATAATTTTAAAAATAACTATTTTTATAAAACATCAATTATGTCAATTTATACCCTATTCAAGTTATTAAATTTAAATAAAATACAAAAAAATAAATAAATTGAAAAAAAAAATTAATAGTAGTATAACATGTCATATTAACTTATAAAAATATTTTATGATAGAAATTATGTCACGACCCATCATCGCGGTTCGTGCCATTACTACCCCAAGCCCGCCTTCCATCGGCCAGGGGTTGGCGACAAGAACCAAAGGCAAATCCCTGATAAAATGGGAAGGAATTGCCATTAAACCAATAACACACACAGTCTGAACACAAGCAGTAGAAGAAAAAAGTACTAATATAGAAAATAAAATTGTTCTGAAAGTAAGTGAGCCAGTATACAAACCCAACTGAACAACAAGTACAAGTACAAGTAAAAAGGAAAAACAACTCCTGGATCATCCACCAGAGAATTATACCTGAAGAGTAGGTATGGATCTCAAACAACTCATCCCTAAGGTATGTCTCATCTAGTCCAGCTCTGAGCAGCCACTCGTCCATCACCCTCAGCCTCGATCACTACTGACCTTCATCTGCACAGAACACAACAAGGTGCGAGCGAAGACCGTGCAGGGGTGAGTATAAAAACACCCAGTACAGACCCCGAGACCTTCAAAGGTCTCCAAAAATCCACCAAGGATAAACCAAAATAGCAATATACATACTCAATGTATCAACCATCCCTTATTACATATATTCCCATACATATACCTAAGTTACCCATCACAACCAGGTCCATCTCTCGAGCCCAAGCACATCCCGTTCCACAAAGAAAGAAAGTCAATCATCATGATGATAACATCACATAGTCAATACATATATCACATGGGTATTTAACTCAAGTAGAGTGGTAGAGATGATTATATGTAGCCACTAAATCATATCCTCTGTCAAACTCATGTAGGATCCTGGAACAGTATCAGCGCTGTCGAACCCACGGAGGATCCGAGTACAGAAGTCATCCCTGTCAAACCCATAGAGGATCCTGGTCCAATATCGTCACTGTCAAACCCACGGAGGATCCTGGTCCAGTATCGTTGTTTTTTAACCCACATAGGATCCTGGTACTGCAGTACGTCCACATAGGATGTTATCATCTCAGTCACAGCCAGACATAGTGTTCCCGCACACAGTATGCTCAATTTTGGGAGGGTCCGCTCCTCGAGCCAACTGTCGATAAATCAACTTACATGAATTATTTAGTTTATGTATCTTGTAGTTACGTCTCACCATAAGAAACCCAATGCGACAGTCGGCGCATCAATCGGACGCCCGATCTATGAGTTATTGGTGTTTCCGCTCTGAGGGCCCGAATGGATTTAGGTTCAATCCAACCCGGTCATACCCCATCTACATCCAAACCTCGAGTGGAGAATTCCAAAATAACTGTCTTGTTACAAACTTTCTATCGGCATAGACGGTTCATCAATCAGACACCCTTATCCCATGATATGGGCAAAAAGGTGAAATGGGTCAGAACTAGGTCTGGGTCCGATCTGGGCCAACTGGACCTACCCGACCCGTGTCCAGATCAAGACCAGGGTCCGACCCAGTCCGCAGGTCCGACCCGGACCTCCGAAAACTGGCTCGGCCCACGACGGGCTGCCCGGCTCACGTGGCGGTCCGGCCCGCAGGTGGCACATCTCGTGTGGCTGGGAGGCTGTCTGCCAGCCGAAGCGAGTGGGTTGTCACGCCTCGTAGGGTCCTCCAAGACCGAGTGAAGGGGGGGGGGGAATCCCCCCCATCTCCCTGTAATGGTCAGAATGTGGCACCGACCCAGTATCCACGGGACTCGAAGGGTCCCGCATGCGGTGTGCATGTCTGTGTCCGGCTCAACTGGCCGCCCTCCACCATCCGCTACTACCTTCTTGGTCGCGGCTTTGCACGATGTGACAACACTATGCCCACCGTCTGACCATTGCGCTACTCTGACGGTCGTCCGACTGCCTAGCTCCACCGCGGCCCGCACTGGCCACAGTCTGGTCCTCCACGCGGCGTGACGGCGCCACGCTCCTCTGGAGATCTGGCGGCCCTTGTGCTGCCTATTCCTTTCGCGGTCGTCCCCCCTCCAGCCTCCATTTCTCGGTTTCCGTCATCAAAAAAACAAAGAAAATCATAGGGGGGGGGGGGGTTCGGGCCATGTTTGTTTGGCCCGTGCCCCCCGTGTTAGGTTGGTAGCATTCAACCATTAACGAATCTCATTAACGACAAAGAACGAAGATCGAAATCAATCAAAATGACCCCTACCTCGGGTATGTTTATCGTTGACAGTTGAAGGAGAGTTCAGAGAGGGCGAAGTCAAAGATGATGTCACAATAATTCCTCGAGGGTGACAGTGTCATTCCTCAATCGAAGGTTTCTCATTGGTGGAAGAGTCATTCTTCATTGGCAGAAGAGGTTTTTTTTATTGGGAGGATAATTCTCCAAGTTCTTCCAAGGCTCCACCAAATTAATAGATGCCAACCCAAATAAAATAATAGATTTTTCTATTATTTAATTGTTGGCATGAATTCAAAAGATTTCAAATTTAATTAAATAATGTTCCAGTAATTAATTCAAGTGGAGTGGCACTTTAATGAGGGGATTTTAAGTGTTTCCCCCAATTATGGGCAGTTCAAGGATTTAAGAAGCTCAGGTGGTCCCCACCTTAATTATCCTCCCAAGGGAGGTTATGCTCAGGTGGGCCCCCCCACCATAACCACTCATGAGATTTTATAGTGTGGTGGCATCCACCACTAACCACCACTTGGAGGTTTTAACCACCACAAATAATAATAATCCACACTTATTTTTATTTAACATTATTCTTAAAAACTCCAATAACTAACATCCATTCTCCACCATTTGTTGTTGAGGGGAAAGCCTTATTAAGAGAATACCGGTGTTGCAAGTTCAATAGTTCCCTATGATTTCAAATCCTAGTAATGTTTGAAAAGTTATAAAATCATGCTCGCACGTTTACTGAACATACCCGAACAAAACTTTAGATATTTATTCCGGGCACACCGTGCCTCAGAATCAAGCTCTGTAAATTTTCACAGACTCGTAAAAATCCCATGTATTTATGAAAAAAATTGCAGAATTTTCAGGTCTTTAAAAATTATGTCATATAATATTTATTTTAATATTTATAATATCATTTGTTTGATTCCATCATTAATAAGTAAATCACTTCATCATCATTGTGTCATAATGAAATTTAATTACATAGTTTCTAAAAATTATAAATAAAATACCACTATATAGGAATTATTTTTATAGTTATAATTAATATATGTGTTAAGATATATAACTTATATAAACCGATATTAAAATTTTTTTATTAGGAAGTTTTATATTTATAACATAATTTCTTTTAGTATAAATTAAATGATATAAGTGTCATAATCACACTCAATTAGCTTTCGAATGTAGAATTTTCTTCCCATGGGTTGTCTTGGTTAGATATATATCATAAAATAGGATTATTGTAGATTTTGGGATAGTTTTTTATGATAATAATTTTTTATTTACCCTTATTTATCTGATTTACCCTTTAACTATGGTAAATAAAAATAATTACTAATTTTACATTTCATTATGTCCAAAAATAAAATGGAAATATTTAAATAATTTATAGATTCTAATTCCAAATATGGAATAAATTTTTCCAAATTCAAAAAAAAAGCTTCAGTAATTAATTTAAAATTAATTCTCATTGTCAAAATTAAGAAACATTTTTTTTATTAAAAAGCAACCCATGATTGACATGTGTTTGTATCAAATTTCATGGTGAAATTACATAAAATGATCCAAATTACTTTAAATGATGAAAAATCTATCCAATTAAAATTTAAATCCAACTAAAAGAAAAATCTAACTATATAAAAAATTAGACACAAAGGTAGTTTTGAATTAAAATGTAGTATTTTTAACTATTCGTTAAAATATGGATTTATTAAAAAAAATACCAAAAATTCCACCAAACTAAAATTTTATGTTCTTATTAAAAATAAAAGGTTTATTTTTTCAAATAAAAAATTTTAATGTCACAAAAATTTGATTTAAAAATGTTTCTCCATCAAAAGGTGGTAAAACTATATTTTTAGAAAAATGATCCTTTTATCTACATAATTGAATTTCATATTATATAATATCTATAAAACATATAATATTAATTTTAAACATTAAATTGTATATATTAAATAAATATTTCATTAATTAAATCCGATAAGAGTGATTTTATTATTTTATAAATTTTCTTATTTTACATTTAAATAGTTTTTTCAGAAAAATACATCCTTTATATTCAATTGGTTTTTATTAAATTTAATTTTGAATTTGATAACCAATTAATCAATATATAAAAATTTTAAACCATATTATCATAATTTAGTTAATATTTTTCATTCTCACCATTCCAATGGCAAGGTTATAATGGTAACATTTTAGAAATAATAGTTAGTTGTTCATTTAAACTCGATGTAGTGTATCTTGTATACTTTTGAACATAGTGTCTATTTCTTAAAACTTGGAATGTTTCTCTTGAATGTGGGTATTAAGGTCCATTTAGGTCATATAAAATCCATTAAACCCCAATATATAACTCCCTGATCGAATTTTTTAGTTTTATGTAATAGCTTGAATACAACATGATCCTTACTTTTATGACATAATCACCCTCCTCCATGGTGCTAAAACAACATTGCACATTATAATATGGAATAAAATGAGAGATCATTGAAGACATGAAGCATTGAATATATTTCTATGGTGTGTAATCCTATTAACATAATCCACAAATCTATCTCCTTTTAACTTCTTAATTACTATCCCATGATCAAGACATGATCTCCTCAAAATCCTTCAAATACTGGACTTTTGAGGATGTGATCCATTAGATATGTAATGGACACCTATACACTTATAAGTCATAAAATATATTTACTTCCTAAATCACACATTCCATATCAGAAGTACTCTATATGGTGTGGATGACTCCTCTTCAACATGACTATGGTGATGTTAATTTTTTACAACGTAATCATACTTGAAATTCCATTGACTGATAAACTATATTACCATTACATGATCTATGTAACCCTTATATATGATGGGATAACCTATACACAAGTTAGTTGATCCCTAAAACAAGATTATATCTACCCGTAAGTTTGTTAGAAACTACCCTTACATTGGATAAGCAAAGAAAATTGACCCTTTTGTGGTTCTCAAATCACCCTTACATCAATATGGGTTTACATTTACATGAGATCTACCGTTACATGAAGAACCTATTATAAACTAGTTGATCCTTATCTGAATCAATAGTCGGGTGTTCATTATATGAATTTCATATTATGCGTTCTACTAACACACCTTAATTATGGTGTAACCTAAGGTTTTTTGGAATAATAGATTCATCTCAATCCGATGATCTTGTGATGCAGTGTCCAACTATGGTTTACAACTCCAATCAAACTCATCCTTTGGTGTAACCAATAGAATTGTGGTGAATAGTATGTATTCTGGAAAAATTTATTCTCTTGAAATATTTAATTTTATTAAAACTATATTGCATGTAGTTTTTTAATAATCATAATCCACACAGACCACCAAATGGATTTTTTCCAACGCATTGTTCCTAAGAAAATATGTATGACAATAGTGAAGAATGGATAGATTAAATTGATACCTATTAGAATTTAGAATGGATGGAGAGTGTGTATAGATTATTAGCAGTAAAAGCATGACACTTGGAAGGAACATTTTCTTCATCCTTTTTATTGACTAGATGTTAGAGAGATTATATATTAGAACTCACTATTGTTTTCTAGATGATTCTTGAGGCTACTTTCAAGTTCCCATTACTCCATAGGATCATCAAAAGACTACCATTACATATCCCTTTGGCCCATTTACTTGAAAAATAATTCCATTTGTATTTTAAAATTCCTTTTGTTCATTTTATAATTGGATAGTAAGTATCTTTTCTGATCACATTAAAGACTTCCTACAGGTTTTTTAACAATTTTACTAATTTTAGAGACACATTTAATCAATTCTTGAAAAATCTAGATTATTTTTGAAAACCTTCATTGATAAAGAACTTCTTTTGAACATTTAAAAGTTTCACTTCCTGGTATAAATAGGTATAGTTCTTGGGAATGTCTTTTCACAAATATTAATTGAGGTGGATAAATCAAAAAATGAAGCGATAAATTTATATACATAACCAACTTCTATGAAGAATGTTAGATCTTTCCTAGTAAACGTATAATTCTATAGAAAGATTATCATGGATTTTAGTAAAATTTATCTTTCCCTTTAAAAAATATTTTCGAAATAATAAAATTATGATTTTAATGTTGAATATAGGGAGTCTTTTGAGGATTTGAATAAAATATCAATCACATCAAAAGTGATACAACAACGAAACTGGAAGAAACCTTTTGAGCTACATTGTGATTCTTCTAATGAAGATATTGGAGAAATTATACACAAAAATGTTTTGGTAAAAACACAAATCATTAATTATTCTTCCAAACCCCTTCATATTTTCAAACGTAACTACATAACCACATGAAAATAATTTATAGCATTTTTCTTTTCTTTGGATAAATTCAGGTATTATTTTATTTGAATTAAAGTTACCATAAATTATGATTATATATCTACATGGTACCTAAGGAATAAGTATGAAGAAAAGTTGTATCAAGTTATATGGATGCTTCTACTTCATGAATTAAATTTTTAAATCAAAGTAAATGAATTAACTGAGAATTATGTGGATGAACACCTGATCAGGCTTCCCAACACTACTAATATTGAAATTTTATACTATGAACTTGTGAATGACCACATTATGGAAGAGAAGTTTTACATGGTTAAAGGAGAAGTGAGCTAGTATTCTAACATGTTTAACTAATTAGTAACTTCCCAGGCACCTTCTCACTTAAGTCCCCAAATAATTTAAATCCTTAAATATGAGTCAAAATTTTACATTTTGGAAGATGTATACATGTGTAAACATTATAATGATCAAGTGATAAAGAGATATTTTCCTCTAAGTGAAATTCAATCTTTTTTGACTTTTTTCACACTCAGGATTCAAGATGAAACTTTAGACCACAAATTACATCAAGGAATGGGTTATAATCCATGATTTATTATCCATATTTATTAAAATATTTACATGAATTTTGTTAAAAATGTGAAAAATGTCAATTCACAAGAAACATTTCAAAGATACAATAATTGAACCAAAAACCAATGAGTTTTTGTTAAATTTTATAGTGTTCCAAAATATATTTTATAATACATTTTACAATGTCATTCAGAAACATATATATCATTATTTATTTTTATTATATATCAAAATTAGATAAATCCAAAGACACCAAAATTGATGGTTCTAATGTCATGTTTTATATTTTCAAGACTAATATTATTATAGGTTTGGAGTATAAAGATCCATCATTATTGATCAAGGGACCCACTTTTTCAATAGTATTATGAAGTATTTTGTGAGAAAATATGGAGTGCATCATAAAATACAACACCCTATTATCCATATACAAATGGGAAATCCAAAGTGTCCAATATGTAGATCAATGTAATTTTGGAGAAAATTATTAAACCAAACTAAAAATATTAGAACCAAATGATTGAAGAAACATTATGATATTGTAGTGAAACCTAAAAAACCAACAAAGTAATGAGTCCATATAGGTTTATTTAAGTAAAGATATGTCAACTATCAATGGATCTAGAAAAAAAATATTAGTAGGAAGTGAGATAAGTGAATATGGACCTATAAAATTATAGAAAAGAGATAACATTGCAATGTAAAAAGAATAAATAAATAATGATATAATATTTTAAGAACTGAATAATTTAAAAATAATGGAAAATAGTGTCACATGGTAAGTTAATGAAACAAAAAATATTTTCATCCAGGGTCCCAAGTTCTATTTTATAACTCAATACTCAATATTATTCTAGCTAAACATTATTCTATATGGGAAATAACATTTCTAGTTACTAATGTATATCCCTTTATTTTTGTGAAAATAACTAAACATCGAAACAACAACTAATTCACTATTAATATACATGTGCTAAAGAAATTCCCTGGAAAATTAACTCAAGAACTAGTGGTGGAGATCACACTCCTCTAACTTGTTTATCACTATAAACCATTAGGTTGTGCCTCTTCTTAAAATTTATTTTGTTTATATAATTAAATTTAAAATATTCATCAAATTTTAAATTTATTTTAATTCATTTATGACACTATATAATTTATGTGTGGGGTGTAAAAGTTTTATTTTAGGATTTTCAATTTTTGTTATTCAAAATGTTTGGCATTTTTTAAATTTAGGTTGTGTTTCTTTTCAATTATTAAAGTGTTTCTGAAACATTATGATATTAACTTTGAATTTACATGAAACATTGAATCTATTATAATACTGATGAACTTATTTGACCCATTTACCCACCATATATTAATGTTTAAATTTACATGTTCTTAAACTCAATGTGTGGAAAATTCATGCAAGAATCCCTAATTTTGTAATCACATTCCTTAATATATTATATTAAATTTTTAATCACTTACCAGATAAGATTCTAAAACAAATTTGACATCTTCTTTACTATTCCATTTCTATTGAGACAATCCTGACATGTTTGAAATACTATAATTTACTGGTTAATCTAGTAAAAAATAAATTATCATTCAAGGAATTTTTTTATATAAATTATTGAGCTATTATTTTGATTATAAATACCCATTTCTAATTAACATTAGTTTCATGTGTACCTTTTCATTTTACCCTTATAGACCTTAGATTCCATAAATTAACATGTTATATATCCACTTATGCTAAAAATTTAATGATTTTATTAATGTGTATAGACAAAGAACAGTCTCAAGGAGGCCTATAATATTGAATGAAAAGAGAATCTCCAAGAAAAACATCATTAAAAACATGGGGAAAGGATCCAATATTAGAAAAAAAAATCAATGTGGTTCATTTGTATAACTTATAATATCAACCACTATGTTTCCCTTACACTAAGTATGGGAATTCTTGAAATATTTCTCAATAAAATTTCTACATGCCCTAATATAATAATTAATAAACCAATGAGGAGGCTTGTTCTCAACCAATAATTTTTCCACCAGAGCAGAGTTTGTGTCCACTATGTGAAATGTCATATGGTAAATATTACTCAAAGAAAGAGTGGTGTGTAAGGATGGAGCCTCATATATAAGATAATTACAATAAACATAGTGAGTGTTGAAATAAAACACAACTAATCTACATGGATTATAAATGTAACCACATCCCCTCATTTATCTAAGTGAACAAGAACCATCAGTATTATGTTTTATCCAAGTTCATGGGGGATCAAATGGACCAAATATTCTTGAGTCCTTCCATGGTCACCATAAAAATCCATGTACTAGTTAGGAAGGATCATATATAGGGTCAGATATGCACCACTACCTTTGAACAAACAACCCATCTCCAAAACTAAATATATCACCATGACATTAAGTATAGCTTCTAAAAATTTACTCCCATGGTGCAGGTATTTGTTGTAAGTATCCTATACAAACCAACATAAAACAACCATATGTATTCTATTAAACTGGGGTTATATAAACAACTTTGTGGAATTAGAAAACTATAAATAAGAAACAACTGAAAGGATTCAAGCTATATATGATTCCCTATTACACACCTATTGAAATCTAGATAAAAGTCTTGAAGGATGATGAAAAATACCACCTTAAAAAATGGTAGGTGACTTCTAGAGATGAATAGATATTATTAATTACCTGAAATTTGGGTTAGCACCACCTGAAGACTACAAATGGAGTCTGGTGAAACCAAGTAGAAAATTTCATTGGCTAATTTAATTTTATTTCTATTTATTTAATCTATAATTATGATTTCCAATCTATGGGTAAATATTATAATTTTTAATTAGTATATTTATATTTGATAATAATATTATCTTCAAACTTCCCAGTGTACCTATGTCACCCCAATTGAACCACATAAATCTGTGTTCCTTCCATTTTTTCCCCAGCATTGAGTGATTGAATTTGGGAGAAAGAGTGAATACTTCTACGAAACAAATTGGTATCAACAAGATGTTAGATTACCTAGGGAAAGAATCAAAACCTCCATATGCAATAAAACTACCATTATTTTCACATCTAAAACCCATCAACAAAACATATATTCAATCATCCTCTTAATGATACTATTTATAAATTAGAAATTGTAAAGGCATGAATGATCACAACCCAACATTCTTGTGTGAACACTCCTTAGGGATGATCACACCCTTCTTGAGTTTGATTATCTATTTTATTCATAATGGGGAATCTAGTTTTTTTAATATTATAGTTTAACCAGATCTGGTTAATCATGAGGAAGAAGTGAAAAAAATGATTTTCACGGTGTGGTGTCTGTGAAAAAATAGAGGGAGAGAGGGTGATGTGGTGGTTTTCATGAAAGTCAAAAGGGGGGATATTATAATTTTCCCCTTGTTTTGAATTGGTTTCATGGATAATTTTCTTAAAAAAGGAAATATCTTTTTTAATCATGACACATTTTTTAAAATAAGAAATAATTTAGAATAACAATTAGTTCCCCATTTGAGGTTGGATTGAATTGTTCAAATAGTTGATTTAAAAAAATTTAACTCTTAAAAATTTATTGTAACTCATGATTTTTGAAATTAGGAACTATTTTTGACAATTTTTCTAAAAAGAGGATTGAAATCGAGGATCATTTTTACATACCATAGTTCAGCAATAGATGAGTGTGCCTACTTTCATCCAAAGGGCACTGGAAAAAGGGTATCCAAAAATTGGCAATTCAAAAATAAATGTTTTACAAAAAATAGAGGATATTAAATATTATAATTCCCTTATTTCCAAAATTCCAAACCACTTTTAATGTTGTATTATTAATTATGGTTTTTCATTTCATATGTTCAAGAATCATAATTGGTTTTCAAAATTTAATATTTCATATGAAGGTGTGGCTCTTGTGGGTAATAACCACCATTTACACATTAGAGTTATTATAACAATATGGTTTAGGATGAATAATGGTATAAATTTATGAATTACATATGTAATATGTGTACATGAATTATAAAATAACCTCATATCTCATAGATTCATGGATAATCTTGGTTACCAAATAACCATTGATGATCGAGTCATGAAAGTTATCTACAGTGCATTCCATGCGATGAGAGGTACATGAAAAGGTAATTTCTTTTTTAAATGTTGAGACTGGTACATGTGGAGTGGAGATATCAGACAAGAGTGATATAGACACTTATAGATTATGGCACATGAAACACGTACATACCATATAAAAATCCTTATAGAGGTTAGTAAGGAAAAGAGTTTGCAAAGGTGTTGAGAATGGAAAATTAGGCTTTTGAGAGAATTTTGTAATTGGTAATTATATTAGAGTTATTTTTATCACTATAACACATAAAATGATGGGAGCACATGATTTCATCCATACTGATGCTTGGGTACCATCAAAAAATCATTCATTGGGATATAATCATTATTTTTCCACATTTATTGATGATTACTCATGATATGTTTGGTTGTATTCCATGAAGAATAAATATGAAGGGTTGAATGTATTACTTAAGTGGAAAATATGATTTAGAATTAGACAGGAAGGAAAATCAAGAGAATGTTATCATATAATAGTTAATAATACACATCAAATCTTTTCAAAAAAGTTTTTTTGGATGAAGGTATTGTGAGACACTTTATAGTTCCTAGATTTCCACGAAATAATGGTGTAGTAGAATGGATGAACCATAAAATAGTTTAAAATGTATGGTTTATTTTTTCTTAGTCTGATTTAATAAAATCGTTTTCATCTTAAGTATTAATGTAGGAGACACACATCATGAACTGATTTCATACTTCCATAATTGATGGTAAATTTCTGATTTAGGTTTTTCTTGTGAGAATGTTTATAATTATGAAAAACATATTATATTTCGTTTTAATTCCAATTTTTCATGTGAAAAACTTTACATTGGACTTGAGAGTAATGAAATGTGTATTTTTGGATTTAGTGATGGTGTTTAGGCTTTCCAACTATGGTATAGAAAAGTGAATAAGATCAATTAGATTCATGATGTCAAATTTGATGAGTCAGTGATGGTAATGTCAAATGATTATAGAATGGAGATGGATGACTCAAATAAAATTTTGATTGAAGTATTAAAATTTACACCATTGAATGATCAGGAGCCACATGAGACAAAGTACAATGATCATATGGATATTCTGAGTGAGGAAGAACCACCACTATTGAAGGATACTCGTTATGATGGGAATATCACCACTAGTAGAACACGAAGGACCATACAATGACCTTCTAGGTATGACCATATGGTAAGATATGATCTTTCTATAATTGAACATCATGTTCCAGATAGATATAAATATGTTTTTCATAGCAAATAAATAAATCAGTGGATATATACTATGGAAGAAGAAATGACTACACCACATTAGAAGAAAGAAAGGAGATCATTTTAATCCTCCAAATTACAAGAAATAAGTTGGTTGAAAATGGGTGTTTACGAAGAAATAAGTTAATAGAGGAAATAATTATACTAGTTAAAATTATAGAATATTTATTATAGGTTACACACATAAGGAAGTGATATATTATATTGAGGTCTTTTTTTCCATTTTTTATGTATGCATCTATCCTATTTTTTTGGAATTGGTTTCATATTTTGATATAAATATATCTCAAATTGACATCAACAAAATATTTCTTCATTAATCATTAGATAAAGAGATATATGTGACACAACCTGATGGGATTCATGTAATAGGTCATGATAATTAGGTTTTTTAATTAAAAATTTCATTATATGGAAGGAAGTAGTCATTGGGACTGTGGGAAAATTTGTTTGATACTTTTATATTGAATTAGAAATATATTGGAATTTAGTTTCATCATTGTGTTTAGTTCATGAAAATTTATTATGATACATTTATCTACCTGATTTCATATGTTTATGATATTTTAATTTCATGTAAATGTGAGGTAGAGATTGATAGGTTGAAATCATAGATTAGATCATAGTTTGCGATGAAGGATCATAGAGATTCCAAGAATCTTCTTGGGATGGAGATCAGAAGTGATGAAGAAAAGTGTGTTGTAACACTCAACTAGATGGATTTTTTGAATAAATTTCTATTAAAGATTGGAATTGATGATAAATCCAGACTATAAAACACCACATTATCACCGCATTTCAATCATAATGCATCATTTTATATAGAAGACACATTAGGAAAGGAAATATATGAATCTTCTTCTATATGAAAGTGTTGTTAAATCATTGATGTATTTGATGGTGTGTAACAAATTTTATATTTCACATGTTGTGATTATGGTAAGTCGGAGAATGAATGTCCATGGAAAATTTCCTTAGAAAAAAGTTATATTGATTCGATGATATATAAAAGGTAATCTAGATTTTGGATTGAATTTTATGAGAGATAAAAATGTTGTGAGATTTCTCCTTAGATATGTTGATTTGGATTGTGTTAGGTACTTGGAAAAGAGATGATCTACTACTAGTTATGTTTTCACTAAAAAAGTAATACCTGTAAGATGGAAATTTACTCTACATTCAACAATTTATTTTTCTAATGAAAAGGTATATTATATAGCAGTGACAGAATCTTTCAAGGAAGAAATCTGGTTACATGGGCTAATCAGATACTTAGGGATCGTTCAATAGAAATTAGACATATTTTGTGATATAAAGAGTGTATTTTTTTCAAAGATCTAGTTCTATTATATTTGGACCATTTATATTGATTTTCAGTTTCATTTCATCTACGATATTATAAAACAGAAATGGACCTCACTCTAGAATATCATGAAATTAGAGAACCTATGTGACATGTTTACAAAATAATTCTAAAGATCAAGTTCAAACATTGTTTTTACTATATCAATATTTCTCATAATTGATATGCCTATGCGAATTATAAATGTAGAAACAATAAGAATGTTTTTTAGGTAACAATATCGTGTTATTTTTCATCACAGTGGAGATTTTTGAAGGTTGATGAAAAAATATCACCATCTCAAATGGTGGGAGACATCCATAGATGTTCAACCTCTATAATTGCATTTTGAATGGGGTTTTAACTGCCACAAGAATATATTTGGAGTTTAGTGTCACCCAGAAGAAAATTTCAGTACCCAATTGGATTTCTTATCCTACTGTACTCTATAATTATGAGTTCCTATGTGTGTGTAAATATGGAAATTTTTAATTTATTTATTCCCAATTTAAAATAATACTACTTGTAAAAAATATTATCTTCTCCCTTCCCCATTGATGTAGGTCACACCAACCAAACCACATAAATCTATGTTCATTCTGGGTTTTTTCCCGATATGAGTGCATGATTTTGAGAGTGAGGGTAAATAATTACTTAAAACAAAATCTGACCCATTCCCCCTTTAGAAACATGTATTACATTATTTCCACATTACTTGAAGAATAATAGATGCAACTTGATTTTAGACTAGCAACCTTGATTTACACTTTAAAGTCTATAGGTAGAGCATGATAACCAAATCTGTAATATAAATAAATTATACTTATCGGGTATGTACTTAAACTAAAGGTTTCTCAACCAGTTATCCATGTTCTACAGTTGAAAATAAATCTTTTAAAATCTAATGTTCTAAAGTTGTTCAATATTAAAGGATTAAAATTTTAGTGGTCTTACATTTCCACTAACTAGATGCTTGAGAAAAATATTTTTGGTTCATTATTGATCATAACATTAGTGATAGAAGTGTGGATTATCAATATCTAGAAAAAAATGATAGGAACCATTCATCCTGATAAAAATATAAGGGTCCCAACCAATTATCAATCTAGAATCCAATCCACTCATTCCTTACTATACAATGGGAGTTTTCATCAAAGATGCATAGAGTGCCTTACCAACCATTCTAGAGTGGAGTAGTCTAATCATAATCATTATCTAGAAGGTTTCTTTGAAATCTATATTTAATTTTAACTAAATTATCACATAGGGTATTCTTATATAGGACCTCCCACATTAGCTTTGCCTACATGGAGTTCATGGTAATATCTAAACTTCTTAGATTAATCATGCCACCTCGATGGGGTTTTCCACCAAGAATAGTGAATTATCCTTCATGATGAGTATCCCAAATGAATCTATCCATCAAACCTTCTATATCCTATATGAAAAGAATCAGACATTGATAAATTAAATAACTTTCATAGTGATAGATGAAAACGTGTAATTAACTAGGGTTATACTCATAACTCTCTAATATTTTGTGAAATATAATTTTTTCAAATTAATTTAGTATTTTTGATATTTTTCATTTCACATATCACTAAATATATATATATATATATTAAAAAACTCTTTATGGATTGTGTTATAATAAATAACAAGTTAATAATATACTGTACGCGACATAAGGTTTATATTTCTCAATACAGAACACTAAAGTTAGCTTACA
This sequence comes from Viscum album, assembly GCA_963277665.1. Taxonomy (NCBI): domain Eukaryota; kingdom Viridiplantae; phylum Streptophyta; class Magnoliopsida; order Santalales; family Viscaceae; genus Viscum; species Viscum album. Next base: position 355,235,006 of record OY728132.1, on the reverse strand, counting down.
TTATAGGCAAGACTGAATTTCCTTGATAGAATGCGTAACATACAAGACTGAGTTTTACTGAAAAATAATATATTATTATAAATATTATTGTTTAATATAATAAGATATTACATATCAATTAAATTATTAGTTTGAAAAGTCTTATCGAAATTATGTAAATATATGGTTTAAACAAATATAAAATGAATTCATTGACTACTAATTAATTAAAAATAAATTTGAAAACAGATTGAATATAAAGGAAAATATTATTATTTTATGCTCATAATGTTTTTTATCCTAATAAATTAAATTAATTACAATTAATAAGTGATATTAATGTAATATATATATATATATATATATATATTCAAAAAAAATATTTTTATGTTCATACGATATATTTGATAGGGATATGATAAAAACAAACCTGGTTTTACGCATAAAATACAATATTTTATAAAAATCACATTTTCTGCCATTTAATGGAAAACCTATTTTAAATCAATTTTTTGGAAATTTTATAAATATTATATTACCAAATAAACTTCATATGTTATATAAGAATATAAATAATAGGTTATGGTGATTTTTTTAATTTTTTTATGGTCTTCCATTTTTTAATGAATAAGTGAAAAATACTGAATTTAAATTATAAATTTAAAATTCATATAATTTATTTATAAGGAAAAATTATATTATATATTTGTTTTGTTGATTTATTATATAATAATTTTATCAACTAATTCAATTTATATCAATATAATATATATCACTTTGAAATTGGGTAAAAAAACCTAGCAAACTTTTGGACATTTTTACTTTTCAAACACGCATTGCCATCCTGTCTGTGGAATTAATTTTAAATTAATTTCTTCCACTTATGTTTTTTAATTTCAAAAAATGGATTCTATATTTGGAATAAAAATAATTTCTAATTTCTAATAATTACAACTTAGTTTTTGATCAAAAATATTAGTGAATGTAGTTAAACTTTATTGGAGTTATTAAGGTAAAATTAAGATTAATATTGGAATAAACCATAAATTTAAGGACCCAAATGACCTAACCACTTTTAAAACACCCATTGGATGGATTTATTTCATCCAAAAACCTTAAATTATTGAGTTATATTGGTTTTATGACTTTTTAATCTAAAAACGTGGGTACACTTAACTTTTTTTCGAAAATTCCAAGTGTGCTCTTTCCCTTTGATATAAAATACCACCAACTCTCCCACTTCCTCACCCCTCTAGAAGTATTTAGGATATGCCAATATCTGCTCAATAAACTTACAAAAAATCCTACCTTGCTAATTTAAGTATAATTTTTGGAAGAAATTCTTCCAAGGAATCCCTTTGTTGCAAACCAAAAAAAGTTACCTGATTAAGAGGTAGCACCCTCCCTCAAGCTCATTTCTTTTATTTTCGTTCCCCACTCCCTAAAAGCTTCTTATTCCATGAATATATAATAAAACAATTAAACTAAATATAATTTTATTTATTTTATTATAATTTTTATACATACACTTACACATAATTCCATTTAATGGGCAACGAACATTTGGTTTACATGTACGACAAACTACCGCCTCACATAATAATGATAATTCATTTTTCCTTTATTACCTCTCATAGTGAACATTATGATGGAAAATATATTTATGTATGATATAAATGAAAGTTATAATGTATTAATTATTTTTTAATTATTATTTACAACATACCCTTATTCTTTCCGTCTTGTGTAATTATGATAATTTTGTTTGAGGAAATGTGGACTACCTCCCACTCAAAGTGTATGATTCATTCACACACTACATGGAATGTATTATGGATATGTTTAGAGAAAATATACAATATATATGAAATAATATTTCTTATTTAATGATATTATATACATATATACATATTCATATATTAAATTTACTTTCTTTTAACACATCAACAAAATGGAAGCGGTGTTCATGTCTATGTATGACTACCATCTCCATGAATGGTGTATTCCATTTAATTCATGTATATTATATATATTATTATAATAAAAATATATGAAATATTAATGATATTTATATCATTCTTTAAATTATATAAATTTTTATATAAGTATAAGGATCAAAGATATAACAAGTTTGGATAAAAGTGAAAAACAAAGTGAATATTACCCCAAGTATAACCTTACCATGAAATTGTTCACAATAATGTAATATAAAGTCATAATAAAACCATATATGGTATTATATATAATAACATGTTCCTTTAAAATATTTATAATAAACATATATTTATTAAACAGGAGTCTTGAATGAGAACGACGAGAGTCAATACATAGTGTAAGAGGATTTCATCTCACTTATTATTTCTGTGAGATATATGCCATAATCACCACTCCATTAATTTGTGTGGTGTGTTTACATACCAGGGATGTATTGTATGATTATTATAATTAAATTTATGGGTATTTAAATATCTATTTTATGATATTTATTTCAAGGGTGTATGTTTCGAAAGTTACCAAATCAGCAAATTAACATTGTCTCAATCTTCTTTCTTTGAGATACATGCCATGTCATGCACATATATTTTTATAGGAGGTGTATATAATACCTTTTGACATGTTATATCATGAATTAATTTATTTTCATGATATTATAAGATTTATTTAATTTTATTCTTCCATTCATGTATTAAAGTTACAAAAATGGTAACAATTTATTACAACAATTCATCATTTATCGAGATAGTTTATGATTATTCTTCCATTGATAAAATATTATGATCTATTTCTAAAAAACTTACATGAATTTTATTCCTCTCTATATATTAATGTTATATCAATATAATGGTATTATTTTTCTACTCTTAAGTAATTATGATAATTAAGAAAATGATTTTTTGAAAATTTGGTTTTATTTCTCAATTCTGTCAGAAATATATATTCTTCCAAAATAATGATTTATAAAAATGTATTAAAAAATGCTTTAATTTTATCATATAATAGTAAAGGTCGTTTTTACCTTTTTTTACCCTTTAAAAATTCTTTTATGAGGAATATTCCTTTTGTTTTATGATCAAGACAGTTTTCTGAACTTTTAAGTAAAAAAAGGAATGTCTGGAATGTACAACACACCTGTCATCATAATAGTCGTTTCCTTGGATCTTCCATTTTACATTTACAAGTAAATTTTTAAGGAAAAATGTTTTTTTATATTGTGTAAATTCATTGTTTTTTAAAGTTGTTTTAAATGAAAAAGGTTATTTAAAATTTTTATGGATATTAATGTTTCTTTTAAAAGTTTTCAACGAAATTTTTAAATAAAAAGGTTTTGAAAAATGCTTTATGTTTAAATAGCTAATTTACATGTTTTAAATATTTCGTTAAATATATTCAAAATAATTTCAATGAAATGGTTTTCAAAACATTTTCATGTTTCTTTTATAAGTTTTCATGGAAAATTATTTTCAAAACATTTTAAAATTTTCCTTATATGTTTTCAAAGTGTTTCTAAAGTACTGGTTTTCAAAACAAATTCAAGTATATTTTATAAATTTTCAAGGTAAAAGGTTTTAAAAATTATTTAAATCCTTATTTATAACTTTTAAATTAATTTTAAAAGCAGTCTTTTCTAAACATTTTATGTTATAAAAATATTTTTCAAATAAGAAATGATATTTTCCTCAAGAAATGTTTTCAAAATAGATTTCCAAATTATTTTACAACAAAGATGAAATATATTGATGTTACTCTTTCTCTTATGGGAAATTCTCTAATGGTTCCGTCTATATTATTTCTGGAATGGTTTTGGTTTTTGAGGGAATGATGCTTATGACACCAGTTTCTCTTCCACAGGTTATATGCTTTTGAAAATTGCTTCTTTTCATGAGTTATAATTTGATAAAATTATTATGTAATCTGGATTTTTTTCCTATGGATAAGATATGATTACATTTTTATGAAATCAATTTCATTTCATGGGATTATGATAGGATTTTTATAAAACCCATGTATTTTATGGTTCATGATATGATGAATGTTTTATTATCTTGTGGCACATGTATGAATGATTTTATTATGAGATAGGTGGGACCTATGGATCTCTTAAATGAATTGGGTAAAGATTTATATCTTCTGAGACAATGATGGGAATAAATTTGATGGGCTTGATAAAATATGCGAAGATAGGGAAACTCAATCCATTATAATGAATGAAATGAAATTGTGGATGGTAGTGTGTCCCACCTAGTAGGTGTAGTCATCATAAATATGGAAGATGGGAAAATTTGATCCACTAGGGGAAGATGAGGAATCCTGATCCACTATGATAAGATGGGAAAACATTATACCTTACAAGGAATGGAATGTGATTGGGGATGGTGGTGTGTCCCACTATGTTGGTGTAGTTCTCATTAACTACCTTTATAAGTTCAAGAAATATTTCCTGACTTATAGGTAATGATATCACATGTTTGTTAATTCTGAGATTCAATGACTCATTCCTAATTTTGGATTTCATGGATTATGTTATTTATTTCCTTATGATTCATGCCTTATGAACTACCAAGATTTATTCCATGATTCATATTTATGAACTTTTCTATGAAGGTTGTGGTATTCTAATGTTATGATCACATTATCATACTCCTTTACTCATGTTTATGATTATATGTTTCCCTTTGTTACCCTTACTAAGAATCTAAGATCACCCCATTTTATGTTTCCATTCCTTGGTTATGAAGATATCTATCAAGTATGGTGGTTCTAAGAAGGATTCTAGTAATGAAGAACATATTGGGATATAATATAGCTCGCTTATTTACAAATATTTATGTTTCCATGTTTCCAAAAGAACTAAACAAATTTATACTTTTGGAATATTTTTTTGTAATGACTTAAGTATTCAAAAAATTGATGCAATGTCTATGTACATAAAGAATAGGTTTTTATAGTTTGTATTAGAGTAAAGTTTTAGTCAATATTTTGAAACTAGGATGAGAAACCTTTGGTGATATACATAGGTAAATTTATAAGGATATGTATGGGGATGTCTCTAAGGATAAATATACGGATGAGTTAACATTTAGGAAAAATTCAAGGAATTTTGGTAAATAATAGAGAGGTTGATTTCCTAGAAATATATCCCTATCTGAATACTAAAAGTGGATGTGGATCTAGAACAGATGTACTTAGGGGTGACAACTCGAACATGATTTCTTATGCTTGACTCTGGGTAATCGGGTACACAATAGCAGGCCTTGTTGCACACCTTGTTCGACACTCTCAAGGGAAATGGTTTGGAAATTCATAAACTGTTAACAAACAATTATTAAAGATTTTGATATAAGATTACTATGGATAACCTATGTAACACCCCGAGATTTTATGAATATTATTATTTTTAATTAATGTCTTGTGTTTTATGCTACACCAAAAGGATCTTGCATAACACACATCCCTGACTTTCCTTGCATTACACGCAATCACGACCTTCCTCGATAGAGTGTGTTGTACGCAATACCGGGTTTTACTAAACAATGATATATTATTATAATATTATTATGAACTAGCCATTATGAATAGTATTAACTGAATTTTGAATTTTATAACATTACTATTCATCTTACACATTTTCTAGAACATGGTATTAGAACAAAATAAATTTTTCGGGTAAAATAAGTATTTTTTAAAAAATGCAGTTTTTCCGCCTTTTGATGGAGCACCCACTTTCAATATAGCTTTTGAAATGTTTATAAGTTCAATTTGAAAAAATAAAATTCTACTTTGGAATCAAGAAATAAAAATTTACTTTGGAAAAAATTTTCATATTATTCTGGTAACTTTCATATTTTGATGAATAGTAAAAACATGCTATATTTTAATTTAAAAAAACTTTTTTCATCGCAATAATTTATATGGTTAAATTATAATATTGAATGGTTCTAAAGTAAAAATAGAATATATTTTTACCATTTAAAATAATGTATTTCATTATCATTGATTTTACATTAAATTTGTTGGTTAAATCAATTCAATATTTTGCAATGTTTTAAAGAAAAACCAATTTTCATTCGACAACGGGATTAATATTGATTTAATTTCTGCAACTTTTGAGTATTGAATTTGTAAAAATGGATTCCATATTTGGAATCAGTGGGTTTAAATTATGTTAATATGCTACTTTTTATTTTTGGTATTTATGAATAGTAACTACGGTAAATTTTATTTAACATAGTTAAAGGTAAATAGATTAATTAAGGGTAAATATAATATTATAAAATTACCCTAACACATGCCAAAATTCTATTTGATGGCTAAAATTAGACCTATATAACCTAAGGGTCGGATTAGATTCATTTTATGGACTTTGGACCATGAAAATAATTTAATTATTATTAAAACCAAAGAAAGTGACAACATGTCACTCTCTTAAATCTTATAAGTATAATAATTTTAATTTAGTGATAAACATCATAAAAATTCAAAAATAAATAATCTCCAGAAAGATAATAAAATTATCTACATCATGATAATTTATTTGGAATTTTTAGGGATTAAATAATTTCCATTAATGGTGATACATTAATGATACAGAAATTATTTATTAACTGGGAAATAAGTAATATAGTTTATATTGAAATAATAATACCCATTAAAAGGCCCAAAAACCTTACCAAAACTTATTGGTAGTTTATATCTACACCTTAATCATCCAATTACCTAATATATAACCGTTTGGATCCTTATCCAAGTGATTATGGCACTTATATGATTTTATTTTAAATGATGCCAAAGTTGTCACCTTCATAATTTAATAAATATAAAAATTTAAATATTGTGATTTTAAGATGATAAATTAGAGTAAAAGTATTATTGTGAAATTTAATAGATTTATCTTCATCATAGGATTTTATTTTTAATTTTTATTCAACAAATATGTATATTAAATAATTATACAAAAATGTTGTAGTAATTATTTTATTAAGAGATAAACCAAATAAATGGTTTTAAAAATAATAAAATAAATATTATATGAACTATTTAAAGTGATCCACTAATTTTATTGATATATATGACCTTTTATGAATCTATTAAAGCTTTTAGTTCGAACATATCGTCATGTATATATTTTATTTAAATTCAAATAAATGAATAGTGTAAAAATTAACACTATTGTTATTTTATAAAAATAACATATTATTATTTAAAAATCACAAAAATATTTAAAAATTATAAATTTAAAAATTATATGGTCTATAATGTTATAATGTAAAAAAATTTGGAAAATTCACAACAAATAAGTAAATATTTGTTATAATTTAAAATTTAGAATTTTATTACCACAAATAAACTTAAATAGATTAAATAAGGATAAATCAAAATGATAAGGTTTAAAATAAGACCCAAACATGTCTAAATATGATTGGTTGATGAGATTACAAACCTATCTCATCTGATATTCTAATATTAGTCATTTTTGGAGGATTTTAAGTGGGGTTAGATATATTATAAATTAATATTCCAAAGGTGCCCCTCTCCTCCCTTATAAAAGGGCACCTCCTCCCTCTCTTCCACACACCACATTGAACATTCAAGCTCGGCCAACCCCCACCCAATTCTCTTCTCCACTTCCCTAGAAACATCCTAGAGGTCCTGGTCTTTTTCAAAGACCAATTTTAGTGCCCTAAGACGAGATCTCAAAAAGGCGCTTCAAAGAAGAGGTAATTTCCGTTACCGATTATTTCACCTTTATTTCTTCTTCCACTTCTTCTTCTTAGGTTGTTTCATTATTAAGTAATAACATCAGTATCACTAATATACTGATATGTTATTATAAGTATGAAACAACCCTATTTCACCATCAATCCATCCTACGGAAAACGAAATCACCGCGTGTGCGTACGTACGAAATACCGTCTCCACGCCGTGGTGTAATCTATTTTCCACCACCACCTTTCTTGGATAGGTATAATGGTGTAAATAATAACTACATATGATTATTGAAAAGCTATATTTATTCAATAATATTATACATACACTCCAATAAAATTCCACCATCATGGGAACGATATCATCGCACGTGCGTACGTATGGAATACCGTCTCCACGACGCGATGAGATTCATTCTCAATGATTAACCATTCATAAATGATTATAAAGTATATATAATAAGTAATCATGAAATATATGACATAATAATGATACTGTATTTATGTGTGTATATATATATGTATTTAATCAAATTATTTCTATTCAATTCAATGAGGAAACGAAAACAACATTCATGCTTACGTATGGCCTACCGTCTCCATGATTAGTGTCTTTCATTCTGTTTATAGATCTATTATATATATGTATATTCTAAATATATATTATATATAAATCATGTTTTACATTTTGGATGTATGTAATCATGATCTAAGTAATCATATGAATAATTACATGTCAAAACACGGACGACAAATGAAACGATTTTACCCAAAACGCTCTTTAACATGGAATTTACAAAAGAACGGGTAATATAAAGTCATAAGTTAACTCTATATGATATCATAAAAATTAATATGATTCTGTAATAAGTCAATAAAATTATTTAAATCATTATACAGGAGGTTCGGAATATGTATGAAGCATATCGGACCTAAGGTAAGGGATAATTTTGCAAATCTCATTTTTATCTAAGATTGCTTATTCGTAAGTATTTAATGGGGTTATTTATATCATCCATGACCATGTTTTATAAAAGTGTTTTTATGTATTTTTAAAGTCCTTCTTACCCATTTTTGACTTTTACTACATGGTATGTAAGGAATATTTCTTTTGTTTACGTTACGAGGTACTTTTTGACTTTTCCGGCAAAAGTACGAAAGAATGTTTTTTTAACTTATACTGCACGAACAGATTTTTATGGTTTTATAAAGACATATTTTCATGAATATTCCTCCAAAATATTTCATGACTATTTTCAACGAAATATTTTTCTTTTAAAATTCCATGACGTTTTGTGAAAAGAAATTGATTTTCAAGAAGAAAGGATATTTTCCTCAAAAATTCATTACAAGTGTTTTATCAAAACCATTTTCCATCTAATATGAAATTATTTCATATGTTTATGTTTCAAGTGTAATGTCTCTATGATTGAAATGGTTTCACTTTTCATATTATAAAATTATATCCATTTCATTTATATGGATTATGTGATGATGGGATGATATTTATGAACCCATTTTATTCGTTGGGTTATTACGAATGACGTATGTTTATTTTGTGGAAAAAGTAAGAATGATTTCATTATGAGATGGGTGGGACCTATATCTCCCTCAAATTCAGTGGGTAAAGATTTATATCTCATGAGATAGACATGTATAGAATGGCAAGTTAAACCGGTTCAGTAATACAGGACTGGAACGAGGAGTGAACTCGATTCAGAAAGGGACTTTGTCCACTAATATGGTCTTGGCAGCAATGCCTTGGATACTATGGAAATCATATCATGTGATTAATGGTTGCCACAATTACATGTTTTATTCCAATGCTATTTTATCATTCTTAATGTTTCTTTATAATCTATGCCGTACGTACTTCCATGTTTTATGTCATTTCTCACGCTTTTGATGTTTAAACATTATGTTCATGTTTTTATGTTCAAATGTATATGGTATGTTTTATTTTATCCATGGTCACCCTTACTGAGAATTTGAGCTCACCCTTTTTATGTTTTATTTTCCCTAGGATATAAAGAAAGGTTTTAGGTAAGAAAAGAAAAGAGGAAGATTTTTATGGGAGATGTTGAAGATCTTTCACCACGATTAGAAAATTATGTTCCAAGATTCCAAAGACACTAAACTATTATGGTCCTTATGTGTCTGTTTTTTTATGTATTATGTATTCCGCTAAAGTAATGTAATGTCCATGTACGTCAAGCTTCGGGTCTCTACAACCTAGTATAAACATGAGGGGTAATAATTAAACAATGGTGTCATAATTTAGACATCATGTAAGTTGTTTTCATGATTATGTGATTCTTCACTATGAAAATTATTTCTTACTCAATTCTTCCTAGTTTTAGTTAATGGAGGGAACCAGAAGGAACTAAATTTACCTTGAATATAATTGAAAATATGTTGATGAGTAGTCTAATTGGATGAAAACTGGACTGAAGGATGTTGTGGTCATGCCTAATCAATTTTCATGGAACATGATCAACTACATTTACCTTAACCAACTCTAAGACTCACCAATGAATAGAAGGAAGGAGTTATATAAGAGTTCAGATAACAGAGACCATCGAGAAATTGAGATCTAGTTTCCTTTGTTTCAATAATGTGGAAATAATCACATAAGTGAATCTATGAGAGGAACAAGTTTGTTTTTTGACTGTGGAAAATAAGGACCCAAATAAAGTTACTATAAAGATAAAAGGCAGAGTCTGGTTAATGAAATGAATGATAATGTTGGCCTCCCTAACGTATTAACAATTCATTATTGTTTTAAATTTTGAAATTGTGGGAATTCTAAAAATAAATTTGATATATGGAAGGATCGTGAAAAGAATCAACAAGGTGGTGCAAGTAACGGTTTTTCTACTGATGATAAAGAGACAACGAATGACATATTAAAGGTGTATTATAATATCATTGATGAAGTATAAAACATTATTGGATTTATGTAATTGATCCAATATACTTATAAATAAGTAAACATGCATGTTTACGATAAAGATTTATAGCAATTCAATTCATTACTCTGTTTCAAGAGAATACTTGATGAAAGTATTCACATGATTAGAATGTGACAACCAATAGATACATTGTGATATATAGGGGCTCAATTTTAAACTAGTTACATGAATTTAATTCTAAAGTTTTGGATTTTCACATTTAAGAATGGTTATAAGGTTAACCATTTATGGAAAGATTAAGATACACTTTGGTTGAAGTTTGTGAGATTAAAGCATTATCTCACCACATGAGGATTTATGCATATTGGATAACCATTTATAAAAACCATTTATTGATGATAACTAATGACAAATTGGATAGAATACCATGGATCTCATGATTTTTTAGTAATTTAGGAATGAAAAATTAACCTTCCTTTTTTGGAGAAAGATCTAAAGTGGATTAAGGAACAACAAAGGGTGAGGTTTTCATAAAATCATAGAAGTATATATTTTCATGAAATTTAATAAACATTTGGAAAATAGATCTTGAAACCAAAAATGTTATCCAAGTACATTTTTTTCTAATGAATCAAATGACCTCTTAGATTATCAATGATTTGTAGCTTTATGATTGTTAAATTTATCCTAATAATGTTTTCTATCACTATCAATCAGAACTTCATAGTTATATTTTTCTTCAATATCCATGTTTTTCACTTCCCACCTATGTCTTCATATGTGTAAACATAGTTATAAGTTACTTTGGGTAACCGCTAGGTTTCCAACATTCATTTTTTAAGGAAGCCTTAGTATTCATTTTTACAATATGGGTTTCCATGGAAGAATCATTCATGTATTAAACCATTTATAACCCAAATAAATTTCAAGAGAGATATTCATTTTAAGGGGGTAGAATGTAACACCCTAATATTTTGTAAATTATTTTTCAAATTAATTTAAAATTTTAAGTATTTTTTGTTTCATGAAACACTAAAAATAATTTTATATATATTTAATAACTATGTATAGATATAATTATACACCTTACCAATTTAATCAAACGCTACACACAATAAAAGGGCTATATTTACCTACATGTAACACTATGATCATCTTATGATACATTCACGACTGACATTCCTTAATGGATTTCTTAAAACGCAAAACAGTGTTTTACCAAAAAATAATATGTTTTTAAATATATTATAATTTTATATAATAATATATAACCATGCCATTAAATTAATAGTTATAAAAAATTATATCTAAATTATGAAAATTCTGCAGTTTATACAAATATAAAATTAATTCACTAATTACTAATTAATTATAAATGAACATGAAAACCAATTGTATATAAAGGAAAATATTTTTATTTTTATGCTCAAAAAGTTGTTTTATCCTAAAAAAATGAATTAATGATAATTATTATGTTATATTAATATAATATATATATTTTATATTTAACCAAATATTTATTATGTTTATACAATACATTTTATGGGCATAGGATAAGAACAAACCCAATTTTACACATAAAAAACTATTTTTCTAAAAAAAATTACCACCTCTTGCTATATAACCTATTTTAAATACAAATTTTGGAAATTTTATAAACATTATATTTAAAAATAAAAATTATATTTAAAATAGAAACATATAAATTATTTTAGGGTGATTTTTTTATATTTTTCTCTAAAGTTACATTTCTCTTATGAATAAGTGAAAATTACTGAATTTTAATTGAAAACTACTTTTCCATATAATTTATTTATAAGGTTAAATTATATTTTATATTAGTTTAAAAGTTTTATTGGAAAATAATTTTATAAATTAATCCAATTTAGTAAATTATAATAAATTTCACTTTGAAATTCGGTATAAAAATTTATCAAACGTTTGGATGTTTTTTCTTTTAAAACTCGCATTGGCATCCCATCTAAGAGATTAATTTCAAATAAATTTTTTCCAATTCTAGGTTTTTTGTTTTGAAAAATAGATTACATATTTTAAATAATAAAAATTGATATTGTATAATAACTTCCACATATTCTTTTACTAAAAATATTAAGGAATATAGTTAAAATTAATTAAAGTTATTAAGGTAAAATTAAGCACAACAATGGAATTAACCTTAAATTTAAGGGACTAAATGAAATAACCACGTGTCAAAAACAGATTTTATATCAATATATTTGTCATAAACCTTAAATTATTGAGTTTTTTGTGTTTTTATGACTTTTTTTGGGAAAAAAATGTGTACACCCAACTTGTTTTAAAAAATGCTAAGTGTTTCCATTCCCTTCCCTATAAAAGTCCACCCCCTCTCCCACTTCCTCACACATATAAAACCACATAGATTTGAAAAATTTATACCCAATACACTTCCAAAAAACCCTCAATTACATCTTGAAGCCTAATTTTGTGCATAAATAATTCCCGGTAATCCCTTTGGTGCAAACCAAAATTAGTTGCTTGATTAAGAGGTAACATCATACCTCAACCTACTTTTGTTTATTTTCATTCTATACTCCCTGAACTGTTGTTATTTCAAGTTTATATAACGAAATACTTATCCTAAATACACTAGGGTGTTTTTATGCTATGTTTTCTACATATAAATACACACAATTACATCTAATGTGTAATGAGCATATTGTTTGTCTGTATGGCAAACTACCATCTCACAAAACGATGATTGTTAATTTTTCCTTTACCACAATTATGTTGGACATTCTGATTGGAAATATTATTATATATGATATATATGATATTTATAATTTAATTATTCTTCTAAACTTTTTATTTAGAACATATTATTTTTCTTTACATCTTCTGTAATTACAATAATTTCATTTGAGGAAGTGTGGACTACCGCCCTCTCAAAGTGATGTGACTCAGTCACACACTATATAGAATTTATTAAGGATATTTTTATTGAAACTATATGATATATATGAAATATTAATTTAAATTTAATGATTTTATATATGTATATAAATATACATATAATTAATTTAATTTCTTTTTTCTATACGTCAATAAAATGGAAGCAGTGTTTATGTGTATGTACGGCCTACCGTCTTTATGAACGGGGTATTCAATTTCATACATATATATTCTATATATTATTATAATAAATATATAATGAATATTAATTATATTTATATCATGGTTTTCATTCTGGAAATCGTGATATTTGTATAAGGACAAAAGACATAACAAACACAAGTGAAAAATAAAGAGAATATTACATAAAGTGTAACCATAACATGAAATTGTTAACAAATGGGTAATATAAAGTCATAATAAAAACATATATGTTGTTATATATAATAATATTTTTATTAAAAATATTTATAATAAATTTACATTTAATATATAGGATGTTTGAATAAGTGTAATGAGAGTCAAGACACAAGGTAAGGGGATTTCATCTCATTTTTTATTTCTATGAGACAAATGCATTAATCGCCACTCATGTAATTTGTGTGGGTTATATACTTCCCATTGATTTATTATATGATTCTTATACTTAAATTTATTTCTATTTATATATCCATTTGATGAAATTTATTTATAGGGGGTTATGTTTCAAAAATTACCAAATCAGTAAATTAATATTATCTTAATTTTCCGTCTTTGAGACACATGTTGTGTCAAGCACCTATATTTTTCTATGTGGTGTATATACAGACTTTTGACATGATATATCACAAATAAATTTATTTTCATGATATTTTAAGATTTGTATAATTTTATTCTTTCCATCATGAATTAAATTTACCAAAATGGTAACTGATTATTACTACAATCTATTCATTTATTGAAATTGTTTATGAATATGCTACCATTGATGAAATATTTTGATTCATATCTCAAGAACCCTCATTAATATTACTAAACTATATATATCCAAGTTATATCCATTTATTGGTACCACTTTAATACTCTTTGGTACTTAATATAATTAAGAAAATGATTTTATGAAAATCTATCTTTATTTCTCCATTTGATTGAAAAACCCGTGCTCTTTCAAAACCATCATTTTTTAAAAAATTTCAAAACAGTTTTAATTTTATACCATGATGTTAAAGGAAATTTAAATCCAGGTTTTACCTTTTAAAAAATGGTTTTATAAGGAATATTATTGTTGTTTTCCTATCAAGATAGTTTTATGAACTTTTAAAGTAAAAAAGGAATGTTCGACATCTACAATCATACTTTTTGTTGTTATAATCATTTACTTGAAGTTTACATTACAAATTTACAAGTTTATTTTTTAAGGAATATCATTTATATTCTAAATATTAATTTTTTTTAAAAAATTTTTTCTATGAAAAGGGTTTTCAAAATTATAATGGATATTAATGCTTCTATTAAAAGTTTTCAAATCAATTTTTAAAGAAAAAGGTTTTCAAAAAAACTGTTTGAAAAGGTATTTTAAATGTTTTCAATATTTATTTATAAGTTTTCAATGTATCTTCAATGAAATGTTTTTCAAAAAAAATTCAACATTCTTTTATAATTTTTCAAAAAAAATATTTTTAAAACATTTTCAAGTTTTCTTTAATAATTTTCTAAGTATTTTGAATGAAATGGTTTTCAAAACGATTTCAAGGTTATTTTATTATTTTTTGAGGGAAAAAGTTTTCAAAAATATTTAAATCCTTATTTAAAATTTTTCAATTCATTTTAAAAGGTAATTGTTTTCAAAAGGTTTTATATTTTAAAAATTCTTTTTAGAGAAGAAATGACATTTTCTTTAAGAAATGATTTCAAAATATAATTCCAAGTAATTTTCTATATAATATGAAATATTTTGATGTTACTCTTTCCCTTCTATGAAATGATATAATGGTTCTATTCATATTATTTATTCAATGGTTTATGTTTTTATGGAATGATACTTATGTCACTTGTTTCTCTTCCATAGATTATATGCTTTTGAAACCTGCTTCATTTCACGGGTTATATTTTGATGAAATGATTATGAAACTTACCTTTTCCCTAATTCTGTGATATGATTACATGTTTATGACACACATTTCATTTCATGGTATTATTATAGGATTTTTTTAAAACCCATCCCTTTTATGGGGCAGGATATGATAAAAGATTTATTATCTTGTGGCACATGTATAAATGATTTTATTATATGATGGGTGTGACCAATATCC